>OU426920.1:7220619-8526449 GCA_911387795.2 Apamea monoglypha
AAAGTAGCCCCATTAAGTACTATTTTTTTTATGATTATGAAAGCTGAGAGTCTTGCGCATTCTTGAAGCCTACTTAGGAACCGGACTGCAAGAAAAGCTAAGATTCAAAAATTTCGCGATCTTTTCCCGTGCACCATGGGTTGTAAAAGAAGGCGCTACTCTTTTACCTGCAATAACAATGGGCTGAGAGGATAAGAGACCGAATTATTGCTATCTCTCTCACTCTCGGTGGCAAGGAATGCCCCTCTCGCCACCGAGAGTGAGAGAGATAGTAAGGCGCGCAACCGATGCCGATCATTCTCAAAAAATCAGAAAAAAATTCGTAACTCGAAAACTATGAAAAGTCGCGGAACATACATGGGGGTGATTCGGATACCCCACGATACGAGGGACCTAAATTTTATTTTTGGACGTCAATGTTCCGGCCACCCTGTATATTCTTTAGCTATTCATACTAGACGTTCGAATGAGTAAAACACTGTTGTTTATCTAAATTTTTTTTGACAAAGACAAAGTTTTTTGTTCGATGGACGTAAATAGTTTGTCAAAGTAGGTAGTCATATAAATTGAAACAAAGTAAAATTAGAGGTGAAGTGAATCCACATGTTAGATAGTAAGAAATATGACAACTTCTAACCGCATAACGGTTTGTAAGGTTTGTATTTGTTCACATTCGCTTAACAAATATGAACATTATTGGCATAAAAATACGGTTCATAATCGTCTACTAATAAACATTAATTAGACTAATAATGAATTGGCAAACCTTCGTTTTCTATCACCACATTGTTCTCCCAATCAAAATTAATGTATGACCTAGCCAACTGTAGTCGGTTTTGTCGGTGCGCAGTGGACAGCAAAATCTTCCGCGCTGGCTTGCTGCAACGTAAACCAGCTGAATGTAGGTGATTTCTCACAGTTTGTAAGCACACATTGTGTGCTGTTGCTGTTACGTAGGTTGACAAGAAGTGATCAGCCTTGTGCCTTGCCACAATGTTGTGGTGTCGAGCTGATGAATTTAGTTTTGGCCCACGTCGAAGATGTTCTACGTCTCCTAAATCCGCATATTGGCGGACCCATAACTGCATGGTTCTCCTCTGTGGATACAAAACAAAACTGTATTTGAAATACTTACCTATAATAATAGCTATTATTATAATAAATAAATTTATATACTGTGTACATAATATATTTTATATACTTATAAATACAGCACGTAACAATATAGCTAATTAATATTACTTATACACAATACATATGCGCATACAAGTTAAAATACTTGTTAAAATACTGTTTTAAATATACACTGACACTAGTTATGTCAGCTATGTCATTTCGTTTCCGTTCGTTCGTTTCGTTTTTTAAAAACGTTGCCCCACATTAGGAATTTCTCCTGTATCGTGGGTGCGTTTACAAACATTTAAACTCACATACACAAACAGCTAGACCAGGAACAACTACCTGTAGGCAAAACAAATATTTGTTCCGTGCAGGAATCGAACCCGCGACACGCACCGCAGCAGTCGATCGCTTAGCCACTGCGCCAACCGTGTCGTCTAATTAGTTATGTTGTTAGCGGCTATTGTTATTTACGTTATTCGAAGACTTTCCTTTAATCTGTCTAAAGGTCCGTGCCGTAGTGGGATAAAAATGGGCTAGGCCAAGTTAATTTTATCATAATCATCTTAGACAAAAAAAAAACTATACTACATTTATGATAATATACGTATATTAAAACTGTGGTAGGTATTGCACTTAAGTTACATTAATTTATTCCTAGGTAAACATTGAAAGTCGAGACGAGTAGGTATAATATCAACGTAATATCATACTGTTACTCACCGATATCATTAGGCGCCTTGCAATTTCACATATAGATACATTTTGCTCATGCAAAACAACGATTTCTGCCTTTTTTAACACTGATAAATGTTGCATGGTCGGATCCACAAAATTAAATCTGCACATGAATACGAGTAGCAATCAATAAACTCAGTAATGCAAATACTCGTAGATTGACCACGAAACACGCTCATTTTTTATAAAATAGGGTGCTTGAAAAAAATTTTTTTTTTAATTGTCGGTAGTTATTTTCTAAACGGTCAAAATAAAATGACCTGAGAAAAGTTCCGTGGCTGTCTCAAACTTCATTACTCATTCATGAACGGGATCGAATCGTTATAAATTCAACTACGTAATGTTTTACCAAAATAATGAATACGAAAAGAAAAGGACATTTGCTGCACACATGGTTTGAACTTACGACTTCTCGTTCACTGACCAAAGACGATAGCCATTGTGCCAAGGTTGCTATAGTAATATGTATAATGCGAAATATTATATCTCATTCAGTAACATCAATGAATGATCATAAGCACACTACTAACTCAGAGCTCGCTGGTTTTATTTAGTGTTTGTGTGCATATCCATGACTTCACCCACACATATAAAATGTAAACCAATTAGTTTGTCCGACTGTACTTGAATTTGTGCTTAAAAACCATCATGTAAGGCCTTTTTATTTCTGGGTGGGAAATCATATGACTTTTCTCGCTCTGGGCGGTGCGGGAGGGCGTGTCAGACTTTTACTGACTAAAACCCACCTGTGTTCCTTCAGTTGCCTAAGCCAGGGGCCACGGTATCTCTTTCGAACAACCCGCGGCCCTGGCAGATCATGTAAGGCCTTCATCATAGTTTCGTTTTTATTATTATTTACGTCCAACAAAACTCTGAGTGGAACCACATGACCATGACCCAAGCCATTTTCTATAATAACATCATGTCTATGAATAAAACCTGTTTTTGTGATACTTTACTAACATAGCTGTTTCTCCACTGTGCCTTATTATTTTGTGGTGTTAAATAATGATGTTGCTAATTGGTTATATTGCTTGTGTATTTGAATCTATGATTTGAATAATAAATAAAAACTTGTCAAAAACATGGTACAATATTAAAAAAAAAACTAGTAACAGATTACATAGGAGCTTTAGGTGCTAGATTTTTACAAATGCCCAAAAATATGCAATAAATTATTCAAATGATAGTAAAGTTATAACCTGAGGCTGATGCTAATCTCATAGAACATTGCTCGCTTTTCTGCTGACTAAAGAATAAAGTAAGTCAAAAAAAAGGATTTTTTTTTATGTTATTGCATCATTAAAATGAACGAGGAACCTAACTATAAATACTGCAAAGGCACTCAATTGAACAGAGATTAGAAGTTGGTTAGAAAACGACCCTCGAATTTACTGTTATTATTATTATTAATCGTCCTACAAAGGAATTATAGTTACCTACAAAAAGCCTTGCCATGTCACTTCTATTTAGTAACCTTTTGAATGTTGCATGTCCTAGACATGTGCTATGGGATTCATGTCTGGGCTTCGTGCCGGCCACTCCAATTTTGTAACACTCACCTCCGACAGGTAATCAATTCATCCACGCAACGTGCTGTGTGAGGTCGGGCATTATCTTGCATTAAGATGAAATCTTTGCTACCGATGAATCCCACGAATGGTAAAACGTGTTCTTGGAGGATCTCTTCAATGTATCGCACTGCCGATAGACGACCTGCAACTACTGCCAACTCTGTTCGTGCGTCTGAACAGATCCCTCCCCAAACCATAACTGATCCACCTTGAACCTGACGGTTTGCCTGATATTGATTGGCAGAAACCTCTCCTCATGCCTTCTCCACACACGTTCGCGGCCATCTGGAGCTCTTAAGGCCACTGCATTCGTCCGTCCACAGAACTTTACTCCACTGATCGTGAGTCCAATTTGCGTGTTCGCGAGCGAACCGAAGTCGAGTTACGCAGCGGTGCCAGAGCAGTTCTGGACCTCGAGCTGGTCTTCGAGCGCGCAGATCCCGTTCCTCCATTCTACTTCTTATTGTCCGCTCACTTACGTTGACCCCTCTTGCCGTTTGTAGCCGTATTTCGACCGCAGTAAGGAACCGATTTCTCAAAATTGCGAGAGCGATAAATCTATCATCTCGCGCTGATGTACACCTAATACCGCCACTTCCTGGTCTCCTTGTGTGTAGGCCGGTGTGCTCGTACCTTGTTAAGGCGTACCTGAGAGTTGTACGCGGTACACGGCGACTGATCAAGAGTTCTGACCGCCCTAGGCTAATTATGAGGACGCGCCCCCGCCAGGTGTGTTACGGTCGACCTAAAAAGTAGTAGGTATATTAGTTTTGACTTTGTTTACTAGTGTGAAAATTTTGACATGGTTCACCTACCTACCTTTAAAAGTTTTCAGATCGATCTGCAAGCGAAACTAACGTTGTCCTTTAAGAAGTTCATTTATAACAGAGTGATACTATCATTCACTAGTGATAGATAATGTCAATTAAATATTTTTTTTTTGTTGTAAATAAATATTTATGATACATAAAATGATTATTTATTGGACAGTAGTTTTTATACATTAATTTAAAAAATTAAAATAAAATGATTTTTATACGCCTATGAGCAAAAGGGACACCGTTTTTATAAATTAAACAAAATTTTTCTTTTTTCAGCAATTTTTTTTTATATTTTAATTTTCTATTTAAACAGATGGATTTTCAAAAAATAAAGTATGTTTTTTTGTTATTGATTAAACAATTTTTTTTATCTATATTTGAGAATTAAATATAAAATTATTGCAATAGCATATTGAAGTTATTAAAAAGAGTTTATTTAACTCTTGTTACTCATAAGGTGTCGTGGCTGAGTGGTAAGCCGGCGTGCGTTAGGGTCTTAAATTCGAATCTTTGCTAGGGTTTAATTATTTATTTATTTATTTAAGCGTAAAATGTTAAGATACATAAGTGTCGAAACAAATCCGAATAGGTAGGTAACATAATAAAACGGAGCGTTGAGTAATATTTTTATTTTTTTAAAACGTCAGCAGCAGCGAGTCAATAAATAGCTAAAGAAACATTTTTTTCATTTTGAAATAATATTTAATTACATATTCATAATAACTCATTTTCTAAGGCTTATTAATATATTTTATAGTTACTACGATATGATTTCATGCTCGCTAGTGAACGCACAATTATCTTTACCAAATATTTTTTAATCTCTTTAAATATTAGTTCGTTAGGAAGTTACAAAATATTTATTTAAAACTATTAAATATTTGATTGGCAACAGGTTATCAAATCATTTTGTTGGCGTAAATAAAATTTAGTTGTCAGAAGAGATTTTTTTTCTCAGTGTAGGGTAGATGCAGTGATGCTAGATTAATAGTGCATGCGAAGACACGATTTCAGCCGCCCCCCTCCCCCCCCCCCCGATCCTCGCGCCCTAGGCTGCAGCCTAATTACCCTAAGGGTTAATCAGGCCCTGGCGGTACATTTAAACTTTCAGCAATCTCTCGCTGCGTTCGCCCCCGACTGCGAAGCAACATAGCTTGACCGACTTGAGCTGAAGTTAGAGGCATTGTGTTTTCAATTCTGGAAGCATAAATTACTACAAATTAATTAAAAAATAAAACAATAAAGATTAAATGCACGACCATTTGAATATCGAATTGTAACTCACCCGTGTTTTATGCGTTCCAGTAACGTTAAGTGTCACAGAAATTAAAAAATTGAACTTTTTGTGCTTTTGTGCTTACCCTCTTAAATTGACAAAAACAAATGTCCTGACAAACTGTCACTCGAAATTCTCATACGCGATATCAAAAACACCAGTGTGCTTATGTTTGGGCCACATTCCGTGCCGCTGAGTGTATGTATGTGGGACTTTGGTTGGCATAACAACAAAAATGAGTACAAACACAACTAATAAATTGTACCAAAGTAGTTTTTATTGTTGCAATATAAATTAATATGTTATGTATTCATAACATATTAATTTATATTACAACAAAAGTACCAGTCGCAGCCGATCCCTTGGGGGAAGCAAGCTACACTTAGGTTTTATCCTCGACCAACATCTTACTTTCAGTGAGCACATAAAGACGGCTCGTGTGCGCGCCTCTTTCGCTCTCAGTGGGCTCCACTTCATACTGACCGCCCGCAGCAAATTATTTATTTATTTTATTTTTTTAAAAACGTTGCCCCACACTAGGAATAACTCCTGTATCGTGGGTGCGTTTACAAACATTTAAACTCATACACAAACAGCCAGACCCAGAACAACTACCTGTAGGTCATACAAATATTTGTCCCGTGCGGGAATCGAACCCGCGACACGCAGCGCAGCAGTCAATCGCTTAACCACTGCGCCAACCGTGCCGTAAAAAATTGTCACTTATGTCCAAATTGCGCCTCTATACCGCGGTCATCCGTGCCATCATGACCTATGCTTGCGTCGTTTTCGCACACGCTAAGCCTCACCATCTGAGTCCATCTGTATAGAATGCAGACCCTCCAGAACCGTTACCTCAGAAAGGTCACGGGAGCGCCCTTCTATGTCCGCAATGAGAGTCTCAGAATGCCCACCATCCAGCAGTTCATGAAACGCCTTTCGAAGCATTTCTTTGATACTGCTTTGAAGCACCCCAATCCCCTGATTGCGGCGGCCGCCCGATACACTCCCTCCCGCATAAGTAGGATTCGCCGACCGAGGCATACCCTTACGACGCCACGAGGCCTATAGGAGAGTAGGAAGGCCACCAGTACTCTCCGCCGTGGAGGCCCGTCGCGACGCCCATACCATGTCCGCCCCGACCCTTGCTCGAACCAGCCCGCGCCGCTGAACCTGTAGTTTTAAATTCGTCCCTAAATAATTCCTATCCAGCCTGTCCCTTACTGACCTCTCCCAGCGACGCCATAAGCCGCGGTCCGTACCCCACAGGGGGTGCCCTTAGCGTGTAGTCGCTTAGTTTTTAAGTTTTTTAAGCCCTGGCTGAAGGCCTTAATTTATTGAGGCATCCATAGGCAAGCCCGGTTAAGCAGACCACAGCCTCATAGGTTGAACTGCGAGATTCATAAAAAATGTACAAAAGTAAGTATGTACCTCCAGCAGTGTCTAGTTTCTGTTTAAAATGTTTAGATTCCAACCATTTTATTGTTACAACTTTTATGATTATGTATTTTAAATGGCTATATTATTAAAATAAAATAAATTTTAGAACCATTTTGTTTTAAATGTATGCATAAAGATAAAAATTAATCATTATTTGGATATAATTTTATGACATAGTATACAAAAACATGGCTCTAATTTGTTTCAATACCTCCTGGTCAGTTCCTGTTTGTTAAGTTGATATTCGAGAAATTCGCTTAGGCATGAATCTTCGGCTTATTAGTCAATTCAAATAAGCCGAATCTTCATCTAAAACTGATATCATTGCAAACCCACAAACTTTCGTTTTAGCTACAATTTTGGCCTTAATATTAATAGGTAGGTTACCAACAATTCAAAACATTATTTAAATAAAATTAATGATTTTCTCGTTTAGTTCATTTAATTTTTTTTATAAACAAGAACATAAAAAAAATAGTGGCCCACTGGTATCGGGAACAGGGTCCAAGCTACTGGCGGTCAGGGCGCCAGAGAGGAACCTCCTAACAATGCGAGCCGTGTCCAGAAGTACCGCTTTCTCAATCTAATTATTTTTAATATTAATGTTTTATAGTTGATGACTCATGAATTTATTTCGGGTCTTCGACTTGTGATGTGACCTTGCCGCACGAATTATGTAGCGTGATAAGCTAGTAACGAAGGGCTCCGTCCGAGTTCGAAACGACGACGAATCCGAAATAACTACGTTCATAAAAAAAATTAAAAAATAATTACGAATATCTCTCACGAAAGTTATATTTAAGTATATAAAATTAAGTATATAAATTCAGAACTTTGGGTTACAATCTCATAATCTGTATTACACTATTTTGATTGATTGATTGTTTGCAGTATTTTTTTTACCTGGGTCAGAATTGGGAAATCCGAAACCATAAGATATATGGGGAAGCCCGTTTTACATGAAAACAATTTTGTCATATTTAATTTGTGGGCAAATTGTGAGTTGTCTATACATACCATAGAAATGAGTCGGCTAGGAATAGGGTACCGAAAGTGTGCCAGTGAGACTATTAGGTACTAAACTACTAAGCCTAAGCTGTCTGTCACAGAGCCGTAGGTATCTTTTGTTTTAACCGTTATTAGGTAGCCAGAAGGCCAATTCTCGTAATTTAAAATGTTGAAAATCTGGTCGCAGTGTCATCTCGGCTACAAACAAATGTCAAAATGTAGGGAAATTAGAGGCATTTTTGACAGATTGAGACTGAGATCAGACTGTGAACGTTCTTAAAATTACGAGAATTGCCCCTCTGTTGAAATTTTGACAGAAAACTGGTTACTAAAGCCTATAACATGGCAAATTAAAAGAAACGGCTATTAATGTTTTTGTTGTCGGACCACGAGTCCCACTCGATTGTTAAGCAACACGTCACTAATATTAAAGCCAAATCCTACTCTGACCACTTCTGAGCATGGTCGATATTTTCTAATTTACTTTACACCCACGTTTACGTTATTTGCCGCGGTTATACCTTGTCGTCCGAATCATAGTAGGTATAAAAGTCACGTAATACCTACCAATCCGCCTACACGTTACGGACAGGTTTTCTTCCAGGAATAATCGATGTTAAATGAAAACATCGTTAACCACAACAATTTGAGACATCACCGGATAACGCTACTAACAATACCGCCACGATAAATAGCTACAAAGGTGGTACGACAATCGTGCAACATTTGATAAGATCTTGACTTGAAGGAACACCCTCTATCTCATTTCAACCTATTTCCTTATATATGCTAGACTCTAGAATATCAACAAACTGTGTTCATAATGTAATTCAACACTAAACCACATGAAACTACTCGATAAACTTACACCCGAACGAAGAAAGGCTAATGAAGGTTTCCGTGAGAATTCGAGATACGTAGGTATTAGAAGAAACGTGATAAAAACGATTTGATATTAGTAAAAAAAAATTATCTGATATTATATCGTTTTATCGATTTTATAATATATCATGTTATCAGGGGCTAATTAATAACAGCCGCACGGGTCGATAAATCAGGTTAAACTAGGTCGGTCTGTGAATGGATCACCATATTTACATACATACATATCAAGACCCCTCCGTGCCTGGGGAAGCACGTTACGCCGTAGGTCCTGGCTATCATGCGTGGATCTGACTGTCATTACGTTACGGGTCGTCAGTAGCCCGAAAGTCTGACAACCAGTCTTACCAAGGGGTATCGTATTACCCACCCAGTTGTGGGTTGTGGTGGACAGATTGGCAGTCGCTTCATGTAAATAGCAGTAATCAGCTGCATCTGGTTAGACTGCAGATGACGATCACAATATATAACACAATGAGTGTCAAGTGTTTAATGTGGGGTAATCATAAGAGCCACGCCAGTGGTTTGTCACACAATGACTCGGCATAGCCTTATCTACACACAGTAGTGGTAGGTTACTGTGTTATATGGTCAAACTTTAAAAATAAAGCCATGACATCTCTTTCGTGTATATTTATTAGCACAGTTATGCCTTTGTAGTAATAAATTCTATGTTGTAAACAAAAATTCACCTCAGCACATGCGGGTGGAATGTATCGCTGCAAGATGAACACGTGTATACATACATGCAAATAAATGCATCCCAGAGTGAAAGCGCATCCATTCATCATGCGCAAATTTGGGTATGAGTTTGTGTAGCCAATTTAAATGCGCGTAATCAAACACTATAGATAGTCATATAGGTACTAGATACAGCAAAACAAACGGCTCTCCAAAGGTTGCAAGGTTGCTCTCTCTAAATATGAAGAACAAGAGTAAAGCGGGCTAAACCAATAGTTAGGTAACCCTCTAACCGTGCATGACCATTGTCAATCTATTGTGGACTGAACACGCTAGGTATTATATATCAGCATCAGCATCTAACGTGGCGGTAGATAGTGCGAACAAAACACGAAAAAAAAACTAGATACTACTGCGTAAAACCATGCCTAAACCCAATATTTCATCGTTGGGACCGTCTTGGAATGGTTTTTGTCACAAACACGCGCTGCATCTACATAATAGACACCTACCTACACTACGTCACTGACACGCCTTTTGCATGGATGCAGATAGATGAGATAATTTGTAGGTGTGAAAATACATTTTGGTAATTATACCAGTCCCTTTCGATTTGGCTGTCAGATCGGACATCTGAATTGGATTGAATACATGTGTTTGTAATATAAATATGACTATCTTGCGATATGAATGGTATTGGTATCAGAGAATCGGAAAGTAAACCGAAAACACGGGCCTGGCCGGCCTAACGGGAACTAAGTAACGGAATATTATACCAATCCAAAACGGCCTTGGTATCTGAATATCATGCTATTTGATTACGAAGCAGTAACAAAAGTATTTTGATGTCCTGAAATGTAAGGCCGTTAAAACTGTACGTTTCCTTCTGTCCATTACATTTGAGCGCAAAAAAAAAATCAAAGTCGAAGTGATTAAGTAGTAGAAAAACATTTATATTCTACTTTTTCAAATAATAATATAAAAATAGCCCTCTTCCTCTATCCTATCTTGCTGTGCCCGACAGGGTCCACAATGATCTAAAATTATGTATATTTTATAATGTACCTACCACCTAAGTTCACATTGTGGAATGCAAATAAATGTATTGAGTAAAATAGGGGGTTGCCATACAGCACCCTAATTGCGTAATACATTATCAATCACGATATTGATATTGGATATTGCTTCATATGTTCGAAAAATTTGCCTGCTCCACAACGTACATAACGCAATGAATGTTGTTGAACTGTCAAAATGAAAGCCATTGCTACTATTAGTGTGTTACGAAATTACCCCGCTGGTCTCAATAGCTCCAGGAGCTGCTAGCCCAGCTCCTAACTAAATTTTTCAAGAACATTGTTCAAAGGAGAGACGTTCCGTCAAATTTTCAAGTCTCAGTCATTGCTAACCACTTGTTTTCTTTTTTTTTTTTCAGAATAGCAGTCTCTCTTGGTACACAGACAGCCCGGAGCTAACGCCATGCTTCCAAAAGACAGTGCTTGTATGGACACCATGCTTGTACTTGTGGGTCGCGGCGTTCCTTGACGCCTACTATATAATAAGCAGTAAAGAGAAAAATATACCATGGAATATATTAAACATCACCAAACTGTTCGTAACTTGCCTTCTGATAGTGTTAAAGTTTGTGGATCTGGGCGTCACGGTCCATACCTCATCACAAGGGGAGACGGAAGTGTTTAGTGCTGATTATTTTAGTCCATTTGTAAAGATTTTAACATTTGTAAGTATGAATTCTATGTTTTTTCTAATAATTATCTTAATAGGGTAATAATTAATCTAAAAAAACTAATTTGGTTTGTTGATTGATCTCCTGTCAACGTGTCAACTAAAAAACCATTGTTCATAATAACAGCAGACAGCTTTACAGAGACCATGGGTTAGTTGGGTTCATCGACCGCATTTGGTTAAAAGACACCTACCTCTAACATACCATAATACTGTGTATATGTACTTACATATGCATTTAGTAAAAAACTGTTATTTTGACATTACAAACAGACCTACATTTATGTGATACTTTAGTAAGTTCATAATATTAAAAGTTATTATTTAAAAAATAGGTCATTTACATCAATTAATTAAACCAATTAGTAATATAAGTAGGCACGCGTGCTCAATTGAAGTTTGCAATTGATAGCCAATGGTTGTCCTAAGGTCGGGCGTACACGTCCGAAATACCCTTCCGAATTCAGCACGGGAATGATTCGTAAAATTCAGAAACTGAAACCAGCACACGAATTGCGTAACACTATCAATCTCAATCTGAATCATTTTGAAGGATATTGCTAATCAATTGCTTCACATGTTCAAAAAATTGGACTGATCCACTGATCAGACAAATTTTTACGTTATTTACGTTGTTGATCACTATCAACAACGTAAATAACGTAATGAATGTTGTTGAACTGTCCCAATGAAAGAGATTTCTTACTTTTAGTGTGTTCCGCAACGGACGTCTATGCCCGGCCTAATTCTTGATTCTAATTAAATATGACCACGCCATAAAGCGTCCATGACTATTCACTTTTCTTTGTGTATTTCATAATTTGTTTATTAATTATTGTCAATGATTCACGGTCTAAAGATTAATATGTACTTACATTGTTTTTATTTTACATTATAAATGTACGTGAAAACATTATTGTTTATTAGCCACTTTGGCACACGCTATTTCGTTTTACAAGCTTTTAAAGTTATTAGTTTATACGAACTTAAACATAACAAAGCTATTAAATTCACATAAATCTCATATGAAACTAATCGACCTTCTAAAACCTTATATTAGGTACCTACCTACTGTAAAGTACTTCATAGGTACCAACAGCTTCATAATTATCAAAGCCCTTTCGAAGAGTATTAAATTCATCCTTGGACAATTTGTTAACCACACACACGTCGACAAAAAAAAAGTTACATCATCCGTAACCTATTAAACTATTATTTATGCCACCTCGAATGTCTCACTCACTCAACTGACCGCTCTGTGCGGAACTCTGCCTGTCCTCACTATGAAACGGATCTTCAAACTATTGACCTTCACTGTGATATAATCACAATCAGTGGTAAATCTTTATAAAAACCTGAATACAAGATAAAAACGGACTTTGGCCGGTTTAATACGACAGCGGTTGTATTATACGCTTCCATTGTGCAATACAACACACTGTTACGCACAGAATCATTCATTAAAATTATCGATTCCATGGCCGGGTCTGTTGAATATTTTTGGATTTTTTAAGGTTTTATTTTCCAATTTCTATAAGTTGAATGAGGCTGTATCGCTTTTCTCTTCGTCCATAAAAATAACACATAGGAGGCGCAAAGTCGGTTCCAACAAGCGATAACATGAACAATATTAATTTTGCATAATTTAACTGTAATTAATTTCACAGTTAAGTTCTCAGCAGTATCTATCGTGTATTAGTCATCTCTTCGTTCCTGTGTTTATTTGTACAATCGTTTAACCGAAGCAACGTTTGTCTGTCGAACGTCTAAAAATAAAGTTATATAAGTTTTTCGCTGAATATAAAATGTTGAGAGCACGAACAACTCAAATGTTTGTTTAATTCTCACTGGTTTGCATTGTCCATATATGATGTTAATACTAGGTGTGCCCGCGACTTGTTCGTGTGAATGTCGAAAAACCATAATGATTTTATTTATTAATTATTTTTCTTAAACAAAAGTAGCATACGTTACTTCTTACAACATCAGCTATCTGTCAGTGAAAGCCCCGTCAAAATCCGTTCACCCGTATCTGAGATTAGCCGGAAGGAACAAGAGAGACAAAAAATTAGATAATTGTTTTTTTTTTTATATGTACCGTATATACTGTCATATGCATTTAGTATAAAGCTGTTAATGTGACATTACAAACAGACACTTCAATTTTATTTATATGTATAGTATATTACAAACAGACTTCAATTGTATTTATTTATATAGATACACCTTTCTTTCACAGGTTTTATCAGCAACGTTATTGTACTACAATCGCAAGTGTGGTTTGAGAGCATCAGGAGTGCTATTCTTCTTCTGGATGCTTTTGATACTGGCAGGTTTGCCGCAGCTGCAGTCCGAGATAATAGCACATTACAATCTCACCGACGATGAAAATGTCCAATATAACTTCATTAGTTACATGGTGTATTATCCTCTGATAATACTTATGTTTTTATTGAATTGTTTTGCCGATTCACCTCCGAAAAATTCGCCTTATAAGTATGAAAAGGTAATTCAAATGTTATAATATTTAGTAGGCTTCTATTACTTTCCTTTTGAACCTTGCAGACATGCCGCACTAGATAAGGGAACAAGGATCTTATACATCCTTCATATAATTACGACCTTTGAACGATGATAATTCATTACGACTTATTAAAAAAAACTGTCAGAAATACGTTTTACCAAAACAAGTAAATCTTCTTTATATGTGGAATCAAGAAGTATCTAAGTATAGGTATTGCGTTTGTAGAAACTATTTTTTGTGTTCCCTATAAGGCCAAGAAAAAAGTCAAAGTTTGCCACAAGAATGTCAAATTACGTCAGCGTAAATACTTGATTAGTCCGTAGTTTTTTTTTTTCAATTTTAGCCTTCTTGTTTCTTATATTTATATTTAATTATTTTATAATTTTAGAACCAATGTCCGGAGAACGCGTCGGGATTCCCCAGTCGTCTCACATACAGTTGGTTCGACCCACTTGCCTTGACAGGATTCCGTAGAAGTTTGATAGAAGAAGACTTATGGGCTCTCAACCCTCAGGACTCTTCCACGGAAGTCGTGCCAAAGTTTGACAAATTTTGGGAGAAGTCTTTGAGAAAACGAGCAATGTAAGCATAACAAACCCATGTTTTGTCAACAGTGACCATGACCATGAGATGCGTCCACGATGCGAGCATTCGGACACGTAGAACCAGGCAATAAAAGCTCGCCACCTAAGCACTATATATCTCTAGTTCAAATGTTCCCCAGAGCAATGGTTTTAGGAGTCATTTTGATTTTTCAAGGCAAAAGATACCGTGATGATGTGTTCCTTTTAAATAATAATGTTTGCACATAAATAAATACAAGTTTTATAACAATGTTATGCTTTCCATGGACTACTTTACAGAACAATTGGATTATTTCATTTTCCCACAACTTGCGGGTCTAACAAATCCACAGAGCCGTAAAATAACTTATCTACTATTAAATTAAAAATCTAAGCCCAAGAACGAAAAATATACATAATGATATTGACGACCATCATACCAAGGAGCTCGTGGCTAAATATAAATAACAGCCACACGGGTGTATTGAAGGTCGACGCGTGCCAAGGGCGGTCCGTGGAAAGGCGACCATCCATTACATATCGAGGCTCGGGAAGTATGTTAAGCTGTTGGCCCCAACTGTCATTTGTAGATCTTGGACAGTAGTTTCGGGTAGTCAGTGTCAGCCCGAATGTCTAACAACCAGTCTTACCCAGTAATTGGATTGTGGAAGTCAGATAAATCGCTTCATGTAAAATAATGGTACCCAGCTGCATCCGGAAAGACTGGAAGCCGACCCCAATATAGTTGGAAAAAGGCTAGGCAGATCAATTGACTACCATCATTCATTGGTTTAAAGTTGAATGAACATCTCTTACTGACCCTTCATTTCATTGACAGCTCCAATGCCACAAAGGCCACATATCGTAAGACATCAGCCAGCGTCAACTTCAAGCCTGAAACTGAGAAGAAGCCAGCCTCCATCCTACCAGCACTATGCTTAGCGTTCGGAGGACAGTTTTTTTTCGGATCAATGCTTAAACTATTCAACGATGTGCTGATGTTCTTATCGCCACAATTACTCAAGTAAGTAACTATATTTTTACTAGTGATAGTATAGACAAGATAATATTGTTTTTACCGGATTGACGTGATGCTCGATATTGGACATACTGACTTAGTTTGATAAAAATTATCGAAACCATAACAATAAATCCTTCAATATCGCAACTCATTCACTCTCATTGACTCATAATCGCATTCATTTTTTTAGACTCCTAATAGGTTTCGTGCAAGGTAAAGAGCCGATATGGAAGGGATACATATATGCCGTTGCACTTCTTGCCTGTGCCACGGTGCAAACTATGCTGCTGGCACATTACTTCACGAGGATGTACCTCGTAGGCATGAGGATAAGAACCGCCCTGACAAGTGCCATCTATCGGAAGTCACTACGAATGTCCAATGCCGCGAGAAAAGAATCTACCGTCGGAGAAATTGTTAACCTCATGTCTGTTGATGCTCAAAGGTAATAAAATACCGTTATTCATCTGACCTAATAATGTAAGGAAAATAGTAATATGTATATGAGAAGTTCGAGAGAGTAATTGTATGAAACATTTTGCTGATACCAATCAAATACATTTTGTTATTCAGTCAAGGCTACGTCAGAGCAATCTCATCTAAACATCTGACATTGAGATATGCAGGCAGCATGTGCAAATAGTACACACCTAATCAAAACAACAGGATAGCTTAAGTGTTGATATGAAATACTAAACAAATAGCTTCTTCAACATTTATTTTTAAGTGTTTCTATGAAAGTTAAGTAAATGATGTTATCAAATGATTCACTTGTTGAAATTGTAACTGTGCTCCATCAGAGTTACTCTGCATGCAAAAACACTGTCTCACCAGTGACAGAAAGTTAGTTACTTAGGGCTAATTATTCAATAGTACACTAACTTTTATTTGAAGAATAAATATGACAGATTGAGATATTTTCAATACACAAGCTGTCAAGACGCAATATCAATTCCACAGATAAAAATTATCTAACCATTGAAAAATCAGTATTAAATCTACCGTGTACCGTACTTAATTTTAACAACCTATAGGTATATCTAATATGCTCTTTATTCAATAGTACACTAACTTTTATTTGAAGAATAAATATGACAGATTGAGATATTTTCTATACACAAGCTGTCAAGACGCAATATCAATTCCACAGATAAAAATTATCTAACCATTGAAAAATCAGTATTAAATCTACCGTGTACCGTACTTAATTTTAACAACCTATAGGTATATCTAATATGCTCTTTATAAACAACTCTCAAACGTACATCATTTTATCTAGATAGTTCAACATGATGAATAAATCCTATCATAACTTACATTTCACAGATTCGTCGAACTGACTGCATACTTGAATATGATATGGTCGGCGCCGCTGCAAATCGCTCTTGCCCTATATTTCCTCTGGGGAATCTTGGGTCCCTCCGTACTGGCCGGATTGGCAGTCATGATCATACTGATCCCGGTAAATGGACTCATCGCCAACAGGGTGAAAACTCTTCAAATAAGACTTATGAAATACAAAGACGAACGAGTCAAACTTATGAATGAAGTACTTAATGGAATTAAGGTAAGAATATTAAAGTTTTGCAGCATAAGTCTATATGTCTCGATTTTAAACTCTAAGGTCTTGCGGCGAACGAACTTGTTCGATAACAGTTTATTACTGTAAGTACTAAGTACTTGAAACGCGTATATTTATTGCTCATTCAAGGGACTTTCAACTACATTAGGTCAGACAAAAAGATATCAATCCCTTTTCAGGCTTTCGTAGCGTAATGACAAATACGGAACACTTATAATTTCGCCATGTCCGTCTGTCTGTATGTCCGTCCGTATATCACACAGCCATTTTACTCTGAAAGTATTGGCACTATATCGAGGAAAGAGGATGTTTTCTACGAACCGCATGATAACTGTTTAAGAAAATTAAGAAAATAAAATTGGGTTTAAACCACAGAACAGATAAAGTAGTTAGAAGGGCCTTGTGGGCGGGGCAGGCGCGCCGCACTTTTGAGCAGACGCTCAAAAGTCAACCGAAATTTGAATCACCGGTCAACAATCGCGCTCTTGATGTGACAGCGTTCGGAGCTCCGCGGAAAAAAAGAATTATGCCGTCTTGCGCTATTATAACGTGTCGGAAAAGAAGTCAGGAGTGTAATGTGGCCTGAGGAGGGATTTCTTTTCACCGGTTAGTCCAAAAACCTTAAAATACGAGTGATATTTGTAATTATTTCAAAAGTATTATGTAGTTTGTAGACAAAAACGATAAAATCGCATTCAGATGCAAAATTATACATTGCTTGCAATACATGGGTACGATCTTGTACGACATGAGCGGTCGCGCAATGTATTGCGTTCACTGCGAACATCGCGTGCGTCGAGCCAAAATGCGCGTCGATAGTGTTGTACCAAATTGTAAACAATGTCGATATTAAGTAAGTGTATACGAATTATGTTCAGAAATTTGTATTACAATTAAAATAACTTTGTTTTTATTAACACCAATTATTGTGTAATGTGAATTATTAATTTAATTTCTTAGTTGGTTGTTCGTCTAAAATTTGGTTTGAGGTTAGTAATTTACGAAGAAAAATTTTTTTTTTTAGGTTTCCGAGATATAAGAAGAGACAAGAAAACTGTGGATTGAGGCAACTGGTAGAATTGAATGGATACCTACTAAATGTAGCACAATTTGTTCGCAACATTTTTCAGAAAATGATTATGTAATTAAAAAGTTGAAATTGAGTCTAAATTATTGTTGAATATTAAAATATTCTTGTATTTTTACTTGTGTCATTTATTTGCTTATGTACTTACTTTAGCCCATGTCTTTGTACGCTTGAATGACGTTAATCGCGGACACAGACAGCCCAGAAGGCCAATTCTTGTAATTAAAAAAATTAAAAATCTAGTCGCAGTTTCATCTCAGCGCCTAAAAACAATGTCCAAAACTGGTCAGAAATGTAGGGAAATTAAAGGTGTTTTTGACAGATTGAGACTGAGTTAAGACTGTGAACGTTCTTAAAATAAAGAGAATTGCCCCTCTTAATTAATCCTTACCAAATAAATACGTTACTCATCACAAGTATTTAATTTTGAACAAAATTGCCCTTGACGTCATTGGATTTCAATGAATATCTTAGGAGATGTCATGGTTTTAAAATAACTCCGCAAGGCGGCGGTCATTAGCTTCCTATAGTAATGTACTAACTAAATGATAATCGTAAGTAATACTCTTAAAGTAATGGAATATATATATGTGTCAGCGGGATTGTCCGAAAGGGTTACCGCTACCCCGGAACATAAAGGGCGAAGGAAGGAACATGGGGTGGGTTTTAGTCAGTAAGAGTCTGACACTCCCTTCCGCTCCACCCAGAGCGGGAGCGGTCATTTGATGATTTCCCACCAAAAAAAAAATGGAATATATGTATTATTTTAATAGGATTTTTCCTAAAATTAACGCGAGTGAAACCGGCGGGCATAGCTATTATTCATAAATTAACATGATGAAGTTAATAAATACATTTTTCACAGAGTAATTCACAATAAATTAATTAGATTATATTATGTTAATTCGACTTAGCATTCGAAATGGCCGTGAAATTTAAAATTTCTTTTTAGTTTTTTTGCAAATTGTAGCTTTGTTTTACATTTTATGTTATTCAAAATGTTATTTTTCTTTCTTTCTATTATTATGACGTAAAACAGAGCTGCAACTAGCATAAAACGAAAGAAAATTTAAATTTCGCGGCAGTATTGGATGTTCCCCCTTAATTTCACTTCGATTTAATTTTATTTATATGTAATTAGGAAGTCCACATTATTCGTACCGTACCCGCAACTTAAAAAATTGCAAAACTTTAATTAACAAAATTACAGTAATTTTATCGATATGATTAATCGACCTTTTGGTCGCCGTAAAATATTTGAGAAACAAAATTGCTTTTACACGTGTGTGAGTGTACGTCCAGAGCAGAATTTGCGGTAGTGTGACAACCAATAGCAAACACGCGATCTAAGTGCATGTGGTTTATTTGTGTGCGTAATGCGCGTACGTATTGATCTCTTGCTTGTAGTGGAGAGTGAGAGTGGGAGACATGCGGCGACAGGCGTTCTAATACAAATCAGGAACTATTTCCATTCTATCCTCTTTTATCTGTTCTGTGGTTTAAACTCCCCATTCATGTAGAAAACAATATGTTTTTTAAACTGCGCGCATAAGCAGTTGGGATATTGTTAGATTGCATAATTAAAATGATGTTTCTAAGTGAGTCTTCTATTTAAGTCAAATGACAAATATTGATGGTGATATATGCTTTTAAGTCTTTAAAGTCGTCAAAAATGTGTCCTCTCCCTCTACCTTGTCTACATTACAGTGGAAAGTTGAAGTTGGTAGAACTTAAAAGACACTCTAAAGTTGTTTTAAAGACGATAGGTACGTCACCGTCGTATAGTTTTTGAGAAATGGAATGGTTTCGGTTACAACCGCAGAAATAACTTTGGTTTTTACAGTTTCTTTGAGAAATACAAACTTGTGTAACATGATTTTGCTTTCGATAAAATCAATATTGTGCGTGCGTAAATTTTCGTCCCGACTACAGAACCCTTCTCTGTGCGTGGTTCAACACATGCTTGGCCGGTTTTCATACTATGGTGCAATAAACTTAAGTTCATGACGTGCTAGAATTATCAATTTACTGGTTTAAATTCCTTTTTCCGATTTCACCACATTGAAAAACATTATTTGAGATAAGCTTTCGTGGCCTTTGTGTTATCACCGCACAAGACATATCTTATTTGATTCCCTTGATATCATTACGCAAACACCAGTTACTACTGTAGTTAATAGCTCTAAACAAGTATCTTTATATCAATATGTTATAAGAATACTGTCTTCCTAGTTATAGGACTCCTTTATCTTTTGATCGTTATAGCTACTTACGATGTTCGAACTTTTCATGTTCAAAGTGACTGACAATCTGACACGAATCGTTAATGAAATCGTGGGTTAAAATTGCAATATTTCTTCCCTTTTATTATTATTATAAGCATATGTTGTCCCACTGCCTGCAGTGAAAAGAATGAAAAGGGTGGGGGGGGGGGGTGGTCTTTACCGGGGTAAAGGCCTCCCTTCCCTCTTTTCACTTTTGCCAGTCTACTGCGATTGTGAGGCAAACCTTTAAGGATTCCAGCTCATCCTGCCATATATATCTCTCTCTCTCTCTCTCTCTCTCCCTCTCTCTCTCTCTCTCCTCTCTCTCTCTCTCTCTCTCCTGAACTCCGGGAAGTGTGGGATTTTTACCTCACTAAAACCACCCCGGTGATCACCATCCGCACATAGGGGTGGTCCCGGTTCCTCTTAAAAGACCAATTCCGGAACCACCCCCGCGCAACGCCTGTATGGCACATCCTTGGGGAGACTGTAAAGGGGCCTCCCCTAAGTCTCGCTACGCACGCCAGCACGTGACCACTGTGCCACCCCACCGTCTTCCCTGGGGTCGCTTGGTAGGCGGACAGAGTCCCCACTCTATGCGCCCACGACCACAAAGGTCCACCTACCTTAATTGGTAAGCGGTTTTCGGCGTATTAGGCGCCAAGGCGGTTGCCTCCCCGACGCCTCTTTCTCCGAGCAGGATCAGCCCTCTCCCAATCCCGCTCGGCGGCCTCCTTCTTGACCATAACGGTCTCACAGAAGGAGGCTACTTCCGTCCAATCCTCTGTCTCTGCCAGCATAGCCCTCACTACTGCCGGCAGAGACAGGTCTCGCCCGAATTCATGTTGGGCCTGCCACTTTTTCCTGCTATTTGGGATCTTCCCTTTCAGATATTGTAAAATTCAACAAACTAGATTACTCTACAAAATCACATTTCCAGTATAAATTCTTAGGTCACATTAGAGTGCAATGCGCAATGCCGTATGTAGCATAACTTCACAATTGTATCTAGTTACGCGAGTGTACTGACCTCTATGTGCAGATTTACTGTTCGAACCTTCGATCTACAGTAATCTATATTAAATATTAACAGAACTTAATAGCTATAGTCAGGTTAGGTTAGAACTAAAACAACAACTAGTACAGAAGTCACTGTTTCCATAATAATATGCGAGACTTCTCTGTAACAAAATTATTTGCCTGCTAATACAGGGTGGCAGGTATATCGACGCGTAATTTGTTACCATAGTTTTTGTTTTGATAACCAATGAAAAATTTCTACGCTAGAGGGTTTAGAATCATGTGCAGAATTCATGGTTACAGTTTGTACTTCGATGTCCCTACCACCCTGTATATCGATATATATTTTATTCATCATGTTACATCATGCATAATCTATTTCTAATTTTATATTTTCTTTTCAGGTTCTTAAAATGTATGCTTGGGAGCCGAGTTTCGAAGATCAAATACTTAAAATAAGAAACAAAGAAATGAACGTTTTAAAACAGACTGCTTATCTTAACTCTGCTACCTCTTTTATATGGTCTTGCGCACCTTTCCTGGTAAGCGACTTATCATTTATCTAACTGAAACCGTGACACACACTGTTGCCAAATCAATTTGAACTAAAATAATTTCGAGATTTGGTTTTTACACAAAACCCCCCTTGAACAACAACCCCCTTTTGACTCCCAGAAAATTGTTTGCTTTTTTTAAGAACTTACTCATTTGTAAAGAGTATCGCCGAAATTGCTGAAGTCATGCTGACTCCGATCGCGTCACTGCGACAATACAAAATACATGTAATTGTAACACAGTAAACTACAAACAAAATTCTTATCATTATAAACAAACAGCTGCTTTATCTATCGAGCGGTAAATATCTTGGGTTGTCTTGTTTTGGTAAAACTGGACCCAAAAATGCCGCCTTCGTCAAAATGTGCTACAATAAGTACTTTTTGGAAATACAGCCTCACTATATTTACGTTATTTACTACTTACAAAATTTATTATTAAAAAAATTAAATGTTATGCAATTTCAATATTAAGTGAATTAAATTAATTGAAATTACATAACATTTTATTGTCATGGATTTCCGTGAAGTAACGCCTGATTTTGTAACTTAGTTAAATAATGAATAAATTCTCATAATTTTTTACTTTGATAAAACTTGATCCTCAATCACAGTCGATAATAATCAATTATTGTTATAAATTATGTCATTGATTTGGCCACACAGATTACACGTTTATTACAGTCACACAGTTTACAGTCTTATCAGTTTAATGTCTCAATATTGTTATTGATGAGCATTAATGCTTTGATCTCATTTTAATATGATTTACCTACTGATAATACACACTGGAATTATGTTTTTAAGCTACAACAAGATAACTCCGCAAAGAAGGAAATGTAATGATAATAGTTACGTACGATCTTTATAACTGCTGTTTTGTTCAGTAGGTTACACAAAACCTTGCCAATTTTATATTTTAAAATCAGTACTTATAGAGCACTTTCACAACAATTTATTCCAAAGGATTTTTATGACATGTAATAATTAACGTTGAATTTAAGACCAGCAATGGTTTAAATAATTATGTTTGTTTTCAAGGTGACCTTCCTAACCTTCTTCACGTTTCTGATAACGGATCCCGAGAAAAATATCCTGACAGCTGAAAATATATTCGTGTCGATGTCTCTGTTTTACACAATGCACTTGCCCCTAGGTTTACTGCCACTCATCGTGGTATCAGCGATCGAGGTAGTGCCACGACGTGCTCACTCCTCTATACATGTCATGTGGCTATGGTTCTTTCACATACAGACACACTAACACGCATATATCTCGTATTTGAAGTTATAACCGAAGAACGACAGTGCACACTTCAGTTTACGTTGTTTTCTATGGCTAATGAAACACGCACGTTATATTTGTGCGTCCACTCGCCGAGTCGTGATAATAGGTTGGGTAGAGGCCACGGGCGAGTGGACGTGCAATGTGGTGGTCGTGGAACACAACGTAAACTTGTAAGCTTCAGTCCGGCCGCTTGCATGGGCACTGGGCACTTCTCATAATATAACTCGTGGAATGGTGTCGTAGGTGTCGCTGATGTCGTTCGGGTGCTTTGTATTGGTAAACGATACCGAAGTACTGGACTCTAAGAGAGCTTTCGTAGCATTGTCTCTTTTCAACATTCTGCGTTTCCCACTGTCAATGCTGCCTAACGTTATATCGAATGTTGTACAAGTAAGTTTATCATAATAGATTATTTTGTCTATGTGCAGTGTGAAGCTTTATTTGAAGAAGTCAATATCAGTGTCAACTCGTGAAAGCAATTTGATGCAAATTTGGGGTAAAAAACAAGAGTCACATTAGTAATTAATTAAGCAAGTATGTACTTACTTAATTATTATTGTACCTAGGCCCTGCATTTTATATATTTTTTCTGATGTGGTAGTGGTTACACAATCATAAGGCGACTCATTATTCAAATTTTCTTTTAATGTTTCTCTGGTCGAGCAACTAATTATAATTTTAACAATGTGCTTCTACTATTCTTTATCGTTTTAATTTATGACGAGAACTTAATTTATTGGTGTGGAATATCAATAGCAAAGCTTGGTGTGGTTAAATGTGTAGTTAAATACATGTTGTGTTGCTAACATTCTTTTATTTACACATTATTTTGTACGACTAACATATTTCTGCATTTTTAGACATCCGTCGGCATAAAGAGATTGAACAAATTCATGAACTGTGATGAACTAGATATTACATCTGTTGAACACGATCCTAAAGACCGTAAGTGTTATATTGTTAAGAGCTAATTTTTCAATGGACATATAATTTTTATTCGTGGAATAAAATTGAGACCTGACAGTTTTTGTATAAAAATTCAAAATTATTCCTCCGATAAAATTATCTGGCGTTGGAAAAATCTTCCCTAAATATTTTTTTTATAAATGAGCATTGTTGAAAAAGGTTTAATAATATGCCTGTTATTTCAGCGAACCCGATCGTAATAGAGAATGGCCACTTCACGTGGGGCGACCAGGACGCTGAGCTGGTCCTGAAGAACCTCAACCTGCACGTGCCGCGCGGCTCTCTCGTTGCCGTCGTGGGTGCCGTTGGCTCCGGCAAGAGCTCCCTGCTGTCTGCCTTACTTGGTGAAATGAACAAGGTTTCCGGACGAGTCAACACATTTGGTACGTATCACTTTCAAAAAACCTAAATTTAAATTGTGTTCACTTAAACTTAAATTGTGTTCAGGTAATTTATTCGTTCTATAAATTCTAGGTAGCATAGCTTATGTTCCGCAACAAGCGTGGATACAGAACGCGACGCTTCAGGACAACATTCTGTTCGGCAAACCGCTCGACAAGCAAAAGTACATCAATGTCATCGATATGTGCGCTCTCAAACCTGACTTCGAGGTACTACCTGGAGGAGATCAAACTGAAATTGGCGAGAAAGGTGAAGTATTATATATTATTATATCGACACATGTTATTGCTAGCGTTGAGCTCGTGGATCCTCGATATGTTGTTTACAGATGCGACCGAGATCGTAACACAACAAAACAACGGGATGGCGGCGGGGTCCTCATCGCAGTGTTGCGGGAATTTCGGTCGTGTTTGCTTAATGCTTCTAATCGCTCGCATAATGACTCTACTAAATATAATAAAAATAATAGCTCAAAAATGCATGTTATTAGCGCAGTATCCAGTACACAGCTCTGTTTTTTAAGGCTACTGCTAATAGCATCTGTAGACCGCTTCATATAAATAATCCTGAAATATGGAAACGGGCCAATATAACGCCCGTACACAAGGGTGGCTCGAAACATGATGTTGAGCAATATCGACCCATTTCAATTCTGTCGACCTTGTCAAAGCTATTTGAAAGACTCGTACATAACGAAATCTACCCAATCTTGCACAACGTAGTAATTCCTGAACAACATGGTTTTGTTAAACACCGATCTACTGTTTCCAATTTTTAATCTTCACCAACTGTCTTTTTGAAAACATGGATAGACGTTTGCAAATGGACGATGTTTGCACAGGTTTCAAAAAGGCCTTTGACAAGGTCGATCACGGATTTTACTTAATAAAATTACATTTAATGGCATACGGGACTTGTAAACGGAAACGGGGAAACTTGCTCCAGTGGTTTTCCCACAGGGCTCAATCCTGGGACCACTCCTATTTAATATATATATATAGATGACATTGTGAAATACGTCTTAAGTATTAAATTTCTTATGTATGCTGATGATTTGAGAGCCTTTAGAACTATTACTACTTTAGAAGACTGTTTAACGTTTCAGGAAGACTTAGATAGACTCTCAGCATACTGTATTGACAACAAACTTCACTTAAGCGTCTCCAAATGTCATTATATAAATTCCACGAAAAATTTATGGCATCAGGTGTAACCTTTTCACGACGTTTGCGCGTCGATGTCCCAGCCACCCTGTATAGATATGATCGAGAAAGTCCAGCGTAAATTTCTTCACGCCATGCTGCTAGCAAAGGTGCTATAAAAGGTGTTTGTCGTATTCACAATTACTAAGCAAATATAATATGTTAACATTAGAATCTAGGCGTAAGTTTCTAGAAGCCAACATACTACATGGTATTGTTCATAATCACTTTGATTCCATTGATCTCACGAGTAAGTTGTGTTATGTGGTCCCCCGCACTGTAAAGAAGCGTAGTGTCCGTGCTATATTATAGCTGTTTATTGTCCCATAATAAATAAAATAAAATGTTGCCGGCACACGCGCCGGTAAGATCTGCGCGATGATGAAGACCCTATTGTCTAGGGGTTTATTAAATTGCAGTGACTATTTTAACACTAAACAAATGGTGTTTGTCTGTGCGCAGGTATAAACCTGTCTGGCGGTCAGAAGCAGCGCGTGTCGCTGGCGCGCGCGGTGTACTGCGACGCGGACAACTACTTCCTGGACGACCCGCTCAGCGCCGTGGACTCGCACGTGGGCAAGCATATCTTCGAAAAGGTGCGTGTGTAGTGTAAGTGCGGCGTGTGCGAGCGGGACGGCACTGACTCTCTCTCTCGCGCAGGTGCTGGGCCCCAGCGGGCTGCTGAAGAACAAGACGCGCGTGTGGGTGACGCACAACGTGTCGTACCTGGCGCACACGGACCTGGTGGTGGTGCTGCGCGACGGGGAGGTGTCGGAGACCGGCTCCTACCAGCAACTGCTCGAGAAGAAGGGCGCCTTCGCTGAGTTTTTAATACACCATCTGAGCGACGCCGAGCGGTCCTCACCCGAAGGTAACTAGCTGGCGACACTACAACCGAATCGACTCGCATCGGTCGGTGTGTTTCTTTCCACATACTTGACTTCCTTGGGCGTTTGCAACTCGTTTTTATTACGACATATTTCAAATGTTAATTATCAACAGTAAACAGATCCCTGATAAATAGAAAACCAACATTAAATTTCTTAAAATATTATTTCAGAATTGGACGAAATCAAACAAGACCTTGAAAGTAAACTAGGCACTGAATTCCAGAGCAAGTTACAGCGAGCTCGTTCGCTTTCCGAAAGCGCATCAGAGTCAGAACCGGCAGCAGGTAACGGAGTATAATATTCTTTAGGAAAATCTATCAAAGTAACAGCATCATTATATACAAACGAGGAAGAGATAATCTAATTGAGATAATCACATGTATTACCACTTTAATTTTCTGTCACTGATAAGCTGTGAAATAGCACTTTGTTTCATGGAGTATACTCCATGTCCTCCATGTTATCAAGTGGCTAGGGTGATTCACAATAAATGAAGTTTAAAATAAAATACCACATTATAACAATGATCTAAACTTTCTACGACCTACCATACTATCAAGTGCATCTTTAAACATAAATTGTGATTGATCTTTCTTTGTCTAGGTGACCGCGCTGGCAGTGTGAAGAGAAAAACCCCAGAAACCGCCACTCCGAATGAATTGAAAGAGAAAAATAAACTCATAGAAGCTGAGAAAACAGAGACTGGAAGTGTAAGTTAATTTACGCTTTTAGATTAAAATGTATATGTCGTAATGCCTATGTCGATCTCCAGGTCATAGGCCACCCATGTGCCAAATTTCATCCAAATCCGTTTAGCCGTTTTAGCGTGAATGCGTAACAAACAAACATTCAAAAAAATCTAATCTTTTCTCTTTTTAATGTTAAGTTTATACTTACAGTGTAGTTGAAAGAGTTTTATGGCATTGGTTTACAGAACACACAAAAACAAAACTATGTATGCGAAATATTGTCTGTCGTCTGTTATTCTAATTTTCTTGTTGTATCGTGCGCAGGTGAAATGGGGCGTATACAAGCACTACCTGATGAGTGTAGGAATTTGCTCATCCGTAATCACAGTACTCATGAATCTCATTCTGCAAGTTTTCCAAGTCGGCTCCAACTATTGGCTTACTGAATGGGCGAATGATGATAAAATGGTAAGTCCATGTGATATGTTTCTTTTTCTTTTAATATCTTTGTCACATATTTTTTTATTACCTAATATAATATTATCAATGTCTTAATGAACCATGACGGTTGATATAAGATTAATACGATTACTTAGTGCGCTTGATTAACGGGAGGAATGACCGTAGTATAATGTTATCACATAACAGTGCAGAAGCGAACTATAATCTCGCCTATGTTGTTATTTTTCTTATGATTAAAAAAATGGTCTTCTTGATGTGATTGTCGTGTTTGTAACCAAAATTTTGTTCGCCTTGTAATTTTATTTTCCTTTATTTTATTAATCTTAAGTTTAAGAAGTATTTTGCCATAATGTCTAAATTCTAGAGCCTTTAGTTTTATTTTTTATTTCAACAACATATAAATTACATTTTTAAATATTTTTATAAACAATAATATAAAAAAACATTTAACAATATAAAAAATAGTAGCCCACCGGTATCGGGAACAGGGTCCAAGCTACCGGCCGTCAGGGCTCCAGAGAGAGGAACCCCCTGACTATGCGAGCCGTGTCCAGAAGTACCGCTTTCTGAATCAAGCCCTTGATCCAGCTGCCCAACGAGAGCCTCCTCAGGTGTTGGTCGAAGCTCTTGGCTATTAACCCATTGGCTGACACGACTATCGGCACAATGATTGCTGAGTCCACATGCCACATGTCCACAACCTCGCGAGCCAAGTCAAGATACTTGATTTGTTTATCTTTCTCGGCTTTCACGAGGTTCTCATCATGCGGGACGGTTATGTCAACTTAGTTTTATTATTATTATGTGTTATTACCTATTTCTGAGATTGCTGGTTAAGGGACTACTCACACTTATTCAGCTCTGTTCAGCTTTTGTCCATACAAAATCGTTGTTTTCTATGGACAAAAGCTTCACCCGTAATTGGCGACTGTGTATCTCCGAGGCTAGTACTTAAGATATTTTATATACAGAAGATGTTGGTGTACCTTTATAAACAAATAAATAAATGTATTGTTCGCACGTAGCTCGTGAACGGCACGGTTGATACTAAGCGACGCGACATGTACCTCGGCGTGTACGGCGGCCTCGGGATCGGACAAGGTAACATAAACTACATGTCAACTAATCACTGTTGTTATTGCTATACTGACGATTACACCAAAACTTAATTATACAGGGTCTCATTAAATTAGCTAGCGCTAAAAAAACAGCTTTTTATTGTGTAAACTTCACAGACGCGATGGCTATCGACATCTCGACAGGAGATTTTCTTCCAAAAAAAAAACATCAAATCTGTTTGTTTTTATTTTATCGTGTTTATATATCGATACCCATTACGTCTGCAGAGTTTTGCTAGCTAATTTAATTTACCCTGTATACCCTATTCAATCATTTTCAAATTACTTTAACGTTTATTATCCTGTCTTAAAAGCCCACTAATGGAAATAATTACGGTGTTGGAAATGTCTTAATCACCACGACTGGTGATCGCAGTATGTTATTACACCATACACACTACTGAAGGAGGATTGCTGATGTTTATCCTCTTGTCATAATAATCTTTTAGACGCCTCTCAGACACTTACAAATATACTAATACTAATATTTGGTAATGGAAACTATTAATAATGAATACATTATTTACACAATATTTTATTTTTATGTTTATGTAACTATTTTCTATATCTATGCATATTTTTCTTTAAAAAAGTTTGCAAATGTTTGCCCTTTATTATATTATGTACTTATATCTATTGCATGGTCTTGAACATCTTGTTAATAACCAAAGAAATTCCTTTGTGCATGGAAATCATTACAACAATAGATTTAGTAGGAAATAACATACAAGAGTCATGAAAAAAACTGAATCACAAATCACTTGGAAAATGTTGAGAATTGCTGAAGTATTCAAAATATCAAAATGACTTTACAAAATTTTGTCTATTATTTTTTTGTTTTTTACAAGCAAGATAATCCATTTAGTTTTTATTAATTTTGCCAGAAAAAATAACTCAAAAAATGTTCAAATTTAGTTTTAATCCACTAGAAAAACTCGACGTTAATTATAAAATCGTACTGTCTAACGTATGGCACAGCTAGTGATCCTTGTTCAAAAACATTCTTTATACGTATGTGTACCATCGAACTTGCGCCCGTTATGAACGGCCCAATATTCTACGCGCCGATATTGGGTTTTGGTGTACTTTATTGCAATATATAATCGATTTTCGTGTTGTTGTTATTGCTGAAATGCGACTTGTGACTTTTGTATGTTAAACTAGTATTTTCACATCTCTTTTTTCATGACATTGCATGGTACATCTTCTATTTAGACATTTATTTTCTCAAATATTTAGTAACGTCTTTGAAATTCGCAAAATACACGTCTGTCCTTACTAAAAACTAATGTTTTTCTTAAAAATGGTCTGGATAACAGATATTTGGTAAATCCATTTTTTACGAAATGAAATATTAATAGTGCAAGCCCCACAGGCCTACACCTTGAATCATTTATTTATTTATTAAAGTAGGCTCCTATAACTTCAATACATTGAATATCGGTGACGTGGGTCATAAAAACTCGGTACGAATCGGCCACGTCATGTACACTTGCTGGACGAAAATGTAAAGCAATTTTTTAAAACTTTCCTTTTCACTCCAAATATTTTTCTGAACAAAACATGCACTGTACAAACAAAAATAGTCCTGGTGTTGCTCAAATATTTTCACTCCGCGAGTGTACTTCCTCATGGGTCGTATGGGATAATACTCGACGGAGCTTCCCGCGGAGCGGCCCGCAGAGCATACAGTACTGGTGTCGTAGTGGTGTCGGTGTCGGTGTCGTCGCTGGCGCTGTACCTCGGCACGCTGGCGGCTGCGCGCGCGCTGCACGCGGCGCTGCTCAACGGCGTGCTGCACGCGCCCTCCATCGGCTTCTTCGACTGCACTCCCGTGGGCCGCGTGCTCAACCGCTTCAGCAAGGACGTGGACGTGCTCGACAATGTGTTGCCCATGACGCTTAGAGGATGGACCTCCTGCTTCTTTGCGGTATGCGACGCCTCTCGCACGCGATGCGGCACCCGCACGTGTGGAGTGTGACACTGGTACAACTCGAACGCTACATATTTGTTCAAACAAACACACACACATTTAGAATGTAGAACTGAGAATAGGATTTAGTTTTGTATGTAATGTATCATTCAATATGTAATTACAAAAAAAAAAAAACATATATCAATTAGTAACTAAAAGCAATAAGGCATATTATAGAAGATTTTTTTCCACAATTCTAAAGTGATTTCAGCGTTTTATTTGAAACGCGAGTTTAAGCTTGCAGAAAACAGCCTTTAGTTATTTCTTCATGAACAGGTTCTACGCAGTTTAAATGACGGTAAGTACTGTCGATTGGCTACATCTCTAGGGTTGACCAAGTGTTGCACTTTATACGGCAATGTGTTACGCAAATCGCTTATAGAATTTTCATATTATTATGTACTTTTTTATAGATAACGTAACATAGCGGCTTCTTAGCCCCAGACAGTGTGTAGCGGTTTGCCTCACATGTTTCTCTACCTAATACATATGACATATCAACATGGGATCAGTTTATGAATAATAGAACGCCGTTTTTCGCTCCTTCTTGTTTAGTAGGTGCTTAGATAGTTATTTTTTCTTACATTCTTTGCTTTCTTTTGTTTTAACCCAGGAGTTAGATGTATGCTAAGATAAGCTTGCATGTGAATAACCTAGTGTAGAAGTTAAGCTCAAAGGAATAACCAAAACCGCTCATTTGGTGATAAATTCGACCACAACGCGTCATGGGTCTTCAAGTTTGTTCACGGACTGAAGTTCTTGTTTTGGTAGTAGCAAACTGGACACAGAGCGAAATTCTTGTCGTGATTCTTGTCACATTATTTTGTTTGACACTTCGACCACAACGCTTTTTAATCTCGAAATATGAGAACGCGTTGCGATTCATAGTTAAAGCCTACCAATAGTAGCTTTATACTAATTAGTTTTTCCTAGTGACCGTATTCAGAATACATTTGGGGTGTTGTCCGTCTCGGTGTTATGTATAAATAATTTCCAATACATAACCTCGGGTTGTACGCATTTTACCATCGGCCAGCTTGGGCAAATAGCCCAGAATCAAGTTCGTGGCTATAATTTAACAAACAACTCCGATTCTCTGTTTGTGATTGCCTGATTCAGATGCTGAAAGTAGATGTATCTCTTTGCATTAGAATGCACAATGACAAATCTATAATTGCCAATAATCATCGCGATCGATCGATTATAGCGCTTAGCGCTCTAGTGGATAAACTTGACAAGCCGTAACGCGATGTGTTGGATGTTTTCACTAAAGAGTATTTTCGGTTCATAAGCCTAACATAGACTCTAAATAGCTCTAATATTTACTAATTTACGCACTTACACTATCAATATCCACCAACTTAGCGTCGTGTAGCCCCTCTTACCTAGTAAGTAATGTTTGGAACATACGTATCGTAAACAATGTATTCATTATTAGTATGAGTGTCGCCCAGTGTCGAGCGCCCATGCGTGGTGTTCGGCTAGGTACTAAACGAGTGTCCATGGATGTTGTTGCAGCGTTAGGATCAATTTTTGCTGACCTAATGCCATTTCTGGCGTGTTGGCGGGCGGCGAGGTATCTCCACGAGCTATTGTTGGGCCATGTGTTAAAGGCACCGTTGCAATTCTTCGAAGTGACACCCGTTGGCAGGATACTCTCTAGATTTTCTAAAGACATGGACATTTTGGACACGTCTCTTCCTTCGCAGATCTCCGACTTGATGTGGTGCATTTTTGAGGTAATCTCACCACTGTTACTATTCATTCCATTTTTTATGGCCATTCGGTTATGTTGGTGGGTATGTTTTTGTTTTATGATTTGACTGTGTTTGTGCAACATTATTTTCGTCTTATTTGCGAGGTGTTAGTACGATGTAGTGAGAAGTACACTGATGTGTTTGCAGTCCACATTAAAAAGTGCTTGTAAAATATTGTTTGTCAATTATTGGTAAACTCCTGTTAACGTTCCATAAAAGTTTAACTTAAATCGTATTTACATACTACAATTATTCAACAGTCGATTTCTTTGAAACATTTAGTTGTAATTTCCACGTTTGATAGAATCGGTAGTATTATCAAATCCAGGGTTCCATATTTGGTCGCATAAAATTAAAAGTCATATTCGCCTGTCTTTACTTGCCATAAATCAAAATATTTTTTATTATCAAGCGAAAAGATTCGCATAAATCTTATAACAAATAAATAAATAACCATTATTTTTTTACCATAATTGCTGATATCATAATGATCTAAATCTTAATTAGTCAGAAAAAAAAAAGTTAGTATTTGGCCCAAATATTTTAGAATGGATGCTTAAATTGTCCATTTGTCATCTTTTGCAGATTCAGAATGTTATAAATAAACTTAAAGACGAAGCAAAAAAAGCCATGCCATATTATAAAATCATGATTATGACGATAAAACTAAAATGTTCAAATAAAAAACTATGACAATAATCAAATTATGCGAAATAACATTTCATGCCTTTTGACTTTAGGACTTGAGATTTTATGCGAACTAAGGGAATACTTAATATTATTTGCTACCTCGCTTTTATGAAACTTCAAGGACTGGAGAGCTTTACTGTGCTTTGAACATATTTATTTTTTTATATTTTTACAATTCACTATGGTGTCTGGAAAATCCTCTTAAACATACGTATTCACCTTAAAATTAAACTTGTATTTTTAAATCAAGTTTGTAAACTGATCCCAAGAATATGCGCTTTTTTATTTACTGTGTTTTTGGTACGTTCACCAAGTCGAAATTACCTGGAATGGATACAAGTACAACTTTACATTTTACCCTATTAATTAATTAAAGTTATCCAAACTTTTACCTACCGCAAATATTATTCAAATATGGGTACCTTAACTACTTAGGCATGTGTAGAACTTGTCTAATTTTTTAGTTAAAATAAAAGTTAGCATCTATTTGTATCAACAACAGTATCATCACAAATATTCTTGAACTAGTTTTATTAACACAGAAGGTATTAACTTTCTATATTATAGCGGAAATATAGCATAATATCAGGTAAAACGAAAATGTTATGTATGCGGTTTCTAATGGAAAATTAATTATTATTTGAAAACAAGTCGTTCATTAAAGAGGTGCAAAAATTATTTTGATTATTTTAGTATTGTAAAGTTTCATACACTTAACGGAGCATGAAATGTCTGTAGGTGTTGGGGACCCTTTTCGTGATAAGTTTCTCGACGCCGATATTCATGGCCGTGATTCTTCCCATCGGCGTCATTTACTACATAATCCAACGGTTCTACGTGGCTTCGTCGCGGCAGCTGAAGAGACTAGAGTCCGTGTCGCGATCGCCTATTTACTCGCACTTCGGCGAGAGCATCACAGGCGCCAGCACCATTCGAGCTTACGGCGTGTCGGATAGGTAAAGTTAAATTTCATTATTTATTTCCGCAAACAAACATTATTTTCTATTAAATATTCACGCAATAAAAGCTTGTTTTTACTGGTCATTGCTAGTACGAATACCAAACAAAATTCAGTCTTAGTTTTCATATCCCTATAAATTGTATAGAACTTGAAGTAACTCCATATAGGTAGATGATGGGGTTGATGGTATTATATTAAATATTAATTTCGTTTGGTCTTGGACTAGGTTCATTCAAGAATCAGAGCGTGGTGTCGATCACAACCAGTCGTGCTACTACCCGAGCTGCATCGCGAACAGGTGGCTGGCGATTAGGCTCGAGATGATCGGCAATCTCATCATATTCTTCTCCGCGATGTTTGCAGTGCTCAACAGAGACACTATCAGCGCCGGGCTTGTCGGACTCTCCGTCAGTTACGCCTTACAGGTATGTAAACAAACGTTATTTAAAGGATTACAACACATTGTCAAAATCTTAATACTTCGCAAGTGCACCGCATATCTTGTATGTTTTCTATCTATTGGCAAATTTGTTTTCAGATCACACAGACTTTGAATTGGCTGGTGCGCATGACATCGGAAGTTGAAACAAACATTGTAGCAGTGGAAAGAATAAAAGAATACGCAGAGACAGAACAAGTGAGTTAATATGTAAAGATTTTAATGAATTTAAAGATTATTGCGATTTTTGGCTAATTAATTTATTTTACTATTAGATTTTTATGTATTCTGGTTATTTAAGTTTTAGTTATAATAGTATTATTGTGGCATTTATTTTAATATTTGGTTACTAACATAATTTTTAAGTATACTAACATGAATATGGATCACTGTTTCTCAATTAAATAAATAATAATAATAATATGAAACTACCACCATTGAAGTGCTACCTGCCAGGTACAAGTGACAATTTGAACATTGTTGTTATGTTTTGCGATATAGGAAGCGGCGTGGAACTTATCCCCCGGGCCGGGCGCGTCGTGGCCGGAGACAAGTGACAATTTGAACATTGTTGTTATGTTTTGCGATATAGGAAGCGGCGTGGAACTTATCCCCCGGGCCGGGCGCGTCGTGGCCGGAGACGGGCGCGCTGCAGCTGGAGGGGCTGACGCTGGCGTACCGCGCCGGCGCCGAGCCCGCGCTGCGTGACGTCACGTGCGCCGTGGCGCCGCGCGACAAGCTGGGCATCGTGGGCCGCACCGGCGCCGGCAAGTCCACGCTCACGCTCGGCCTGTTCCGCATCGTCGAGGCCGTGGGCGGCCGCATCCTCATCGACGGGCTGGACATCGCCGCCATGGGCCTGCACCAGCTGCGCTCGCGCATCACCATCATCCCGCAGGACCCGGTGCTGTTCTCGGGCACGCTGCGCATGAACCTGGACCCCTTCGAGACGTTCTCGGACGAGGACATCTGGCGCGCGCTGGAGTACGCGCATCTGAAGCCCTTCGTGCAGGGTGAGTGCCGCTAGGCCGCGCGGCTCGCGCCGTACTCCCGTGTACTCACTCGCAGCACTTGCAGGGCTCGCGGCCGGGCTGCGCCACGAGGTGGCGGAGGGCGGCGAGAACCTGTCGGTGGGACAGCGCCAGCTCGTGTGTCTGGCGCGCGCACTGCTGCGCAAGACGCCGCTGCTGGTGCTGGACGAGGCCACGGCCGCCGTGGACCTCGAGACCGACGAGCTCATCCAGGTGCGTGTCTCTCCCTCTCCCTCTCTCGCGCCCGCTCGCTCTGTCTCACTCTCCCCCTCGTGTTGCAGAAGACGATCCGCTCCGAGTTCGCGTCGTGCACGGTCCTCACCATCGCGCACAGACTCAACACCATTATGGACTCCACCAAGGTCATGGTGCTGGACAAGGGACAACTTGTCGAGTACGCGCCTCCTGAACAACTATTACAAGACAAGAACTCTATATTCTATAGCATGGCCAAGGATGCAGGCCTAGTTAATTAATTATTACACTCATAATTCACTAACTTATCCGTTCCTTTTAGTGAATTGAGAGTATTGAGACTCATCTTGTGTGACACACGATAATCGGCACAGACACGTTATAATATGTTTTTAGTTAAACAAACTCTGTGTAGTATTACTTGCAACTTTTACTTTCGGAAATCAATTCATAGTTGCAAGCCGTTTTATTGGTAATGTAAACGTTTTATCAAATATGTGTTGCCGCAACTGACATTGGGCGAAAACATATGGGGCTTTGTCCAAATTTCCGCCAACAACGAGACCTATGCCACTGAATACTTAAGACACCCATTAAAAAAAGTCTGTCAGTGAAAAGTTATAAGCTAAATATTATATACCTACATATATATATATATATATACCTTTACCTAAGCGGTTTGAATGATTTTAAAAAATGAGGAATTGAATTCGATTTGTTCAAGTGAAATTGGTTATAAGACTTTTGAAAAAAACTTGATGGATTTTAGCTACCCTTGAGTGCAGTGGAGTTCTTTATCTCAAATCGTTTATTGCAATCCATAATGTACAATTACAGGTGGTAAATAAAAGAAAAATAATAGAAACAATTACCTATGGACCCTGTCGGGCGCAGCGCTTTATTAATTTTAATTGTTATCAAGTTAGAATTATTTTATACCTATATATTTATATTTCCAGTTATTTATTTATTCTATTAATATTTTATATGGAGGTTTATCTATTAATTTATTATTTCTTTAATTATATTTAATATCATTTATTTATTTACTCGTTTATATACATATATTATATATTTGTTATTCACAGTTATGTATTATTATTATTGAATTTATCCGTTAGATATTCTTTTACTGTGTAATAGCTTTTTTAAATTAATTACTGCTTTAGTTTATTTAAAAATATACTGGTTTTATTTTGTTGCTCTATGTCATCTGGTAATTTATTATATATTTTTATTGACATTGAATATGGACTAGATGAATGTTAATGTTAATAAAGGCGGGAGGGGGCAAATTTAGTATATTTTACACACACGAGAAAGTCCTAAAAAATATACGACTACACTAAATGGTGGCCAAAACCCACCTGGTTGATTTTGTTTTCAAAATAAATATGGCCAGCGTCACTCGTGGTATCAAGACAAACCCCATGATACCTCATTTTTTTTGTAATCAATAGAGCTATGTATGCTAAAATAGTTGAATATGATAATAATTTTCTTTCAACTACAGACAATAACTACCTACAGATATTTTTAATGGTCCTTCTAATAAATATTACTCCTTAATATACTATTCAATTACCTAGGTCTCGTTAGTGGTGGACATTTGGCCCACATTGTCCCATTCTCTTTTGATACACTATTGCGTCAGTATTGTCTATTACTTGTGTGTAATTTGCGCTCAACTCAGAATAGAAACTCTTGCTGCCACTAAGTTTTAGTATTTGACAATAGTCATTGTAATGAGTAGAAAAATTAATGCATTTTAAACCTCCCAATATTAAGTTTTAGCGTGTTAGTAAAATAGTAAAAATTAAAGCATTTACAACTCATCACAATAAAAAATAAAATGGATAATAGTGGTTAAAATTTAGAAATAGTACTTAAGTATAAGACAGGGTGAGATTTTTATGAGTTTCTGCTATAGGTAGTGGTGTATTGTTAAGGTAAGCTCAAATGCCACATTAAAAGACATAAGGGTGATTCCAATTTGAAAGAAATTGTATAAAGATTTTATCTAGAGTCCTAGACTGACATTACTTTATTTTACATATAAACTGTTATTCATAAGAATATAATTATTATTTTTGCCTATGTGATACATGTACAATAAGGATTTTTTTAAACATTATTTCCAATGGAATTTCAATTTGCGTCAAATACAATTTCTTCCAAATGGCAATCGTTGCGTTGCACGAACACGAGCGCAACCGACACGCGTCGACGGCTGCAGTTGCCGCGTGTCGCTCGTGTGTGGGCACACTTTCATTTCACAATGTGTTCAATCATAACAGTTACTGGCATTATTTTACGATGCGTTGTTGCCAGATTGATTGTATTAAGAATTTATTACTGAGATTACTACCACACTAATGACCTGTTTGTATGCACATCTGTAGGATAACTTTTATAACTTGATACGAATGAAACGCAGCTCGTTCGCGAACACTGTCTTAGGGTTTTGTTGTTTTGTATAAGAAATATATACATTGTTATATAATTGGTATACCAAGTGGCTAGGAGCTGTTTTTATAAATTTAAGCAGCATTATTACAATACCTTGTGGATTATTTTCTCTACTTAATTCTGAGACTTAATTTTGTCAGATTTATTTTAATTAATTATTAAATTGTTTAAAAGTGTTGCATGTGGGTTACTAATAAGGAAGGCGTTCAATTATGTTTATTTCGATATTACCACGCCCCGCTGCTCGATCATTGTTATTGGTTTTGGAGACTATACTTCAAACCATACTCAAATTACTTAATGGTCACGAAATAGTAAACTACTTAAGCAAAGATACTTAATGCTTACTTAATATATTGTATTATCTATGTAAAGAACTCTGTATATAGAAATACGTACTATAATTAAATAAATACATTTTCTGTATAAATATACTTAAATTAAAAACGATGACACTTAATGCGGTATGTTTTTGTAATACAATATGTAATCACATTTATTTTTTATGATAATTTTGTTCTTGGTAGACATTTAGTATTATATTTCCTACGATTATTTGTTGCTTTAAATTCCTTCATGTTAAATGAAGATTATTCATTGTATTGGCCATATGCACCTTTATAGTGATGGTGCAGAAATAATTTTGTTGCAATCAAAATAAAAGAGCAAGCAAAATTAGAATTTATTTTACAGGAGTTTATTAAAGTGTCATCCAAATTAGAGCGGAAGATACTTATGTTATGGAGAAAAACAAGGATGATATGTCGTACACACTATGCTGAAATAGACAAGCTTATCAGTTCACGTAGTCGTGCGTCTTACGAACTTACTGCCAGTGACAAGTGATATAAATAATTATTTATTGCGTTAGGCGTATATGTGAAAAAATAAACAATTAGTTAATAATGTCTCGTTATATGTTGATAGGCATTTTTAATTTAAGCTATGAAATCCTAGGACAGCGGTGTACGCCACCTAACGGCCGCAGCGACTGCTGTCGTGAAAATGATGGCAGCGGAGTTTGACTTTACGGTGCCAAAAAACGCTCTCTAGGGAAACACACCAACTTACTTTCATAAATACCGTTTCAGTGACTTCATTCGACCGTAAATTGCGGACGCTATGTGGCGGCCATCGCAGTCTTATAAATCCATAGCTTTACGGCGCTTACCGTTATGGCTGCCATAAAAAGCACCACTGCACCATACATTTTGATGATACGATGGCTTTAAGACAGAATCAAACTTGTTGGATAAACCCCTAACAATTCCACAGATTTTTTTAATTCAATGCCTATTCATAAAATCCTTTCTGTTACAGTTTTCATACCTATTACTGTCCTTGAATAAAAATGCTGTGAGATATTTTGGTACTCATCTTATTGCAAGTAAAAGACTAAGTCTGCAGATCTAATATAAATAGTTTTAATTATGATGCTAGAAACTGTTTTTATGTATCATTCATCTAATCGATATTTTTTTTCTTCAAATGGCAATATTCAACATTTTATTGCATAGCGTTTACTACAAAAAAAAAATGAGAATGAATAATAAATTCATAACTGTACATCTGTGTATAAACCATTTACATAATGTTAACGTGTACAATTTGTATAAAGTTGCCTAGTTTCAAGCAAGGCAGGTTCTAGAATATAAGTAGATTAGTCCTCACTTTTGTGCCTATTGAATAATTTAAGAGAATATTTGTTTCAATGTGTATTAATAATAAAAATGATTTACCAAGATAGACTATAACTTTTGTTTTTCTGTTACAACAGTTTTATGCTATTGTTGAAATCCACAGTGCGTAACAACTCACTGGAAGTGGATCCTTGTAGCATTGTAGCGCCAAAGCGCCTGAATCACGACAGGCAAAATCACAAGTGTTTACAATGCGCTATCCGCATTGTTGGTAAACATTTTGTGAAATTGTGTCACAGAAATAGGGAACGCAACTGTCAAAATGTCGCTGTGGTAGCTAGTTCCCAAAACAAGCTAATAATACAAAGCGTATTGTTTTATTTTATTTTTGCGAAAATGATTTGTTGCGTGGGCGTAGCACGGTCACGGCCAGGCTGGGGCAAGCACCCCACCCTGGCCTGTAAGGTACTTAATCAAACTTAAAAAAAACTTAATTATCTAAGTACTAACTACAATAGTTCACACTCGACAGTCGTCAGTCGACAGAAAAAAAACAATGCCACACATCGCGAAAAGACAGACGCACCGTGCGAATGATTGTTTTTGCAAATTATTGCGTTGATTATTCCCTACCTAGACTCGCTAATTATGTCATTGGTTGAGCGTTTCTTGGAAAATAACGGCATATTCTTTGATCTCATTGCACCCAAATAACATGGTGCAAATGACATTCGAAGATTTTTTAAAAAAACCAGAGTCCTTTCGTGACTTTTATATTTATAACTTAAGTGGCAGTTTCCACAGCGAGGCTGAACTGTGGTACCACTAGTGGAAAGAAAAAAATATGGCATTGAATGTTCTGAAAGACATGGAAGTAGCAGAACTGATAAAGGATTCAGAAATGTTTTATCCGAGCATAAAAACTGTGCTTGCTATTTTCCTGGCCCAACCGTGTACGACCTTTACTATAAAGAGGTCTTCTGTACGTTACGGCGTGTCAAGACGTGGCTTCGCTCCACCATGAGTGAAAATCGTCTGAGCGATCTCTGTATGCTGAGTGTTCACAGGATGAGGATCGCCGAAGCGAAAAATAAATTGGAAGCGGAAGTGCTAAGGAGATTCTGCCAGAACCCACGCCGGCTTTTCCTAAAGTAATATTATGAAGTTAGTTAATACCTAAATAAATAAACAACCTATAACACCTATATGTGTAATTGTTTACTTACTGTACCTGAAAGTACTATCTATAGATAGATATAAACCTCTAAATTGACTGATTAACAAATTGGCATACGTCCAGAGCCCAAACGGCTGAAGTTAAGAGACACATTTTTGGATGGAAGATCTCGTGGTGTAGGTGGGTGAGCAATAAGAAAGTGTTTTGGATTATTCGACTTATACATACAGATACAGGGTGCTATAGGGTGTAACCTTTTTGTATGAAAAAATTAACCGGGGTAAGACCGCGGGTAGTTTGCTAGTTACATATTATTTTAGACTGCTGCCCCACCCTGAGCCCACGGCTGGCTACGCCCATGATTTGTTGTGTTTCTAAATACTCATAAATGGAGTCCATCGTTTTCCGAAAGATTTTAAAATAAGAGGGCTGTGGCTTAAAGCTAGTCGTAGAGATTTATTTTTAAATTAAACAAGTGTTCGAGGTTGTATAAGGAAACGTTTTGAAGAAAGTGAAACCCGTATTATAAAGTGCTCTGTGAAGTGAATCGAGTAAATAAGCAAATTAAATTCTGACACTTGTCAATTGTCAAAGTTATTTAAACTTATTTTTAATTCGCTAGACCAAAATGACAGCTGCGATCATTACAATAATGTCATGTTAAAGTCCGTTTCACAAAAGAAGTCTCGTAGACGCGGCGCCACTGTCCATAAATATTGATTTATTTATTTATCTCGACCGACATCATATACGAGTAGCAGGCTTGGTTATTGGTTAATAAAATGCACATTCTTAAATAGAGAAAGGTGTCTGGGGTAGGAGAGTTGTTGTAGGAATGTTGCTAACTATTAATTAGTTCCACTTATTGCCGCGGAACTTCTTTCGGGAAACGGACTCTAACTCAAAAGCTCTATCGCATCTGTCATTTTAGTCTAGTAAGGGCCGATTTCTCCATCGCCAGATTACTTTAGTCGAGGAATAATTTTGAAATGTTGACAGTTATTTCATACAAAAACTGTCTAACGTCAATTTTATTCCTCGAATAAATTTTACCTGGTGATAGAGAAATCAGCCCTAAATGAAAAATCAAAGTATATCACTGCACTGGGAGCTTACCACCAGCTCTTATAGCAGGGCAGAAGTTGAACTGCACTGCTTTTTTGTACTAAGTCATAGAACATGGTCACGCCATCTAACGTCTAGCTTTATCGACCTTCCCCATTATATTGACAAAACATAATAGCGACGCTTAGTTCCGATTTTGGCTACACGCCAAAATATCTTTGTAGCGTTGTACAGACGCCAGCAGGTCAAGCTACCCGAAACTGACAAATTTTCCCAATCAATCTTGAACCTTAATGCTTTAACGATAAAGTTGATAATCTATTAAAGAAATTTGACAGATTGTAGTAGCTTGATGTGCTGGCGTCTGTACTTTGAAAACATATCTACATTGAGAACATTTTTATTCGACGCTGAAAAGAGTCAAATAGGTTGATTACAAACATTTTTAAAGCTAAACCAATAGGTTTAGCTTTAAAAATGCTGCCACGAACTAAATAAAGTTCGTGGCAGCGGAATGAATTGTTATTATTATTATCAGCCTGTGTTGTCCCACTGCAGCGGCCTACCTACTCACTTTCCACTTTTCTCTGCCAAACTCTAATAATTATCTAGTGTTGTACAATATAGTACTTACTAATTCCATAATCTAGATTTCAACGAGTTTCTATTTTTGTTCTACTTTTCTGTCAAATTGTCAGCCAAGCAAATGTAACTGTCAATATTGTCAATCGGTACTATATTTACTATTTTTAATTTGGTTATTCTCTTTGTCTCCAACTGAATAATGGTTGTCAGTCTTAATCCCTTTAGGATATATATGTTCTGTGGTCTTAATTTCTACTAGATTTCAACAATACACAGACTAATTTCCGGATTCCATAAGATAGTTTATTTGGATTCAATCCTGCTTCAGTTCAATAACATTCTTGTGAATTTATAAAACTAACTTTAGATGGATAAAGTATTTCAAATAGAATCAGTTGAAGTATTCCAAAATGTAAGTAAACCGCAGCAGGGCTATGTATTTTCGGCAGATTTATTTAGAAGCAGAAATTAAATATTTCGATATATTTGCTTAAAACCTATTAGATGGGCAGCGGGATTGTCCGAAAGGGTTACCGCTGCCCCGGAACATAAAGGGCGAAGGAAGGAACATGGGTGGGTTTTAGTCAGTAAGAGTCTGACACTCCCTTCCGCTCCACCCAGAGCGGGAGGGGTCATTTGATGATTTCCCATCCCAAAAAAAAAAAAAAAACCTATTAGATACTTACCCAAATTTTATTTAGTAATTATTGGCCACAAACCCGCTTAAGAATTTATCATATTATTATAATCTAATAGGCTTAGGCTTATTACATGGGACTTAACATAACTGGCAAAATGTGGGTGTACTATAGGTCTCTGGCCAACCCTTCAGGGAAACAAGGTGTGATGTTGTGGTATAATCCAATATCACTGCCTGTCAAGGAGCCTATTTGAAACAATCGATGGTAGTCATCTGTCGATTGTTTTAAATATGCCCCTTGACAGGCACAATTTTTTTTGGTAATTCGGCAATACATTACATCGATTACAGTTGTTGTAAATTTGTTTCAGGTATCACAACAAATCTTGACCAAGTTGTATTATTCAGGATCACCAGATACACTATCATCTTACATAGAAGCTGATGTTATTACGTTGGCAAAACAGGATTTGATCTCAATCATTTCTGATTGTAATTTTGATTTACAAAAAATCAAAGATGTAATTAATAACAAGGGGTGGCCACAAGAAAAACTTAAATGCTTTCATGAATTATTAGAAACAAACAAGTCCGAGGTTCTTCATGCGGCTCTGAACCACTACAACAGTAGTTACTGCGACACAGTAGTTAATTTTGATTGGTTTTTAAAATTTGTTCTTGGGACCAGTGAAATGAAAACATTGAAATACCCACTACTCCAGTTAATGATGTCTACATTAAATAAAAATGGAACCCAAAATAAAATTATGTATGATACCAATAAAGATATTTTAAGAAAAATGATAAATGCTTTGGAGTGTGTTAAATAAAGAGATGTTATTAAGTAATTGGCTTTTTAATACCATAAATTAGTTTAATGCTGTATGTTCCTGACAGCGTACAAGTCTTAAATTGTCCTCCCATATTTCCAGTTTTGGAAACAAAAATACCTGGAAATAATAAGGGTCTGCAAAAACAGCAGTATAATGCTAGAACTAGTTCATTGATAAAAAAAAAAAACGAGAATGAAGAGTTCAAAATAGAGTGCCTGTCCCCCCTGTAGTGTTTAGGCTTATCACATTAATTGTCAGCATGACATGCTGAGTATTTTACTGCACTGTCTGCCCTGCCCCTAAAAGAGTTATCTAAGTCTAAAGGTGGCTTTTAAGGAAAGGATGGTTGACATCTGCACACTTTGCTATGCTATGCAAATTCCTTTTCTGTGCCATAAAATACAGGATGGTTCATCCACAAGGGTGACCATTAGCCTCGGTGTGGTCTCACTCAGCTGTCATTCGTAATCTTTCAATCTTTGAGTCTTACGGGTAGAGTCCGTCACACGTAAGTCTCGCAGAAGGAAAATGTAAGCGCCAGGTACAATTGGCATGCAGTGTCTGCTCTTACATAGGTAGGCACATGTATACCTCTCAAATGGAAACGGAAATGCTAAGTATGTCCAGAAGCCTGATGCCAGTCTGAAAAAAAATTGGGTTTGCTAAGGTTGCTCTGAAGTGTACAGAGATCCAATTATTGAAGACTACCTGTATCATGCAAAAATTGTGGTAGCACGAAAACTGCACAGCATACACAGGCATGGTAGCTACAAATGTGACACTCGTGAGTGATGTGGATTCTTGACCTACGTGCGCAAACTAGCACATCTGGCTGCGCACAGTTGTCCTCCTACGTTGTGCAAAAGTGCGCATTCAGGATGCCGCAATTTTTATAAATACATAGTTCTTAAACCGTTTCTTCAAGTTTTATTGTTTTTAGAAAACACAGTAGTAATTGCTCAGTGCTGCGCACTCCTATCCTATAGTAGTATACATAAGTGGTGTTTTAATACCTAGGAATGTGCAGTACACCATCAAAGTCGTGCTATCAAAACAAGTAAAACACGCGATTCTTTTTTAATATTTATTGATTAGAGACATTCACACATCAACATTAAGTTTCAATAATTGGATTAACATAATTCCCTATTATAATTATCATACAAATTCCACATTGCATAATGAGCAAATAAGTTAATTTCCTTGAATTACATAAAACTCAGTCAATTTTGAATTACCGTAGTAAGAAAATCCTTAAAACAAACATAACTACTACTGGAAAATGTTTGGAAGTGATATTAGTTCTAACAGGAATGATACATGATATGAATTTCAAAAGGTTGGCAGAATTTAATACCTGTTTGGGGACACATCATATGAAAACCCAATTGGAACTAGAAAACCATTTCTAGGGGATTATATAAGCAATTGTTGCTTACAATTTTCTACTAATATCATATTTAAGACACCTCTAAGCATTGTGTTGAGTCTTGTTGCTGGTGTTAATAATTATGTAAATTAAACACGATCAATGTTCATATGATGAGATCGTTTGACAGTTTACGAAGTAATTAAGAGTGCATATGCACGCAATATTACAGAATTTCAGACAATCTAGTTTGCACTTGATATGGAATGTCTCACTCACGTTTACAGTTTATATATCTGGAGAAATTCTCCCAATCGTGCAGTGTGTGTCACATTTAATTTCATAAAAAATGTATAAAATTACAAAAATGATCTTGAAATCATATGATTACTGGACACATAGTATTAGAAAATGACATTATTGTATAGTAATATCAAACCTTATAAGTCATGTAATTGTATTTTACGAATGAGGTTGAAACCAATATACTAATGGCGGTTGATAATAACCACACCGCCTTTACTAACTCGTTACACATACTACAATTCTAAATAGTACAATATAATCATGTCTGTATAAGTTTATAAATTGTATAGTAATCACAAACTTGGCCACTGAATATCAATTTTAAATGATAAATCCATCCTCATCCATTAAATTTAGATCCAACAACCACACGCTACTTTACGAAAAATGCCTAAACATGTTTATAATCTTACTGTATCATCTTACACATAGGAGCAACTTTCCGTCAATTACTAAATGAATTAAAATTTTATGAGCTTGCATTACAGAGAGCTGCTGACAGACTAATTTTATACAACTTAATATAAACTAGAAATAAAACACAATGAATATACCATAAACTAATGAGATTTCATATTCCCTCATACTTAACAATTTACAAGTTACTTCAAACTTCAATTTGATAATTAACATATGTATGTTTTACGAGTAAATGAAATCGGTGTTCATATATACATAATAAAATAATGTTTCAAATTATATTTACTAAACTGATGACACTGGTCATCATTGACGGGTCTACGTATCGTGTTCAATAAGAGAGAACTATCCGTGTACTATAACAATGTTTCTGATACAGTACATTGTAGTACACAATGTATACAGTCCAATTATACCAGTCGAATGGGATGTGATTTGCGTCGGCCAAAACTTAGAACACATTTTTAATTAAAGTCAATTTCATTAAAATCAATAAACTAAATAGGTTTTAAAATGGCCTTATTTTGAAGATTTTCAAGGAGGCTTCCCTGATTTTATTTTACAACATGTTTTAGATGATTGAAAAGATGTTTAAAATCTCTAATGCTGGAGGTCTGAGCAAAATGCCTACTAAAAACACGACACCTAAATTAACTGCTGTCGCATTGTATAGAAAAACGGATTTTTAGGATTAAGAAAAGACTATCAAAAGAATTACAAGTAATAATTTATCTGAGCAAGAGCTGCGAGAGTAAGAACGACATGGGAGAGCTATTATTTAAGAGCGAGCGACACGCGACAACGTCAAACTTATACCCCTGTAATAATGGCACCAACTTATCGCACCGTATACTGTCTAGATATAACTTTGTTAATGTAATATAATTATAAAAACTCGATTCTAGCGAATAAAATGTATAAAATCTTAATTTTATAGAAGCAAAGCACGCTAAACTTATAGTATAATCATTCTATACGAAACGTCACATCTGAACTGAAAACCACATTATTGACAATGTAAATTATTGACCGAACTTAGTTCGACAATACACCACAGTACTAAATCGAAATAAATTAAAGGCTCATTTTAGACACAGTTACGTGTCGCGGACGATGGGTTGCGATCTTATGTGGTGTTTAGTTGGTCACCGCCACGTCGCCCGTCGTCTCCTGCAACTAAATATTAAACATGACATTAATATACGCCAAATTCAACATCAATTAATTTTCATATTGGTCTTAAAATACATATTTTACTGTACCATTTCCGTTTTGATTTCTGGCACATCTGGGACCTCCGGGATCAATTCTGCCAATTTGTCACTTACGGGGAGGGGTTCCTGTAATAATATTTTTGTTGTCAGTACATTTTACAGTAAATTTTCGCACCTACTAAAGTTCAATCATAATAATTATGTACAAATAAAATTGGTATTACAAACAAGCATTGAACACAACAAATTATTATGATACACAAGGGGCAATACTAATGCATATGTAATTACTGGAAACATAAACAAGACGATAAGACAAAAATGTGACACAATGTATTACTTTGAGATCATTGTACTACACAATGTTATAGTAGCATAGTTACCTTCTCTTCGTATTTCAATAAAGTTAATAAATGAAACTAAGCCAATGAGTAAAGAGAGCCTTGTTCGAGCGTTCAATCACAATTTTAGAGTGATACAAGGGATGTTCTATGGACATAATTATCAAATATCACTGGGCAATATTAAAAAAGCGCTAATTTTAGTTCTTAAGGCTTAATACATATTGGAAATTAATGTCTAAGTGATACTATTAGTTTACTGAAGACAAGAAAAAAATAGCTTAGATATACATAAATTAGTCTTATGATTGAGACATAACATAACTCTTATACATAATCTTTGTTGATGAATTCCTTTATTGGCAATAACTTTAAGTTTATTTTGAAGGCGTTAAAAAGAGGCATTGCGTTTAGGTCACCATTTGAATATCACCCGTGTTCCACAATGCGCGCGCACCCACAGTTGCAATAGTAATAGTGGTTACAGTGGGGGCCATTAAGTATTGAAAAACATTGATAGAAAGGGGGTTTGAGTAACTTTGTATGGACTAGTGGCGTCATTATTTTTCAGCGTCATTCATGTGTACGCTTGTATAATGCACTGTTAATTGCATCCATGGCGTTATACATCCAAATCTTAAGAATATCAGACTCCAAAGAGCTATGCTGGGTCAGTAACAATACTCAAACAATCACAATGTCCAAGGAAATGCCAAACGCCACACGTCCATTCATCTACGTCATTGTATTTGATTTATATTCTTTAGATTTCTTAAAAAAATACGGCGTAAACCTAAAAGAGTGCAGTAGAATATACTAACTTCTTCGATTTTAATGAGCAATACAAAACCAAATATCTCCATTCCGATAAGGTTTACAGAAATGTATCCATAATAGCTTTTGATAGCTTTATTTTGTTCTTTCATAATATCCAAGTTTCATTACTGGCCGCTCAACTTAAAACGACGCCAACTTTACTCAAACCCCTTTTAAGTGTTTGTTAGTCACAAACTTTTGGTGTGTAGGAATGTTTTTAATTTGTTTCACAATCAGTCGTTCGACGAAATTATTTTTTTCCTTTACGTCAAAAGTAATGTTGACGGCACGGTTGGCGCAGTGGTTAAGCGATTGACTGCTGCGCTGCGTGTCGCGGGCTCGACTCCTGCACGGAGCAAATATTTGTATGACCTACAAGTAGTTGTTCCGGGTCTGGCTGTTTGTGTATGTGAGTTTAAATGTTTGTAAACGCACGAGAAATTCCTTGTGTGGGGCAACGTTAAAAAAAAAAGAAAGAACACTTTAAACAAAATAACAAGAAGCAGCCCGCATTCAGTTACAATTCATCATCATCATCATTCTCCTGCCCTTATCCCAATTTATTTGGAGTCAGTTATATACACAATTCATATTTATTTTATTACTAAAATTACCGTTTTGGTGAATACCCAACAAAAAGTACTAGGCTTCATGAATTCAAGGTGGTATTTATCCTCAGTATTACCAAAAAAGCCCGCAAGCATTTTTCTGTAGGCGAGTGAAAGATGCAGGGCGAAATCCAGCATCCTTGGATCGGTACACTAATGAATCCATTTCGTGTTTCACTTGCCGAATGAATGGCAAAAATGAACGAAAACTGAAATGTTTGATTCTGATTTCAGCTTAACTAGCACTTCAACCATGGGTGCGCAATGTGGACTACTACTATGGGTGGTATTCCAGTATATTCAAATTGGCGATTTAAACGGAATGCCTCGTTAAAAACTGTATGTAAAAGTGCTAAAAAAGAATCTTGGAATCCAAATACGATTACGAAGGTACTTAATTCATTGAATTGATACACAGCGCGCTGAAATGCATGGACAATAAATAAACGTCAATGATCTTAATATTTATGGTTATACTAGATAGACTTCTATTTTCTTCTTGATCATGGTGAAAATAGTGTTACACAAGTTGTAGACATTAGATTGCCAAAATAGGTATGTAAACTGAAAAACCGTTGGGTGAATCTACAATGATTTGTGTGTCGAAATAGCGCTATCCTAAATAATGCGATCCGGGTGAAACTAGAATTTTTATTCCGATCCACAAAGAAGATCACCTAGGGTATAAACGTGGACAACAGCTAGTTAGCTACATCATCATTAGATAATAATGTCGAGATTTTATGATAGAATATGGTTCTATCATTAAATCTATTCAACAAAGTTCGGTGAGTTATAGATTACACCTGTCTCGGCGCGCAACAGTATCTGTCCCTTTTCCTTTTTCTGACCATCTTCATGAAATCTCCTCCGTGTCGTTCGATGGTATGTCGCTTGGTTCCATATGCAGATTTCAGTCTTACGCCTCCCAACGTATACATTAACTTATTGATCAGTATGACAACGAATAAGCTAACGAGCAAGATTGAGGGGGCCATTACATTTGCAAATCTATATTCCAAAAAACAATGACCAAATTGGTAGCAGCGGCGGGCGTTAATGGTTTTATAAAAGCGCAGACATAATACTTGCAGACGCATACACAAACTGTTAATAAAACTAACGAGTAACGACTTTAACCGAGCGGCTAATAAATGCGCCCTAAAATATTACAAGGCTCGTTCTACACTCAGGGGCACATTTAACCGTCCACTCATCTCGAACTGCTTAACGTTTGTTTATGTTAACTTACGCTTTGCGTACTAGGCGTTACTTCTTAAGTGGGTATATCTGAAATAAATAAATCAATCATACCCGCGTTTTGTTTACTTTTGTGGTTTTTATTCAACAATAATCAGTTTAATCGTAATTTGACAGTCTCGCCCCATGTTTTATGTGACGGATACATTTGATTTAAAACGTTGTGATACCATTTCTTCGAATAAAACCTAGGTATTGGCCTGCCGTGATTTCATTTACACCAAAAAAATGCCACTGGACGCAGCTGGGGCAGCTAGGGCTGTAGCACTTGCAGACGCTGGGTTTAGCCAGCGTCGGATTGGACGGATGCTTGGATATCCACGATCCACAATTCAAGATGCTATCCGGCGTTACAGAGAGACTGGTTCCTACACAAGAAGGCCAGGGCAAGGTCGTAGAAGGTGTACATCAGAGAGAGATGATCGTTACATCGTCTCGAACGTTCTTCGGAATCGGTTTACAACTGCTCCTGAGGCTCGTAACCGCTTGTTTGAGGTACGAAATGTAAGTGTGAGCCTAAGAACAATAAGAAGTAGGTTAGCTGAGAGGGATCTGAGAGCATTTCGACCAGTTCGAGTCCCAGCGCTGACCGCAACTCACAGAAGAGCGAGACTTGCATTTGCTCGAGAACATTTAAATTGGACTTCGGAACAATGGAAGGCAGTTCTCTTCTCGGATGAATCAAGAATAGCTTTACGAGGTCCTGATGGACGTCAGCGCGTGTATAGACGCCGTGGTGAAAGGTTTGCTGAATGTGCTGTGGTTGAAACAGTAGGCTACGAGGGAGGCTCTATAATGGTGTGGGGTGGCATTTGTTATGACGCCCGTACAGAATTGGTCATCTTCGATAGAGGCAGCGTTAATGCTCACAGGTACGTGACAGAAGTTTTAGAACCACACGTGATGCCTTTTGCCCCATTCATTGGCGATAATTTTGTTTTAATGCACGATAATGCTCGTGCACACACCGCGAGAATTGTCAGCGATTACTTGGACGCCGTCGATATTCAGCGATTACCATGGCCAGCTCGCAGCCCTGACCTGAACCCAATAGAGCATGTATGGGACAACCTAAAAAGACGAATTCGGGGTCGTACACCAGCTCCTACCACCATCAGTGAGCTAAAAACTGCAGCTGTTGAGGAGTGGCAGAACATTCCCCAAAGCGACATCCAAGACATAATTGACGGGCTTTCTAATCGATTGCAGGAGGTCATTAGGGCCAGAGGAGGAAATACACATTATTAATCCGGTAATTTAGAGCACACTTTTTTTTAAATTGACATTTTGCTAATTTTTATTTTTTGTAAGAAAAGTGCATATTCTATTTTTTTTAAATTTTGTCTTAATTAAACCATTTCACAACATACACATGTTTCATTTATTTTCGTGGAGGTTCACCCAATGTGACATTATAACAAAATTAATTAAATTACCATAGAATTTTGAAGAAATCTACAAAATATAGGTGGCCGGTTAAATGTGCCCTTGAGTGTATTTTAGCAGGAGAATGTGTTTATCACAAAGGACACGTCATCTCACTAGGAATCCATTGGTGTAAAGTGTACCGTTGCCAGCAGCGCCTCGGTGGCTACCCTTGGCAATGGAAGTTTTCTAATATTCTGTGTATGTGGATAACATGATCATCAGTCTAAACTGAAAGCATTGGCCTTAGAATATTGACATATTCTGACTATAAGAACTGTCTGTTCACAAAAATATTGTACTACAACAATGAATCTTTCGCGCGCCAAGGGATAGGTTCCGCTTTGCGGTTCGGCGCTTCAATAACGTAGACGCTGCTTGCGACGTTCTAGCTAGTGAGATATATTATGCCTATTAATGTGCAGAAGCAAGTGTTAGTAGCTTTATAATGGAAGCTAAAATAAGTTCGAAACTTGCAACAAGTAGAACCTAAAACATCATTATTTAAATTACATGAAATGATAACGTAACGATCGATTATTTGAATCAAATTAATCGGACGAAAACAATAAAAATGTGATATATGAAAATGTGTTAGCACTAAAGCCTACTTTACGTCACCATGCTAGCATATTAATACGTATCCATATCTCCATATCTCAGTTTCAAGCTTATAGGAAAGGGAAAGGACAGGAACGCAGCCACAGGCTGTATTCAATACTGTGGCAAATCGATCACACTTATTATTTTCTCCTGGTTATTCACTCATGCTGGTAAAGATATGCACATGAAACTAAATACGAGATCTGTTAACGGGGCAACTCAAACGGTTCTTATATTACAGAACTAATTCCACTACAAAACAAGAGGTTCCGGTCAGTATTCACCTGTGGCGTGTCCGCCGGCTCGGGCTCGGCGGGCGAGGCGGACTCCGAGCGGCACAGCTCGCTGGGCGGCAGCGGGAACGACTCGGACGCGTCATTGCTCGTCACGCCCGCCGCCGGAGCCGACTCGTTGGCCTCCGACAGAGACGGCGGCAACGAGTCATCGGGAGTCGTCGCCGACCTCACAGGTTCTATGTTATTAATTTCCTTGGAGTCAATCGCTGGCGTTATTTCAGATGTATCCTTTTCTTCCTCGATGTTACCATTACACTCTCTTGTTTCAATTAGGTTACCGAGCGAGTCCTTGGACTTAGCCTTAATATTTTGTTCAGAGATGATGCTATCGACCTCGTTTTCGGGAGCAGCCGTTTTCTCGGTATCAGATACGTGATTAGAAAGTACCACAATCTCTCTTGTTTCGTGAATCGTAACTTGGATATTATCGACGTTTTCTTCGACTATATTGTTCTCGGTGTTTATAACATCAACATCATCGCATATCGGAGATGGAGGAGACGGTAAATCCTCAGTAGCATTGGAATCATTCTTATCCTCTAGTGCTTCTAAGTCCTCGGATGAAGGTGCAGGAATTTCAATATCGGTATTTTCTGATGTGTCTGTGTTTTCGATTTCTTGTTTAATTATTGTTACTGATTCTTCAACAACTATACTATCAGTTTTTACACTTTCGACTTTAGGAGCACCCTCTAAAGGGACAGCATCGTCTAATGTTTTATCAGTGTCAGATCCAGCTTCATTTTGAGAAATAGGAACTGAAATTTCTTCGGCATCTTCTTTGACGGGAGAGGGAAGTTCGTTACTAACAGTTTGGGTGTTGGTTAATTCGTTTTCGGACTGAGGGGGAAATTCATATAGTTTATCATTTGCAATTGGATCAGAAGTTGGTGGTGGAATTGCGTTATCAGCGGTGTTAGCTAGCGAAGCGTCTGTCGATTCTGGTGCCATTGTGGTGGCAGCAAAGGATGCCACAGAAGAAGGAGGAGGATTCGCGGGGAGTGGTGGAGGCGTGGAATCTATCAAAGGCATTTGTTCAACACAAACCTCTTTTATGACGGAAATTTCAGGTACAATCTCTGTCGTTACAGCGGTGGGTTCTTCTACGCTCTCATCAATTTTTTCTTCCTTGATAATTTCCTTGGCAGGTTCTTCTAAGGAAAGCCCATTGACAGGTAACTGTTCCGGCTGTGTTTCAGGCTGAGGCTCAGGCCTGTCGATGTTAGGGCTAGGAGCGGCTGGCTCTTCGGCTACAGGGCTTTCGTCCTTCGGAGACTCAGGCGTAGTGCTCCCATTAGTGATCGGCTCTGTCACGGGGGTTTCTGGCGTTTTCTCCTCTTTGACTTCGCTTTCAGTCTTGGCTTCTTCTGCTGATTCGACAACAACAGGTTCGCAAACGACTTCGGCCGCCTACAAAAGACAAAAATGAAATTAAGAATAATGAAACTAAACACAAATAAATAAAATACTTTGCAGCTATTAATTAGAAACGTGGATTGGTGATTGGAACCTTTATCATTTTTATATTTCTAACACAAATTATAATAACCCGATTATTATTACCTTATCATCGGCCATGGCTACAAGAACGACGTTAAGCCCGGCAAATCTGCACTGAGACTGAAGGGAGACTTACAAGTGCATTATTATTTATATACTATTGTATTCTGTAACGGAAGATTGGCTCACATTTTTAAATACATAGTCTCCCTTCATTGCTCATGATCAAAGGCATATTATATTGCACACAGCTAGGGTTGTGCAAATTCAATTTAAAATTTAACATTGGTTATTAAATTCAGATAATTATGCTCTTAATTAGCTGGCTCATGTTGATGGCGCTATCTCTTGGACAAATGAGACGCATTTGTGAAAAGAAGATACAGTTAAAACTGCTTTTAAAAAAAGTATGTTTAATTAATATATTCCTACTCAGGTTGTAATAACACGTTGTGTAGGCTGACTGTTCTGATGAATTAACTTAAAATGAAAAATCCTGGTTCCACTTTTGGGCAAAGGTCACAAAGTAAATTACATACTTATTTATTTAAGAGGGTTTTAACATTGTGCAATATAAAATTATAATCCAAAAGGTGGTCCAATGTAACAATGAAGTTGAAATGTGACTTTATTGATACATTGGAGCCCTTTTAATTAATTACATATATATATTTGTAATTATTTAATTAACAATAGAAAGAAAAGAAAGAATGAGCAATGTTTATTTGGCACAGTGCCGTATGCATGGAACATATACGATGACGATAATGATGAATACGATGTTCGACATATTTTATTTCATTTTGCAGCTATATTCAACCGCAGGGCTGTGGCAAATAATAAAACGACACCAGACTGCAAGGCCGTCTTTGCTTACTGATGTAGAAAGATACAACTTAGGTAGCAGTAAGTTTGCTCACTCAATAGAATATTTTGATCATGGAAGTAAAATAACACAAAAGTGGTAGTTATTTAACTTTAATCTCAAATTTGAAGCCACCAACTGCATCAGAATGCTTAATAAGTGAGCTTGTTGTGAACTTTTTAGGTGCAGTCGAGTTTTTTTTTTTCCTTTGTGTTACGCCTATTTTTATATTTTTTTCGTGATTTTACATTTACGTCTAATATCATTTATTAAAATCCATCCAGCCGTTAGGATGCTTCTAGGGTAGATGGAATCCATACAGAGAAGATATGTGTGAAAAACAAACCCCGTCTTTGCTGTCGGGTAAAAAAAAGTCCGATTCGTAAAATGTCGGACGTTTTACGAATCGGACATTCTGCGATGCGCCATGGTACGGGTTAAATCCAAAATATCGAAAAAAACTTGAATGACTAGTTAAGTAGCTGCCTAGCTAGTCTTTATTCATATCGCGCAAGTCAAAATATAAGCCGTGAGTTTTTTAAAACTTTATAAAATTATAACATAATATTTCGTTGAATAATAAGTCACAACAATAGATTTCCGAGCGGATGTGATTGATTGTGATTCATTGTCGTAGAGTGATGTATCTTTGGGGGCACCAGTCACGGCTGTTTATGCAGACATAGTATCGCTTTATCCGCCATGTAACGGTAAAGTTTGCGACGGTAAAAATGAGTCACTAAATGCCTTACAATCACAACCATGGGCACCTGGCTATGGTAATGATTTTCCGCTCTGAAACACCGGTCGTTCATTTCAGCTCTCTTTTTTGACAGTTAATTAGACTCATCCATTTTATATGTTGAATTCAATTCATGTTAAGCACATATTAAACAGTTCCGCGAGTGACGGCAGTCAACCTAAACCTATATAGATTCAAAATTACTATGATTATATTCTACAAAAAAAAATCCCAAACAACACGTGTGGAAGATATACATAATCGTTTTTGTGGAAAGTCGTATACCCCGCGTATATTCAAAACTATAATTAATTATTTAATTTACTACTAAATATACAGGCAAATTAACCGGGCCTTTGCTTACTATGAAAAGTGATTTAACTCCGGCTAAATGGCATGTCCAGAATTAGATTGTACTGAATTTTATTTAGGCCCTTACGTGATTATAATTGAAACGTGTACTCGCGGTCGCGTTACTTCCAACTACTTAAAATACTGGCTGCAACGTGGCTGAACTGCCAAAATGAAAAGCATTGCTATCGATTGTCATTTTATATGTGTGTTACAAAATTACCCCGCTGTTGTTCGTGTCCAAGATCGATATCGGCAAAATCTTATGTATTAACAATATAGTTTAATTTTATTAGGAGTCAGGAAAAATAAATGAATTGTTTTTTCTTCGTCTTGGTCGCTGCTTATCAGTCATCGTCAGGTCAGGATTCCTCAAAATACTAATTGTAATAACGCAAGTTAATGTACGCAAATCACAGAGGTATAATCCTGTGAGCTCTTCAAGGTATCGTGTGACCGACCGGAGCGGCGGCGGACGCCAATAATTTGCATGACAATAAATAACGGAGACTGTACAGATGCACTACTAGTGTCATATAAAACATCAGACGTGGTTGCTATCACAGGTTGAACGCCCTTTCTTGGCACCGATTGGAAGTCACAAGTACATATGTACTGGTTTTATGTATTTTGTTATCTTCGTTGTATTTTGTTATGTTGGTTGTATGTATTTTGTGGTCTTATAATAAAATGTCAACGAGAAAATGGAATATTTTTTTCAAAATAAACTGAAACTTCAAATTAGTGTATACCTATTTTTCTGCTAGGTATGGATTTTTTGTGAAACTTGACATAGTGATTAATTATTATATTTTGGGGCAATAATTATAGCATGCTTCATCACTTCCGGATCAGTTCAAGTTAATTTATGTCATAGATAACCGCTTTATGTTTAATTTTTGAATTTATCTAGTTGATACTGCCTACCTGGACACTGTGAAACAGGCCCCCGGATTTTTTTTTATAACCGAAAAACAACACCCACACTCACCCCATTATTATTTTATTCAACGAAGGCGCATTTTGGAATAAACTAGCACCGATCGGTGTAGTGATGACGCAAGGACGGGGCGTTAGGAAACGAGTTTGTGGAGTTTGCAAGTGCAAAATAAAATTAGCAGTCCTGGGCAGGTTTTGTGGCGCTACACGTGGGCGAGTAGCTCCGGAGTCCGAACGGGTTGTGAGACTGAAACGTAGGAGGTTGGCAAACAGCTTTTCCTTCTACTTACTTACCTACTCGCTTTAAAACTAAAGTTTACCTAACAATGATTTACTTAATTTTTCATTCATATTATTATAACTATTGTATATTCTCTGCAAATAGTCATCATTGCAGAGTTGCGACAGGTACTTATTAATCCCTTATAAACAATTTATCTAATAAAATAAAAAGTTGGTGAAGTATTTTAATTGAGTTTTGTGTTGTGTCGGTTAAATCCGTAACAAGATGCTACACCGCGTGAACAATGCATCGTATTCTGAATGGCTGTAGGTATCAAAACTGACTACTGGTAAAGGAAACATAATGAACTTATAGAGCTCAGATTGCATGTTTATTGAATGACGCCAGTGGCGGCGGCGCAGACGTGTCCACAGCATGGTCCATCCGTTGTATTTTCATAATACGATGACTGAATAGTGCATTGACATAACAAGGGATGGGTCAGTTTTCTTTACTGACAAGCTATTATGTGAAAAAATGTGATTTCAATAATACATAATAAGTATTGAAATCACATTGTTTCATTGTATAGTTATACAGGGTGGCAGCCCCATCGACGCGCAACCGCTTACCATGGATTCAGTACATGATTCTGGACCCCCCTGCGTTGAAATTTTTTGTCGGCTTTTTCTTAATTTTTACGTTTTTTTTCTACAATTTTTTTTTTTTTTTTACTGTAACCTATATAAAATCATTATTTCTATCTAACCCAATGAGATTTTTAATAAAAAAATAGTAAATCCACTTGTTTCACTTAAAACAGCAATGTAAATAAAACTCGAAAGGGCAGCGCGCGGTATCGCGGTAGGTAGCGCGCGCGCGCGCGCCATCATTGCGCACTCAAAAATGACAATTTTTTTAACCGGTAATTTCCGAGATGAATGGCTTTCGTAATTTTATTTATGGCATCAGGTGTAAACCTTTTCACGACGTTTGCGCGTCGATGTCCCTGCCACCCTGTATACAAAGAGTAAAAAGACCCATCACGAAGCCGTCACATATGCATTCTGTACATCAAACTAAGTAACTTTGTGCAAAATAATTGCCAACACAAAACTTATATTTTTGGTGTAAAAATTCGCTGTTTGGTAGTACGCAATGTAATGCACATAAAACATTATTTTTGTGAAAAAAAAATAACGTCAAAACAAGTTGGAACTTGGATTATCAACAAACTTCCCAGGTGTGGTCCAGTACAACAAATTATCATAATAATGGGAAGAATAAGTAACTATCGGCTTCGTTAAGGGCATTTTTACAACCGATGGTTAAGATTATATGTAAGGTATATACTATAATATGTTCTTAAAAACCGCGTTCCTCTCATAAATTAGTATTGTTACTATTACTGCAATAATTCTCAACGAGTTTGACCGCAACCAACACAGATTGATCGCGAAACAGCCAGCGTAATAACCCCCGCCTGCACTAAAACCCGTTATATGGCAAGTAGAAAGACCACGTGTGGTTGATCCGATCCAGCTCGTCCGTGCTGCCTCCCCCCAGCGACGCCCTAGGCCGAGGTCCGTACCCCACAGTGCCCTAGCGTGTAGTCGCTTAGTTTATAAGTTTTATGACCTCGTTGAAGACCTTTAATAAGGCATTCACACACAGTCTAGGTTAAGGTTAGGTTAAGCAATCAGCAATCTCTTAGGTTGAACGGGGAGATGCCATACCCGAAAAAAAAGACCACGTGTGGTTGTTTATTAGTCTTGTCCCCTAGAATATCTCTGTAAGCACGAAATTTCAAACCTGCCGAGTTTTTGTCGGACTACGCACAGTGAAGGGTTCCGTAGTTGGGATGAATATTTAGGTACGCCGACCGCAATTATAAAATGTATTTCATAGTAATTAAAATTATTTATGCGGTTATAACCGAAAATATGTCAAAAACTATTGATTTGATTACTAAACAATAACTCTCGACACGGTATTGTCCCCCGCACGATCCTCTCTGCTTTTCATCATATTATTAATGTAGATTTCTTTTATTTTATGTTTACCTCATATTGCACGGTTTTATTTTTTACCTTCATTAGATATATTTTAGACTGCTTGGAGCGTTAAAGAGTATGGCGTGTAAACTATGTCCGTAACAAAACCACCAATCATGTGTAAGTGTCTGAAAGTTAGGTTGTGTTATCATAATAATATGGATTCACTACTACATAATAGAGGGACTTGGCGTCACAGAAGTCAATGAATTAAAACTATCACTAATAGAGCGATATCGCCGACGACAATGGCGGCTCACGTTTGGTTAGCACGGATATAGCTACACTTTGAATTATAATGCGCATTGTTCCTCGCGCTGCGCCAGTTTGGGTGCAATGCACTACGGCGCAATAGTTACTTGTCATAGAAATCGTTGGTTTCTAATAGTCTGACCGCAAGGTCGCATCGCAAACAGAAAAATATTATTTGCACCATGTTTAGTTTTACACTACAGACTATGAAAAAAACTAGTAATGTAATTACAGATAAATGTTATGAAACGAGTTTGGTGGATTTATCTGTAACTTCTTTGGAACCTAGCAACCTAACTTCAGTCGCTTCAGTCGTTTGCGAATAGACTCATCACGTTTATATAACAGTTTACTTGGATGTAGATCACTGAGTGATATATACAAATCATCGACTATGTTGACCCAACTGAGGGGCTCATACATAAGCCATGTTCATGACCACTTTTCTACACGTAGGTAGATACTTAACTTGAGTTTTAAATACGACTTCCTGTGTTTTATGACTGTGCCTTAAAAGGTGTTATTTTAACTGTGCAGAGTGAGAACCCTCGGATCAACATGTTACATCTCAGTGCCAACGCTCTCCGTTCCCGGTCTACACACAGATAGTCCTTCAAATCATCCGGTACAATATGTCCAAGATATTAAAAAAATAAGATTTTGCCGCCATATGATGAATCAACTCTATTTACTGACAAACATCTGGCTTTTTGGTTAGCTTTTTTATTTTCTATCGTAGTGTGCCACACATTTATCGAAGACTAATCGAGCGAAGTTGGGGGTATAGCTAGACTATTCACATTATTTTTGGCTCATAATAAGTCATTGACCTTATGCTGTGTGAAAATTAAAGGATATGTGAAATCGCGCACACACGTGCGTTCAAACTGGTACGAGGCCTTTGAATCCACAACGTGTTAGCCCGTATCGTACATATTATCATCACCCGTCAACTGTAATTAAAAAACGAGCAGATTGTTATCTATAACAACAGCTAACAAGTAACAATGAATTATGTAGATATCATTTAAAAATAGAAAAAAATGCTTATAAGTAAATACTCAACTCAATTTACCCCAGAAATAAAAAACTACTGAACAAATACCTCCATACAAACCCAAACTGAAAACTCAAGTAAAGTACATAGGTGAGCAAGTGATCATGCATATGTATGAGCCTCTCAGTCGGGTCAAAATACTTTATGGTTTTTATATCGCTATCCTTGGTCTAGATCCAAGGAAACAGCTAAACAAACAAAAAACTAAATTACGAAACGTTTTTTGTTTGTTTAATTATCCTCAACTATATTTTTCACTTTCAGGCGCTGAGCAGACGATGGTCCATTTTTCCACGACCGTGGGACGTATGGAAATCAGTGCAATAACGCTCGGAGGACAAAACAACCGTGCCGTCGATGCTTGGCGGATGATGTCTATCGCGGACAAAATGACCGCCGTCTGCGGAGCACCTCACAGTGCGCTGCAGCTTAAAATTGTTAATTATTTCATAGCTTATCCAAAGTTCCACCCGTTCATATTTCAGGAGCGTTTTGAAGTTATTTAACTAGTTTTTGGTTTGTACCTCCCTTCTTCTCTAAGGACCAGTATCATATTGAAAAAATATTCTCCCATATAATGCGTGCACCGTATGGGCAAAACAGAGCGCCTCGTTAACTTATTTTGGAGCAAAGTCAGTGCGATTTATCAAAAACAGATAATAACAAATTGAATAAAGACGGATATTTTTTTTTATTGCTTTATGAGCCTGCTCTTGACCTCGATCACGCCTGATATAAAGCGATGGATGAGGTCTAAGAGCGTGCCCAGAAGATGCCTGTTCACTCTTCTTTATTTCCTCTGCAATCCCTTCTTTTCAAGTTACAGTTGACAGATCGAGGTCATTAACGCTCCTATTCTTGTTGGAACATATTTGTAATCGCAAAAAAAAATGTGCAAAAATCTGCACAATTTTATATTCTGACTTTTTCCTTTGCTTGCGTTGAGACCTTGCTTTTTGCCAAATTAAACGTTTCTAGGTCTAAGGGAAGTACCATATTATAGTATCTACCCTATTTATTTTGAGGTTTTATATTAGGTTTTGATTAATTTGCGACTGTCAAAATATGCGCCATATATGATCGTGTTTTTTTGATAGAGCTGACTTAGAAGCATTTTTTACAGTTTTCAAGGGAGGGGAGGTTGTATCAGAAGTCAAAAGCATCGGTCACTCCTGCATTCTCTTAGTCTTAGTAAAATCAATGCCGCCACCCGCGTCAGATATCTATATTGTCAATCAGCGTAGGCAACCAAACCGGCGGCCAACACTTAAACAGTAAACTTTCCAAAAAAACAAAAAATACAGTTTACCGAAACGAAAACGGGTTAAGAAGAAAAGAAATGGTACGAAGAAGTTTGAAGAAGATTATGTGTGCATGGATACTTGGACTTATAATCATATTCTGTAACTTGACAGTTCGAAGAAAAATAATCTTTGGCCAAAACTGTTTTGGGGTGTAGTGATCGTCTAAGATAAGTTATCTATTTAAATACTTATAATAAAGCTGAAGAGTTTGTTTGAACTCGCTAATCTCTGGAACTTCCAGTCGGATTAGAAATATTCTTGTTTCGTTTGTTAGCCTGAGTAATTCCTAATTCTTGAGTTATTTAAAATCACGCTAGGACCCTTAGGAGCCGAGCAAACCGAAATTAAGTAAAAAAAGAACGTTAATCAAAAGTAACTTGTATCTCTCAAATTGTCAAGTTTCTGAATACGATTAAATGTCTCAAGTATACATTTTTTTTATTTTCTTATTGCTTAATTATGTTATTAATTATTTCTCAACAAGCTTTCTTTGTCGTTAGGTATATACTTAAATATGAAAAACTCACGTTTTCAAGAGCGTTTCGACGATCTTTATTGTGGTCAGGACCACAATCAATATGAAATGTCTAAAGAAACGAATACATACCTCCTCTGGCACTTTCTCTGATTCACCATTTGTTTTGGGTTCCTCATCTTTTTGCTTCTTCTCTTGTTTGGGTTTGTCTTTTCTGCTGAAACTGATCGATCTGAGCGACCATTTCTTCTTGACCTGCCCATGACATGCTTGGTTAAGATAAATAGTAAATAAACACACACATGCAATCAAAACACAACACTAGTTAGATGTCGGCAACTAAATACAACAAATTCTTTAAATGAAAGCACCTTTTCTTTCTTGGGTTTCTTGCCGTCTTCCGGCGTAGGTGCGGACTCTCCGTTCTCTACTTTTGGCTCACTTTCTCCGTTTGTAAGGGGAGCCGCCTCTTTTTCCTCTTCATTTACTTTTGCTTCTTTCTCTGTGGTAGCATCTTTTTCGTTTTCCGGAGTGCCGCTGTCTATGTCCTTTTGCTTTTCCTAGAATCAAATATACAAGAAGATTAAATCAAACGTATGTAAAATGCTACATACACAGAGCAATAAGAATAAAGAGGAGAAAATATTCTCTAAAAACCGGCTAAGTACGTATCGAACCACGCACAGCGGAGGGTTCCGTAGTTGGGATGAATATTTACGCATGCGCAGTATGGATTTTATCTACCACACAATTAGGTTTGGATTTCATAGAATTTCTCGAAAAACCTATGAACGACAAAGTGATTTCTGCTATCGTAACGGAAAATTACGAATCATTTAGAAACATTATAATATGGGATCCAACGACACTCCACATGCTTAAATATGTACATAGAATTTTTTACATCCCTCGGTTACATGTGCCAGCCATGATTATTTTTTTCGTAATTTCACTACAACATTGTTAGAGCTTACGCCTGGTTTCCAATTTTAATCGATATAGTGCTCCGAGTGACGACATGACGAAATTATAAGGGTTCCGTATTTGGCTTGTAGCTACAGAAGCCTAAATATAACTAAATATTATTGACTGGTTATAGGGGTGGGTACATGTTTGACTAAATTATTTAAAGTATGGCTAGCCGTGCGCGATTGGTCAAACATACCCTCATTTCAATTATTGTACATTATATATTTCGATACTTAATAATGCTTTGTGGTGACCTGTTTATGAAAAATTAATTACCGTTGGTTCGTGTATGTGCGCGTCTCCATTGAGCTGTGGTTTGAGCGCGTCGGCGTCCGCGAGCTGCTCAACTCTGCCTTCACCACAGGCACCCGCAGCAGCTACTTCGCCAGCACCGTCCGCCTCCTTGCCACTTATGTCCACGGAGCGCTTGCTCTGCTTAGCACCCATGCTTATTGATGGCCTATTTGAACACAAAACAATACATTAGATTCAATAAAATTGCATGTCAAAGTATACGTGTTGATATAATAAAATAACGGTATTCTTTCAACGCCAAACGCAAGTTAAGGGAGATGTGTTTTTACCGGATTCATGCGTGTTGTAAGGAACACGACCCAATACTGTCTACGACACACGTAAGCAGGAATTTGGCAGATTGCGCTACCTGAGTGTGCACAGTCCGTGCGCCGCGCTTATCGGCTCCTAATCCTAAGCTGACAGCGAAAAAAGTGCCAGCCCGCGCTGCTGACGGCATCTTGCGGGTCTCGGAAGGCATTATAATTGTTAAATTGTTTACTATACAAATCCAGCCATATTTATGGTTTTCACTCTTAGTTGTGAATTTTCGTTGTGGTACCTCATACATAATTCGTACTAATATTATAAATGCGAAAGTTTCACGCTTTAACCACTGAACCGATCGTTATGGGAACGTACTACCGAGGTAAAAGATAAAGGTCCTCGCATGGCAATCCTATGTCCTAACCCAGATCATGGTCTAACTGTGTGCCAAATTTTTCATGGAAATTCGTTCAGCCGTTATGGCGTGAAACGGTAACAGACAGTTTGTTTTATAGTTTGTGTAGATGATTATCATCACCAAACAACATCGCCCCAGCCACGACGTTGTTTCCAGGCAACATAGACCCGTATTAAAGAACCTCACTCAATACTCAAGCATTAATTAAAACTAGTTTAAAGCTATTTGATAGGTTGGAATTAGTTTTAAGTAACGCTCGAGTCTTGAGTGAGGTTCCGTAATACGGGCTTAAGTATCCACCGATCAACTATATATTTATTACCAACCGGGTTCGGTAAACTACATCAATTCCAGCATCCAATGAATCAATCAATCATGATATCTGCTTTGTGACTGCATTAAAGGAGGGTCCTCCTTTATGTCCTTCATACTCAACCAATTTATATTTGTACATCACTTTAAGGAAAAGGACGTGGGTACTTAAAAGTTTAATCAATTCCGTTCAGCCATTATCATGTGATGAGCCGGGTTACAAACAGACGCATAACTTCTAAAATTTATAAATTGGCGTTTTGCTATTTTTGGAAGACGTGCCGGTTGGTGTATAAGTATATTTCCGTTTATTGTTTAGACTTTATGGTACCTTATTAACGTTAACGTGCGTCCGCGCGTCCGTCTGTGGATGCCCAATTTGTAGTGCCACTTACAAATTGAGTGCTTTGATTTGATTTGAATACTTAAACCAGAAATTCTAATTTTAATCCACCGATGTTTTTCATATGGCAATTGTAGATTAATTTATAACCTCAATTTTCATCGATGATTTTTCAATTACAATTAAATAATGTTTGTATTAAACAATAATTGTTGAAAGTGGTGAGATATAAAGTTGAAATATTTCTAAATACAGATGAATGTGTTACTAATTATCATTCTACTACTTACTAATTACATAATCAGGGTTTGTTTACACTTTAATTAGATACTCATGACATTAGGAATTTGAAACTTCCCATGGAGCTTAAAGTTAATATAATCGTTTCGATAACCAAAAGTGATGAAATATTTTATGAAAAATTATATGGGTTCAGTTCGACGGACTCCTAGAAGGATACAGGGTCAGCTTTTTTAACAGGGATCACTGTGAGAGTCAGTTATGTCAACATTTGTAGTTCGTTGAAGATAGAACGATTTGATGTTAAAATTAAGGACTGTATTTTTTTTTAAACAGTGACTGACCAAAATAGGTCTTTTAGGTGTGATGATCTAAAAATAAATAAATTATCAAAACAATATTTCTGTACGGTAGGTAGGTAGTATGTAGATACACGAGCTATAAAAATAAATAACTCAGGTACGAGGAGGAACCAAATTGGAATACAAAGCACGTCAGTGGGTCACGGTGCTGGGAACACGCTTAAAATAAATTTAAACTGTGGCCCAAAATAGCGCCCAACGAAAGGGCACCGAGATGCATGCATCACTAATTCACTAGCGATTCTAGTAGTAACGCAGCATTGACTTAACGCACACTAAAAATGTTTAACTCCGAATGATGAATAATAAATTAATGATTCAGTAAAGAAATGTAAATAAACGCTACACTACAGATGATTCACAGTAAATCATTAGTTTTTAACTGTGTTGGCTTGTATAAAGTTTACTTAAAAAAATAAATGTTAGTGTACTTTTAATGCTAATTATGTTTTACCGGACTGCCTCGTTTTTATGTAAAGTTACGTTACGCACTGTACTCACAAGTCCGGAAGCACACTACTGCCACTGCGTTTAAAATGAAACTGTGAGTGAAACCACCCGCGAATGGATATTGTTCACATTGATCATTAGCAGTGGACCGAATTCCTAGCGCATCGTCGCCTTTATCGTTCATTATCCCACTCGTTACACTCAATACAAATATAAATAGCAGTGACATTAGTCACGCAGGCAGGACTCGATGCTTATCTCTGCGCAAACATTCTCTACGAGACAAAAATAGTTATAAGCAAAGGAATGGTACCTACTTAATACTTACAAGTTACAATATTAAGTTAAGAATGTTATGTCTGAATATTAATGGGTCGATTCTATTCTTTTGAAACAGATTGAATTAAATTAACCGTACATCAATCGATGCTACGATAAAAAGTAACCTAAAGTGGGCCCCAGCACCAGTATGCTATTGTGCTTATGTAGTAACAAGCAACTAGCAATTACACATACTGTAATATCCTTTGTCCTTGATCGTACAGCGAACGGTGCGCGAAGAGCGTCCGTCATGTCATGATGGGGAGTTATTTCAAATCGGTTCACGCGTTTAGGTTATTGACCCAGCGTATGCTTCCCCCTCTCCAACATTGGGATTTTTTAGCCTTTAGCCAGTCAACCAAAGCGTATTATTGTCATCAGTGATACAATAGGAGGCACTTTAAAGTAGGGATGGTTAAATTTTGAGTGGGTAAAAGCAAGTTATTGGCGACCTTGACTGTGGTGCGTTCAAGGTTAACGGCTGAGTTGGTACGAATGTTTAAATACAAATTCGTTAATTTTAAATTTAGTCTCGTACCCATAACAACTGCACCACGCACAACCTGTATAGTAATTATAATATCTTTCGTAGAATTAAGCACAAAATCAATAGTGTGTCTCAGTATTTCGGGAAATCACTCTTGTGATTTCAATTTTATTTGTACGCACGGCTACACATCAAGCTATACAAAACCAGTATAAGCTGCCTTCTGATTGTACGAAAAACCTATACAATACGAGGTCAGCTAAAACTGGAAATGCATAGCTTGATGTGTAGCCGTGTGTACTTAATTTTTGTTATTGTATCGCTTGCAAAAGCTACCTGAAACCGTAGATTTCGTTTAAATCAAAGCATTTCTCGTTTTATTTTTCTAACTTGAATGGACTGACATTACAGATAGGCAATCGCTTCATGTAAAATTCTGGTAATCAGCCGCATCCGGTTAGACTGGAAACCGACCCCAACATAGTTGGGAAAGGGGTAAGCAGACTGATGGAACGGACTGATATTAATTAGTACATCACCTAGCTAATCTTTAATAGATGCCCCGATCATGTAAGTTCATAGCAAATAATTAAAAACAGCAAAATCCAAGGGTTTTAAAGATTACAAGTGTTCCTGCTCGACGTGTTACGGAACCCTCAGTGTACGAGTACGGATCGCAATTCGTCTCGAAAAAAGAAAATAAAATTGTTGAAGCATGGGTGTTAAGTAATTTTGAATTCTATTAGATTGCAAATAGGTAGGTACTGGCACTTAATGTTAAAATTCAGCAAGTAATCACCAAGTTCCACAAAGCCAGCACGGTAAGACTGGTTAAAGTCATATATGTATGCAGCAGTTAGGTTGCCAGTATTAGTCACTTGTCCAATACTGGCAATCTTACTGCTACTGCTATTGAACAGGCAAACAAACAAACCTGAAAAATTAAATCCTCGTGTAAAACAATGAAAACTTAATAAAGAAGAGGAAGTACTAATGCCTATAATACGATTACATGCAAGTAGTGCAAACACCCAAGTACCGCATACCCCCGTACAGAACACGTGCACGGCCAATAGAAAATCGATAGCAGCGGTCAGTTGTGGATAAAAACCACAAGTAACTCAGCACCCGTCATAATAATATGACTAACAGACAGAATAAATTAAGTTACAAATCAATTCCAATATGATTGTATGTCTTATGCATGGTGCAAGAGACGAAACTGTAGTCAAGGTAGCGTTGCTAACTTGCTACAAAGACGTTTTTTAAACATCCTGTCAAGCTCAATTGCAGACTTTGCAAACTATTTTGTTTAGACTGGTTATAACATAATAGTTTAGTTATGAGCCTTGCTGCTTTAGGCACTTCCATGTTATCTATCTTCTACCTAAACAGCGTGTATCAGAAAGGTGAGGTACAGCTACAGATCATCAAAATGAACAACTTCGTCCATGGGACCAAGATCGTAAAAAATCGCAAAAAAAAATATCAAACGTCCCAGACATTTGGGTAGAGTAGTTGAAATTTTGAATGGGACAGCTGAATTTTTTTTCTGATATTGGTTCCATGGAGAAGGTTTATCATTTTGATGGTCTGTACCACAATGCCGTAATTACAGATACACTCAAAAGCCATTGGGTCGCGCGTAGATCTACGTTCGCCGGAACGTAGATTGTCGTCAAATTTAACCCTTCGTATATATATCCGATACGAAGGGTTAAATTTGACGACACCTTTTTCACCACACAGACGGGTTACGCAGTTGGGATGAACATTTACGCATGCACAGTATTGAGTTTATGGACCGCAAAAATAAGTTTGTATGTCATAGTATTTCATTACCATTACTAAAACGCTTACGTACATTGATATTTTTTAATCCCTCTGTTAATATGTATGAGATACCTACCCCTCATTATTATTTTCGTAATTTTACTGCACCAGTGTTTAGCAGTGCACACAATACGTCTTCTCTTAATTTTTTAGTAGCAAATAGTCTCCGAGTAAAACAACTGTGTAACATCCGTACATGACTAATGTATAATAACGGTTCGTTAGGATATAATTTAGCTTTGATAGCTTGCCATTTAATTTTAACAAAAATTGTTATAAATTTTAATTTTATATACCTATTTGAAATTTGTACGCCATTTAACAGCAAAACAGAGTACCTATTTTTACACCTATGATTAACAAATAAAAACTTTGACTTGACTTTGTAGCCGAGGGATAAAAAAATCAATGAACAAGCGTGTGGGGTATCTTTGGACCCCAATATCAAAAAAATGTTGACGTTTCTTAGTTATTATTAAGTCAACAGTTTTTGAGATATTATTTTCGGTTACAACCGCAGAAATAACATTGTTTTTCATGCTAATACCCCGACTACAAAATAAAGCGAAAAACCGGCCAAGTGCGTGTCGGATCACGCACAGAGAAGAGTTCCGTACTCTTCTCTGTGCGTGATCCGACACGCACTTGGCCGATTTTTCGCTCGACATGAACTCCTTAATCATTACACTGCTACAAGGATCGTTTGGTGCTGGAAAGATGTTAACGGAGGCGCTTTTGGTGGACAGTTTTGGAAAAATGTGTTTTGTTTTAGTCTAAATAAATAGAAAACTAGCTGACCCGGCGAACGTCGTACAGCTATATATATCTTTTTTCTTTTGATTTTCTTCAAACCTTGTCCTAATATATAACAACAAAAAAAAAACGAATTATCCAATTTGGTGCATTTGATCGGAAGTTAGGCGCGTACATACATTTCGGTGATTCATTTTTATTTATATGTATAGATAGAAGAAGATAGATAGATAGATGTAACTAGGATGCAAAAGCTCGAAAATTTTTGCACCCCGTCTTGGTCAGGATGGATTTTTTTTTTTATGACCTTACGTAACAAAATTTTGATGAAAGCTGCGAAGGGGTGCGAGACCCCTCTGACCTCGATGCCGTATGCGAATGCGAGGGCCCACGTTGGCTACGCCTTACATCGCTTCTGCCCTCTGTAGTAAATTTTTAAATGATAGGTACATGGAACGTATCTGGATAATCCCCGCCCCCACTAAGACACCATTAAATTTATGCTAACATACACAATGCGATCCACTGAGGTATTACTACTACTAGTAATATAGTTCAATGATGCGATCAAAGTTTTTGAGGTTCCTTTCACTGACGAATTACACATTATTAGTTGGGATAAGTTTTTATCAGCTTCAAGGGATTTAAACCCTGGGGGGTGTGACGACCGCCAATGTGACTGCTGCTCTTTAACTTGATTGCTGAACATTTATGTATGTTCAGCATTCAAGGAAACATTTAATGGGCAGGTTAACCCGACTACCAATTATAATTCAACCGGATTTAGTAAGTACATAGTGGATTATTCATGAGGTGGCGCTTTTTACTTCTATTAATTCAGCTAAACCAACAACTGCACAGTTCAATGCAGCCGCGATACACAAAGGGAACGTATTATGTACCTACATAATTGAAAGGCTATCTCGATCATTCTCCGCTAAGTTTAGGCACAACACATACCATGTAGCATGTTATAAAATGGTAGATAACCAGTAAGTAAACAAAATACAAATTAAAGAAAGTCGTAAGCTCAGAATGTACCTACCTCATTCACTTAGGGCACCCTTGTTTTTACAGTTTCTACTGTCTCCCCAGTTACTCACGATGATGATTCATCGTTCCGTTGTTAATCACAAAGAACGTGCCTATTTACCGGAAAACGTTTTATATGTAGGTACCTACATAAATCAGTTCAAACAAGTGAATCATTCTCATAGCAGGAAAATATACAATAAATCTGGAGTAAAATACTTATAATAATGAATTGAGGCTATAGCTTAGGTATTTAAATTCAACTTTACGGGCACCATACCACCCTTGTGTGCATTCAATAACTCATTCTGAAATTCAAGAATAGATACCGAGCCTTCTACCGTATTGTCTTAGAGAATTGCATTTCCGATAACTTGGCATAGTGCATTCATGAAACTTTAGAAAGATTTATTTCGAAAGTACCTCGATCAGTACTTGCACCAATACTGCTTACCGATGCTGCAATTTTAGAGCAACCGGCTTGTTAGGACTTAATGTATTTAATGTTCGTATTTGTAGATACAAATACGAATATTATGACAAAAACTAATATTAAATCAAGGATTACCTTAAGGCTTATCAATCCGAAATATATTAACAAAAGAATTTACACTGAAATACGTAAAATATTCACTTCCAGCACTCACAGCTCAACACAATATGGCGGCAGGACGAAATCCCCACTTCGAAAATAATAATTCAAAATTTTAACTTGGCAGCGATTGGTTGCCTCATTCAAGACGCTTCACTGCAACCAACCTCATGAAAATGGAGTATACCCCGCGTACCAACTTAACGACTCAATATTTTTATGGAGTGATATTCTATTCGGGCGCGTTCAAAAAAAAAGTTGCCATATTGTTATAATAATCAAGTCTAGTGAACAGAGCGAATGCAAGTGAAAATTAAGTATCGATCGAGCTAACGAGTTGTTGAGGAACCCAAAAACAAAACAAAGACATTTTAACACATTAAGAGACTGACTTATAATGTGGCTGGCTTCAGTCACTGGTGATTCGCTGCCGATTTTAAAATCTTACATACACACACACTGATTTAGACAGCCGATTTGGTCGTTCTAAAGGTAAAAATCTCTGTGGACGTGACATTTTGAAATCGCCAGCGAGTGTACACATACACACACACATACAGCAGAAAGTTGTATTGATCATTTTAACAACTATAATTCGGAAAATACATATTTGTTAAAGAGGGCGAATTATATTTTGATCACCATAAAACCTGACTGACCTGCAAATTGCAAAAATGTTAAGATTTGAATTTCGCGGGCTGGCCTGTCGCTTTTTTATAGAAGTATCTTAGAAGTACAGACGCCAGCAGGTCAAGCTACCCGAAACTGTGAAATTTTCCCAATCAATCTTGAACCTTAATGCTTTAGCGATAAATTGATTAATCTATTAAAGAAATTTGACAGATTGTAGTAGCTTGATGTGCTGGCGTCTGTACACACTGCTACAATGATCTTCCGCTTGAATGAAATTGACAGTGGGACGCTATCACCACGGTAAAGAGCTTATTACACTATGCTAAATAACGGGCCGATATTTAGCATAGTGTAATAAGCTCTTAATATTATCCATACAATATTGTAACTCGGCCCTATCTTTGAAATAAATGCCTACAGCCACGCGGTACGTAAACATGCGATAGGGCTGCCCGCCTCCAGCATTTTAATTAAATTTGCCTACTTTGTGTTTCCATTTAGTTTTGTGATTGTAAATATACTTTTTTTTATTTAAACTATAATACTTTGTGAATTGAATAGGAAGTGTTTAATAAAAATGCGTGTTGTTTTTTGATTGGTAGATTTAATTTAAAACCCATGTTTATGTTTGAATAACAAAAAAAGAAAAATATTTGCGCCTCGACTGAGACGTACGTACGAAATGCTTTATTATTAAATTTTAAAGTATAAAAAATCCACATTATAAAGCCTAATTAAAAATTGTTTGACGAATTCATGCAACCAAAAACAGCACAATATATCCTACTCTTCATATTAAATATGTACAGACGCCAGCAGGTCAAGCTACCCGAAACTGTCAATTTTTTCCAATCAACCTTGAACCCTATTGTTTTAGCGACAATGTTGAAAATCTATTAAAGAAAATTGACATATTGTAGTAGCTTGATGTGCTGGCGTCTGTACATATTCCAGATTACGTAAAAGTTAACTTAAAAATGCGTAATAAAATAAACATATAAACTGCCTTATCTTACTGAATTATCTTATTTATGGCGTCTTACAGACATTATAATACCGTACGTGTATCAATCAATATATTATGTGTTGCTAGTTCCATCTGTCAAAAACAGTTTACGGACAGGGTCTAAGGGCTGATTTTTCCAACGCCAGATGATTTTATATGAGGAATAATTTTGAATTTTGGACAGTTCTTCCATACAAAATCAGTCAGACGTCAATTTGGTTGCACGAATAAAAATTATCCATCGATTGAGAAATCAGCCATAATTATACTATATATTAAATGACAGATCTGTTGTTTTTTGTGCCTATTCAAAGCGCCGAGCTCGAGCGTCTCAGGAACTAAAATTGATACATTGCCGCAAATAGCCGTAGATTTTTTTTTGTGTTTTTTGTGTTTACTACGAGATAAAAGTTAGAACATTTTTATCATGAAAGTAGCGCATCTTGTAAAACTCGCTATCAAAAACATTAGTTCCACAGACGCTCACGTTGCTGTCAGCGCCAAAATGGCGAAAAACAAATGTCTTCATTTTGGCATCGATATTATGAAGTCCACCAAACTTGTTTACTATAGGTCAGTGGACGCTGTTGTTTTTGCATGATTAGAGATAGGAATATTCAGAAAGCCCTATATTCAGACATAACATTTCTCTATGCTTTTTCTTTTGTAGAGTAGAAGTAGAACCGAGCTAAAATTTAGTCTATGGTGTACTAAGCATTGATGTCGCGTTGCCCTTGACTCCCTCTATCTAATTACTGTTTTTAAAAGTTATTTGCTTAAAATTTACTCAAATTGTTTATCTGGACTTTGCTTTCTTCCATAAAAACGTTTTAACGAGTGATTTCTGTGGTTACTAAACTGGTGTGTTCTATAATTTGTGTAGCGTCACCTGACTGAGCTCATTGTCATTTCCCGCCATTGTGGCCTGTGAATTTATCATTAATAAGATTTTCCTGTGCGTATCCCTCGAAATTTAGATGAGTATTAAGTAATAAGTGTACCTAAGTAATGTCATTACACGGTAATGACGTTTGTTTGCTAGAAGTGGAAGATTATAACTTGTACGAAGAAGAGGCGTCTGATCACGCTTTGCCCAGGTATGGATAACCGGCGTGGTCGCCGAATTTTTACTCGTTCGCCCTCATTCATGCTTAACAATGATATATGCATCAATTTTGATGCAAAATAATTATCATCTTCCGATTACATTGTAAATTTGTGAATTCGCGGGCCATATGATGACGCTCACGCCCCGTGCCGGCCTGTAGTCAGCTGTTGGGCCGCCATGTTTGGTCAAATCGAATAGGCGTAGTAGGCGCCTCTACATATCGCAAATGTACTATAAACATATGTACACTAGCGTAAATACAGTCATTCATGTTTCATTAAAAACAGAGTCATTGTAAATATTATTTTGGAAAATTATTACACCCCAGCAATATGTTGTATGAGAATAACAGTTATATATTTGGTACTATTATTATGTATAGTAAATTACTTGTGAAACAATAACAGGAGTTGATGAGTTTTATAGCTACTATGTACATTTTTTTAATAAGTACTTGTCTAGAGCAGGTTGAATTGTTTACATACTTTATGGTATGTTTATTACTGTTTAGTCAGGACAAGACACCAATAAGAAAAGTCACAATTGCACAGGGACTGAATTTAAAGACATATATTACTGTATAAATACTAAAAATAGGAATAAAACTTGAATAATTATTGGCATGACGTATATTGACATACTTAATTTCTCATGTTTCCACAGTGACAAGCATCCAGGTTCTGGAAGAAAGACAATGGAAGCAGAAAAACGGATAAGAAGAGAAATTGCTAATAGTAATGAACGTAGACGAATGCAGAGCATCAATGCCGGCTTTCAGGCATTGCGGACCCTGCTACCTCGTCATGAGGGAGAAAAACTTAGCAAAGTATGTATAATTTAAATAATACTTGTATTTTGTCAAACAAACCTGATATTTAGTGCCAGCATTTGGTATGATTTCCTTCTAAAGCACTGTTTTGTGTATGTTTCACAAACCGTGAAAGTGCCATGGCAACTAGTAGATTTAACTGAACACCTATTCTTTGTAGAACAATTACTGAATGGTGATTTACCCTGTTCCTACATACGGGTGGTAAAACATACATCTCTTTGTTGTGCTAGTTGTTGTACAAAATAACAACAACCAGTAAGAATTGATATGAGATTTGTCCACAAATAATTTGGCACAGGCTTTCAGTAAATGGAGATAATCCTTACAGCAGTTTCTTAGTACAGGTGCATCCACACCAAAGATACTTTTTGTGGAGCAACTTTGCAGTACTTGTTAAAACCAACAACAGGTGACAAAAAGTTATTTATTAAATTTACTAAAAGTTCATGTTGCAAAAGATGACTCTAAAAAGTAACTTAGGTGTGGATGCTTCTTACTATTAAGTACACAATATCCCTGACTTATGTGAGAAAGTATATTTTTATTTTATAAAAGCAATTATCATATTCTTATAAATATTTTACAGGCTGCAATACTACAGCAGACAGCTGAATATATTTACAACTTGGAACAAGAAAAAACAAGACTTCTATCTCAGAATTGTCAGCTGAAGAGATTACTCAACCAACATGAAGGTGGAGAAATACCCCTGAAGAAAAGAAAAGGTGAAATTCTTACTCATATCCCAGCCATAATACCCGATTCTACTGAGGATACCATAACCAACTCTAGATCGCCTGAGCCAGTGGCTGTGATTGCTGTGACAAGTGTTTCACAGAAAAAAGAATCAGAAAGCTGTGAATTACGTGTTCAACTGGAACGTGAACGGAGACTACGGCGGCACTTGGAAGAACGCCTCCATTCTGTTGAAGCTCAGGTTTATCCTAACAATACGCATGAACTAGCTCGTCCTGTTATTCATTTTGAACAGACAGATGTTGCTGCTGAATGTAAGCTTGAAAGTGAGGAAGTAGAGGCCCCACCTGTGGAAGCTGCAGTTGTTGCTGCGCCACTACTAGAAGCTGCCATTAAAGCTGAGCCTCGCGTTGAAGTTGAGGTTCTTCCTGACGCAGCCCATGACGCGCCATCGCGTTTGTATCTCGCAAGCACTAGTCGACAGAACCTGGAAACTATTGTGGAGGCCATTCGTCATCTTGAGGGGGATCATTTGTTCCGCGAGGAGTCAGGGGATGCGCCTCTGGCACTCACAAAGAAAGCGGAACTGCCGCCGCCGCCGAGACCGGGTGTGATCGTTGTGAAGCATTCGTGATCGCGTTAAACGTGTTTATTTATGACTTTAAGCTCGTAAATTTGCTTCCGCTTAGCGAGCACTCCTGACCCTCCTCGAATATAGTTTTAAACTTTTAGTTTTATAATTATCTTTTCCAAAGTGACGAATCGATAAGTCTGCGTCTTTGTTTATTTTTTTATTACGCATTGAAGTCGAATCGATAAGTGGTATAGAATTAGCTGGATGCGTTGTCGCGTATGCCGATCGGCGCTGTGCTTAGTTTAGTCTCAAATGTAATTATATTAATGTTTAAATTTTATGTTAATTTGGCTTTTTGCAGCATGTGTTGATGGAAAGAGGATTGACTGACTTATGTAAGATTAGATGATGAAGGATAATAGTAAACCATGCCGCGTGCCAATGTTATTTTATTTCTTTAGACAAGTTTTTGGAAAAATGAGTCTTGTGTGTTTGAGTAAATTAAAGTTAAATTCAAATAAATTTTCCAGTTATTGCCATAATAAATTGAACGCGATTCATGGAGGCTTAAAGTTGCATCATGGACACTGGATAGTTCTTTAGTGGAAAGCATTTGGCTTGTGTAGAAAATTAATCCTGCATTCTGCTAGTCTAGCATTTTACATTTATTATCACAGCAGGAATTTAATTTGTCACTATTAGCTTGTCTGGCTTTTGGCAGAATGCAGGGCATGCAGGCATGCGGTTATAACAAGTCTTTGACTATGTAGTTGTTAAAAAATTTAATTTAAAAAATTCTTTCTATTTTGATTGATGTATGTAAAGTCACATGATACAAATGTAGTATGTGAAAAGTTTAATAATGGTGTTTCGGATAGTCATTAAATTTGACCCTCACCAACTATTTGTTGGTGTGCCATTTAAATTAACAAATTTCTTGAGGCAAGATACTCAGAATGCAAAATAATGGTGACAAATCACTATGATATTTAGTTGAAACGTTGATATAGAATCTATAATAATTATAATGTATTGACTAATTTATCCAGTGTTGCTGCTTTTTTGTTCATGTTAGAATGCCCAGTGTAATGCGTATTTTGTATGTGACTTTAGTAAATTATAGGCGCTTTATGCTGCCATCGCTAAATTATAGATACAGAAATTTTAGAGCATTCCATGTTGTTGAATTCTCATTAAAGAGTGATTCTGCATGAGACATCGTTGATTGGAACATGAGTTAATGATGTATTGTATTCAATTTAACTGATTAGTGTAATTATGTATTGCTTCATATAAGCATTCTTTAATTGAAACTACTTTTAGGTCTTAATCAGTTAGGATTTATGTAATAGATAGTGTAGTTGACAACAAGTGACAAGGTGTTACTGAACACAGCCCATTCTATAGCCCAGTTGATTTAATATGATGTTTTATTAAAGAACTATAATGTATATCATGTCACAAGTGAGATAAAATATATTCTACATAAAAGCACTTAATCTAAATAGCTCAGATTTTTTAACACAAGATTGAAAATAAAGTATTTATTCAATCAAGTTATTGATATTAGAATTACAATTACTAGAATATTCTACCAAATAGGTGACGATTTAATCTACCTTTGGGATAAAATTATAGTGAATTATCATGTTCCACTGTTTTACTTTATAAGAGTTAATGTTCACAGTTCTTACATTTTCCTGTGACTTAGGTAATATAATTCTATCCAGTGATTAATTAATGTTCGCTTTAATGTGCTGTCATTTTTGTTAAATATGTAAAACGCCGTGCTCTTTTGTTAATATTTTTCATATAAGTTTTGAATGTATTTTAAGTTTGACTCAGCAACAGAGTGGATTAACAAGTACAACGCTTTGCATACGTCATAATGCTATGGTCTTGTCCACGGAACCATATGAATTTTTAAGACTGATCATTTATTCATTATTAAGTTACGCTAGTTCAAGTCACCATATTGATAGAATAACGTGTGTGTGTGTGTGTCACGTTTATGTAGCTATTTATATGTATGTACGTTGTGATATTGTAGTCCAAAATTGTGTTGTGGACCTGACAGCCTTACAGAAATCCCTATACTGTTAACAATTAGCAATAATAATGTCAATCATACATTATGGTACTTATGACTAGTAAAATTTATGTGTAGATAAGTTTTCCATTACGAAAATATAAATATATTTATACACGAGAGATCTCTCTAACTCTGTCAGGTCACTTAGTGTTGTGGTGTGTATCAAGTGTTTTCTGTGTATGTATTTTAATAGGACTTTGTTTATCATACAGAACATAGGGCTCTAAACATGAAATTAAAGATGTTTCAAAACGGATTGCTATGCTAAATAATCAAATCATTGTTAATAAATTATTATTCAAACAATATTTTGACTTGACCAACAACAGATTTTATTGGGTAATAATGACAAATTTAAAATGATTAATTTCGTGTTTAGAGTAGCCCTAGTTTTATACATACTACTATCAGTTCCCGACGCTTACTTCGCACTCTGTTTCTGAGTCCGTAGTTATAAGGAGTTGTCTGCCTACCGCCTTTACATTATGTCAGTATAGGATAATTAACAATGTAACATAACGGACTTGGTTATACTATTAGTGTAGTCAAAAATAGTAATAAGAGATTTTTAAGTCAAAGAAGCAAGTTAAATTGTTTAAAATGTGTTATTATTTATGTCTTAAAGTATTAAAATGGTTATTTCTTATTAATTAGTTTGTAAATGATGATCGTCTGTACATTTAATCGACCACTTTTCTTTGTATATTTCGCTAAAAACCAATAAAACATAAATACTTGAAATTTATACCACATTTTTTTTATTATTACAATGCATGCATTTTTTGTAAAAACTTTAAAGACTGACGACATTTTATAATCATCACGACAGTCATTTGCTTGAAGTGCACAACATACAATGGTCTGCTATATTTAATTATGAGTAATCTCAAGGATCGCATTTGAATTGTCACTGTCATTCAGTTTTTAATCTAATTTTTATTAGGACAATAAGTTGTATAATATTTGTACCAACTTTGTTTGTGTGAAAGATGTTGATAAATGATGGTTCATCATTTGCATTATCAATGTTACTATTTTGTCGTATTCTCATAGATAGGATTTAATGAAAGTGCCATGTTTTATTGGTTTTCAGCACATTCAATGTGAATATTTCCATTTTCTACACTCTATCGCATTTTATTGTAATGGATATAAGTGGGCGTTATTTTAAACAATATACAGACTAAAACAATTGGATTTGTGCAATTGTATTAGAAGTAAGTCTAACTGACTACTTTCGCTCACATATTATATGTTTAAAATAATTCATCTTTAAGTATAACCTTATAATAATGTTCTTCAATTAATTCATTTGGTAAAACATAATTATAATACCTACTTAAATATTGTTTATAATAATATAAGTCTGGAATAAAATTCGTACTCATAATTCCCACAGTTTAAATTGCATTTATCCTTAGACGTTTGTTTTATTGAGCTTCTGGATTTCATATTAGCGAGTCGAGAATTTAGTGATAGGGTGAACATATTTTTTTTTCATTCAAATATTACTGTAATTTATTAATTACGTTGATCAAGGCCTCTGTGGATTAATAACTGGTTTATTAATCGAAAAAAAATGAAGAGGCTTTAAAATCTTAAAGGTTTAATTCGTTTTTAATTACACTATCTAATATTTGAACATCTCATCCTCTCACTAATAAGCTTATGTTCCTATACAGATAATTATGGTACCTATAATATTACAGTTAATATAATGATAAAGTGTAGAAAATAATGCATGGATGTTTCCATTTTGATATGAAATTGATAGAAATATTTCCTCTGATTTTAATTGTACCACATTTGACCTATATTTACCAATATTTATAAAAGATTGATATTACAGCGTTTCATTTAATCTCCCAACATAAATTCAATAATTAAGCTACCTACACTTGAATGTCACATAAATATTAGTCGTGAGTGGTCCCCAAAGCAGAATTAATGAAACATAACTTTACCCCTCGTCCTAATCAAGCGCGAATACGCGATCGGCGCGTTCGAATTGGACCGAGAAACCGATTAATGTCCCTTGTGGTCGATTTCCTCAAAATATGAATATTTCAGCAACGTAGTAACATGCCTTACCATTTTTCATTCTTATTCAATTTAAATAGGTATTTATTAAGTTGCATGTGGAAAGTCTGGCAATGTACTGAGTATTTTTGATTTCATAAGTAGAACTTTACGATATGAGTATGAGAGTAGTATATAAACACATTTTTTACAGGCGGAAATTCTATTTTGATCAACTAAAACCCTGATACGGTTCTGCAAGAATTTTGCGAGTTACCTTAGCTCAGCTCAACCATGCGTATTTTATAGAAGAAGAAAAAATGGTTTTGAAGCAACCTGGTTCAATCGTATTACATTTAAGGCCGCGTTCTAACCAAGAGCGATCGTCGCGTTCATATTATGTCACTTAGGGTCAGTTCACACCGAGACGCGACGCTGCGCGCACACTTTAAAAGAGTAACTCAAAATATACTTTATTTTCTACACGAAAAGGTACACATAGCATTGTGAGAGTTCAGAATACGTTGCGCGGTGCAGCGCTGCGCCTCGTGACGCCTCGCGGCGTAGAGCGACGCAGCGGTACTTCGCCGGTGCGAGAGCAGCGCGACGCCGCGAGGCGTAGCGCGACGCCGCGAGGCGCAGCCGAGGCCGCCGTGGCGACTTGTCTCTACTATTTCCGTCCAGACTTCGTGCAGAATTGATGCAGTGCGGTCGAGTGATCGAGTGATATTATAATGATAGACTGAGATCTTGTTATAATCGGACTTCTTGCAGAAGAGGAAGAGGAAGAAGAATACAAAAATAAAATTAAAAAGAAGACATCACACAGGAGTATTTGGGTGCATAATTTATGGAGAAATAGATTAATTCATGGTGAATTTCATACCTTGGCTTATGACCACATTGCCAATTATCCAGAAAAAAATATGATTATTACTGGATGGATTATGAAAAAATGGATTACAAAAAGTTACGATCTCCATAATGCACCCGCCAAATATACGTCGTTCTCATGCGCTTGCAAATGGTAGACTGTGGGTGGACGCGGGGCGGGGCGGGAGGACGTAGCGAATGTAGACACGTCCCACTGCGCCGCGCGGCGTCTTGCTGCGTCGTGTTGCCAACGATTTTACGATGCGCCTCGCGACGTTGCGCGGCGCAGCGCGAAATCACTGGCCTTTTCCAGTATCGTCGCGTCTCGGTGTGAACTGACCCTTATTTTCGGCGAACCGGAACGCGTGGTCGCGCCTTTCAGTTTTCTGAACAAAGGAGTAGAGCAAACAACGTAGAAATATATATATGGCTAGCAACTGAAAAGGATTTAACGAGCACAGTGCGCGACGGCGTCGAGCGATCTCGCTGGAGCTCACTGGTATGCGTATGGAGGTCTACCAAGCGTGAGTCTCTCGGCGAGTGTTCTGCCCGCCAATCGAACATCGCAGAGCGAGCACACTTTGATAATTATGTGCTTGTGCTTTGATAGATCGTGTCGATGAGACAAACGAGTACTCGCCGGCGGTGTGAACAGTCCGCGATCAATTATTAGTTGTATCTCTTTTGCTTACACGGGACCTACAATATTTTGTATGTTTCTTTCTAGCTTTTTCCCAACTATGTTGCGGTCGACTTCCAGTCTAACCGGATGCATCTGAATACAGGCGCGGTTGCAGCCCAAGTTTTTGGGGAGGTCACCAAGTAGTAAGTTAGTAATGGAAGTAAATCATGCAGACTCGACAGCTTGAATGATTTGGGGGGGGGGGGGGGGGGGGCATGACCCCACGACCCTCGGACGGACCGCGCCTGTCTGAATACCAGTATTTTACATGGAGCGACTGCCTACAATATGACCTCCACAACTCCTATAAAGTGCTCTGTGTCCACAACCCAGTTACTAAGTAACTTGATACCTACCCCTTGGTAAGACTATACTTGTGAGACGGGCTTCTGACTACCCACATAACGAATGTCAAAGTGCTTTCCGGGGCACGGAGGGATCTCCATATGTATATTATATTTATACAATTTTATACACACATTGACATTTTTGTTTTATTTATTTTAGGAAAACTTACAGGTAAACAGATACAGTAAATAATAATTTATAAAAAATATGGCCAATTACAAGTTTCCACTTGTAGTATGTAAATCATATGAGACAGATAACAGAAAATTGACTATTTACGCTCGAAGAAGCAATTAGATACAATTTTCTTCAATTTAGCAACACTAGTAAAATTGAAAATGTCCATATCAGGTTCCTGGCAGGTTGCGTTGTACATACCTACGGCTTGCTCTCATCATGTATTGATTAATATATGCCTATAGCCTTCCTCAAGAATTGGACTATCAAATGCAAAAAATAATGGTACCGTCAGCTGCCCTGATTTTGCCTAGCGTCCTGTGTTTGCCTAAAATGAAAAAATAGTAATATCTTTTTCAATTTACTAGCTTGACAATCGAAACATTTGTCAGTTTTTAGAATTATTAAGTGGCAAAACTAAATTGGTCACGTTATGTTGGTAACATGCATAATTTTTGACAGATGTGTGTCAAACTAGAGAGCGCCAAGTCTGATATTTTTAGTTTCGGAAAAACTTTTCAAGTAAGTCATTAAAATATGTATATTTCTATCTTGTTCTGTACTTATTCTATAAAACGTTGATAGCTTTATCGTTTGTCATTGTAATTGATGAAAAAAACACGGTATTTAGCGAGAAATGTCGAAATAGGCAAAGTCAGGAAATTTTTTTGAACGAGTGATCGTGACTTTGCCTAGGCTAGGGTTGACACCTTTGTTATTTACCGACATCAAAAAAGGAAGATGTTACGTGATAACTCAAACAGGTTTTCATAGGTAATAACTAAGTTGTGATGTTGAATTTATTTATAAATGGAAGCTTACTATAGGGTTAAAGCTTTATCGTTTGTCATTGTAATTGATGAAAAAAACACGGTATTTAGCGAGAAATGTCGAAATAGGCAAAGTCAGGAAATTTTTTTGAACATGTTATAATGTCAATAAATAATTTAATTAATAGTTAGCTACCTATCTACCTACCAAATCATGTTTGTTTCGTAAATAGTTCCTGAGTAGCTCACCGCTAGCACGAGTGAGTGACGTAAACGTAAAGTAATTACGCTCATTTTAAAATAAAAAAATACAAGTATCCTTTAGCATGTTGGTCTATTTTTTGGAAACATGTACAATTTGTATTCCTCAAAGATATAAATAAATTCAAAACATTGAGTAAATAATATTTATTTATATCTTTGAGGAATACAAATTGTACATGTTTCCAAAAAATAGACCAACAAAAAAATACTCAATATGGGAAACGAGTATTTTCAATTTTAAAATCGAAGTATTTACTTTAAGTTCACGTCACGCACTCGTGCTAGTGCCTCTGATTGTTCCTAATAATACTTCTCGAAATACCTACTTAAAAAATAAAAACAAAAACATATTTCGTTTCATTTTCTTATGACACAACCCTACCCATTCTTTGTCAATGTATGAAGATTGTATAAAATGGTGTCCAGACATTGCCTAAGTAATTTTACCTACTAAAATACTCCCAAAATCTGTCATTTAAAATTGGATTGTATTCTCTATGCATTAAACTACATTTTACACTGTGCCAGCATAAAAATCGAATTGTTTATTTTGGAGTAAATGTATTAGGCAATGTCAGAGACATGAACCATTACTTTGCCTAATTTTAAAAATACCTCAAAAACTTTCATTACCTACGAAAATTTACTGAAACAAATTAAAATTACAGAATTCTCGAGTTTTTTATAAGATTATATGTGTACACAACATGGAAATCGGGCTTATTTTAATTTTTATTTCACGTTAAAGGCTAAAAATATCAAAATCCGGGCAAAGTCAGGGCAGTTGACGGTATATATACGACTGGTAATTCCAGAGCGAGATTCCATTAGCGCGTTCAAACAAACTCTCCAGCGTTCTTATAGTATATGGTATACTTGGTCAAATTAAATTAGGTAGCGAACCACCGCAGACGTAAATAGTTATTTGTGCAACAAGAGAGCAAAGTAGTTTTTTGCTGCGAGTGCTGATTTTGAATCCTGAGTGTGGCGAGGGATTCAAAGGCACGAGATGCAAAAAAACTTTGCTCTCGTGTAACACACTCTTTTCACTTCAGCAGCGAGAACACTTTAGGAGATAAAATAATAAACAGGAATAGATTGAAATAACTATTTATTGTGAATCAAAATAATTAACATTGTAGGTAGATACCAATTCTATAAAATGGTACATTTTAAAAGTTAAAAGTAAAATTACTGCAATTCTGCAAATTAAAAGTAATATTCCCGCTCTTTTATTTAAATTAAGGCGTGTTCGGAAATAGCACCCATGATATTTTATTATTCAAAATATATTACGTACAGACGCCAGCAGGTCAAGTTACCCGAAACTGTCAAATTTTTCCAATCAATCTTGAACCGTAATGATTTAGCGATAAAGTTGAAAATCTATTAAAGAAATTTGACAGATTGTAGTAACTTGATGTGCTGGCGTCCGTACCTAACGTTTATTGAAACTAGAAATAAATATTTACAAGTTAAATATCAGTTTTATATGCAGTAAATACTTATTTTCGTTTAAATACAACAATAAGTTAAAAATTCAATAAACTATAAAAGACATAATTTTCTTTTTGCAAAACTTTAGTTAGTACGAAATTCCGAACGTGTTTGTCTTTGAGGTCTAATTCAAAATCCGAACTTCGAAAAGGCTGGTCTTTGTCTCTCTCTCTTTCTAATGTCGGGAAAGAGATAGAGTGTGAATGTTTTAACCCAAGGCTGAATAATATATTCGCGGCTTTCTAAAAAAAAAAAAAGTTACTTTGTCTCAGTCTGTGAGCAAAATCGCATTTTGCTCACTGATTTCACGCAGCAAAACCTACAAGTTTGAGCTGAAAGAGAGAGAGACAAAGACCAGCCCTTTCGAAGTTCGGATTTTGAATTCGATCTCAAAGACAAACACGTTCGGAATTTCGTACTAACTAAAGAAAGAACAATGTCAGATGTCCATAGTTACTTTGGCTCAATATTAATTTGTCATGGACAGTGAAAATTCTTACGTTTTTTTGTGTAGTTTAATGTCAAAAGCTTTTCTGTGATTTCCAGTTTTACACTGAACTTCTAAAAAAGAAGTTATTCAGACATTTTAAGTTGGAGGTTATGTATTTTTACAGAGTAGGTAAGTTAAACAAAAAATATAAAGTAATTGAATAGTTTTATTCTTTTTCATCATTATCATTCATTAACATCTATTTCGTTATAAAATTCAATTAACAAATCATCAAGGAATTGTGCAGGGGGCTCAATATTGTTTTGGTGCCGAGCCCAACCTAAATACCATAAAATGGTCATAGTGTGGGAACAGCATCCCACAGTTCGTTTACCTACCTTACAAAGTGAAGTCTGAAGTCCATTGCCGTAACAATGAACGGGCATCGTCAGATTCAACTAAATGCCGTTCCATCCGGAAAACATTTATACCACAATTAATACAACGTAGTTGATGGGACATTGTCAGAAAATGTGTGATACGGATATAAATATAACAAGAACAAATAACAATAACAAATATAACAATAAGTCTTTAGCGCAAACGCAGAGGAATTCGAGAAGGAAACAAACGTAACGTACACATAGAAAAACACCGACAACAACACAACACAAGATGTTTGACAGAATTGCAGAAGACGTAACCTAACAGGGTTGCCATTACAAGGCGATTAATGAACACAGATCAAGAAAATCGATTCCTAGAATTTCGTTTTTATATTCTTTAAAAAACACTAAATGTATTTTATACTTAATAAACACGATAAACGTATTATTTAGGAAAATAATAATAATAATAATAAAAGACAATTGTGAGGTGGTAAATAAAAAGTAAATCGCTTCAATTAGATTTAGAATAATCGATTACAGTGGCAGAACAGGTGTACCTGACACTTTTTTATTTAAAAAAAGAAAGTCCTGGAATTCAAGAACATGATTAGTAAAATGATTACTTATTAAAATGATTTTCTTTTCGAAAAGTTCTCGAAAACAATTAAATATTTTTTAATAAGTTGTAATTTTATATTTAAATTGTTGTAGGTAAAAACTTTGTGTCCGTGTGAATTTAGTTTTATAAGTTGTGTAAGCCGAAACCTGACATTGTTCTTTTGCAAAAAGAAAATAATTATGTGTTTTAATGTAATTTATTGAATTTTTAACTTATTGTTGTATTTAAACGAAAATAAGTATTTACTGCAAATAAAACTGATATTTAACTTGTAAATATTTATTTTTAGTTTCAATAAATGTTAGGTATGTACGTGATGTGTTTTGAATAATAAAATATCATGGGTGCTATTTCCGAACACGCCTTAATTTAAATAAAAGAGCGGGAATATTACTTTTAATTTGCAGAATTGCAGTAATTTTAGTTTTAACTTTTAAAATGTTCCATTTTATAGAATTGGTATCTACCTACAATGTTAATTATTTTGATTCACAATATATAGTTATTTCAATCTATTCCTGTTTATTATTTTATCTCCTAAAGTGTTCTCGCTGCTGAAGTGAAAAGTTATGTGTGTTACACGATAGCAAAGTTTTTTTGCATCTCGTGCCTTTGAATCCTTCGCCACACTCAGGATTCAAAATCAGCACTCGCAGCAAAAAACTACTTTGCTCTCTTGTTGCACAAATAAATATTGTCTTTGTGACCCCTGCAGTATGATATGGGTGTACTGTATGTACATAGACCTCTGCCCAGTCCCATGTAGAAAGTAGGTAAGTAAAGAAGTAAAAACCTTGAATAGTGAGATGGGTAGGTAGACAATCATCAAATTAAGTGGCATCATGGACCCATCTCTTGATTGCGTTGACTTAGATAAGTAGCTAGAATTTTGCCCGTCGTAAGGGATTGCAGACCTTAGTATTTTAACTTGATAACTCTATCCGTTCGTGTGAAAAAATGTCTTGACAAGCGGTCAACAAAGTGATCCTACAAGGGTTCCGTAGTGAAACCAGCGCGGGAATTGCGTAACACACTAACAGTAGGAATGGCTTTCATTTTGACAGTTCAACAACATTAATTGCGTTATTTATGTTGTTGAGCAGACAAATCTTTCGAACATAAGAAGCAATGGATTAACAATACCCTTCAAAATTACCCTTCAAGATTCAGATTGTGTGTTGCAATTAGGGTGCTGGAACCCTTATAGTTTTTGAGATATTTTCTTTAACAACCGCAGAAATAACTTTGTTTTTTATAGTTTTTCGAATACCTAATACTACGAGATACAAACTTATTTTTGCTGTCGATAAAATCAATAATTACCTACTTAAATATTCATCCCAACTTCGAAATCCCCCACTGTGCGTGGTCCGACACGCACTTGTCCGGTTTTTTTTAGGTACAGAGTACTTACAGACAAATATATACCTAAATCGATGGGTACAAAACCCTAAAAATATATGTAGGAAATAAGTCTTAAGTGAGGAAGCTTGGAGCCTAGCTAAGCTAGGGTTAAAAGTTAAAGATAAAACTGGCCTTTTGTTTGGCCTCCATGAACTACATTTAATGATTCATTTTGGTCCCACACTCGTAGGTACAAGGTTAGTTGCTCTGAGAGTTGATCTGCCGAGTAGACGTGCATTGTGTTTGTGCTTATTTTAAAAGTTTATGTAATTCTGTTAACGGCCAAGTGAGTACTTAATACCTAATTTCCTTCGTATAATTAGGTATTTTAATTTAAATAAATACTTTAGGATATTTATTTTGTTAATGAGGCTGTATTGTGTACCTATTGTAAAACGCTTTTTACAATATACAATGCATAGTTATTGCATTTAAGTCACCAATTTACCTGTTAGGTACCTACATCAATTTCCCGATAGTTCAACACACAAATTTCGTTCATTATACTTATAACGAATCACTTTTGCTTATATTATGTAGATAGGTATTTAACACTTTTTATTCAGTATGGGTGTTATATGACTTTAAACACTTTGTTGACTCGATCGATAACTTGACATTGACGAAAATTACGAATCTACAATAAAGCGTGTCTTGGAATAGATAACAGTACATTACGTAGGTAGGTACCAAATTCGTTATAAGTATTATAATGTAAATAATATCGAATTACATTTCTATAGACATAGTATTTTAGCTAAGGCTCACTTATTATAATTTGAATTTGCGATATATTCGCCAAAAATGTGAACAAATATGAGTTTATGGAAAAATACTTTAATTCCTACACAATAAAGTTCAGTTCACGCTACAACTTCAAATATTTTTATAACTTTTGCAATAGTGCTAGTCACTCTGAAAACAACTTAATTTTTATTGAATAAAGTTGACATTTGTTTAACTTGAAATAACGTCAATTTGAAACAAATAAAATATGAACATACAATATACATAGGCTATTTTTTTTTGTTTAGCATATACCATATATATGGGCAACGCCCAGCCCGCGGGCCTGTATCCAACCCGCGAAATATTTAAAAATCGCACGTTAAAAAAGGTTTGTAAAAAGGATATTAGCTCTCAGTTCACGCCAACAAGAAAGACTAGCATTCTTCCGGATAGATTCAAACCTAACGCGGCAAAACTGATACTTTCATCATAGATGTTGCCCACTGTTTGTTTTGAACACCACACTTTTTTATATAAGATTGAGGTGTCTAAAAGCAATGAATAACTAAATCTTGTAAGCCACAATTTTATCGCAACTCATTCGTCTATTGTCCACCTCTTATGTACCTATGGCCCGTGACTTCATTAGTGTTCTAAGGTTTGGCCTGCAACTTTCCAAAGGTTACCCATCCCTGGACTATACCATAGAAATATATGTTTTATATCTACGGCCTATACTGCTGGGCAAAGGCCTCCCCCAAGTCCTTCCAGGTACCCACGTACATAAAACTGACAATGTGGTACCACATCAGAGTGGTCCACTTCATTCTTTTCAAGGGGATTTTGGCTGAATTTTGAAAGTTTCAGTTTACACTGAATCCATCTGATTATAGTAGTAGTGCAAGCAGTGGCGCAGTGTGGGTGACAGCCGCCCGGGGCGGAAGATATTTTTGCCACCCTCTTATTTAGGTATTTCAATTTAAAAGACTATAATTTACAGTACCTACCTATAAAACTTTACAATTTTTTACGAAGTTCAATAATTGAACAATCACAACACGTAGGTACTTATGCGCACTAAAATCACAGTTAGGAAAGCATATACATATAAACTATACTTCAACTGAGGATGATCTATTAATCAAATTTCCAGTCGCTACAATGAGCAAGGTGTCATTAATATACATTCGTTTAATTTATTATTATTATAATTATTCATTCCCCGATTTCAACACAGTATAAGTAATTAAAATTCCGTGCTCATATCGATCGGTTCGACTCGTTGCGACAAAAATATGAATAGGTTCAAATATTTACAAGATATTATTATTATTTATTGTGAAATTTCGTTTTAAGATAATATGCAGATGCCTACTAGATATATACCTATATAATCAGCCTATGATGTTATATGATGATATTTTCAGCTACGGCCTCCTAGACCGAATCTTGCACGCGGGTACAGTGCAGATTCCCACCCACCTCTAGCACACAAGCAGCACCCTAATTGCGTAACTATCAATCATAATCCTGTATCATTTTGAATGATATTATATTGCTAATCCATTGCTCTATATAATGTTCGAAAAATTTGTCTGCTCAACAACTTAAATAACGCAATGAATGTTGTTAAACTGCCAAAATGAAAGCTATTCCTACTGTTAGTGTGTTACGCAATATATTATGTAGGCCATGTACAGCCTGAATGTGGCACAATAGCATAAGGGCCTTACTATTACACTTAACCCTGTAGGTACAGTATTGTATTTAAAAGACCACGGTACAATAGCCGTACCTACTTCGGTAACTATAATCGCCGAAGTAGATACAAAGGCGTTTTAGTTACTATTATAGAGTTATTTCATGGGCCTTTTATGTAAAGCAGAGATAAGTTATAATTTTTTTTATGACACTATTTTTTATGAAATCGAATGGATGACTTTTGTAGGTAAACGTGTTTGAATGGAGTGAATAGATTCTTTTAAATAGCTTTAGGACCTTTTTTGGCTTTGAAAAACACCATAAAGGTGTTTTTCAAAGCAAAAAAAGGTACCTAGGTAAAAAAAAAATTGGAGCCCCGTAAATGAGCCACGCGTATGTCCCGTTAGAAGAGCTGCATACCAAAACATTTTTTGTTCTTGCGGAACCTAAATATTGCTTGTCGAATTATACCTGTGCAACTATTTTATTTTCAGAAAATGGTGGGTCGAGCGTGGATCTTTTTAGCTCTAACAACACTCTGTATTCAATGGTCTGGACAATTGACAGTAGATGTTAAGACAGAAGATGTTAAGACAGTAGATGTTAAGACAGTAGATGTTGTGACAGTAGATGTTGATACAGTATTAAGGTTTGTAAATTTTATCCTAATAAATTAGGGAGGTAATTATAAGTCAAGACGGTCCAAGAAAAGCAGCTATATATAGGTATAGCTGCTTTTCTTGGACCGTCTTGACTTCTTGACGTGGTCGTAGCCCGCTTCTAGTTCCTTAGAACTGCGTAAAACAGATTTACTAAATTGTAGACCTATGTTTCAGCACGACAATGCCAACTATCGAAAAAAAAAATGTAATAGCAAATGCTATAAATAATTTTGGTTACAAACTACTGGTGAAAATGATGAACGAAAAGAAAAATGATAACATTGTAGTCTCACCAACAGGCGTAGCTGGTAAGAAAATATAATTATTATAACAATTTTTAAACCTTCCTAGTACTAAACCAGATTCCGTTGTACGAGGCGAGGCATGGGCGTAGGTATAAATATAGGTAGATACCTACGTCCATGTTACGAGCCTACAGCTAAGTACACCAAATTTGAGGCTGAATGCCTAGAGTTACATTGAATGTCTTCCTGGAAGAGTAGTAATGGAACTAATGTGTCTCTGCCGTGCGGTCACTTTTCTCGGGATTTGTGATGGCTGTGGCGAGTGTTGACCGTGGCGACATACTTAGTTCACAACTATATAGGTGGTAGTGTACATCGTTCTGCCTAAAGCTACGGCTTCTATGAAGAGCATTTACATATTAAATAAAACGTACGTCATGCAAATCTGTCATTTTCACCAGAATTTGACATTCATCATAGCCGCATGTGACGGTCACCGTTATTCTTGGAAAGCGTAGTGCAAAACCCAGCTTCTTTGTTCTCACTGACACATACGGTCAAAGATATCCACCAAACATAATGCTTCATGGAGGCAATCTAGAGACAATAGATCGCAACGTACGGTAACATGGGTCAGTACTCTGAGACAATGGACAGAAATGAAAATATAGGTGGATGTCAATTTGCACGCATGTAGCAAAACATCGTGTTGTACGGTTGCGCAGGCGGGTAAAGAAAACTTTCATAATGCCTCGTTGGTCTAGTGGTCGCTAGCGCTACTTCCGAGCGTAAGATCCCGGTTCGATTCTCAGGTGGTCGCGCAAAGTGCAATGGACTTATCCATTAGAAGTTGTGCTTCGTTTATGGTAACAGGCTCACCTACTATAACATGGTACTTAAACATAACTGGCGAAATGTGGGTGTACTGTAACTACCTACCTACTACTATTACCTACACCTCTGCCAACCCTTCGGGGATAACAAGCGTGATGTTATTCTATTTATGTTTTAGGTCTGCTTGCCATGACTCTACTCGGAAGTGTCGGGACAACGCATAATGAAATCGCCGAGACCCTCGGTTTTTCCCAAGGTAAACATTAGTTGTGTAAAGTTTGCTTACGTTAGGTACATGTTAGGTTTTTATTTCCAAATGTGAAGATTGTGAAGGTGTGAATTTCATCTAACTAGTCACACAAATGATGCTATAATCCCATGTCTAATTTAATTTATAAATTGTTATAAATGCTATTACAAGCATTTCTACCATGACTCGTTAAAAATAAAATGTTTTATTGTTCATTTTATGTTACCTTTTAAACTCCAACAGATATTTTACAAAACCGCAAAAGCCACGAACAGTTCGGGGAACTTCTGCAGGCTTTAAATACTAACGTTTCATCGAAAACCTTGTACGCCGATGCAATGTTCGTGGATGCGCACGCGCCGTTACGTGAGTTGTATCGCAATTATCTATATGACGTCTACCGGGGGGAGGTACTCAGTACCAACTTTAACGAAACTGAAGAAACTAAAAACACGATTAATCAGTAAGTTTAAAAATAGATTTATTTACCGTCTCAACTAGCACTTAGCTGATTTTTAACACACTATGTACGGACGCCAGCACATCAAGTTACTACAATCTGTCAAATTTCTTTAATAGATTTTCAACTTTATCGATAAAGCATTAAGGTTCAAGGTTGATTGGGAAAATTTGACAGTTTCGGGTAGCTTGACCTGCTGGCGTCTGTACCCAGTAAACCAGCTAACGTCCGAGTGTAAAAATGTCCAACAGTCGACTATACCTGATGAAATGATGACTTATAAAAAAAAAAATTACCTACTTACTTAACCATCTTTTATCATGCTCTTTTCAGATGGGTGAATAATCACACGGAAGGACATATAGAGCAATTCTTAAAACAACCACTTCCTATCCAAACCAAAGTGGTTTTGTTAAGTGCACTATACTTTAGTGGCCAGTGGGAACATCCTTTTGTTCCGGAATACACAGCAAAGTAAGGTCTACTTCTGAACTGTCGCTCCTCCTATAAAAAACCGCTGAAACTTATAAGATATGATACTGTAATCTGCGTTCGCCAATCATTTGCCAAACGTATAAACAAATATGAGTTATTAGAAAAATAACTTTAATTCCTACACAATGAAGTTCAGTTTACGATACAACTTCAAACATTTTTAAGACTTTTTAAATAATGCTAGTCACTCTGAAATTAACTTAATTACTACAGAAATAAAGTTGGTATTTGTTTAACTGTAATAATAACAATTGGAAACGTAAGTTTGAATAGATCTTACATGTCTTATAAGTTTCAGCTGTTTTTTGCAAGTTGGAAATCGTTTAACGTTGACAATCTTTTAAATTGAAACAAAATTATTCGATAGGAAGATAGGAACTCTTCTTTTCAGTATTTCATGTAGACCTATAAGTTTATAGATACCTACCTATTTTTATCATTTTATTTTTTCCTGGCCAGTTTTTTTTTAACTCTAGCCTTTTACGACTTTTGTTACTTGACTCTACCCATATGACTTTTTTAGGGTTTCGAAGCCAAATGGCAAAAGCGGAGCCCTTAAAATTTCGTCCTGTCCGACCATCCGCGTCCGTCTGTATGTCACAGCCCTTTTATTTAGAGTCTATTGGCACTACATCGATGAAACGACAATGACCAAAATGTATAGAGTTCATACGGATTTCTTGGCGGCCAGTTGAAATATTTGGTATATTAGAAAATTAATAACTAACTATTGTATTACGGAAAATCATAATAATCAGTCCGAACTGAGTTATTTCAGTTTACACAGAGTGATTTTTGAGACGGCACATTAGTGCTAAATCCGAAACTATGGGTAGGTACGTAGTAGAGCGAAGTGTTCAAAAGAAAAGTTTTTGAGAAATCTGCTTCCTTCAACCAGTTTTAAGAACAGTATCCTGTATTATTACACTTACCAATAGTGTATCTGGTAGAGATCAAATTCTGCGGATAAACATAATTATTGTACCTATGTGTCAACATATTTTTTTCAGAATTATATTATTTTTATTTTTACGTGATAAACTTGCGTATGATAAAACAACATCGCAGTTGGCCTTTCCTGTCTTATCAGATGCGACTGAATCACTACCTACTCTATACGAAACACAACAGCAGTTGACCTCTGCAACTTTGTTTCTGATGATACCACCTATGCTTAGTTCATCTAAATCATCTGCCTAGCCTTTTCCCAACTATGTTAGGGTCGGCTTCCAGTCCAACCGGATGCATCTGAATACCAGTATTTTACATGGAGCGACTGCCTATCTGACCTCCACAACCCAGTTAGGTACTGGGTAATACGATACCTGTAGGTAAGACTGGTTGTCAGTTTTCGGGCTTCTCGTAACGACTGTCAAAGTTCCACGAATGACAGCCGGGACCAACAGCTTAACGTGCTTTCCGAGGCACGGAGGGGTTTCGGTATGTAAAGATGGTCACCCATCCACAGACCAACCGCGACAAGCGTAGCTTAACCTGATCGATCGACCCGTGCGGCTGTTATTATTTAGCCACGTGATCTAAATGCAGGGTTTTATTTGATTGAGATTTTGACTCGGAAATCCTCAGTATGGCTAGAATAGCGCCAAGACAAAAGCAAAAAGTTAGGATTAGGAGCTTGCTAAGGTAACCTTGAACTTACGAAGGCGATTCTCCAACACCACAATAATAATTACAGTTCGCTCGCAGTTATTTTACCTCTGGTTTTGCATCACTGTCCAAATCACATTGATCTTTATTCTCATTCCAATAAGGATGCTGTTTAGTTGCTGCCATTGAGAGGTCTGTCAAAATCATTGTGATCTTTATTATTGTTACAATAAGGTTGCTGTTAGGATGCTGCTATCAGATGTAAAATAATTGTGAAGGGACTGTAGGTAGTAATTAAATTATAATGACAGTTTTTGTGTAACTCGTTAATGTGTTCCAGGATGTCATTCAAAAGACCAACAGATGAAGTCATGGCTGATCTAATGTTGAATTTCGGTGAATTTCGGTATTTATTTTCTGAGAAACATGGTACGTGTTTGTCTTCTATTCATTATATTAATGTGTCTAATGATTGCCTATGTTAACCATTCGTGGTCGTGGCTTAACTTAACTAATGACTGTTTTTGTTCACAGATTTGCACATAATAGCATTGCCATATAATGACAGTGAAACAACTATGTACGCTTTGAAACCTAGGTTCCCTAACAAATTAACATTGTTAGAGCTTATGGAAAAGATAGACTATGAGCATATTGACGACATAATAAACCAGATGAACCCTAAAAAATGTGTTGTACGGTTCCCTAAAATGGAAATTAAGAGTACCACCAATTTGGAGAATACTTTGAAAGCTATTGGTATAAAATCTATGTTCATACCAGGAGAAGCAAATTTCGCTCTTATGATAAATAGCAATACGGTTGTGAATAAGACTGAAGAGGAAACAATTACAAAACTAAGGGGTGGAGAAGCTGAATCCAGAGGAGATAGGGACTTGTTAGACAGTCTCCCTAATCCAGGAATTCATGTAGACTCCATATTGCATGATGTTAAGCTAACTATAAATGGTATGTGAAATAATATTTTTGTATAATTACATGCAAGCATAGCACAAGAGAGAGGAGGCCTATACTAAGCAAAGGGTGGAACAAGGCTGCCCCACACGCCCCACACTAGGAATGTGTCCTGTATCGTGGGCGCGTTTACAAACATTTAAACTCACATATACAAACAGCCAGACCCGGAACAACTACTTGTAGGTCATACAAATATTTGTTCCGTGCGGGAATCGAACCCGCGACACGCAGCGCAGCAGTCAATCGCTTAACCACTGCGCCAACCATGTCGTCAAATGATGATGATTATGCATCGCACACAGAGACTGTCCCTGACAGGGAGATAGTAGATGGCATTCAGCAATCGTGAAAACGCGTCAGAGAGACCGAGAGCGCCTACATAATAATATGGCGTGCTAAAACTGACTTGTACAACCCGCAAGGGGTTAACTTGAGACCCGAGCGGCCCGTCTCGACCCCCGCGCTGTTACCGCTCTCGCGCTATCGACGCCTCAGTACCACGCGCTTACGTCATCCGAGCGAAATCTCAAGTTAACTCTTGCACCCGCAAGAGTTAACTTGAGATTGTATAGTGAACAGAGTAAAGCAATATTATTTATCCATTTACAAGTTCTGTCAGCACACAAGCTCTATTTACTTGGTGTGACCAAACTGGTTTGACTCTACTCCTGAGATGAGAATAATTGTGATTTATGCTTATTTACACTATCCAAGCGAAAATAAATAGCCACTTCAATCATTGGAATGTTTTACAGTAAAAAAAAAATTTGTTTTAGAATATGGGACCGAGGCTGTGGCGGCTACGGGTGCAATATTAGCACGTTCAGCTGAACAATTCTATGCAGACTCACCATTTTATATATTTATAAGAAATGAAAGGACTAAACTTGTGACTTTTAGTGCCGTTATATTTGATCCAAAAAATTGAATACTTAAAGCGAAATAGCTTTAAAATAGTAGTAACCCTACTGCATCTAATGCATTATTATTTAGTAAATAATCTAATTGTTGATGTTGTAATGCAAGTTTGTAATAGAATAAGAACAATGTGTAAGCTATGGAATAAACTTTATATTATACATACATTTACAACTAAGAATATTGGATATTATAATATTTTGTTATAGTTTTTATCTTAATACATTATACTTAATTGTTTATCTGTTATTCTTCAATCTTTCTATTTGTTCATTGAGAGTCTGTTTCCATTGTTCTTCAGAGATGCTCTGAGCCCACTCTGGAATTGACGCCTGGGGCAAAGCAAAGTTTTCCATAGCTCTCATGACCTAAAAACAAAAATAAAATTTGGAATTTATAATAATTAATCATTTTTTTTAATCATACTTTGTGAGAAATGTTTCAGTTACAGTTTTTGTGTACACAAAATACTTTTGCTGCTTATATGAAGCAGGGAAATTACATAAAAGTTTTGCTGAATTAGTCTCACCTGTTGTGCTCGCTCATTGTCCATCTGTATATCATCTGTATGCCTTGGTGCACTCCAAACTTCTCTACTAAGAACATTTTCCATTGTTTCTATATTTGGCACATCGCCTGAAGGTGTTTCAGGATTCTACATAAAAGAAAACAGGCTTTATTGTTTATATTAATCCACTTACATTTCTGCTAATAAATAATTTACCTGGCATGATCTTCTATAATAGCTTAATCTGGCCAATAAGCTACATCTGTCAGACAAGTCATCATTCAGACAAGTAATATACTGTAAGTACTTGCAGTGTAATTAAAATCTCACCAGGTTCAGGCCCATATACGTAACAAACATTACTATATTAACCAGTTTCAGTTCAATGCACCTACCTCTGCATCATCATCGCTATCGTGTTCTGAAAGTGCCTGTTCTGGACCTTGAGCCAACGGCTCGTACCCGAAGTATTCATGTTCCTCGTCACTGTCGTCGCCCTGATTACCATTCATTATCAATTCATTTCTAGGGGGCGGGACCAGCTCGTGAGGATTGTTCTCAGGAGGATCAGGACCGTCACACACCATATTCTTGTATTATTTAACTGAAGTATATATTATTTACACTTAATTACAGTCATAGGCAATCGACATTTGAGGAATTATAACGGTAGATATCAGAAATTCAGAAACAGATTTTTCCAACTTTAGTTTGCAAGTGTAGTAATTCGTTTTGAGATTTAATTGGTAAAGGAAATGGGTTCCATGTTTTTATATTCGGTAGCTTCTTAGTATATTTACAACAATTTACCCAAGTTTTAAGAAATTTAATTAGAACGAGAAGAAACAGCAAAAATGAGATGCGACAGTGATAGTTTTAATGACTGTTGTTGCAGTTGACACTTGAGAGAAATGAGAGATTAACATTGACATTTAAAAATAGTTACCAGTTTAACGATTTTTGTTAAATAGTGGTTTCAGTATTATTGTTTAGCATTATTTATTGGATATCGGTAATTCAAATAAATATACCTCTCGACTTGTAAAAAGAGAATAAGTACTCGGGAAGAGCGACCGAAGTGAGCTTGAGACTTGAGTCACCTTGACTCGCACAGGTTAGGTTCGAAGGGGATGGCGAGTGGCTCACGAAGAAGGGTTCCGTCGACTACACCTTATAAATGATTTCTTATACAAATTTGGACCTGCCACGTGATCTTCCCACCCATTATAGTCTCACTAGAGACTTCTATCTCACCAATTCCCGAAGAAAACTTTGGCAATTTTTTTCTTGGCACCTATGGCTTTGAGGTTTTCAAAAATACAACAAAAAGGGTATTCTATTTGTACCTCTCATTCATTATTAGTGCATTGCAATGGTAGAGGTTCCACCTGGTGTTTCGCCCATTGTAAAGTCCGAGAACTTGATTGATAAGCAAATTGACTACAATCCTTTCACAGTTATTTTACGTCTGATACAACCCAAACAGCAACCCGCATTTTGACTGTGATGCAAGAACAGCACCCCATCAGGCAATTTTATTGTAACCAAATTAAAGACCACTTTGATTTTGGCAATGATGCAAATTCAGTGGTAAAATATCTGAATCAATAATTAAATTACCCGGAAATTCACGTCACAAGTATCACTCTTTGTTAGATAAATGAAATGGCTAGAGTGTCAACAATCAAGTTCTTTGAACGTATGTACAGACGCCAGCAGGTGAAGCTACCCGAAACTGTCAAATTTTCCCAATCAACCTTGAACCTTAATGATTTAGCGGTAAAGTTGAAAATCTATCTAAATCTAGAAATTTGACAGATTGTAGTAACTTGATGTGCTGGCGTCCGTACTTCACAAGAATTTTATCAACTCTACTGTTATTTCATAACATACTGCGCTAACAATAATATAGAGCGAGTTTTACAGCGAGCGTTCCATTTTGTTTTCGATGACTTCCATCGTCGCTGAATAATAGAACTATTATTTGTAAACTATACTTCTATACTATCTATATTAATATTATAAAGAGGTATTTGTTAGTTTGTTTGCGTACGTATGTGGGGGGTAATCTGTGGAACTAACAGTCAGATTTAAAAAAAATCTTATTGTATTTGGTAGCCCAATTCTCTCTTTAGTTATACGACCCATAGGAGCCAAGCAAAATGGAAAAAAGTCAGAAATAACACTAAGTGAAAACGAAGTAGTAGCACGGAGCGATGGGATGCGACGCGATGGGTCGGGGGCCGAAATTCACGCGGACGAAGTCGCGGGCAGAAGCTAGTCAGTCAGAAGCCAGTACAATGAAAGTGTTGAGTTTTGTTCCCTTATAATGTGGTCATAATAATTGATACTCTTACTAATTCCGAAATAATAGCGATTAGTACGAAAAACAATCAGATAAACTAATAGTGAGTTATTTTTTTTTTTTATTAGCTGTATGCTTAGTGCGAGTTTTTTAAACGTCACCATCGCGTTAGAGTTAACTCTGATTTGTATGGCGCTGAATTAGCGCCACCTGGTGCCATACGCGAGAACTAAAAAACGCGAGTGTAAGTTTTTTATTTTACTTTGTCGATGGTGACGATCGAATCCCACTCGATAGTGAGCTCGTAAATTAACGTGACTCTGTGCTATCGCGAGTGTAAGTTGCAATTTTGACAGTTTTGACAGTATGCTTAGTGTGAGTTTCACAACGTTGTTCGAATGACTTTACCATCGCGTAAATCGAGTTAACGTCAAACGTATCGAGAACCGAATGCATGCGAGTGTGAGTTACAATCGAAGCTAACCATCCAATACGCGTTTGGTCACCGTGAATTGCGAGTATTATTTTTCTTATGTTGGTGTTACGTAAACGTCCTCCGATAAACCGACCAAATAGAATGACATTTATATTCAGTGTTCCCAATGATAGCGGCTGTCTATCAAATTTGTGTTGGTTATAACGACTTTGTTTATGTTTCGTGTTTGTGTCAAGTTATTGTGATTTAGGTTATTGGTTTAATATTGGATTCTATTAATTAAAAATGAAGACAAGTTCGTCCCAATTATGTTTTGATGGGGACATTTATGGAGTAGTTTAATTATTTGGTGATTAGTGAGCTTATAATTTGTGAACTTTGCAGAAATAAAACGAAGTTTATTTTGGTCTATAAGGAGACCTCAGCAAGCTATCCACAACAAATATCATTGGTGTGCGAGTCGCTACGGGCTTGGCAATAGAAGAAGCTGGGTTGTCACAGGTTTAAACTTCCTAAATAACACCAACCGGTAGTATATAATTAGGTTACTTTATTGTGTCTCATAAATTGTATTCTCTTACAGGAGATTCACATTCAGCCCAATTCCACCTGTTACTTGTGTGTGCCCAACCTCTGAAGTGTTTTTGATGAAACTTGGAAAAGAGTTAGCCTGAAGTATGGTTAATTGTCGTGGCATCAGCTGAAAAACTTTAAGATCTGAAGAACATACATTTTTTATGTTCTATGTATCCAACCTAATTGGAATGAGCCAGGGTCATCAAGAGTCATTGCCCCAGCACAGTCGCCACCTACCATGGCTCCTACACCTCTTTCTTTTGTGGAGATAAAGTGGAAGGTAAGAAAGAACTTTATAAGTTTGTTTAAAAGGTGCTTTAAGGTGATAACTCATAATATAAATAACTTTTATTATTTTTTCTAGAGACGGGGCATGCTCTCCCCAACCAGAACTTCGTCTCATGTCCGTGTAGTTCAGCCAGAGCCTGTTACGTCTGTGCAAACTACTTACTCCTCGTCGTGCAAGAATCCCAAGCAGATTGGTATTGGAGAAATTTTAAGGAACAGCAACATAAAGATTACATGGACTCGAGGAGGGAGCAGAATAGGATCAGAGAGATGGAGGTGCAGGCTCAGAGGGAGTGGCAAGCTGTAGGCCACAGAGGATTAAATCTTTTAGAGAAAATTGTAGATACATTTTGTAGACTAATTAGATATATTTAATATTAAGCACTACTACTGCCCACCACCTTTTTTGGTATTATTCTTGTAAGGTAGTTTTAAGTTAAAAGTTGATATTTCATAAGAAGTTGTGTGATATATAATGTGTTCCTATTTACTACTTGTTATATTATTATGTAAATAATTTATGGCAATAGTTATCTCAAACCTCAAATAACTAGTTAAGAATTCGAAGAATTGTTATTATATCAAAATAAAGTTCCTAGTTTGTGACACAATCTAAGACTGATTAATGATGAATAAAAGTACTGCAACCTTCTTCGTGGTTGGTGTTTCATTACCTTTAAAATTGCAACTTCTCTTACTACGGTCAGATTCACTACTCAATCTTTCTAATTCTAAACAGAAATAATTCATAATTATTTTACATGCATATTATACACTTTCTGACTTGGACACTCACTACACAAAGCCAGCATGGTCACCATGAAGAAACTGCCTATCTTATCAGATAGGCAATTGCTCCATGTAGAATCCTACTGGTATTCACCTAAATCCAGTTGAGACTGAAAGCCGACCCAAATATGGGAAAGGAATAGCTGATGATGACTGTAAAGAATATGCAAATTAATAACAATCATAATTGATTATATGATTGTTATTCATTTAAAAAATACTGAAAGTAGGTACCTACTTATTAGATTTGATCTTGATTAGGAAAAAAGTAAACATTTTGTTAAAAGTGTGCTAAAAGAATTTATTCTAGAACATTCTTGACATTGATTTTAAAGTAACGTCTACATAATTATAATAATATTCATATTGGACTTATTGTAAATCACAAATCTTAATATTAATTTTATTGTACTTAGTTATATAAGAATGACATTTAAATATTTGTACACCATAATATGTTGTGGTAGTGTAGAGAACTTAAAAAATATTAACACCGTAGGTACTATGTAAAACAACATTCATACAAATAAATAAATTCTAATTCTAACAATAATTTCAATTAGACCATTATAAAGGCACATTTGAACATCAAACTTACAAAGTTCAAGTATATTAAAAATAAAAGTGTTGAAGTCTTCTAACTAATTGTTCCCTTATAATCCTTCCTCTGATTGTCAAATGTTGAACCTCCTGTTTACATCTCTGTGGGTCTCTGTGGCCCATTGTGTTCTTCTTCATCATGTTCCAATCCTAGAAAGAAGTGTAATTTAGTATTCAATACACATATGCTATGGACTGATTTGTAGAATTTGTCACCATACCGGTGTTGTTCTCTTCTTCTTCTACAGCATTATAATCAAGACCAATGTTATGGAGAATGCAGCAGGCTTGAATAATTCTAGGACATTTAATAGGCTTGTAGTGTAGCCCTCTATGTTTGTCTAGACAGCGCCATCGATTCTTCAGCCTCCCAAACATATTTTCTATGATGACTCTGGCTGCCACATGCCTTTGATTGTAATTGGCTTCTAGTGTGTCTGGAGCAGCACCTAAAATCGGAGTCATCAACCATGGCTGTTGTGGATAACCAGTCTCCTAAAATTATAACCATCTTTTAGTTGAATCATTGCCTAAGTTGAATGTTCAATGCAATTACATTTTATTGTGGCGAGCTTACCCAAAAGCCATACTATTTCTCCATTTTGGTGCAACAACTGCACATAATTATTGATGTTGCTGTTCTTCCTTAGGAAAGAGTTGTGATTTGCACCTCCAATTGAAATTACCTTATCTTCCAAGGTTACCCGTTGTGTAGACTTTAAACCAGTCAGCTGTTTCAGCTGTATCTCCTCTTAAATCCGGCCTCCGGATGATCTCTTAGGGCATTGCTAGAAGTACGGGCTTTTGCACGAACACTGGACATGTAATTGCGCTCATCTTGTGCCCTAGCGGTCTCAAACATCTTCCAAGTAAAATGTATTAGTAATAATGAGCCCACACAACGAATTAAAATAAAATAACTTTGAAAATTCACAACACTCACAAGGCTCTCACTACAAATCCTTCAGTGAAGAATTAACTTATTCGAACGTGAACGCGTTTCTCAAACGAGCTGTCAAAACTGTCAAAATTGCAACTTACACTCGCGATAACACAGAGTCACGTTAATTTACGAGCTCACTATCGAGTGGGATTCGATCGTCACTATCGACAAAGTAAAATAAAAAACTTACACTCGCGTTTTTTAGTTCTCGCGTATGGCACCAGGTGACGCTAATGCAGCGCCATACAAATCAGAGTTAACTCTAACGCGATGGTGACGTTTAAAAAACTCGCACTAAGCATACGGTAGTGGACTGTAAGCGTAATCGATTGCCTTAACATTGCCAAGGGCGGCAAGGCAAGGGTTGATCATGACATCTCCAGTGGAAGTGGGTAAGATAAATATTGTCTATGTATATTGTTGTTGTCTTGCTTGTCACTGACTTTATTAATTATTGTGCTTGTCAGTGTCGCTGCTATATTGTCAGACACTTCTGATTGAAACATTAGAAATATTTTTCAAGGTAGAAAAAATATTGTAAAAATAAAAAATAAAATATATTTTGACCGCATTATTTTTTATTTTAATCGCAATAGGATATTCATGGCTTATAATCTTCCTGCTGCGACTTAATTTTCCTTTAACCATGGCTTGGCGAAGTCATGGGGTAAGTAATGCTGATATGATCCGAAACTTACGAGGTATGTATTTTTTGTTTTTTTATACTATTAGTTACAGTTACTTTTGTTATTATATTTATTTCCATGCTTACATACATGCTTATTTTCAAATAGAAAATTGAGTTAGTCTATCATCTTCCTTATAAAGTCAAATGTTTAAGTAAGGTTTTTTTTTGCGTTTAAATGGTCAGTGGGTCATCTTAGGGGTGGTAAATTATTACTTTGTGTTTTAACTCGTAAAACTTTTCCACTTCTCTCTATCTACTTGCATTAATGCTGTTATATTAATTTTTTAAAACATAGTTGCAAAATTCAGTGTTTATTGACATTCATAAAATATTAAGATTGCGTGTGCTATGTAACTTGCTTATCTCGATTTAACGGGTTGTTACTGCAATCGTTTATTGCTCAAATAAGTTATATGCACCCATAGTTTGTAATAATATATTTAAACAATCATATTTTATATTAATGTTTACAGCCAATGGCATCATTAGATCTGATGCTGTAGCAAATGCCATGTTAGCTGTTGACCGAAAAAAGTACTGCCCCTATGCACCATACCATGATTCTCCACAATCTATTGGATACTCGGCCACCATCAGTGCCCCACACATGGTAAAGTGTTTATTGTATGTACTAGAATAATTTTATAAAAAACATATCTTTGAGCTTTTATTAACAATTTTAAACAATTTTAATTTTAGCACGCCCATGCATTAGAAAGGCTTAAGAAACAACTAATCCCAGGAGAGACAGCATTGGATGTAGGATCTGGGTCCGGATATCTGACAGCTTGTATGGCTATGATGGTAGGGGCGAATGGACGAGTTGTTGGTATAGACCACATAAAAGAGCTTGTTACATTAGCCGTCAAAAACATCCAGACAGATAACCCAGAACTACTCACTTCTGAAAGGATAAAATTAATTGGTAAGTTTTGTAGAAGTAACAATACTGGGTGGTAAGTATGTATTCCTATATGACATAATACAGTAAGCCAGAGCAAATAAGAGCATCCAACACTTTCGTTTCGTTTTCGTGTTTTGGCGACTCACGCACGATTCTCGAGTTTACGTTCGGTTCAGGAAAAGGAGCGATTTAGAAAGGGGACTAATGCCCGTCTTCACTAGTATTTGCACTGGATTTCCAACAGTGTGCGTTTAAATGTCGCCAACGTGCACAAATTGTTGACTGCCGATGCTAAAAGTAATATGACTGCTCAGTAAGGCCCTAAAATGTTAAAATAGTGTTAACATGTGTGTGTAATAAAGTCATCATCTGCCTAGTCTTTTCCCAACTATGTTGGGGTCGGCTTCCAATCTAACCGGATGCAGCTGAATGCCAGTATTATACATGCGACAGCCTATCAGACCTCCACAATCCAGTTACTGGGTAACACGAGACCCCTTGGTAAGACTGGTTGTCAGACTTTCGGGCTTCTAACTACCTGTAACGACTGTCAAAGATCCGAGAATGACAGCCGGGACCGACGGCTTAACGTGCTTTCCGAGGCATGGAGGGGTCTTGGTATGTGAAGATGATCACCCATCATCTACGGACCGACCGTGGCGAGCGTAGCTTAACCTGATCGATCGTGTGTGTAATAAAGTATTTAAAAAAAAATATATGGTTGTTATTTTTTATTTTAGTGGCTTATAATAAGGTTTAAAGGATTTCTGAGACATGTACTTACTCCACTTTATCAAGCCCAACATACAGCCTGATTCAAACTTTATGGCGGCTTGGAACATGAGGCGAGTCGCTTCGCAGTAACAAATTCACCCGTCAGCGGGGGTGAGGGGTGTGGTACCGCGCAGCGAGTAGCGCACTGCAGAGTTTGAATCGGGCTGTAACAGGGGCGATCGAATCTCTTGGTAGTCAGAAAATTGTCGTGTCCGGCGGAGTCCACAAGTCCATTTATATACTAATGTCGACCACTTCGAAAGCGAAGTCACATCTATTTATCTATTCTTTTTTTTTCAACATGGCATTGACTTTAGTAATCAATCTGAACTTTCTTTAATTTTATAGTTGGCGATGGACGTCTGGGATATCCTTCTGATGGACCATATAATGCTATCCACGTTGGAGCTGCTGCCCCCACTCTGCCACAAGCCGTAAGTAGAAAATGGTTATTTTTCGCCATTTTACTTAAATTTACATGTAAGTTTGCTCAAAATGGGTCTGGACAAATTTTGATGGCGTTAAAATGAAATAACATGTCGTGGGTTATTATAAATATTGAACTGAACTAAGTAAGCAAATATTTATTTAATATAATTTGCAAATACACATGGCAAATATATTTCACACCCTTCTGATACATGCTCTATTTTAACTTCTCTTTTCTCGGCAGAAAGTTTTGTGTTTTTAGATCTTGTTTATGCAGGCTCCACAGATGGTCACATATCTATTTACTGTCTTTTTATAACAAATATTAATACAAATAGTGAAATCAGATACTATTGCCGATCTGTCCATAGTTATCTATTTATGCTCGTGATTGTACAGTAACTGTACTGTAGGTACATTATTGTGTCAGCGGGATTGTCCGAAAGGGTTACCGCTACCTCGGAACATAAAGGGCAAAGGAAGGAACATGGGTGGGTTTTAGTCAGTAAGAATCTGACACTCCCTTCCGCTCCACCCAGAGCGGGAGGGGTCATTTGATGATTTCCCATCCGAAAAAAAAAGGTAGGTACATTATTGTACCTAAGGAGGTAAATTTTGTCACAAAGGAATATTATGTGTATTGTAATATTGTTGCATGATTTTTGAATGATCTTTTTTCCAGTTAGTCGATCAACTGAAACCCGGCGGCAGGCTTATTGTACCCGTAGGACCAGAAGGTGGGGAACAACATCTTACGCAGGTATTTAGTACACTATTTTAAATTTTTGGTATTAACTATACTATGGAGACCTTTGCTGCGGCAGTGGACAACACAGTCTGAAATAATTGAAATAACTGGTAGATTCGTTATGAATATATCAGTGATCTCTAGCACAAAAAGGTTACCCAAATTCACCTCAATTTCTTTCGTGTCAGAGTTCAATTTAAAAAAAATCGTCTTTTTATTTTAAGGTTGACAAGGCAGCTGACGGTACGACTACCGTCAAGAAACTAATGAGTGTCATCTACGTACCCCTGACCGACAAAGATCATCAATACCGTGAGTGATGATATGTACGTGATTCACATTAGTTTTGACAATTCTTATTTCTATTCTGTTAAAATATCTTATTGACATCAAGCTTTCTATTGCTATTGTGCGGCAAAGCTGAGCAGAAAGCAGCTGGCTAATTACGAAGTTAAATTCTTGAGCAACGAAATAATGATAATTTTAATTAAGATTAACTTTGGCCTCCTATGATCATTGATAGCTTTATTGGTACTCAACACATTAAATACTATTTTTACAAGCTAACACTAAAATATATATAATAAATACTAGTATATCGCGCGGTCTGAGGAGGGGGGTCGTGGGGGGCATGACCCCCTCCCCAAATCATTCAAGCTGTCGAGTCTTCATGGTTTACTTGCCTTACTAACTTACTACTTGGTGACCCCCCCCCAAAATCTTGAGCTGCGACCGCGCCTGAGTATATCATTGATTACTTCCCTATACTATACTTAATTATCGGAGTTCTGACCGACTGAATCAGACCAATAGCACTGATCCAGTGCTATTTCTTGAAAATTTGTAAATAAAGCACCATGCAGCGACCTTCGAAAAGCCAGCATTGCTTCTGGGTTTACAGTGATTTCAGGACTAATATAATGAAATACATTTGACGATTGCATTTTAAATCTTGTTTTTCCAAAACTTTGTCACTTCCACGGCGCATGGCAGCGCAGAGGTCACTTTGCAAGCATGTTTTGGGACATAGAGGGCAGGATAGGAGGTGGAGCACGGCTTGTGACATAGCTCCACAATAACACTACACTACCCCTTCACCCTACTTTTTTTAAATATTGGTTATAAAAAAAATTAGACAGCGATTGCGAGACGAACTGTGCCTGATGTCAATATGGGGATTATGGATGCTATCAAGAATATGCATTTTGTAGATAACCTTATGAAGTAGGCATATAATAAAGTCGAATTCAATTGAGCAGGAAAAAATTAATAAACAGTCCTGAAGGTTTGCATTACTTTCTCAATGGAAAGTACCTAATCACTTCTTATCATTTAGTGTAGATGTTCAATGTGTAATAAAGACAATGATATAAACCCAGTTTTGATCAAAGTCGGTGCTTAAACAAAATCAGGTTTTATGTATATCTAATGCCTGGACTGGTTTAATGTTAAATCCCAAACTTCTAACAGTTCCAATGGATCACGAAAGGCTTAGGTGCAGTAAACCCCGGTCCCTGACATAAAGTTTCTACCACTAATCTATGCTTATCGTCAGTCAAAGTATCGCATCGAACGCCAAATGGATGGCTAATATCGATTTTACTGTAGCTGCCACATTAACATGCAATGTAATGTACTTTTATTATAGTTTATATAAATTACTGTTGTGTTTTCAGGTATGATGGGCAAGATTTTGAATTTATTTAAAAAGAAACCTTGACTGGTTACAGATATTTTTCTGCTCCAAAACATTAATTACTCGTTATTAGTCATGACAGTTTTTTTTACCCATTTCGTAAATATTTAATTAATTTTCTTATGTGGAGATTAAGAAGGCAAGCTGTCTTTTGCAGGGTTTTCAAAATGCCAAATGATTTGATTACACTGAGTTGTTCAGCTGAAAGTTCAACCAAACAATGGTTTGGCTGGTAGCTCTTTTCATCTTGGAATCTTCGAGCCACAATAATTTGTAACAACTAATCTGTATTATTTAAGTATTTGAAACTTTTGAAAGCGACATTTGTAACTTTGTTATAGGTACTTGGCGTTGACATTATTTACCTGTGTGACCATTTTATTATGGACCATAAATGTTCCTACCTTGACATTTTATGGTAGTGTAATAGATTCCAATAAAATCTTTAATAATTTATTGTATTATTCACAATATTGTTTAATAAATTATCGTATGTTTAAAAAATAAATGATTATCAAACTACTATTTTCTTTTATTTTGGAATGGTTTCCCAAGAAATTTCCTTTTTCCATAAGATTTTTCATCTTTATTAGCATCTACAGGCCGAGGCTTGACATGTAATATGGAGTGCAAAGTTACTGCTTCATTCTTGTTTTCTATTATCGCTTCTAACTCGTCCTGTAAAAATAACTCTTGTCAATAACTGGCACAGAAGAAATCTTTTAGTAAATACCTACTTGTATTATACATATTATATAAGCACACCTGAGTAAGTGTTATTAGATGATCCAGCGATATGCCTCTATCCATAATCCTTGCGATGTTCTTAGAGCTGACTCCGGGAAGTTTTTGCACAAAGTCATGAACTTGAGTGTTGTATCGCTCATAATACATATCTTCGGCCGTATTATCACTACTAAGTGCAAGAGCCTCCTCTACGTTAGGATTTTTCCTACCTTGCTGCAACACAATAAACGTAAATGAGATTTTTGGGGATTCATAACAAATACTAAGTACCTACACATCGAAAATAATTATTTTAGGACAGATTTTTCAATAGTCAGATAGTTTATTTAAGGAATAAATATTACGGTTTGACAGTTTTTGTACCTAGTCTTGCCATAAATATTGTCACGAAGAAAAATTTTTTTTTTTTTTGTGCAAATAATATTTATTACTTATACAGTTTTTTTAGTTTAATACATAAATATAAAACAATTTAAAATATAAAAAGCTTATTCGAAGTGGTCTGCATTGGCTGCAATACAGTCCTTTAAACGTTGAGGCCAGTTATCAATAGAAGCACGCACTCTTTCCGTGGGAAAATTCTTCACTGCCAATCGTATGGATTGTTTTAGGGACTCCAAATTATCATGGCGTTTAGAGCAAGCCGTACACTCTAAAACTGACCATAAATAATAATCCAGCGGATTAAGCTCGGGACTAGACGACGGCCTGTCTTCAGCTCTGATCAAGTCGGAAACGTTCACTTCCAACCAAGACTGCGTGGACCGAGCTTTATGACCCGGCGCCGAGTCTTGCTGGAAGGACCATACTTGGTTATTGAACATGGTGTTGTTAAGGGGCTTAACTACCTTCTCAATAATGGTATATTGATACACTTGTGCCGATGTTTTGATACCTTTTCACAAAAATATGGCTCAGTCACTCCTTCATAGCTAACACCCCACCAAACCATCACTGAAGTCGGATAATGCCCACGTTGCACTCTGTCGACTAATTGGGAAGCTTCCTTAGAGCTTTGAGCATAAATACGGTCATTTTGTTTGTTAAACTGTTGCTCAATTGTAAAGATTTTCTTATCCGTAAACAAAGTTTTTCTGTGACCACCCTCTGCGTACCGCTTCAGTAGTGTTTCGAATTTACCACCCTATTCTTTTTTAAATTATCAGTTAAAAAATGACCAGTGCGTCTCTTATAGGCTGCAAGTCCTAAGTCATCTTTTAAAATACGCGACATGGTTCTGGGTGCTATCTTCATCTCCCGAGATATCCCGGGATTTCTTCGAATTCTTTCCCTTACTGCTTTGACCACCTTTTTCGTACGAACACTACGTGGACGGCCAGATCGTTTTCTGTCACAAACAGAGGAGGTCTCATTGTACCTATTAATAGGCCGGTACACAAACATTTGACTAATACCAAGCGTATGGAGAGTTTTGCATTTGGCTCCATACCAACTTTGTGTAATGCAATCACAGCGATTCGGTTCTCTTTATCACCCCACTCCATTTTAATATCGCAAAATATTGTACAATGTATTGGCGCCAAAATTAGAAATCTCAATGAACCATCGTATAAAAATGACAGATTCCAAATTCAAATGTAATATCTTTCTTATTTTTAATTGTAACAGTATGGCCAGACATGTGATGATGTGTGATGTGTATAGAAATTATGTCAAACGTTATGTGGTATGTGTGTTGTATATTTATTCTTCAGATATAAGATTGACTATTGAAAAATCAGCCCTTAGTCAGGCTGTTCTGGCATTTAAGAAATCTTATAACTGTCGTTAGTATAAGGTGATTCGGAGATTAATTTATAAGGATGAGTAACAGTGTTGCTTGAGTCTGGTTATAACTACTTACACCAATCGTTTCGTAAGGGCCCTCGCCCACGGGCGACTTTTTGTAGCGATGCAGTCGCGATGCTCTCGCGCGTAGCATCGATACAGACGCGAAGCAGTCGCTAGCTGTGTGCCCGCGCCCACGGGACCAGATTCAGTCGCGATGCAAACGCGATTTGGTCGCGATGCAGTTACGATACAAAAATACCTTGGATCAGTACAGTTGCAAGATGGACTCCGTTGAGGCAACATTAGTCACAGGAAGACGTGAGTCCCATATTACAGGACGCTCCTGAATTGCCGTAATAAAAGTTTCAGTGTCAAATGACTCCATTTTACGCCTGTGACGGACAATAGCATGCACTCTGGACCTGTCTGTGTTGCTCGTTGCACTGATGCCGATTCCCAATCACGCGCCGCGCCACACTCCCTCCCCCCTCCGTTCTCTCTACCGATGTCGTCCGACGCGGTCGCGCGTTTGTATCGATACAATCGCGATGCAGTAGCGCGTTGCAAATGCGACTAACACGCGTTAGAAGTGATGCTGTCGCGCGTTTGCTAAACGCGCGACTGCATCGCTACAAAAAGTCGCCGTGGGCGAGGGCCCTAAAAGATGCTGGTGTCCATCCCACTTAATGTCGAAGACTGATTTGATGTCAGTCAGTTTAAAAACGTAATAATACTAACCTTTAGTTCGTAAAACAACTCAGCAGTAGCGTAAGGACTAGGGGACCACACTAGTTTCAAACGAGGAAAGTGTATTGTCAGAAGCTGTAGCTTTTGTTGTATGTCTGCTCCAGATAAGTCGGTTGATACCACAAAGTGACCCTGAAGAAATAGGAAGTACAGAAATATCACCTAGTGGTACATACTTGATTGAATTTTTTCAGAAAATATTGAGGGAAAAAAAAAACATTTGTTACCTGCAGATTAAAAGGTTTGTTCTGATCGAATTCAATTAGTAGAATGGGCCGAGTATAGTTTCGACACATTTGAGTGCATTGGGTATAGAGTCGGCCCGAGTTCAGAGATCCGATCAAATCTGAAATGGATTTCCTTTCAACACAGATGTCGGGGGTGAGAATGTAGTCACCAATCTGGAAAACACAAGTATGCCATGTATTCCCCAGCTCTTGGGTCTATCTCAAAGCTTGTTAGCATATCAGACGGGCAATTCCCGTATTTTGAGAACGTTCGCATTCTAATCTCAGTCTCAATCTGTCAAAAATACCAATTTTCATACATTTTTGACATTGATTGTCGCTCATGAAGACGAGATTGTGACTTGATTTGAACGTTTTTAATTACGGGAATTATCCTTCAGATCACTGCCATTATTAATTTGACAAATGTAATGCAGAAACCAGTTATTCTGGTAAGTAATGGGTGGCCAACAACCACCAACACAACGCACCAGAGGCACCAGGTGCGTTGCCATATCCGGGATGTTCGTTGGTTGACCCTCGAACCACAAAGAGACGTATAATAAAAAATATGATATACTAGCTGCGCCCCGCGGTTTCACCCGCATAATTCCGACCCCGTGGGAATATCGGGATAAAAGTAGTCTATGTGTAAATTCAGGGTGTCAGCTACGTCCATACCAAATTTCATCAAAATTGGTCCAGCCGTTTGAGCGTGAAGAAGTAACACACTCACAAACTTTCGCCTTTATAATATTAGTGTGATTCTCACGGCAATTGTGACAGGTTCGATATTGATTCCTTTCTTGTGAAGTAACGCTGGCAGATCTGACCGAAACTCTCTCATGTCTACGATAACGACGGGCTTTTCTTTTTGCTGGTTTTGTCCACCTGTAAAACAAATGAATGTTAAACTTGTACAGTATTTTTATCTCACGAAGCGACACGTGCTTTAACTACATGTTGTAACCAAACGTACAAACACGCTGTGAATACGAGTAGTGTGAAGACGAGTAGCATCAACACACACATACTTCTGATTACGCCATTGTTTCGGGCGGTACCTAGAGCTTCTGCGCACGCATTCACAGCGTGTTCGTAAACTTGGTCACCACGAGTAAAGCACGCGTCGCTTCGTGAGATAAAAATACTATAAGGTTCAGTAGTAGTAGGGCCTTATACTTTCAGTGTAAGTGAGAAGTTTAACAACAATGATTTATATTAATTTGTGAATTTGTGAATGTGTAATGAAAATTAATGAAGAAGTCCAGCATTGAACAAATTATTTACCAGCTTTCCGAGAGTCTGTGGCGTTGTCTTCGTATTCTACATTCAGATTAAAATATTCTTCCGTTTTGCCATCCTGATATGATGGCACTACCATGACCTGGGGACATCAACAAAGTAATAAAGAGCACCATAAAAATACGGTATAATATAGGCACATCCGGCGAGGCCTAGCGCAGCGTGGTTGTTACTGCCTAACAAATAGTTAACTCTTAGTAATCTCTATCTAGTAATATTTAATTAAAGTATCTATACTTTAATTGAAATACAGCTGAAAATAAAACAAATTTCCATTAGCAAAAACTGCATCAAATCGGACAGGCGCGCGTCTTAGATTAGAGTCTTTCATTTTCGACTTTATTTTCAAGAATTTAATATTCATATTAATAAGTTATAGGTGTTAGTACAATTTAATGCGCTTATCATAACTATCTACTTACATGTACAAATCCTGTAATGGTACATGTAAGTAGATAAATAAATAAATATTTGTTGCGCTGCGCCTCACCAATTATGTATGTAGGGTAGAACTTACACTCTTTGTTTGAATCAACAGCTCAAACGCTTGTTTCTCTCTCTTCAGCGCAGTAAGGTAGGCTTGTTCCTCTACTGTATTATTATGTATTACAAAATAAACTTTAGTTGTGGACTCTTCACTTTTTTTCCGACATTCAAACAGTTCTATCTGTCTAACGGCTGCCACGTCACAGTGATATAAAATCACATATTCCGGGCGCAACATTTCTAATGTTCGCTCCAGAGAAAAGTTACAACTGCTTTCTTTGAATGTTTGAATGCAAATAATAGGTTTCTCGATTTCTAGTTGTGTGAAATCTAAATCATCCATCTGAAAACGGTAATATAAATATTTTATAGGTTTATGTTTTTTTTTGTTGGTTGTGTATAAGTCATAACAATATACAGTGTGATTCTTTATAATGTGCACATATCGAAATGAGGATATTTATGCTTAATTTTATCGACGGCAAAAATATTTAAAAAATCTAAATATTTTTTACTTTTTTTATGGAATTTTTAAAAATTTTGTTCGCTACATTGACTGCATTGTAAACAAAACGGTGTAACTTTTAAACTAAATGATTCATCACGATGAAACAAACTCCATAATGATTGGAAGTAATTAAGCGTCCTCATAAAACGAAAATTGTGGAAAAAAACTGCCCTCAATTGAAAATAAACATGTTTTTTTTGTAGATATTTATTACCTGAGAAATCGGCTCGAACATACTTTCTTCATGCGACACAGACTCTTTAGATTGTACAAACGATTGTGATAAAGTTAACAGGTAATTCGATCTCGTTTCATCTTCATTGATTTCATCTTTATTATCACAGTCTTTACCTTCAGGTTTTTTACCTTTTTCATTATTTATTTCCTCTTTTGGTTCAGGTTTCTTTAGTTTAGTGTATTTAGATGACACCGTGTTTATAGTGAGGTCTCTTCTAAATGCCATATAAAATAGATATCTATTAGCGCCCATAGTAAGATAGTGATGTAATTGGGAACAGGTTCTATTATCTTGACAAAGGACTAATATCTTAGTATTCTGCAGGGTTGCACCTTCCTTTTTCTTTATTTCATCTGGTATTTCTTTCAATAGTAGGTCACTAAGGCATTTCCATTTTGGACATGGCTCTGGATCAAATTCTAAATTATAAAAAAAAACTATGTTCATGTCCAACATGTCCACTATTAAACCAACTTATTTATTTTTAGCGTATTGGTGGAAACATATGGAATAAGCAATATTTATTACATACCTTGTTTAGGATTAAATACTCTCCCTCTGGCTAGTCGAAATAATTGCTCAGCTGACTCCAAGAGAATCCAACCAGAATTAAGTTTAGCATATTCCGGAGTACTGTATTTACTTACTAAGGCATGGAATGAAACGGCATCGTCATGCAGCAAGTTTCTATAAAAGGTAAAACATTTTGATAAAATTTTGGAATGGAATTTTTAGGAAAAGAGGCTCTGCGTCGACCAATGAGCAGAGTATAGCAAGGGGATTTTTAGGTGATATTGAATGAATAATATACCTTTTATTTCAGTGTTGTAAGTGCAAATTTGTAATAGGACATTGTTGCAAACTAACGCGCGAGTTCGTACTCGTTTGCACTTTAACATTATGATATTGAGGTTTATTTTAAATTTTCCTAAAATTATTTCTAATGATTATTTCTGCAGGAAACTGTAGGTATTCTAGACAGAACTAACTACTTCTTTTGTAACAAATCATAAGAAACTAGACCAAAACCCTTAGATAGGTTCAGAAAAAAATCATAAACAGTCATCACCAATACTATTGTCTTCTCTATAATTTATAGTTAAATTTCTTACACTGTCATACTCCTCAGTACTTTCAGGTCCTGGATATATTCCTTTGTTCTTGTACTCAACTGATGCCAAACACAGTCTAGCTGTGATTGGAGAATTTTGTGAAACTTTTTTGTAATACAATTTTCTGTGGTTATTTCCTGAAATAAATAAAAAGGTCATTAATTGTTGTTGAATGCAGAATAATCGATTGCTTGTGACCACAAAATTGCAGAAATTTTTGTCTGCAAAAAGTTCAAGTTAATTTGGCAAACAAAAAAATATTTATTAGGGACCTCCCAACACATTAACAACTTTGTCACTTTATGTGTAGGATTTTTAATTACCTGCATATCCAGTGTCCGGTTGATGCTCTTGAGTTGTTTCACTGTGTAGTTTATAATGTCCAGCAAGCAGGTCTGAATATAGCTCATGTTGGTAGTCAGAGGAACTTGCAACTCCACCACTTGTGCCTGTCTACTCTTGAGACTCTTGATAATTGAACCATGGAACCTTTGTAAGTGAATATGATAATATTACTGTCTTATTACAAAACGAGTTCTAACTTTAGTCCAAGCCCTGACCTTCAAACTAGTTATTGAATAAATTATTATTACAACATTTATTTATTTATTTATTCACCCCAATAAGTACAACATCTTACAGTACATCAGTAGTCCAAGACGATGTTATACACACTTAACAAACTATCTAAAATTCAACAACAAAAATAAACTAATAACAATTACAATATTATGCCTCCTTCAATGCACCTTTGCGCTCCTAACACAAATTTCGGCAGGGTATCGTACACATCTTCCGACGGTATATTATTTATAATACGTGCAGCTCTTGACAAAGGAGCAAACTTGAGTAAATTCGTCCTAGCCCATGGCACATCTAACAAAGCGGGGCGGCGGCGCGCCCCCACATTGCCGTCCGGGACACGCAGCCGCAGCGCCTCCAGCACATCTGGGTGGTGCACCAGCCCGCGCAGCACCCTCGCCACGTACTTTATTAATGCGACGTCCCTCCTAACCGCCAGCCTAGTGTACCCGACCATGCCCAACACAAACAGACTCGGATACATCAACGGGTAGAATGGGTAAACTCCATATTGCTTCAAATATAAATACCTCGTGAATTTATTTTGTATCTTTTCTATCATGATTAACCCTTAATAGGGTTAACATGGATTAACCCTTTATTTGTTCACCGAACAACCTCAGGGTTACCTACGATAATGAACCTCGTGAACTTCCACCGTTCAGACGATAGAGTGACCGGCAACTTTTTAGACGCAGATTTGGATTTAGATGTAAACTAATATTCATATTATAACAATATATTTTTTGCACCATTCTTGTCTCTATGAACACCCTTACGGCATACACTACAGTATACGTAACGATGAGGAGACTTCGATACACACAGGGTGTTTCGTGTGCCGGTTTCGAAGCATTTACTACAACTCTTTGTGGTGAATGCTTCGTTGATAATGTATACGGATAGGTTTTTGCGTTGACGTGCGACTTTTAGCGCTTCGTTGTGCCTGAATTTTCGATGACCCTTAAACGTGCCGCGATTCATAAAATCGAAACCCGCATCGTAAACCACTAGCGTATCGGGTTCTCTACCGAAAAACTCATCAACAATCTCATGTAAAACCTTCTGATCACTCATAAACTTATCAAACTTTAACCGTTGCACGCGGCGCTATTCGTAGGCGCGCTGCTTCTCATCGAACCACTTGAGCTGGAATCGGATGTAGGGTTTGATATTTTTAGATTTAGAGGACAGAATGATTTCCGACTCCGATTCAGTTGCCTCTCGATCCGATCGAATGCGGTTCTCGATATCTTTGATGAATCGCATACGTTTAAGCTCTCTGTGAGGCTCCCTGTTCTCGTAAACGACTCGCTCTTTCTTTAACATTTTGTATTTAAATGCACCGCTCATGGCACCACCGTTCCGTGAACACATAACGATGGGTGTTTTCGCTCCGGGATCCACTGCTATGATCTTTGCATAGGTGGAGCGGTTACCACAAAGGTTAATCTCCAGTGAAGCCTCATCCTTTTTGGTACGCTTCGACTTAAACTTTTGCCCCTTTTTCATGATGCGATTCATCGATAACGAAACGCACACGCCGTCGGTGAAGCCGTAGCCGAATTTAGGTGACAGAGTAAAATTTCGAAGCCAATACACCGTAGGATTTTCTGAAAACACAGGGCAAGTGGCTGGTGTATTCTTAGGATCCGCGCGTCGCAACAGCTCGTGGAGGCATCGAGAATCGTAAATGAGATGCTTCAAGCCGTGCAAGTAAACGGGAAACACTGCGAATGTACGCTTCTCGTTCTCCGCCAGCTCATTTTGAATCTTTAGAAATTGTGGAATGTAGCGCCAAAAGTTTTGCTTCAACTCTTTCGCGGTAATCTTACCGTTAGCTCTGAATTATTCCGTCACGGGGCAAGTCTGCCCGGTATCCGTATTGTTGTTGTTGTTATTATTGTAGAATGCATCGAATGTGGCCGAGTGCTATTTGGCTTTCTCGCCAAGTTCCTCACCAAACTTGTAATACATGTACCGCATGGGCCGTTTAAATGCGTGGGTTGCGACATTTGTCTCTAAAATGGTACTATACTGTTTAGCGATTTGTATAATAGTAAACGATCGCAGTTTACCATCATAGACAGCCAATGGTTCCCTCAGAGACATATACTCTGTGATAACGTTATCGGGGTCGGTTAGTTTGTGTTGCGCGCCCTTTAACGCATAGGTAAACTGCAGCGCATCGAATTTCGGAAACAGTGTCAAGAAATCCTCACGAGTACCTACTATAATTTTTATAGAAATAATATATATCGATAATCTAGACAGGGAGTCTATTACGAAGTGCAAAGTGCGAATGATCGGATCGGACCGACACATGGCCGAACCGAATATTATTGAAAAATGCGAAAAAAGTTCGGATCGGCTCAGTTAGATTGGGACCATAGTCAATATTCGAAAGAGTGTAGGAGTGTAGGATCGGGACCGACCGGACCAAATGGTAACCTCGTAGCAGGAAACGGCCGATACCACTTCGGAGTAGACCCCCAGGTCTCTAACATCCCGTCTCAAAGTTTTTACCAACGCCTCCTTGCACTCGCTCAGCGGACACAGCAGCGAAGCGAGCCCTCTTCACAGAATTGACCGAAACCTCCTGATCGTCGTCAAGTGCACTTTCGCGTATCCGGCGTTTCCTGTTGACATACTTTGCGCTCGAGGAGCGCTGATGGTCATCGTTACCGCAAGAGGGGCACGGCATCACGGCATGTCAGGTTTATACACTCAGCGGCACGGAATGTTGCCAAAACATAAACACACCGATAACAGACGATTTTGATAGCGCGTATGAGAATTTCGAGTGGCAGTTTGTCAGGACATTTGCTTTTGTTAATTTAAGAGGGTAAGTACAGACGCCAGCAGGTCAAGCTACCCGAAACTGTCAAATTTTTTCCAATCAACCTTGAACTTTAATGATTTAGCGATAAAGTTGAAAATCTATTAAAGAAATTTGACAGATTGTAGTAACTTGATGTGCTGGCGTCCGTACAAAAAATGTTCATTTTTTAAATTTCTGTGACACTTAACGTTAGTTCGTTACTGGAACACACAAAATCAGTTATGGTTTGGGGAGGGATTAGAAGACCAATTCTCGTAATTTAAAACGTTCAAAATCAGTCTCATCTCAGCGACAAAAAAATGTCAAAAACTTGTTAAAATATACGGAAATTAGAGGTATTTTTGACAGATTGAGACAGATCAGACGCGCTTAACCTTTTCACCGCCGACGTACACAGAACGCGACCAAGGTATAAATGTATAAGTAACGAAATATACAGTAAACAGTAGTGACGGGGGTATCATCATATCGATGAATGAGATTTATACGAGTTAAGTTAAGTTTTACGAATATAAATAAAAATTGATTAATTATTTCCATATTTGTTTTATTTCACAGTATCCAGTAAGAAAAACCAGTATAAATTATAGTATCAAAGAAATAAATAAATAACTCAATTAGAACTTTAAGAAATGAGGTACATCTCTATTTGTTTCATGACGTCATTCTTTGACTTCATTTCAAGTCCTTGGCGCTCAGAGCACGTTAAATTCAATTCTGATTAGGGATGTGGTCTATGGTCTTTCTTTCTTCTGTTTGTCTACTCTACTCCCATGTTTTCTAACTACTTTTTTTTTTTTTTTTTTCTGTTGGGAAATCATCAAATGACCGCTCCCGCTCTCGGTGGAGCGGAAGGGAGTGTCAGACTCTTACTGACTAAAACCCACCCATGTTCCTTCCTTCGCCCTTTATGTTCCGGGGTAGCGGTAACCCTTTCGGACAATCCCGCTGACCCGGCAGGCTTCGGCCCTAAGGGGCCCCTCGAATTGTGCTGACATCTCTTTGAGGCGCGCGTGGAACACTTACGCGCCGTCCGGCACGGGCCTGGTCCTGATCGGGCAGTGAGCTACCCATTGCTCTCCGCTCGCAGGCCCGCGCCTACGGTGGCCGGTAGTCGTCACGCGACTCCCGACGCCCGGGGCGTCTCCCGCGTCGGCTGGGACGGGAGGCTCTCTCCCTCATCCGTCCCACCACCTCCTTCGCTAGCATGACTGCTTCGCAGAAGGAGGCGACTGCCTCCCACTCCCTCTCGCTCCGGACCATGGCTTGCACCAGGGCCGGGCGCGAGAGGCCGCCGCCGCTGCCGATCGCCTCTACGAGGACACGGCGGTGCTCCGCCCAAGCGGGGCAGACCTCCACCGTGTCCTCTGGGCGATCCTGGCAATGGTGACACCCGGGCGTTTCCTCCCGCCTAATGATGTGCAGGAACCTCCCGAAGCTTCCGTGTCCAGTGAGGACCTGCGTCAGGCGGTAGGTGAGGGCGCCGTGGCGCTTTTCTAACTACTTCAGTCAACGTTTTATACCATAGGTATCTAAACGGCAGAATTTTTTACTGTATATAAAGTGTTTTTCGAAATGGAAATTAAGTATGTATTTAAATTATAACACACTTGTAGCAGTGTACCTATCACAGCACTGTTTTCAAAGCTATGTCTCTGTCCTTTTCTTTACTCATGTAACTGTAGCGTTTACCCGTTCGCCGAGCAGTCTAAAGCCGCGGTCCCACAGCCTGATAATGGACAGGCCGCGCCGAGCTTTACAAGTACAAAGTGACCTGGACAGCCGTACGCTTATGACGTCATAGAACGACTTCTATAATAGTCAGTGGCGCCGGGGCACTGACAATCAATTGTTTTGTAGAGATGGGAATATAATTATCGACAAGGATTGCTAACAACTATTTAATTCTGGATCGGCACCCATCTGAAGGTCGAAATTCGTCAATATTCCCTTTGTTATAACGTATTTAACTAAGTTCATATTTTACTGACCTCAAATTGTTTTCGATAGTAGTATTTATAACTATTTCCGCGGGCAAAATAAAACAGTGATAACTTTCGCGTCACTGGCTGCCTACATTTATAGTCCTTGGCGTTCTGGGGACATTAAAAATGTTCGCAGTTTTTGATTTTGGCGATTTTAATACAAATAAGGGCTTCTTTTGTGTGGAAAAATAAGAAATATGGTATTAGACAGTGCTATATTAAACAATAAAATGAAACAAAGCTTTTAAATAAGTACAGTAAATTTATTTTTATAAATTATTTAAAATGAAGAACTTCTAATGAAGTCGTGGCGCTGGTGGCACGAAAATCCAGAACTTCTATTGAAGTCCGTGGCGGTGAAAAGGTTAAAATTACGAGAATTGCCCCTCTGTTCACAGATAATAAAATCGTTTGCATAAAATGGAATATTTTTTTACTTTGTAGACAATAACTCCTACTCAACGCACGAAAAATAGATTGTGGTATGTTTTTGTTTTAATGGTAGGTATGAATTTTTTTCTCCTCTCATAAGTCCAATAAATTACATAAACTTACTCATAAGTCTAGGCCTGTAAACGTTGTTCGAAATCGTATGAAGCCTGTGACCCACATGCACAAAAATTGATGGCACGGACATGCCATCAAATTTTGTGGTGACCCCACAGTGGGGGCACGGGGCTGTTAACGTGTTAAGGTTCATAATCGCTTAAAGTACATATGGTATACTACAGGATACAGTGCCAAATAAAGGGCTAAAAACATATTTTTGAAGCCGACTAATAAAATAAATATATAAACTTACCTTGGCCATAAACATAATTCTGTAACAAATAATGCCCTCATAACTTTCTCCACCTGATTGTAACCAAATGTAAATGATATTGGAGAATTTGAGAATGCCTTCACAAAACCAGTCTGGAAGAAATTAAATATTTTACAGTCAATGACGAGCTTGACTCCTACCAAAAGGAATTGTGCGGAGATGGGAGAGGGAGGCCTTTGCCCTGCAGTAGGACAATACAGGCTAGTTAGATTAAATTAGATAAATGCAATTTAGAAAATAATTCATCAGAAACAATTCATCAAGTTATTTACCTTATTACTCTGTCTATAGAGTCTCAGTGCGAATGCTTCTTGGCATGACTCCAAAACCGTATGCGCTCTCAAAACAATAATACCAGTTATGTGTGTTATGGGGACTCGGTTTTTGAGCAAGTCTACTACTAATATGCGAGTTGAAACAAAGTGTATTCCACCTTCTAAATATGCTTTTTGTCTGCAATAACAATACATAATTTCGTTTAAACAGTTTCGTTGGTAAAAATAATTTTATTTAATATTTCTTTAATTCAATAGCCAGTACAACTCTAGCAGTAATCTGCGAATCTGCATTTCATCTGTTATTTCACCCTTGGACATAGTCCCCTCTCTCAGTACTAGACACTAGTTCCTGGTTACACCATCACATGCACAATTTGCCAAAATTATTAAAAAAAAAACTTTTTTACAGCAAAAAACAACAGACTTCCAAAAAACTTTGTAGTGTGTTTTTTTGGAAGCTGGTTGTTTTTTTTGTTGTAAAAAGGTTTTTATTTTTCGCTTTTTAGTTGTACCCCACACAAATTCATTTAAAAATACTGTAAATATCAGTGACAGGAAATTATTAAAAAAATCCATATAAACTAAAAGGAAAAAATCGTGTTATTGAAATTAACTCAAAAAGTACCCAAGCAAAGTCAATCAAATTTATATGGGACCAGCCCTGAGGCATACTTTATCCATTCAAAAAAGAATTTTGCAAATCCATCAAATATATGACAAAGTTATGCCCAAACATAAAAAAAAAACATCCAAATAGACATAAAAACGATTAAATGTAGTTTGGACTCAGTAATATTTTAAATAATGCTATTACCTCTCTGCCCCAACATTAGGTAAAGCTGATAGGCCAAATTTCTTAGTAAAATATTTTTCCTCTTGATCACCACTGTTCAACACAAACACCAAATGTGCAGGGTCTTTATATAACCACAACATATTTGATACTATATTGTTGTAATTGATTCCTCTGGAAATACATATATATATTATAAAAAACTATTCAGGCACATAATACTGGGTTTTCATTGGTCAAGAACTCTCACTGAATAATGTGATTATTGTATGTGTGTAGGCAGAAGAAGAAGACTCCTACACAGTAAGTTTGGTTTACATGGTACTTTAAAAATAATAGTATAGAGTATAGCTTAGTGTTTACTGGACATGTAAAAACTTGCTTCACATTTTTAGTAAGTACCTGTCTACTTATTTATTTTTAAAGAAAAAGGTTTTTCTTAAATATTTTATTCTACAAATAATATTCTACTTGCAGTTTTTAAACTAGACCACCACCACTGTTTTTAAGTAATTATTTATAAAACGTTAATGTATGTAGCTTTTAGCAACATTACATATGTAGTTGTTTGGTTAGTGTGAAGCTAAAGTTGTTATGGAAGTACTTACTTTGCCATAATAACAAGAGCATCTTTTTCAAAAGAATCAATAAATATCTGTTTTTCAAAAGATAATAAAGAATATTTCATTTCGATAATATCATCTTGGCTTTCTTCAGCATCGACAATGTCTTTATTTGATTCCATTCTAGTAAGTACAGCTTGCTGCACTGCACACTGTAGCAATTTGTCCACACTAATACTGAATTCCAAATTATAGGAAATAATTATTGCAAATAAATAAAATTATGTCAACAAAAATATTTCGTACAAATTCAATAATTTAATTAGACGCCGTATTTTTCGACAGTAGATGTCAATTTGTCAAATTGTTAGGTAAATGATTATTGCCATTTGTCAAAATGTTGATAGGGACGTACGTGATTCGTCGCTCTCCAATTTATCGTTAATTTTAATAAAGCTGTGCCGTTATGTTTTACCACGTGCGGAAAGCTCAAAACCGCGGACACACTGTACGCATAGTATTTACATACAAAAACAGGTCGCATAAAAAAATCGCCAGTTAGTGCGCTTATGCGTATGGATTGAAGAGCCATGTCTCATATTAATGTCTGGGTTAAACCAGGCTAGTTTTTGAAGCTAGGATAGCAAAGAAGTAATATCCTGGTTTATTACTGTTTACACGATGCTAGGAAATTTTAAGCCTGCAAGTAGTATTGCAGTGACTTAAATGATCGGATTGGATACTAAGTTTTCCGGTCACAAGAGGCTAAATTAATTAAAATAACTAAGAAAGTAACAAACGATCTTTGCATCTGGCAAAGATCGTTTGTTACTTTCTTAGTTATTTTTCTAATAATTACAAGGACACTTATGGTACGCTACGTTTCTATTATCTTCTGCTTCTTCGCTGTGCGGATGATTGAAATAATTAAAATTAGCTTAGACCGGCTTGATACCGGTTTGAGAAGACACGGTTTCATTCATTCGTGCAGCACTTGTCCAGCCATTATTTAGTGGAATGCTATATAGAACATTACTAATTCCGTGGTGGAATGGTTGGCTTGAGCTGTCACGTCTCTCACACGCTTTGAGTAGGCCTGGTTTATGATTTTGAAACCAGCGAGTTGACGTCACAATTGGCAACACTCGCAGCGGAAACGGAAAAGAAGGACGCCATAGTGACTAATAGTGAGTACGCCGACATTCTTCGCAAATCGCTGCGCCAGCTAGCCGCAGAAGTCGCGTACGCGTTGTCTTTTATTGAATTTTGTTTAATCTAAAAAAAGTTTAATCCATCAGTATTAACAGCATAGTAGGTAAGCATTGCGTGTTTTTATTATACTTACTACGTCTTTTGTATTCCGGGTATCCATGGCTTGCACGACTTCACAAGACACTTTCTTTCCAATAGGTATGCATATGCAAGCCATGAATCAATTCGGGAATAGAGGATTTGGCGGCCCACCGCAGCCGCAGAGACAAGGCCGTCGTGGTAATAACCGAGGTGGTTTTCGCAATTCAAGATTTGATCATAATACGCAGCAGAGGAATCAGAACCACGGTCAAGGAGGTCAACGGCCTAATGAGGTAGATTCTCAAATTTTATCAAGATAGTATATTACTTTAATAGATAATGTTGTTAGTATTTATCACTTGTACTTGGTTCACTAACCCGGCTAAGATATTCTGAAATTAAGCGACTTTCAAGAAAATTACCATTTCGGTGACGACGCCATTTTGTGTTTGCTTGGTGGTCTGGCTGGGATATTGATTACTCTACGAAGGCGAAACTGAAACGTCGTAATTTTAGCCCCTATTGTTCTAAAACTCGTAGAAACTGTAATATTGCCTTACTAGTAATATTATTTGAGGTATCTAAATAGGTAGCTAATAATTATTCCTATAAATTCAGAGGGATGAATTTCTTTTACCAGTTTGTGACCTACTTTACCGAGTAGAACAGGTAGATACTTGCTAATAGAGAGAAGTTTGCTGTTTAAAACTATAGCACACCTTTACTATTTTATTGTATTTGATGCATTTCGAAAGTAGATAAATTATAAGCAAATTGTTTTTTAGACAAAGCCCTCTCCAATTGTTGAAAAGCCTCAACAAACACCTCAACAACAAAATCAGCCTCAGGCTAAACCTCAACAACAACAAGCAGCTAAGACTGAAGTTCAGCAGGCACCCCAACAACAGGCTCAGCAACCTAAACCACAGCCTCCACAGCAGGCACAACAGAAGCCACAGCAGGCACAACAGAAGCCACAACAGCCGCAGCAACAACAACAGCAACAGAAACCAGCCCCTGTTGCTCAAGCAAAGATTGAGTCTAAGGATCATGTTGATAAATCAGTAAATGTTGAGCAAAAGAACCAAACCCAGCATCCTAATCAGAACCAGCATTCTAATCAAAACCAACATTCCAATCTAAACCAACATTCTAACCAAAATCAACAGAGGGTAAGTTAAACACCAACTTTTACTTAAAAATTATTATTCACCTTTTTCAGTGCAGACTTAAAGAACAGGTTGTTATTCCTCAGAATCTCAATGGCAATTTTGGAGGTAACAAGCAGGGTGGATGGGGAGGCCCAGGGGGTCCTGGCAACAAGCAAGGTGGTCCTGGCAACTTTGGTCAGGGTGTCAAACCATTTGGGCCCAAACCAGTTAGTGGCCCTGGAGGACCTCCTCGGAACCAACAGCGCCCTAACAGCATGCGTGGACCTCAGCAGGATGGAGGAAAACCAGTCCAGAGGGAGGTTAGTACTTGATGGAGAAATTGGCTCTTAGTGCATTGTGTGTAGTGGCCCAACCATAAGTATTGACCTCATCAATGTGAAAAAATGTTGTCTTTATTTAAACAAATCAATTAAAATCAAGACAGCTGCCTTACCATGGTTAACTGTATATCAATTATAAATTCAATAAATGGGCTACAATGTTTATGTTCATATAAGTTTTATAAATTAAGTTTACTAAGACCTAATATTAATTATTGCAGGAACAGATGCTAGCTAACAAGCTTAAGGAATTGATGGGGCCTTTGACAGATTTACCCACAATTGATCAATCTGAAGTCAAGTTTAATGGAAGAAGCCGATTGTACATTGGAAATCTCACTGGTGATGCTACTGAAGATGAGATTACTAGTCTGTTTGCTCCCTTTGGTGAAACAGCAGAATTATTTATTAACAATGAGAAGAACTTTGGATTCATTAAAATGGTAAACCTTGTTATAAATTGCAATGTCAGATTGTAATTAGTTTTTCTGATATTTTGGACATCTAAAGTATTTTGTGAATTATGGTAACACACTACATAACTTCTCTGTCTCTTTTCCATAGGATTACAGAGTTAATGCTGAAAGAGCGAAGAGGGAATTAGATGGTAAAAATAGAAGCGGAAGAACACTAAGAGTAAGATTTGCTCCTCATAATAGTGCAGTCAGAGTGAAGAATCTGCCCCCATTTGTGTCAAACGAACTTTTGTATCGTGCTTTTGAGATTTTCGGAAAAATTGAGAGGGCTTATGTGAAGGTAGATGAGCGAGGGAAAACTCTTGGCGAAGGAGTAGTCGAATTCGCACGAAAACCTAGTGCTTTGGCTGCGATCCGTAATTGCACTGAGAAGTGTTTCTTCTTGACTTCGTAAGTTGTTATTCCTTTATAGAAATATTATTTCGAGTGCTGTTATAAAATGAATAAGTATTGACTGTGGTGTTATTTTACACTTTAGATCACTTCGTCCGGTTATTGTGGAAAGCTTCGAGGAGCCTGATGAGTTTGATGGTTACCCTGAAAAGAATTTGCCCAAAAAACATCCTGAATTCCTAAGGGCGCGTGAGCTGGGACCACGCTTTTCTGAGCTGAGCAGTTTTGAGCATGAGTATGGCACAAGGTGGAAGCAACTGCATGAGCTTCATCGCCAGAAGGAAGAGGCTCTAAAGAAGGAATTATCTTCAGAAGAAGAAAAACTAGAAGCACAGATGGAGTATGCCAAGTGAGTTAAATAATTTATTTTGTAAGTTACTAAAGGCTGATTTTTCCAACGCCAGATAATTTTATCTGAGGAATAATTTTGAATTTTTTACAGTTCTTCCATACAAAAAGTGTCAATTTTATTCCTCAAGTAAAATTTATCTGGCAATGGAAAAATTAGTCCTAAGTTGATATAATTTCATTGTTTCTATAGGAATATGTATCAACACCTGTTTTCATTCATTTGTAACAACAAATTCAATTCTGTGTTCTGTCAGGTATGAGCATGAGACTGAGCTACTCCGCGAACAGTTGCGCCAGCGCGAGCAAGACCGCGAACGACAGAAGCGCAGCTGGGAGATGGCCGAGCGTGCGGCCGACGAGCGGCGCGAGACCGAGCGCGTGCAGCTGCTGCGCCAGGAGGAGGAACTGTCGCAGCGCATGCGCCAGCAGGACGACGAACTGCGCCGCCGCCAGCAGGAGAACACACTCTTTGTACAGGTCAGCATCATCCTCCTTCCTCGCCCTTCCTCATTTATTTGTGGCCGCCGCAGCATGTCTTCACCTCTACACTAAAAGTGTAAAATATTTCACGAAACTTTATCTTCGCCACAAACCCTATTGTTTTAACCCTGTTGCGGACACCAGCCCGTATTACCTATGTATAACATTGTGTGCATGTTAAAGGAGAATGACCAAAAGTCACACCAAAAAGTCTCATGCATCCAGATCAAAATATTATAGTAATCATTTTCATAACTTTTTACGACATTACGCGTCGGGGATTTGATTTCTGAACAGGGAATTTAATTTAAAAAGTGTTGATATTGCATTACATATTCCCTTTACATGACGTTCCGTTTCAAATGATATGATTAATATAGCCTTGAATTTTAAAAGTATCATGATCACATCTTTCAACATGTAAAAAAATTAAATTTTTCCGACTCTATATTAATTAAAAATAACTAGAACATTTTTTTAGAGCAATAATGGCCGTTCGCTTATAACATGTCAAACAAAATAAAGTACCTAGTGTTTAGCTATTTCGATTTTTTTTTAAATCTCCGAAATCCGGGTTTTGTTTACAAAAAGAACTTTTGTAGGAGTTAATATGATAAGTATAGTCTATAAAAACCAAAGTTTAACTTTGATGCAGCATGGTATGGGATTCCATACATCCATGGATGGGCATTATCCTTTGTTATTTAAAGGTTTACGTACGTGTGTAGAGCAGGTGTTGCACAATGACGTCTTAAAGGATTCGGAAATTTCACACCCAATCATATCTCAAATTGATACCTGCGATAAAACTAATAAATAACATTTATAATTTTTTAACAGGCACAACGTCTGAACTCCATGTTGGACCGCCAAGAGCAAGGCATGTTTGACCAGCAGCAACCAATGGTGAGTAATGCATTTTATTTACAGTCTGGCATCTCAGGCTACTGGGGTAGACAGAGAAATCTCTTTGTCAAATGATGCGTATACATTTTTAAATGATTGAAATGCCACTTGTTTATCTTATGACTCACATATTCAAGTAAACAACACTGCTATAAGGAAGCACAATTTTCTCTGAAAAATTTTTTTTTTGTATGCTTTGATTATATGAACAAACATTGTTCTTTCGATATCTACATAACATTATTAATATTACGACCGAAAACAAGGAACTCGGGTTCCATCGATTTTTTATGGCTTCTTCCATGTTATCGACCTGATTCCAATGTGAATTAACCGAAAATACTTTTATTATTGGCGTACAATATAATGTACCGCTAATCTGTATTGTTGCCTTATGACACGTATATTATTTGGAAAACGCTCAACTGCGGGGGGTGAGCTCGGCATTTCGAGGTTTTTGCATTCTGTTCCATGTCTCATTATGAGAACATGTGCAATGTCACGTAAAACAGCACTCTTCTGTATCTAGCTAACTAACATTATTAGGTAATTCAGTTTAAGTTTTACAATCTTCTCTACCAGTATTTACTAAGGAACAAATTTTTCGCGATTTCTCATGCTTTCAGTTTTACTTAGATGTTGTGTTTCCACATTCAAAATATTAAAACTTTTCTGCGATTGAGGAATGGAATAGGGAACAGCAGAGCAATGTTTGTCTCGTCTTATGTATGCTCTGCCAGACCTATTTGAACAAGTATTCTTTTGAAGACTCCTATTGTAAACATCTATGTAACTATGAAAGCATGTATATACCTCTGAGGATTACTTTATTTATGCCTTAAAAATGAGATGAAGGGCCAAGTGTTTTTGCCGATACTTGCCAGGCTTTAAAATATTTCAGAAACTGCGTTATATGTTCAGTAGCGACTCGCTCCTGCTTCGCACGGGTGCGCAATGTAATGATATGGCGACATGTCAAAACATCGACATTTCTGTGTTGTGTCTAAGTTAAATATGAATGTACTGTTCAGATAAACCTTTCAGAATAAATTAACTAGTCTAAAGGGTGGTGAAAACCACATCATAATTCTTTGTGTACAGGCCTGTCGTTTAACTGTGATAGTGCTGAAGGTACCTGCGCGGTGCGAGAGGGGTATAGACGCCCTTCAGGGGCGAATGAATGAATCCCGCACCGCGTAGCTACCTCAGGCACCGATTGGGTTAAGCGGTAGGCCTGTAGCTTAGGAGAATTAAGCAGACACACAGACAGGCACGAAAAGCTACTTTGTTTTAAACAATTCATAGATTATACAACTACTTCTACAAAGGTCTACTTGTACCAAAAATGACTAAATACATTTAGCGCTAAACATTTATTTTAAAGCATCATTCGGTATTTCGGTTTCTGTCAACTTCAAAAGCTTGGGAGAAAAATAGCGATGCTTTAATTTGTTTAGCTCTAAATTGTAATTTTGTGGTGTCTTAGTGCATTTTTCGCTTCCGTCTGGAACAATCGGTTTACTAGGACGCCTTATAACTTTGCAGGGTGGGTGGGCTTTACTTTTAAAACAACACATGAATTTATTAGCGTAGCCGAGAAATTCAATTTACCCTCATTTATTGAAAGCTTCATTAATACAAACAAATATGTTCATTGCAACTACAACATTTTCATGATTGTTGTTGTGATTGGTATTTCGTTGAACAATTTGTATTTGACAAGATAACACTGGACTAACTTAAAGGTACGTTCCGGTAGGCCGCTTAGTCGTGTGTGAAAATCGCGTTGCGGCCATTGTAATGTAGGTACGACTATGCATACTTGTGGAAAACACCGCAGAGCACTTCAAATTTATCCAAGTACATTTATTCAAACTAATTAAGGTCGCATTCCACCAAACTCTTATACTGAGAATAAATTTTGAATTTTTGACAGTTCTGTCAGATGTCAATTTTATTCCACGGATAAAAGTTACCTGAACTTGGTAAAATCAGCCCTAAGTCGAAATTCAGTCGAATTAGATACATATTCTATTGCTTGAAGAGAAAAGTGTACCGAAAAGCTCCTTGATAATTTACTCCCCAAGTCATTCGGCAAGCTTTGAAATATACATTACTTGTTTCACATTAAGCTAAGTATAATACTTATAACAGTAAGAGTAAGAGTGCATAGCTCCGCTACAGAGTACATAATATATAGTACAACGCGTGCTGCTAACGTCAGTAACCATAATGGTACCAACCATAATGGTAACCAAGTAAGTAATAATGGGGTTGAAATTTACCAAACAAAAAAGTGGCGTAACTTTTACATTTTACCAGGAATTGCGTGTGTTTCTGATCTTCCTGAAACATTATAGAAGCCAGATTAATAAAACTATACTTGCAGTAAGATTGCGATAGGAAACGGTTAAACGGCTCCCGATAGTCTCATCGCACGGAAAATTAAAATCACCATGTTAAAATCGTATTACGATTGGAACGTGACCAACCCTTTACATATATCTTCACCGAAGCTGAAAATTTTAATACTTAAGACTATGTCTAATAAATTACCATGAGACAGGAGAATGTTGTGGTCTCCATACACTGAAAGAAAGTACTTACCTACTATTTTTACTAACCAATTGATTGGTTCTCGGAATGTTTGGTCCCTAGTAAATACTTAGAATTAGCTAAAATTATGACGTGAATGCTTAAATAATGAATCCTTTGGGTTCATCAAACGTGTGAAATTTGCACAGGTTTACAATCATCAATCCGGTACATATATTTGGTTATTATTTTATCATACTTCTTATTATTCTTTTATCATACTTCTTATTATTCTTTTAGTGAAATTCTATTCGAAAGTATTATGATTGCTTACTTAGGATGGAGGCTTCAGAGACCAGTACGACATGCCACGAGGGAATTATGATGACATGCCGCCAAACCGCGGTTGGGAAGGACCGCGCCAAATGGACGATTACCCTAACAAACGTCGTCGTTTCTAAAGTAGCTCTAATGAGCCCATAGTGTGTAATTTTACGTTGTTTCTGACTATGAAGCATTTTATTTGATTTCGTGGTCGTTGGTCGGGTACGAATAAGGGGTATTTTGTATGGGTACATAGAGTCCGAATAAAATCGTGTTTTTCATAATCTTTTGTTTGTACTTGACACATTTTTTAAGTGACTTGATTGGTCTTGAATTGGTCTATCCGGAGAAGTTCGTTAAGATGATCTCGAGTCTTGTTGTACCTTTTTAAATCGTTTTGTTGGTATCGCCAAATTATGAACCCCTTATTTGTCCTAACCAAAGACTTGTAATTGGCACTACGGCCGTTAGCATTGTATCACGTAAATAAATTACATTTTAAAATAATTACTTTAGAAATTATGAAAGATAGAGAAATTTACTTATTAAGTTAATAGCTACGAAGTATGTTTTTTTTACCGTTATGACATGATACGGCATTAAGAATTTTGATGGCAATTCCTAAATTTAGAGATTAATTGGCGTTTCCACAAAAAATAACATGTTGGTGAAAAACTGACTCCACTAGCTTTAAGTGTCTACATTTCATATATGAAAAATTCAATCATATTATTATTACATATTAACTTATGTTAACATTCCTGATTCTGCACTACGCCACTGCAAAACATCTAGTATTTTAAACCTTCTGAAGCACACTTATTTTAGTGTCACTAATTTAGTGTAATAGATCATTATAATAATTGCTTTATTTTAAGTCCAGTTTAACGAACATTTTTGAAGCAGTATCTTGGTCTATAAAGGGGACTATATTAATAACAAATTATTTATTCCATTTCCTGTATTTCGTAGCTACTCTTGGAAAATGATATTTGTATATCTATATCTTATTATGGACACATCACAGACTAAGTATCTGAAGAGAACTTGCCTTTAAAACTTTACTAATATTTTTTTTAATATCTATTGGAATTACTTACGCAAGTAAAAAAACAATGGGCCGTTAGCTAATGTATCTGGATACATTGAACTTATTAAGCTTAAATATAAACGAATGTAGAAAATGTTACAATTACATACTTGTTCTGAAGCTAAATGATAAAGTATTGAATTGAAATATTTTCAGCATTCGGACGTACTTATTTAAGTTTGTAAGCGCCGCCACAATAAATTGCAATAATAGAGTGGTCTCCCATAAGTAACATTCATTTTAATGCTTCACTAGATGACGTTTCCCTTGTGCCCGTAAGTCATTAATTTTATGTTAATTTCAATTTTGTGCATAGTGAATTGAGTGTGAAAAGATTATTTAATATTTCGTAACTTAGTTATTTTTTACATCGTAAATAAACAACCTTATTTAAGAAATTATTTTTGGATTCTTATTTCTAGAAAACCCATTTTCAATGTAAAAAGTCGTCGATCATTTCGCCTAATACTGAATTAGTGACTAATACTGGTAATAGGTTTCATCAAAATAAATTTCATCGTTATCAATAATACTATACACCTATAATAATGCCGTAGGAACGCGTTATCTATATTCACTGGAAATCGCAGCCATAGAAACATTCCGCGTAATACCCGTCTACATTACTTTTAATAGTAATTCTCGCCATAGTCAAGTGGCAAGTACTTGACTATTGTGAGAATTACTATTCACAGTTTAAAGTAAATAAATACGGATGACGTGATCCTACGACACACTTTTAAAGTATATACTCCTAGTGTACATATGCCTTCTCTGTATGAGAAGTGCCCTTAACCCGATACCCGGGACATTACAGCAAAAAAAAAGCGGCGTGGACACCACGCGGTCGTAGCCGAGTGCTTCGGACGTAAGCACCTATAGTCTGTTCCATAAGTATCTGATGAAAGTGTAAACAAACCCTGTTCAGGTTAAATGCTTACGCAAACAATCGCTAAAGGGAATTATTAAAACATCTGAATTTAGAAGGTTTCAAGTTTATATCGCACCACTTTTTCCAACAATAAAATTATTGTTTGAATAACTTTAAAAATTACCGACGAAAATCCATTTGTTAACATTTTCTTCAGATACTTTTCGAACAGCCCAAAGGCGGGTTTTGGATGACGTGGAAACTACGCTGAAGTACGCTGAAACTTTTTTTTTGTGGACTACTATTTTCACAAGTACCTACCTATCTTTCTTAGTAGATATACGAGATTGCTTTTCAAGCTACTAGTAGTCCGCACCGAGACAATAATTTCAGTATGATTGTCATCACACTAATATTATGTATGCAAAAGTAACTCTGTATGTAGTTAACTCATCACGACTAATGCCCGGTTTCTGAAGTCCCCAGATAAGTTCTCGTTAGCTATTGATTCAATATACAACGTTATAAATAGTATATGCGAAACCTGAATATAGTTTGTTCAGAATAAGTAACTGAATCGATTCCAATAATTTTTATACCATTTTATATTTTGTCCCAAAAATATTTAAAATAGGTTACAAGTTGGACACCGAGCGGCACTTAGTACCTATCCGCAATAATACGCGCACAACACAGGTCTCGGCAGGTCGTAGCGGCATTAGGCGGTAGGCAGCGCGGGCGCACAGCGGCGCGGGGGTAAAACAACCCCTTCAGTCGCCCGGATGCTACAGGCTGACGCGCACGTGTTACGCTCCCCGCTCCCGTTTGCGAGCGCGCGGTCGCCGTGCGTACAGTTGTGTTATTGTTTCGCTTAATCGGGTGTGAAAAGTATCATTTAACCATGTCTTTTCAATACACAAACGTCCAGTATACAGAGATGGTACGTACACTAGCGGTTTGTGGTGATAACGTGTCGTTGGCAGTGCGGCGGTACGAGGAGCAATTTGGCATCAGTGTCGTGGAATACAATGCTTTCCACCACACAAAGATCAAGGGAGTACGGTACCTTTCGGCCTCCGACAGCCGTTGATAGAGGAGTGAGTCGAATTCCTACCACAGTGCAAGAAGGAATTTTGAACTACATCGCCAGCAATCCCGAGAGCAGCACAACATGGGCCGGCACGATATTTAACGTCAGCCAACCTTACGCATGGCGAACGTTGCGAGATGATGGACAATATCCATATCATTTCCGACGTGCCCAAGAACTATGTCAGAATGATAGAGAACAAAGAATTCTATTTTGCCGGTGGTGGCTGAATAATCGGAACGCCAGCATTCTATGGACAGATGAGTGTACCTTTACGCGTCGCGGACTGTACAATATTCATAATAGCCACTACTGGGGTCATGAAAACCCGCACCTAGCGCGCGCCGACTCGTATCAGCACCGTTTTTCTGTGAACGTATGGGCCGGCATAGTAAACAGCTATGTGATAGGACCCATTTACTTGCCGAGGTTAAATAGTGCCAGCTATTTAAATTTCCTCACCAATACCCTACCAGACATTTTAGATGACTTACCCCTGGACATTTACCGTGGCGGTCGGGGTATTTATTACCAGCACGACGGGGCCCCCGCGCACTATTCCAGACAAGTGCGGGAATATCTAAATCAGGAATACGGTGACCAATGGATCGGTCGCGGCGGACCAGTGCAGTGGCCACCAAGGTCACCAGATCTGACTCCGTTAGATTTTTATCTTTGGGGTCACGTAAAAGACCTAGTGTACCAAACGGAGCCTCAAAGTGAAGCAGACTTAATAAATAAAATTGAAAGTGCATTTAACAGTGTTAAAAACAATCGTTACGTTTTGAATAAAATAAACAGAAATCTGCGTAAGAGCGCCCGTCTGTGCATAAGACAAAGAGGGGGACATTTTGAACAATTATTGCAATAGTTTGAATAAGTGATCAGTAAGACATTGTAAATAGTGATTAAAATTCAATTATTGTATTGTGATGATCAACATTTTTAAACACGCCAAGATGGTTACTTGTAGTAAGTTATTATTTGTACCTACAACCTGCTATGGCTATGTAATGCGATATTTAATACTTTTCATCTACTTTGAACTTTAAGTGGTTGGCATAAGGTGTACCTTATGCCAACCACTTAAAGTTCAAAGTAGAAAACTGAGTGATAAACTGAAGGCATTGACTTCAGTTTATCACTTACGGCTACATTTACGAATAAAGTACATAATAATATCTACCTACACTTGACCATTATGACAGTCCAAAGCCTGCAAGTGTGATGGAAAATGTTATCACCAGTTAATTACAATACAATTGCCGTGGGGTTAGGTCCCTACTACCAAACTATTATCAATGAGCGCAAGACGGCCTTGGAGGCGCGCGCGCGCGGGGGCGCCGCGCGGTGACCATGTTTTTGTACGGACAACCAGGTAACAAAACAAGCTTATAACTTTGTGATTTTTCATGGTACAGTTTTGAAATTTTGTACATAGATTCTTTTCATAAAAATACTAGACAGGTGTTTCGGGTTTCGCATATACTAATTATAACGTTGTATATGTAGTTATGCATATGATAAACGCCGTTTAACTGTCACTGCATTTCTGAATACGTAACAAACCATTCAATAACTATGAAACCGATAACTAGCTCCTTAGTTGCCGCTAGATGGGTCTGTTTAAGAGATCGCGTCTAAAAATATTTTAATTCGTCTTTAAAACTAGTTTTAATAATTTTTTTTTTTTTTTTGAGAGTAAATAAGTGGTTTAACAGTGTTCTAATAAATAAATAAATAAGACAAGTCGTTACCTATTTATGGGTGGGTGGATGTATGAACGACAACATAAGACTTTTTTTTTTTTAATGTAAACTTGCGCGTCGCTATACTGTTTGTTTTATGTGTTATTATTTTTGCCTTTTCATTTAAGTTTTAAGTCAATTTGTCTTTCCAATCGTTAGTGCTTTAACCATTCTTTAGTAAAATAAAACATAACTAATGGAATATGGAAAACGCAGTAAAAAATTTACTTAAAGAGAGAAGATGCTTGTTGTCGAAGTGGATAAAGAATTTGTCCATATAATCGACAATAAAATAAAAGGATAGCGATGACAAATAAATATTTGAATAATTTTAATATTCAGCTTTCTCTGGCAATTTAATTAAATAATACACGATAAAAGCATATATAACCTAACAGCTGATGTAGTTCTTTTTCTATGAAATGAAACGTCAGTTAAAGTTGTGGAACCGATAAACGGCGCACATTGGTCTGTTAAGTTAACTTAAGTTTAAACGGAGTTTATGTTACATTGCGGTGTTTGGAAATGCACTTTCACAAGTTATCGAACCAATAGCGCTAACGAATAGATAAACTACCGATAAAAGTGCCTCAGAAACCGGGCATAAACTGCTTAACCAATCGTTATTAAATTTGACAATGAGGTGACTGGGGGCCTGGAGAAATGCATAGCCTATAGGGTACTTTGCATCGTGAATATTTGTGAGTCCATGCAGCAGTAATTCTTTTTAAAATGTAGTCCTATACTGACAAATAATTATACTAACATTTTGTTAAAATCACTTGTATATAATTTTGTTTCCCAATTGTGAAAAGGCTTTATAAAATTAAATCATTCAACTCTTTTAATGACTACGACCTAATGACATTGTAAGATATGAGTTCTGAGTAGATCCAAAAGTTTTTTTTGAAAATATCCAGATATTATGATAATAGTTCGTATTATCACGAAACTTTTTCTTATGTTTCCAACGCGGTCTTTTGCAATTCGGCGCGTGTGTTGGATCATTAAGTTCCCTTCAAAATGGTTGAGCTCTATGCTGGTCCCATGCGTCGTGCTCGTGGACAGGCGCCGGCAGTAGGGACAGGCCATCTCTTAGCTGCCACGGCTTATTTTAATTTAATTTTTGAATTGTTTTTTTTTTTAATCTTTTTTATTACGGACGTTTTTAATGTTCGGCGTCGTTCTTATATGTATACTTTCAACATGAACGATGTTTCCGTATCGGTATTGCTATGAGCAGAAATTTTTACCCAGAAGAGTATAATATAAGCATTTTTATTAACCTACCAATGACGCGGGGTGAAATACACCCTAACTCAAACTAGCATGCGTGACATTTAAAGCTACTAACACTAGTGTATTTTTTCTTCTAGATGACCAATGGATAATATAACAAAAAAAAAAATCATTAGTATTTTTATATTTTGATAATATTTATATCGGAATATTCACAGAAATGAACATTCGCTCATTTTGGGGTTCCGTACATCAACAAGGAAAAAACGGAATTATAGGATAAACTGACTGAGAAAAAGAGTTGACAGAACGGACTTCGTTTTGTCTTATCTCAGGAAACCGTGGAGGTATCAACTTGAAGTTGATATCAAATACTCAGATCTACAATCCCTTAGTTTAAAAAAAAAATCAACGCAAACGAAAACAGTGAATTTGAAGTAATATCACAAAAAAATATAAGTTTTGCAATTACAAACTTGCATTTACAGTAAGTAGAGCATGAACGGTGATGTAGAACGATGTATGGGAAAATATTTTTTTCAACTGCAAAGTTAAGTTTGTACTTTAATCCGGAGTTGGAAATTCGGGCGGCCGAACACAGTTACGAGTCCTACTGTCATTTGTCTGGATTTTTCACTCAATTGAGTAATGCATGTATATATCGCGAAGTCCTCTACATGAGTGCCCACAGGAGAGGAGTCGGAATGACTGAATGTTCACTACGTGTTTGGAAGATCAATTTTCTTTCAATAAAAAATTCAAATATTGTAAGAAGAATGAATGAGATGAAAAAATGTATCATTGTTTATTTATCTGTTCACTATTTTGTTAAGTTACCTATTTATTTTATGTTTAGACATTCATTTCCAGTGAAATAGCCGACATGATTCAAAAACCTATCTAACGGCTTTAGCCAATCTTGTGTCGTACGTTACAGGTTCTCTTGTGTTTCATTTTTAAGTTATTTATTTCCGTAATAATTTTAATCTTCCATCATTTAAAATTATAATTTATTATTCTCAATTTTCAAATCATCGTAATTCTCTTGCCCCTTCTCCCAATTTATTTGGGGTCAGCGCAACATATTTTTTTTCCCACTTCTTTATTAGTCGTCATCTCGGTAGTCGCCTCAGCTAGTTCTAGCCATCTCAATTTTCGAAACAGAAAAGAAAAATCATAAAAAAAAGAAAACTTAGTATTTAACAAACTAGTACTATTTCTTACCAAACTGGTGGTATTAGACCAAGTATTAATGCAATGCAATCTCAACAGTTACAAACGACTTGCAAAACTTTTCAAGTTGCATGTTCAGCATCAAGGAACCTAATAAACTTGCGCCTCCATAGAACTTGGCATTCATTATCTTAATTCTTTTATCGGCGAACCGACAATGCTGTACCCTTTGTACCGAAAGAACGGGGCTCCCGTTGTTTCAATTTTGTTTTTGGTGGAATAATTAAACCTGCGTCGCCTCATTTTACACTTCGTGTGATGAGTAACATGACGTAATGTAAGGACATAAGTGGTAAGCTGCGGGGAGAACAAGCTGTAAGGACGATTTTACCATGTACAGCTGTGTTATTAGAGGGATGGGGGGAGGGGGGGGGGGGTGTTGCGACATGATACAAAGTTAATAAATGCACTGCTTTGCAATAGGATGCTTTGGCGCCGATCAGATATTTCCCTTACAGGTATAGTGAAAAGAGGATGGCGGAGATTCACCTTGTCTATTAACATGTAAAACTTCATCTTGTTGTAGTAGTGGAGCTACTGTTTTATTTTACATTGACAGCGCTAATTTTCTTCTGGCTCTTGTCTTGTTTTATTTTCCAAGTTTTTTTTGTACATTACAATGCAATCTTATCTTGCGTTGGGAAATTCTATAATTTATTAGTTTTGGTTTATTATGTTCGTTCAAAAGAAAATTAGCACTGAAGGATTTTTGAGTATGTATAAGATTATTGGTAAGTACATTGAATGTAATGGCTAATGTGCATGTTTGTTAAGATTAACATATAAATATTTTCCATATTTTGTGAATGCAGTTCATGATTTATGTTTAAAAACGACTACCCACTACCCTTCTAGAGCAATATGGTAAAAATATCGCTTGTTAGCCATAACATTTTAAAAACGATAACTGTTTTACAATATAACAGTCAGTTCAATTGATATTAGACAAATTAGAAGAGCTCGGTCAGTAAAACGCATTCGCGTCGTGGGGATCCGACATTTGATCATGTCCTTCAGGTTGTGCAATGAAGTTGCAGATATAAAGCTGGCATCAGGTATCGTAAAAATGAATTACTTTGCGATATAATATTAGTACTTTTGTAGGTATGGTTACCAAAATACTAGATCTAAGGTGACACCACCTACATATCTGATGAAAGAAAACATAAAGGGGAATATTTGACTTAGCGGTCTGAGATGTTCTTCTGCACTGTGACAGGCAGTTGCTGGCAAAGAATATAATTAAATAATTATACGGGGCTTACAATTTTCTCATTAACAGCTCGGAGTCTAGATTTGTGCTCAGTTAAATGAACGCATAGGCTCGGCCCGTATTTATTACATATACTATAATAACTGAAAAAATGTAGGTGTACTGCAACTCTGCCTGCCTTCTCCTTCGGAGAATATAGGCGGGATATTATTACGTCATACGGGGGTGATCTTTCGCACACGCTTGTTGACACAGACTTATTAACAACTGAACTAAATAGTTAGGGGTCAAAGCCCAATGGCTTATTTGGGAAACTGCCAAACAAGAGGTCGTGTCACAAGTTCTATACACCTACTACTGTTACAAATATTAAGCTTACTTGGAGTGGTTTAGTAAATATTAGTCCGTCTTCAGAATTTGACCTGACAGTTTTTAAAAGAAATTATACTTTTATAATTTATTAAAATGTTAGTAGATTAAGAAAATCGCACTAAATAGCCTTTTTCTTTGATTTGCTACATGTGCTTCTTTTTTCCAGGATTAACATTGTATCTACTTTAAAAATATCTTAACCACATCACTATTGGCTCTATAACAAATTCGCGCAGCCTTTATGATTCTTCTTCACCGGCAAATGAAAAATTGGTCAGCAAAATGACTTATGGATGCGGAGACTAGACTATCAAGTCAACTCGTACCTATAGATGAGTATCAACTCATTCATAGGCATGTTGCTGTTGACTGGACCAAATTAGTTCCGACTCGGCGACGAAGCAAGCCAGAGAGAGAAGTCTTATTGACAAAACGACGGAATGTAAATGACGGTAGTGATTTTTTTTGCAGATTTTTGAACTAAAGATTCCTACAGAATGAACTTATAAATGATGTGCCTTTTTTGTTTTTGTTGAAAATATGAAAATGGCTAAATGCTAGCGTGTTCCTTGCCTTTGGTCAACCCGTATTGGTCTTGCTCCGTGCTATGTTTGGTTAAGCGAAATGCTGCTGTTTGAATTTCGTACCAATTCGGGGATCCAGATTTCCCAATGATGCCAACACTAAGCTGCTGCCATATGAGCTATTAAAAAAAAAATCCCGTAACACATTATTTACAATAATATTTGTAAAAAAGGGAACTTAATCAAATCAACCTAATGTTCCCACTGCTGGGACACAGGCCTCCTCTGCGCGATAGAGTGGGCCGGCTTCGTTGCCACTAGTACCAGTTCAGTTCCATGATGGAACTACTGATGTTTATTTTGGTCACTAGTTCCATTTTAAAAGAATCTGAAAATAATGGAACTAATGTTGATTTTGTTATCACTAGATCCACATTATTATTTTAGTCACTTGCGAAATGTTTTTAAGGATGTAAAAGAGGTTCACTTAGTTTTTATAATAATAATAATTTATTTATCTCAGACAATTCTAGTCCATAGTATAAACTCATACATTGAAATTACTTACAAACTATTTAAAATTGTAAACAGATAAAACCCCAAAATAAAATTGTGATTAATTAAATTAAAATATTCATCAACACAAAAAGATTAAAAAAAAAAAAAATTGTAAAATGTTATAAAAATGTCAAAATAATAAAAACTAAAAATTATATAGGTAAATTGAAAAGACAAAATAATAATAGGTATTAAATCTATGGGAAATAATTTTAAATTTTTACCTGCCCCAAGCCCGATATACGGGTGCATGTAAGGCCTGCCAGTGCTGCATGAAAGGCCTGTCCAACCTGTTGGCAACAACGGTGAGAAGACTGTTGCCGCTGCCCCGCACTCTACTCGCTATCGAGGTCGCCCTCTTGCGCATGCTGGCATAAAAACAGTCAATGCGGACGCTCGCGAACATTCCCGATGCGCTGCAGAAGCGAGGCAGCCGCAGCAGCGCTCTCAGCGCGTTATTATATTGAACGCGGAGAGCGCTGTAGGATTTCTGCAAATATGACACCCACAGACTACTCGTATAAAAAGATGTGCAGTAGGCTCGAAACAAGGTGATCTTCACATCCTTGGAGCTGCGAGCAAACCTGCGGGCAATCATATTCGCCCTCACCGACAGCGCCCTCCTTTCTCGCTCAATATCAGCGTCATCCTTCAGGTCGGATGTCACAACATGGCCCAGATACTTAAAAGTATGTACCCGCTCCAAGGGCACCCCACATAGCCTTACTGGTGGAATCTCCGCCGGACACTTAGAACCCGCGTTGAAAACCATAAGCTCGCTCTTTTTGACGTTATATTTTAGTCCATGTGTATGAGCGTACGTTTCGCAAATGCTTATTATTAGCTCTCCGAGTCCCCCTATTGACGCGCTCGGCAGCACCATATCATCAGCGTAGCTGATGTTGTTAAAGCAAACATCATCAACTTAGCATCCCACATGGCGACTGCTGAGCTCGGCAACAAGTCCATCGATATACAGATTGAAGAGCGTTGGTGAGCTCAATCCTCCCTGCCTCACCCCCGCACTCCAACCTGTACGAGTCCGACAGAGCTCACAAACATTTAACATTATTGACCTGGTTCCCGTACCAGTGCCGTAACTGGTTCCCGTACCAGTGCCGGAAGATTTTAATAACTTCAGGCGCAATATGCCTATCGAGCAACTTCCTCCACAGCACTGTGCGAAACCAGGTCAAACGCTCTGGACAGATCGAGGAAGCAGGCGTAAACAGGCGTGCTCCGATCCGTGTAATATCTGACAGAATGCTTTAAACTCAGTATATCTGTCGACAGTTTGGGCCTGAACCCGAACTGGTTATCGTGCAATATTATTGTTTTGTTTAACTGAGCATTAAGCATGCCGTCAAATACCTTCGCGATGACTCGCTAATGAGATCGGTCTGTAATTTTTTTTATCTGATATATCACCTTTTTTATTTTTATACAATTAGTACTACGACCGTTCTCATCAGCTCGTCTGGCAAGTACGAATGGCGAAGGCAGAACGTGAAGAGCATGGCCAAAACACGTGGCAGTTGGGGACCTGCATGATGTAGGTGCTCGATGCTGAGTCCGTCATGTCCTTAGACTTACAGAGACTTACCCCCTGGTCATACACCCTATGGTCTTAGCTATGTCCGCAGCTGAGAACTTAACTCTTGGTTCCAGGACAGTACACTGACTCAGCATCGACCACCTCAGAGTGTGGAATATTGCTTGGTTCGACACAAAACTGAGATTTAAAAACATTGGCAATATCCCTTTCCGCAGACACGCCATCGACGCTCACCGGCAAACCAGGCCTAAGGTTGTGCTTTTTTGTGGATTTCCAGAAGTCCCGAAAGTCTTTTAGTGTGCAACTCTGCTAGGATGTCCATGTGGATTTGGTCTTGATGATTCTGGCACCGCCTCAATTTGGATTTAAAGATCTTACGTGACACATTTCCTCATAAATCACGCCAAACGTAGGTTTGCCACAATTAAGCCACTCATTAAACCTAAGCTTAGCGTACGAGTGAGCCTCCCTGACGTGCTTATTCCAATCTACCACTCGCTTCGGCCTCGTACCATTCCTACCAATGACCCGTGTCTCTCTGCTAATAATGGCGGCCTCCCTTAGAACGGAGACCACATCCCGATATAGGCAACCGTTAGATTGTGGTCCGAATCACTACACATGCGATCACAACAATTTGACAATACGCGAGGGAAGTCAATATTTCGCAATCGCCGATGACATTCTTGCCTGTAGGTGTAGATAGCATCAGAGCTTTTTCTCCCCACACAACTAAGTTCTCGTAGGACATACTATACTTTACTTTCGGCCTAATTATATTACGAACGGACAGTGATCCGACCACATAACATCATACTTAACGCTAATATTACGAACAGTTTTCAGAGACGATTCTGTACAGAGACAATGATCAAGCCATCGCCTTGTCCCATTATAGTCACTGACGTACGTGTACGTATTCGACGTCAATCACAGCCTATCTACATCAACGCATGAAAAGTGATTATCACTACAGTAGTTCAATAAGTCTGTAAAAAATAGTCCATGCGGATGTGCATTAACGTCACCAAGACACCGCCCACACAATAAACCGCCACCACATTACTACTGTCCACGATCGCACTTACCAGTCCTAAACAATGTGAGAATTCCGGCAGGTTACTCACTGCATTCGTGGGCATGTACACACTCATCACTATGAAAGGCCTTCACTCATATCAATGCGTATCGCACACACTCTCGAGTTATCACTCGGAACGACCGACACATCACTGAACGCACTTTTTCGCCATAGCAGAGCCACCCCTCCATAGGGTCGCCCACGCAGCATACCAGCAGAGGTGTCAACGGCCGACGTCCCGGTGCTGCTGAAGTCACTATGGATGGTGCTCAGGAACGGCAACTCCTCCGGCAGCAGTCAGCACTCCTGAAGCGCTATTATGTCGCACGTGGCGCAAAGTTCACGAACGCTCTCAACAGAACGCTTAACACTCTTACAATTAAAGCTGGAAAATCGTAACAAACTGTTATCAGTCATTGTTGTTGTTTACAGAGCCGACTTTAAGCGAGTACTCGTCCTTACGTCTTTGACTATAATGCACAAAACGTGAATGAAGATTATATTTTGCGGCCAGATGTTTTCATCCAAAAATGCAGGTACTTTGGATTCAGGTGTAAAAAAACTTGTACGCATCATAGTCAGCTTTTTTTCTTAGAGACAGTTTCTCCAATTTAACTACCTCGCGGGTTTTTATTTCAATATGCTTTCTGATGTCAGCTGTATGTGAATTTTTGTGCACATTCGTGATAAACATCGGTACTTTCTTTTTAGCAGCTTTAAAGCACCCTACTGTGTCTTTAGCAACCCCCGCTTTCCCAGCGTAACGGTGCTTTTGCTTCGGTTTACGATGCGTTGCAACAATCCATCCATCATTCTCCTTTCTTGGCAAAACATCACCGCAACTTGTTTACTAACTGAGTTCATTCTCTGCGACTGTGACGTAACACCCACAGCTGATTTTACGGACGACGGCGATCGAGCCCGCGTCATAGAACCGGTTCTCGACACTGATAACGGCCGCACCATCTCAACGTACACACCGCTTGGAATAAGCGGACTTTGCGTATCGGCAATATGAACCGAGAGTTTTGCGACACTCTCTCGATTTCTCGGACTTTGCACTGCATTTTTGGAAGCCTCCAGACTTCTGTATGACGAGTTACCAAGAGATACGTCTCTGTTACCGTCCCCTCGTTTCCAATTCACACACTGTTCGTTCCGTGCATGCATGATCCAAACTTGAGGTCATTCTGAAGATCCATCTTCAGTTTCTCCAATTGATCTACCGTCACACTAGTTGACTGTAGTTCTCGCACATCATCCTTGAGTAAGGCGAGATCCTTTAGCAACTTAGTCTCATCCAAGTGATTAAATGTGACTGGGGGTAGACTGTCAAGTTGCCGCGCGACGAAAATCGGGATCACATCAGGGTCAGTTGACTTGAGCAGGCCAATTATATCGGCTAAGTCACAGTGTTCTTTGCCCCTTTGCTTCCGTTTGATATTCCTTTTATTAGTCGGAACAGATTCAAAAAGTGCTTTTGAATTTTTGATTTCATCGTTACTAAAGACCGAAAAACATATGCCAATTAAGGTATCGTCATCACTCGTCGACAGCTTATTTTGCACGTAACATAGCAGTTCGTCAATAACAATATTATACTGAGGACACTTTACTGTGGCGGACATTTCGCTCGACACAAAAACAACGATCGTAGCAAAAAGCAAGCTACACGTATGGCTGCGCGCGCGACTCCTAATAATTTTATTCAATAAAATCAACAAATATTTATTTTTCATTTATGGTTCGGATTCAGTATGGATTTAAAATAATATGTTTGTAAAGAAGGATGGAAAGTAAATCCCACGATGCCCGATATCTCAGGTCTCCGATAGTTCTGTAGAAGATTGGTTCTATACTTCATTAATGAAGACAAAAAAAATCGTCGTCGTCGTCGTATTTGTCTCGTTTTTATTTAAATTTGTATTAATATTATGATGCCACCCTTCAAGGACATTATTTGTCCTATGTATCTCACTATTAACACACCATAATTTTTGAACATCTGGTTTCATCCAAAAAGTGAAGAAATAGTTTTAAAATTTATGTACTGTATCGTTTTCGGGCCTTTCCTGTTGTATATATTTCCAAACTTCTATATTATTTGGCGGGAGAATCGGTAAATTGCCACAAAGAGAAATTATTCTTTTGTTTTTCTGCTACTGATTAACCCCTTTTTAGATGTAAGGTTCATTTCGGTAGCTTTTCGAAAAAAGCTGTTAGTATAATGATAATGACAACCTTTAACATCTATAGCAACATTGAATGATAACAGAGTCTTTATTGTAGCTTCCTATAATTCGATCATTACTTTAGGTGGATTCCACTGGGGGGTGGGTTGGGTATCTGCGATTTTATTAGACAAAATAAAATTTCATAAGAATATTTATTTCTATTTGCCATAAACGCATAAAGAATGGCCACGACATTGCTAAAATTACTATTGCTGCCAATGTCAGCATGAATACATATTTGTGAGAAAGGTTTGAGACAAAATATAAATGTGCCGTCCATAAAAAAAAATCGTAACATTTTCCATGTCTCATCAAGTATTGCCATGTAAACATGTAAAGTAATTCATTGGCAAAAAATAAACGTTTGCTGGTTCTATTCGATCACTATCACTACATACCTATTATAAAACAAAGTAAAGGTTAGAAAAAATAAATATTTGTTGATTTAATTATTTTATATTTGTTGAAAAACTAAACCTCCTCTACACACCTCTAGTGTTTTTACATCCTTAAAAAATTTCACAAGTGCCTAAAATAATAATGTGGATCTAGTGATAACAAAATCAACATTACTTCCATTATTTTGAGATTCTTTTAAAATGGAACTAGTGACTAAAATAAACATCAGTAGTTCCATCATGGAACTGTTAATGGTACTAGTGGCAACGAAGCCGTAATCCACCACGCGGGCCCAGTGCGGGTTGGTAATGTCTTAGAATTTTTGGTTCTAGGACTTGCCGGTTTCCTCACGACGTTTTCATTCACCGTATTGAGTGTTAGAAAAGGCAATCCTAGTCCTAACCCCTACAACGGGTTGGTTCTTGGTTCCCGATGACAACTGAAAGTCTATAAACTTATAACACCCTTCTGTGTTTGCCGGGTTTTAAAAACGAATAACGTGATTAGATTAAATCTTACTCATCAAATAAACGACGACTTCCATCTATTTCATTATTTTAAGCCCGTCTATTGTATTATTAAAAAATAAACTTCATTGATGGTAAAATAAATTTACTGTCAATAATGGCAGTGATCTTCAGGGGCTCATATTCCTACTGGAACTCCGATTAATTGAATCGGAATACAGGCAATACTCGGCTATTACAGCAATTGCAACCCAGAGAATAAAGTATTAATAAAATTCAAACCTCTTTTTACCTTCTTCGAAATCACAATTCGTTTCTAAACGCATTCTTTCTTCCCTTTCTTTCCAAACAGATTTTAAAATGGGAGTTTTTGGGCGAGATTCTTTCATACAATGATGTGTATCGGATGTATTGGATGAAATTCAAAGGTTCGGGCTAATATTGACTTTTATGGTTTCGTTATTTTATCCATCTTTTTTGTTCACTTCGACGTTTCACACCATCATTAGTGTTGGAACATGTTGTTTTTAACTGGAAAGAACGCACTATGGGCTATATAGTTCATACTTCTGAAGTTCTGTTCTCAAACCTTTTTGTCACTAGGCTTGTGAACTATTGAATTTGATTGTTTTTGGACTCCTCAATGTTCCTTCTTAACCATTAGCGCACCTAACCTAACCTAACCGTACTTGCGGACTTGATGCGTGTTAAACGCATTTTTCTCTCCTCTCCCTTTCGAGGAAAGTTAATCCGAAAATGTGCAACATCATTCACTTCTTTATTAACAGTGTTATAAATGATTTACTGGCGATGTCTTCCCTTTCGAGGTAAAAATATTTAACAGCTTGCTATAACGATGTCATAAAGGATTTGTGATTTTTTTAAATTATTGGTTACTACGTACCAGAGCGTTCTATAGTAGTTTGCCTGCACTGCTTAATATTTTTTCCTCAGTATAAATTAGCAGTTCTAATTTAAACATTGAAAAGGAGGAGGAATACATGAAGAGCTGAATAAGAAACCACATTTGATTCATCGAAGACACCTAGTATATCTATCTGAAACTGCGGAAATCTCTGAGTAATTAACTGGTAAGTTATGAACTAAATGCAACACGTCTTCATAAATAACCGGAAGTAGATTTAAACAGTTTGTGTGCTGTATTTAGAGCACTGTTAGAAATAAGTTGCAAAATAATTATCAATAATTACGAGGGCGGAGTGATAAGTCTTGTAAAAATCTATTTTGGAATAAAATTATCGCAAATTGCATTGAGCCGGTACTGCCGGTTAGTTTTTTTTTTGACAGCCATTAAAGAAAAACACCTGAACACGGTTTTGCAAAGACGGAGAAATGTGAATTTCGTGTCGCGATTAAAGATTATTTGATTCGCAAAAAAATTATAACGGAAACGAAACAAAAACTTGATAAATATTATTTACATTTTACACATTTTAATCGACGGAGCAGAGTCCCCTCCGTCGATTAAAATGTGTAAAATGTGTTTAAATGTGTCGATGAATAAGTGGTTCAACGATTTTCGGTGTGGTCGTACAAGCACAAGTGATGCTGTGCATCCAGGACGCCCAGTTGAGGTCACTACTCCAGAGATGATCGCTAAAATCCACGATATAGTATTGAACGACCGAAGAATAAAAGTGAGGGAGATAGTCGAGATAGTAGGCACCTCAGACGAACGTGTTCGCAATATCTTACACCAACATTTAGGTATGAAGAAGCGATCCGCGCGATGGGTGCCGCGTTTACTGACTGTTGATCAAAAACACATGCGTGTGACCACTTCGGAGGCGGGTTTGGCGTTGTTTCAACGGGATAAAACCGAATTTTTGCTTCGTTTTATAAGTTACAAGGAAATTACGTCGAAAAATAAATAATAATAATTAAATAAAATTGACTCCTTGTTTAATTTTTACCAGACTTATCACTCCGCCCTCGTATGTTAACGCAGAATTGAGGAAACTATTCTGGAAATTATCCGCGCTCAGTTACCGGCGAAATCTGGTATAAAATATACTAATTTTTTACATCTTTGCTCAAGGAATGACTACCCAATAACCTTAGAAAGAACCCCCGTCATTTCTGGTGCTGGTGCACCGATTAAGAAATACCGTAACTCGAAAAAAGATTAGAGTCGATTTTTAAATAGGAGGGTCATGCTAACTAAAGAGATAAAAGGATTATCTCTACAATGAGCATATTATCGGTTTACGTTATCGGATACGTTAGCGGCAACAGATATACCGTTTTTGAGAAATGAAAACATTTTTACCCAAATATGCGAGTCTAAAGTATACTAGAATAATAAATTTTACTTAATCCTTAATTACACAATATACCTACTTGATAAGCTTTTTTGGCATACATACCTGGATGACCTTATCTCATATCCGATTTTAAATCTTTCATTCATAAATAACGAATGTATGCCTAAATAGTAAGATAGAATGAAATACAATTTTCAAAGCGAGATTTTATTTCAGGAAATGAAGTAAATTTTGCATTTTTATCAAACATTAGCTCAATTGAAGTGCATAATTTTATTATTTACTGCAGTGAATCTTTTCCTAATATTATATCGTATTATTAGTGCTAAGGAAATTAAATTGCGGCTCAAATATTTCCATTTATGGTTTTATAAACTGTTGAATACAAGGGATATGCATGATCTGTAGCTTAGCTTGAAAATACTTATCAGTTAATCATCAGATCCAAAAATATTTCACATTATTTTCAATATTTTTAAACCGATAGACTACGCGCACTATAATTTACTTTCATAAGAAAGCATGATTGGGGTTGGATGCGTACTAAAACACCGTAAAAACATGGAAATCCTTCTGCTACTACTACACGATCCACCCACTCCTTTAGATTTGAAAAAAATATAATATAGTACCAGATTTCCCTTTATTGGTATTTAATATCATCAAGGAAGGAAATAACTGATCAATACTACTACTGAATACTCAATGACATCTGCAGTTGACGTATTTTTTTTCCACAGATTTTTGTATACCTATCTGCCATATTTACCTTTTAACAACCATGTGACAGCACAATACTTGCGTTACTGAACTTTATTCTATCCTGATGCTAAAAAGGAATAATAAACTACAATCCATTATTATGATTGAATAAATACTGCATTAATAATTTAATTAACTAGATTCAGAAAATATCTACTTTTTACAATATAATATATTCTACTTGTTGTACAGTCAGCATAAAAAATACCTCTGAATTTGAAGATATATTTTAAGAACTAACTTTAGTTCAATTAACCTTCAGTTTTTGTTTTTTATTTGAACTTGTAATAGAGAGTAATAATTTGCAAAGTTTTTTACATTCTAACTATTTTTTAAACTTGATAATAATTACTTAAAATGCTGACTGTAATGCCTTCCAATACAAATTGTATTTTATATGTAGTATATATCTATTTAGACGCTAATTTTGTTGTTATTATGTTCACAGGTTTCAGTTTTTAGCTAGACCAGCCGTGGCATTTATTCAGGTAACCATTAAATCTAAATATTTCCCATTAATATACTATAAAGTCCCTGCAGTTATAGTTTTTGCAAGTAATATTTCTTATTGTTATAATCAGATTAAATTCCAGTTGTAGGGATTTGTTGGTCATTTTTATTACCTTAGTATGAAAAATAAGTAAAGAACCGATAATTATATCAAAATGATCTCCTTTCAAAATACCTGGCGTCTCGGAAGGTCGTATGACAAATGCGTTTTATTTTTTGTTTTCAGATGGCCAGGATTGAAGCCTTGACAACAATTTGTATGTGACTGGATGATTTGTGCAAGGTGCGTATTGAAATCGAGATAATACTAACAATATTTGCGTTTTTATTTAAAAACATGATGATTCATTCATTTTTGTCTTCTTTTCCCGACTGATGCGTACTGAAGCATAACCATTGAAATCTGATAACATTTGAAGAAAAAGTCTTTACATATGTAATTTTGTTATAAAATAATGTTAACACTATACAATTATAGATTTGAAAGGAACCTGTGACTGACGACTTGTTTTGACGACGTGTGAGGACTTGTTTTTCAATGATTTATATTCAACTATTTATCAAACTGATGCGCATGCAACGCTATAATGTTATTTGTTTTTTCACAGTGCACAGAACTGTCGGCGGCTCCCCGGCGTTTACCGTCCGAGGAAAATATCTATATCTATCATATAATGGAATGTAGGTAATATTGATGTTTGACTATATTAAGATTTTTCATTTATTTTTATTGATTCAATGATGATTCATTTTTTTTGTCTTCTTTTCCCGACTGAGGCATAATGAAGTATACTTAATGATTATTTACTGACGTAATTACTTTTCATTGGAATTAATTCGTTCCGTTTTTCCTTATATTGAGGCCTTTTTCTTTTTTTACAGATTTCAATGAAGAAAAGGACTTAAGAAAAACAAACATTTTATTAATTACCATTTATTCAATGATTCCTTTTTGCTAAATAAGCATAATATTTTGTTACCTACCTATGTATCTACGCAATACGCCCATTCTTTATTTATAAGTACTTCTTAGTTCCAAAACAATTAGATTTGAAATAATTGATTAATTTTTCCCATATTTTAATAAAGAGAAGTATTTATACATAAAGAAAGAAGTGTTACTTGTTTTTGCTGTAGTTTCTATTAGTCTATTATTCAAACTATAATATACATTAGAATCTCAAACTTTTTGTTTTATTCTTCTCTTACATTTTTCGATGGAGCTATAATTCTGTTATTTTACACACGAGCAATATGCGTCGACGACAAAAGCAACTGCAGCCGTCGACGTGTGTCGGCGACAGCCGTCAAAGCTTGTAGGCGACAGCCGCATAAAGCATGTCGACGACAACCTTCAACGTGCCTATCGTATCGACGCGTGTCGCTCGTGTACCTACACTACTGGAACGAATTAGTGCAACTCTTCTGATTTCGATTTTCAAACAATGGCAATGAAGATTAGAATCTTCTACTTACTAGTGGAGTCCCATTTAATAACTTATGACACCACAGTAATGCCTAGCTTGGGTGCTAAGGGTAATATAGCTCACTGATGAAAAGAAGAATTAATCCAACGATGATTTGTTTCGAATGTCAAGTCAAACTATACAGCTTGTATCAGAAATGTGTGATCATATTTAAGGGTTACAGACCATCAAACTGAACGACTTTCTCCATGGGATCATCATCGTTATCGGGAGAAAATAATCAGCAATGGACAAAGTTGTCCAGTGGTCTGTGTACCATACCCTTAATATGACCACACATTTTTGACACACGTTGTACCCGTCGCCCCGTTAGAGGGCAGCGGTTTTCCGAACAAAGAGTTGCATATGAACGGGACGATCGTGTATTCGCGCGACTTCTCGTATTCAGCATTCATCTGTTAGAACGCGGGGGTAGGAAGGTAGGTACTTGTTCTATAAACTGTCAGGATCAGAATTTGATGCTGTCATAATAAAAAAGGGATCAGGGCTTATGTTATAAATTTAACACATATTATCACCCCCGTATTTCCCGAAGGGTTAGGCAGAGGTGTACCCATAGTGTACACCCACATTTCGCGCCGGTTACGACTATCAGAGTAAATACGAGCCTATAAATTTACCATATCTCTATTTCGTAAAATTTTGGTCAGTCTTTGACCTCCCGATTTCAGATTTAGTTACTTCGTCAAATGATAGTAAGGGTCTGGTCCTAGTCTTCCCCGCGAGCAAATTGAGGTTCGCCATTCGTGTAAAGATAGTAGTCTCCTCTAATGCTTGTTGAAACAGGGTAGCCCATATTATCAGAGTTTTCTTTACAATCGCCATTTTCAAATGCCTTCCAATTTTCACATGGATATGCTACAAAAGGAATTTTGGAGTCTATAGATTCGGCAAAAAATAGCGTTGAACGTCCATGACTACAACCCTCTGAAAATGAAAAATAATAAATTAATATTTCATAAATGATTTATAGATAGATTCCGCTTCTATACATTCTAGTGGCTGAACTTAATTCATTTCTATTGTTCTTCGATAAGATATGCATTTATGTACCTATAATTTTTTTACGTCTTTAAATAATTAGAAACCCAAGAAAGAATCCAGGATTTATTTCTAGGAGGGGCACATGGGCCAGACAGGTAAGAATGGTCCCATATCTATGTACCACTCTATTGCACACTGGCGCCGATTCCCTTGTTCACAAACTAAACTAAATTTAAGTTCAGTGCATCTTTTTCTTTCTATTTCATTAAGAAAAGGACAGAAGATAAATATTAGTTTAGTCCTGTCAAATTAGTCAGCGCCTGACGTAAATTAACGTATTTTTAGTAGCCATGTTTTTAATCACGTCTAAGCTGTCTATGGAGTATCTTAATTTGACAGGACTAAACTAATATTTATCTTCTGTCCTTTTCCTAATGAAATAGAAAGAAAAAGATACACTGAACTTAAATTTAGTTTAGTTTGTGAACAAGGGAATCAGCGCCATTATCCTGTTTTTGGGATTATATTAAAAAAAAAAAAGAATACCACTTGAGCATCCCGCCTCGGATAGGAAGATATTCTTTTGACCATAGATACAGAAATAAAGAGTTACTTTATCGATATCGGTACCTAGCCAAGTTTATGGATTTTTAAGAGTACTTGGGGCTGCAAGAGCGGCCGAAGCGAGCTCAATAATTTTAGCACCCCTCCCGAATTGGTCTGATTAGTTTTTCTTTTTACCATTCATAGTAGGTATTAGATAAATATGAGTTGAGGAAAAATGTCATAAACTTTGGAAGCGCAAGGCCCCTCAGAACGCGCTATCATTTTAGTATTATATGTTATCCTGAAATCCTCACGCCGACTGGAGCTCTAGGCCGGTACATTGTCGGCTTAGCAGACAAGCCCGAGTACGAACTGACTGTACCACTATGAAACTTAGTATTCACGCCATTGTTGCTGAAGATATAGTAGGAAATTTCTTGATGCATAATCAGTCAGGCCAGTCCTTTCAGATGATTCGATTTTATTTTATTCACGCACTTGCAAAATCAAAAGTCATTTATTCAAATTAGGCCGAGAATCAGCACTTTTCGAACGTTAACATTACAAAAGACAGTCCCCCAAAAACGCCCGCCTTTCACCACTTCCTAGTGCTTTCGCTGGGAAGAAGTGGCGCAACAAACTCCCCAGCAGCACAGCTGCGACAACCTGGTGCAACCTCCCCTGCGCTAGGACCAGCGTGTCGTCAGCGTAGCAAACCACGCTGACGCCGCTAGGGAGGTCGGCGCGCAACACCCAGTCGTACCCGATATCCCACAGATGCGGCCCCAGGACCGATCCCTGTGGGACACCGCACGACATCTCTCGCCGGTTCACTCTCCCCGGTGACCGGGGTAGATGACGGCCCTGTCCGTCAAATAGGCCTCGACAATGCGACAGAGGTAGGTCGGCATCCGATGATACCGGAGTGCCCCCCTGATACAACTCCAGGGCAGGGTATTGAAGGCATTGGCGATGTCTAGAGACACCGCCAAGACAACCCCACCCCGGGCCACGGCATCCCCCGTCGTGAGGGCTCGCACGCGCATGATGGCGTCCACCGTAGAGCGCCCCCTGCGGAAACCAAACTGGCTTTCCGCCAAATCCGGCCCCACCCGCACCAGCCGCCCGACAAGGCGGTCTGCAATAACTCTTTCAAAGAGCTTGCCCACCTCGTGGGAAACTGGCACCTAGCGGGTAAATTGCTCGAACAGCTCGTTTTTGAAGGACATTTTTGTATATCAGCGGCTTTGCCCCACAGCAGAATACCGTAGGACATAACGCTGTGAAATAACTAAAATAGACTAAACGAGCTGTATCAACGTCAGTGTGTTGTCTTACTTTCCTGACTGCGTAGGCAACTGAGCCTTCCTGCTAGACTTGATATATGAGGTCGCCACTGAAGATTGGCATCTACTGTTATTCCTAGAAGAACTGCCACGCCTACAGTTTCAAGCACCTCTTTATCTAAGACGATGTTGGGTCCTAGATTTCTAACATTCGGTAAGGCGAACTTTACAGATTCCGTTTTCTTGGCATTGAGAACTAGGTTATTTGACGTAAACCAATCTGTAACTATTGAGAATGCAGCTTACGTCGTCAAAATCTTGTCAATTCCTGTCTACTTTAAAAATAAGAGAGGTATCATCTGCAAACAGTACAACGTCACAGATGCCCTTTAAATGGAATGGTAAATCATTGATATATACTAAGAACAAGAATGAACCCAGTATTGAGCCTTGCGGTACAACCTATCTACACATTGGAACTTATTATGTAAATAAGAATTACGCTGAGAGCTTCGTTTTGGACACCGTAATGATACGTTGTTTACGCAAAAGTGTTTCATGGTGCACGCAATCAAAGACTGGAGAGATCACAGAAAACTCCAACAGCATTTTGCGATTTCTCCCATGCGTCAAATATGTGTCTCAGCAGAGCGTGACTCTGTACTCCCCCCCCCCCCTTCCCCCGGTTCCGCCCTTGTAGATACTTAATATTGCCAATTAGTTCTTACCTATAACTTGTTGCGCCCCTTCACAGCCGGGCTGCTTCGCTCGCCCGTTGTTTGGGTAAAAATCAGCATGACCATGGCTTCTCCGGTACCCGTAAACTCCACCGCAGGAATGGATAATGTCTACAAACTCGGCATCGCTTTTTTCTAAACGGTAATCAGGTGCCATCAAGGGAAGCTCGAAGAGAGGTCGAGCGGGATCTAGCCCTGCGAGTAGGCAACCATGTGTTGTAGCAGACAATTTGGGTTATCAAATATACATAACTAAACTAATTATACAAAGGTAGCTTACAGTACCTAATGTAGGCCTTGAGAGATTGATTGTAAGTATATTTATAAAAATGTCTCTGGCCTGCCCTAAACGAATGTGATAGTTACGAGTAAGTATTACGTGAGTATCCTGGTACTACTCACCTGTGATTCTATGTATTCTTTGGTTTGAAAATAATGCTGTATATCCCATGACATGTGAACCTAAACTGTGTCCCATTAAATGCATAACCTTTCCGTCCACTTGATAGGTTCTTGCAATAGAGTCTAACAGTGTTGCTGTTTTCTTCCCCACATATCTAGTACTAAATGCTGACCATGGATAAGCCGGGTTTTTGGCTAATTCGCTCCAATCAACAGTAATGACGTTGAAATCGTATTTTCTCAAGAAAGAATCCTTTATTTCCTGAAGCCATTCAGTCTTCTCGTGGGAGAACCATCCATGCGTCACAACCTTAATGTCATTAGACGAGTTAAAGTATTGGCTTGTGAATAGTTGATTGTCTTCGGGAATTTCCAACTGCTCTGCTTCAGTGTTCCGTCTACAACAGAAATATCAGGACAACTGTTACCTACGCCTTCAGTTTTGTGTTGAGCTACACGATTACTGACAAATGCGTGCACTGACCGGACAGGTCCACTCTTATCTGTGCGGTTCTTTCTTCAAAATACCAGACACTAATCTACACATGGTTGACCAAGATTATGTCTGGACTTTAAAAGAGACTGTGACCTATGACTTTGTTCCGGTGTTTCATCTCAGTCTCAGAGTAGTCGAAAAGGAAATGCCGATCTCATCTAGTTTTTAAAATGTTTGACGTGTATAAGTGTTAGTACAAACTAACTTACCTACTGAAATAAAATCATTTAACATTTACAATGCATATTTTAACTCATAACCAGCCGGCTGTCATCGTTATTCCAATCGTAACAATCAGGGCATCGGGACTTCATGTTAAACGTTGCTCACCTGGTGTACAAGTAAAAGTAGGCGTCTCCAAAAATCATTCCACGCGTTTCCTGCGGTAGAGTAGAGAAGTTCATGGTGTGGGTGTTGCCTTCGTCATCGTAGAAGTATATCCATTCATCTCCGTATTCGGGCCCTTGTTCATTCTCATACGGGAGAGCAGTTGTATAGGAGACTGTAATTTTTATAGAAATATAAAAAAAAAACATAATTTCAATGTAACGTGTAGGTGTTGAGTGAGGCGGTATTTTATAATATATTCGTGCAGACATTGACGTCATAGCTAGTAGATACAAGGCAACGATCTAAACTAAACCATGTATCATAGCAATAAGGCCCAAACCGGTAATAGGTAAGGGGGTGGGCGGTGGGTAAGGGGTTTATTTATTATTTATAAACGTTACATAAAGTTAAGTAATGATTAGCGACTTTCACCATAATTTTTTGACGTTTGAACGTCACTAAACTTTAAGTAACGTTTATAAATAAACCCCTAAATGCTGGCATTGAATGCAGCTTCGCTGGGGTCCTTTTCTATCTGCCCAGCCTTTTCCCAACTATTTTGGGATTGGCTTTTCAGTCTAACCGGGTGCAGCTGAAAAAAACCAGTATTTTACACTGAGCGACTGCCTATCTGCTCTACAACGCAGTTATTGGACAACACTGGTAAGAGTGGTTGTTAGACTTTTGGACTTCTGACTATCCGTAACGACTGCCAAAGATCTACGAATGATAGCCGGGACCAACGGCTTAACGTGCCTTCCGAGACACGGAGGGGTATCGATAATCTAATCGGTGATCGCCGTTTGGACCCGTGTGACTATTTTTATTTAACCACGTGATGGGGCCCATTTCTGCAATTTAATAAATAGGCAATTGTTGTTTGACTGCACGGTTGGCGCAGTGGTTAAGCGATTGACTGCTGCGCTGCGTGTCGCGGGTTCGATTCCCGCACGGTACAAATATTTGTATGACCTAGAAGTAGTTGTTCCGGGTCTGGCTGTTTGTGTATGTGAGTTTAAATGTTTGTAAACGCACCAACGATACAGGAGAAATTCCTAGTGTGAGGCAATTATTAAAAAGAAAAAAAAAAACAAAAAAGAAAAACAAGCCGCACAAAGTCTGATATATTTTTTCTGCCTCGGGCAACTTATTTTATTTTTCCGTAATCGGTTAATAAAGGGTTCATAATGCAAAATATTTACCTAATAAGCACTTGTATATAATGAAAAGTCTGGAAATCATTTTCTCGATGTGTATGCGGTGGCAACAAGTCATCGACTAATTTAGGATACTCTTTTAACTATCCAGGAAATGTGTGTGTATTTCTCTTATCAAAGGGCATGTTTTACAATTTTTTATCACTTAGGCCTACTCATTACTTGTTCCAAGTAGATAGGTAGTTCTAGTCTGAACATGTAGTTCCAGTCTCAGTCAGTATAAAATTACAATAAAAAAATGAAACGGAAATCAATTTTTCCTGGCTTCTCGGGAATCTGAAGTACAGACGCCAGCACATCAAGCTACCCGAAACTGTAAAATTTTCCCAGTCATCCTTGAACCTAGTGCTTTAGCGATAAAGTTGAAAATCTATTAAAGAAATTTGACAGATTGCAATAGCTTGATGTGCTGATGTGCGTCTGTACATAGGTACCTAATGTCTTGTAATTTTTGTGAGTAGGTGAATATAGCCAACTCGACTCCACCTTCGTTAGCTTAGGTATTAAAAATAGGTAAATTTGATGCCAAATTAAAACACAAAATTCTGTTTTAATTTGGCATCAAATTGACCTATTTTAATACCAAGAACTGCTTTCCACAATGCAGTTTTAGCACCCCGCCTCGGATAGGATAGATGTTCTTTTGACTATACATAGATACAGAAATAAGAGTTACTTTGTCGACATAGGTAATAGTTAGTGGTAGATGGTAGTGGTAAGGTTTAGGTGGTAGTTTAAGAATTAAAAGACGATATGATATCCTGAAAACCATTCGCCGACTCTAGGCTGGTGCATTATTGGCTTAGCTAACCTCTGTGCCCGAGTACGAACTGACTGCACCACTTTGAATATTAGTAGTTACGCCACTGTTGCTGAAGATATAGTAGATACTTCTTTAGCGTGCATCAGTTCATTCAGACGGTTCGATTTTATTTGCCTTTGCCCCCCTCTGGATCCGCCCTAGTGGAAAGGAACCCTTCGTGTCCGACTCGCATTTGACCGGCTTTTTAATCTCTGTGATATACAAATAGCCGAAATATTAGTTTGGTACCTACCTACTAAACATCACGTTGGTAGCTTGACAATAATAGTAATTGTAACAGATAGGTAGGTATACCTAGAGTTGGTAGCTGTGTATTTCTTACTTTAAACTGTGGGTAGTGCTCTCTACAAATATTTACCTATTTCTTTTTTTTTTCCTTTTTTGTGGTATTCCTGCTGTGTTTTGCTGTTTTAGGGAAATAATTAGATACTTACCCATACCGGCGAAGAGAAGGGGCGGCGAAGCCGCTCCCTGTTTAAAATTACAACTTTTCTTGGGTATAATTGATCACGTACAATATTCTATCTTAAATAAAATTACTCATCTGTCTTCTATATAAATAAAAATGAATCACTGAAATGTATGTACGCGCATAACTTCCGATCGACTGCACCAAATGGATAATTCTTTTTTTTTGTGTTTGATATTCTCAGGACATAGTTTGTATACACAATTGGACCCGGTAGGTGGCGCTGCTTTTTCGGGCAGGACGACGGCTAGTTTAATATATAAGTGTTTCTTTATATCACCACCTCTCTTAATTTATTGTGTGATTACCTACCCCAGACACTGACAACCATCCATGGCACAAGGTTAAAGGCACACTTCTCTTTTTTCAAAAATGAAAGATATCCTCAATAGGCAGTGTTAGAGAATAAGTCTTTATTTCTTTTTTAACTAGATAAGATACACTATATATATTGATATATAAATTTCATTGCTAAACTACATACATAGGCACTCAAAATTCAAAAGAAAAAAAATGAGACTCAACCCCGGTCTCCCCTAATCACTGAGAAATCGGTGTAGGACTCCTCGTTTCTTTAAAGACGATTAAAAAACGTGTTATGTGGTTACGAGTATAGTGTGTGGCTTGTACCTACGCTCCTAGCAAGACTATGTCCTCCCTTTTCCGATTCCTCTAATGTGTAGTTTACCTACTTACAGCACAAGACTGTGCTACAGTTTATTTCTTGCGAAAATGCAGCTTCAGGTAAAAATAATACAACAATATAATCATAGCAACGTTATTGTATTTTTATTTTTTTGAATTGAATCCTTTTAGTGCTTACACAGTAAACACATGATCTCAACACTTATAACTAAAAATATTCTATAAATGAAAATGGATATTTACTCGAGTTATAAAAATGTTGCTTGTGCATATTTTGTTTTCAATCGAGGCAAACTTATTGTGGATTCATTGGAGTAACAGTTAAAGTGCTCAGTATGATATTTTGAAGATTCGAGTATTTTATAATATCACTTATTGTGCTGAGATATTGTGCATTATGCCTTAAGTTTTTAAGATTTGGGTGCCCTGTTTCACCGCAATACATTCTGCCAATGTGCAATAACTTCGTTTACTTACTTTCCTTTATACAAACTGATACATACGATTTAGTTACATTAATCTAAAATATTGCTATCTTTTTCATTTTAGTCTAGAAATTGTCGAATGATGTTTGGGCTATTTTATTCAGCAATGCTTCACTTCTTAGCCTTCACTTAGGTTTATGAAATAATTGGACGATACAAGTTGAGTGTGTAGACCGTTGAAGAAATGCAAGTGCTTCGACAGTGGCTAACTTCAGTGTACTCTGACATCGACAGAATTCAGACAAATAGGAGGCAGTCATATCCAAATTATCTGTAAAGGTTTAAAATAAGTGAAAATGCGATTTTTAATGAAAATTTTAGTATGTAAAGGAAGGATAATTTTATAATGGAAAAGACTAGATATCACATGGTTTGAGCTATATGTATATATTACTCTTGTTTCTTACTCTTGTACGTACAATTATAATAAATTTGTCAAAATAATACCTAAGTAGGTACATACGTTGTGAACGCTCACGTTAATTGAATTTCAAGTCTTGGTGGTTGTTACAATGATCGCATTTAAATATAATTTCAGTTAAACGAGTGATTTAGGCATTATAATATAAAACCTACGCAAACTACTCGAATGTAGTCGTGCACCTACGTATTGTGTGCGATATATCTGTGGTCGCTTTATATCACTCGCCGAATGACATGAAATCAATAAAACAAATATTTACAATTCTATAAGTATTATACTAAAAGATCAAACTTTAAAAACAGGACTATTATTTTTAGTTTCGTGATATGCCCGCCACGGTCAATAAAACAACAAGAATTACGAGTTAGGCACCTGCACTACTGCTGGCCACACGGCCACAACGTAAGCTTGCCCAAGAATTATATCTGTTTGCAATAAGTACTCTACTTTTGTCTCGATTCACGAATGGCAAAGTATCAATTTCTATACCAAAGCATAATAAATTCGCATTAAACAATCGTGATTCCGAAATTTACCGATAATATTTCTTACAGTTGGTCAGTCGAAAATATTGAGCATATACATACATAATTATTTTAACATATTATAATTTATTTATATTGAACAGTGGATAATTTATTGCACAAATTGTCGATCCTAATATTCTAAGTGTATGCTATGGCGGAAGTTACTTAGAGAACGAGTAAAAAAAACAAAACAAGGGTCTATTGTGTCGTTATACGTAGCTTAACTCTACACCGTCATCAGCAGTGAACTAATGATGCGCTTGTTCGCTGTCCTTGACGTAACAATACACAGTGCGGACGACAGGGCGTGTCGAGTTCGAGCTGGGCGCGTGCGACGTACGGCGCGTGGGAGCGCCGACGACTCGCGCGCAGCCCTGCGCGACACGCCGCGTGCCTCCTGACGCAACGCGCCGTATTCCTCCGTATCAGACGCTTCCATGCACGCACATATATAACTACACCTTATCATACCTACCTATCTATTTGTTATGAGTAATTTATTCCAATTTCTTTAAAGCGTACATTTTTATACTTATTTATAGGAGGTCCTTAACTCGATATCCGAATAAAAAAAGTTCTGCGTTACAAACAATAGGTACAAAAAGTGCGACGTGCATGCAAGGAAATATCTAAGAGCACATTTGACACAATAAGTAAACCTAATAACGAACATAATACTAAACAGTCTTGGTTTTGACTGGTCAACTACATAGGTGGGATTACTCAAGGAACCGATAAGTAAATTATTATTATTCTTGTGAAATAACAAACACAATCATTGTTATCTCTTCGTGAATTGTAGAAAAAGGTTAAAAAAATTACATACAAAATTCTTTAAAAAAATCTTACTCAATATAGTTGAGTGAAGTTCAAAACAATTGACTGAACCTTTGCGATTACTTTGGGCATTGACACATCAAGTCGCATCGTCATATCAGGTAAGTCATCATCAGCCACACAATAATAAAAAAAGTAAGTTAGTCATCAATATAAAGAATACTTAATATAAACGTGGGAAGTTCCTAAGTCGGCAGTGTCTAGTGGCGACAGTGTCGAGTGCCTCACAAGTAGTCACAAGCACTGGCAAACAGTTCTTCAGAACCTCAATCATACCACACCACACCTAAATAAATAAATGTATATAATATCTAATATGTTTTTACATATGTACAGTTGTTCCTTTTAAATTATTGTAACTACATAAATAAAAATAATAAAAATAAATTTGTACTTGTAAAATAATAATTCATTTAAAAATGTCAAACAAAACTGAGTTTACACGTTTTGTATCAATCTAAATTATTTCTAAAATCTACTTAATGATTATTTTGTTGTATAATTATAAACGAGCAGTCGGGACTGGCGCCCGAATGCGTAGGAGGCACCCGTCTGTGGCACCCGACTGGCGACCGGCTGTGGCGCCCGACTGGGGCGCCCTGACGCCTGTGCGCGGGCGCAGCCAAGCGTCGTACTGCTCGCGCACTCGACCACCAGTCGCGGCTGCTCTTTTAGTAAATCGTTATTCGTAATTAGTTACAATAATAACTACAATATAATGTTGGTATGAGCGGTGTCGTGGATGCTTCCCCGCTCATACCTAAAGCGTTAAGGTGAACGTCTCTCGCACTGGCTGCTCGCCGGGCACACGCCCACATCACTTTAAATATAAAACAATACTTTAATCTGCATATGGCACATTCTGTTCATAATCACTTTCAGCATTTAGTATCTACATTAGCCTAACGGTAATCGTATGTATATTTAAATAGAATCAAAATGGAAGTGCCTGTGTTTTGTCGCTATAGGTCTCATTTTGCCACGTTTATTTATTGAAGCGTCCGCGTCGTCGTGCGTGAGGTTACTCCGAACAATTAATTGACATATTTTATTAGATAGGAAAGCAGACAGTGCGAGCATGAAACGCCACAGCATCCACTTTTATACGTACATTATTACAGTCGCAAATATTCTTGTGCGACTTAAGTCATCATTTTCTAAGTATCTAGTATTTATAATAACGGTTACTGGCGGCGTGGTCGTAACGCCAGTCACCTGGTGGGATCTTTTAACACTACATAAACAGTGAACGTACCAAATCAATATCTACTTCCGAATAGCCCCCGTTTTGTGGATTCTCGGGCTCTATTAGACGATGCATTTTTACCGACATTCGAAACTGATTGTCGGCCATCGTTCGTGCCCGATATTGAATAATTTATGCTCAAGCTAAAGTGTTATACAAATAATAATGATTTACTTGCAGAAGTAAAATTCTGAATGTTAATATTACTTGACCAAATCTAGGTATGTAAAAGATGAAGCGCAGATCTATAAAACAGAGGGGGTCGGTGGGGAATAAAGAGACCATTTAGAGCTAGTAGCTCGAAATGATCGGTATCGCGGCGGTCAGCAGACAGTCTCGGCGGGCGCGGGCGGCGAGTGCGCCAGCGCAGCCAACGGCGACAGCGGAGACAGCGGCGACAGCGGAGACAGCGGCGACAGCGGTGGCGGCGGCGCCAGCGGTTCCGGCGAGCGACGTCGCAGCGCCTGGCGCTTGCGGAACTCGAGGAACTCCTCCTTCATGGCGCGCACGCGAGCTTCTACGTCGTCGCGGGACGGCCGCGCGCGAGTCCGCTCCGGCGTCGATGGCGTCGGAGTGCGCGTGGCGCGGTCCCACTCGTAGTGTACGTCTACCGAGCCCGCGTCGCCCACCTCGCCGGAGCCGGGCCGCGGTGGCGGAGCCGGCGGCGGCGGCCGGTACGGTGGCGGCCGCCACTCGGCCAGGCTGCCCGTGCGGCTGCTACGATTGTGTTGCGAGGACGAAGCGTTTTTGCTGCCGAATCCACTGGACGATGACCGACTTTCGGGCGAGGCTTCGTGGGGAGGCGGCGGCAAATCTGCGACGGCTCGCGGGCGAGCGTGCCGCGGCAGAGGCCGTGCGCGCGGTCTGGCGAGAGGCCCGGAGGTGGCGCGCGTCGGGTCGTGAGCGCTCTGTCGCAGCGATCTCAGGCGGAAGGGAGACGGAGGCGTCGGGAACGAGCCGTCGGCCGAGCTCGGGAAGGGCACGGAACTGAGGTCGGACACGTGGAGCGGCGACCAGGGCGTCCAGGCGGCTGCCCACGGAGGCCATGGCGGCCACGGCGGCCAGTGCAGCGCCAGCGCCGGCGACGAGGCGCGGAACAGCGGCGGAGCGGCGGACGGCCGCAGGGGCGCGCGCAGGCGCGGCAGGAAGCCGCCGTCGTCGGACGAGGAGGGCGCGGGCGAGGGGGCGGGCGACGCGGACGGCGCGGCCGACACGCGCCGCACCGACACCCAGTACCGCGCCTCGCCGCCGCAGCGCGACGCCGGCCACACCCAGTTTGCAGTAAACCGCAAACACTGCACTATACTCGATATTCCGCGTTCTCTAAATCTGAACACAACGAATATGTTAGCTAGGTATACCTTAATTACATTTAAACGTCTTGAAAGTGCATCTATGTTTTTCTATAGGTCCTTTGACCAATAAAATACACGATAAGACAAAATATTAATCAGCTTAATATGTAGGTACAACTGACCTGATTTCCTGGTAAAGCAGCGTGAATGTAGTGAGTAAAATTAGAGTTGTTCAAAAGGACCAAAAAAGATAAATATTAAGTAAGTACCTAAATAGACACAAGTACATAAGAACTTACTTCTTAAAAGGCACTTGAGTGCTATCTGCGGCGCGGAGGTCTGTCAGTCGCGCGGCTACCATGTTGTATGCTGCAATCGGATAATTTCTGAACATTAACGTAGTGGAGTGGCGCTCCGCCCCGACCCAGCCACGGCCGCCGCCCGCCACCCTCGCTATGTACCACCACCACCACCCACCATATTGTCAACCAAAACACAACGAGCACTGGAATGGACTCCTAGATGTTACACGTGATTCGTTTCAACACTTTTATGGATTCGTTCCATAACTGGAAATGATCAGTAGTATTACTGTTACTATCAATAGTCATCAAATTTTCTAGCTTAAATTGATCCTAGAAAATGAAGAGATTCCCAGCCTTTAGAGTGCAGATACGGAGCATCGGTGGTTCTTTCCAGTGCACGTTCTTATGACGATGAAACTATGCAATAATGACGTGACGTGATGATGTTTACAAGCAGAATATGGATCCGGCGAATGCACAATTGCAATGAACTTGTTACCCAACACGCGGAACAATATTTGCTGCGCGAATAGTTGAATGGGCTTACGTATTGTTGATGAAGGATTTATGAGCGAAAGTTTTATTACATACAAACCGCTTACGTTCAATCTTTATAGTATCTCTGTAGTAGATATGTATGCCCACGAGAAAATCCATTCACGTAGAAGAGCTATATCTGATAGCAGTCTATCGTATCTATGAAGCAAGATTACTCTAGCGAGCTAGGGCAATATTCGTCTCTAAAGTTTACGTATATTCGTTTCGCGATTTCTCTAGCCCTACTGCTTTATCTTGGACTACTTGATGTTTAACGAGTAGTTAGTTACCTTCAACTTATTTTTAGGGCAAAAATGCATTATTTACATAAACCTAACGCATGCAAAAAGCTTACAAAGGAAACGCCAATGTATGAGTGAATTAAGCAGATAATATACGAACGAATATGTAATTTGCCGACAATATGGTAAGTTATGTAAGGAAGTCTACCTGTCTTCAACGAACGCGTTATCTACGTAAAGAGCCTACGGAACTTGTGTCGTTTATAATAATGAATTGCTAGTTACTGACAATATTTTCGTTGCGAAATTGCAACGACCAAGACGGAATGACATTTTTAGTCCAACTCAACTGAAAGGTAATCAGTTAAGTCTCAGGGCTGTGGGTTGTGTTATTTTATGTTCAAACAATCATGGAAATGTTTATTTTGTATTATGATCTGATTAAAATATGTACTTATTTTCCAGTCTGTGGAAACAGATGTTTTGACATGACGCTACGAGTTCATTTAAGTATGTTTGATCGTTTTATGCTTGCAGTATGCAAGACGACACAGTTCGTTTTATCCGTCAAAGTTGAAGAATTATTATGGTATTAGTAAGTTCCATAACAGCTAGCACGTCTATGGAGGCAAGATCGCGGGACAACTAGCGCCGGCAGCGGACTAGCGGCCGCTCGTGTGACGAGTCTCACCTTTCTCCTGCTTACGACGTTTACGTTTGTTGCAGATCTTGACGGCGCACACCGAAAGGATGATGGCCACGATGAAGAACAGGATCCCGCCCACCACGCCCGCCGTGATCGCTTTGTGCTTCACGCGCGCCGGCACCGGGAACTTCACCTCCTCGGAGCTCTCGTAGCTCGTGGCCGAGTTGGCCAGCACTCGGAAGTAGTACGTACGACCACCGACTAGGTTTTTAACTGAAATGTTTCGTTAAGGTTGCTGTGATGAACATTGTACTTTATTGTGATCTGATTCTGTTAATTAGTACACAGCTGATACTTACATCTATGTTAATTTAGTGCGTAAGTTAAGAAAGAAAGACTGGGAACTCGATTTCTATGTTTAAACATATTTTGATGAACTAAGCAAGTTGGAACCAGGCGACTCTAGGTGATCTAGGTATCTATAGTCCCAAAATTAAAACAAAAACTCATTTTGGAAATAAAATCATGATCTCAAATTAGATACTGTAGATAATACAAAGTTTTGTTAAATGTAAGAATCTGGTTCAAATCAGTCGTAGCTCAAAAGTCAATAATACCCACCTTAAATTATTTGGCCTATTGTGTTACCTGTGCTTATTTTAGAAAAATATTAAACGGCTAATATTTTTTGTTGCTAGGCTGAGTTTTATTTAATTGGAGGGCAAACCACGTACCTACCAAATACATAATAAATCTAGAAAGTCTCGTAAATTTGACAAGAAAAAACCTAAATAAGTAGGTATCATTAATATTGTTAGTACAGGGCAGCTTGTCTATCATAATTTACCCAAGTAGCTGGTCTCCTCGGGTCGTATCTGCCCTCGGTTGAGAGTCTTCCACTGTGCATCAGTTCGGTACTTGATGGTGTAGTACTGCACCAGGTGCGCGCGCTCCAGCGGCGCTTGCCACGTGATGAGGAACCCGTTGTGCACCTCCGTCACCGTCAGGTTGCGGGGAGGACCAGACTTCGGACCTATGTTTAGAGAATGCTATAGTTTTGTGATCCTGTGACCCTGGGTTACCAGAGAAAAAAATGATGTTGTGGATGATAAAACGAAAGTGACTAACCTGATACAAAATAATGTCATGTTATACCTATGTGGTGAATACAGTCACTAATTTAATAAATGTAAGTAAATATTTAAATAAACAGAGCTGTAAAAATAATTATTTATCTACTATTATACTTTATACTAATGCAAAATTAATCTTTTCGTTAAAATTATAAGCAAATTATTCAGTGAGAAATTAGAATAGAGATAAGGTTTGAACATGCAACTGTTATAAAATAAATACAGAACAAAATACAAACAACACAGGATTAAAACATCATATACCATGCACTAACTACACACGTCAACACAGAGTCAGGTCTAGGTACAGACTAAGATGTATCTAAATCTTGAAACAAAATATCTAACTACCTACATGGATGATTGTTACATGAGATGAGATGAAGTGATAGAGTTAGTTATTACTGTGCAACATTTGTGGGTATATACCAGAGCCTTCGGGTGCGTTTTGGAATATTTTTTCGTCTACAGGCCCCGCCGGGGTGGGTGCCGCCTTCGGTTTGGCGCCTACATCTACAAAAAGCAATCTTAAGATAAACAACCCACCTCAAATCCAACCAGACCTTGCAACTGGAAACTTTCCTCAATATATCTATTAGTCAGTTCGTTTGACATAAAAGTTAACAAGCAATCCAGAACCCATACCTGTTATGCACACGGATAATATTTTTTTAATAACATAGTGTAAAACTACGATTATTTCTTATTACCATGTTATAATACGCACATGTAAAGTCCCGCCACACATAGAAATCAATTAGATTATAGCACTTACCAAGAGTTCTTATTGTAATAGCTTTACTCATCATTCCTTCTCCTATCGTATTCTTGCTGTTCACTTGAAACTCATACGTCGTACCAGGCTGGAGCCGATTTATTGTGACCTGTGTACAAAGAACAAGTTTTATTGGTCCTTCTTTGATAGACACCAACGAAGCTAAAAAAAGTTCAGAGTATATTGATTAGTCCTATTTGAAAATTTGACAAATGCAAACATAGCTATAACCCTGTTTTTCTTCTTTGAAATCATTTCATCAATGTTGGTTGTCAAGGACCCTAACCAAAATTGTCTCGAATAAAGTTTACACACCTTACGATAACATTTTATCCGACTATCCAAAGATCATTAATCATTTTGGTCCTTCGAGCCAAAAGTTCCGCGCAACTCGACGCTACGGCGTAGACCCTCTACGAGCGACGCTATGAAATGTTTTTCAAATACTTTTGGTAAAATTACGTCAGCTACGCTCATTTTGAGTTTAGCACATCGTTAAAAAACTTAGACTTTTTTATCCTTTACTTCTTCTGATAAATGATTTTACTTCTGTAAGTAGGTTTGTAAAAACATTTAACACGCTCCCACATTCTTTTACATTTAGCACGCGCACATGCATGGTAAAAATAAAATTGTATTTTGTAGCAGTCGTCGTGCTGCTGTTGGTTTTCGTGGTTCAAGAGTTACAAGTACAGTCAATCGCACATGAGAGGTATCAACTAGACATTGACAGTACCTTTATGTCGTAGCAGTAAGGGTGATTTCTTACAGTTTACCACTGATGTGCGATTGACTGTACTAGTGTGTTGAAAATTGTTGTTGGAAATTGTTTTGGACGGAAATTCTAGACAAAAACAATTTTATTTAAGTTCAATCTTTTAAAATCATGTGTAACATTTTTGAAACCATCTTTATTTTAACCCCACATCGGACTTTTTTTTTTCAAGGCTACTTATTGACGTCTACAATCCGCTATCTTAATGTTATAAAAACAAAACCAAGCTTATAATCATCGCACGACCTCGACAAGTCAATAGACGCCTCTTATCTCTCTCTCGTCGTTAGGATGCTTCGAGGGTATAAAGAATCCTACATACAAAGTTACATAAATAAACATAACCCTAGTCTTTATAGAAGTAGAACGACAGCGCAATCGGGTAAAAAACTGCGAATACTCACAGAAGTAGCACCAGATGGCGTAACTGGGACCTTAGTCCACTCTGAGAAGCCGGCCTCCCTGTACCAGATGGTGTAGTCTTGCTTGTAGTCGGGCCCGCCAGCGTACCCCGGCTGCCAGCGCAGCGTCACTTGGAACTCCGTCGCCGTGCCCGACACGTTGTACGGCGCGTGCGGCTGTGTTCCCTCGATCACTAGCTGCGTGTCCGCTACTATTGTTGCCACCTGAAGAGGACGTTTAGTAGTTAGTGTTATTGTAAAACGAATATACTGCTGGGGAGTTTGTTGTGCTATTCTTCTTCCCAGCTAATGCACTGGGAAAAGAGGAAGGGCGGGCGTTTTGGCGGACCGCCTTATGTAATTTTGACGTTCAGAAAGTGAATCGCAGACTATTGCATTAAATGATTTTTGATTTTTGATAGAGTGTCGTTACGTATGCATGATGAGAAATATACTTTTCAAAGTGACAATGATAGTAAAAAGATGCAATAATTTAATAAAAAACACAGCTGTTGGTCCCGGTTGTCATTCGTAGAGTTTTGATAGTCGTTACGGGTAGTCAGAACCTCGAAAGTCCGGCAACCAGTCTTACCTCTTTGTAAGACTGGTTGTCTTAATAAGTGTGTTACCTCGTTGGAGGCGACGCACTGGTAGATGCCGAAGTCCTGCCTGCGCAGCGTGTCGATGGTGATGTTCCCGCCCAGCGCGCGCACGCGGCTCTTTTGCAGCGGCAGGCCGTCGCGCCGCCGCCACACCACGCTCGGCCGCTGCGTGCCCTCCGCCTCCTGCGCCTCGCAGTGCATCTCCACTGACTCGCCCACCTAACAGGAACATAGGCACGCCATTAGTAAGTATACTAATGGCGTGCATCTGCTTCGATGTTGGCAGTGGCCAACATCGAAGCAGATGGCAGCAAGTACCACCCAAGACAGTCAAGTAATAATAAGTAAAGAAAAAAATTTTATTATTCAAAATTATAAGGGTTTTACATTGGCCCCAATCTAGTCAAGTCTGTATCTTTAGCACCAATATGGAGGGTTTACCAGTTAAGCATTTCATTTAAAAACATATTCGGTAAAAAAGTAAAAAGGATTTCTTCACAATATAAAAACTATAAGAATCAAAATTTTTACGAGAAAGAGTTAATTGAATAAAGCACCAAGGCAGATGACAGCAACTAATTTTTCCGTGAAGACCGTGAAGACTTGCATAAGTTACATTTTCGGAGAGGGAGAACCTTACATTATGTCATTTAAAATTATTAACAGGAGATAGTTTCGTAAAAGTATTCTCTCGCGGGTTATATAAGGTTAACTGGACAATGCCACACTGAAAGTTTCATTTACCTTTCTTTGGTACAGAGGTTCCGGTTCCACTGTGAACACTGGTGGTTTACGAACTAAAACTTCCATCGGACCTGCAAAACGAAACCATTATTAATTTCCCCTGAAATAACACCTCAATTTTATTACAATTTCTTGTTTTAATATGTTCTGTCTTACCTGAAGACCCTTGAGTTCCTTGCGCGTTATAAGGAGTACAAGTATATCGACCCTGATGGTTCTGGTTGACTCTCGTGAACAGCAAGGAGCCGTTGTTCATGATCACGATATCCTTGGTCTGGTAGGGCTCCAGCAGTCGCTTGTCCTTCGTCCACGTCACGTACTGGAGGGGAGGGTTGGCCTTTATGTAACACTGCACCACACCGGCCAGTCGGAAGGGGAGGTATTGCACGGTTGGAGTAAACGTTACTTTTGCTGGATCTGTGGAAATAATGTACGGTTAATGGTTAAGTATGATGCACTGTGTAATCTGCCTATAGATAAGTTTGTTCTGTCTAGTACTGATTCTAATTCGAATCCAGGATAAATAATCTGTCCAAAATGGCCATATTACATTTTAAGAGGGGTCAAGTGCAATGTCAAAACTTGTCACCAAGATTTTCAACTCCTAATTACCTACTCGAATTCGAATTGTACTCAGCTAACTTCAGGCGAAAACGTTAGAGTCACTCGCGAAATTCAAGTTTTCTTATGTTTTTGCAATTTGCTTGATGATTTTAATAATTATATTTCTGTAAATATTAGTATTTGTTACGATCGCGAACCAACAACAACAGTAGTTAAAGCAACAAAATCTCACATTCAACATTCAAATAGGCCGAAGCGCTCTGCGGGTCTCCAATTCCGTTGGACACTTCACAGAGGTACTGTCCCGAATCGTCGGCTGCCACAGGGTTGATGACGAGCGCGCCATCTCTTCGGATGGTGACCCTGGTCTCCAGCGCCGCCACCTCGGCCACGGGAGCACCTTCACGGAACCACTTTACTGTCACATTTCCAGGTAAGGCCTTCGCTTCGCATGAAAACTGTACTTTCTCTCCTTCTAGCTTCGTTTGGTTTGTTGGCGGCATCTGTAGTAATAGTTTTGAAATTATTTTAACTATTATAGAGCATACATTGGGAAACTAATATGAGTAGGTACCATTTTTTTTTTGATAGTAGGTATGTCGTCAGTGCTGTAATCGTAGTCTATTTACGGGAGATTAGCTTTTATTTTTGGAACTCTACCATATGCCTCATATTATGGGAGGCAGTCGCCTCCTTCTGCGAAGCAGTCATGCTAGCGAAGGAGGTGGCGGGACGGATGAGGGAGAGAGCCTCCCGTCCCAGCCGCCGCGGGAGACGCTCCGGGCGTCGGGAGCCGCGTGACGACTCCCGGCCACCGTAGGCGCGGGCCTGCGGGCGGAGCGCAATGGGTAGCTCACAGTCCGATCAGGACCAGGCCCGTGCCGGACGGCGCGTAAGTGTTCCACGCGCGCCTCAAAGAGTTTTCAGCATAATTTGAGGGGCCCCTTAGGGCCGAAGCCTGCCGGGTCAGCGGGATTGTCCGAAAGGGTTACCGCTACCCCGGAACATAAAGGGCAAAGGAAGGAACATGGGTGGGTTTTAGTCAGTAAGAGTCTGACACTCCCTTCCGCTCCACCCAGAGCGGGAGGGGTTATTTGATGATTTCCCATCCGGATAAAAAAAAAATTCCTCATATTGTGGAGGAGGTGCGAGTATAAAAGTAGTAGGGAGGTTTATGGAAGGGCGTATAATTACAATTGTTTCAATATTAGGTTACATTCGTATTTATTAGTCATACGTATTTCTAATAAAATATCCCGACTTTTACTTTTGTTATATTTTCTTAAATATCTATTATGAAAAAAAAAATGTATGTTTAAAGTGTATTAAGTATAGGAAATAATAATAATTAATCTTTTATTTCAGACAGTATTACAGTCCATAATTATAATACAATTTTATGAATAATATTTTAGCGCTAATTAAGAGTTTATATTTTCAACAAGTAAACATTACACTGTATTGTAATTCTTTTGAAACTCACTGTAATAACAGCTCCTCCAGCGATAATGACGCGCGCAGTGTGCGACACCTGTCCCTCGCCATTCCTCGCGATGCACGTGTAGTCGCCGATGTCCTCGTGGCGAATGTTGCTGATGCGCAGCTCCGTGCCGTCGTTGAAGATGCCGACTGTTCCCGAAGGCTCTACCGGGTTCGCGTCCTTGTACCACAGGATCTCCGGCGTGGGGGTGCCCTCCGCCTGGCAGTTGAGGATTATGGCGTCTCCTGGAATTGAAAGTACGTGTTAATTATACTTTAGAGATATTCTTATTTACTTTACACTATATTGAAAAGAACCAGGTTCTGAATATTTAATTATTATCTAACCATAAGAGTAATAAGCAATTTTCTTAAAGTCAATACATAATCAACCTATAACGTTCCCACTGCTGGGACAGAGGCCTCCTCTCAGTGAGAGGGAGTGGGCTGTAATCCACCACGCGGGCCCAGTGCGGGTTGGCAGATGTCACATGTCTTCGAACTTTTGGTTTTAGGACATGCCGCTTCCCTCACGATGTTTTCCTTCACCGTTTTGAGAGCAGTGGTGATGGAATAATTTACACAAAAAAATAATTTACATAAAGCGCCTGTCTGGGTTCGAACCTACAACTCGTAAGTCGCGGTCGTTACCACTGGGCCACCACTGCTCGTTTAAACTCAAATATATCAATATAAACTAATTTAATTTTTTACGTGATAATTATTTTAAGACAGGATGGTGTGGATTATTACTTTACACAAGTCCGCTCAAAGTGGTTATATTATTATAATAACAAACTCTATGAAAGCATAGAGTTTGTTATTATAATAATAGAACCACTTTGGTCATTTTATATGTGTGAGATATTTTTATGAGTTAAATAATTTTTTGGTCTAACAGTCAATCAAAAAGAAGGTAGTATAATGGTTGAAAGTAAGATAATTCTCGTGTTCAAGAAAAAGTTAGTTAGTTTTCTAATAAGCTTATTCATAACCGGCCTGCGAGTATGAGGTATGAAAGTATGTATAGTTACAACCGCTTTTATAGCTTTTCATAGTAGAAAGCCAAGGAACAGCGTGCCAGTTGGGTTAATATATTTGCCTTAAGCCTGATTTATGAGATATGCGCTCCCATACTATTCGTAGGACCATTCCAATCCTTTACGTTTGAAAAACTCACCTAAATTAACGTAAATAATGTCTTCCGGTGTGATGGAGAAGCGTGGTGGCGCGTGCACGTCCAAGTGGAACCATGTGCCATTTTTGTGCTGGTTGGGTGACCGGTTGAGGAACACCACCTTACACTCGTACCAACCCTGGTGAAATAAGTGAAAACCATTACTCACAAACCCATTTTAATATGTTACTTTTCAGACTCAAGCAAACATGTTGACCATGAATGTGTCAGGAAAGCATAAGCATGTTTGTGGTAGTCACCTGGTCAGACTCCCGGATATTGGTGAGGTTGAGGCTGGCGGCGCCGTAGGGTGAGTCCGGCGCCACGCGCGACACCCGGCCCTCGTAGCCCTCGCCGCTGTGCGTCGGGTAGCTCTCGTACCAGATGTAGATCGGGATGTCCTGTCCCTACACACACACGCCCACATGTTAATAACCGAGCAATACTGGTGCGAACTTGTTAAGACTACCACTTAGCTTACATACAGCTAAATACTTATATATACCAAATACTTTTCGCCGCATAACTGGTCGTAGCGCTACACATTTCCAACTCTGTCTAAAGCTTTCAAGACGATGCGATGCGTTTTCACAAAACACAGACAGAATCAGATGCTGGATCTTGTAACGTGACGTGCAATTCGGTCACAATTGCACGCGGAAGTCATTTTGGTTTTGTGGTTACAAGATTCAAAACTATCTACATAAAGAAAGAAAACTACTGAAGCATGCAAGGATGATAAACAAATCATGAAACTGATTACGTGTACCTACAGATCTTACTAAGCTCGAACTTGCTCGTAAGTCGCTGTCGATGTATTTGCGTTTGAAGGCGATACATAATAAATTATGTATTCAAACATTGTTATATATACGATATAACGTACGCTTAGTCAATATTCAATAGGTTACATACAGTTCTGCATGCAGAAAGTGAAAACGGGGAAACTTAAGCGTTTCTACAGCATGCAACAAAGTAGATCAACTGTGCAGTCACTTGAATGAGTTACAATACAAGGTATGTCAAGTAAGTTGTACATGAATCTACTATTGCCGACAGAGCGTGGGAGAAGCCCACAGCCACAGGAAGAGAGAAACAGACAGAACCGCCGCCAGTGCGCGAGAGTGCGCGTGCCCCGTGTCAGCCGTGTAAGCGATAGTGCGCCCGAGACTATCTCAGAATAACAACGGTGCACCCAAATAAAATAATAGGAGGAAAAAATCTTATTGTACATGTAAAGTGGCGTGTATGTGTATGTTCGTATCTAACGGGGGTCTGCTGCTCTCTCGGACTCGCTTTGAAGGCCTTTATCACTGTGGGTATGTCGAACCGGTCTGTGACGAGCACGGTAGGTACACGAGGCAATACGCAGAAGAGGCAGAGATACACAAAAGGCGTGCGGAGGGCGCGCGCGGGGCGAGGGCGCTGGGGCGGCGCCCCCGGCCCGCGGCGCCCGCGCGTTACCACTAGCACGGGACAATACGAGGTGTCGGAGCCGACACAGACGAGATATACTTTACATTCTGCGGGGCGCGTCGCGCGGACGAGCCGACCTTTACTGAACAGAAACACACACACGGTAGATGAGCAGCGTTGTATTGTAAGAGTGGAGTGTGGACCGTCGTACCGTTTCGCCTACCTTCTTCTCCCACTGCAACACGTACGGCACCGGGATGTCTTCCGGAAAGTCCACCTGGCAGTTGAACACCACGCTCTCGCCGAGGATCGCCGTGATGTGCACAGCATCTTGGTGGTCTTGGTGGCAGGTTACTGTGCGGGCAAAACGAAGCAAATATGGTAACTGATGTGATGCTGAAACTTGATTCCTGTCTGATTAACAGGTGCCAGAAATTACTTACTCCGAATGATAGCCAAGCTTGTAAAAGATATGTGTATCCAAAGATATATGTTACTGGACTGATAGTTAAGGGGGCAAGACAGCATGGTATACTACCTGGCAGGTTCACTAGCAGCAGTAGGAGCAAGCCGGCGGCGATGTGCGGCGGTTGCACGGCGCGCCAGCCCATGCCTGCGCTCCCATGTCACGGCCGCGCGCGGCGACTCATCGTTGATGCATCACCTGGCAAAAGAGAAACACCACACTAGGATCAACTTCTTTATACCTAAAACCTCTTCTCAAAGTACTACGAGGACACAGCCTCGTCGAAGGGTATGTAAAGGTCTTATATCCCAGTTACATTAAGCTACGGATAAAAACGATATATTTTCTAAAATAAGCAGGAGAATTATAGCGGCCAATTAATGATATTTCAGCCTACTAAGGTATTTTCATTCAAAGATACTCACAAGAAGCATTAAACTTCTCCACTACAAGACTTTATATGCTGTGGATAACGGTGTGAGTTTCACATTTATATAATATCTTTGTTTATATTGTTTGCGCAGATATAATGTGTTACTGTTTGTTTGTCCCAAATAAATAAATAAATAAATAGACTTTACTGACAAATGCCTCGGAATACTGAGTACTAACCAAAAAAGACGAGAACTCTATAAGTTTTCGAACGGAAAACTGCAGGGCATATATTCGGTGCAGTGCTGGAAAACGAACAACGGCGAAAGCGGTACAACCATGAGCTTTACGAGATGTAAGATGAGCCTAATGTCATTATTATTATTTATTTATTTCAGAGAATCTCCATATAAGTTACATAATTACAAATAAAGACCATCGAAATTGGACATTTTCGATGGGCAAGACACGTCACAAAAATTGACGAGACCAGGGCACCTAAACGTGTACTTGATAGTTAATCAGCTGGTCGGAGAAGTCCAGGCCGGTCCAAGCTCAGATGGTTGGATGGCATAGACGACTTTAGGAACTGTTGGAGTGAGAAATTGGAGAGAAAAAACAGGCAATAGGTCACGTTGGAGAAATATGCTTGACTAGGTTAAGGCCCAGGTGATGACCTGAGACATTAACCTAGATAAAATGTGGAGTTGCGATATAGGCAGTCGACTTAATCCATGATGCTTTTAGATCCGTTTTGCATGTTAGATTTCATTCTTATTGGCTGTTAATACCCATTCCTTGTCAAGCTTCATAGATCGGTGAAGACCGAAGTAGGTATGTATATACGGTTTTCATTTGTGGAAGACAACCTAAAGCATGTCTGTACGAACTTTATTTGTCATGCATGTGTTACTCTATATTTTGCCAGAGTAATCATAAATGCCGCGACTCATTTTAAATTCCATAAATAATCGAGCGACGAATGTCTGTTCAGATAATTTCCTATGCTGATGTGTTTTAGTTATTTAGTATCGCATTATAGTTGGTCATTACCTTGTCAATGCCATGTTTGTTCTTCGAGGGGAATCGTTTAGAGGGTCTTTAGGTATCATTATAAACAACAAAATTTATGTACCCACCATCTGCTGACAGTAGTCCTTTAGTATTAATGTGATATATTCAATAATTTATGCTCAATATGTTTGAATTTAACGTGAACATAGGGCGATATCGTGCACGATGAAGAACGCTGCTATTATACACCGCATACATATATACCTACATAGGTACCTAACCTACTACCTTACCATCGGGCGTTGTAATTTGAAAATGTGTCTAGCATACTATATGTAGGTAAAGCCTACTATAACTGGACGCAAAACAAGAAACTCGCCCCTAATCATGAAGGAAGGAACTCGTCATGACCTTTGGAAGTTAAATATATAGTTGTTATGAAGGTTCTTTAGAGCAACTTTATAACAACTGTATATTTCTGTTCATCAGGTACTAATTTGATTCGTCAGCTCCCTGTGTATCAACCCCTTATTATCTGTTCGTCAATCATAAACCTTCGTGGGAATATTACCAACTGTCCATATTTTCTATTTTCCAATATTCTAAAATTACTCGACAGAAAATGAAGGTACCGTGCTTTTTTTAGGAAAAATCCCCGTGTAATCGTCACTGAAACATGTTTGTCGAAGACTTAACTCCCTGTTAAATCTGTCAATTACCTGTGGATTTGAAGACAATTTGCAAATGCTGAGTCAAGTCAAGGTAAATATAGCCAACGTTTTGGCAGCTTATTGAAGTTTTGTAGGACGGTTAGTTATTTCTTATCATTTAATGGTTTTTTTTTGTATTCCGTTTCATGATGACTTGAACGAGCCAAATCACAACGTTTTGGTATCGGAATCCGCCCAAGCCATAGAGTTAACACTTTTTAACCCTTTGTAATTAAAGTAGGTAAATGTATAAAACGCACGTCAACTCCATATAACAATTTAAAAAAATCTTGAATATTAATCTTGAAAAGAATGGATCTACAATGTAGATTTTATTCCTTACCAAGCACCAGTAAATAATCCGTACTGCAATAATAAATTATCATTCCTAGTAATTATAACATTTCAGTTAATAGCCAAAGTAAGTAATTACGCAGTTAACTACCTTCGTATATAAATATCATACATATTAGCATAGCCGATAAGCTAGGCGGTGTATGAGAGGTGGGTGACCTTTGAACCGAGCTCGTCCTTGGACTATTTCCCGTGGCTAGTAATTGCACTACATCACGACATATAATCGACCTACACCCCAGCCCCTACAGCCTGCCATAGCCGTCAATATCCTAACGACGCTTACATGCCTAGCTTTTATTTATGGTACCTATTTGTTGCATTTAAATTTACTTCGTCGAGTACCTTGGATACGAATTACGATTATTGTTGTGTGATCTTTTGCATTTGAGTTTTGTGCAAATTATGAAAAAGCTCACACACTGTTTGCGTAGGCCCACCGTTCACATTTCTCCCCTCTTTAGAAAATTTATATCTCTATTTAAAAGTGAAAACTCTTTGTTGTAAGAAAAGTTTAAAGTGACTTTACGTTATCACTGGAACTACAGTAATTTTCTTTATGCAAAATGAATCGCGGCAGATCCTTGGCCTGAATCTGAAATAAAGACAAACAATAAAAAAATCAACATAATATTCAAGGAAACCACCGTCCTTTTTGAATAAATATTTCATTTTATACAATGGCAATTTCGAAAGGATTCGAACGTACTTTTTTATATGATGATTTTTGAATTTTTCTTGAGGGAGATTCGATCAGATGGCACCCCTATAGAACAACCCATTTTATTAAATGAGTTTCGATACAACTGTTTCCTCAAATATGAATAGGGTGCTTCTATCATCATAACCGTGGCCATTTACAAAAGTGCTTCTATGAAAATATTTTGTTTGAATAACAAAAATTGGGTTGTGAGTTTTAGTAAAATATTAACAGGGAAGGTTTTTTACACGAGCCACAACCATGCTTTTACCTCAAGGCAATGTGTAGTTCCAAAAGTTGATATTTGACTAAAAGTAAAGTTGTGCTTTTTAAAATATTTTGACGTTGATCAGTTTTTCTATCCACAGCTGACAGACACTATGGTAAGAAAATCAATTTAAGATAACGTAGCAGTCCACGTGTCAATTAATTTTAAATACTCCATAAGATTGCATAACAAGCTCGTGTGTTTGATTTTAAATCATACATACATATATGTGTCATCATCATACACGGTGTCGCCGAAACATGAAGAACTAAAAAGCTCGAGCACGCAGATATTTTATTTGTCGAAAAAAATACACCTGCGTGCTTCGAGGCCTACCAGAATTCACGCTGAATGTGAGTCAGGATTTCAACAAAACTAAAAAAGAAGTTGAAAAAGAAGTTGACAAAAGCCATATTTTATTTAAAAAAAAATAGATTGTAAATGTAATTTTATTTGTTTCATTATACACTGTAAGTATGATGTACCAATATAATAATTATAACTGGTTATAACGTACTAAAACTAACACAATTTCAACGAACTTAGAAATCACGCATTCACTTGTAACCGTTGCTCTTACTAGCTAGGAAAATCACTAATCATATGCTTCCTAAATTAAAGAACTTTTAACTAAAAGCTACTTATTTCTACCATAAATATATAAAAGTAATACCTATTAGAATGGCAGTGAAATAATGTGACAGAGATGATGTCTAGCTATCATGGAAAAGTACGTTATCTCTTTCGGTAAGGTTTCAGTCCGTTATTTAGTTTCAGGGGATTCTTTTTACACTTCTTGTAATAAGGAATTTATGTAATTCCAAAAAAAAATATTCACTAATGAGAGCAGAGAAATATCTGCATATGGAATTCAGTGGAAACTGGTATGAATTGTAATAAATAGTGGTTATCAAAAATGTAGTGATAAGGGCACAACGTGGCAAATGTCGGGCAAGGGGAGTAAGACTTGTGACGTGCTCTGAGCCGTGAGCAGCAACGAGCAGGGAGCAGCCGGGGCTGCGAGCAGGCGGGCAGACGCGCGCGTGCGGCCGGCGGAACGGTCAGCGGATGCTGCGGCACTCGGAGCTATCGATTTTCCTACCTTATCGTCGCGCGGTACGAGCGAGTGCGGGAGCGCGCGGCGAGTGTGGTCGTGCTGACGGGGACAGTGCGGCGCTCTCGTAGGGTGCGGGGCTCCGTCATCTGTGGAGGGCGGTCATGGGCTCGCGGCGGCTTTACGCGTGCGAGGCGTCGCGCGGCGGGCCGGGCACTGCCCGCCCGCGCCCAGCGCGTATTGATCGGTGCGCGCGCAAGCCGCCGCCCTCGCACATGAATGGTCCCCGGTGGAAGCTCACGTGCTCGCCGGCCTGGCCTGCTGTGTGACCTCCGCGCCACCACTACGTCCTCACTGCATGTCGATACTCCCCACGCTCATAATACACGCCGATCATTTAGCCTAAAAATTATGTGGCCCACATCGTTCCCGATAATGTGATCATTTTTAAAGCGATTGATTTTACAGTCCAAAATAATTTACTCTTTAGTGACTACGAGATTAAAATATTCTCCGTAAAATAAAAATTTCAGAAATACACTTATTGTTGTATCGCACGTTTATCCTTGACATTAAGAATATATATCTATGAAATAAGAGTAAGACTGCATGATAAATGGCAACAATTGTCTAGGATAGATCTTATAACAATTGTGCATAATAAAGTCTATAACTTGACAATGGCATGGTCGTCGATGTCTTCTATAACAATTATAATGGAGCATTCAACGACAGGTTTATGAGTGTGGCGCGAGGGGCGCCGGTATTGAGCCGGCTGACGCTCAATGCGCCTATATTGCCAATATGCGCCTTAATGCGCTGTCACTGATCACAGCAAATCCCTTCCACAGTTTATACATCGGGCACTGATTACCTCCCGTAATACGCTACCAGATTCGATGACGACGCACAAAAATATTTCACCCATATTGTCATATTTTGTGCCCATAGCTTGGCAAGTAATGGAAAGTTCATTTATATATAATAAAACAAAGGCTAGTTGTTAAAACAGGTTATCGATAACCACAATTCTAATTTATAGAAAAAAAAAACATGGGAAATACGTAGGCACACTGACTACGCCGCTACGCATATTTTAGATTTCCTTATTTATTTCCCGAATTAAGTTCAGATTAAGGTCTAATGGGATTACATGAAGATTATTGTGATCCCATTCAGTCTAAATAAAGAATACTCAAATGTCACCTAGTTATTTATTTATTTCATATATATATATATATATATATATATATATATATATACACATCTTAACGAATACTAATTATTATCTAGTAATTTAGTATTTATTTAATAGGAGCCATTTCAGAATATTCAGAAGTAAAATGTACAGAATAAACCAAGAAAATTGTCCACAGCTAGAAATAGCGTTGAAGTTGCCGCGACTACGCTCCGCTACGCGTTGCTACGCGGCCTACGCCGCCTCTACGACATAGTTATACATTTTCTAAGAGCTTTGTAATTAACAGGTGCTGAATTTATTGAATGAATATTAAATAAAATGTGTTATTATTTATTACGGAACGTGCTTTAACTGAAAATTATACGTTTTCATTTCCAAATACAAGATTTCGATAACTAAATAAAAAAATAAAGATAAAAAGTTTTTTTTGAGTTTAACGAGGCAATTAAGTAGGTACGATCGTTTTCCTTTTAAAGACAGATAAATGCTAAGAATTAAAACGTTCCTTGTTTTATACAACGGGGAATAACTTGGTTCTGTATTTATATTTTTTAACTAAGCATCCGCTCTGGAGCCGTGTTTGTGAAAATACATTTTGCTGCCCTCCGTCTTGGTTTTTCGATTTTTGGAAACAGGAGCCCTATTTCGAAAAATCTTTTCATTGTGCGTGCGAAGAATACATTGAGATTAAAGCCGCGTTAGGAATGACTTTAACGCATTGACAGTTTCTTCCTGTCGAACTATCTTATTTCCAAATGAATATGAATACAAGTAGGCATTTATCTTTTGACAGGTCTTCGGTTACATAGTTATTTATCATGATTTTTTAAAGTATTTTGATTGTGTTTTAAGTAACTCTGTTAGATAACATTTAATTTTGTGCAAGTGAAACCAATAGCAATAATTCTACTTTTAGATCTTCACAGATAACTTTATTGTTGCGACGCGACGATACGAACACAACACAAGCTATGATCAAAAAAAAAAGTCTGTGACGTACGCACGAGGTTTCAGTGCACAACCGTGGAGTGTTGCCAGCCAGCAGCCATCCAGCTAACGTCTCATGAAAGCCTATCACTACACTCGTACACGCGAATATCATACGTTCTCACAAGCCGCTGCTCGAAACGCCTCCCGCGCTGCACTCCGAAATAAAAATACACAGCATCGCGTTTTATTTCAAAACAAGAACCTTTATTTAAATGCACATTTGCAATGCGCTTTTTGTTGATAAAATAAGCATTTACATTTTTGAGCTCGTGGAAATAATGAAGGGGTATTTTTCTAGAAAGTTTTCCGTGAGATTATCATAAGCTTGGAGAACCTTTTATTACTGCTACACGTACACAACACAACTTCACATCATACAAAACTGTAAATAGGGTTTATAGATAGGTACGTATTCAGAGATACAAAAACGTAATCCTTTTCGTTGACAGTTCCGTCATTATTTTGCAAGCTAGTGTAGAGAAAAGATTACCTTCTCCAGTTTCTAAGCGAACCCTTCCGCGACTGTGTTGCGGCAGAAATATCATGTAGGTACACACTACACACATATCCAGCTATTTCGTGACCGGAATGAGTGATGGAAGACGGGAACCGGTCGGGTTGGCGCAGGAAGGGACGCCCAGTAAAATGACTTTCTCACCGAAAATACTACACGCCGCCTTTTATATTTTATAGACATTTCATATCACCATTTCTGTTCGAGGCGCCCGAAATATAATAAATAGTTGCCGATAAATTTGAAGTATACGTGTGTATCGTGTTGCTCGCACATATTTGTACACACGTAGCTACAACACATTCATCAGGATATGGACGAAAATAGTTTAGCAGTTAAATGTTCAAAAGAATGAGTTAAACAGTGATATATCACGTGGAATTACTGTAATAGGCACATCGCTTCATAAATTCGCAAATACTGCACTACAGATACAAAGTTTACACTGGGTACTGAAATGCAGAATGCAGTTAAATAATGCAGCAAGCGAGTCCGTGCAATGTCGTCGACGCGCTGCCTGCGATGACTGTCTCCCTTTATCATACAGCACGAGACCTTACTTTAATACCCACCAAAGCCTATTATCTGTACGGGGAAAAGTATCTAGGTACTAACAGTCAACTTTAGTTTCAACGTTTCGTGCTATCGTGCCGGCAAAATTATTGTATTAATATTGGAGCATTCGTGATCAATATCAGAGAAAAAAGTACAAAACTGTTATTGTTCACCGAATATAAAATGTATACGTATAAATACTGAACACGTAAATCAAATATGAATGTAGAGATACACGACGTACATGCGCGCGTAGTTTACGCGTCGAGTACGTGTTCAATATACATGGTATTCCAAAAGTGTGTCGCCGCAAACGCCGACATTTTTCAAAGTATTAGTATACCGAATAAAATCTAAGTTTGAGTTTAAAGGTTTAAAGAAAGTTACCCGTGAACGAATCTTATTACTCTTTTGTCGTGGCATGCAAGTTTAAAGTAGAGAATTCAGAAGAGCGATCGACAAAGTTGTGGCTGTCGCGACCAAAGCGGATTACTCGTTCAGCCTTCCCCGCTCCCGGGAATATCGCAACGATAACGCGATTATTTGAGCTCGTCCGAGTTGAGGGGACATACTATCCGTATCGTGAGCCTTGCCCGGGCTCGTGTTGGCCAAGCTGAGTGCCACTAGTTAGCGTTTCGCATTCGAGTGTGACGTCAACGGATACCGCACGCGGCCAACTTGATTCCGACCAATTATACACTGGAGCTGCAGTTACGGCCAATTACGAGTTTGGTCGAGTTGGTATTGGCTCCATGATACCCGAATCTAATTACGTGCATGTATGGAAGACCCTAACAGCCGCAGTGTTGGATGTCTACTGGCGTAGTCTTGGTCAAAGTTCTGTTATTTTACCCTCACCGGCCACATATCCATTTTATAAATAAAGACAAAGATTTGTGCTCGGCCAGTGCTCTTCACTCACGTCACTCAACGCTGATACATAACTGTGCCAAATTGAGCGCAAATATTCACAAGACCCTTATCTCTGTGTAATGAAATGAGTGGCGTGTATAAATTGCCCTGTAGGCCCTTACATCTGCACTACCACTAACAATAGGTAATTGGTTGAAGCCTTTCGGTCCAGTTTCTGACGAATTAAGTAAATTGTTCGATACATCGGCGCCAGTTTTTTTTCAGTTACCACGTAGGTGGGCTTGAGCGGGACGTATTAGAGTATATTGTGATTGTCTGGGAATGGTAATAAGGAATTTTACTGACGTTACGGGTTCCAGATTATGTTTTCCATGAATAAATAGAATGGGGGATGTAAAATTAAAGTATAAGTTTTTACTGCAAGAAGTTTTAATAGAATCCTTAAAGAAAACTAATAAAGAATTGAACTACAATATTTTTGCGAAAATATTATACTGTTGTTTAAGTAGAAGTATAATTAGCGGAGAGGCACCGAGCCAAAGTAGTTGAGTGGAGCGAATCAGCGAATAGTTTTTAAGAGAGAAACAAAGTCAAGTGGATATCTTACCGGTGCGCGCTGCATCCGACCACTGCTAGGCGCCAGGCTCTGCAACAAGAAAATACACTCTTTATTTTATATTTTACAACTCCATAGCCGTATTGAGAACTCTATTACTTTGCGATTTACGAAGCGAGGATCATTTTTAATGAAATATTGATGGAACAGCGTTGGTTTCTTTACAATTTTAGTTTTCACGACTATTCCTGCCTACTGCTTGTGGACAGTCGACCCGTACATAATTGTATATCTACTATCAACTAGCTTCAACTTTCTGACTAACTGACCGACTATTTAATTTTGACAATTCAAAAGTGCTTATAAATGGTTTAATTGAAATAAATTATTTGCGTTTGAGTATAATATGAAAATGTGGATAATTCTGTAACAACAGACAATTTGCGAACAAGTGTCTTCTTCAGCGTATGAAAAAGAAAAATAATCTGCCCAATAGATAATTTTCCTGCTTGTTGTTTTTATTGATATCTTGGGTTCACACATATCACGTAGAAAGCTTATAAGCGCCCCACGTAAGGTGATGCGTACGTGATATTAAATGAAGAAGAATAACGATTTCATTAAACGGTTTTGTGGGTGCGGTTATTGTAGAACTGTGTGAAACCGTCCAATGCAATTATGTTACAGTGGCATCATTTCCAATTTAATGATAGTCCGCTAGTTTTACAACAAAGCGAGATTAAATTCCTTAAACCCCATCAATGGGCATAGTGTACTTTAATTAAACACGTTTGTTAAACAGAGGCCTGTTTATGTATATACGTACTTACGGCTATTTTCATATCGTTCAAGCTATTATGAAGAAATACTTCAATTTTGTGTATGATACCTTTAGGTACCTATAGCGTTACGGCAATTGTAGCTTAGTCTGGCTGATACCTAGGTATAGTATCATAAATAAAGTTACATGGTAAGAGGCTCTGCCAATGTGTAATGATTTGAATTTTCAGAAAAATTTGTTGTGAAAACATCATCCAAATAAATTGGACAGATTTGTTTTCGTATGAAAAACAACGTGCGTGAAGTGTCGTTATTTTATCCTAAAGAAAATTCCAGTAGGTATATCCAATCATCTGCACATGGAAAATCATCAGAATTCTGAAGAAACACATCAAGCTCCATTACTAGCACTTTCCAGTGCCAGTTTTCAGCTCTTACTGTGATATTTTATCTGTGGTCACGCTTGGGCTGCCCGTGAATAAAAGCGCTGAAAGTGCTCGAAGCGTTCGCGCTCCGTATTGTGTTCTTCAGATTTCAGTGGGCTACTTATCTCGGAGATATGAACGAAGTCGATTTTACAGGAAATAGCTCGCTGTTGAGATTACTTAAGATGGCGATTTCTTCTTGTTGCGATATTCTTGCATTACTTCGTATGTTTTTTATTATTATACGAATGTGGATGAGGAATAGGTACTGTCTACAGTGTTTATTTTTGTGACTGAATGAATAGTGAGCCAATATTTAACGACAGCACGATTCATAAACATGAGTGTTTTGTCAATATTAGCTGTGTGTTAGTTAGCAGGCGTTGTTTTAATCAGCGCTTGTTTGTGACCACTAGTTAATGATGGCGGCGTGAAGCGGGTGAGTAGTGCCGCTGCGTCGCCAACAGCTGGCGCTGTCAGCGGCCGCCATGATTGATTGGCGTCCTCCCGCAGACGCAGCCGCATCTAGGGTACGTCGGGACATCCGTAGCGATAGCACCTACGTCACAGCTAGATCTGGTTTTCAGAGTTTACAAGATCACTTACTTATTGGGAGCTTGACTTATGTAAGATTGCGTCAATCTATTTAATGTAAATAAGATTCAGTCCATAAAAGCAAGCTACTGTAAAACGGTGTACGTTTTGCACTAACTTCGACATACTATTATAATAGAATTGCTTTATAAAACTTAAAGACAGTCATGTCAGCCATACCACACAAAGCACCAACCAATCTTTGATCACCCTTGGCTTTAATACATTATGGAGTTATCTGACCCTTACTATACCAGCATACTTCAATCAAATGAATGAAATAAACAATACAATCACAAAGAAATATCTAGTGGTATTAACCATCGCTGTTGTGAAGATAACCACGCTGAAATGGAGGACACTAATAACAATGACAAACTTTTCAGTGAATTACCTCAAAGCTCATTAACACGTAAACTAGCTATTCAGGAAGTGAAGCACAGCTCCCACACCGCTCCGCTTCGGAATCTCAATAGACGAGTCTCCTTTTTCTCAAAAAACTGCCGGCCTCCTTAACATGCAATCTAAATTCCGATTTAAACTGTGATCGCTCACAGTCCAAAGGGTCTAAGAGCCGAGCAATGTCGGGAATGCAATCAAAAACGTCTCAATGGTGCTGAGCGATCTAAGGAAGCGTCACACATCAAATCGTTCGGCACGCTCCGCCGTCGCATTCGACACCCACCGCAGATGTGATTGATGCCGCTTTCATATCACTATTACTGTAATGTTCCTATTATTTTAGCTTAAAACGATTACTAAGTTAATCTACAAGCATAATTTGGTCAGCACGACTCCTTTCAAATTACACGATAATATTGTGTGTTCACTTGTTCGAGTAATTTGTCGCACCACTAAATCAACCAAGAAACCAAGAAATGAAATAGCAGCAAAATTAAAATGCTCTAGTGGCTCTAGGACAGCCTGTGGTGGACAGAACGAGTGCGGTATAAAATATTTTACCAGGGAGGCGTTCAGCTGCAAAATATTAATTTTCTTTACTGCCGGGCTACCAGCTTAATATATCTGACCCAAAATAATTAAATTATATTCATTTCACACTTTTCGGGCACGAATTTCGGTTAATCCTTTTTCACGATGTGTTCTCTCATTTTTCAACGTGAGCTTAATTGGGGTTTACTTGCGACAAAGTAGTTAAGTCCTGATTGAGGGACATTAAAGGCCACAGATTTGAGTATAGCAAGCAGAGGGCTTAAAAACTGACTCGGATTTAATCCACGGAACATTCTGTGAACAAATCTACGTTAGGAGCACATTCCGTCAGCAATCAACATTGAGTTAATACATACAATACGTAGGTAGGTAGTGATGTGATCAATATCGTGCATTGTTAGATTCGGAGACGGCTGCCGGCGGCGCGTAATTTCCGCTCCGTTCAGCTTAATCGCGCCGTTTCCTGTATCGGCTTATGAATCTTTTGATACTGCGCGCACCACAATTCGCGAATCAATTGATTACCCCGACGTTCATGGTAATCACCGCACAACATCGCGGCTTATGGCTATGATCTAGTTTGTTCGACGTAATCCGCGTTCTGGTTATTGTAAGCCTTTATTATAAACACGTCAATTGAGCGCTGTACGGTAATCGGTATGTATAATTTAGGAAACATGTTTTCTTTCGTTGGTGACCTAAATCTTTTAAGCTTTTTATGTGACTGTAACCATGTGTTGGCTGTTTATTTATGTTTTGTGTTGTATTTTAGAAATTGGATTAGACAAACTAACTTGGATGTTTTATTTACCAAAATGTCTACGTATCGTGTTATACAATTATGGACATCCCTTATTTAGGTATTTATTCGCGGTTCGAATAGATTAGAGAAAAAACTAAAACCACTCATCGAAGCAATTTGGAAAAAGTAAGCGAAACATGTTTAACCTAAATAAAGCTATCGGTCGGTATTCATACGCGGTGAAAGGGTAGAAACATGCAACGTAATCAACTGGGCTGGTTTTAATCATCGAGGGCTGTTCGACACGGGCTCCCGCGGCCATGTTGGCATATCTACTCGTTAGCTACAACAGCTCGCGACATGCCAGCATTATTTGAATACATGAACAGTTTATCCTAAAACGACACGACACAACAACGACTGCTGCAAACGTTTGAGGTGCTGTATGCCAATCTGTATTATTAGCTATCATTTTTGTTTTGAATTTTATTTTAGATATTGTAATGTTTTGTTACTAGGTATACTCAATAACCACGTTAAAGCACGTTAGGCCGTTGGTCCCGGCTGTCATTCCTGGATCTTTGACAGTCGTTACGGGTAGTCAGAAGCCCGAAAGTCTGACAACCAGTCTTACCAAGGGGTATCGTATTATTCAGTAACTGGGCTGTGGTGGTCAGGTAAAATAGTAATAGTCGCTCCATGTAAAATACTGGTATTCAGCTGAATCTTGTTAGACTGGAAGTCGACCCCAACATAGTTGGGAAAAGGCTAGGCAGATGATGACTCAATAACCTAATAATGTAAGAATATTTCTTACAGTTTGCACGACAATATTTCGTACAGCAGAAAATCAGTGTATTCACCAACAGAGTCGTAGATAAGTTAGTCGTAGACGCGAGCCTATGCGCCTAATAAACGGAGTTAGAATACGGTTATCCAGGCGTTAAAGTAGTCTGAAATAAATATACGTAACAACAATGCCCATGTCTGAAGCTAAATTATTATTACCTGTGATTTATACAGCTACCACAATGACTGAAAAATAAATTTCTAATACATTTTTCTTTTCATTTTCAGCAGGTATACATTTTCTTCCGCCGTGAATGTGCTAAGTACCATAAAAAGGGAATAAATCAAGTCAGATACTGCTCTAAATAAATGTAATTTACGGTTACGTTTTCGCTTTCCGAGAGTAAAATGACGTTACACCACCTACCGAGGTATATCTACAGATCTCGTGGAAATTCTTGTACTTTTGTCCGGACATTTTAGTAATGCGATTATGAAACGTAGCGTGCTTCTCATTTGAGAGTTATTTCAATCCATAAAACGGTTAGTCTCGAATATTGTTGAAGAGATTATCATTATTTTCGATACTTTTGCAATATTTTTTTTCTAAATATCAAAGTAAATTAAGAACCCGTTACGTCGAGGCGTGACGGATGGATATTAAAGCATTACAGAATGTCTGACATCTATTTAAATTACCGTCATAAAGTCGTGACTTAGGCAAACTTATTGAAATATTCATTTATAAAAAAGTATTCTTGTGGTTAATTGGTCACTTAAAAGTAAGATCCGCATAAATATAAGTTGGAAAACATTTTGTCTGCGTGGCAATGTTGTGCTTTAATTCGGGATTCCGTTCTTGCTGCAGGTGACAAATGGGTAAGATAAGGTTTCTGTGCCAGCAGGAGATGGGACATAAAATGGTTCATAATGGATTCATAAGGCGAGCGAGTTCAGCCTACGCCGCAGCTGGCGTAATGGCGTCACTGTTTAAAACTACATCTTCAATGGGAAAACCTAGTCGGGTAATGTTAAGATAGGAATTGTTATCGTAACAAAAACTAAATAGGTCTTGTGTACCTTTATGATTAAAAATAAGTTTACCTTTTGATTTATTCATCCAATGTTCTTAAATTATTGTAGCACATCTTTTTCTTTAATAAATCCAAAGACCATGCTTAAACTTCCTATATATAACGCAAATTACATAGAAAATAGAGTTTTAAAACATTCATATAAACCCTCCCCCAAATAATCCGACCAGTGGCACATAGGCACATATAATCCAATATCAAATTTCAACATGTGAAATAATCTGGTGAGTTTCATTTCGAAATGTGAACTAAATTTCAGTTTTATCAGTGCAAAGTGGGGAGGAAGGAAGCGGGGAATGCGCCGGGAATATTTGCTCAGTGCTCAGACGCCAGCGGCTTCCAGTCCCCGGCTCGGAACACGACTCGACTGATCTCGTGGAGTCGCAAACACCCCTTTTAAAACGTTCTGTTTGCAGGTCACATGTATTCTCATTAATTTGTTCGGTTTACAGATTGGAATTGGGATGGCTATTTTTGGAAATTAGATTAATCGATACAAATATGTCCTCCGACTAGTATTTGTGCAATATTATAGTTGTAGGTAGTATGTACATAATTATTAATAAAGGTTAAAAAAGTACTTTCATTGCTCTTAATTTCATTGCTTTTCAGCAATGAAATAAGGATGAAAATATTGTTTAACTAAACATTGATGTACCGAGATTTGAATACCAAATCAAGTTAATGCCATTCACTACACACTTGCTCGTAAACGCCAAAATTAAAAAAAAACTAGATACCTACTCGATGCAAACTAAACTCAATTTCAGCTCGGTTTGATTGTGCTCCAGCGGAAATTGCTCGGCATTATCGAATCTACGTATACACAAGCACCATAATTATCAAATATACATAGTTACGTGTAGGTATAGGTAGGTACCAGATTGTCAATTTCGTTACTTTTTATTACAAAACGTTTTAGTCGAACGAATCAGGATTTTAATTTCCATCTAACGGCAGATAGAGGGTGGCTAATGCGAATTTTTACAGGAACGCGATAAGAGAACAAATTTCCGTCACGATAGATAACAAATCGTAAGTATTGGCAAAGCGATGGACATGGAAAACTTAAATCGTGAGGACGGAAAAGAAAAAGATAGACCGAAATTACTTTAGATACTTATAAAGCTTAACTAGGTGATTAATGAAAATAGCAAAAGCAATTAAGTGCAATTCTAATATTATTGTGGTATGGCTATTTATGCACTAGACTTGTAAAATGTCCTTCTACACTGTCCTTCTACACATTTCGAATGAAAAATAGCCAGCGTTTAATTTAAGTATGTAGGTACACGCCGGCAAACTAGATTTAATAACACATTCAATTATAAATTCATAGGTGCCCTGTGCCGCATATCTATAGAAAAAAAGTTGCGTACGGAGGATGTTGCCTCAGAGCGGAAATGGTGACCGGTTAGGTTTCAATGAAGTAGTCTTAGCGGGGTGGCTATCGGTTGTCGTAACCACACGCCCATCCTGTGCAGGCCGAGGAAACCACGCGGGTGATATCACACCGATACACCGGACAAAATGCCGTATAAAAAGAGAAAGCAGTCATTAACAAACACGGTTTTTTATACCATTGTTAAAAATAAACATAAAAAATTGCAGTAAAGTTTACAATAAAAGTAATTGTAAAACAATTATTAATTCTTTTTTCGTTATGCCAGTGTAATTTCACACACGCCATTTGCCAAATTGTATTAATTTACATAATAGCTTTGTTGAAGCTTACATCAGGGGTTAATAACCATTACTACTTAATAAAAGTAACGTTGTTGTTATAGCTATTTATACACACAAAAGGAATTACCTGCTCAGCTCATCTGTGTACTTAAACCCTTTGCAAAAGTTTATAACGCATTCAAGGTTAACAGCTAACGAGAATGAAACAAACGTTCTAAGTTAATGTATGAGTTTTGTAGCAAGTAGGTAAACACCAACGGTATAGGAAACCAATGTAAGCGTTCGGTAACAGTAAAAAACTGCATATACAGTTTTAGCGTTCAAATTTTACGCCTCTTTGCACCGACCAAGTCAGTTAAAAATATTTCCCACCGTGGCCATGGTTAAAGTTTGCCTACCTGGCAAAGGGTGTTAAAGTTAAAAAAACATAACGCCGCCATTCGATATATTATAAAAAACATAGGTATACAAAAACGGGATTATAACTCTAAGCTTTTAATTTATTGAACATGAACGACTGGCAAACTACGGGATTAATTCCAAACATGACAACTAGATGGCGTTGTCCTTTTTATGTCGAATCCTGAATCTCGCTATAGAGATTTTTCTGCGATAGTATATAGGGGCCCGGCCGGCCCGATTTCGCTGCTTTTAGCCGGCTCGGTCTGTAGCGGTTTGCGGACTCTATGGGCCGAGGCAACTAACCTAACCAACTTCTTGGACCTCTTTTGCAGGGTGGCGGGTCGACTCTCGAGTCAGGAAAAATTGAAACCCCGCACCAAAAGTACATATTATTAAAGCAATATAGATTTTGTGATAGGTAAAAAATCATATTAAGATGCTGCGCGTATGTACGTGAATATATTACAACTTTCCTTTCGAAAGTTTTAATGCTTTTACGGATTAGCCATAATCTGAGTATAATTAATTTAAAATGGAAGTTATTAGACGAGAGGGCGTATTAATTTGGCGACATTTAAAAAAGATATGTCCTAATAAATATTACGTACGGTGCAGTGAGTTTATACAGAAAACATAATACCATTATTATTATCAATTCGTAGACATAAAAAGATGAAAGATGAGGCTTCAGAATTATAATTTCAGTAACGTAAAACATCTCGCGTTGATGTCCGCTTTACAGTATAACAAATAAAAACATTCTCTTGAACTTTATTTAGGGAGTGGGTATAATAATTTGTGACGGGCTCAGTCGCGGTTCTTATTGAGTTTCGACGAGGGGCCTTAACTCGTCATTGCAGTATTTAGCGAACTTTAAAGGGAGGACGACGGGAGCATGAAACGGTATTTATGTAACATTTATATTCCATAATAGCTGAAGAGAGGTTTAATTCTCCCTTTTTGTACTTAATGTTCCGTAGTATATAATCATTGATAAGTTTTTATTGTAATACATAATAGGTAATATTGAGTTCTTTATATTGATCAACTCGTTATTTTGAAAACTCGTTTCGTACCTGGTGTAGTGGAGACTTGTTTATTTCTGGGAAGTCGTGACTTTGCCTACTGTTCACCATAATAGCACTATTTCGGCTCAACGTCTAGAGTAAAAGTTTTGTCGTCAAACAACAGTTATTGATTTTAGCACATTCAGTTGTTTCAGACAGGGTCGTTTGAGGGCGCGAGTGGGCCTGCGAGGGGTTTCAGGAGGCCGGGGGGCGAGGAGGGGAGGCAGTAAAACGGCAACCATACCTCCACACGTGAATATTTGATGGCTGAATCTCGCTGTGGCTATGGATACAAGGGTATTCAGGTTATCAGACGCTGCCCTAAGACTGAATCGACGTAGACATTAATTAACTTCACTGATTAGGGGCTAAGCTTTGAAATGAGCTTAGAAGTTAATCCTCTGGCGTTTCTAAGGTAGTTTTCATTTCAATCTGCGAAGCTGGAATAAATAGCATCGATCCAACGTCGACGGTTCTTGCGATTGTTTGGTGTTTGTAACTTTACCGACAATAAGCATCCATACGTTAGGTATAGGACTACCCATTCTAACGTTATTGCAACTCCTACAAAGCTTCTGTATAAAATCGTATATTTATATTAATTTAATATCTACATTGAATCACGCTATCATTCTAAGTAATGCTTACTGTAATAGGTACCTAGTCCCAAAAAGTAGACACACAAACGTATTTACGGAGTTTCTTTTGCTCTGTATACAGAGAGGGTACCTATTCAGAGGGTGTATCCTTAAATAATTGATTCCCTCTAGCAAAATGAGATCTTCCTTATTTCCCGTCCGCGACAATCTTACCCTAGCTTAGATACACCTTTTTTTTAAGTCCTTTCCACTCTATTCCTGTACATACGCTACAGAATTATGCATGATTGTAACTACTGACTCAGTTTACATAACAAATGTGATCTGCGCCGCGGGAATTAAAATGTTGAAACTTTTGGTTTAAAGAATGCTTTATATGAATACGCCGTCCGTTGTTGGATGCGGCATCTAGTCTTTATTTTAATAAGTCTGATGACTCACATTTTCACGTTCACTTTATTATAAAAATATTATGTACCATCACACGTCAAATCTAAAGTTATTATTTCAAGTCATATTTCTTCAACATTCATTTACTGTCACATTCATCTTCATTACGCAGTTTCCGCTCCGACGGTGATGCGGCGTCAACGCGCTTCCCGAGCCACACTTAAAAAACATGCACCGAGTTCCGTGGGAGACGGATCATGATTGTTTGTGCCGATAATGGTATTCGCGGAGAACTTGACGGCTGCGCTGCCGCGCGTCCTACTCATTTGTAACGCTCGCTCGACATCCCGAGTGGATTACTCTCGCTGTATTAGAAAATGTACACTGCAATCATGAATAAATAATTTGCTTTGGTCTGAAATACTCTGAAAATGTGGAATCAGTGCACTGTAGAGTGTACGTAAGTAGATCTCATCTACATTAACTGTGGAGTGTGTCTTTGGCGCTTGTTTTTAGTCTGCCTCGAACGGAAGCGGGCTGGCGCATGGCGTTGATATATTATTTAGCACTGGCGTTAGCCCGCGGCCTCACTTGTGACTGGGATAAACAGTAGCCTATGTCCGTTTCCATGTCACATACTACCAGCGTATTAATTTCCAGGCGGTCGCGCAGTTGATACGGTTGAGAAGGCCTACAAAAGCAGGACAAGCAAACTTACTCCATAATATAACTTGTATTTTTTTATATATTTTTTCAACATTATGTGTATGAATGCACATTGTTTAGACCCTGATGTTATAGAATAATCTGTTAACTAAGCAATGTGCTAAGCAAGCCGTTAAAAACCGTTTGTCCATGGAAATTCGAAATAAACCAATCTCACGAACCTATGTTTGAAACTTTTATGAATAAACCAGCTTATACATGCAGGGAAATATAAAAACAATTTTAACGGAAAGCATTGAAATTAAAAAATAACACAAGATACCTGTTTCAGGACACAAAATGGATGATATTTTCGTCATTTTCACGAAAGCCTAACGAAAACATTTGGATAGTTGTCGTTTTACAATGTGTAAGCTTTATGTACGAAGAGCACTTAAACGTATTACGTTTAATTGTTGATAAAATCGTGTTCGTTATATGTATTTGTGTGTCATTTCCCGAGGGAGAGGTAAATGGGCACACAGAGGGCGCGGCGCGAAGAGGGCGCGTCTGTTACTGCTAAGTGACTTTTTTAATATTTTAACTTCGACAGTGCAAAGGTGAGGTAACCGCGATACTGCTAATTTGTCGCGGAGGGTTCTCGCTACCTGCCTAATGTCCCGTGATTATATGAGTTTTATGTCTATTATTGTTACGACATTTTTTCTACTACTTCATTACGAGTACAATGCTGTTCTTTTCTATGAACAGGCAGCTTTAATTACGTACCTACTTTAAATACCTATACAGATTTTAAAAATAAGTTAACATTTCTTACTGCTACACCGTTCTTGGTACCCGATTATCTTGATAGTATTAAGCTGAGCTTTTATACAAAGCTCTTTTCTTAGTTACCATGACGTTTAGAACACAGCTCTAAGTACCAACTTATATTTAAAAATTGATAAAGCACAGTGCAAAAACTTAGTAAACGCAAGCTTATGTATGATGCAACCGCGAAATATACGGATACAACTGCCGCGTTGAGCACATGAGCTTAAAGCTAAAATCGAGCCGTAAACCGGAGAAACCATAATAAAATTATGAAAAGGGGTAGGGTGTGGTGGAGGGTGGTTTCTATAAACTTAATAAAATACTTGAGCATAAACACATGGTTTTATAAGTGTTTACACTTATCTAAAGTAAATGCGTAATTGAAATCGAACCACGTTTCAATGGCGGCCCACAATGTTCTCCGGCTCATGTATATTTAGCAACACCTCACCGCACATATTACCCAAGTTTTTTCAAACGTTCGCCTAACTATTACTAATTTATTCAAGAGCTTGCGTAACCCGCTCGCCCTTCGCCCTACCTTATACACTTTAGAATATTAATAGCGACGTAGCCCTTCATGTAAATAATCATATAATGCTATTCCGAAATTTAACCTGCTGACACTTACTGCTATAAAATATATATTTAATTATTATCTTATGTTCGAAAGTGTGAAAAGGAATGCCGGTATTAAGTTAAGAACTGATGGTACCTCTCTGATAAACTCTGAACACCTGCAGCCGACCATTCGTTCGTAATATTTTTCTATATTAAAATATCTTACAGATGAAAAATTCTTAGAATTTTGCCTGACAACAATATTAGCACCGATAAGGCGTTGACCCGAATCTCGTTTTGATCTGTATTTCTTGCGCTTTATGTTTACTTTCCTTTATTAATATCCAGTAGGTACCCACTTTATCTATACAAATAAATAAACTTGAAGTGTCTGTTTGTAATGTCGATTTAATATCTTTTTACGAAATGTATATATACTTACAGTACTAATAACAAAAATATAATTTTTGTCTGACTGTCTGTTTGTTCCGGCTAATCTCCGAAACGGCTGGACCAATTTTCACTGGCAGATAGCTGATGTTAGAAGGAGTAACTTAGGTTACTTTTATTTTAGAAAAATAATTAGGGTTTCGCGTAAAAAAAATAAAACCCATGAAATCCAATTTACTTTCCGACATGCACGCGAACGAAGTCGCGGGCACAGATAGTTAACTATATGCCTAATATTATTTCAATTAATTGAATAAATCGCTTCAGTTACATAAGTTGTTTCGGAAAATTGGCTGAGAACCTTTATTAGGTATATTCCACTGAAAACGTATCGTTATTGGCACAGAAGTGTGAATCGACTTACTGTCAAGGGTCCAAGGTAAACATTGTACGCACACATAATAGTTGTCACATTATACGGTTGTTTACCTAGTTATTAATCACTTAAGGTCACTACCATCATCTTTACGTAACTCTCAGGGTCAACCATTACATATTTTGGATTGACAGACATGTTTTGTCGTCAAAAATTCAAAGCATGGAGCAACACTACCACATTCTTTATCCTATCTACTTCGTACTACGAAACGTTGTTCTGGAAAGATAATGAAAATACATTACAAAAGTCACTTGTAAAGTTTATAAAGCAAGCCTTTTCGAGACTTTCTCCCACAGTATTCGAGATATCAACATGAATTAAACATCTCTTCTAATATACATAGATTTAAATCTTCGAGCAATAAATTAAACTATCTGAGCGGTACCGGGAATCCAATTATTATCGGTAAGTAATTAGGTATCTTGGGACGCCGCCGCCTTCCGCGTTTCCTCAATGGATGCAGATCGCCGATCAGATCTAGATTACGGATGAGAGAGAGCTGTACTCGGATAGTTTTTAAATGGATTAAGTTTTTATTCCTGTTTCTTGAAACGAGGGAAAAGTCGGTATGAAGTTTTTCTGTTACATCACCGGCCATTGTCGAAACTCAGAGAAAAACCACTAGATTACATAGTTCTTATTTTCCTATTTTTAACTTATGTTTTTCGTTTGTATCTTATTTTGGGCACATCCCATTGACAGCCATGCGGACGATTTTTTTGATACTCAAAGAGCTGCTCCCTTTTCCTTTTAGTTTTTATAATATACTTGTACATATGTATATTGTAGTGTTACCTTGTATATTGTAACTAAGGCTTTTCGTTTGTTGTTTGTATCTTTTTTATACATAAATATGTGTTCTTTCAATCCTATGTATTTGCCTGAGCAGAGTCAAAGAGTGTTGTTTACCGTTTTTGCTATATATTGGCACATATCGTCTACAAGCCTAAAGAAAGTAGCGCATTTTCCCTTATTGACTTTAACTCGAGCGATAAATAGCTGATAAAGTACGTATCGTATGTTCCTTTGTTTTTATTATGAAGATTAGGTCACGTAGGATATTGTGGTGTGAGCATTGAGCACTGATCGGGGGCATTTATGTAGGTTCTATCGAATATACCTATTTGGAATTCAATTACGAGCATTCTCAGTACCTATAACTGTGCGTTGACCTAAGGATTTACCCAAGAAGCATTTTGATATTGATAGATTGCGCCAATTCCTCTTCCCAGATAAAGCATTAGGAAGTGGTGAAGGGCGGGCGTTTTGGGGAATTGTCTTATGTAATTTTGACTTTCTATAAGTGCTGATTCTCAGCCTAGTTTGAATAAATGACTTTTGATTGGATCAAATCTGCAGATCAGAAAAAAAATGATAGCAATCATACCTTCCTTCAGCATTCGTGTCGTGCTCACTTAGAGTTTGACTTGATGTAAAGCTCGACTGCCCTAATGGTCAGCTTTATACCAACCCATATTATTATATTAGGTTTATCGACAAAATCCTGTTTTTATTTATCAACAAAAAGTGTTTAGGCTTGCGTCATTTTACGAAACCTTGACCTAAATTGATTTTTTACTTAATGGCATGTAAATATATGCCGCCAACGCGTTAGTAGTAAAATCAATCTGTCTTTAACGTAGGTACCGACTGATCGACCACTCCTTATAAGTACAAATTTGAGCTATTTAATAATGACTATTAGTTATAAATATGGACTTATTTACATATATGATATGTATTCGATATTTATTACTACATACGGTCCTACCTTCATTAGAAGTATATATCACATAAAAACATAAATATTTAATTTTAAAAAAGGCCTGTAACGTGATTGGCAGTGCTAACTAAAACTTTTCTGAGCGTGTAATAGCTTAGTAGGTCATTAAGTCATGCATTATTGTAGCACCAGATGGCAGGACGTGGCAGGTTAAGTTACCCCCTGCTTATAAATTAAACTTAAACTACTTAAAAGGGGTGACTGACTGCATTACACTGCAGTGACGTGTTAAAATAGGTAACTAACAACGAACGTAAGGGTGGTCGGTAATGAATATGAATATGAACTTACACAAAAGCAAATTGAAAAGTGATTTTCTACTAAAACGACTGTAAATTAAAACTATTAACACAAACTGTATAGGGCTTTTCTGTTTTCTATTTTTTTTTTATAATTTTTAGGTAAGTACCAAAGATTATATCTTCAGGAGAAAATCGCTTTGCGTATGTCTAGCATCTTTTATCTACATGTGAGTCTAGCTAAGGTACAATACGCGATTTGCACACTACATCAAAGAATGGGTCCCATTCCAAGTATCTTTGATCAATGAGCAAGTATACTCGTATTGGTAAGGTAAATATCCAAACATCCTTTGATTATGATTGTTGTGCACACACATAGTTCTTTGTTTTTTTTTTTAAAAGAAAAAAAATTCTGTACCTACTGTTATGTGCGCCAAATTAACTACTGGTACAAAGCAACTGTAACGGTTGATCAAAATCGAAACCATTGTCTGTAACTGCCCAATATAATAACTAGATTAATATGAATGGTTAATTTTACAGAAAACCCTAACACCCATGTGTTAGGGTTTTCTGTAAAATGGCATAAAGGCATTGAATAATTGTCATTAAGGGACATAGGGGTGTCAGGAGGGGACCATAGACATTGCTCAGATTGCTCAAAAACCTCTTTGTTAAGCAATAAGAGCGAAGCCACACGATGCGTGTTGCGATGCCTGAGCGGCGACGCACATACAAACCCCAGTGATATTACGAACGGAGCGTTGCGACGACGTGCGGCGACGCAACCCACCCTCAGCGGACAAGGGGACTAGAGAGATGAAGCGGGGAGGGAAATTGCGGTGCGACGCCGAGCATTGGAGCGGCATCGCAATGGAGCAGTGTTGTTTGTACTATGTAACTATGTAAAAGACTGACACACTCAATACCGAGACGCTGCGACGTCGTAATAAGTAACGTTGCGTTGCGACACCGCATTGCCCGTGTGGCACTCAGTGCGTTGAAATCATAGCGATGCGACAACGCAACGCACCGGCAACGCCCGTGTGGCCTCACTCTAACCTACAAATAAATCCCGACGCTTGTGAATCATCAGCCACACAATACAAACGTTGCAGCTCATACATCTCGAGATCAGTACAATGTCATGTTACAAGCCAACATTATGTAGTGCGTAATGCAGTCTCATTGTGTGCGCGCTGTATATAGCCAGCTCAACAGCTGTGTCAAGACTGAATGCCGACGTAGAGCAGGCGCCTACGCATCCATCCGCGACCGGCTACACGATAACTTACTTACGTTCCCACATGCACTTTTCCATTGTTTACACGGTCATTATGTCCTTGTAAAAGCATCGCCTACGTACGGGAGCTCGGTTATGTAACATGGTAAAAACGGTAACACTATTATCTCATAAAACCTCTAATGTACCCGTTAAATGGTTTTCAGAGACCTCCCACGGCTACGGTTCGAGGAATATTATTAAAATATTATCAATTATGTGCTTTCATTACGGTGGAGTTTATTATTTTCCGCTCTAAAATAATTTGAAAAGGGAAATCTGTATGGAACGTAAATAGACAACACTTTTTGATTATTCTATGTAGAATCGGAAAACTCGGTAAGTAGTTATAACTATAGAGGTTGACAAAGGCTATTCACTAATGTTATTTTAGGATAGTTTATTGTTTCAACATTCAGCCAAGCGCCCCAAGAGCCCCTTTGACGGTTCTTATCTTTAACTGTGTAGAGCTTTCATATCGAAAGCTATTCTAGGACATCCAAAATATCAGGATCTATTATTTTCATATTTTGTGTTCTTGATCAAAATAGTGAATAGTATATTCCCTGACTATTATTATCATTATTTCCCATACCAGGTAGGTACTTCCGGCGGTTCTCAAGACTTGTACAATGTAAAGGAATTTCCACTTTAAAACTGTGCTAGTGAACTCATAGTCTAGAGTCTACTCTATAACGATAAAACGACTACCTACATCCGCAGATCAGCGTAGCAAATAAGATGCGTACTACAGCCGTGTGTTATTTTGTAGGAAGTTTCCGAGCCGGTTCCGAAGGCACTTGAACCGTACAGTCATTAACGTAAACGGTCGTAGGTATAATAAAATAGCAAACAGTATTGAACGAGCTTATCAGTTGTGTCGGACGCGGTGGAAGACGGCGATCAGGCGGCCGACCGGTCCGCGGTCAGCGACCCCGCTAGAGCTTACGCGCTTCTCCGCTAGCCCGCTATGTGTGCAACTAGGTTTTTCAGATGATAACCTTATTTAGTAACACCTCGACGCTTTGAAACGTAATTATGTAGGTACACAAAAAGCTGGACGAACCATTCTAATCAGCGCCAGACTTGTTTGTACTGTTTGCAGTTTCTTTTCTACATTCTTAGCTAGTTCTATCCTAAGGCTTCTAAGTCACATACCTGTTTTTTTTCTTGCTATATCTGTCTCAAACACCGTCGAATGTTTTTTTTCTTAGGCTTCGTGTATTCTTCAAACTGTTTTTTTATTCAAGCCGCTGTCAACAGCGAATCAAATCGGTCAAACTTTTCTAGTTTTCTACGGCTGATCGATATTTCTTGTATTACCTACATTATGGTTCATATACATTTTACGTAACTCGACATTTTAACTATTTTAGGTCTGATTTAAACGAATAAGTAGTTTATTTTGACAGTTCACGGATGGTTCATGGCGGTGCACGCGATCGACAAGCGGAAAATAACACGGCATTCGTGGGCTTGATCTGTGATAGTTGTTATGGCTATTCATGCTGATTGACCTCAGCTGCAGGTCTGTAAGGTTCACCTCGAAATATTCTGTTATTCAATTTGATTAGAAGCAATGGTCGTATATAATTTGTCAACGCGATCATGGCAGCGGCAGCGCTTGCGTGGTGTTGATTGTATATTGTATAATATAAATATGTAATTACTTAGGTAGATATTAACTTAGTTTCTTTTATTTATCTGAAGGAAGTAGGAATCGAACATACTATTGTAAAATTACTACAATTCAAATAAATTATTTGTTCTAAACCTATTACGAATGCCAAATTTAAAAGCTTTTATAAAAAGTTCGCATTAAATTATAGAAAATACCTACAAGCTGATAAACATGTAAAAAATAAATAAGAACCCATTTAGTTAGAAGAATAATAAAATTTAAAAAAAAAACATAAAAGGTATCTTAAAATCCTTTTGACCGCTGATGGCCAGTATCATTTGAATTAATTTAATTAGGCAACAAAAGAGGTTGCAACATATTTTCATATAGATTTTGTTAAAACCTTTTTACAGAAATTATTGACTGACGCTTTCCTACCCAGCAGCGCGACCGTTAATAATAATTTGAGTTTTACAAACATACAGACTTTCACATTTACCTATACTTAATATTAGTTGGATTTTCTTGGGACTCTTTCTCTGGATATTTTTATCGTGTACAATCGTTATAGGTTCCCAAAATATATTCAAATATATAAGTAATCTTTAGGTAGGGACTATACCAAACGGCCATTGCAGGTGAGTGGAGTTCACAAAGATAACACCGCAGACTCATGCTACAGATTTTCAAATGGAGCCAGATTTATTTGAACGTGACTAACATTACAAACACACCAAGAACTGCTTAAAGCACGTTTCATATATTTGCAACAGTCGCTTTGTGCCACTAACGGAGCACTGATAACGTTTTATTTGCGATAAAATAAAGCAGCAACACTTACCAAGTCAAGCGTTTTAAAAATCATAACCCTCCTTGGCTTTGCCGTACTCGGGTAAAAATAAAACTCATCTGTCTCTTTCTTTATAAAAAACAGCACTACAATGCTTATTACTTTATAAACTAAGTCTTATTGAAAAGTTACCTATTGTTACTTAAATCTACTTGAATGGGGACCAAAAATTTGGTTTTTGTACTAAACCCCGAAAAACTGGTATTCTTGCAGCACTACTCTAATGAAACAGGTAAATAATATTAGGTGCGAAGACCACCCATCATTTCCGACGGAAGTTGTAAGAGCAGCCTGTAGGATGTTATCAGCAGGATGGGCAGCAGCCACCGTGGTGATTATGGCAATATAACCCTCGAAGCCCTTCGTAGTTGCGGGTTATTAGGGCATTCGGGCAGAGACAATTCAGTAGTGGATATTATATATACCTACCTACACTACAGGAAAAGAGGAACACAGTAAAAACTTTTTGGAGTCAAATGTGCCAGTAACAATTAAAAAAAATTCAACAGTCGTAAAAAAGAAAAGAAAATAATCAATGACTTTAATCCTACAACTTTCTATAGATACAGAAAATAAATATAAATTCCAATAAACCTTTTACTATCGTAACTAAACAAAAACGCGACAAAATGTCGAAGTTATTGTTATTTGCGAACATTTATCCCAGCATTAGGTGTAATATAAGCCGACATGCTGTGTGCCTTTGCCCCAAAAACAAGCTCATAGGTCACAATCCTTTGCAAACACCTAATTTCCCTCGGTGTCGATTGTACGTTTATACATATTGAGGAAAATTAAAATTTCTAAGTAATAGGATTGTTGTTGTTTCATGTTCAAAGTCAAAGTCAAAGTATTTATTAGTGCGATTTTTGGTGATATATAACAGAGAGGCAATTCTCGTAATTTTAAGAACGTTCACAGTCTGATCTCAGTCTCAATCGGTCAAAAATGCGTCTAATTTCCCTACATTTTGACAAGTTTTTGACATTTGTTTGTCGCCGAGATAAGACTGCGACTAGATTTTGAACGTTTTAAATTACGAGAATCGGCCTTCAGGTCTTACAGATTTTATTTTATACACATGTTTTATTTTTTTTATACACAGGTCTTACAGATTTTATTTTATAGAGATCAGATTTTATTTTATACACAGGTCTTACAGATTTTATTTTATATAAACTCAAAAACCTACCCTTTAATACACTATTAATATTGTAAAGGCTCTTTATACATATATAACTAACCCACACCTGCTTCGCACGGATTTCCTACTTAAAATAAAATCAAGATTTATTTATTATGTGTAAGTTTAGTATTCAAGTATTATACACATAAACCTTCCGGAACAAATTCTCTTAATGATAGTGAAAACCGTACCAAAATCCGTTGCGTAGGTAGTTTAGAAGAACAACGCTGTTACACAGACACATGAAAAGCGACATTAATTTGTAATATAACAATGTATCTATAGATTATACCTAACAAAATTATAAAAGAACGCTCAATTTATTATTTAAATAAATGGCAACATCCTAAGTTGTAACGTATTGGTGTTATCGATTAGCTCTAAAGAATTCATTTGGGTAAAATCTGGTACGAAACTTTTTGTCAAAGAACTCATTTCGCATTATGATTCGTTCAGAAAGTTATCGAACACACATTACAGATTCATGCAAAACTCGCCTAAGTTTCGAAGCCAAAATTTTCAGGATAAAATCCCGAAGTTTGGTACAAATAATGATTTGATAAGTGGGTGCATGCATAAGAGCGGCTAGGTGAGCGCGGCCGGGACAGCTGCAGCGAGCGAGCTCGCCAATGCGGACCCATATATCAGCCACCACCTGTTTTATCTGAGCATGTTTTTACTGCAAGTGCCAAGTGCCTACCGTAATGCCTCCCCGTGCCGAGCCGACGCCGCGCCGTGCACTGCCAGTGAGCACTTATTTAAAAAAAAACATTTTATGGTTCACTTTTTAATACGGTGGGAATATTTTTTACATAAATGATATGATGCGTTATTTGTTCCGACATCATTTTGTTATTATCCTTTTAGTAAAGCTTCACACGGGAATGTTAAAGCTTTAATATGTTGAATTTGCCAAAAGCTCGTTATAATTATCGTTACGCCGCATACCGCGTCATTATGGACACGTTGAGGAAACTTCACTACTAATGTCAATGCGGATTATTAATTAACGAAGATATCGTTTACTTGGCAGTTTAACCAAATGGCGAAAAAGCTCATTAACTTCGAACCTAGATTCCGATTATTTCTTGCAAACTAGGAAGCTCTTATTTCGCTGAAATATTTCACAGCTTATGAAATCAGTCAGAAAATGGTGCCCAATAAATTGTACGGCTTATTTCAACACTCTATTAGTATTCGCTCGTATCGATTGAACTTTTTTCATTTCGTTCTTCGGTTTTTATGCGTAGGTAACTCGTTCGGCAGAAATCCCGGCAAGGCGCCGTGGGCCGGGGGAGACGACACCAAATTGCCGACATAACGTCAACGATAAAGCACTCAGCCAAGGAACCAATCTCTTTTACGGTTTAATCAGAACTTGCCTTACCTACCTAATATTACTCGTTCCACGGTATACGATGGCAATTTTCCGCAATACTCGTTGCGGCTTCAGTACGTCACACAGGTGGTTTTTGTTATATATTAAGAGCGTCATTAAGGTATTTTGCTATAAATCTATTTGCTTTCGATTTTGGGCCTCTACGGCTTGGGCTCCCTAATTGAACGCAAACCGCGAATGTTACTAGTCCTTTTAATCGACCAGCAATGCTATTCTGTAAAAATCTCACCGTGAAAACTTAAGTGAAGTGAGCTGTCAATAGTGTCAACCCCTAGCATCAGGTGGAATGACAGCTCGCTTCAAGCTCACTTCTCGCCGGTCTTCACGGTGAGATTTTTACAGAATATATCGGCCGTTATGATCTTTTTCAGAATTCTCTATCGATGACTAACGACAGCCATCAAAAGTGTTACTATACAAACAGCTGACAGTCGTAGCTCAAAGTAATTTCATAAGTGTTTTTCCAATTTCGGTACGGGCCACTAAAAACACGGTTAATTACTTTTTCTTCAAGCTTCAATTCGCTGTAATGGATGAAATGTTCCGTTAAATTATATAATTGCATTTTTATTTTAACATAAAAAGTGTTTTACTGTGTTGTTGCTTTATTTATTCGTTTGTCGATCGCAGTGATCGGAAACAATCGGAGTTAGCGACAGATGCTACCGATTCATACGAAATTTGTTCGTTTCGCGTTTTCAGATGTCGTGATAAGTCCCTAGATGTAAGTCCTTAGATGTAAGTCCCTAGATGTAAGTCCCTAGATGTAAGTCCCCAGATTTAAGCTCCTAGATGTAAGTCCCTAGATATTTAAAAAAAAACTTAATAATACTTGTGCATGTAACCAGTAAGTTTCCTTTAGTAGTAATTTTTCTTACTTAACCTGAGATTGAATGTCTTATCTTCCCATTGGCTATTAAAGATAGCGGCAGGTGGTCGGACTGGGCAGTCAGAGCTACCGGTTAATTTAATGGCCACAGTTTTACTGCGATAGTGCGAAACGTCTAGCTAGTGTTCATAGAAATGGTTAGTGCCTAGCAGCCAAGCTGTCTAGTGCCTTATCTAGCTAAGTTTGCCGAAGAGGTTAAGAATACTTATACAGGTAATTTAGGTACTTTAGCCCGACTCTTAAGTACGCATACTGCAATTTTTTCTTCTTCTATAGGTTTGAATTCCTTATCGTGTCTTAGTCTCCGAGTTTCTCCGATGATAACGCTATCGAATACCATAATGCTTTTACTAAATTACTTTTGTCAACATCAAACAAACGAATTTACCTTCGCGCTACGATTAATCTGCGCTACGTCGCACATGTTTTGTCCAATCAGGTCCGCGTACCATAACATAACAGATGCGGGTAGTTGTAACACGATACGTAGTTAGTGTAAAATATTATGATAGCTTATCGATTTGTGACATGGCCACGTTAGGCTCGCCTGGCTAGGCGTGTCTGAAATATTAGTTAAATATCGATCTCGGAGTTTAAAGAGGTTGACGTTACCATTTGATTGAATAAACGAACTTAAGAATTTACGACACTAACTTTACAAATGAGAATAAATCATTAAGTTTATTTTACGAACAACAAGATTAATACCCAGAAACATTGTGTCGATGTCCTTATGATATATTTAGCTATACCCATTTGCATAAAATATCTCCAATATTTGGATAGGATAATTTTATTTATTCGCTAAAGTAACTGTACCTTCAGACCTGTTTCTGAGCAGTCAATATCCTCATAATAACACGCGTGGCGTTCGTTATTCAAATAATAAAACAAAAACTATATCTCATAGCTACGGTACCTGGCGTCGACGTAAAATATTATATTGGTACCCAAATAGTAAAACATTTTTGTTGAGATGAAATGAATGTAATAAATATTCTGCAAGGTAGTAAATGAATGCAATGAACGTATTAAAAAAAAACAACACAGTAAAGCGCCAGTTAGCGGCAGTTCTTAGGCATTGACTGCAGTATAATCCTCTTTGCACCAGGCCAGGTCAGGCTTTAAGGACTGGGGCACGAACGAGTGCCCTAACTAAGTCCTTTATAACGGCAAGTCATTTCTCCGAGATTCTGAATATTATAACACTGACTGAATCGTTTAATAAAGACATTTCAGTATTTTTTTTGCCTTTGCATATAAATTTCAGTTGTTTAGCAACGTGGTTTACGCCTAGTAAATGAACGAAAGTACTGATTCTTTTTTGGACTTCTGTTGTGAATATATTTACATACTTATTTTCTTATGTAATAGGCCTGTTGAAATGCTAGAAACATTCCCCTCAAGCTAAAATGACTTGAACAATGAATGGACAGTGAATCTTTGTTACGTGTGAATGAAGGCTTCTATCGAATTTATTGATGTCATCGGCACGACGCTGATCATTAGTACGAGAGGGTTTCTTGCTTATTCTGTACTCTATGTGCATATGATAAAGGTTAGCATTTAGCTCAAATGCCACTTGTCTTAAATAATTGTTCATTTGAGTTACTATGGGAATTGGTAGCTTAATCGCTGAAACTTGTAATCATAGACTAAATCATATTATGTTTCTGGATGGTTTTAAGTCTCCTATTAAGATATCAGGAACTTATGGAACTAACGGCATAAGAAAGATCGTTAGCAAGTAACTCTACTGCACTTATCGCTGATAGCTTCCCTAAAAGAATATAGCGTGAAGATGAATAAATTATCATTGAAAATGGCAATATAGCGGGGAAAAGCAGTGTTGCAATCCTTGGCACGGTGCCACGCAGATCGGAAGTGTTAAGAATTCTCTTATCTCTTGTTATATAAACCTCTGTAACACCTAAATTGTTTCTGGAGGGGCACGGAGCCGCGGAGCTAAATGGCTACATCACAGAGCGATCGATCGGCGACGCTTCCGCTTGCTGCTATTAGCTGGGGTCGGTGATCAATGATCATTCTTTACAGATTGAGGTCTCTCCGTGCTTCGGAGAGCACGTTAAAGTCGTCAGTCAGTTGTCAAGCCGGTGGCGGTAGTTCCGACAGTAAGAAGAATGACTGACGCTGCGTATAATATATACTTAATCAGAATTTCATAAGGCTGGAAACCGACCACACCTACTTACCTCCTTAGAGTTCAAATTATATGACTTGACTTAGAATTGAAGCTTCGCAAGCAGCAAAATGAAAGAACAATAAAACAGTTTCCTCCGCAAAATAGAGCCGGTAATGAAAATTGAGGTAGTATAGAGTATTAGTTCGAAAAGACGTTACGACATTAATAACTGTGGGTTAGTGTACATGTTCTATAATAATGAGCGGGTCCAAGGCTCGTGTCGTAACCGTGGCATGCAACTAACATAATCGGCGCGATACGAAAAATGTACAAGCTTTCTAACCTCGTTCCCTTTCCTATAATGACGGACAATTTGTCATTTACTGCCTTTTTGGAGTACCCATGTTAATACTGTATTAGTCGTAACTGAACGTTTAGGGTCATGCTCGAAATGTTTACTGAAATTGATGTCTTTACGACACACTTTCCTAATAGTAATCTTCAGTTAAATTAACTTTGCTACTGAGCGTCCTCAATTATTAAGTGGAAGTGTCAGAAATGTATTTCGGTCTTTAGAAATTCTCTCACTCGACACAAAAATCATAAGTGCTTTTATTTGATAACTTTGTGTTAATATTGCCTCTGCTTTTCTCTTTAGTTTCATGCAAACTTTCGTTTGTTTTTTGCAAACACTGGCTTCTGGTAAAAGCTTTGTAGATATGCGAACTCCGGGTTGGAATTTCATTGCCTTTTCTTTTTTATGAACTTTTTATTTGCTACAAAGTCTTTATAAAGGACGTCTTTTTCTGTGAGCTGCATTATCTAAGCCTTGTATTATTTGTGAAACAAGGTAGAAGCGTATTCGGCGACTGAATCAGGGCGACTTCCGTTCACCTCGCCCATTCAATAAAAGCGTCCGACTCGAAAGGAGTAGCAATATTTTTCTTTGATTAAGCTTCCTTTACGGCGTTTTTTCGGCGGCAGCTATTAACCTATTTGCGTGACCTGAGTCCGCGCGGCTCCGCGACCTGCCTACTAAGCAACCGATGTACATGAAAAATAACGCTGTATTTTTGCGGAAACTTTAAAAGTTATACCGTTTTTATAGGCTGGGTAATTGACTGAAATCTTTTGTAATAATGAAGTCGAACATAACAAACCACCACATCGTTATTAAAACATGAACTAAATCAATACGAGAACGATTTAAACGTTTGTGAACAAAGTTACTGAGGTCTGTAATGAGACAATTACCGATGCCGACACACAATTTGTGTTCTGTGTCAGCGTAAAAATGATATAATAAGTACCTGTCCAGTGGTCGGATTACTGAAGCGAGTTATTATCGCCGATGGCCGGGTAGCGCAGGTAGCTTTGCTGCACCGCTACACTATTTCTGCGGCTAACTGTACGCACAGTTAATTCCGACCCTTCTATTGATTACTACGTCTGTGGTTATGGCAAAGTAGCGCACTCGCGTGTGTACCATTATTTATTTTCTTGGCATGTTGATTTATTTATATAGAGCATATTTTTCGTGTTCCATTCTCGAACAGTTATTGTAGGTAGACTTTATAATGTCTTTAAACAACTGTAATTATTATTTATAGTACGGGGAAACTACTCGACTTAATTAGGTATGAACGGCATTACTTTTAAGATTTTATGTTATGTTGTTACATGCTGGTTCGTAAGTAGGTATGTGATTAGATACGTTTATTTACCTACTCTTCTTTCTTTTGTGTTATTGGTCCCATTGTTTTAGATATTGCAAGAACATTCCCACAAGACAGCGGATGTAAGGGTTAATGAATGTAGTGGAATCTTATCTAATAGAATCTAATTTGATGTGGTCTATACAATGTATCTAAGTGATTAATAGTGAGAATACTGTGGGTAAACGAGTCGGTTCGTATTGGATCGCTCATATCAGGGCTGGGAAGCTGGGATAAATCCGCGTTCATTACGGGGCTAACTAAGCCACCCGTCAAACTTCACCCATACATTCGGCGGCCGCGATCGCTCGTCCCGACAAAGCTCGGCGTACCTGCGCGTCACCCTTATCTAATTCTACCTCAGCGTTTTGTTTGACCCCCAAACAAGCTACTATTTAGATTAATATGTTTGTTTTAATTAAAATTATTCGTGTCTCTTTGTTTATTTATTACTGAAGTCTTGGATTTTGTCGACCAATTTTGGTCTTTCGAGCCGGATCCAACCATCCGTTTCATGACATCTGTGTTTCCGACCTTCAGAAAGGATGAAATAAATCTATTGACCTACGTTGTTTATCTGTAATTAGTATTAGAAACGTATTTTGTCTTAATATCAGATAAGTAGGTCAAACTGTCAAATAATTAAAATCTTTTTTAAAACGCAAAATAATATAAAACTTAGATAAAAGCTGTAGAAGCCTCCGAAAGTTCACGTATTTACGTAGCCAGTTGATTGGGATATAGTAGACAATCAGACAGCGAGTAATAATGCTAGTTTATCAGTAGTTACACAGTTGAGACGAGTTAATTAACCTGAAGTTTAGCCTAGGATGGCGTAAGTTGCGATGAAACGAGCGGAAGGCGCGATATGAGAAAACTCTGCGAACAGCTAAACAATGATACCGCGCCCGTCAACTTATCGGTCCCATATTGTTATTGTAATAAAAAACTTTTACTCCATTCTGTGTTATCCTTGTTTATCCAGTTAGATATGTCCACTAGATATGCGACGTACAATATAATAAAGTTCTGATGCGGTGCGCTGCGGTAAGAGAATGTTTTTAATGTCAGCTCTATTTATATCGCACGGATTTCTACTTTATTTTATTTTACCTTAGGTGCTTTCTGCATCAACGGAATACTAAAAATAGACTATGAAAAACCTACTTATAATATAACAGGTACTTTGGAGTTGTCTTTTCCAACAGTATTTAATTTACAGTAACATAAAAGTAACTTACGAAACAGTTGTGCCAGATTTGTATACGCAGTATGTACCTGAAAGTAGAAAAAATACCAGTTAGATAAACGAAAATCTTATAACCTCAAGCATGTTAGTAAAGTAGTGTATGATGACATGCAGATGTGAAGAATTATAATGATGACACGAAAAATTTACTAAAAGAACCGTTAGCTCTATAAGACCAGAAAAAAAACAGCTTAATGTTCGGAACTGGGATTCCGAGAACCCTTTGAAAAGCACTCTACCCATATGTATAAGCCTGTTCAAATATTTTGTTTAGGTTTAAATTCCCTATAGAGTAGGTACAGTTTATAAAGTGCCTAGTACGAATACTATAGTCAGGTATTTGGCAATAGCTTCACTATAAAGTAACCGCCCACAAAGATAACACACCTTAAACTAAAGGTTACCAGGGACTGGCCATGGCTTAAATTAAACACAAATCACTCACATAACTAGGGTTTTAGCAAAAGCTATTCTTAAAAATAACACTGAAGTTTGTCATTTAGGCCCTCTTGCACCACAAATCACTAATTGCATTAAGCGCTAAACGAAATATCGTTCTATTTCTGTCAATCGTTTGAAGATGACAGAGACACAATGACATTTTAAATATGTTTGAAGATGCTATCTCTATCATCTTCAGACATATTTAACATATCATTGTGTGCGTGTGTGTTGTGTGTGTGAATGACATTTAGCGTTAAATGCATTTAGTGTTTTGTGATGCAAGTGTTACATAGAGGTGACCACGGTGGTGGTGGTTTTTTATTTTTAACTAGTTAGTCTGTATTATTAATATGATTATGATAGTGGGTAGGTAGGTACCTACTATGTATATGTTTCAAAGTATCCACTGCACATCGATATAGTAGATAAAGCTACCAATACAATAAAATGAAACCACTACCGACCACAAATAATTGATTATTCATGTGAAAATTAAGTTTGATTCGTAAACAGTGCTGCGGTGCATTGTGTTGTCATTTATGAAAATTTAATATTACTATGTCACCATTCATTAATTCAATAACGTGTCAATGAGCTCCGCCGCGTCATGAAATTAAAACAAAAGCATTGTTAAAATTTATATGCAACCTATCCATGTATGCAACTTCAACCTGCCTAGGTATTCTGCAAAAATCTCACCGTGAAAACTAAAGTGAAGTGAGCTGTCAATAGTGTCAACTGTCAATCCCGAGCATGAGGCGGGATGACAGCCCACTTGAAGCTTACTTCACGTAAGTTTTCTTTATATTCTTTTTTCGATCTATTTATTTATTTTCTAATTTATAACAATGCACACTTGCTTTTCCAAATCACTTTAGACATTGGCAGAATGGTCGACATCGGCTTTGTTTGCCATAATAAAAAATTGAATAGAAAGTTTTCACGGTGATATTTTATATAATATACCGACTATGTCTGCCTACATAATAATATTCTGTAATAGGATAATATTTGTGCACTGCAACATACTTAGATATTAGTTACATACAGTACATCGGTGCAGGCTTAATATTGCACCGCAATTGGTAGTTATGTCACAGTTACTGCCAAATCGACTGAAAATTAAGGGCTTTATACTGATCCTGTTAATACTGGGATCAGTTGACATTAGCCGTGCTATATGGCTATTTTATTTATTAAATAGTTTGTAATACAGATTCTAAACAAATTAGGTTTAGTCTTGTTAAACAGTTTAGCTTTAATACTGAAGAGACTTCGGATAGGATTTTTGGTTAATTTTATCATTTAAAACTCATTGTACCAAAAGAAGTTCCTTCTCGCATGTTTACTTGGTGAATGAGAGCTAGGTCGAAGAAAGTGTAACATTTTGACCGTCGCGACGCTTTTGCTAAAGTAGATATGTATGTTTTTTTTGCATTTAAAGTTAGTCTCAAACGTTGTTAATTATTTCATTGTGCCTTTTATTAAATACATACTTAACATGCAGCGAAAGGAACTTCGTTCCAACCTGAAGACCATTTCCCGTAATTAAAAACGTTCAAAATCTAGTCGCAATCTCATCTCAGCGACAATCAACGTCAAAAACTTGTCAAAAATGTAGGGAAATTGGAGGTATTTTTGACAGATTGAGACTGAGATCAGACTGTGAACGTTCTCAAAATTACGAGAATTGCCCCTCTGGTATCCAACGACATCTCTCGACCTTTTGTTATTAATTCCAATGATTATAAATCTTTGTTCATGTTGTATTCTTTATTAATGAGATAGATATTTTGTAATACGAGTCAAGAAACAGAGGTATATTACTACGTTTCAGGATAGGCTAAAACACATTTACCTAACTTACAGAAGCACGTTGCATCTCGATAAGCTAAATGATACCAAGTCTCCAAGCTTGAAAATATCCTTTAAATTATTGTTTTACATTCGTCCTTATTGATATCATGTTATAAATATTGTAAAGAAAATGCCGGCACTGTTTTGCTGATCCAGTAGAAATGGACCTCATGCTGTAATAATACCATGCATGGCATACCGACACCGTTATTAACGCACTTAAATAACAACGTTCACACGTTATTCAAGTTTAGGCGGTGTCATGGCCACAGTTGCTTAATGTTTGAATTTATTATATTTTGGTATACTTCCTTTAAAATGAGAGACTTGAATGAGATGATTCTAATAACAGAATGCATGGGAGGTTAATTAAGAGGGGCTAATAACACCTACATTATGTATAAAAACAATGTTAAGTCGCTAAGCTGACTTCGTGAGTTATTGGCACAGATAGGAGGAGGAGCGGTGGTAGCCCAGTGGTAACGGCCGCGACTTACGAGTACGGTCGTAGGCGCTTAACTTTGTGTAAATTATTTCATCACCATTGCTCTCAAAATGGTGAAGGAAAACATCGAAAGGAAACCGGCATGTCCTAGAATCATACATTCGAAGACATGTGACATCTACCAACCCGCACTGGGCCCGAGAGGAGGCCTGTGTCCCAGCAGTGGGAACATTATAGGCAGATTATACTACTACACAGAAAAGTAGATACTAAAAGGTAGTTTAACATGATAATGTGGGTCCGGAGAGATAGATATCTATACATATACATCTCGGATAAGAAAGACCCGGGAAAAGCTAGGGGCAACATTTTAAAAGGCAGTATAAGAACTCATAATCTGACCGTAAAGTTAGTACAAGATGAAACGAATTCAAAGAAAAGTAAACTCAATCGGGAAACGGAAAAAGGTTCACTTTACAAATGCAAGTGGTCGGTATCTACGTAACAATGCGGTGGGCATGGGGAATTATTCTAATTAAATAGCAATCAGCTCATTCGATCTCTCAAGTAACAAGAAATCGTATTACGACACCGGTGCCGCTCAGTTATAACTATTTGCAACAAAACGCGAATTCTTTGAAGGTCCCGCGCGCTTCATGGAACTTGATGGTGCATGCAGGCTAATTAGACATGTGTGATTACATATTATTTTTTAGTTTATTTAGGTTTCGAGGAAAATGTTTGCGAGCAGGTAATTGTGCATTGAACAATCAACAGAAAAAAGCTAGAAACTCTATAAACAAGTATCACTGTTTGAATTTCGATAAATTCGATTTGTGTTATCAAATTACTGATGAGATATTCATTTGGAAATAGACAAGTAGTTTGTGAATAATAACCGAGAACATTTGGCAATAGTTGTTTGTTTGATATTAACAAAGCTATATAGGACGTTTTAAATAAGTCTAGCTTATTTGTAGCCGTATAATTTTTAGCCAAGCCAAATCCGTACTTAGTTGAAGCTTGATTTCTTCCGTGTATGGTTTATCATATTCCGCGGGAGACACTTTTCCTTTGGACACTTGCCTTCAGTAGGTCTATGCAGTCTATAAAGCATGCAGTTCGCACATTCGAATAAATGAAGAGAGAGATGGAGCTTTTACCCAGATTTCTAAATGTAAAAAAAATGAGAGTGGATCCAATCTCACAGGCAGTGTGCAAACTTCAAACAACATCGAACGAACGAAGTGATTTCCGACTGAGATCAAGAGATTCTGCATTTCTATTTTTGTTCGAGTCGGCGACAATAGCTAAAAGAATGTTCGCTGGCTCGGTACGTGTGCCGTACGGGGGACCATCCATCAACATTGACACGAGGTGCTTCGGAGAGAGTACATCTATACGCTTCCGAGTAATTCTCCGGCTTTGTTTGGCTACATTTTACTATTCTTTTAGAGAAACGAGGAAACTCAGGTAAGTATAGGAATTAGCATAGCCCACAAAAATTGGTTGCGTAAAAGCTGAAAGTAATAATAATCACAATTCCCACGAGATGGTAAAAAAATGCAAATTCTTGGTTGACAATGACTCGCGTAAAAGGTTGAATATAGACACTTTGTGATTGTGACATACAAACATAATCGTTTTCTGAGCTCTCACAACACAAAGGTACCTGATCGCAATCACCATTGTTTTCTATCCTCCATTTGAATCCAGTCATAAATCTCAAGCCTGCGTTATTTGCTTTCTAACAAAACAAGGCTTGTTGGACCGATTTAACTTACATTACAGTGTGAGTGTTAAAAAGGCTTTGGATAAAGAATACGTCGACCAAAGACTGTTTGCCGCGGCTTATTGAGTGCAAACACGACGCCCGACGTCCGGGCCCGGGCTCGCAAACACTCCCCGGCCACTGCGTCTTTGCTCAGCGAAATTATTAAATAACTGCGGATCACATAGAACTACTCAGCAAACAGGGTTTTGTAGGAGACAGGTGGATAGCGACATACGGTTTGCGGACGAAGCAGATGGCAATTTAGGTTGATGATAGCAATCGAGGGAAATAAATACGTGCTGTGAGACACACTCTGGAAATTATTGGTTTCAACAGCCAAGGAATAATAAACAAGATAACATGAATACATAAAATGTATAAACGATTACCTACTATACATAGTAATGATGAATTTTTTCCGTTTGTCTGGATGTATGTTCTGGATTAGCGCAAAAACAGCTGAACGGATTTGGATGAAATTTGGCACACAGATAGTTTGTAACCTGGTTAACACGTAGGGTAAGTAGTTTTAAACCCGGTAGTACGTTCCCGTGGGATATTTTCCGACATCCACGCGGGCGAAACCGCGAGCCGCTTGTTTGTAATAAATAAGCTTTTATCATATAAAATGTAAAATAAAAAACAAGACTCCATGTTGCTTTTATATGGTTGAAAATACGATACGTTATAAAAAAATCAAGGTCATAATAGTGTATGGTCATGGGAGAGCTGAGAAAAAATGATACGAACGAACGCGACAAGTGCTCGGCCGGGCATCGAACCGCGCTTGTCCAGCAGGTTTGCCTGTCGTCTGCGGCAGTCCGGCCACTACGCATCCGTCTCTTCGCGTCAACTGCAATTATGTAACGGACACTCGCCGCTCGACCTACCTCCTAACTTTGTTCATTAGAAGTACTTCGCTAAAGGGAAACTGACGCGTCGGCTGTGCTAGTTTTGTTAATTTACTCCAACAGTCCACCGTTAATACAATTTGTTAAGAGACTTCTGTTTATTTTTGCTTTACAATGTCAAAATGAAAGAAGATACTTTAGATAAAATTAATTTTATTTCTCAAACTGAATACATCTAATTAAAAAGTGTACACCGCAGAACTTTCCAAATCAACGTCGCATCTAATAACAACTCTAATTAACACCGTCAGTACACATGGGCGTTGCTGTGTTTGTCCATACGAATTAGGAGGCCGGAGATAGTATGTTAAACATGTGCGGCGACAAGAGGGCGAGCGGAGAGGAAGTAGCGGCGCCTCACCGCGGTTACTGCACGTACGTACAAGTGCGACTGTCGGTGCGGTTCTGCGGTTCACATCCACACGAGCACTTTCTCCGATTCCCTGCTCATTAGCGATGCCGCAGCGACTCTTCAGCAAACACTTGGCGCCTACAAATGGCTCGTGTTGTTTCACCCTCCACGTAACGTCCCACCTACACGTGTTTGTGAACAATCTTTTCAAGAAATCGACACACAATAGTGTCGCGGAGCGCTTTGAGAGCTTTCAAACGATGTTGTTTTTACACGCACTTTTTTGCAGCATCACACTTACCTCGCTATAGTAACACAGATTGATAGCGGTCCGAGGTGGGTTCCCAACCGCGCGTGGGTGGCTGAATGCTCCTTTCACTAGATCTATTACCAGTCAATAAATACGCCTATAACTCAACTAATTATCTTATTCCAGAAACATTAGTCGACTCTGGTTCGAGAAATAATGGAACTTTATCTTAAGGTAATTGCTATTTATAGTAACTGAACTAACTAGATTCAGATAAACTGCTGACATTATTTGACATTTAAGACTGAATTAGAGCGGGTTAATGATAAAGATTTATGATAACACCTAATTAAAGTCTAGTTCGCAAACACATTATGTAATGTGTCTCTATAATACAAGAAATATGCAGATAATGCGGTAGATCTTTACAAATGTATCTAACGGCACAACAGAGCATGCATTTGATACGAGACAGGGCGTGGCACGTCGCTTCCACACGCGAAATACATTGTGTGCACGTCATGCCAGAGTCCTTCACAGAGTTGTATGGTTGTAGCCCTACTGCGGACATGCTAAATAATAGTGGACGTACATGTTACTAGCCAGACACTGCATCATTAGCACTGGCCGACACGACACTCATCAGTCACTGTTTCCATACAAACGTACGATATATGAAAGCAGTGCTTTCTCTACTCTTTTTAGGACACATTTCGAAGTCTGCTAGTACAGGACAAAAGCTTTGCGAGAAATGAAGGTAGAAGAAATGTGCAACGTATGCGCGGAACGTGTTACATAACATTGTTTTGCTTTTCCCAAACATACGTACTTTCAGCGAGTCTCATTTGCATTTCAAAATATTATACTCGTATCGTCGTACCGTGTCTTTTACGAAAGATAATACAGATTATTATATGGGTGTGTGTGGGGTGTTTTCTTCTTATAATACCGGTGGTGTAGGTAGGCACTCTTTGTTCTCAAGTATTCGTGAGGTACTTTAGATAAAGAAAACTTACAGGAAAATTACAGTTTTAAATAAAGAGCTATCTGATCCTAGTATTCTTTTCAGGATACTTTTTCTTGGTAGGTAAAATGAACATTGGAATTTCTTTGCTAACAATTTTACAGGCTAGCTGTTTCTAAGCTGTAAGTAGGCACGAAGCGTCTGGTGCGCAAACTTCGTCCTTGACCAATAATCGTTACGTAAATCGTTATTACATCGAAACGAATCGATATGAAACCGAGATACAGTTGGTATAACTCGATTACTGAGCGCTAGCTACATCTCGTGGCTTCTCGCATATGTCTGTAGCAATAAAACTCTCGTTCGGTGATATTTTCGGAGCCCTTAGGGATGTCACACGAGACAAAGTTAGATTGTAACTGGAACGATGATGTATGGAACTCTGGGCGACAAGTTTTGAGGTAAGTAATGGTTGGGACAGGATATACCCAGCGCACGGTGAACAGCAAAAGTCGATAAATATTGTAAACGCCGCGAATATTGTTCCTAGATTTACTTGCTCTTATAGGTATTTTAGCTAAGTATTAAAGAGGTCTTCATAGTTAAGATGTAGGTACTTTTTATAACACAACTTTTGTAAATTTTCATAAATAAAATCCTACTAATATTATAATCGCGAAAGTTTGTGAGGATAGATGGATGAATGTTTGTTACTTTTTCGCGGAAAAACTACTGACCGGATTTGGATGACATTTGGCACACAGATAGTTTATAACCAGGAGTAACACGTACCAGGGTACTTTTTATTCCGATATTACCACGGGATCGAAACTTATGCGGGTGAAACCGCGAGGCGCTGCTAGTATTATCTAAATTCTTGTACTATTTTCACGTAACTAAAATATAATCCTAAAAAATAACAAAAATAATTTAAAATCTATCTAGCAAACCATTTAGTAATTTTTCAGGGTTATTTGATAGTAAATTGTCCCATTATTCACAACCGGACCACATCCATTTTTAACAAAAGACTTCCTCTAATAATGACTAAGTATCAAATCAAAAGCATGTCAAACAGCATGTCGCCATGAATCCATGATGATTTGGGCGTGCACGTGAGTGAAATGTCGGCGAGTTGATCGTAACCCCGCTCACACGTGCCTTAGTTACGCCGCCGGAATGTTAATCCTTTGCATGTTGCCCATAGACCACTCTAGCATTTTCCATAAGGTCTTTATGAATTTGTGACTGTTTTGTTGCGTTATTCGCAAATGGTTTTAAAGACTCAAAATCAATTATTGCATAAGACACTATCAGTAGCAATACCTTACATTTTGACAGTTCAACAAAATTCATTGCGTTATTTACGTTGTTGAGCAGACAAATTTTTCGAACATATGAAGCAATGGATTAGCAATATCCTTCAAAATGATTCAGATTATGATTGATAGTGTGTTACGCAATTATGGTGCTGGTTAGGTTACCTACTGGTTTATTCTATAAAAATCTCATCGTAAAAACGTAGGTGAAGGGAGCTTGAAGTGAACTGTCATTCCACCTGATGCTCGGGTTTGACACTATTGACAGCTCAAGTCAAGCTCACTTCACCTAAGTGTAGGTGTAACCGGCAGGTGTCCTTCCCTAAACCCATGTAATGCCCGGTTTCTGAAGTACTTAAGTGAAGTTTATCTATTCGAAAGTGCTTGGTTCGATGAGTTAACGAAGAGCTTTGCTTAATTGAGATAACTCTATCGAATCGAGATATCCTATATGAACCTTAGTAGCCGGGCATAAGTAAATTATCCTGATTTCGTGCATCATTTCAAAGTTAACCATAATATGTAGAAGCAGGATTTTCGCAACTTGCACCATGGAAATCCTCACAAACTTACGACTTAAGTACAGCAAGTCCAACCATCATTAAAGTTGCTTTGAGCTTTACCAACAAAACTGCAACCGAGTTGCGTAACACACTTTCAATCACAATCTGAATCATTTTGAAGGATATTGCTAAACCATTGCTTCATATGTTCGAAAAATTGGAATGCGCAACAACGTAAATAACGCAATGAATGTTGTTGAACTGTCAAATTGAAAGCCATTTCTACTGTTAGTGTGTTACGCAATTACCCCGCTGGTTAATAAGTCAACCAGCGGAAGACAAATGTAGGTACTAAAACTTACTAAAAGTTACCATAAAAGCCAGTCTTTTTAACCCTGAATAATCGATGTTACCGTAGCGAGTAAAATTGTAAGAAACCTTTTTATTTCTAGACTAAAAAATGTAAATAAATACATAGCTAGTTAAATATTATCTACATTAGTGCTGCTAACATCCCGCCGCGCTTCCTAGAGGCTTTGAACTAGAAGTAACGGAGCACGTGGTCACGCTACATGCTTTCAACACTGACTGCAACTGTAAAAAGCAATGTGGACTGGAAATTTTATTTATGATACAGAATGAGAGAAACATTAATTTTATCTTGTAATTCATGACTCGGTTTTTAGGGCTAATATGTCATCTATTCTTTTCTAATATCAATAAAAATGTGGAATATGCCGTAAATAAAGTTTTGGGTATATGAATGTGGAATTGGGGATGGCTATACAAGTAGGGGAAGACCAAAGAAACGATACATGGTAGAGGTGTGACTAATATATTCGTAATAGGTACAGGTATTATAATACAAGCCATGTATATTCATATAAGGATAAGCGAATATAGAGTAATAGGTTACCAGGTATTAGTCAAATAATAGGGACGCCTAATAGTGAGGCGACTCGCCGTGCTATGCTATTATTGTTTGCCGACCTGATCAACGATGACAGTCCTAAGCCTGTTAAAGTATGAAGGAACATTTAATCACCGTTTCACTTCTGAAATAGGCCATACGTGAATATTAAACGTGCGTATTCACGAGAATCTTGTATTTCATATTATTATGGAGAATATTACGCAGGTATCAATATTAGATTAGGTAGCTAATAATGAATCGGTTCACTAATATTTGACTAATACCCAGTAATAGGTATCATAATATGCGATAACTACTAAATTCAATAATAGGATTGCCTAAAAAATTACCCTAATATAACATATCTAATGTATGAACTGTGTAAAAGATGATATGGCTGGCAAGGAGGTAACTACCGAGATTACGACTAATAGAGAAGTATGGAAGAAAAGGACATGTTGCGGCAACTTCAAATAAATTGGGATAAGTGCAGGAGAATCATGATGAAATGAATAATCTTGGGTCGCTTCACAAACACCAGTTCCATAAAGGCCAAAATATAGCGCCACCGTACACAGCACGCCCGCATGCACCGCATACGACATTCTACCGTAAGTGAATGAAAACCGAAATAAAACAAAAATCTCCTCACAACCCTATGTTTTCCCCAACCTGCAAGAATAGCATAGCATAATATACTTGTCGCCATATAAAGATATGGTTCGTAGACGCGCCACGCACCGCGAGCTTCCATACCGTAGTAGATACTCTGTAGAATATACGAGTAGCTTCATATTCTGCGGTTTGTGCATCCTTCCTTCGTTCGTGTTGTATAGTTACTATACGATATTTTTCATGGTAACGTAATGCTTTCAATACCCAAGTGTAAAACACAAAGTGTAGGTAGGTTGGGTAGGAGGTTTGGTGGGTAGTCTAGCGAGGCTCGCCTCGTTAGCTCCGTCCACGGCACGAATGAGACCCGAATCCGAAAACACTGTTTTGTTTTTAAAAAAACTTTAATTAAAGTCGAGCCAAACTCATTTATTTACCACTTATTAGTTCAATGTGCGAGTTTTGGCGACGGTTACGAATGAGCCTGCTTAGTTGGCGTTAATTTATAGGTACTTTTTAAATCGTTGAGGGAGTTTCTTTTGAACTGACCTGTAATTTAAGCATCGTATTAAGTTATTATTTAGGTTGATGCAAAATGCACGATTTCCATGCGGTCTATAAGCTTAAACCCTCACATCTCCGTCTCTCTTAATTCTCCGTCTTCGTTTCAAGAAGAATCTCTTTACAATTGTGTGTATATAAGCAAATAAATCAGAACCCCTTTTTTTTTTTTTTTTTTTTTGGGATGGGAAATCATCAAATGACTCCTCCCGCTCTGGGTGGAGCGGAAGGGAGTGTCAGACTCTTACTGACTAAAACCCACCCATGTTCCTTCCTTCGCCCTTTATGTTCCGGGGTAGCGGTAACCCTTCCGGACAATCCCGCTGCCCCGGCAGGCTTCGGCCCTAAGGGGCCCCTCGAATTATGCTGACATCTCTTTGAGGCGCGCGTGGAACACTTACGCGCCGTCCGGCACGGGCCTGGTCCTGATCGGGCGGTGAGCTACCCATTGCTCTCCGCCCGCAGGCCCGCGCCTACGGTGGCCGGTAGTCGTCTCTCGACTCCCGACGCCCGGGGCGTCTCCCGCGGCGGCTTGGACGGGAGGCTCTCTCCCTCATCCGTCCCGCCACCTCCTTCGCTAGCATCACTGCTTCGCAGAAGGAGGCGACTGCCTCCCACTCCCTCTCGCTCCGGACCATGGCTTGCACCAGGTCCGGGCGCGAGAGGCCGCCGCCGCTGCCGATCGCCTCCACGAGGACACGGCGGTGCTCCGCCCAAGCGGGGCAGACCTCCACCGTGTGCTCCACCGTGTCCTCTGGGCGATCCTGGCAATGGTGACACCCGGGCGTTTCCTCCCGCCTGATCATGTGCAGGAACCTCCCGAAACTTCCGTGTCCGGTGAGGACCTGCGTCAGGCGGTAGGTGAGGGCGCCGTGGCGCCTCTCTAGCCACTCCTCAAAGAGGGGTCTTATCGCCGCTATCGCGGCGTGCCCTAATCAGAACCCCTTCAATTCTAGTTCCTAAGCTAATATTTAAAAATACCCGAACGAAAGACATTAGTAAATAGAATAGGTTTCATTTATTTGAGTTCCCTCGGTTCCCACGTTAACATTGTGTTGATTCTCACACAGCATTCAACGGGTTAACACAATCATTTCGCAACTTTTGACTGTGACAAGTGATAGGATCCTACCATTGTCTTTCTTGCAGTTATCATAAAACTTCACGTTTTAAAATAAGGAAAATAGAGTCTAAACTGCAACTTAACCATTCTGACGATTGTTTTTTTTTGTTACTCAAGTCAAAGGTCTAGTAACCCAAATTCGTTTTTGCGGAACTGAAAAAGCTAAACAAAAGTTCACACAATATAACTTGTCTGCAGCACTAAAGTAGTAACGTAAAGAAAGAAGGTGTTCTTTCAAGAAGATAGAGAGGTAAATATAAGGTGATAAGAAAGGCCACATATTGATTGTTCAAATAGAGCGAACTGGTACTGTTATATCGTGTTTAGTGAGCGAGCGCCCGCAGAGAGGCGAGGCAACGCACACGGTCGCTTTGTCAATAGTTTTCTACCTGTATACAATTGAACGGGCTCGCGTGAAACTCTTCACACCACCCTCGTGTTACTATTTGAATGCGGCTGCCACAATGGCCGCTCAACAACGGTCCCTGATACAAGGAACTGGGTATGGTCCTCCTCTCAAACTTGATAGTATTTGAGTTAAATAAGGACTTCCTACACGTCTTATTGTTGTTTGTTTGTGTTACGAGTAGGTAAAACCGTGTTCCTCTAATTTAATTAATTCCGAAACTGGCTTGCGTGCTTCAGACCCATTTACCAAAGATATTGGTATATTAGGTTTACGTCATAAATGGTAATGGCTCATTAAATAAATCGTCTTTAGAAGGCTTCGTTATTAAATAATCTAATCGAATAATATAACAGATGCTTATTAAATAGGTGATATAATGTCTGTTAGATAGAAAGAAGTTCCGAACGCTAGATCACTGAAAACAGGTTTCATTCAAACATATACGTAAAACCACAGATAAACTTAACATGAAATAAAAACAGACATAAATAAAGTTCTCTTTAAATTGTTTCAAAAACTTCCTCGCATTGAGTGAGAGATAATAATGATAACAGCTCTCGGCATTGTGTCGAAGTTTTACTTATTCGAATAACAGTTAATGACGTGTAAATTCGATTATAACTCGGTACCATATTCACAATTAATTGGACGGTAATCGGTTTCGCGTATCGTCATAATCACTCGGTGAGGGATGCCGGGCGACGCTGCGGTTATAGTAAATAGTTTGCTGAAAATTGCGTTTTACCTTACCTGTACTATTATATTACAATTTAACTACGTTTTGGTTAATATTAAACCGCGCGTTTAATAATTACGTGCATGTCATTCATTTTCCATTTTCGGTTTTCCGTTTGCAACGGAAACTATCAACTGCCTAATGGGCATGTACCTATTAGTTAGTTAATAGTTGATGATTATGGTGGTTTAAGTTGGTTATTATTAGGGTTCCGTAGTGAGAGTTTAAACGTTTTAGTCGCCTATTTATAAATAGGCGGCTTTATAAGGTCATGAAATTCACGTAATTACTTTGACAGAAGATCGTCCTATAAACCATATAAAAAAAAAAACTTAAACATGAAGCTGCGCCCTAATTGCGTAACACACTATCAATCTTTATCTGAATCTGAATCATTTTGAAGAATATTATTGCTAAATAATCCATTGCTTCATATGTTCGAAAAATTTGTCTGCTCAACCACGTAAATAACGCAATGAATGTTGTTGAACTATCAGTATACCTCGCTGATTTTGTTAATTTTAGAAAACAAACTTCATAGTCCAACGACTACCCGAACTATCCTCAAAAAAGCTCATCTCGCACTCTAGTTTGTAAATAAAAATAATTTATTCCTCATAGTAAAACCGGTATTGTCTAAAATATCGTAATCACGCGCGTACAACTCGTGCTTGACTCTTTTTTATTGGTTGAGACGAGAGAACAGGCTAATCGCACTAAAACGGTTATTCAAATCTCGTCATTCAAGTTTAAGTTGGGGACATGGAAGAATATCGTAGACTTGAAATGATGCATTGAGAATTCATTGAGTAAGCTACGTTAGTTAAAGTAAGTAAGCTTACCTACTGCTATTACTGCTAATTAACTTGAGCATTGGGAAACATTTTACTGTATTTGAGCTACGATTTTGTTTTGAAAAAACTGTTCTTTGTTTTTGGGATGGGCAGGTAACTATTACATAAGCTACAACTATCCAAATCCGGATATAAACAAAAAAAAATCAAGAAAAACTTTTCAGAAAATTCAAAATAAAATTATTCTTTTTCTTTTACTAAGATATTTTCCAGTGCTTCAAACGATTTCCGTAGTTTTTGAGATTTTAAAACATTGAAAGGTTGAAATAGGGAAGTAAAAAAAAACAAGCGAGCATCGAAGAAGGTGGTCCTTCGGGTTTTTTTGGAAGTCGGCTAATAAAGTTGAGTCCTCAGACAATGGGGTGCGCACTGACGTGTGTTATATAAGGTAATGGTACCTTGTTTGTTCAAGTTTACTTATACGAATATGTTTGTTCCTTTAAACTTTAATAACATCATTCAATTGCTACAATTTGTCTGTACGTATGTATTTGATAATGTATGTGTAGGTCACAGGGCCATGGCCAACATTTAGACTTTTGTTCAGACTTTGCGAAACATCACTGCGTTGCGGTTACGTCTGGTAAGAATTTAAGAAATAATTGGTTTCGTACTATTCACTGTATGTAAAATAATGTTAGATATAAATGTTGAGTGTAGTATTTTTTCAATAGCATTTATTAATGACTAGCTAGGATTATATTTTAGTTACGTGAAAATAGTACAAGAATTTAGATAATACTAGCAGCGCCCCGTGGTTTCACCCGCATAAGTTTCGATCCCGTGGGAATATCGGAATAAAAAGTATCCTATATGTTAATCCTGGTTATAAACCATCTGTGTGCCAAATTTCATCCAAATCCGTTCAGTAGTTTTTGCGTGAAAGAGTAACAAACGTCCATCCATCCATCCATACAAACTTTCACATTTATAATATTAGTAGGATTAGTAGCATAGTAGGATGTATTCTTTTTAGCAGGGGCTCGTGGCTAAATTATAACAGACGCAAGGGTCGACTACGCTTGCCGAGATCGGTCCGTGGATAGGTGATGACCATCCATTACATATCGAGACCCCTCCTTGCTTCGGGAAGCATATCTCGGCTGTTATTTGTAGATCTTTGACAGTTTTTTGGTGTAGTCAGAAGCCCAATCAGTCTTACCAAGGGGTATCGTATTATCCAGTAACTGGGTTGTAGAGGTTAGATAGGCAGTTGGTCCATGGAAAATACTGGTATTCAGCTGCATCCGGTTAGACCAGAAGTCGACCTTAACATAGCTAGGAAAAGGCTAAGCAGGTGATGATGATGATGATTGTTCAAAATGTAGGTTTGATACTGTGCTACGAATACTATTGATACTGTGCTACGAATAGTATTGATACTGTGCTACGAATAGTATTGATACTGTGCTACGAATAGTATTGATACTGTGCTACGAATAGTATTGATACTGTGCTACGAATACTATTGATACTGTGCTACGAATACTATTGATACTGTGCTACGAATACTATTGATACTGTGCTACGAATAGTATTGATACTGTGCTACGAATAGTATTGATACTGTGCTACGAATACTATTGATACTGTGCTACGAATAGTATTGATACTGTGCTACGAATACTATTGATATTGTGCTACGAATACTATTGATATTGTGCTATGAATACTATTGATACTGTGCTACGAATAGTATTGATATTGTGCTACGAATACTATTGATACTGTGCTACGAATACTATTGATACTGTGCTACGAATACTATTGATACTGTGCTACGAATACTATTGATACTGTGCTACGAATACTATTGATATTGTGCTACGAATACTATTGATATTGTGCTATGAATACTATTGATACTGTGCTACGAATAGTATTGATATTGTGCTACGAATACTATTGATACTGTGCTACGAATACTATTGATACTGTGCTACGAATACTATTGATACTGTGCTACGAATACTATTGATACTGTGCTACGAATACTATTGATACTGTGCTACGAATACTATTGATACTGTGCTACGAATACTATTGATATTGTGCTACGAATACTATTGATATTGTGCTACGAATACTATTGATACTGTGCTACGAATACTATTGATACTGTGCTACGAATACTATTGATACTGTGCTACGAATACTATTGATATTGTGCTACGAATACTATTGATACTGTGCTACGAATACTATTGATACTGTGCTACGAATACTATTGATATTGTGCTACGAATACTATTGATACTGTGCTACGAATACTATTGATACTGTGCTACGAATACTATTGATACTGTGCTACGAATAGTATTGAATCATAAATCGCACACACTACGAATAAATAAGTTCAAAATTGAATTTTATAGAATTTTTACTTTGTATGTTTAACTGAGCTATGCTCTGTTTCCTTTTACAATAACTTACAATACGACGGCAGATGTTGGCCGGAAAACTCTTGGTGCACTTGCTGTTTTACAAGCAGATACGTGTCTTTACATTTCTAGAAATCGGGACAAATCTCTCCAAGGTATTCTTAAAATGTACTGCGATTTTAAAGCTACGCGGTTTTGATTTACCGATACAACAAGTGTACAAAAGGATGTTTCTCTGTAATTTTCTGGTTTATGTTTTATCTTGGAAAACCTGTGAAAAACCCAGTCTGCCTCCACTGGTAATAAGAATTACCCCTCCTTTTTAATTCTGTTTCATTTCATTGGACAATAAAATATTCTTGGGTCTTAATTTCTTCCTTGCCGTATATATGACACGCGGTATTTCATAGATTGTTCATTGACCTGTAATACAGGTTTTATATAAACCTATTTCAGGCACTAGTCTCTCACAAAGTTAGCTCCTTGTTGGTACAATATTAGCATTAAGTACATAACTTGTGTAAAGAAAATAACCGTTTTACATTATTATTATATTACTAGCGGACCCGGCAGACGTCGTCCTGCCCAGAAAAGCAGCGCCACCTACTGGGTCTAATTGTGTTTTCATACCATCTAGGAACCCATTGAAATATACACACATTTCATCCAAATCGGTCCAGCCGTTTAGGAGGAGTTAGGTGACAAACACACGTTTAGAATAATAATATACATATATTAAGATATTGGGAAAACGCTTAAACAGAACTGGGCATGCTGCTGTGTCGATAATGAGTCCTTTCAGTTTTATCTTTTGTGTATAAAAATACATGCTACGTCTTTCGAAATTTGGATAAATTATAATTACCTTTATGTTATATGTTTGTATTTTGCAATGCAACCACTGAAACTACTGTTACTTATAATGTTAGGATGTCCTTCTAGCTCGAAGTAATTATTTGTTTCCAAATGCTACATTGTTGTCTTAATGCATCTTTAACAAACCTAATATTTGTATATCCTAAGTAATTAGCTAGCATATATGACGATGATTTGCAAATGTTCTTCTTTGTTCAAAATTACTCAACCATCAATCAACGCTGCACCAATGCCAAACTGCACATGAAGTCAGAATTAAACTGCAGCATCCGAATTGTGGTGTATCTATTGCAGTGTTATAAGCCAGGGTAAACCTAGTATTACTGTGAACTCATGGTTTAGCTCCACACTGTGGTCTCGTAATAGTTCCGCTGCGGTCAAACTGTTACCACGGAAACTGTTGCCAGAATCGAATGATTCCAATGGTATCTCGGTTAAACCTAGGCTAGGTTTTAATCTGGTTACAAGCTCCTGGCATGGCCTGGCTCATACCTCGCTAAATCCTTGGGAGCAGTTATACGGACGATATAATGATAGACTGCGCTATCGAATTACTAATTAAATAAGTACAACAATGCAATTATTCTAGCAAGGAGAACAATTTATTCTACCAAGTTGTCTCATTAGCAAGCTCAGGTATAATATCTTTGACCTGGTCTCAGAATTTATCTTCCCACTATTCTGCAATATTAGGTAGTTTCTTTATAAATTATATGTTTCTAAGAGTCTTTGTATTACTAATACCAAATGAGGCCAGTCAAGCGTGTGGTTACAAAGTATTAATTTCTTTACCGCGTGTTCCACTTATACTAAATGAACATTGAACATTTTATTCCTACTATGGCACAGATAAACTGTAAATCAATGGTTTATTTATATTATAACACGCACCTGTAATAATAAACATTATTTAGATGAGAAAATTCACAGCACATAGCAACTAAAACGTTACTGCGGTTTGATTAATTCATCCAATTAATGTCAATATTTTCGGTAATAAAATACTCGAACCAGTTGTTTAGCGTAACACTGTGTAGCGATAGGTTCTTCTGCATACAGAAACCTGAGAATATTTATAAATTAATTAAAACTGATGGCGATCATTGCAAGATTGAAGATCAAAAATATGAAAAATTTGCAACGTCGTAAAAGATTGATATTCGTTGCAAAAAAGATGGTACACAACAATGCATTCAGCATTTTTGTTCTCAAGCCTCGCGTTCGGCGTTTACCGTGAGAAATTGAGAGCGAAACTGAATAGATCTCCTAGACTCGTTGTCGGCAGAAAAGAAAGCGATCTATGGCTATCTTACTTAATCCGTCGTATACCTGCCTGCGTACTGCTCGGTGTTCTGGCTCTTTTGCAATTTTAGAACGTCTCGGTACGTTATTGAAAGAATTATTGCCGACGATTATTTGAAATGTATCTGGTTCATTTTGATCTTCTTCAGTAGGTCATTATTTTATAGTTCCCAAAGGCTTCTTGTTCTTTCGTCTTGATTCTTTCAAGAACATTATGTTTAAAAGATGATCGCGTACCTATTAGCTACTCTCTGCTCAAATGTTATCCGCTTTGTTTTTATGAATTGTGTTTGAATTTCGTAACGGCTTTAAACTATCGATTCTTCGTCTACGTAGGTACCTATCGCTATTCGCGAGTTGAACAGATTCAAGGATGAAAAAAACCCGTAAGAATATTATCATTAGATATTGGCGCTTAAACTTATTTTTTAATTCATATGCTGTGAATGCTAGGTGTAAGAAAATAGGTAATCCATCAGTATTATTAATTTCCAACTTACTAATTTAAAAAAATGCTCTTTCGATTTGTAGGTAAGAGAAACTACTTATCACAGTTGGTTTATGTAAGTAGATCTTAGGTGCATCATTAAGATTATTTTATTGATACGTATAGATTAAAGTCGGTATTAAAGGCTTATAAAACTATACTTAATCAAATGTAGGGCGTTGGCTAAAACCCATTTCTTATGGACTGCAAAATACGCAACGCAATGCGCTGTCAAAGATTTCATAGTAGAACTAGTTAGGTAGGTACTGAAACATAAACGAAGAATGAAGAAGGGTTGTTGTTTTCTCATACAGTTCGTAATTAACTTTCAGTAGTTAATATTTTTTTCGTTTTATCTGTTTTCGTTAGTTTAACCAAGTTTACATAGAGTCTACCTACGCATGATTTAAGATTACTGATCAAAGCCTTTATGAAAGGTTTGAATGGTCAATTAAGCACAAGTGGAAATTAAATAGTAAGTTTAAATAAAATATTTTGCAGTAATAAGAATAGTTTTCAATACACCAACTGTACTTTTAAAAGATTGAAGTTAAGTCACGAAAATAGTCTTTACTTAGTTGAAGCTAGAGTTAAGTAAGTTCCAAGTGTAATGATATTTAAACTCTCGTAGTTAACTGTAAAGCTGTACCCATAGGCCATAGGCGTTCTGTGTTATAGAGATGTAATAGCACGAACTTGATGTTTTATTTACTTCAGAAGTTTACTCTACTTTATCAAATCATTTCAACGCCGATGCGGTACTTCTTGTAGGATAACTACTAAAATAAATAGAGACAGATGACTTACCTTATTGCTGGGATTGTAATCGTTCGATCCCTATTCTTATATGGGTCTCCGGGGTCCGCAGTAGTTAAAATTGCCGCATTCCACTGTAGTCGGGCGTGAGGCCGGCGCAGCTTCCCGATCTGGACCGGTCGCGCGGCCGGGAGAGCACTGGGCCGGTGGCGATCACATAAACTATTATTGTAGCACAGCTGCGAGGGGGACAGTGTGGGAATTCATTGTTATTTCATAGAGTGGCAGTATCGTGTGTGGAGGAGAGGGCGGCACGCGCACAGGTACTGCGGCCGCGGAGACGCGCACGGAACTGGCGCGCGGCGACGGCAGCGACCCCGCGCGCACGCGCGCCGCACCACGCCCGCTGCCTCGTCCGGAGGCCCAGAGCCTCATTTACACACATGGACTCACACAATGAATGTTCAATGCAGACCGGCAGGTTATCTAAAAACCCTCGGAATACAAAACGGGATGGTCGCCAGCCGAGGCTTGCTGTAATTCGGGGGATAGCGACGTGAATAACGACAGCTTGACCCAGTTCCGAATTCACACAAATATTTCAGTGAGCTTGGGAGTGGCACTTTGACGTAACAATATGTCTCGTTACATATCATTACGTACCTACGTACACCTATGCTACGTCTGCAGCGGCTCTAACAACGCTTGCACTGATTCGCTCTTTGATGCTGCCGACACCATTAACGAGCGCCTCTCCGTACTCATAAAATGTAGGTAGATATCATAAGCAGGGTGCAAGTAATGATGTTGGCTGCTTTTCTTTTATACTTTGCTCCTTTCCTGAACTATTCTCTCTGCTTGTTATAATCATACCTAACATATCGTAACATCACGCCAGTATTTCCGAAAGGGTAGACAGAGTTGATTTATTAGAACATAGAAACTAATAACAGAAACGTCAGGAATACGAAAAAATAAGATCAAATAAGATAGCTACTTAATAAATAATGTAAAGCATCTCAGTTTGTTGTGATTCAAGCTTCTTGGTTAAAATTATCTGAAATCTTCCGCCTCTGTGCTCGTTTCGCGTGAATCTTCCTTTTTTATCTTAATTAGTAATGCTAATTAATGCGGGAGGATTATAAATACAGTAAACCCTTTACTTGGTGTCTTACTTAACTGCGGTCCGCACGAAAGAGTACAGAACCTTCCTGAAACAATGAAAAGTAATAAAAACTGAAAGTTTTACGGTAAATCTCTATCCTTTTACAAACCATCAATGAAACATGCACACACTATCTCGCCATAGAGTGAACTAAAAACATGACATCTTGAATAACAAAAGTCTTCCTTCCTCGTTCCTATAATGAGAGACAGGTTTTAAGACTACAATAGCTTTAGCTATTAAACTCTTAAGACAGAGTGAAGCTTTTAAAATCTTCATGTTATTAAAATCTCAAAACGTTATTACCGTAGTGCCTTCAAAAGAGCAAGTTTCGAAGTCTTAAGGGTTTTTAAGAAGTTTTGGTCTGTCTGTTCTCTTCCGTCCTACGAATATGCCTACGATACCACTTTTTCTTCTTTTCGTGTCGATGGTACTCTTCTTCGACATTTTATGTTGTTTGAGCCCAGTACGTGGCGATACAACGATACCACTGCAGAATTGTTATAAATTAACATCAAACCCACTTACAAAAACATTCTTGGACATTATATCGACCTGAGAAAGTCAGTGAATTTTTTTTTATTTTGAAAATTTTAAAATAATAGTTCAGTTGGTCACGATGTCACGTGCATGTGCATGTGCAATTATGTGCCTGCAATAAGCAATAGACATTAAACTAGTAAGTACTGTCGATTTCTAAACACTATTACGTTAATCAAAACTAAAGAAACAAATATTTTTCCAAAAATATAAAATCGTATGCATTGAGTGTCACTTCATTAGTATGTGCATAGAAAAGACATCAACGCAATCAATTAGGTTAACTTTTCGATTATTTTTAAGTAATTATTTTGTTTATTATTATAACATCTATGGTTTATTATAACTAATCGAAATTTTTCAGTAGTGCGTGGGAACTTTAATAATATTTTAAAAATTCCTTTATTAGTAATGTAGGAACAGAAATACGAGTACTCACTGACTTGGTTTATGTTGAAATATTATATAAGAGTTCTCTTATCTCTAAAACAGGATTAAATTAAATTAGCTAGCTATACTTTACCCACGTGTTGGGTATTGAAAACAATATGAGATAAAATAAGATTTTTTTTTCATCATTCGAACGTTGTTCAAAAACTTTAAATGTCAGTGTGACACGTAAGGCAACTGAACGACATAAAACAAAGTCAGTTACTAACCCGAACCAGGCAAAGATGATGTGACATGGAGGTTTGACTTACAATTAGTAAGAAAGATACATTCAATAATAAACGGTAATAATCAAGCATTAGGTATAAAAAGACTTAATCCGAGAATATATCCGTGTCGTAGCCGATCGTAGCTTTGTAGCCGTGTAGTGTAAGTTTACCCGCTGCATTCATATCACAGCATAATATTAATTTTTAACTAGCTGTGCCTGCGGATCCGCTGGGTAATTGCGTACCTAACTCACTAACAGTAGGAATGGCTTTCATTTTGACAGTTCAACAACATTCATTGCGTTATTTACGTTGTTGAGCAGACAATTTTTTCAAACATAATTATGAAGCAATGGATTACCAATATCCTTCCTACAAAATGATTGAGATTGATAGTTTGTTACGCAATCAGGGTGCCGCTCGCGTGAACTAATACGCGTTAAAACATAGCCAAATTACATAACTACTTCTAAGGTTTAAAAAAATAACGTAATAAGGCGGTTCTCGAGTTCGAGAGGGTGGGTGACAGTCAGAGAAATGTGATGTTGTTGTTAATGAAGTTGTAGATAAGGGGTTTCGTACTTACCCTGTGAGCAAGACTGCGATAATATGTAATACAAACAAGTACTTAGACATGCATTCCACCAGTTTCTATGATAAATCTTTTACGGTACGGTTATGATATGAGGATATGAGTTTAAAATTATCTCTCCTTAAACACCATTGTTCTTGTTCTTTGCACTTGTTTCACGATTATTATTGTGTAACATGTATGTATCTTGATATATATAATTCTTCTATACGTGAGCTCATAATAAAGAATATTCTATATGTCTCATCATCAACTGCCTAGCCTTTTCCCAACTATATTGGGATCGGATTTTATATGAAGCGACTGCCTATCTATCTGACCTCCACAACCCATTTACTGGGTAATACGATACGCCATGGTGAGACTGTTTGTCAGACTTTCGGGCTAATATTCTATCGATCTATCTTAATGAAATATAGTGACTCTTGGTGACACTAAACGTGCAAAGGAACTCACAGACCGCGTGCACTACACGGCCCTGACCACAACCAGCTGCAAACGTGGCCGCAGAAGCTCCGACAAAAACACTTTTTCAAACTCCAATTCCAAAGCGTAGTTGGTTCCTACGGAGAAGAACGGACAAGAAACTCCACGGAAACTCTTTAAAATCAATATATTTTTACAATATAGGTATTTTGTTTGAAGTTTGCGACGCAACTGGTCGGACGGCCTGTCGTTGCAGCCAAGTGTGCGGTGCGCATTCGAATTTCTATTGTTTAACCTGGTTGGTGGTGCAGTAAGCGGCGCCCCTAAAGTATTTAAAAAAAAACGGTTATGTTCATATTTTTATTTAATAAAATCAGATCCTCAAATAAAATATTATACTTACCTAATCTTATTGGATTGAGTTTTTCCCTCAGGCATTTCTCAGAAGCGGCCGAGTCTGGATTTTTGTCTGGTTGAAGGCAATAGTGTCTTATCCTATTAAATGGGACTTAAACATTAAACGAAACGAACGAAAAATGGTGGGTGTACTTCTGTCTTACAGTCTGTCTGTCTGTCTGTTGCAGATTTTTTTTACAATTAATTAGCCAAGCTGAAAATTATAATGATAATTGTCCGAAGCGCGCGAAATTTTAATTTCGCGGGCTACCTTCGTATATTGAAATAAATAACACCTATCTCTCCTAAAATTTGGTTCAACCTTGCTCAGTCTAGTCAACCTCCCGATGGCTACGATGAAAACTGTGATGTCAAGCATTGCAAACTCTAAGAACACATTAATACACCCAACGCCATTCGTCGTTCAATAGCAACACATTTGCGCAAAATACACGGCACAAAGCTCGACGTGCTACGTTACGCCTGACGATGCTTTTTATGCACTTTACCTATGGAATTTACTTTACTTTATAAAATACCTATGCTATATTAGGCTGAAATTACATCGCATAATGTTCATCGAAAACGTAAGCATGCGGAAATTCCGTCGCGGAATTTTCGCCAGGCATCGATCGATATTAGCGTCGTCTATACATACTACGCTAATATCGATGGACGTTGTACGCATGTTTTAAATTCTGTGAATTCTAATTGACTATGAAATAGTAAATATTTATTTCTCATGTTCATAATCACCTTGGAAAGAAGAATTTTACTTATTTTACGGTTTTTATGTTGTGTCAATCACTAGTTCCATAAACTAATGCTAGGTGCACACGTAGCGACTTTAGTCGTCAGCGACTCACTAGCGGTTCCAAAATCTCACATCCACACACAGATTTTCAAATTGCTAGCGACAAATCAGCAATCAAAATTTGTGAATTTAAATCGCCAGCGAGTCGCTGGCGACTAAAGTGGCTGCTTGTGTTGTTTGTGTGGAGCATTACAAATTATTTCATTTGACATGACAAACGTTTCTGCATGGAATTAGTATGTTACATACTATATCGGTTTCTGCAATCAGCTGTTGTCAAAGTGTCATCGATGTCAATTTATCATGAAATGTCACAGTTTCAGTTAACTGTGTATTGTTGTTTATTTTTAACAATAAAATAATTCATAGTAAAATTAATAGCTTCAACCAAAACTCAAGTGAACGACCCTACGTTTGCCTTTTATTCGCTATCGATCTCTGAACTTTATATTTACAAAAATGTCTAAACAAAGCATAATGTTTCATCCGATAATTAGCTCAATACAAAGAATAGCTCTATATGAAACCAAAGCCGTAAGTAGAACATTATATTTAAACAATATAGGTGCAGTTGTACCTCTTGCCACTAAGTATAAATGGCATTTCTTGGCAAAGACCAGGACTTTACATCTTTTCCCAAGAGTCAATTGAAGGTGGCAAAGGTATAATTTTAGGGGGTGTATTCATTGTACCTGCCATTTATCATCGCAGGAGACTGAAACAAAAATGTCTGTTTCTCATATAGGAAAACTGGAAAACCTGATACAACAATAATCTTAAAATGTATTGTTAATTGCAGAGATTCTATTTGATTGGCTCAAACAACACAGAAACAAGATTTCGTGTCCTCAAGATTGACAGGACAGACCCACGGGAGCTGATACTGGTTGATGACAAGTTTGAGTACAACAAGCAAGAGATACATCAACTGCTTAACATGATAGGCTTCGGCAATAGGTTGAGAACAGGACTTAACAAACTTGTATCAGCATTTGGTATTGTTGGTAAATATATTTTGGTATTATTCAAATGATTAGTTTAGATTTTATTCATGTACTTTATTACTAAGTACAAAAGTTAAACCGGATGAATCATTAATTAAAAAAAAATAGGTATTCAATTTCTTCCTAAATTTGTCTTCCATAAATGCCATTCCATTTATTTATTTTTGTTCATTTTCAGGTTTCATAAGATTTTTAGAAGGATACTACATAATATTGGTTACCAAAAGAAGAAAAGTTGCAGTTATTGGTTCACATTCCATCTACAAAATAGAAGATACAAATACAATATACATTCCTAGTGAGAGCACTAAGCCTCCCCATCCCGACGAACAGAGATACTTGAAGATGTTTTTAGCTATAGACTTATCAACTAACTTTTATTATAGCTATAGTTATGATATCACACATACTTTACAAATGAATATGGCACCCCCTAGACAGCTTGCACCAGCTTTATTCCCCAAGCCTGTAACAGCAGCAGTATACCACTTGAACTTGAGGTCTACCTCAAGCCAGGACTTACAGGAGAAGTGTGAATGTCACAAGTATGATGATAATGATGAAGATATATTTGAAACTTGGAAGAGTCAGCTGCAACAGAGACAAAAGACTGGGTAAGATTATGATTACCCCTACTAATAATTTGAGCAAGTGAAGTTTTATAATAAAAATATGTATGTTTTGGTTAAGGTCATCTATGGGTCTGCGTCACCTGAACTAAATAAATAAACAAAAAAAAATAATAAACTGTCACTAATGAGACACAACTTTTCTATTGTTACTGAACATAAGCCTGCCTAACAGACCAGCATAGCTATTCAGACAGGACTAAACTAATATTTATCTTCTGTCCTTTTCTTAATGAAATAGAAAGAAAAAGATGCACTGCACTTAAATTTAGTTTACTTTGTGAACAAGGGAATCGGCGCCAATGACTAATAAATAAATATTTTGGTTATTCCTATTTTCAGCTTCCAACCAAATAGATTAGACTTTGGTGTGCGCACAGTTCCCGAATGGCGATTTGTATGGAACAGTCATCTACTATCGGCTGTACATTCACACCTACACCCTGACTGGATCCTGTACATAGTCCATGGGTTCATTGAACAGAGTAACTTGAACATATTTGGTAGACCTATATACCTGACATTGATTGCGAGAAGGAGCAATAGGTATGCAGGCACCAGGTTCCTAAAGAGAGGTGCAAATATGCATGGAGATGTTGCTAATGAGGTGGAAACTGAACAGATTGTTCACGATTCTATGGTGTCATCATTTGCTGCTGGCAGGTAAGGATTTCATTATTTATTTAGCAATATTTCTAATAAAAATAATGCCCTATTTGTCAGTACTCACGTTTCCACAAAATATCCTTCCAGATTCAGTTCATTTGTTCAAATGAGAGGATCTATACCCAGTTACTGGTCTCAAGACGTTTCGAAAATGGTGCCGAAACCAGCGATATCAATTGATTTAAGTGATCCTTATGCTGAAATACCTGGCAGGCATTTGAACAACCTGATGAGAAGATATGGTTCACCTATAATGTTCTTGAATTTAGTTAAGAAAAGAGAAAAAAAGAAACATGAATCTCTATTAACAGATGTGATAAGCAATGGGATAAAGTACTTGAACCAGTTCTTGCCTCCTGAGCATGCCGTGCAATATTACCACTTGGATATGGCTAGGACAAATAAGAGATCTGATGCTAAAGTGTTAGACAAGTGAGTTATAAATATTTTACTTCTTCAAGCACCAAAGTTAACATAAAATATTTAGCTTTAATATTTTTACCAAAAGCTTTAATATTTTCTACCAAAAGCTTTAATATTTTCTACCAAAAGCTTTAGGGTTTGCTACCAAAAAGGGTAATCATGATGTCATTGAGTAACCCTATAGATCTGCTACTGTTTGTGATCATATTTTTTTAAGTTTGCATGAGTGGTCCAGAATCTTGTGATTCGTAATGTTGTGAAAGAGAAAACCCACCATAAGTGTTTGCCGAGTTTTATGTCTACTACTGACGGAGGCTTTGGTGTCTATGATATAATATCTAGCAGCAACTCTTGCAATAAAAATTGTAGTACAAAATAAAAAAAATATCTTTTAATTTAGACGACTTTTTGTCTAAATCCTATAAGATGAAAGGTATGTGAAATGTCGCCTGTTAAATTAAAAAAGCCCTGTCTTTTTTATAATATATGTGTTTATCTCCAGATTGTCAGCCATAGCCCGCACCGTGGTTCGCAAGACGGGTATATTCCTGAGTACGTGCGGGGTCGACGAGGTGACGGGGGTGGCGGGGCATCAGGGCGGGCGCCTGCAGACTGGACTGGTGCGCGTCAACTGTGTAGACTGTCTGGACAGGACCAATACTGCACAGTTCGCTATCGGGAAGTGTGTTCTCGCACACCAAGTAAGCATACATTATGATTTATCTTTTCCTCTAACTAATAGCTTTACAGACAGGCTAGCCTGAAGCTTGATAAATTCTGTTGTATATGTCCAAACATTCGTGTTATTCGGACAATGTAAAATAAACCTTATTTCAATATGGATAAAGTACATTTTGATGTTTGAAAAAATATTTGAAGTGTAGAGCCAAAGTGCTGTTAGTACCCATATTTGATTCTTAAATCTTAATCTTCTTAACATATTTTCCAGTTATATGCCTTGGGACTCTTAGGAGAACCAAATATAGAGTTTGATTCGGACTGCGCCAGGCTGCTTGAAGGATTGTATGAGGACCATGGTGATACACTGGCCTTACAATATGGAGGGTCACAGCTTGTGCACAGGTATGTCAAGCATATTCTATGAACATGATTATGAATATACTATACAATTTATAACCATAAAATATTCTAAGGGAAGAAACGCTTTTTTAAACTGTTAGGGGTGCCACACACATATTCGGATCGGCATAATTCGGCAACGGCCTAATCGAATGTATGTAGACATTTGTTCTGGAAAAAACCGCTCGGCTTAGCTCGAATCATGCTGACCCGACATGAACATGATCCAGCGAGGGTAGATGCCGAACGGCATGAATATTTGTAGTAATTGCTTCGGGCTGACTTTGTTGTTTAACAAATACTGCCGAATCGAATGTGCCGACCCGCCCCGAAAATGTGTGTAGCACCTTCTAGTAGTATTGCTACCACACAAAATACATACATTTTCATTTTTTGTCTGCTTCTATTTTATTTATATTATTCATTTATGTTTCAGAATCAAAACTTATCGTAAAACTGCACCATGGTCGTCACACGGTAATGATATCATGCAGACACTAAGCAGGTACTACTCCAACACATTCTCTGATGCCGAGAAACAAAACACGATGAACTTATTCCTCGGACTGTTTGTTCCCGATCCGTCTAGAGCACCCATTTGGGAGTACCAGAGCGATTATTATCTACACCATCCCGAAGCGATGGTGTATATTCCTAATAACAGGTAAAAAAAAAAATACTATATACTGGTAAATTTAATATCAAAATCGTAAATACCGCTAATTATTGTTCTCATACATGTTTATTTTCGGTTCTGGTGTGTTTTCTGCCACAGAGCCGCGCCCGCTAGCTCTAGAGACGGCAGTACAGCTCGATTAAAACTTAATAGCGGCTCGGAACATGAGGCGAGTCGCTGCGCAGTTAAAAATTCAGGTGTCAGTAGGGGTGAGGAGTGAAGTACTGCGCAGCGAGTAGCGCATTTCAGAGCCGCTATAAAGTTTGAATCGGACTGTACTCATAAAATTCGTGGCGCCGAAATTGCGTTGAGCGTACAGTTTCTGTCACAGGCCGCCTTCAAAGCCATTAGTTTCTATACGTCATTAGTGTCATAGTGTGGCACGCCAAATCCTGCATCGCGCAGGCAGAGTTTTACCTCGCGACTAGCATATACATACAACGTCCCGACATCAATCCTCGGGCAGTAGCCCACTAGATGAAACATCCGTCTGGTCGGGGATCCTCCCTTTTCGATGGAGGATGAGTGATCTTTACACCCTGTTCCTTATACCTCTATACACTAATCTGTTCCTTTAGTAGAAGAAAAATAAGTTTTGTTTCCTAACATTATTTCTACCTACATTATTATTCTTTCGTTCCCAGATCACTAACAAAATGGTGGGATGACGACGTTCTCCGACACCTGCCTCTGCCGTGCAATGAGATGAGGAAGCTGTGTTGTGAGATCATCGGCATGCAGGGCGATAGCAGCAGCACTATAGAGATGGTGGACCCTTACCACGATTATAACAGGCCCTTTGAATATACAGTGTTGATGGAATGCTTTGAATTTAAGGTGAGAACAGAAAGTAATCAAGAATCCTATTACATAATATTACGCCTCCGTCCCCGAAGGGTCAGGCAAAGGTGCACATAGTACACCCACATTCTGCTAGTTATTTTAACCCCATGTAACAGGGGCGAGTCAATTACGACCAACCGGGCATAAATCCAGACTCCGGCTTCTACTGACAAATTCCTGAAAAACCCAATAACACTGCTCGACCTGGAAATCTAACCCAGAATCCTATCAATCTTTAAGGAAAGCGTAAATTGAAAGAAAGAAAAAAGGTTTATTCTGCACAAACAAACAAAAAAAAAAAAATACAAAGTAGCCAAAAGCCTCGTACTCAAGCAAGGTTGACAATTTTGTCCAAAATGGAATATACACAATTGTGCAAACAAACACATCTCATATGTTCTTCTAGGACAAGAACAAAACAGCTTTTTTATTTTGATCACTGAAGGTTAAAGTTATGTTTCCACAGATGTTCCACACGTTTCGTGACTTGGCGCCGACGTTTTCAGAGAGTTTCAGTCCGTTTGTAGTGCGCGGGCGCGCTATGGGACAGATCAAAGGCCCGACTTCAAAGAACCCGGTCATCAGTGGCCGGTCCAGTACCACGTCTAATAACTCTAGCGAGTAAGTAATACCCTTTATCTCATACTAGTGACTCGCCCCTGCTTGGCACGGTTTCTACGACTTGACAAAACATCGAGATTTCTTTACTTTATGTAAGGTTAATATGAGTGTATTCTACAAATTAACCTTCCGGAATAAATTGTCTAAATGGTGGTGAACCATCATCATCCGCAGGTGGTTTGTGAAAATGCGTTGCGTCGTTCAGACGAACACTCATGTTCACTTACGATATACAAAATAAATATACAGGGTGGATTTTTGAGATGGGGCAGCTACCTTAACCGTGTCATTCTCTGCTAATTACGGTACTGAATAAAATGTAACTACTCTTTACAGCTCGAACGGTGATTCGTCGTCTGATGACGACTTGACAAACTCAACCCCAAGCTCACGCTTATCTGTCCCATCGCCGCTCACAGTAGTGGCAAAAGTATTAAAAGTTGAAGAGGTAGAGGAAACACCCATGTTCCCTGCTATCAAACGAAGGAATAGAGTTCTCTTGAGTGAGCCCAGCAAACGAGATATGGTTATGTAAGTACCGTACTTATTAAAATTAATTTCTACAATTTATATCATCAAACCAAGACAATAATTATAAACACATTAACATAATTATTTTAAAGCACATGCAGCTACCGGTGCCTACCGATTGCTTGCCGAAGCTAAACGTAGATGGCACTAGTATAGCCAGTTCCATTTTCATTGTTTCGTTTCGTATTGGTTGTTAAACTTCGACTTTTAATTGTATTCAGTAACTTGATAGCTCAAAGAAAAATAATATTACCATACTAAAACTAATAGTTTTGGGGTAGTGAACCATTTTGCGTAAAGAACGAATGATAATTTTTTTTTTAATTTAAATAAATCTTTAAATATTCCTTCGTAATATTTTCGTACCTAATACGTCGAATATTCGAAAAATTTAAACAATTCCCAAGTTGTCCTGGAAGAAAAAAGACATTCAAGAGTGGCTGAATAATAATAATAATCAAAACATTCTAACCAAGTTGCACTACTGAAAAACAAAATGTATAACATATCCTACAATTTTTAATAGTGTATATCGTATTTTTAAGACAAGTTATTAAATTTAAAATAAAAAGTTTGCATTTAAGTACATTATGTACGTTCATTCAATTTCGGTCATTCTTGCACCACCTCACTACCTTTTTTTGTCAAAATCTGGTAACCCTTCAACTGTCAAGTTACTGAATACAATTAAAAGTTGAAGTATAGATAGCAAATTTCGTCTCATTACAAAACGAGTTGCTTTTTCAACAAACCATTACAAAAAAGCGTTAAAAAAGTTGCAATCTCATCTAAGCGACAGTCAAAATCAAAAAATGTAAAAAGAGGGTAAAAATACGGAAATTTACTGCTTGTGCTGATGGCACCATCTATAGGTATATACCTTTTTTCGAGTACGATGTTTCGTCGCAGCTCTGGTTAGGTTAGTAAAGTTAGGAAGAAACTGAATTTCGCGGGCTACCTTAACGCATTCATTCTAATAAGTCTGTAATTCAATTATGCCTTAATTTTCAGGTATAGGAGGTATGTAAACTTTGAACGTCGTTCAAACCCACGCTACAAGTCAGATATTCATGTGGTGATGACCGTCAACAGCGCATTTACTATCGACAGCTCCGTAGAAGTCATCCCGCCAACCGTGTCGAAAGCGTCACGCGAAATTTACCAGGAGTATGTCCAACGGTATTCCGGACGAATCAATGTTAATACTAATTCTGTCGCATCATATAAAAGATATGTTAATTTTAGTTTGTAGAGCTGTATTTATGAGATTATATCACTGTTTATAATATTAAATATTTATTAAAATCAAAATTATTATAGAACTTAAAACTGGACTTCTTATTACCTCCTGTCTTTATTCAAAGTATGGGGGGTGGCTACCCTCCATAATTCAAAGATTCAAGCTTGGTTGGCTATGGTGTGCATGCCTTCAAACGTCCCTAAAGGGGACCTTTGACGATCAATCCAGCATCCAGATCAAATCCTGTCGATATGCTTGAGACAAATCAAAGATTTAATACTAGATTTAATATATTTTTTTAAGAATAAGAATAATTTATTGGTCCATTGTTACAAAATAAGTTTCCAAAAATAATAACAATGTATGCTTACTGTAACTGGCACGGTTGGCGCAGTGGTTAAGCGATTGACTGCTGCGCTGCGTGTCGCGGGTTCGATTCCCGCACGGAACAAATATTTGTATGACCTACATGTATTTGTTCCGAGTCTGGGTGTTTTTCTATCTATAATATGTATGTATTTACAAAAAAAAAAAATTGTATATAAGTAGTTTATCAGCCATCTTGTTACCATAACACAAGCATTAGGTTGCTTAGCTTGGGACAAATGGTGCTGTGTGAAATGTCCAGGGATTTATTTATTTATTTATTTATTTATTTATTTTATAACTAGAATATAAAACAGTTATTTGAACAGTGGTCCCCAAACTAGGCAGCGCTTGTATCTTGGGGGTCCGAGTTGTGTTATCTTAAAATTGAATTCGAGACATTTTTGCGTTAACTTTTTACTTTGAGATGATGTTTGAAAATGGACATGATAGGTACTCAATTAAATAAGGGTAGTGAACTATTAGTATTATTATTACAGTGTTTTATAGTGTGAGTGTTTTTTTTATAAATGTACATATTATTAATATTATTTTAAGTCTGTTAGCTTATAATTATGTAAATATTCTCATCTACTTGGTGACTGTTTGTCAGGTTATCGATTTATAATCTGGTCTGGGCTCGGAGGACCAACGCTGTTATTAAAAATCAACAACATGCTAGTGCAAACCATTTGCTGCACTACGTGTGCATACTTGTGCTGAACCTTTGCGACCTTTGACCTTATGCCATGAAGTTGGCAACTTAACTCGGTGAACTCAGTCTCAGTCAATCGCAGTCAATGTTATTTTACCGTTTGACAGTTTTGACGTAACTGACATTTGTGATTTGCTTCAAATTTCTATTCAATTCTCATTACATTTTTCTTGGTCGATTGTTGTGCAAAATTGATGCTGAGTTAAGGGGGCGGATGGCTGTTACATACATGTAAGTGACAAATAGTCTCTTGTAATCATGGCTATGTCAAAGGGATTTAAAGTCCTGGAGAAATCGGCTCCACCGAATCCATACAGTATAATATTGCAACACAGAAATAAAGACACAGCACTTCTCTTTGAGTCTCAAGCTGTGGTCTCGCTATCGTCTCAAGAAACCGAAACATTGCGGAAACAATATCACAAAATAGCCGACGCGTACGGGGTTCTGGGTGTCCTGCAGTTGAATTCTGGCGAGAGCTGTATGCTATACCTGGTCCTTGTAACGGGATGCTGCTCAGTGGGTAAGATTGGAGACGCTGAAGTCTTTAAAATTACCCAGACCCAATTTTTGCCGCTATTTTATCATACACAAGGCGAAGATAAGGTTTCAGAAGTAAGAAAATTAGTCAACTCTGGGACCTTCTACTTTTCATGGAATTCAGGTAAAACTCCCCATCTGTTTGACCTCACCCTGTGTGCTCAGAGAAAAAGCAAGGGAGCCAGCCCCGATAACCGATTCTTCTGGAACAGAACTCTGTTTATACATTTAATAAGATTTGGCATAGATTGTGAAGAGTGGTTAACTCGAGCTATGTGTGGCTCAGTGGAAATAAGGACTATTTATGTTGGACATAGACAGGCAAGAGCAGTACTAGTGTCACGACTTAGCTGTGAGCGTGCTGGGACTAGGTTCAATGTCCGAGGCTGCAATGATGATGGCAATGTTGCCAATTTTGTGGAAACAGAACAAGCAATCTATATAGATGATTCAGTTGCTTCTTATGTACAGACTAGAGGCTCAGTTCCTCTGTTTTGGGAACAACCCGGTATTCAAGTGGGATCTCATAAAGTAAAGATGTCTAGGGGATATGATTCATCTACCAGTGCATGTGATAGACATTTCTCACTATTAAAACGTAACTATGGATCATTAATAGTTGTTAATCTGTTGGGGTCCAGTTTAATTGGAGGCAGTGAAGGTGAAGCTACTCTGAGTAATGCATTCCAAAAACATTTGAACGACTCGGCCCACAATGACGTAGTTCAAATAATTTTTGATTATCATCAAGAAGTTAGAGCTTCTTCTATAGAAACTGCATTAGCAAAATTTAGAAAAATCATTGAAAAACACTATGATGATATAAGTATTTTTAGTGCTAAAAGTTCAGATATCTACAATATTCAAAAAGGATGTATAAGAACCAATTGTTTAGATTGCTTGGACAGAACCAATTCTATACAAACATTTATAGGATTAGAAATGTTGGCTATTCAATTAATGCTTTTGCAATGCATTGACAAGAAACAAAATGTCAACAGATTTGAAGAAGTATTTAAACAGATGTGGGTGAATAATGGAAATGAAATATCAAAAATCTACGCCGGTACTGGTGCCATCCAAGGAGGCTCTAAACTTATTGATGGGGCAAGATCTGCAGCACGAACGATCCAAAATAATTTACTAGATAACACAAAACAAGAGGCTATTGATATATTACTTTTGGGCTCTACTTTGAACTCGGAACTTGCTGATCGTTCACGAATTTTGCTACCATCCAACTTATTGCACACATCTACACCAGTTCTCAGGGAAATGTGTCGTAGAGCAAGTGAATTTACACAGCCAACCACTATTCGAATCACAATTGGCACATACAATGTGAACGGAGGCAAACATTTCAGGAGTCTTGCCTATAAGGATGTTTCATTAGCAGACTGGCTACTGGATTGCCCTAACTCATCTTTAGTTAATACCGTCAATTTAAAAGAACATCCATCAGACATATTTGCTATTGGCTTTGAAGAAATTGTGGACTTGAATGCTAGCAATATCATGGCAGCTAGCACAGATAATGCTAAAGCTTGGAGTGAAGAATTGGAAAAAGTGCTATGCAGAGATGCGCCATACACATTACTCTCAAGTCATCAACTAGTAGGGGTCTGCCTTTTCATTTTTGTCAGGAAAGATCTGATTCCACATGTTAGGGATGTTGCTCTAGATTGTGTCAAAACTGGTCTTGGTGGCACTACTGGAAACAAAGGATCAGTTGGCATTCGAATGGTCCTCTATGGAACGTCCCTATGTTTTGTATGCGCTCATTTTGCTGCAGGTCAATCTCAGGTTACAGAACGTAATGCTGATTATACTGAGATAACGCGAAAAACCGCCTTCCCAATGGGCCGCTCTCTTTACTCTCATGATTATGTGTTCTGGTGTGGTGATTTTAACTACCGCGTTGACCTGGATAAAGATGAAATACGTCTATTAGTGTCGCAAAATAATTTACAACGAATTTTAGACCATGATCAATTGTTACAACAAAAAGAACAAGGTTTGGTGTTCAAAAATTGCTTTGAGGGTGACATAACATTCCCTCCCACGTACAAATATGATTTATTCAGCGATGATTATGATACGAGCGAAAAATGTCGAGCGCCTGCTTGGACCGATCGAGTATTATGGCGAAGCAGGAAACACACTATTGACCCAGAGGGCACATCGGAATTAGCAGCAGGAAAATTGCTACATTATGGCCGCGCAGAACTGAAACAAAGCGATCATCGGCCAGTCATCGCAATTCTAGAGATCGAAGTACTACAAGTAAGCTATACAAAATGCATGGAGGTGTTTTATGAAGTAGTGAAAGACCTTGGCCCTCCTGATGCCAGTATAATTGTACAACCTTATGAAGATTACAATAACGAGGATTGCCCATTCGATGATAACGTGGTGGCAGCTGTTTTACAGGAATTATCTACGATTGGTGAAGTAACGTTAGTGCGTTTTATTGACGATGCTTCTCTTAGTATTACATTTAGAGAAGGGCAAAATGCTCTAGCAGCTGCACAGAAAGGGCAAATATCTGCTTGTTCGATCCCATTACAAATTACTTTAAAAACCCCTAATTGGATCGATATCGTTCGATCTGAAATAGGATTGTGTACAAACAATACTGTTCCATTATCAGGAGAGGCTCAACCAGAGCGACCTCTCAGATCTGCACCTCCCACTCCTCGCAGACAGCAGCCTAGCCGACCCCCCGCACCTTCACCGACACCCCTGGTGCCATCCAGAGCGCCGGCAATAAGTCCGGCGCGTCCTCCGCCTCCGCGGCCGGCGCCGCTCCCGCCAGACGCGGGTAAGACTTCTGCTCAGTCCCCGGTGGCGTCCCCGCCGGCGGACAGCGTGCCTCCCCCCACGTGCGCGCCGCCGCCGCCGCCGGAGAGCAGCGCGCAGCCGCCGCCGGCCGGCCCGCCGCCCCCGGTGCCCGCCCGGCAGGGCGCTCCGCCACCCTTGCCCGCGCGTCCTCGACCAGCATAATGAACTAAACTGTAGTCTTACGTAAGATGTTAAAAGAAAGTGTCTGTATTGTATACTTACTATTTGTATATTTTATGTTACCTTAATTTATTTATTATAAATTGTCTCTTAATTTTAGTTTGAAATATCGTCTAATCAGATCAATATTGTCTTTATTACTTGTTGTAAGTATTTAACTTGTACGAATTTAATTTACTTTTAGTGTTGCATCAAATTTTGCTGTGCGATATAATCGCTGCTGAAATAAAATTCCGACGATGATAATTAACATACTTACTTACTAATTAATTTTATGTTTAGTTACGTAATAGGTATCATACACTACAGAACTAAGGTTAAAAAAACTTTTCTCACTGGTTTTGTATTCGATATTATTTTTAGATTGAAACCTAGAAATTAAAGTCTGCCTTTTTAAGGATTTAAAAGAATTTAGTTTTGCATATAATTTACATGTAAGCATAGGGTATATTTACAGAATTACATTATTAATTATCAACTAAAATTGCTAATTTGGATGCTTCTTATATTGATTTATACTGCTGATGAGTTAATCTGTAATCGACACACTTTATCATTCATCGTAGAATGTATTAGCTAAATTGTGTGTGTTTGTGAGGTCTGGTGTTAAATATATGTTAATTATCAATCTGTATCGATATATTAGTGTTTTACTAGATTATAATACCTATGTATTAATTGAAATATATTATCTATGTACGTTGTTACAAAGTAATGTTATGTTTCTTAAATCTATAGCTATCTAGTTTTACATAATCTCTGAATGCAGATAACTGTATTCTTTTGTAAGAGTTGGAGTGGTTCCAATATCACAATACTGTGACCCAGTTAAGTTCTAGCCTGCAAGGGTTAACTAAAAGATTATTTAGTGACGGCAACTATTAAACCCTAGTGTGTAAGATGTTGTTTGAGTAGGTCAGTAATCAGATCGCCTTGTATTAGCTCATGAATCTAATATTCATCATCATCTTACAAAAGTGCCCCTACCGCGAGCATTCATTGCATTGCAAAAAAATAATTCGTTCGTTTGAGATTAAAATATAGTCGATTTTAAAGGACGGTGTTTGTTTAAAACGTCTCCAGAGAAACTTCTCGCTCGCGAACGAATGTTCGCAACGAACAGTTGCGTGCGAATGTTCGCGTGGACACACCTATAGTCATTTTACTAGTAATAAGTCGGTTTCGGGGCTAAAATTGTTTCCTATACCTAGACACCGGACCTATTATCAATTTCATATCTGCCTACGTACCTATCTGTAACGCGTTATTCTACAATAACAGCAGTACCTACGTACCTACTGCTGTTGATTTTTTACTAGTAAGGTATCTAACGACTAACAATAATTAATTAAAATGTTAATGATAGGTTATTACATATAACACAACGCCTATTAGCTGAAACTGACACCATTACATACAGGTATAGATACACACGGGCAAATATACACTGATAAATCTGATAATACCATTATCACTGCAGTGCTACGTCAGCTATGTGCGATAATCGGGTACTTATTGCAATATCTAAAATTAAAAGAACTAACGTAAAATAACCTACGTTTAAAATCCCTAAAATCTAAATACCTAATGATTGTTTCACTTATATTCAAAATACCGAAAGCTTAAAATGTCAAATGGATATGTTAGTGAAGTTCATAAAGCTAAAACTTGAAATTCCCATGTACAAAATTCCTTAAATTGGTTTACCTCACCGTTATATGTTTCTGTACCCGCATGCGTAACACGTATAAGTATATGTTTTTTAAAATCGAAACAGCTAGGTGGTTAGAACTGTGACCACACAATGCCAGAAATATTTTTGAATGATTGATATTTAGTCCAATCAGTGTTTTAAACTTGGGTAATTCGTAGGTAGGTGTTAGTTGCTTAGGTATTTAGATTTTAGGCATTTGGAACGTAGGTTATTTTACGTTAGTTCTTTTAATTTTAGATATCGCAATACAAAGAGATTTAAGATATGTAAATTTAATGTTTTTGTCGCAATACGTACCCGCGATAATCACAAATCAACAAACAAGCGAATCCTGTTTGTTTGATTAATATTAGATTCCTAAACATTGATGAAATAATACAAATTCATACGTAGCATTGTAAAGATATCCACGATATGCGGGGGCGTATCACTTTCTAGGTTTCCAAATCGTAGCCGTGCAGTGAAAACCTCGTAAAGAAAAATTGTGCTTTTTAAATATTTTTTGTTGTGTTGAAAACCTCGTAATGCATATTTAGAACAAACGTGCCACTGTAGGTGATAGAAGGCAGAGAACCTCTAAGAACGTCAATGTCGGCCATTTTTCAGACAGTTTTTATTTTCCCTGTAAAATAACGTTTATTACAATCACGACGTTTTTACTGCAAGGCGACGATATCGAGAAGTTCCTAATCGTTTTCGACCTTAAGGCTGCTCGTTAAGATTCAAGATGACCCGCGATTGGTCTGGTTTTTTAAGGTTTCTCATTCAAGACTTAGCGCGCTCTAGAAAGATTGATATGTGCCGATAGTTTCATCGGTTCGTTAATCAATCTGTATGAAGCTCTATTGTGCTTAGTAGGCCAGTTAATTAGAGGCTAAAACACATTCGCTAATTATACCGATTCAATTATCTGCTCACTACTTGCAGTCTATCTGCAGTGCGCGCCAAGTACCTATGCTGATTTTCAGTACCTAACCGCTAAGGGCTGTATTACAGAACCTAACCCAAGACTGATGCAATATTTAAGGCTATTTTTACCCAATCAAGTGGCTTTAAACGAGTTTTAAGTAATGCTTGAGTTTTGAGTGAGGTTCTTTAATACGGGCCTAAGTCTAATAGATCTGCCTAACTCGATCTGGGTGGCTCACCCCCTATAGATTTACTTTAATAGGTGTGTTCTCGACAAAGCTAACATTTGTATGTCTTGTGTGATTACCTATAGACTCGCATAAACATTACACGTTCGTAGGTATACATAATTGTAGATAATTATATGACTTGCATTTGTATGGTGGAGTGTTTGTAGTAAGTGGTACTGCGTTTCTTTGGTCTTAGCACGACGGTCTCTTCACGGCTTTGCTATGTATAACTGGATTCATCCAATACCATTTTTGATTCTATGCACTTGTATCTGGGGACATGTCACTATAAATAATAAAAAAAACTTACTCATATCATCAGGACGCATTGTAGAGTGTGCTTCGGCGTGTAGAGCGTGTACGCCGATCAGCATTTTATAGATTTAATAGTTATGCATCGAATTGTCATAATCGTATACTTAAATGTTATTTGTCCATGATTTTTTCGTTTAAATGATACAACGTAAATGGACTTTAATTATAATAAAAATAGGTAATTTTTACGTAAGTTCATATTATTCAAATGACATAGGATGTAGGTACATTGCAACCGTTTCATTCAGTGTCCGGTGATGCCTAGATCTAGGACAGTATTTACTAGTTTATTTATACTGTTTATATTATTATCATTATTATTCAGACATTAATTGTTCTGTTCTATTTACACTCCTATGTATTTTTATTTAAGAAAATCCTTTATTACGTAGTACGTACCTATCTCATTTTTTAGGAAATCGTTTTGTTTTAATAGCGTTCCCCTAATGTTAAATACTTTTCTATATTTATATTGCCTAGCAATTAGTATAATATTAGTTAAATATCATTAACCTGTGTTTACTTGGAGTATTACATTTTTGGAAATTAAGTGATATGAATTTAATAGGAAATTGTCCAGATTTACTTTGTTCTTAAAAGGCTGTGTTGTGCATTTTATTCAAATGAGATTTTATGTTGAAATCTGAGTATTAAAATATACTCAGATTTCAACATAAATTCGTCATGTTTGGTCAGTAGTGATGACTGAACCGATTTGATGGTAAAAAGTTCCAAAAATATTTTTTTATTTTCCTTTTATATTACTAGCTAGATTTCTTTTTTTTACCTATTTTTAAATACATATACTATTTTTATTGTACGTGTTTGGTTCTCGAAACTGTTCACGTAGTAGGTACCTGATTCTTTTCATTTTCAGCTACATGAAGCACCGAGTTAACTCGGTGTAACATATTAATAGCGATCAAATTATGTATACCTACTTACTTGAAATCTTACTTAATGATTAAGGTCCAAACATAGTAGATTGGATTGTTACTAAGTACTGCTTTTTGGATGTTAATGCTACATGAATTCACAAAGTATGGTTTGCAATATTGCATTATAGGTGAAGGCCAGTGTTGATATGTTATACAAGTTATATCAAATATAGAATTATTTAACCTTTTGAACGCCAGAGTATAAACGTATCGCCGTACCCCTGACGCCAGGCCACTTTTCTGTCAAATGACCTTCATAAAAAATAGGGATTCCAAAACTTATATCGATATACAACTGAGTTTTTATTTTCGTCTTTAATTTTCTAATAAACCGTACTCACGACACTGAAATTTTATTTAACCTGCCACTATATTCCAATATAGTAATCTTTACACAGCATTTAACAGAGACTATCAATGAAAAAGCAGATATTAGAAAACTAAAAAAATATATTTATTACAATATGGTTACAACACTATTCAACATGACTTGTCATGGTATTGTGACAATGGCGTTGCTTGCCAGTCAATTTTATGAAATTCTCGCATCGAATTAGGGGTGTAGCAGTGTACACGTTGGTTATCGATTCTAATAAGTAAGTATTCTTTTCTAATATAATACCTATCCATATCTAAAATACGCAAGGATTTTAATGTAGTAATAAAAAAAAAATGAAATCAGTATTTTAATTATTGTTTTTTTTTACGTGTAAAAAATACGCAGAAATAATTTAAAAATCAACAGTTACATATACCTAATAATTATTATTACGAATCAGTCTTAAAATATCACAAATCTTTAACAAAATGTACCTAATAATATACTAGGAAGAACATCAGTTTAGTACCTAATAATAATAATATCTATTTTGGGTTCAAAATTAAAATCACAAAATTCTATAAAGCTTTTTATTTTTCCTTATAATTATTATCAGAAAGCAAAAGTTATTATAGTTCTAAACTTTATGTCCGCTGTTTGTAAACGACAATCTATGTACCTATATACTTCGGAGCGGCCATATCGGCCTGGCCACGACTCCGGTCTAAGCCAAAGCGGTAAAGTGTGTAGAATAATAATAAGTACACTAACTGGTTCCGTCTTAGTAGTATATTTAAAATTAATCATTTTTTAATTAGGTTAGCTTACATATTAGGTGCATACTATGATTACTACCTTTATTAATGCATAGGTACCTATGTAGACAGTGTGCGCTGGCCTAGGTACGACATTTTACTCATTCGTAAGAGTTATATAAAAAAAAACAAGAACAATAAGGTCAGATAATATTTTCAACGATTGATTCATATCATGAGTAAATCTAATAAAAGAGAAAATATTTCAGGTGCTTATCAAAGCCTGTATCGTTCTTCTATAATAGTGTGAGTTATTTTTTGAAAAAATTTCGTTTATGAAATTACTGACCTGTTTTTGTCCCTAATAAATAAATTAAAATGTTGATATAACATTTTTGATCAGTTTTTAAAATAATTCACCTCTAAATCATCTTCTTGTATTGATTCCGCTTCCGAGAACTCTTCGCCATCTCAAATTCCTTCTAATATTCGAAGAAGTTCTTCGGTAGTCATTACACTCATGTTCACGGTTTATACTATAACTAACTTACACGATATTTCAATAATAAACAAATACAAAAAAAAAATTAAAGCACTTCACTAAACTTAATCGCCTGCGCTTACGACGTCACCGCTGTGTCATACATTTATGACTATGGCGTACAGGGGACTGATAATATTGGTTTGCGCTAGGGATGCGCAAGAGATGAGTTTAACAAGTGTCGATATTAGACATTTGCATATTTTATTTTTGATTGTGTAGCTAGAGGCACGGTAGTATAAGGCTAAGTAGTTTTAAAAATACGTTTTATTTCTCCTGACACCAACTTATACACAAATAAAATACTCTGGACCAAAATTTCATATTCATCTTCTTAAGTTTTTATTGATTTTACAATCATATGTCACAACACTAGCTGTCACATATAGCGGACCTCGGCGTGTGGGGGACTCCTTTTATACGCGTTTAACATCTACTTTTAAAACAACAAATTTCTCGATATTGGTGGGTTATTTATATTAGTTTCATGCAATACAATATAGACGGAAGCTTAAACTTTTAAATTATATAAATAAAAACACACAAAAGTAATGATTAAATAGTTTATTTCATAATATGGTGCGACGTGTATTTTGTCATCTATTTGTGACGTTGGCGTTCAGGGTAAGATTTCGTTTGTCACGTATATGTGACAATGGCGTTCAAAAGGTTAAACCTCTGAATTTTATTTTTCCCGTATATTTCATTTTAATATCCTATGTCTAGCTTTAATTGCCTATTTATCAGAATTTTTCGAATAAGATTCTGAAAAGGGTGATGGTGATATTGCAACTATGGAAGTTGTTTGATGTATCTAAACTTCAGTAGCTACCTATAGTTTTGGAGCAACAAAATCAATGTCGTACACAACAAAGTTCATATCATGACAGCATTGCAATCAATAGGTATTTATTTAGGACCCCTTTTTATTACAAATGGTAACTCTAAAATCAACTTAAACTACATTATGCTAAAGTAGATAGTTGAGTAACTGAATGTATATTATAATAAGATTCTGATTTCAAAGTATTTTGATCTCACCTAGTCACAACAGCTATTAGCTGTATTATTCTTGTTAGTTTACAGAAAATACTATGGTTCTGAAACCAGAAGGTAACTATTTTAATTCTTAATTATCATAGGTAAATTGACTAAGTAGGTATTCATTTTGAAATAAAAACTCGAAAATGTTTTTGTATTATGTTATATATTTTCTAATCACAGTGCTGAGACACTTATAACACAGGAATCTAATACATAATTTAGTAATTGATTTATTCATGTATTTACTTCTTGGGTATTGCGTGGGTGTAGATGGTGTGGCCCACACCGAGGAGTCCAACAATGCAGAGAGCCATGGTCAAGCGGTACAGAATACCGTCCAGGGGACCTCCCTTCAGGAACACTGGAACATCATCCTCTTTCTGAAATGCAGTAAGGCATAAAAAAAATGAGTTAAATTGGTAAATTGTAATCATACAAATATTATAAATGCGAAAGTTTGTAAGGATTGATGGATGGATGGAGCTAGTAAATAATAATATGAGCCAGTGGGGCTTGTATAAGCTGGCACTTGATGGAATGGAACTGGATTGATTGGATAATTATAAAGGACTAGCTGCGCCCCGCGGTTTCACCCGCATAAGTTTCGATCTCGTGGGAATATCGGGATAAAAAGTATCCTATATGTTAATCCTGGTTATAAACCATCTGTGTGTCAAATTTCATCAAAATCCGTTTAGGAGTTTTTGCGTGAAGGAGTAACAAACATCCATCCATACAAACTTTCACGTTTATAATATTAAGTAGGATTTCTTCTACCTAGCCAATTCAACAGATGTCTAATATAACTCAAAATGTTGCACAGATCAGCAATATTAAAATGAAAAGTAATTTCTAGATACACACGGAGGGTCTGTATTTAGAAATTACTTTTTAATTTTTTTAAATTGGTTAAAAAAAAAAGATAACTTTGCTGTTGTTGATAAGTTATTGTTTGAAACACATAAGACACTAACCAGTTTTTCCTTGAGAGACACCCATAGTTTTAATGTATAAGCAAGTAGATTAGAAGTTCATTTAGTAAGATATGCTAGAGAGACACTAACGATAACATACATTACAATAGGTAACATTCATAATATTTTTTCTACTAACGGTAGATACCGGTCAATCATATTATTAAACTTCGTTAAAATAAATATTACTTACAAAAAAAAAAAATGCTTTAAGTAGGTACTAATTTGTGTCCAAATTATAATAAAGACAAATGTTTTTGTTACTAAGATTCAGAATAATTATTATTCAGAAGATAAAAACTTCATAGTTTTTATCTACTATTCATATAGTCTCACATTATACAGAATGTCAAGTTATGACAAAGGTACTTGAAAATGGAGATAGTACATTGCTTATAAGAATAAATACTGACTTGAAGTGGCTAAGTTTATGTCTTGAAAAGTTATGCAGTCATGTTGTAAAACCAGTTTACTGTGTGCAAACTTATTTATTTATTTACCACAATGAGTTGTTAACTAATAGACATGAAATAGAACCGAATAGATACCTGGAACAGTTTCTGTTTTTGACGGATCTTCTCCGACAGAGGAGCGTAGGGAGTGTTGGTGCCAGGGATCAACCTTGTCTTGCCAGGAGCTGCGCAAGCATCGACGACAGTCGACATGTGCGAAGTGTTGTACTGGATGGTCGGGGGCTCCACTCGTTGCAATGCAATTGGGGCCTACGTATAAGGAAAATTTTCATTATGAGCATTGCAGAACCTAGAGATAAAAACGTAACCAGTTTGTATTATCAACTTACCACGGGGAAAAGTGGACTCTGCAGATGGCTAGAGGCCACCAGCCTTCCAGTTACTCGGCTAAGTTGATGATACATTTTTTTAGAAAGAGAATCTACTTTATTTTAGACCTGCACAGTGCCTGAAAATCGAGCGATTACGAAACAAGTAGTTATCAGGTTCGTTTTGAAACCCCGGTCTGCAACATCGTGACGTTAGAAATTTGGAATGTCAATAATATTTTGCAGGAAATAAAATATTTGTGCTTTGTGCTAATCTACAAATTTATTTAAATTGTCTCTCTATTATGAGTGCAAGTAAACTAAAGTAATATATTTTATTTTAAAGAAAAATAATAATGTAATGTCCTCTCAGGTAAATGGATTGAGTTGCTTTTCGAACGGATGTTCGATCAGTATCGTTCGGAAATATACCCTTTTTTAAATGCGGCTGTGATAATGAAATAAAGTGAATACAGCGCTCAAATGTTTACAGGACACCACATAATATATAAAAAGTTTTAAAAAGTATTACGAAATTGGGAAAATTGCTTGCCCTGAGAAATAATAAAAGCATTCTTTTATTATTTTTACTCTGTTCTAAAATACTACCATATTCCGATTTCTGAACTAAAAGGTCCTCCATATTTCTTTTTGAGTTTGACAGTTCTTTTACTTAGAGCACGTTTTTAGAAGAAGGTAAGCTCGTTAAATAACCAAAGAATTCGTGAATTGTGTGTTAATTTTATGTAAAAGTGCATTCTTACATAATCTAGTGTTTAGGGTAATTATTTCCTAGATGTTTACTGTGTCACGTTAATCCTATATTCGAAATTTAAAACTCCGCGTGGCATGTCATGACTGAGCAGCGCTTAGCATTTGTTTTACAAAAACTTTAGGCCACCTGCCATAAAAAAACCCGTTGATGTTGTTGTAACCAAATAACTCCTGTTTTCAGCTACACAATGCAGATCTTCGTAAAGACCCTCACGGGTAAAACCATCACCCTCGAGGTGGAGGCTTCAGATACCATTGAGAATGTGAAGGCAAAGATCCAGGACAAGGAGGGCATCCCTCCAGACCAGCAACGTCTTATCTTCGCTGGTAAACAGTTGGAGGATGGCCGCACTCTCTCTGACTACAACATCCAGAAGGAATCCACCCTTCACTTAGTGCTCAGGCTGAGAGGAGGTAAGATTTATAGTCGGATGGTAACACAGTAAGATGTGATAATATTAAAGTCTTCAATATTTACAAATAAGTTGTATTTTCCAGGTACCATTGAGCCTTCTCTGCGTATCTTGGCCATGAAGTACAACTGTGACAAGATGATTTGCCGCAAGTGCTATGCTCGCCTCCACCCTCGTGCGACCAACTGCCGCAAAACCAAGTGCGGTCACACCAACAACCTGCGCCCCAAGAAGAAGCTGAAGGATTAAACTATTTCATTACTTGCAAAATGCATAGCAATTTCCATCTTTTAATTTGCAATCCATATAATTAAGCCAAAATTAATAAAAGTGTAACAGCTACTTTGTTTTATTTATTGACATCATGGTTTACAGCTTTACTAAGGTACTCAATAACCAAGAATAATATGGTGAAATATGAATTACACAACACTCAAATAATATGGTGAAATATGAATTACACAACACTCATAAAATTGATTTGCTTATAGATGTGGTTTACTACTGCTATTGCACAATTAATTTCATTATATTAGAGCTAAGTTCTTTGTTAATTGCATTATGGGCTGATTTTTCCACTGCCAGATAACTTTTATTCGAGGAATAAAATTGACTCATGAAGCGCAGGCCACACCGCCAGCTGGCGGGCGGGCGTGCGAGCCGAGTGAGGCGTCGTTTCATCTCTTTTCATACCGTTACTTGGGTTCACACCGTGAACTACAGAGATAAGCTACCGAAGTATGAAAAAAGGTGAAATGATGCTCGCCCGCCTAGACCGCCCGCCCGCTAGCTGGCGATGTGGCCGGCGCTTAACGGGGCACCGAGCTGTTTATACACAAAAACGCGCTTTTATAACGGTTGTTTGAAGTAGTAAACAATTAAATTAAAATCTCAGGAAATAAATTGGTATTATTGGCCATATATACTAGGCAGTATACAGGATGGAAACACGATTTGATAAAGTTGGCTCGATAGAATAAATTCACAAAGTTATCTCTAAAAAACACAACAAACGCTTAGTACGGCGTGAATACTTCGCGGAAGGTCATCAGTTTTTTAATAATAACAAAACAACATGTTTTATACAACGTATACGATTTACATTTTCAAAATGTGTATTTGTTTAACAATAAGAAGGAAATACCTAAATTCGCGCGAGTTTTGCCCATCATAAGCAGAGCCGCCGCGCCGCCCTCTTATCCGCTTTAGTCCGCCGTCGGCCATCGGACGGGGAGCTTGTGTCGCTTGCGCTTACGCACGGATTTAATAACGTAACGAAGAAAATTGTGTGAAAACTAATTGTAGCGTATTTGAAATTTATTTATTTATTTATTTTTATTTGAAATGGGGAACAAAGTAAAGAAATCAAGACAGAAGGGGTTGGCGAAAAACCAATGCTAAACGCTTGCACGAAGAAATGAAGTAAGTAAAATTCGTATACTTACCTACTTATTTACTAATTGCCTTACCAAGTGGTGTTATTTTTTTTATGGGGTATTTTAAAAAGAATTGAATTTATCTTTTAGAGCAAGAAAAGTACAGGCTGAGAATGTTGAAGACAAAAAGAATACTCCTGTTGCTTCGTAAGTATACTCAGTACAGTACCTACCTACTTTCTAGTATCTGGTGACACTAATTCATGCAGCCAAATGCATACTGAAGACTCGGTAAGTGCTCAGTATCAAGGTTCGATGACCGTCTTTGTGAATTTCGTAATTTTTTTCTATTAATTTCGAAATTTGGAAAATATGTTGTCGATCCGTGATTATGCACGGATCGACAACATATTTTCCAAATCACGGATTAAATCTACTATGATTTGAATCATTCTGTATTATTTTTTTCTATTTATAGAGTAAATGTATCTCACTGCAAAATAAACTTGAACCATCTGATGCCGAGAGAGAAAGATAACTACAGATAGAAAATTTTGAGGATAAACAGAATACCGTGGCTTCGTAAGAATAATCTTCCTACCTACTTATTATACTCAGTTAATAAAAGTAAGTACATAGTTGTCACTTATCTATCTATTTACGATATTTTAAGAAATAGTTACGCTGGAAAATTCTTTATCTTTTTCTGTTTATAGGGTAAATGTACCAGTTGTTGGCACCTCACTACAAAACAAAGAGTCGTCTGATGAACTGGTGAGGTAAGCGCAAAAATAATAGGATGTGTCTAAGAAAACATTATAATAAATTAAGTACCTACCACATTATCTTTATAACTTTCAATTTTCAGGGTAAATTTCATGGAAGCCACCGATTCCAAAATTTATCAAACTCTGGAATTGTAAGTTCAGAAACTAATTATTTTTATGAAATAAGTCTTACTTTCATCCCAAAACGGATTTGTTGATAATTCTAGAAATTATAATTAAATCAAATGTTCTTTTTTATTATAGGATGCCAATTACACCGGAACAAAATTGTTGTCTTCCAGTGGAAGGAGAAATAGACAGTGACATGACTTACTCACACAGAGAAAATATTGCCATGAAGCAAGTCCGATATTGATTATTATTGTTGCTTGTGTCCTCATATTTTTTTATATGCGTGTGTACACATTGTTACAAATCAAGTTATACTACTCCAGTATAAGCTGATCTCGCATTGTATAGGATTTCTGTACAATGAGAGGTCAGCTTATACTGGATATTTATAGGTTGATATGTAGCCGTGTGTACATTGTGCATAATATTTAGGTATACTGGGCAATATTTTTATCACTAGCACCCTAATTTTAACAGGTTGCTGTTCCCACAGTTGGGACACAGGCCTCCTCTCAGTGACAGGGCTAGAGGGTCGTAAATTACGACTCTCTAGCCCTGTCACGCAACGCACTGGGCCCGCGTAGTGGATTACGATTCGTAATCCACTACGCGGGCCCAGTGCGTTGCGTGCGTTGGTGGATGTCATATGTCTACTATTTTTTTGTTCTAAGACGTGCCGGTTTCGTCACGATGTTTCCTTCACCGTTTTTGACAGCAGTGGTGATGAAATAATTTACACCTGTCTGGGCTCGAAGCTACGACCTGCAATTCTTAAGTCGCAGCCGTGACCTCTGGGCTGCCACTGCTCCCTCCTCACAGGGCGCCCTCTATTATATTTTATAAATCCTTACAAAAATATTGATTGCTAACATAAATCTTCTTTTTTTTTTCATTTTAGTTTTCCGTTTGATGAAATACAGAAATTACAGACGCGTGCTGCTGCAACTAGGACGCAAAACAATCCCAATGTAAGTAGTATTAGGTATGAATTTATCAACGTATCCTGAACCTATTGAGAAAAATAGGATATTTGTTTATTTGATTTAATATCATAATTTTTTCACCTTTTAGCATTCTACACATCATTCGCCAGCTGATTCAGATTCAGAAGAAGATTATTACACAATAGAACCAGAAGAAAAATTGGAAGAGATCAAAATAAGTGGAAATAGAGTTGTAGATTTTATGTATTTATTAGAACAGTTGCAAGAAATTTCACACACATTGGACATCGTACGAACAACATGTGCATAGAAACTGCCGCGTTCCGTATCGTTGAGTTGTGTAGGTACCTACAGTGTGTGATTCGCTAGTGTGACTGACTTGTTCATGAATTGCAATCTGATTTAAACTGCAAACCGTTTTACTATTGCGCTATAACCAACACTACCCTTAGTACGCCCACAGTAATTAAAATATATGCCTGATGCTAACGAGAGACAGACACACCTTCTCCGACAAGTACATTTGTGAAGTTCATTGAATATAGTTTATTCTTACACCCACTCAAATAGCTGTTTTTTTATTCAAATCTGTCAAATTAACCATCAAGTCACTAAATGGAATTAAAAGTCGAACCTTACGTACTAACGAAAGTAGTTTACTGAATCTACTTTGAAAAATAAATAATTTGAAATTGAAAATAAAAGGTCGACTACTGGGATTTTTACCCTACTTATTTAGCTGATAAGTTATTTTACGTTATTGAAATCACTTTTAAGTTTCTCTTGTACTTAGAAATTAGAATATTATCATAAAAGGTAAATAATTGAATATTATTAGACTAAATACCTAATATTATTTTTTTATTGATCTGATCATAGATACTCATCTAACGACGGTAAATTATAAATTTTAAAAATTGTATATTTCCAATAAAAGTATTTGAAATCGTTTTTTTTTTTTTTGTTTAATTTTGTAAATATTGGTAGCACCTCGCGAGTCGATCGGCGCACGGCTCGGCGCGAGCGGCGCGCGGTCGGCGCAATGCTCTTATCTGTCTAGCCGTTCGCTCTCTTGCCGGTGTGCCTCACGCACACATACACGGAGCGCATAGAATACCTAAAATCGATTAGCGCTAGAAGCTCGGTGTGCCCTTAACAGTTTTTGTAGGTATGAAATAACTCAAAATTATTCCTCGAATAAAGTTCTCAGATGATTGAAACATCAGCCCTAAAGGGAACACTGCAGCACCAACATCTCGATTAGAATTCTGTGATTACTATACCTATTTACATACTTAGTTGTATAAACATGAACATCTTTGAGCTGTTATTGTTGCCTACATTATTCCCTTTTAGTTTTTTTAGAATATCCTGGAAAGAATATAGCATCATGTGTTCTCTCAAGGGTTAGGCCGTTTACATATTAGCAGCGAAACTGCCGCCGCCGCGGTGCAGCTATATTAGTCACCCTTTGCTTTATATGAACCCTCACACATGACGCCGCCGCGGCGCTGGCGAGTTTTGAAGTGTCTTGACACCACGGCACCAAAAAACGCTGCCGCAGCGGCATAATGTGTAAACGGCCTTAGGGTTCCTTGGACCTTACTTACGTCCATGTTGTACAATGATTGGATTTGGGTCTGTCTAAATAATGTTATCTATGGATGTCTGTATTGTAGGTACTTTAACACCTGCATTGTTTATTTCTATTTGTTGATACTAAAGTATCCATAACATATAATATTTGTGTACCTACTTAGGGCGCCTTCAAATTAGCCGCAAATGGCCGCGCGGTGGCAGCGCGGCCGCCGCGCTGCTTTGTTAATCCATATAAAGAGCTTATTACAGCATAGTGTAATAAGTTCTTAAATAAAAAACGCGCGACTGCAGCCCTACACCCGCGCTGCAGCCGTGAGCCGCGCATCAGTTCATCGATCGACTAGTGATGATGCGCATGTAGTTTTTGTTCAGGTCTAAACATGAACGAAAATCAGGTTGAACAATTTATCGATGAGGTTGAGAGTCGTTCAGCGATATGGGATTCGAAGTCAAACAAGTACAGTAATAAAATCGAAAAGAAAAGGCTTGGTAAGAAATATGCAATATATTTATTGAGAACTTCACAAACAAGACCCCAAGTGAAAAAAATGAAGCACGTAAGTAGGTATATTGTTAATATAGTAAGTATAGTTGTAATATAAAGAACCAGTATACGCTGGTTTGATTATTCTTATAAAATATGTTTCCCATCAATAGCACCCAAGCAATTAGGGAAATCGTGAAACTAAATGTACAGACGCCAGCAGGTCAAGCTACCCGAAACTGTCAAATTTTTCCAATCAAACTTGAACCTTAATGCTTTAGCGATAAAGTTGAAAATCTATTAAAGAAATTTGACAGATTGTAGTAGCTTGATGTGCTGGCGTCTACAACACTATCATGCTCGAACCTAGCGATTGCAGCGCGGCGCACGGCAGTGCTGCCACCGCGCGGCTCTTTGCGGCTAATTTGAAGGCAAACTAAACTTGGTCTAATATTCAAGATATGGTAATTTTGTGTTGGCTGGGTATTTTGGCAGGTGAAGTGTATGAAATAGCTGACAATAAAATGTTTGGCGTTATGACCTCAGATAACAATTGGCATGCAAACACACTGTTATGTTGCCATGCCAGAACTGAACCATGTTGAATGTTGTATTCACGGGCTGTAGTGAAGCATTTGTCTGGCTAGTTCCAAGATGGATAGTTACTAATACTGCGGGCAGTACGGGCACTCAGAAGGCGAACTACACTTTGCGCACTTTGTCGTACACCGCTCGACGTCTCGCTGTAAATAGAGGGCGTGCTAAGTGTATCGCGACAATGTAGCCGTAGCATGCCAAGTTAATAGCTTCGCTAAGCTGGAACTAATTATATTATTTTACGCTCATACAAGAAATAAAACAAATGTTAATAATAAAATGTTTGTATACTTTGTGTAAAATAAATGCATCAACAATTCAACTTCTTACATTTTCTATCATTGTAGTAGAAGTCACAACCATTAGGTTATACTTTAATAATATAATCTATGTAGTCCCTTGAGGATTTTTATTCAGAGGCTGCCGCTGATTGCGCAATGCGATGCAGCACTCATCTCGCGTGTACAACGCGAGTGCTGCCACGAAAGGAGTCCAAAAGCTTAGGCCATACTTTCCTAAAATCATTGACTTGAAACTTCGACTGGCTTAAATGAAGGAAGACGTGGCGATGTCCAAATATATATTCTCGCGATTATTCTGGTTCTTGCATACATGAGAATGCATAAGTAGGAGAAAGCAATTTATGTAGGTGATATAAGTAGTCATTTCAAATTACGAGCGTGCGTTATGTGACTTATGACATCGACATTAGATTAAAATTGCATTGACTGACGTACTTTCATGATATGCAACGGATCAGAATAATTCATTACACAAACAGATTCACGTTTCACACATAGGATTCTATGTCACTAAAAACTTATTATTAACACTAAATCAGTAACAGAATAAATCAATAATACATTACACTATATTATATGCTCCTTATAACTAAATCTGGACGGATTCTTATCATCACTATAATTGCACAATGTTGCAACAGAAATGGTATGTATGTATGTATTGCAGTCTCTCTATACCATGCCGAAATGTACTACTTTGATTTTCGGCGGCTTTTGCGTTGCGTTTTCTGAAAATAGGATTTATATAAAATTAAATGGCGATAAATTGACATTATTTTGGTGCAACGAGTTATAGTAAGTGAATAAGTAAGTACATGCTACGATGGACAATGAAAAGAATGACACAAATCATGCAGAACAAACAGTCTTGGTTTCTGACAAGAAATGTTAACATCCGAGTGAAATGATAGATTACTCGGCATTCAAATGGCACAATTAGTACACAATACAGACTACATTACGATGTTTTAAAGTCCATACAAAAAGCGAAACTATAAAGCGACACGATAATTGAGATTACTTACTACACAGACGTATATTCTATAATAATATTTGTCACATATTCTGTGTAGTAATCAGTGATGAAATAATACGTGCAGAATCGCGTGCGTCACTAATGAGGTGCAAATGACAGACGGTGGCATGCGTGCGTGCATCACACTTCAACGTAGTCGAGCGTAGTACCGGCGGGGGCGATGGGTGGCGCGTGCGACACGTGCGACACGTGCGGCACGTGCGGCGCGTGCGGCACGTGCGGCGCGTGCGACACGTGGGCCGCGTGTGATACGTGCGCGGGCGGGGGCGGGGGGTGCGCCTGCTGCGGGGTGAAGGCGGCGAGGTACTTGTGAGGCGGACATAGGGGAAGACTTGCTGCTAACTCCCGAGAGGGCTCTGGAGATACACGGGATTCCTGCTGAACAAAAACAAAAGAAAATATCGATACCGTTGTCGTTACTGCTTTTGTGGAGTTCTTCGTAAATCAAATTATAATAGTATGCATGAAATTTGGCAGTCAATGACAGAGGGGGCATTTCACGTGAAGCGGACTGGAAAAAAATTGTCAGGTCTTGGATTTTGTTCATAATTGGGTAGATTGTACTTCCATGGGACCTGAATAAATGTAGGTCAATTTTTTTTTGCCTAGTTACGGATTTATGCGACTTCAAAGAATTATCATAATTTGAGGAACTGATTTCCGATAGCTATTAATAAAGTTAACCAGATGGATTGAGCAATAAGTAAACAGTGATTATTTGAGAATATTAATTGTTTTTCTTAGACATTGATTTCAGTTTGCTTTTTTTTTTCTTATAGTAAACCGGAAGTTAACATTAAAAATCAGTTTTTTTTCAACTTCGCATTTTTTATATTTTTATTTTTACCTGAAAACATACCTTGTATTATAGAAATATTATGTGAAAAATTTCAGAATGGTATCTCGATTCGTTTAGAAGATATATGAACTTCTAAACGAATCGAGATACCATTCTGAAGTTGAAAAAAAATCCAATTATGAACAAAATCCAAAACCTGACAACTTTTTCCTGTCCGCTTCACGTGAAATGCCCCAGTTTACATTCTCTAGTGGACGTTTTAAAGATTTTCAACTTGCAGGTAACTTGTAACTTACCGAAACAACGGCGATGGTAACAGTGTCCGAGAATTTAACTTTGTTCCTTTCTCCGGAGCGATTCCCTTGTTTCTCTGGAACGTCGCTGTCCATTCGATACGGTCTATCCTTCAAGCTTGTACTGGGATGATAATTATTATTATTTTGGTAACGGTACAACGTGTTGGGAGCTTCTTCTCTTAACTCTGTTTGATATAAGTGTTTGAAGTGTGTGGAGGCCATTCTTTCGTCGTGTGGTCGAGGTATAATGTCTACGACTGTATGTGTAGGTTTGACGGGGGCTTCACTGATTGTTAGCAGTTTGTGTTTCGGCGCGCTATAGGTCGATAGTACGTCCATACTATGCCAACGGACGCTTTGAGTGTTTCGTATCGGCTTCGGATAGTCTCGGTAACTATCGTCTCGCACGTCAGTAGTCCATATCGTGTTATCTCTTTCTAAGTACTGGTGGAGGTTGGGTCGTATGCTGTTCGTGGACATTGTCTCTGTGTGCGTGATGGGGACCTGCATCAGAGTGGGGTGGTTCGGTAGGGACACGCGGGGAAGTGGGGGAGGTTTCGTTTTGACGAGCTCTGACGTCACGCTCGCTTCCTCTTCGGATCCCGTGTATGAGTGAGAGCTGCAGCTTGAACATGATTCGGAACATTCGGATTCTGAAATTGGGAGAAGAGTAACTTTTATTATATTTTGATTAATTAAGATAAAAATGAAGCTTGGACTGATGAGTTAGACGACGGGACTTTGAATGAAGTAACTGTAGCTATCATATGCCTACGAAATACAAACAACGTTATATCAAGAAAGGTTAAATAAGACATCTCAGCACGCGTTGATAACCTTTTGGCCATTTTTTCATCTACGTCTCGAATAGATATAGAATATTAGTAGTACAGAATTAAAGGTATACCAACCGGGCGTGTTATCAGCATAGTGCAGAGCCAACGCGGCGGCCTCTGTGGCCAACGAGGCGAGTGCACGTCGTGACGCAGCCCAGCGAGCGTCGCAGAACAGGTCCCACGCTGATAGATCTACTGCTAAACTTAGTGCCTTCTCGATGCGACCGCGTCTGGATATAGAATAGAATATTGTTTATTGTTGCTGCAATTCTACGCTTTTACACGTCAAGCATATTTTAAAAACTAGATGAGGTCGGCGTTTCCTGAAGCATATTTTTCTTGGGAAATATATGTAAGGTAGTACCTGAGCAAGTGATGGAAGAACTTCCTGGCGAGGTCGTGCACGGGCGGCGCGTACCTCGCGGCGTGCGGCGCGTGCGGCGCGTGCGACAGGTACGTGCCCAGCGCGCCCTGCGCTACTGACTCCGAACTGTTCGCTTCTGAGGAATGGAATGCTGGATTTAGTGGGGATCACTTTTAATGTTTCGAGTTTGTAAACAGGCCAACAAGTTGACTGATGAAAAATACTTTATTTATTGAGGAACTCCAAGAAAAGATGCATACAAAATGAGCAGTTCACTAAAGTGATAACCTTAACAAAAATACATAATTATAAGCTATTGTGTTTCAACATGAAACACAATAGTGTGAAGAAATCAACTGTGTTGTATTTCGTTTCATTTCAAACTGGAACATAGTCATCTTATGATTGTCGGCTTAGCTAAGCTTTGGTTTCATAGAAAAGTGGTTCCGACATATGAGAACGGCCTTCATGAGTCTGTCATTTACAACAGTATTTGACATTAAGTCAAACCCCGTTGCTCAAAGATTTAAGTCGCTAGATTTGCTCACACCGTACTTAGTCACGCAAAAAACTGTCCATAGGTACGTTATTGTGTGTCAGATGTGTCAAAACGAAACTGAAACGCGTCTATCTTTTGACGCGGTAGGGTATCTAACGATTTAAATCTTTGGCGCTGGTATCATTTCACGACAGCCGTGACTATGGCTTTTAAGTGCGGTCACCGCTCTTTTAGAAAAGCCTAGCTTTAGTAAATGTGCTAGAAAACGGCACGACCAAACGACTATTTTCATTGAAATTTTCGTCACTTACTTTAATTTTCTGATCAGCATGAAAATAAAATATAATTATTATTTCTCGTTAGCTACACTATAAACGATATCAAACCAATGTTATTTTTATGATGTTGACACTAACCAGTCTTGCTTCTCAACGCGGCACACACGAGCATGTTGACAGCCCACAGACACTCAGTGCCCTCTCGCTCCCAATCCATGGCACGAAGTAACGCAACAGCATTTGAAGACCGTTTAGTACGGACCCAAGCCTGGAAAATCACAATACACAGCTACAAGAATCTTTTGGCACTCGAATGACGTTGACAGGGGGCGCTGTTGGTAAACTTTTGTGCAATTGTTTTGTGAAATGTCACTTGGAATGTATTCAAAAATCAAGATGGCGGCGTTAGTTTCGATTTTGGCCACGCGCCACAATAACCGTGTAGCGCTATGAATAGTTACTTTTATATCAAGTTTTGTAAAGAAAAGCTCTAACAATACAAGAAATGGGCTGTATTATTAAGTTTCAAAGCCATCATTATCCAAATCGTATAAAGAATCATGCTATTTGCCCTGTTTAGCCCGCGAGAGCAAGCCTTTGACAAAAAAAAAGTAGTATATTTTTGCTCTAATATTTCTGGTATTAGCCATTTAGCGGGCTACACTTGGAAATATGGTTGTTGAAGTTTTCGTATGTTTTCTTAAAGAAGCTTCTAGCTAGAATGTTCTAGAAGCTTCGACTCGCTCTCATTGGCCGAGCGGGAACGAGAGGAGTTTCCGCCAGAAGTGCATGGGTTGTGGCGGGAGCAGTTACAAATAGGTTCGCGTTATAAAAATATTTATCACTCTTTTCATTCGTAACAAATTATTATTTCGAAGAATTATTACGTTTTTTAGAGTCCCGTACAAAAATTGTATCAAATTAAAATACACTCTAATTATTTCGCTCTCTGGTAATAATATGTCTAACCCGGGTGGTTAAACAACATAATTTTGTCGCCAAGGAGAAAGCTATAATTTCTAAAGCAAAGTACCGATAAGTGGTCTTTAGCTTGTTGCCTAATATTTACATAAACAAACATATTTACCGTCAATAATCGAGGGTGTGTGATGTGTAGAAGCATGAGAGGCCCTCCGGAGAAAGTCGCCAAAATAATCGGCCCGCCTTTCGCGGTTCGAGTAGATAGCAACTGCATCCGTCGGGAGTCCCTGAAATGGACAAGAACATTCTAAGTGCTCATACACACGAGCGACACGCTTGTCGGCGGCAGGCGTCGACGGGTGTCAACGGCCAGTTGCCTCTGCCGTTGCCGCGTGTCGCTCATGTGTATGCACTCTAATTAGAGTGCATACACACGAGCGACACGCGCGCGAGCCTAATAATATTTAGCATCAAAACCAATTGGTTTTGATGCTAAATATTATTAGGCTGTTGTTCTTGTAAGGCACCACATTGTGTCCATGCTATAGGTACTTAAAACAATATCCAATTTGGACAGTTATTCTTTCTTTTCTTGTCGACGGTACTTTCATTGATTGTTTGAGTTGGTGGCCACATTCATTGTGGCATCAATGGCATTCTTTAGGTCATCAAATTCATTTGCATAACTCAGGTATATGAGATATTACAAAATATTGGATTAGGTACTGTATTATAACCACAAGAGGTGTGCTGTTCGGATTTGCAGTCAAATTTAAAATATCGTCATACAATCATAATTAAATTGTAATTTTAATAATAATAAAGCTGAAGAGTTTGTTTGTATGTTAAAAAAATATTTTTGCTTTGGATAGCCTAATTCTTGAGGAAGGCTATTATAGGCTATTTAACATCACGGTAGGCCCTAGGACCCTTAGGAGCTGAACAAAAAGAAAAGTCAAAAAAACAATAAGCGAAGCGAAGCGCGGACAGGCGATATGATGACACGGGGTGGGGCGGGGGAACAAGAAATATCATACGGAGTTGGACGAAGTCGCGGGCAGAAGCTGGGATCATATATTTGGAGACTTGACTTACCGCAAATACGATGTGAGATCTAGACATTTGGAATGATGATGTAGTAAGGAAAGCGCGCGGTCAAAGCACTGCAGTCTTCCGCCTTCCTCTGCAGCTATGATCAACTCGTCTGCCCAGCGGATTTCTGTTGCTATCTGTAAACAAAGATAAGATTTTTGACCTGTATATTTTCACTTGTATTTGAAAAGACTTCAACTTTTTATCAAACCGCACAACCGCTCAGTTTGGAAAGCCACCTTAGTTGCTGGCAGAAAGCGAACGTGAACCTTATTCAGAGCCCAGACCTTTGAGTGATTGTAAACCGCCTCGTCGGGCACTTGGTGAGGACGGGGCCGGATCTTGCGGACAGCCAGTTTGGCTTCCGCAAGGGGCGCTCGACGGTGGACGCCATCATGCGCGTGAGAGCCCTCACGACGGGGGACGCGGTGTCCCGGGGTGATGTCGTCGTGGCGGTGTCACTCGACATCGCCAACGCGTTCCAACACCTGGAGCTGCATTATGGAGGCACACCGCTATCACCGAGTGCCGCCCTACCTCCGTCGAATAGTCGAGGCGTATCTGACGGACAGAGCCGTCACCTACCCCGGTCGCGATGGGGAGTGGAACCGGCGAGAGATGTCGTGCGGTGTCCCGCAGGGATCGGTTGTGGGGCCGTTCCTGTGGGACATCGGCTACGACTGGGTGCTGCGGGCCGACCTCCCTGATGGCGTCAGCGTGGTTTGCTACGCTGACGACACGCTAGTCCTGGCACAGGGGAGGTCGCATCAGGCGGCGGCCGACGCGATGACACGCGGGGTTGCGATAGTCGTGGAGAGGATCCGGCAGTTGGGTCTCGAGGTGGCATTGCACAAGTCCGAGGCCATGGCGTTTCATGGGCCCCGGAACGCGCCACCACCGGGATCCCAACTAACGGTAGGAGGGGTTCACATCGGCATCGAGACGACGATGAAGTACTTGGGTCTCGTCCTCGACAGCCGGTGGAACTTCGTCGAGCACTTCCGACGTTTGGCCCCCAAACTGGAACGGGCTGGGGCCGCCTTCAAGCGGCTCTTGCCCAACCTTAGGGGGCCAAACGCCTCCTGCCGGAGGCTTTACGCGGGGGTCGTGCGGTCCATGGCCCTATACAGGGTCCCGGTGTGGGCGCGTTCACTGCGGCGGCGAGCCGCCCACTACCTGAACGCGCCCCAGAAGGTGGTAGCCGTAAGGCTCATCCGGGGCTACCGCACGATCTCGCGCGAGGCGGCAAGCCTCCTTGCCGGACTGCCGCCATGGGATCTGGAGGCGATAGTCCTCGCGCGCCTGTATGAGTGGCGCGCGGAGGCACTACGCCGGGGGGAAAGTCCGCTCCCGCGGCAAATTGCTGCGGAGCGGACGGACCCCCGGCTCGATCTCGTGGCGACATGGAAAGAGCGACTGTCGCAACCCAGCGCAGGGCACGCCGCGATAGCGGCGATAAGACCCCTCTTTGAGGAGTGGCTAGAGAGGCGCCACGGCGCCCTCACCTACCGCCTGACGCAGGTCCTCACCGGACACGGAAGTTTCGGGAGGTTCCTGCAGATCATCAGGCGGGATGAAACGCCCGGGTGTCACCATTGCCAGGATCGCCCAGAGGACACGGTGGAGCACACGGTGGAGGTCTGCCCCGCTTGGGCGGAGCACCGCCGTGTCCTCGTAGAGGCGATCGGCAGCGGCGGCGGCCTCTCGCGCCCGGCCCTGGTGCAAGCCATGGTCCGGAGCGAGAGGGAGTGGGAGGCAGTCGCCTCCTTCTGCGAAGCAGTCATGCTAGCGAAGGAGGTGGCGGGACGGATGAGGGAGAGAGCCTCCCGTCCCAGCCGCCGCGGGAGACGCCCCGGGCGTCGGGAGTCGAGTGAAGACTACCGGCCACCGTAGGCGCGGGCCTGCGGGCGGAGAGCAATGGGTAGCTCACCGCCCGATCAGGACCAGGCCCGTGCCGGACGGCGCGTAAGTGTTCCACGCGCGCCTCAAAGAGATGTCAGCATAACGAGGGGCCCCTTAGGGCCGAAGCCTGCCGGGTCAGCGGGATTGTCCGAAAGGGTTACCGCTACCCCGGAACATAAAGGGCGAAGGAAGGAACATGGGTGGGTTTTAGTCAGTAAGAGTCTGACACTCCCTTCCGCTCCACCCAGGGCGGGAGCGGACATTTGATGATTTCCCACCAAAAAAAAAAAAAAACCTTATTCGTATAAATTTAATTTTCATATTCGTATGAATCGCAAAATAGCAACCGACATCGCGGCAGGCCAGAGTGGGATGAGCTGGACTCCTTCAACAAGCTGGTCCTTAACAGCTTTAAACAGAAAGAAGTGAAAAGAGAGTAGGGAGGCCTTTGACCTGCAGTGGGACATCACTGGCTCTTAATATTAATATAATATATATTCGTATGAATCGCTCGATCACATTCGCTTATAAGAATATGAACCTTACCTATATACGTTTATATTTTTGGTGATTTAATCAGCTAAAAATACGGTCCATTACAAGGGTATATACTTACAAATCCAGCTCTGGTTGTATGTGTAAGGCCAGCCACACAGTGTACGACATGCAGCGAGCCGTCAATACACGCGATCAGTAGTCGCGTGTCGCACGGAGACCGGCGCACGACTCTCACGGGCGTAGACAACGACACGTGGGTCGCACTGTCGCGCCCACTCGACAGTTTTGTCGCACGGTCTTCGGGATTCACCTCGTAGCGTAGCCAGTCTAAGTTGATGCCGTTCTGAAATTGAAATAATAAATATGTACAGAATATAAGTTACAGATACTTATAGAAGTTTTAAAGAAGATGATACAATGGGTGGTTTTATCGCTAAAAGCGATCTTTAAATCGTTTTTCTGTAACAATGGTTAGGATACCTACCCTTAATGCCCTGTCTCAAAAATCCAACTTGTATACTGGGTTACTGGTGAATTGGTGATGCTTACGTTCCCGCAGCTGGGACTCAGGCCCAGGACTGGGCCATAATCCACCACGCAGGCCCAGTGCGGGTTGGCGGATGTCACATATCTTCGAATTTTTGATTCTAGGACACAATGCTTTCCTTTACCGTTTCGAAAGCTGTGGTGATGAAATAATTTACACAAAGTAAAGTGCCTGCTTGGATTCTAACCCACGACCTACAACACGGTGAGTCGCGGTCGTTACCACTGGACCACCACTGCTCGCTTTAACAACCATTATTGTGGCAAAGAGCATTCGCTCAGCGGGCATACAGCGACCTACGCGTTCAATATATTAATGCACTGAGAGTGCTGTTGCTGCCGTGGCGTTGTAGTGCGTCAGGAATGTTTGCGGATAATAATATTAATGGTTTTGCCGCCATTCATTAGGAGTAGATGCGCATCCCTAATGACGAGTGTTCGCGACGGCACACAACAGTATTCTCAGTATGTTCGCCGATCGGTGGGATTCCCCGATGTTGCGGAGGTGGCTGCAGCTCCATGCTGAGTTTTAATTGTACGAGTATGTACATCTGTGTCTGTAACTTACTAACACTAGAAGTTAAGTAAAATTGTTACTAACCCTATGGACTCCTGTCTGAAATAAAAGTTTTCTATCCTATTCTATTACTGCGGCTAATGCAAATAAATAAAGAAAATCAGTTACCTTATGGCATGTAACTTGTTCAACAATATGAACAACAATGTCTCCCATATTCGATAGCTCTGCTGACAAAGTTTCATTCTCCAGTTGGTGGTATGCTGTGAGGTTGATGTGATGTCTGTAACATACTCGTATAAATTATCTTCCTATTCGCTTACAGGATCATTCATGCAATCATTGATTTCTGAGAGGTGTGGCCATTAAAATTGGAGCAACAAATAACTAACAAAAGGGGTTCGAAGATTTTTCTATGAAACCTGGCATATCCACCTGCCGCAATTTTCTTTTTTTCTTTTCAAAGTTTCCGCGTGATGAAAGTAGTATAGTACGGCGGGTCGGATATGCCACAGAGGTTCGAACCCTTTTTATTGTTGCTTCAATTTATGTTATGCCATAGGCAATTAAATTACACCATGTATAATAGTCAATTCTTACCCATTTATGCTGTAAAGGTGGAGGTTTGCGTGATCTTCAAGCACAGGGCTCCAGGGCGCCGGCTCTGCGACAGTGACGCTCCAGACAAGTATTCGGGCTCCATTACTGCCCTCATTAGTAGATATATGCCTCTCTGTTCTGCGACTACTACCACCTAGTTCTATGTTCTAAGCAAACAATAATATTATGAAAGAAAATATTTGTTGTCTTGTGATGTGTATTTTGTCGTACCAAATGGCCAAAAGCATGTGTTGTTGTTTTATGAAGTTTTACATAACAAAAATATATATTTAACTGCCCATGAAAACATAAAATTGCATTGTTCTAGTATTGTTTTTTATACTGTAGTGTGTAGTCCTATGGCAAACAGAAGGAACTGTTTGCCTTAGGACTCCCATCCTATTTCATATTACTACTTTAAATATTGACTTGCCCTTGCTTCTAGCTTTAAAAAAATCAGCTATACTTTCATTATTTCAGCATACAAGCAAATAAAACTGGTCACCTGTAAATGTGGATCTCTGTCAGTAATGCGACATGGAAGACTGATATTGTTTTTGCCAAATGTCACTAATGTTGCCGTTCGGTCATTGTGAGTTACTAATATATGGGATTTGGAGAGTGCCACTGTAATATAGAAAAAAATTGGTTAAGCTTTTACATATTATTTATTTATTTTAACATAAAACATACACAATAGTTAAAGACACTATCACATAAGTACAATAAAGAAAAGTATACAAATAGTCAACAGGCATACGCTCATCGCACAATACTCCAAACATACTGACAAGATCTTCTTCCGTTCATCCTCAAACACATCACAGTTAGGCTTGGCGCCCAAGAGAACATTGAGCACAGAGAGTGTGTGAGGGACAGAAGACTGGGCTTGATTATAACTTTTAAAGATAAGTAATAGTTGAAGAGTAATTCACCTGTGATGTTTCTGTTAATATTTGTTATGTTTGATATGCAAATAATATATTATTTGCAGTGACTATAAAAGAGTAGGTATATCCTGTTATCATTTGATCCTTAACTTACCATTTGTAATAGTCTGACCAGACAGCTTCCCCACAAAATACCTGTCAAAAAGAATCTGAGTGACATCCAAAGAGTTTTGCTTAACAGTGAGGTAGGCTATCTCTCCTGAGGAGAATACTATAGTGATCAGAGAGTCAGTGGTCCATTCACAGGTGATGATGCTCCTGTCTCGGAGCTTGGACTCCAATTGGCGCACCTGGCGAGGGTGGGCGGCGCGCCATAGGCCACCTCGACGCTCACAGTAACTTCTTTTGCCAGAATCATAAACTGTTTCATCTACTCTTTTCTTTGTTTCATACCTGTGAGGAAAAAAAGGTTATTTCTTACGAACTGATAAGGATGAAGATTTGTTGTCTGTAAATTTAGATCTATTTAAATCTCCATTTTATTTGAAACTTTTAATAAATAATAAATTACGAAGATGTTATGAAAGTAAAGTGGTACAAGTTTCTGCGCAATACAAAGAGATTTTCATAAATAAGCTACATCTTGTTAATTATAGTTTACAAGCTTATAGTTTCACAAATGAAAGTCTTTAGTTATGTATATTTGTTTTCGACGACTTTGTAACTTACTTGAAACTTTTAAAATCACTGTTTTTTAAGTGCAAGCTTTCATCACAAGTCAGGAATTTGATGTCGTAGTTAATCATTTTATTTTCCTAATCATACTTTTGTAATAACATTTGAAAATAAAGCATTATTTGTTCATTTCTTTTGAACTAGAAATCTAAGTACAGTAATTCACAAAGTAAATAATTAAGACAGTGACAGACCAAATGACATTTGTTGACATTTTATTAAATTGACATTCTGCCCAGTGTTGTCAGATGTGTAAAATAAACACTGGTGGCCAAGTGGAAACGGCCAGTCGTAGGTTCGAACCTATGGCTGGCCGTCACACAAAGTATAGTACCCCGGGTTCGACCCGCTTGTGTCCCAGCAGAGGAAACATTATAAGCTAAGTTATGCTTATGCTATGCCAAAATAACCTTGCGGGCGGGATGGACTCTAATTGTTGGACGACTCAGATTCATTATTTGGTGAATAGCTAGTACACCTAAATAGGTGTACTAGGTATTCGGATTAAATATTTATTTGCGGCTCTTCACTATATGTAGACTGAAGAGCCAAAAAAAAAACTATTTGATACATTCGATCCCAACAGTTTGTTGCAGGCTATGAATGAATGTGGCATAAGAGGCTCCATCAATGCATGGTTTAGGTGTTAAAAGAACGTAAGGCATTTATGTAGGTACGCTGGTGATACTTGCCTGGTTTATATAGTCATAATAATATTGACTTCTTGGTGCAAGCGATGCAAAATGATTTTGACAATGTGGTCCAGGGGCACATGATAACGGTACGGCGCCGCGCGGCATGGCGGCGGACAATTAAACTAATACTTTTCTAAGATCTCCTATTTTTGTGATAATTTGTAGGCAATATTTTAGAAGATCCAGAACTGTTGTAATTTTGATTTTTTTAAATACATGTTTTGTTATGATCCCAAATAATATTAATATTTATGCCTATGGGGTAACTCATCACACATACAAAGAGCTTTCATAGCGTAAAAAAAATGCTTGCGAGCAATAACTGGGGCGCCTCCATACGAGAGCTGTAGACCAATTTTTAAAAAGTTAAAGGTTCTAACTCTACCTTCTACTTACATCTTAGAAATAGCCATATTTATCAGGAAAAACTCTCACTTCTATAATAGATTTGCAAAAAGGGACCCCACCAAGTTAAAAAAACAATTTTTTAATAGTACTCTCCACTACAGAAACAGCTATGTCCATTAAAATATATAACCATATTCCAAAACAAATAAGAGAGCTACCATTGAATTTTTACAAAAAAAGTCTAAAAAATTGGCTTCTCCAAAATAATTTTTACACATTAAAAGAATTTTTTGATTATAAGGGTTAATAAGTAAATAATATATACAATTTTTATAATAAGTTAGATTTATTTAGTTGTATAATAGAAATGTTGTTATTGTTGTGTTTTTATTTTATGTTGTATATTCAAGTACAAATGTCTATAGTATAAGTGTTTTGTATTGTTTACTAGAATATAAATAGTATATAAGTTAGGTTTTATACCCACGTGTACATTAGGTTCACATTGTAAATATTCGTATGCCGCTAGTAGCGGCGGATGTGTCGAACTTATCCATATGTACCAACCATCTTTGTACCTACTATATCCGACGAATAAATGACTTTGTCTTTGTCTTTGTCAGCCTGCCTTCAAACTGCAAGTTAGCTGAAATCTAATTAACGTTATTCTTATTAGTTTGTGAATAGTTTTAGTTAAGTTAGGATATAATTTTGTTATTTTAATGTGTTGCTTGTAAATTGTAATTGTTAATTATTTAAGACCAGGATCTTACTTTTACACGTTGTGATCATTTGTGCCATTAATTTTCATCAAAAGTTCCTTCTTTATTTAGTATTTTTACTACACCTTAAAACTTGGATACTCTACATTAATGATATGACCAAATGTCGACGAACAGATCATTAAACGTTGACGTTTAAACAATATGGTCAATTTTATCTGGCCAATTAATGAAATTATCGAACACTTCTAGAAATGATCAATTCTAAGATCTGTTCAACATCAAGCTATATATAACCAGTATAAGCTGACTTCTGATTGTACGAAAAACCGACGCGACTTCAGCTAAAACTGGAAATGCATAACTTGATGTGAAGCCGTATGTAGGTACTACTATTACCGTTATTGCTACAGGAAAACCGTCAGAGGACACTGACCTTAACTTTTTGAGACATTACAAAGACAGCAAAATGTGGCCCATTCTCATTTCTCACGATAGGAAAAGTTTTTTTTGCGATTTCTGACTTTTCTTGTAGGTACTCAAACCTCAGTTGGTCCGCTGTATTTTTTTATCCTCATAAGAAACAGGATTCATTAGAATGGAAAAAGTTTTTGTGAAAATTTCCCATTTTTTCATAAAGTTAAGGAAAGTCCTGAGACCGTTTTCCTGCAGCTACAACGGTTATGACGCCGGTATGCTGCCCCTACTGGCCGCCTCAAAAATCCACCATGTATCTATAATAGATAACGTTGTTAATTCATCGCTGTGTGATAATAAGAAGTATGATGACCTAGTGAGATTCATGGCGGCGCGGGCGGCTACCTAGAACCTAGGTACGGTCACCAAAGGAGTTAAGTAACCAGGGTCGTCGGATATAGTTGAAGTTTAGTAAGAAACGGATTGATGTTTTCGGATAAAACTTTATTTAATTAATAGAAAACAATTGGTTCTGTTATCGAACTAAATTTCATTCTGAAACATCCATCGGTTTCTTACTAAACTTCAACTACTCGTAGTATATCCGACGACCCCACGTTACTAATATCTCCTTTGGTGACTATACCTAGCTATGTTTGTCAGCAGATAAAGGAAATGGAGTTACTTTGATGTTAACTACATTGTCTCTTTATTGCATAGGTAGGTAAAACGTACTTTGTAGAAAATCTAGAATAACCCACGAATGGGACAGAAAGGCTGAAATATTAACATTTTATGCACGTATTACGAGTCACGAGGTTATTAAATGGTATAATTTCGTGCTTGCTGTCGTAGTGTCATTGAAGGCCGAAAGCGCTCAAAGGGAGACGTTTTACGTACCTATATTTTTCATAAGTTACGGTCGATTGAGTATGCATGACACATCTTTTCCCCCTTACAATTGCTGTAGAATGAATTACGATAAATACTCAAATATATTGTTCGACCTACTTATTTTGCTGCTTTATTTAATCATGATTATTCAAGGTGGATAAATATTATTTATTCAAGTTTTTTTGTCCACATCCCTTTTTGAATTTCTTTGAGAATCAAATGTTTAGGTACGGTTTAACTTTATTTACTGGCAGGTAGGTCCTGACTTACTTAGGTAAATACTTTTCTATTTCTATTTATTTCGTTTATAATTTTTCTAGATGTGTTTATTTTATTTATTTTTATTTTATTTATTTGGGACAAAAGACAGTTATGCGTTACAACATTAATAGTTAGCTAAGGTATAATAGTAGTCAGCGGGATTGTCCTAAAGGGTTACCGCTACCCCGGAAAATAAAGGGCAAAGGAAGGAACATGCGTGGGTTTTAGTCAGTAAGAGTCTGACACTCCCTTCCGCTCCACCCAGAGCGGGAGGGGGTCATTTGATGATTTCCCATCTGAAAACAAAAAAAGGTATAATAGTAAACAAACGCATAACGCACCCTATTGTCCACGGAATCATATCGATTTTAAAAGAAATAAGGAAACGGACGTGTACAGAAAGGGACAGTAAGAAAGTAAAAATGAACCTGAAAGGTCACACAAACCAACTCAAGACAGCGCTTCCTGTACAGATTTAGTCCGTAGTGACCAATCAGATCACACCATAACATCAGCAAGAAGCAGTCATCGATAAGGATGGCCGGAAAATAAATCATAGCCGTTTTTCTAGATTTGTTCTGATTAAGAGCGAAAATATCTAAATTTATAAAATGTGAGTTGTACAGACGCCAGCACATCAAGCTACTACAATCTGTCAAATTTCTTTAATAGATTTTCAACTTTATAAATAAAGTATTAAGGTTCAAGGTTGATTGGAAAAATTTGACAGTTTCGGGTAGATTGACATGCTGGCGTCTGTACATTCGTTTCTAATAATCGGCGGAGAGGTGCTCTCTCCCCAGCATTTGTTCTACACTTCTCTGTGTGGAACAAGCAGGTTGCTCGCACTTCCCGCCGACTAACAGTCCTAGGTACTACATAACATAGTTTATTTGAAAGTTCCATACAATTAAACCTATTGTTGCATATGCCAAACAGTATCATAACCACCAGCAGTGTAGCCTAGGCCTGTGCTCCAAGCTTAATATGTTGTACTGTTTCATCAGATCCGCATAGGAAATCGTGGTATGGTAACACTCGACATCGGCACCATTGCCATAGAGGAAAATAGTAGTAACACTTACATTGTGTAGTGCGAAGAATTTTTTTCTGTACCATTTCTAGTCTGTGCTTATATTTTTCGTGAAATCGGCTCCAAATGGAATGGAATTATTAGATAGCAATAAGCATCACCTCTGTACCTACTTTTCTGTTCTGTTTTTTTTCTTGTCTTTTTATATGTGTGTACATAAATGGTTAAATAAAAAAACAAACACATAGGTACATCCTAACCTTCTACCTATCTCATCATCTGCCTAGCCTTTTCCCAACTATGTTGGGGTCGGCTTCCAGTCTAACCGTTGCAGCTGAATACCAGTATTTTACATGGAGCGACTGCCTATCTGACCTTCACAACCCAGTTACTGGGTAATACGATACCCCTTGGTAAGACTGGTTGTCAGACTTTCGGGCTACTGACGACCCGTAATGACTGTCAAAGATCCACGAATGACAGCCGGGACCAACGGCTTAACGTGCTTTCCGAGGCACTGAGGGGTCTTGGTATGTGAAAACGGTCACTCATCCACGCACCAACCGCGGCAAGCGTAGCTTAACCTGATCGACCGACCTGTGCGGCTGTTATTAGTTAGCCACAAGCCCCTCCACCTACCTACCTTCTACCTATTTATAGATACCTAACATAGAATGGTGTTCCCTTGGTAACGTGATGATTAGAAAAGTTTTCTTTATGATTATTTTATGAACGTGACATTAACGAAGATTAATCTTGATATAAACATTTTTTAATGGAATCATTATTGTGTTAGTTAGTTGATGGATGAGTGGATGGAACGCTGAGTTTGTCTTAGATACAAGGAATTATTTATATTATCATTACAAGTCTCTTAAAAAAAACGATATAATCAAAATAAAGGGTCAATGTGCTGAGAGGATCCGGCAGTTGGGTCTCGAGGTGGCATTGCACAAGTCCGAGGCCATGGCGTTTCATAGGCCCCGGAACGCGCCACCACCGGGATCCCAACTAACGGTAGGAGGGGTTTACATCGGCGTCGAGACGACGATGAAGTACTTGGGTCTCGTCCTCGACAGCCGGTGGAACTTCGTCGAGCATTTCCGACGTTTGGCCCCCAAACTGGAACGGGCTGGGGCCGCCTTCAAGCGGCTCTTGCCCAACCTTAGGGGGCCAAACGCCTTCTGCCGGAGGCTTTACTCGGGGGTCGTGCGGTCCATGGCCCTATACGGGGCCCCGATGTGGTCGCGTTCACTGCGGCGGCGAGCCGCCCACTACCTGCACGCGCCCCAGAAGGTGGTAGCCGTAAGGCTCATCCGGGGCTACCGCACGATCGAGGGCGAGGCGGCAAGCCTCCTTGCCGGACTGCCGCCATGGGATCTGGAGGCGATGGTCCTCGCGCGCCTGTATGAGTGGCGCGCGGAGGCACTACGCCAGGGGGAAAGTCCGCTCCCGCGGCAAATTGCGGCGGAGCGGACAGATCTCCGGCTCGATCTCATGGCGACATGGAAAGAGCGTCTGTCGCAACCCAGCGCAGGGCACGCCGCGATAGCGGCGATAAGACCCCTCATACAACGGAATGCTCATGTTGATTTGTCAATGTCATCGATATTTGTCAGGGCACGCCGCGATAGCGGCGATAAGATCCCTCTTTGAGGAGTGGCTAGAGAGGCGCCACGGCGCCCTCACCTACCGTCTGACGCAGGTCCTCGCCGGACACGGAAGCTTCGGGAGGTTCCTGCACATCATTAGGCGGGAGGAAACGCCCGGATGTCACCATTGCCAGGATCGCCCAGAAGACACGGTGGAGCACATGGTGGAGGTCTGCCCCGCTTGGGCGGAGCACCGCCGTGTCCTCGTAGAGGCGATCGGCAGCGGCGGTGGCCTCTCGCGCCCGGCCCTAGTGCAAGCCATGGTCCGGGGCGAGAGGGAGTGGGAGGCAGTGGCCTCCTTCTGCGAAGCAGTCATGCTAGCGAAGGAAGTGGCGGGACGGATGAGGGAGAGAGCCTCCCGTCCCAGCCGCCGCGGGAGATGCTCCGGGCGTCGGGAGCCGCGTGACGACTCCCGGCCACCGTAGGCGCGGGCCTGCGGGCGGAGAGCAATGGATAGCTCACCGGCCGATCAGGACCAGGCCCGTGCCGGACGGCGCGTAAGTGTTCCACGCGCGCCTCAAAAAGTTGTCAGCATAATTCGAGGGGCCCCTTAGGGCCGAAGCCTGCCGGGTCAGCGGGATTGTCCGAAAGGGTTACCGCTACCCCGGAACATAAAGGGCAAAGGAAGGAACATGGGTGGGTTTTAGTCAGTAAGAGTCTGACACTCCCTTCCGCTCCACCCAGAGCGGGAGGGGTCATTTGATGATTTCCCATCCGGAAAAAAAAGGGTCAATGTGCTTTATAAAAGTAGATATGTACTTAGGTTAATAAAATATACTTTATCTATCTATGTATCTATTTAAATTAATTTATAAATATGGCCCAAATGATTGTTGCAAGCTTAGGAACCCGAGCGTACCAAAAAATAATCGCCCCAAGATTTGATCAAACATTTGTAATCGTTCACAAAGTCGTGTGCCTACAATACAACCAACATTGGTACAGCTAGCTATAAAAGTTGGTGTCTACCCGGTTTTAGCAAGTGCGGAGTAGTATTTCATAATTCTCATGATTGTTATGGTTTAGGGGAAAACAGCTTGTTAGCACGGCCACATCACACAATGTGGTTAGGACCTGAAATTTATGGTACGATGAAATATAATGGCGTCGTTCTTCGTGCACGGTACAGGTAAGTAGGCTAGGTAGGTACGAGTACCTACACGTCTAATAATAATGTCGTCGTTTGAATAGGAAATGGAACAAACGTAAATTATCGCGTGCAGTCGTAAAACGATAAAACTGAAGCATTGCGGCAAGTGCTAGTGAATAAACATTACAATGGCCGGTCCAATTCACCTATTATGATATTGGGTAATAAACTTGAGTATTTTCAGAAGTAGCCCTCGATAAAGATATAGGTTTTAGTTAATTGAAATTAGTAATGCATACGTAGGTATGACTGTAGGTAATTACCTATGATAAGTTTGGTGAAGTACCTACCTGCCTAATTTTCATGTTTTTATAAAGGTAGGCAATAATTTAATCGAAAAAAAAAAACGTTTGGGGCCGAGTACAGCCGGCAGGAACGAAGTTCATAATAAAAATCCATGCTGGCGGCTGCGAAAATTTCAAAATGACGAATATTTGTACATTTTTGCAGCCAATCATCTTTGATTTTCATTTTGACCTTCAGCACCCTCGAAAACCAGGAAAACGACACACATGACGAAAAATTTGATTTTTTTTTGTAAACTCCATCTTGAATTTTCATTTTGACCTCACTATCGGCTTCAGCACCCTCAAAAATCATGAAAACAAGACATAAAACAAAAATTTAAAAAAGTTGCAGGCGCCATCTTGGATTTTCATTTTGACCTCACTATTGGCTTCAGTACCCTTGAAAACCATGTAAACTATCTCTCTCTTTCTGTCTCCTTCTATTACATAAATGAAAAGTCGCATGGAGGGGGCATAACGCTTTTTCGTTACGTGAAGATTTCTTCCATTTTACTCCTATCTTAAGCTCCATATTAAATCCGTATCCTGCACGGGAAAAAAGGAAAATAGTTTCGCATTAGCGTTCTTATGTTACGTTAAAGTAATATGTCTTAGAAGAAAAGTTCTAATTCGGAACAGGAAAAGTCTCTTGGATAATGTAATTTACCTGAAGCTTTCAGCGTCAACCGTAACAATCACAGTGGTCGTGTAGTGTTAGTTGTACGTAGTAGGGTGTGTACAGAATGGCCCACAGTTTCCTTCCATTTGGTCTAGCGATGCTTATGTTACGAGCTTCGGGATTCGTGACAATTAAAACTGCCGATATAAATTACCAAAAATTACACTTTTATTAAACAAAATTACACATAACTCAAACACACTAATTATAAAACATAATTGCACATAAGTCGCACTTGAAGATCGCTTTCGATGTATTCGCTTGTATCGCTTATCCAACTCTCTCCTCGGTCGTGGCTCACCCGGCCTTATATAGTGCCACAGATAGTTCTATAACCTTCTATTGTAGAAACATCTAGAATGTTCGAGTACATACCGGCCCCGACTGACCAGATGTCGATAGTTCTAGAAATTTCTAGCATCGAAATTTCTAGAAGAATCTTGACTCTATTAGTTCTGCTACTCGATACTAGATGGCGCTAGTGGTAACTAATGTCACCAAGAAATTGATGCGCGCAACACTTATTACATACATTGTTGGACCTTTCCTGCACCCTAATTGCGTAATACACTAAACAATCTCAATTTAAATCACTTTGAAGGATATTGTTAATTCATTGCTTCATATGTTCGCAAAAATTAGCTGCTTAATAACGTAAATAACGCAATGAATGATGTAGAACTGTCAAAATGACAGCCATTGGTACTGATAGTGTTTTACGCAATTACCCCGTCGATGAAAAGTTAGTGCATGTCTGGGAAAATTGATGCGCTGATGATGGTGATGTGAGCAGGAGTAACTGTTGGTTTTTCCTTATTTGGTTTTTTGGTAATAACGTGACAATGTGAGCTACATAAGACAACTTAGCTTTAGTAAAATAACAATAGATTAGTCTCCATTCCTGATTATAACATCCAATTTAAAAAGCCCACTTTCAAAAATATCTTCGATTAAATAATGGTTGGCATCTGGCGTTAGCGCCGTTCACATTAAGCGGCGCTCGAATCATAACAATTCCTGCTGGAACCTTGAAACAGGTATTATTCCTTAGAAAATTTAATTACTTACCAACCAGAGGGCACTTTAAAGCCGATTAAACGGTAAAGTTTGTTCTGCTAATTCGTTTTTATGGCTTATGACATCAATTCTGTTTGATTAAGTAAGTATATTATTACGGAATGAGTACTGAAATCATTTCTGGTTTGGGACTTCCTGGAGCAGTACCAGCACCAATAAAAAAGCTTTATGTTTGAAATTTGAATGGCAATCTTTAAGACCTCTGTTTTCATTTTTTAACAGAAATTAATAAGAGGTAACTTACCAAGTATATTTTTTGCAATAAAAGTTTTAATCATTTTTCAGAACGTTTGTAAAGGTCGGCTTTTGGATGGGACCATCCTTATCTACCCAAATATTATGATAGGTTTTATTTATTTTGAACTAAGGAACTCTTTTTCCGTTATGGAACGATCCTGGGCGTCTTAAATACTATTAACACTAGCTTTTGTCCGCGGCTTCGCCCATGTGGATGTCGGACAATATCCTACGGGAACGTACTACCGGGATTAAGTACTCTTTTTTTGTTTTCGCAGTGGAAATCCTCATGGACTCCCTCCATCGTGGGGGTGACAGAGGGGTATGCCGGACTCTTACCGGCTAATACCACCGCAATGTTCCACCTCTACCTATGGCCGGGGGTGCGGGATTCGCATAAGCATTCACCGCTCCCCCGACAGGCCTCGACCCGCTGTTCCTGAGCGGGTCCCACCTCCCCGTGCGGCCATTCCCACAATGGTCGCACCTACTCTCGAGTGGCGCGCGTGGAACGGGCCTGTCTGGTCGGACGACGGATGTCCCTAGTCCGCCGCCCGCAGGCCATATTGAGGTTGCAGATCGTTTTGCACCCTTCTCGGGCGCCCGGTGCGTCTCCTGCGGGAGGGGAGAGAGGATGCGGCTTCTCTCTCCTGCTCGGCCGCCTCCTTTACAGACATAACGTCCTAGCAAAAGGAGGCAACCCTGTCCCATGCGCTCCCACTCTCGACTATCGATTGAACGACAGCCTGGAGCGAGGGATCGCTCCCGCCTATTGCCACGATGAGGTCACGGTGCAGCCCTGCCCAAGCTGGGCACTCCTCCAACGTGTGCCGCACCGTATCCTCCAGTCAAGCCGCACAGTGGTGACACACCGGTGTCTGCTCTCGACCTATACGACACAGTTACTTCCCAAAGCAGCCGTGGCCAGAGAGTACCTGCGTCAGCCGGAAGCTGAGGGCGCCATGCCGCATCTCGTTCCACGCCTCCATGACGTGTCTTACCGCCGCTATAACGGCGTGCCCCAGGATTAAGTACCTACCCTACGTGATAATCTAGGTAAAAAAAGTATTAATTCCATAATACATTGTTCTCATATACCTGACTCTGGTTTACTGGTTCACGCGGCACACACCAGTAAAGCTCCCGGTTGGCTTGATTTTTTCCGACATCTTCAACAATCATCGTCACATTTCAGTTAATTTATACAAACATTTAATGGATTACACACATAAACCTTCCTCTTGAATAATTCCGTCCATTGGTGAAAACCGTATGAAAATTCATTCGGTAATTTTTAGTTTATCGCGTTCAGACTGACTGAAAGACAGATGCGGCGGAGGGACTTTATTGTATAAGCTGCGCCCAGTTGTTTCAAGCGCATACATTTCGATCCCGTGGGAATATCGGGATAAAAAGTAATAATAAGTAATATGTGTTAATCCTGGTTATAAACTATCTGTGTACCAAATTTCATCAAAATTGGTCCAGCCGTTTGAGCGTGAAGAAGTAACAAACATACAAACACACACACACTCACTCACAAACTTTCGCCTTTATAATATTAGTGTGATAGTGATAGCATTTTGGCTTCCATTCAAGGAAATTTTATTTTATTCAGTACTGCCAGGTCCCTTGGGCTTTTATTCTAATTAATTAAATAAAAGCCGTCAGTCGAATTATATAGCGCTGTCGTTTAACGTTTTACAAATTCCTTAAACAGCTTTTGATTTAGAAAGTGAAATGTTTTATGTTTTTCTTATTTGGGCACATTCAAAATTCATACCGTAGATTCGTACCTTAGACGTTGCTTGCAGAACAGATGGCCGATGGGGCCGAAAGGTTCTGGAGTGGCGACCGCGTACCTGTACCGTAGATGTAGCGTTGGAAGGCCTCCCACAAGGCGGGCCGACGACCTTGTGAAGGCCGCATGAACCCGTTGGACGCGAGAAGCACAGAACCGGTCGAAGTGGCGACAGGCCAGCAGTGGACGTTTTTCGGCTGAATGATGATGATGAGATAATTGCCTATAGTTTCTATTGCACTCTTTGGCCCTACTTATTAGTTGCTCTTAAGGTTGACCAACATCAGTCATCACCGAAAAACTATTACCAGACCAGCTGACCCAACAAACGTTGTCCTGTCCAAATTTCAATCTATACTTATAATAAATCTGTAGAAGTGAAAATTTTGTACATTGAAAATATCAAAAAAATAAATGGCAGGGGGTGTTACTAGAACGACACCGAACCCAAAAATGTGATTAAAAAAATTCTTGTCTCTCTGTCTGTCTGTCTGTCTGTTTGTTCAGGCATCACGCAAAAACTACCGGTTCGAATACGACGAAACTTGCTATAATTATTCTTTAATATTCTGGGCACCACACTGGGTACTTTTTATCCCGGAAAAGTATATACAATAAAAAACAAACTTAATTTTGCGGTTCGATCCCTAGATCCGATTACTGTACCAACCGCAAATAATAAGTTTGTCGTAGGTTACGTCACCCGCAGTGGAGTTCACTAAGGGGCGCTGCACACGGCTAAGATACTATAATATTTTATCTTAAGATACAATATCGCAAAATCCCTAAAAACTAATATCTTAGTTTTTAAGGATTTTGCTTATTTATTGAGTTTAGATTAGTTATCATTAAAAATAGGTTTATTTAGGTAGGTAGATATTTTATTTTCTGTTATTGAGTTTATTTTTTTTTAATTAGGTAGATACTTAGGTTTACTTTTATAAGGCGTAGACGTAAATAATAAATAATGATTAAGATCTCATAATTCATTAAATTCTGAATGAATTATGAGATCTTAAATCATTATTTTCAAAAATAACTACCTTTTGAAGTGGAAGTGGGGTGAGGGGGGGGGAGTGAAGTGGGGTCCTAAAAATAACAGATTTGACTAAATGCGTATGAAAATGAAAATATACACGCTAAGTATTTATACAATATGTAACAAAAACCCTGTCCGATCCTTAAGAGTATTATTCGGCATCGTACTGCGTACACATATGCGTAATCATTTAATGGATTTGAGATTATTATTTTTCCCCAGTGAATATCATTAAATTAAAATAAAAAATAAAAACTGACCAAAGGCAACACTGATCGCTCGACAAAGTTCACGTCTTACTACCTACAGTTTTGTGTCAAAGAAGCCGCCCGTGTCATTAACCGCGCTTTGTCGCGTGCCGCCAAACATACCTACATTACGCGCGGTGCGCGTAGGTATCAGCTGATATTGTTTTGTAGGCATAGTAATCCGGATTTCAGATACTCTCTGTATTTTGTGTTTTTGACTTAATTCTGTTTATCAAGAAACAATTAATTGAATTAAATGTAGCCCTGATAAGGGCTTTTTTTTAAATGTGATGTGCTTCTGGCAATGTACTTACCGACTCCAGGTGTTAGTTTATTAAAACGTTCACTTGTTGTTGTTGCATACTTCGGCGATCATGCTCCACATGTCCACCTCCAACACTAATACACATTCGACACCTTTTTGCTAAATTTACAAAAAAAACACACACAAACACATTTACAAAATTCCATTCTTGGTTCGTAATCAGTGGGCAGAAGGGATTGAACCCGCCGGTAGTGATAAGGGTGCTGACCATCTCCCTTCAGCACACTCCAAACCGCACTGTGGTTTGTGTCTAATCGTCGCGCAACAGAGCGTGTGCTTTGCGTGGGGTCCGCGGCAAACATATCCAGCACTTGTTCCTCAATTTCCTCGTTGCGCTCTCGTGGTCTTCCAGCATCAGTGGCTTGCGACTCGTGCCCATGAACACTGCCTGTGGTGTATACACCGTTATGCAGGCGTTGGAACGCACGCTCCGACGGTACTGTCACACCTGGTCTATTAGCGAAACGCACCTCGTACCTACGTATTACGCGCAGCTGCATAATTGCAGTCGGTCTTGCCTAAGCACATCAACATATTAAAATATTCCTGATTAGAATACGACATTGTTCGCGAAACGACAGCGCTTGATACGTACGGACGTCAGATCGAAAGCTATCTCCACGAAAGACTAGCAACAAGTATCGCGTCGGTAGGTAACTAGGCGGCGATATCAAAAGAGTCGGCGACTAGTTGAAAGAGTGTCTACGACGCGGTAGTGTAGGGCGGTGTTCTTTGAAATAAAAATAGGTAAAAATAAAAAGATTTTGCCGGCGGGTGGAGTGTTGTCAACTTATGAAAATTTGCCATATTCAGTGTTAAATTTCGCATGGATTATAAAAATTAAAAATCAATAACTTTTGGTTTTTATGAGTTACATTTTTATAACGATTTTTTCTAGTACGTATGTTGACCCAGGAATACGCCTTTATTGGATCGGACAGGGTTTTTGTTACAGCCTGTATAAATACATTTATTTTTTATTTTTGTTTGTCTGTTTGTTGCGGCTAATCTTCGAAACGGCTGGACCGGTTCTGACGGGACTTTCACTGCCAGATAGCTGATGTTATGGAGTAACATAGATTTAATTATTTAAACTTTTTGCATACAAAAAAGGTACAAAGGCTGGCTTAACGCCTTAATAGGCTGTATAGGCTACTTTTTGTTTCGGTAGCATGTTCCCGTGGGATAATTTCCGACATCCATGCGGGCGAAGCCGCGGGCAGAAGCTAGTCTTATATATAAAATTCTCGTGTCACAATGTCAGTTACCATACTCCTCCGAAAGGGCTTGACCGATTTTTATCAAATTTTATATGCATATTCAATAGGTCTGAGAATCGGCTAATATCTATTTTTCATACCCCTAAGTGATAAGGGTTGTCCACCCCTAACATTTTATTTTATTTTTTGGACGAAATTTTAATTTTTAATTTTTTTATAATGTGCCTTTATAAAATACATACAACCCTAAATTTTCACTCTTCTATCACCAACCCTTATTTTTTAATAGTCATTTTAGTAATTTAATCATTATTCATCCCGCTCGATAATTGATGAATTATCACTTGGTAAGTTATCCCCGCCAGTTGAGCCTAACATTTAATTGATTACATGGTAACATTAGTATCAAGACAGTTTATTCCTGCTATAATTAGTGTTACCAGTGCTAGATTTTTTAAATTTTCCGCGCTTTTTCTGGATCAACACTCATTTGCCAGACTATACCGGTGTCACTTCCCAGTAAACAGCACGGGGTAGGGATGAGACCGATGCCGGTCTCCTGTTTCTCTCACACAATAAGCCTTCTCTCACTCCCTCCACAGTTTTCGGCCATTATTGTTGTGCATGCATCAAGCGTGGTAGTAACACGGCCGTAGCTAGGGGGGGGGGGGGGGGGGGGGGCATTGTGGGGCAATGCCCTACCTTAAAATCACAATGCCCTACCTTAACTGCAATCAATAGGCCTCAAACATCGATCACTAGCCTACGATCTATACTAGATTTGCTATAAAAATCTCATAGAAAAAGGAAGTTTTTCTCGAATTTGAAAATTTGCCGGAATACTTTTACACCACAAAAACCTCATTCGGACTATTACAAACTTAAAACAAAAAAATTGCCAAAACGGTCCAGCCGTTCTCAAGTGATGTACTTACCAACGAACATTTCATTTTTATTTATGCAGGGTGGCAGGACATCCACACCCAAACTGTAACCATGGATTCAGTAGGTCCATGATTCTGAACGGAAGACATTCTTTGTCGGTTATTAAAAAAAAAATTAGCTGGTCACTTTTTTTATAAAACAGCTGATTTATTTTTTTGATAGCCGATGGAGTGTTTCCACGCAGGTGGTCTAGAATCATGAGCTGAAGTCTGAATTTATAGTTTCCTTGCGCGTCGATGTCTCTGCCACCCTGTAAAGATCAAAGCGTGTCATGTCATTGATAAAAAAGCAATAAATGGGCGCGTTCCTTTTCTGAATCCACAAATATCCAGCCAGTATTACATTATTCTTATATGAAAAGTCATAATTCAGGAACTGATACCACAAATGGCGGTTTACGGCAATAAAAAAAGAAAAATTACGTGTGAACATCGATAAACAAAGTGGAATACCTACTACCTACAGGAGACAATACTCTAATAATAAAAATGGGTTTGATATTCCTAAACACTTCATTTTCCTAAGTGTTTTGTTTGGATGAAAGTTTTTACACACCACCTTATATATTATGAATATAGGTACTTGCAAGAAGTAGGAACATCGACTGTTTTCCTATTTGTAGCTACGGCATTAGGTAAACATAACTCATCCTCATATTATGAGAATACTGAGCCTATATTAGGTACATAGAGTACTTAGCTGCTGTTTAGCAAAATATGTAAACGTTATGTAACCTCTACGTCTTTAAATATTAAGTCCTGTTGTTATATATCTTTAAAAGGTTTCTGAAAAGGTACAGACGCCAGCAGGTCAAGCTACCCGAAACTGTCAAATTTTCCCAATCAATCTTGAACCTTAATGCTTTATCGATAAAGTTGATAATATATTAATGAAATTTGACAGATTGTAGTAGCTTGATGTGCTGGCGTCTGTACCTATTTGGAAACTTTTTAAAATTTTAACTCAAAGTTTGCTGGACTCTTCCTGAATATTAAGATATTCACCCCAGCCATAATAGCATACATTTTTATAATGTTTAAGTATAACAACTTTAACACTCGAGAAAATGGAATTTATTATCGTACCCTATACAAAGATAAGTATTTACTTAATTATTATTAGATAAAGGTACCTTTATTTATAGAAATGTTTTAATTTGGACTCTTCCTGAATATTAAGACATTCACCCCAATCATAGCAACAGAAATTTGTATAATGTTAAATTACTTATAACAATTATAACAGTCGAGAAAATGAAATTCAATTACGTTCCTAATACAAAGTTAAGTACCTACTTACTTAATTATTATTTAAATACAAAAGCATACAGCTTTTGTATTTACCATTCACTTTATTTTAAAACAATAGGTCTTACTTTTTTCTTTGTAGTACTTTTCTGTTATGTTTTGTGCCTGTAGCAATTTTAAGGAAGCCTTTCCCATTTCGGTGTCGCCTGCAAAAGCCGGTGTGGGATTTTCCAACGACTGATGGAGTATGGAATCTAGTTTTACGAGCTCGGCAAAGAGTTTCAATTTACAGAAATCTATCGACTGTTTTGTGACACTGCATTGCTACAAGGCGGAAAGTAGGGCATCGGATATTTTTGTTTTACGAATTGGGAATTGGTTGGCTGCATAAGTTAAATATAATAATAATAATAATAATTTTTATTTGGCAAAAGAAGAAATACAATGCATGTTACATTATCACGTTATCACAATTACGCTCAATTTTTGTGAATAATGACCCCGATGCTAGGAAAATCCTGTTATAGGGGCCATCCATTCGTCCGTAAGATTATATTACAAAAATTCGGGAAGTTAAAACGTGTAACAGCAGCAATAGTGTGTAAGTAAGTGCGTGTGCTGTGGTGTAATTGGGGACGTGTATGAGTGTGTGATGCGTGTATGAGTGTGTGATGTGTGTATTGAGTGTGCGATGTGTGTCGCGTGTGTGTAGGGAGGGAAGGTGATTTGGGGTGTCTGTGGGTGTGCAAGGGTTCGTGATAATAATATAAATATTAAAAAATATTAAAGTTTAACATTATGATCACATACAGGTTGGCAGGAACAGCGACGCGCAAATTGTAACCATGAATTCAGCACATGATTCTAGACTAGCGTAGAATTTTTTCGTAGATTGTAAAAAAAAATCTGCTGTTACAACAAAAGTGCAATATTTACCTAAGCGGTCAAAATGTATGGAACAGCAAATCTTGCTTGTAATAACCGACGAAAAAATTTAACGCAGGGGTTTTCGAATCATATACTGGATCCATAGTAACAGGTTGCACGTCGATGTCTCTGCCACCCTGGTTTTAGGAGACACATATATAATTTTATTAGAACAATCTTAGTTCACACTTATGAAAGTACTAGCTGTGCCCCGCGATTTCACCCCCATAAGTTTCGATCCCGTGGGAATATTGGGATAAAAAGTATACTATATGTTAATCCTGGTTATAAATCATCTGTGTGCCAAATTTCATTCAAATTCGTTCAGTAGTTTTTGCGTGAAAGAGTAACAAACATCCATCCATACAAACTTTCGCATTTATATTATTGTTAAAGTAGGAAGTAGGATTAATGTAGAGCCTGTTTAAGGAAGTTATTCATAGCTACAAACGTATCTACACAGATTCATAATATTATCTCTGAAGGGATCGCAAGTATGAATTATTCATTTATATGAGAGATATTGAGCGGAGAAAAACCATAAACCTGTTGCCAACCAAATAGAGGTAAAAAGGTATTTCAGAGGTAACTACTTAGATACTAGGCACGTAATGAGAAGTTCCCAGTGGAATGGCAATCATTAGAGCTTAGAATGGAGTCGCAGACGCAATGCTGGGATTTGGTATAGATACTTAATCTATATCTATACTTATATTAAAGCTGAAGAGTTTGTTTGTTTGAATGCGCTAATTTCTGGAACAACCAGTCAGATTTGTAAAAATCTAATTTTTTGTCTTTGATAGATCAATTCTTGAGGAAGGTTATAGGCTACTTAACATCACGCTACGACCCTTAGGAGCCGAGCAAAGGGAAAATAGTCAGAAAGAACATTTCAGTTCGAAGTATCAGTGCGGGCGGTCGATGGGATGCGAAGCAGTGGGTCGGGGGCCGAAATTTCACGCGGACGAAATCGCAGGCAGAAGCTAGTACTAATTCTAAAGCTGAAGACTTTGTTTGTTTGAACGCCTTAATCTCTGGAACAAAGTTGGAAAAAATCCTTTTGTATTTGGTAGCCGAAATCTTGAGGAAAATTGTAGTCCGCCTCACCTGGCCCCCGCCAGTTGAGTCGGCCCTCGGATGAGGCGCAGCCCAATAGGTACAGGAGGTTCAGGAGGTTCAGTAGTTCAGAGTGCTCCAGCGAGGCGCGCCAGCGGTCTGACTGGTACGGAGGACGGAGGATGGAGGTGTAGAGAGAGTCCGTCAGGTACCGGGGCCTTTAAGAGAGGCACGCTGAGTGTTCCCGGGATAGGTGGCCCTGACCCTTGCATTGCTTGGATTTATAACGTGAACTCGTAGAATAATACCATGTAGAAAATATGAATTTGAAATATGCTGATGGCCAGGATTAGTTTTGTAGGAGTATGAATGTATAATCAGCTAAAAAGTTACACGCATAAAAGAAGAGTTGTCATGGCGACGTAATAAACGTCGTTGTCAGAACTGTCATAATAAAATATATATTAATAAAATACAATTAAAACAGTTATTTCGTATTAAAAGTATTGTGTTTATAGGAATAATGATATCAATCAATGTGGGCGAAATTCCCAGCCCGTGGATGTCACTAAATCGTCGTAGTCTTATGTTAAAGTTTGATGACTGTGTCTGTGTACTGATGGTGGATAAAACGTGACCTGGTGTCGTGAGGAATAGTCAGATCAGCGCCTAACGGTAACGAAATGCTTGTCTGACCTGGAGGAATGAATGAAGGTAACTGTGAGTATGTACATTATGTTACAAGATAGGTACTGTAAAGGTTGTCTGCAAAAGTCGACCTTATGTAGTGCAGGCTGGAAATAAAATAACTCAGCACCCTAATTGCGTAACACACTATCAATCACAATCTGAATCATTTCGAAGAATATTGCTAATCCATTGCATTCGAGCAGTCAAGCAAATTTAGAATGAGCTTCCAAATTGTTATATTATGTTTTTGTTTGGAAGAACCAGTGATAGTATAGCCGCGGTGATGTAAAGACGTTCGATGGAAATAAACGCAGAAAATATAACATTGTATGATTTTAACACAATATTACACGCAACCTACATACCACAGTACCTACCTACTGTAGGTAAAATAATCATTAAAAATATAATACCTACATGCATTGATTCATACTCCACTCGTACTTGACCATTTTTTACTTCTAATAATCGGTGTCAGCCCACGTCGAGGTCGACTGCATCAAAATTACTGCCGTGATTCCGCCATCATAACTTACCCACCATAATATTGTGCCCATGGGTAATTTTCCGAAATTATACGTCGTTATCATATGGGCAAAACTTTGGAAACTCATTTAACTTTTCACATTTGTTTTCCGAAAAAAAATGATCACACAAAACGCGTGAATTGTTCTGGAAATCCTTACAAAATTTGGGAAAACGCTTTGTGAATTGGATTTGGGTTTAGGAGCCCTAAATTTTCTTGTCTCAAGAATGTGGACATAGAAACTAGTTACCGTGAAACGGACCTATTTCAGAACTGTACTGAATGGCTGGCATGCTAACGTGGCTGGAATTCGGTCTAGAAAATAGTAATTACTTTCTATATCTCGCAAACAAAATTGTATGCTTGAAGTAATTGCTCTAACCGGTCTAAATAATTCTCTTGTAGGAAAAATTATGTGCACAGACTGGAAATAAGTTGTTCGTTCACATTTAATTAAATTATTATTCTTTGTACAGACGCCAGCACATCAAGCTACTACAATCTGTCAAATTTCTTTAATAGATTTTCAACTTTATCACTAAAGCATTAAGGTTCAAGTTTGATTGGGAAAATTTGACAGTTTCGGGTAGTTTGACCTGCTGGCGTCTGTACCTATTACTTATTGATCCTAGGAAAATTGTTGATTCTAGCCACATAGGTATGTAAGACGATTTCTTGATCTTTTCTCTCGGTTGGGCAGTTACAGGAATATTATCATAGATTTTGGAACGTTTCACCACTGATAGTTTGGTTGATAATTATTTGTATAAAGCACACAAACGTACAGACGTGGTCAACCTTTGGGTGATGCAGAGACTAACAGTGGTAGGTGCAATTGCGAAAATTGAGGAATAAATATTGATTTAAATATACCTATTTGTCTATGCATGGCATGCCTACGACTGGTTGGAGGCGCGCGGTGGCTGAGCGGGCGCACGGGCAGTGGCATCAGCATTGGGCGGCGCCGGCGGCTGCGGGGGCGCACGGGCGGCGCGGGCGCTTGCGTGGTCCTCCCGCTCCGAGCGCCGCGTCACTCAAATTCTTACCACGACGAAGACGTTGCGTCTCTTTAAACTTGTATTTTGCATTACATCAGATTGTATACTCCACGTATTTTATTTTATTCGCTCCTGGAACTGAGTACCCGACGTATCAGCGTCAACATATTAAAACTATCAAAATATAATATATCACAGTATGTATCAGTGGTACATACCGTCGAACTGAACCACTTTCTTCATGGGACCAACATCGTAATCGCGAAATATGACCACACCTTTCTGATACATGCTGTATACCTATATCTGATTCCTTCTCTTTCTCTCTCTTTCTCTTGCCAGTATCTTAGATGGTTACGAACTAAACAAGACAATGTGGTAGCTTAACACAACAGTTTAGTTTAAGTCTATGGCAAGTGTCAAGTGACGACGTGACAGCGGCCTTAACAAAAACAATGAACTCATGTCTTGTGTATTAAGGTCTGTTGGCTAACAATCACCCTTAAGGAGCAACGGCTTAAACTGCCTCTATAATTTTACCTAGCTTCTGCCCGCGAATCCGTCCGCATGAAGTTTATTGTTCCCCAGACCCACCCCATCGCATCGCATCGCCTTCCCGTGCTATTACATCTTTTTCACTTCGCGTTCTTTTTGACTTTATTTCTTTTTGCTCGGGTCCTTAGGGTCGCAACGAGGTGTAAAATAGCATATAGCCTTCCCTGAGAATTCGGCTATCAAATGCAAAAAGATTTTTTCATATCCGATCCGGTAGTACCAGAGATTAGCGCGTTCAAACAAACTCTTCAGCTTTATTATTATACTTGCTGCGCCCCGTGGTTTCGCCCGCATAAGTTTCGATTCTGTGGGAATATCGGAATAAAAAGTATCCTATGTGTTAATCCTGATTATAAACTATCCGTGTGCCAAATTTCATTCAAATCCGTTTAGTAGTTTTGGCATGAAAGAGACATCCATCCATGATAACAAACATCCATCCAAACTTTCACGCGTTTATAATATTATATGTATTTGTAGGATAGGAAGTAGGATTAGTATATAATATTATAATTTATATGTACTTCTAAAGATTACATTTCAGTAATTCAGTTCCTACTGTTCCTATAAGAATAAATAAGAGTCTCTTTACTAGTCCTAATAAGATAGCATTTCTTCTTGGAGCATAATAGTAGCCGATTATAGGAAGGGTTGGAAACCTTCCTTAGTAATCTGCTCAGCAGGCTTTGCCCAGTTACAAACTACCTCTAATGAAGTCTAATGAACTCACTGTAATGTCTTTAAATTCATATAAAAAAGCCTTGTACATTTTGCGTGATAGCCTTGAATGTGGTACATTAAAAACTACGAAACAACTGATAAGATATCTACATTAGGAACTCAACTGTGATACACAATTACTTTTTATATTGTTAACGAACTTAATAAGTCTGCTTAACAGACAAGGGGACTATACTAGCTTCTGCATGCGACTTCGTCCGCCTGAAATTTCTTCTTTTAACATAAAATATATCCTACTATAGGCCAACCGCTTAACTAAGACGTTGCCTGAGGTAGCAGCGCGCTGCGGGAGGGGTGTGGTGACGTGATGCGAGAGCTGAGTGCTTCGTCAACTTGTGACAACCATCACCCCTCGCGCACCGCGCAGCTACCTCAGGCAACGTCTCAGTTAAGCGGTCGACCTATAGCTGACCCGGCGAACTTCGTACCGCCTCAAAATATGAATTATCTTAATTTTTTTTTGTGAGTTTTTCCCCTGTTTCAATCTTTATTCTGCTATTCGGGAGGAGAGTGGAGACAAATTAAAGATCATAAAAATCGGTCCAGCCGTTCTTAAATTATAAATGGTGTAACTAACCCGACATTTTTTTATTTATATTGTTGATACTCGGCAATTCTACCTTCAAACCAGTGAAAGCAAATTCGGAATTGGATGAGTAGTTCCATTGATTACCCCTTACATACAAACTCACATACCTTTTTATTAGGTACAATACAAGCTGCGTCCTGCGGTTTCACCCGCATAAGGGTCGATCTCGTGACAATATCGAGATAATATGTATGCTATGTGTTAATCCTGGTTATAATCTATCTGTGTGCCAAATTTTATACAAATCCATTCAGTAGTTTTTGCGTGAAACAAACATCCATCCATCCATCGTTACTTACAAATTTTCATGTTTATAATACTTATTAGTAGGATACGATAAGTATACATAGATAAGCAGGAAATTTATCAAGTACCCAAACTAATTTGTAATAAGGAGAGACCATAAAGAAACCATAGGCTGAGAAAAGCAAGTAAATGGACCTCAATTAGGGTAGATGAGCCTTCCCCAATAATGACCCGATTTTATTTGTCGACTATAAATCCTGACGGCCATCACTGTAGGTCTTATCTTTATTTCGTTCGTCGGAAATAAAACAAACCTACCGCGGTCGGATTGTAAATCTATTCCGGTCGAATGTCATAGCCTTGGTCAGGTTGTCAAGACGTTTGGATGCCTCATACAATGCGTGCTGCCTTCGATCAATAATAGTACTAGATTCGATTTCCGATAAGCAAATTAGTATGGTCCAATCATAGCCAACATTAAGACGTCAAAATGGCCGCAGTGCGCGTTCAAAAACTGTGTAAATAACCACCCTAACACCAAGGTTTTGGAAGGAATATCTTTTTTTCGGTAAGGCTATATCATTGAGTGTTTTACATAAAATAAAAACAGAATTAAAAAGTAAATATAATTCAATTAGCTAATATTATAATTGTTTGGCCAATGTTTGCTACAACGCCCAACTATTGTATCAAACATCGACTGTTCTTGAACAGGGAATGCATGTAGTGTTGTTATTTTATAATGTTATTTTTGTTTGTAGATTTCCTAGTGACCCATTTCGCTGTGCAGAATGGGTATCTATCGTCGCGAAAGAAAGAGGAGAAGAAATATACAACCCTTATAAAACTTCGAGAATATATTAAACTAATTATAGAAAAAAATCATTGATGTACGATTACATTATACATATTTGTAAAAAAGAAAGTTTTCAAATAAAAATTACTTCTAAAAGACAGCTTTATATCAAGCTACATACCTACATTACTATTTTAAATACTTTTATATAAAGAATACGCCGAAAACACGTTTCTTGAATCCCTTTAACTTTTTATTACTTTATTTTAGTTTTTAGCACCTATTTGTTATAATAGCGGCAATGTAAAATAGTATCTACTACTTTTTTGAATCGGTCAAAAATATTTGCCACCATACAAAACGAATCTAAAAAAAATATTCTGCAACTCTACGTCTTTCAATACTTACTGTGTTATGACCATTGAAATGTTATACCAAGAACTACGTCTAGTTCCACAATAGAATAAACACGAAATTGTAAACAAAATGCTTTTAACCTTAATACTTAGACTTTAATTTCCATTTTAGAATAAATATTTTTGTACTGATGACTTTTCATTTTCAAGCGACATTTTTAATTTATTGCTTATATCCTTTCTCAGATGAAAGGACTTAAATAAATATATTTTACAATGGTAATTAAACTTTATGTTTAAGAGTTAAGGTTTATAATAAACTGAAGTTGTTAATATTATTAAACTTTTTTCTAAGAAATGTAGATGTTTACGTGTACTGTGCAAACGTGGCCACTTGAGCGACTTATTTTTGTTCCTGATCCTTAATCTAGTACTATTATTGATCGAAGTGCCCTAGAATCTATACAGGGTTGTTGGTAAAACACTAAAAAACCTTGCAGGACTGGATTACTGACATCATAAACAACAACTTTTGTTCTATGACTTTTTACAAAACATAATACATTTATCAAAAACAAACTTTTAAGATTTCGTCGAAATTCGTTGTTCTATCTAACCCCCGCTCCCCTCCGCTGAATTTTGTACTAGACACGGCAGTTTGTTTACCTAACTAGCGCTTTCTTTTGCTTCGCGTGGATTTCGTAACAGAAAATAGAATATTTTAATTCGTTGAATTTAAATATTTTTATATGAAAGTCTGATGAATTAAAATCTGACGAATTAACAAAAGTCGAAAAAACAAAAGTTGTTGTTTTTTCGACTTTTGTTATAGCCCTGAGAAGTTGTTAAATGTTTTACCAATAACCCTGTTTAATAAAATGTTTTTATAAGCCTTTTGGATTGGATTGAATTAAGAGTTCAACTGATACTAATGAGACACAATTGATTTTTCTATTGTTACCGAGCTTAATAAGCTTGCTTAACAAACGAGGGGTGAACTGAAATTTTAACTCGACATGTGTATTCTTCCCACAGTTAGTCACAGTCAGTTCTTTAGTCGTTACGGGTCGTCAGAAGCCCGAAAGTCTAACAACCAGTCTTACCAATGGGTGTCGTATAGCCCAATAACTGAGTTGTGGAGGTCAGATAGGCAGTTGCTCCATGTAAAATACTGGTACTCAGCTGCATCCAGTTAGACTGGCCGCTGACCTCAACATAGTTGCGAAAAGGCTAGGCAGATGATGATGTGTATTCTTCCCACCCTCACCTACGGAGCGCAAACATGGTCTCTTACAAAGCATCAAAAGTCCGCACCGTGTCAGCACCGTGGAGTCTGCCAACGAAGTATACTAGGTGTCAAACTCGCAGACCACATTAGGAAGTCTATACTTTATTCCAAAACAAAAATGTTGCTGGCTGCACAGCTGTTAGACTAACGTGGAACTTAGCTGGCCACATCTTCGCATGTCGGAGCAGCAATATGCAAAAACAGCCATTTAGAGGATCCCAAATGGTATTGAATACGTTCAGTTAATGGTCTCAAAAATCTCTTTATGTAGTTCAGGGTCTGTGCCTTTTGTTTTGGAGATAAGCTGAAATTAAAAAAAAAAACAAACTAACCTCGTTCAGACTTATTAGCATAATCAGAATATAATGTTCCCACTGCAGGGATACAGGCCTCCCCTCTCTGAGAGGGAGTGGACCGTAATCCACCACGCGGGCCTAGTGCGTGTTGGTGGATGTCACATGTCTTCGACTGACTGACTGACTGTCTTCATGTCTTCTGGACATGCCGGTTTCGTCACGATGTTATCCTTCACCGTTTTGAGAGCAGTGGTGATTAAATAATATACACAAAGCGCTGCGAGAACCGGAAGACGTTGCGTTGGAAGGCCTCCCACTAGGTGGACCGATGACCTGGTGAAGGTTGCGGGAATCCGCTGGATGCGAGTCGCACGGGACCGGTCAATGTGGCGACACTTGGGGGAGGCCTATGTCCAGCAGTGGACGTCTATCGGCTGAAATGATGAATGATGATGAAAGCGCTGCGCTGGTCAGAGTTCGAACCTACCAACAATTACTCATATCTAAGTCACGGCTGTTAACACTGGACCACCGCTTATCACTGCTCCTAGACTTATTAACTTACCAGATTTCGACAAAGCACGTGTGCATACGTACTTCAAAGGTACGAAAGTATGCAAACGAGTAAAGCAAACGATAGCGTTTGATTTATTCGGTACAAGAATGTGTCCCCTATTCATATGGCATATTATTATGGGACGTCAGACGTTGCATAGTGACGTCAATGCTAAACGCCATATGAAAATATATACTTTTCAACTGGGTTTTTCTTTATTTAGGTTTTAATGAAGAATTTAATAGAATACTCTTTATTAAGGTTTTTGAAGGCCTTTTGTCTTATAATTATTACAGCGTTAACATTGCCCGAAGGGTTAATTCTCTCTAAGCTGTAACTATGTCCTAGGTTAAGTTTTAAGTTTGAGTATCTTCACTTAGTAGTTGAAGTCTTCCTAAAACATTCAGGCTTATGATCACAAAATTATCACGAAAGTAAAATATTCAGGTCGGTTCAATGTTAGTCAAAATATTATCTGGTTTCATAACTTTCAATGATCCAGTTTCAAGTTTCCTGTGTAAATCTATCCGGTTATTTTAATACAGAACATAAATAAAACGACTGAGAAATAAAGTGGGAGGTACAGGAAAGTTTAATAATTAGTGTTCCGTGGTAAAACTTAACGGAAACCTTAAAGAATCACTTCGGTGCCTGTTTGTCTGTGTGATAGGTTCTTACCTAAGGGAGATTTTCTGAATGTGCCAACTTTATTGAACCCGTAAATTAGCAGAGAGACAGTCTTGTAGAGACTATAGCCTACTTAGTGCTATCATGCAACCTCCACGAGTTTATTAATACCTAGTGTTTGGTATAAAAAGACGAAACAAACAGAAAGGATTTTAAGTTTAGAATAATCTAGGCGGTCAAGAAAATGGTTTAAGATGTAAAACACGTAATATTTTTATATAGGAATAATTATCCAACTTAACAAGTTAAACCATGTTTGATTTTATACGCCCCGTGTATTTCTCTGTTTTTCTGTGTTTGGTATTTCTTTGCTAATTCAAAGGGTCAATAAATAGCTTCAACACCACGTGTATTAGGTATTCAAGTCCAGTTGACCGAACAACGACCGTTGGAATACACGTGCTAAAATATGTATGTATCTTGGGTAGATAGGTATATAACTACCATTATGGTTAAAATAACTAAATAACACTAAGTAGGTAGTGGAAAGAATAAAAAGTATTTTTTGGAGTAGAAAAGTGCCTTTTTTGTGCATCCTACTAATATTATAAATGCGAAAGTTTGTATGGATGGATGGATAGATGGATGGATGGAAGGATGGATGGATGGATGGATGTTTCTTACTCTTTCACGCAAAAACCACCGATCGGATTTGGATGAAATTTGGCACACAGATGGTTTATAACCAGGATTAACATATAGGATACTTTTTATCCCGATATTCCCACGGGATCGAAACTTAAGCGGGGCGCAGCTAGTATTTGAAATTAATGATTTGATTTTGACTTTGAATAATGCTCGTTGGAGATAGTAAATAAATAAATAGTAAATAACTGATGAAATTTGGGAGTACTATTGGTACACTTAGCTTATCCATTTTTTTTTCTTTTTTTTTTAACCTTGCCCCACACTAGGAATTTCTCCTGTATCGTGGGTGCTTTTACAAACATTTAAACTCACATACACAAACAGCCAGACTCGGAACAACTACTTGTAGGTCATACAAATATTTGTTCCGTGCGGGAATCGAACCCGCTACACGCAGCGCAGCAGTCAATCGCTTAACCACTGCGCCAACCGTGCCTTCAAATCCGATTACAGGCGAGATGTTATGTTATGAAAATAGTAAACTTTTGCAAGGCATAAGTATAGAATATCATATCGCATTAGGCACAGCTGATTGTACGGAACACACGCGCAAGTCCGATTTGCCCTTGCTTGATTCTATTGATTTGTCAAAAGTTTAAAATTGGAACTACTGAACGAAATAAGAAAGGATCGAATGAACTGTGATGTTCGCCTGTTCGGTCTTCGTAAAGTTGGCTCTTTTCGGGAAAGTCACCGCTCTTTTATTTTATAAGTTTTTCTTTAATTTTCTTCTGCATTTCGTTACCTCTGACTGTTCATTGGGTTTTGAATTCAAGGTTTGTATTTTACTGTTTACTTTTCTTTGTAAGTGTGGTGTATTTAATGCGTTTTACAAACTTAGCATTTTTGTGAGAGGACTGTGATCTCAAGTGTCATTTAGTGGTGTCGTGATATAAGATATCCAAGTGATGATTACTCTAAGGCGAATCACACACTACAACGCGCCACGCGACGGGGCGCAGATAACACGCTCCCGCACGTGATTTTTCCCATACAAATTCAATAAAAACGCGCTTCCACGCTGGGGAATTTGGCGCCGTTTTTCGCGCCCCTTCGCGTGGCGCGTTGTAGTGTGTGATCCGCCTTTCTTACTAAAACAGAATACGTATATTGTATTATTGCTTTAGCCGTACATAGTATTGCAATAAAAATAAGCATTTTGACATCTGTGATCGTTTTGCCCTCTGTTCAGAGATAGTCGAAATAAAATTTAAGCGCCAACTTGAAATAAAATGAACCGTGAAATATTTATTAACAGAATTAAAAAATTTACTGTCGTGTCGTTCAAGATATAAAGTATTAAGCGATCAAATATATATATTTTATTATATAATATTATAAAGAGGTGAAAGTTTGTTTGTTTGTATGTAGGGGGTAATCTCCGGAGTTAATGATCCAATTTTAAAAAGGTTTTCACTGATAGAAAGCTACATTATGTGTGAGTGCTAATAAAGGCTATAAATTAAGTTTACATCATGGATTTTAGCTGAGCTATTACAACTTTTGTCTAGCAAGTCGGAAAGAAATACCTCTTAAAACAGAATTATTTGCATGCGCTGCCTCAACAGTTGTATATAACTAAAAACTGGCAATCTGGTCCGCCTTAGATAGTTCTACAAAAAAGTCCGCGACACCATATTATTTTTTATTAACTACACATGCTTGTGCAGACGTTTTGTCCATTTACCTATAGATAGCGTTGTACAAATACGTAATTTTTCTGACTCACGTTGTTCATACTTTACGCGGATTAATGACATTGTTGGTATTGCCATTGGGTGATGTAAATTGATTGGATATCGTTCTATTGATTTCTTTTGGTTTTGTTTGTTTTAAATACTTCATTCCTTCTCCTTTTTGTAATTCTGGTTTACGATTGTTTCTAACTATCTCAAGTTGAGGTAATAATAATAATAAAGCTGAAGAGTTTGTTTGTTTGAACGCGATCTCTGGAACTACCGAATATTTTTATATAGAATATTTTTGCATTTGATTGATAGCCCAATTCTTGAGAAAGGTTATTTAACATCACGCCACGACTCTTCGGAGCCGAGCAGAAAGAAAAAAAGTCCGAAAGAAGAAAGAACGCTAAGCGAAAACAAAGTAATAGCGCGCGGCGACGCGGTGCGACGGGTCGGGGCGGAGAAACCAACAATTCCACGCGGACGAAGTCGCGGGCAGAAGCTAGTTTTGTTTATTATATCAAAATTCTTACAAAGATATGATAATAATTGCTATAATTTATTTTGTTTATTCAAAGTGACATTCAAATAGAACCCTTTTTAACTGTCTGTCTTCGTCAACTGTCATCTTTTTACAAAAAATTAAAAGCTGGTAAGTAGGTAGGTGCCAAATGAAAAGCCTATGTTTACTTTTATGAAATATAAGAGAGAAGTTGATGTTGAAATTTAGCTTCATGATATTTTCATTGGACAAATGGACACAATTCATAGTTACAAATTACCAACATTTTTGGCCCTTTTGGTGTGGAAGACCACTTTTGTTAATCAAAATAAACGTTGAAAAAGACATTTATGAACGCTGACATTATCATTTTATTTATGCGAGCCGTTGAGCTCCTTAATTTTTGAGTTGAGCTACACGATATCTGACACATGTGTACTGATTAAACAGAGGGGAAATTTCGTAACCAGTATCAATTGGTATCATTTTGACAGTTCAACAACATTCATTGCGTTATTTATGTTGTTGAGCAGACACACATTTTTTGAACATAAAATAGCATATTGGTTATAATGATTATGATTTTATTTATTTATGATTAGCAATATTCTTCAAAATTATTCAGATTGAGTTTGATAGTGTTTGCAGGTCCACTCAAATTTGTGTGTTTCTCTGCTAAAAAACTATTTCAGACAATAATCTATACGGTCCTTACATCGGTCATTACGGATCTGACCAAAATCTGGACTTTAAAAGAGGCAGTGGCTTAGTTCTTTTCGGCGTTTCTTCTCAGAGTAGTCAGATAGGAAAAACCGATTTCATCATCTAAATATTATCGACGTGTAAGAGTGTTTGTATAAACCTACTTGCAGAAATAAACATCATTTATTTGGATGACGCTCTTTTAGCGGGGTCGGAATGGTTATGGTTGTGCAAGTTTGTTTGTCACCCAGTTCATGAGTATTCTCATAGAGTAAGGAAGTTTTTATTATTCTATGGTAGGCAGTTTTCATACAATTCAGACAGTAAAATAACTACACTATGTCCCCTGAAGGGTTCGCGTGACCGAATGTGAAACGTCTGGATTGTTTTCAGTCTTCGGAGTCAGTATATGGTTATTGGCCATATCTCCGCAATGGTGGCTAGCTGTGGCCATATTATCTCCTCCAGGGTAGCGGGCTGTGGCGATATCCGAGCTTATTTGATAAAGTAAGGGCGTTTTATACCCCGGTCGATATACAACGCTGTCGGGAGTTTCTGCGACAATTTTATTGTTACTTTATACCGTTCTTGAGATCTTTCAATACTTGAATATCGTCTAACATTATGGGTATAGACACCATTAATAACTTTTAGTGTTTAGAATTATATTCCTTAAGACAATAAGTCTTACAGAGGAGGCATGAATCAAAATATAGACTCACATCTTCTTCCTATGGGGGTGGGCAGAAACTACTGAAGAAAAAGAAATTAAAAAAGTAGAAACTCAAGAACTTAAGAAGAAAAGAAGATGAGACGTTTATGTGTTTTGATATGTGTAGGTACAACAAAACTTGTATGTACCTACATTTTTATAAATAACCAGCACCCTAATTGCATAAAACACTATCGATCACAGTCTGAATAATTTTGAAGGATATTACTAATCCATTGCTTCGTATGTTTGAAAAATGTGTCTGCTCCACAACGTAAATCACGTAATGAATGTAGTTGAACTGTCAAAATCAAACGCATTGCTACTAATATCTAGTGTGTTACGCAATTACTCCGTAGTTTAAAAAATATCTGGTTTTCAAGGCTTCACAAAATTTTAAATATTTCTATTTTTTAAAAACTAATAAGTAATTAAATTTTCTCCCTTACCAATGTTACTTTGAATTTCACAATCTATGTACGGACGCCAGCAGGTCAAGCTACCCGAAACTGTCAAAATTTTCCAATCAACCTTGAACCTTAAAGCTTCATAGATAAAGTTGAAAATCTATTAAAGAAATTTGACAGATTGTAGTAGCTTGATATGCTGGCGTCTGTACTTAATTGTTTCAAAATTGCTATCAGCTGCCAAGAACATTGGTTGGATTTTATTTTTCCATGACCAGAATACTGGTTCGTTCTTTGGTCAAAGAATTAGCATTGCCATTTAACATGGCAATGCTGTCAGTCTTCTGGGTATGTTTCCGGATGATAGCAATGTGGAAGAGTACTTCAACGCTTTAGTGTCTTTTTGTTTTTGTATGTATTTTTATAGTTTATTAGTTAGTCATTTAATGTAGTAGTGTAAATAGTTACTTAGTTGTGTAATATATTTAATGGTAGACAACAATACGACAGTAAATGAAAACACTGGCAATACTAATTAATGCATTAAAGTATTTTGAAACTATCAAATAAACCATAGGATCGAAATAAAAAAAAGTGATTTTTTCAAACAAAGTAAATAGTAGCGATGGGCCAACTATAACGGGTACGGGTTTTCTGTAGTTTGATTAGTTATAGTGATTCAACTATTGCATATATTTAATTGAATTTTCGTATGCAGACTGAGAACGTCATTAGATATACAAAAATTAAATTATTGTCGTATTGTCGTCTCTATCTTGCGTAAGCATTTGAATGTAAACTAGCAGCCCCCCGCGGTTTCACCCGCATAAGCTTCGATCTCGTGGGAATATCGGCATAAAAAGTATCCTACGTGTTAATCCTGGCCAACTATCTAATAACTATCTGTATGCCAAATTTCATCCACATCCGTTCAGTAGTTTTTGCGTGAAAGAGTAACAAACATCCATTCATCCATCCATTTTCACAAACTTTCGCGTTTATAATATTATTAGTAGGATAGGATAGGATAGATACTGTGGACACTGACGGTCGGGCTGGTCCACAAATTCAAGGTCGCTCACCGCGCTATGGAGCGAGCTATGCTCGGAGTCTCTTCGAAGGAAAACATCAGGAATGAAATTATCCGGAAAATATCTGGAGTTACCGACATAGCTTGCAGAGTAAGCAAACTGAAGTGGCAGTGGACTGGCCATGTCTTTCGAAGGACCGATGGCCGCTGGAGCAGACGAGTCCTGGAGTGAAGACCGCGTATCGGCAAGCGTAGTGTGGGACGCCCCCCAGATGACGGACGGACGACCTAAAGAAGGTAGCTGGGGTAGACTGGATGCGGAAGGGGGAGGACAGGGTGTTTTGGCGCAGTCTGGGAGAGGCCAATGTCCAGCAGTGGACTACGATAGGCTGAGATGATTGAGGATAGGACAGTAGGATTTATAATAAAAGAGATTTTTTAATGCCACTTTCCTATTTCGATAGATTCGATGGCATGAGAGAAACTAAAGAATAATATTTTCTAGCTCAATATTTTTACAGCAAACATACCATTCTAAGGGCCACATAACAAGCTTACAAACAAGTTAGTAATTTGAATAGACTGCCAACTGACAGGCATTCAATCGATGATTGACGAGCGATTAATATTTCCGGGAGGAGTACAAACTTGTACGTGCCCAAATTACAATGTCTTTTTAAACATTTCTATGGACTTCGACCGTGATTTATGTGAGGAATTTGTTGGATTAGGATCAGCAGTCTTCAGTCTACATATGAGGGAGGGATCTGAATTTAAAAGGCATTAATGTATATTTGAGGAAGGTGTGCGAGGCGAGGATGGTCACGCAATTCGGGCATATTGAGAAGTATTTTGCCATAATTTATAAATTCTAGAGTCTTTAGTTTTATTATGTGTTATCACCTATTTCTGAGTTTGCTGGTTAACCTGTAATTGGCGACTGTTTTAGTCCAGGGCTATTTACCTATAGTACATAAATTATATTATACACAGAAGCTGTTGTACATACCTTAAAAAAAATAATAATACGGGAGATATCTTGCAACACAGTTGTGGAATCGTGTTCACAGCCGTTCAACTCCTGTATTTTTCCTGACTTTTATAAAATGTGTTTCCGCAGGAATTACCTACATTGGAAAGTAAGGATAAATTAGGAAATCTTGAATTTCAGCACGTTGGCAGTCTCCTGACGGCAGTTTTAGGCATATATTATAAAGTCATAGAAGTTAATTGCTTATCAAATTGAGACACTATATCAATTGGCTGTAGTATAGACATTTGAAAACAACTGTCAGCCGTTGTTGGTAGTCAATTTAATAAACATTTTTTTTTTAAGTTTGTGGTCAGATATTTCATGCAATATTTAACACAACGAACTATTTATCTAGGTATTAAATGACTATACAAATAAATACAAAAACAAAAGGAAACTTCGGCGTCGAAGTGCTCGTCCGCATCGCTGTCATCCGAAAACGTGCCCAGAAGACTGGCAGCTTTGCCACGTTGAATGGCAATGCTAATTCTTTGGCCAAACACATTTCACGTGACGAGAGGCCTGACTCGCCCACTCGTCACGTGAAGCGTAAACAAACCATAAACAATTAATTTATTCTTAGGACTTTCTTCTGTATACCTGAAGGCCAATTCCCGCAATTAAAAACGTTCAACAACTAGTCGCAATCTCATCTCAGCGACAATCAATGTCAAAAATGCAGAGAAATTAGGGATATTTTTGACAGATTGACACTGAGATCAGACTGTGAATGTTCTTAAAGTTACGAAAATTGCCCCTCTGGTGTATTTAGCCTATAAAATTTGTAAGGTTTATTCATCACCTTGTCAGTTTTCATTTCCAGACCGTCCATTCATAGCCAGAGTGCTTCTTAGTTGAAGTGCTAACTAGATTTTGTGCCTTCTCATCGGCACTCAGTCAGTCATGTTGAACTTCTACTTTTAGCTCATGACGAACAGCAGTAGTCCTACTATCCTACTTCTTAACCTACTATCCTACTAATATTATAAACGTGAAAGTTTGTATGGATGGATGGACGGATGGATGGATGGATGTTTGTTACTCTTTCACGCAAAAACTACTAAACGGATTTGGAAGAAATTTGGCAAACAGATGGTTTATAACCAGGATTAACATATAGGATACTTTTTATCCCGATATTCCCACAGGATCGAAACTTATGTGGGTGAATCCGCGGGGTGCAGCTAGTCTGTTATAAATTAGGTAATTGGTGTTGGATTGCTATAGTATTTAACTTTTGATAAAAGTAAAACAATATTTTGTGTAATGAAACTTTTCGTTAACTAAGAGGTTATATACTAACGATTATTAGTCGTAGCTAAAGTAATTAACTAGGACTAATGGTGCGTGGTACCTATAGGCTGTTCCAAACGTATCTTATAAAAGTGTAAACAAACCCTGTTCGGCACCCTAATTGCGTAACATACAACCACAACCTGAATCATTTTGAAGGAGTATGACGCGGGCGGAGAGCAATGGGTAGCTCACCGCCCGATCAGAACCAGGCCCGTGCCGGACGGCGCGTAAGTGTTCCACGCGCGCCTCAAAGAGATGTCAGCATAATTTGAGGGGCCCCTTAGGGCCGAAGCCTGCCGGGTCAGCGTGATTGTCCGAAAGGGTTACCGCTACCCCGGAACATAAAGGGCGAAGGAAGGAACATGGGTGGGTTTTAGTCAGTAAGAGTCTGACACTCCCTTTCGCTCCACCCAGAGCGGGAGGGGTCATTTGATGATTTCCCACCAGAAAAAAAAAAAAGGATAAGTATGGCTAATCCATTGCTTCATGTGTTCGAAAAAAAAAAATCTGCAACAACAACGTAAATAACGCAATGAATGTTGTTGAACTCTCAAAGAAAGCAATTTCTACTGATAATGTGTTACGCAATTACCCCGCAGGTTAAATTCTTAGACAATCACACACTAAAGGGATTTAGAAGGTTTCAACTTTATAATATCTCACCACTTTGTCCAACAATTACTGTTTAAATAACATAATTTAATAGTAATGAATAAATCATCGACGAAAAATGAGATTATAATATTAATCTCAACATTTAAATGAAAAACGTCTTTATCGTAATTTTAAATTAGAATTTCTGGTTTAATTATTCAAATAATCAAATCAAAGTACTCAAAAAGTGGCTCTACAAATTGGCATACACAGGTCAACGGACCTGTGTATGCCAATTTGTGATCCATTTGTTAACATTTTCATAAGATTACTATACGAACAGACCATAAGAAACAAAACTAACAAACTTCTCAACGAGTATTTGATGAAAAAGATCACGCGATGATGACATGTCAACTCCTACGACTTGTTAATCATGATAATGGTACTTTTGAATCATACGTACATTATCAACACCAATAATTCGCATATATCTCGCCTGTTTGACGTTCGTATGTCACTGCAGGGATCCAGCAGAATACCAATGTCAGGTAGATAGGTATATTTGACTGACACATACTGAGCTGACCTCCCATTTGGTGCAACCTTGAATCATAAACCGCACTTTGTATGTGTGTTCGCTATTTTATTATTTTTAAGCGAGTCATAGCCAATAAGTATTCAAAATATGTCTTGTTTTCTTCTTTTTTTGTATATCTGGCACCTTGTAGTTATGTTCATGTCAATCAATCAACTCAGTCTATCGCAGTCCACTGCTGGACACAGGCCTCTCCCAGGCTGCGCCACCGTCCTCCGCCTTCCATATCCAGTCCGTCCCAGCAACCTTCTTAAGGTCGTCCGTCCATCTAGCTGGGGGGCGTCCCACACTACGCTTGCTGATACGCGGTCTCCACTCCAGGACTCGTCTACTCCACCGGCCATCGGTCCTTCGACAAACATGGCCAGCCCACTGCCACTTCAGTTTGCTTACTCTGCAAGCTATGTCGGTAACTCCGGTTCTTTTCCGGATAATTTAATTCCTGATTTTTTCCTTCATAGAGACTCTGAGCATAGCATTCCATGGTCCGAGCATTTTCATGTAATTACTAAGTAATTAATTATTTAATCGTGATTTTTATATGTTATGCTGTCTTTTCGTGGCTAAATAATAACAGCCGCACAGGTCGATTGATCAGGTTAAGCTGCGCTTGCCGAGGTTGGTCCGTGGATGGGTGACCATCTTTACATTCCGAGACCCCTCCGTGCCTCGGAAAGCACGTTAAGCCGTTGGTCCCGGCTGTCATTCGTAGACAGTCGTTACAGGTAGTCAGATGCTCGAAATTCTGATAACCAGTCTTACCAAGGGGTATCGTATTACCCAGTAACTGGGTTGTGGAGGTCAGATAGGCAGTCGCTCCATGTAAAATATTGGTATTCAGCTGAATCTGGTTAGACTGGAAACCGAGCCCGACATAGTTGGGAAAAGGCTAGGCAGATGATGATGTTATGTCTTTTGTGTGCAACAAATACACGATTTATATATCTGTCTACGTGTAATATCTGTTTGAGGATTTTCAATTGATTTGTTGAACAAAATCAAAACAATTGTTTCGTTGTTCAAAGTATTTAGGAAACCTGTTTGATCGAATTGTTGTTCAATGTTTGAAGCAGCTTGTGTTTACGTTTAAAAGTATCAAGGCTGTGGATGTACACTTGATTACTATAATTAATTATGAGGAATGTTTATTGAAAGAAGGAAAATGCGTTTACTGGCGTAAATACAAATAAAGCAACTACTACTGCGGGGTAATTGCGTAACACACTAACAGTAGTACACACAACATTCATTGCGTTATTTATGTCGTTGAGCAGATAATTATTTCGAACATATGAAGCAATGGATTAGTAATATCCTTCAAAAAGCTTCAGATTGAGATTAAAAATGTGTTACGTAATTAGGGTGCTGGTGACTATGGTCAGAAGCAAATGCGTAAATAGTTTCAGTTGTAGGTACTGTTCAACGCAATGGATAGAATTATAGGTAATAATAATAATTTTCAGGATTCCCGACCATACATTTTCGCTGTCGTTGACTGTTCTTGAGTGTTTTTGTAGCAACGTTAATAACGCTCATCTCAAATGAAAAAGGTTGCTTTAATGAACCCAATCTAACCGCAGCGCTGATTTATTAACCGTATGTGGTTAATAAAGCTACAAGGTTAAACACATCAATAATTAGGGTGTATGGGAAAACCCAATATATTTTGTACATAATATTTTCGGTATTTACCTAAGGTAGAGAGTTTTTGAGCAAGCATAATATGCAGGGCGAACAGTTGAAAGCTGATGTGAGAAGTGAGAACACCAAAAATATATTTGGAAAGTTTCAGAAAGGAGCCCCTAGGTCAGGAGTAGGGAGAATAGAGGAATATCCTTTAAAACATTGTCCAAATCTGGGAAAGCCTACGATTTCTTCATCAGATTTGCCTATTTCAGTTATTATGGGTTAGGCCGCACATGATCATACCAAAATCAACGGCTCTGCAGATCACTTTATTTTTGGCCCATTGTCGAAATTTGAAAGTGGTCCTGACCACAGGGCTCCTACCTGAAACTTTTCAAATATAATTTCAGTGTTCTTTCATCATATGGCACCTGCTCAGCTATCAACTTTTCGCCTTGCATATGCTATTCAAGAACCCTCTGGGCTCCCCTACCATTACATAATATTAACCTACCTTCGTGTCACCTTAACTTCTAATAAAGAAAGATAAAAAAAGCTAAGTTACCGTTGCAATTCACCTTCCAATGACAAGAGACTTCGTAAGCAATGTTATTTAGGATTCATTCTATGTAGTAATAATGGAATACGTCTGAAAGTCACCGCAACCGAAACTACGTCATTCTTACATCAATGTAACTAAAGTAAAAGCTTTACCAATGGGTATCGTATTTTTTATTTATTTAAACTTTTCGCACAAAAAGGTGCAAAGGCTGACTTAATGCATTCTCTACCAGTCAACCAAGGGTGGTGAAGAGATTAGATGGTAGGAGCTTTGGCTGAGAGGAACAATGATTAAGAAAAAACTATTAAAACTAGGTACTTACACAAATAAATAGGCAGATAATAGGTCACCTAGTTACCCAGTAACTAGGATTTGCAGGTCAGATGGGCAGTCGCTCTATGTAAAATACTGATATTCAGCTGCATCAGGTAAGACTGGAAGCCGACCCCAACTTAGTTTCAAACATTCTCAAAAGCTTGTCTGGTAATTAAGTAAATATCAGAATGAAATTAGAAATGGCATGTTGCTAAGTTACATATGCAATTTTTATTTAAGAAGGTTTACTTAACCCTACGAAGTTGTAATTGTTTCGCACTACCCTATTTTACTGTGTACCTGATTAATTTGTTCTCACGGAGAAACTGTGGATACTATTTTGTGGGGCATGTTTATTTAGGTTTAGGGAATAAAATGTTAATATAAAGATACATAATCTATTTTATCTTATTTTACTTACTAAAGTAAAAGTAAATAGGCTAGTTGACAGTAAGAAAAATATCATATTTTGTATTGTAGAAATGTTGGGAGCTAAAAATAAAAATAAACAACTTAATTTTCTAAATGATTTTAGATTAATTAATATCTTTGAGAATCATTGCGTAAAATAAAGTTATTGATCACGTGACATTGATCGCGAATCAAACATCATAACTTCCAAACGAAGGGTTCAAATTGTAAAAAGAAACACAATACGTCAGACATAAAGTTTATTTTGCATTACTAATAGACGTACGAAAGAAATGGTCTTGGAAGGAACCATATTGCGAACAACAATCATTTTATAAATTAGTAGTATTTGATCATATTTTGTATTTGCATCACAGAAATGTATCTATGGTTGGCACTTTAAAAATCTGAAAATGGAAATCGTGTACTTATTTACGACTGTAAAGTAAATATTAACGCAAATAATTATTCGCCTGCCATGAATATTATTTTCAAAACATTGTTTGTTAAGACAAACAATAATAGGTATTATTCCGAATATTATAATGTTCCGACAGAAGTAATAAATAAAGACAGTGGGCGAGCAAAGCTGTTAAAAAACTCGTAGATTTGACACAATGAAAGGTTTGAAGTCACTTGAGCCGCCATGACAGAATGCCCCGTTTTGACAAATTGGTTCTGTCGTTGAATGATATTATTTCGCTGAAATATTCATATTTTGAGGTAAATAAACCACAAGGAATCTAAGATTTGAAGATTTTGAGAATTGTTTCTCAAAATCTTCTGTCAACTAGCCAATTGATATCTTTACAAACCCACACGCACACATTTTTAACGATGCCCACAGAATTTACCCGGGAAAACTGAAGGCCAATTCTCGTAATTTAAAACGTTAAAAATCTAGTCGCAGTCTCATTTCGACGGCAAAAAAATGTCAAAAACTTGTCAAAATGTAGCGAAATTAGAGGAATTTTTGACAGATTGAGACTGACATCAGGAAGGCAATTCTCGCAAATATCGCGATCGTGTCGCATGACGTCATTGCCGCTCGTCTCCGTATGTCGCAAACATCTATTCTCACTACAAGTCGATCTGAAAGCACGAGTCTAGGGACAATTTAATGTTGCCATTATGCGTCGCACGAAGTAATGCATTCCACATAACGATGCGATTTTTTTATGTAATCGTTAATGTACTTTTGACCATCTTTAAAAATGATTTTTAAGGCAAAAACATCTTTTGAGCAGCATTATAAAGGTATTTCATTATCATTTATCAATTTAATAATCATGATTGATTTCGTAACCCCATTTTTATTTTACGAGTATTATTAACATTAATATATGACCTCCATACAACGGAATGCTCATGTTGATTTGTCAATGTCATCGATATTTGTCACATCAAAGTAAAGTCAAAATACAATTATGTTGTTTGTTTACATTGGTCTACATATAGGTAATTAAATAAAACAGAATGACTGCTAATGATATTATAAGTAAGCTGATGACCAGCACAATAATATAAAGGTTTATCAAGCTGGAGAAGAAGAGGAGGAAGTGTTGTTGTTTTAAAGAGTGCGGTACTGCACCAACCGGACTTTTCCAACGACGCTAGGCTGCTGTACCTACGTGTCCTGGCTACTTACTTTACAAAGGCCCAAAAGATTGTTGGGAAATCCTTGCGAAAATAGATTTCACCCTGAGGGTCACATTAGGATTCTCGTCACAACACGAATTCAAATTTCTTTGTTGTCAAAAGTGCCTCACAAATATGAAGACTGGGCGAAACGTGAAGTGGTCCGATTTCTAAGCTCGCGGAGAACGCTTGACTCATCACGCCGACCATTCGTGTGCGCTGCTAGTACAACATTATTTACAAAACAAAAAAAAACATCACGTGCGGGTTTTGCAAGCTAATTTAATGTAACCCAGTAGGTAGACATCACTTAAAAGCAAAGATAGGAAAACTGAGCAATACTCTCGTAATTCTTTATCGTTAACAGACAAGAATGTAGTGCAGATTAGACGAGATAATTCAGACGTAAGTAGAAAGGTTTGATTTGATTAAAGCATTGGACTGTATCGACTATTTCCTTGATATTATCTCCCAGAAGTATTAAGTAAACCAAACAATATAATTAACCTCATAATAATTTTCAATTGCTGATCACGTAAAAAATATACATAAGTGCTGCAATCATTGCAGTTTGTCTGACTAACTATAGAGTTCCATGCCCTAATGAGGACATAGAATACCTATTACGGTCTTCTCAGATTCATCACTGACGTGTTTTTTTGTCAAGTACACAACTTATGCAATATCAATGCAATAGCAATGCATTGCCAATTGCAGCATTGGCAAATGCTACATTATAATTGTATCATGAAAAACCTTCTTTTTTAACAAATCCAAACTTAATATTAACCAGAAAGTTTTTTCTTCATATTGGTTTTGAATTTTGAATAAAAAATGACGTCTTTTCTCTTACCGAGACTTTTTTTTTTTAAGGATTTTTTGGTCACAGGACGGAAGTCGAGACATTATTGTTTTTTCTGCTTTCTCATTGAAATAATTTACGGTAAACAATAAAAGACTGAACGACCGAGTTCTGTGCGGTCATCCATTAGATCCAAGGGCAGTGTTCCCGAAAATAAACATATTGATAAGTAATAATATCACTGAAAAGTGGTCTCAACGCGAAGCGTCACGATTCGATTTGTCCGGAGACTGTAGGGCGGGATAGAATTCGCCCTACCCGCCACCCTAATACCAGACGTCTACAAGCTTCCTGTTGGGAATCGAACCAAACATCACACCCTGCGCGAGATCTGCACTTGAGGGTTCTGATTCCGGCCAGCGAGGTGCCTTCCGATTGTCAGCGTGGAGCCTAGGACCGGAGTTTCATTTATTACGTAGCTTAGTTTTCAGTGCAATTCTAATAAAAAAATCTATACCTTGATGTACCACCAACTAGCCGTATAATAATATTTTATTATTTAGTATTACTAACATTTTTACAATTTTATCAGGCGGTAATTTATATTATCATCTTGCTTCTTAATATCGAATTTACTTGGTGCCAATTACCCGTTAGGCCATCCTCGTATTTAACAGTTACGAGTACGTAAGTTTTAGGAACGTTTGCAAACGTATCTTAATCGACGCGTAACAAGTATACGTAAAATTTATTAAACAGCCGAATACACACCCGCAAAAAACAGCCGCATCGGCATCACGACATCTTTTAAAAAAATATAATTCTTATATGTCTTCTTATATTTTTATATTTTCGTTGTTTGAATATCTTTTATTTTTTTAATCAAATTAAAACGTGTACAAGTGAAGATCTGTTTTTAATTTCGCTAGTGCAATAGCAATGTCAATGGCAATGCAATAGCAATTTCAATGCAATATAAATGCAATATCAATGCAATATCAATGCAATATCAATGAAATATCAATGCAATACCAATGCAATATCAATGCAATATCAATGCAATATCAATGCCACATCAATGCAATATCAATGCAATATCAATGCAATAACTATGCAATAACAATAGCAATAGCAGTGCAATGCCAATGCTATGGCAATGCAATAGCAATGCAATGCAATAGCAGTGCAATGGCAATGCAATTGCAGCGTATTTGCTAATGCAAGCAGTGTACTGTTACTTAATGCTGGTCATCGCTAACTCTTATTATCCACGGACCAGCAAGTGTGTTAAGTTGTATCATATCAACTAACAACATTGTACCGTAGACAAAGACAAAAAAAAAGACAAAAAGAAGAATAAAACAAGAAAAGAAAAGAAGAAGAAAAAGACAGTGCAGCGCGATTTGTTGATCAGTTGAGAGTTATGTATGGGACAGTTGATATTTTTTTCGCGTTTACGATGTTGGTCCCATGGAGAAAGTTGTTCAGTTTGATGGTCTGTACCACACCCTCAAATTTGACTACACCTTTCTGGTATACATGTTATGCAGAGAGATGCTTCCTCTACACTTATCGCCCACTTAGCACCAATAAACAATGTCCGAATCAATTATAACATTCCATCATTCACTAACGATGCAACGCAACAAAAATTCAAACAAATGCTTTAATTGCTGCCAACACGGAAGGGTACGCAACAAGTTAATGATTTAATAACTAACTTTTGTTATTAAACTTGGTTGCGTCGAGAGAGCGATGCTCGAATGGGCGATGCTCCATAGTTTGAGCATCGAAGTGTGTAACTAGGACAGGTGGTTTAGTTTGCACAAATGGTGGTTTAGAGTTCACAAAATAAAAGATATTCCTTTTATTTTTTTAATCAAATTAAAACGTGTACAAGTGAAGATCTGTTTTTAATTTCGCTACAAAATGCAATAGCAATGTCAATGGCAATGTAATAGCAATTTCAATGCAATTTAAATACAATATCAATGCAATATCAATGCAATATCAATGCAATATCAATGCAATAACAATGCAATAACAATAGCAATGATATAGCAATAGCAGTGCAATGCCAATGCTATGGCAATGCAATAGCAATGCAATTCAATAGCAGTGCAATGGCAATGCAATAGCAGTGCAATGGCAATGCAATTGCAGCGCATTTGCTAATGCATGCAGTGTAGTGTTACTTAATGCTGGTCATCGCTAACTCTTATTATCCATGGACCAGCAAGTGTGTTAAGTTGTATCATATCAACTAACAACATTGTACCGTAGACAAAGACAAAAAAAAGACAAATAGAAGAAAAAAAGAAGAAAAGAAAAGAAGAAGAAAAAGACAGTGCAGCGCGATTTGTTGATCAGTTGAGAGTTTTACATATAAAACTCTCAACTGATCAATGATGAAAAAAATATCAACTGTCCCATAGGACAGTTGATATTTTTTTCGCGATTACGATGTTGGTCCCATGGAGAAAGTTGTTCAGGTTGTGGTTGTTGTGGTCAAATTTGAGGGTGTGGTACAGACCATCAAATTTGACCACACCTTTCTGGTACACATTTTATGCAGAGAGATGCTTCCTCTACACTTATCGCCCACTTAGCACCAATAAACAATGTCCGAATCAATTATAGCATTCCATCATTCACTAACGATGCAACGCAACAAAAACTAAAAGAAATGCTTTAATTACTGCCAACACGGAAGGGTACGCAACAAGTTAATGATTAAATAACTAACTTTTGTTATTAAACTTGGTTGCGTCGAGAGAGCGATGCTCGAATGGGCGATGCTCCATTGTTTGAGCATCGAGAAGTGTGTAACTAGGACAGGTGGTTTAGTTTGCACAAATGGTATGGTGTGCCTCTTCCTTAATTTCGAGTCCTAATGTTTTGTCGGTTGCAGTAATAGTGGCCTAAATACTACTGTGACTAAGTGTAATTTAACTGCCTATATAGACTGTTCCAAAAGTACATATCTTGTGAAAATGGAAACAGAGTGGACAGGACTGTGTCCCAGCAGTGGAAACAATAGGCTGATTATGTTATGTTACGTTAAGGCTGAAGTTGCCTCATGACATTTATTACAACCTTAGTTTATTAAAATAATTTATTGAGAAGGATCCTATCAAATCAATGGTTGAAACAATGGATTAAAGAATATGGATTTAGTATATTGTCAATGCCAAATAGTGATCTCATGATCTGTTAGATCATAAATATGTAATTAGTAGATTATTAAAATTATGTTTCTTTTAACTTTTAAATGTTGAATTATATTTTTGATTTTTAAAAGAACATGTTTTTAATTACTCACATGTTTCCATATAAATGCTTAATTACTTAAATTAATGCTTGAATGCTTTAACTATAAAGAAGTTAACCACAAGCGAAATATTTTAGCCACCTTTTAGTTAAGTAAAGTAGTTAAGAGTTTACAAAAGTTCCATGTAACATTGGCAACAATTAGCTAAAAAGCATCTAAAGCCCCGTAACCGCTCATTAGGAAAATTATTGAAATTGAAATCGAAGCGAATGTCATGGCTAGAAAGCAGTTATGGTCACTTTTTTTTTTTTTTTTTTTTTTGGGATGGGAAATCATCAAATGACCCCTCCCGCTCTGGGTGGAGCGGAAGGGAGTGTCAGACTCTTACTGACTAAAACCCACCCATGTTCCTTCCTTCGCCCTTTATGTTCCGGGGTAGCGGTAACCCTTTCGGACAATCCCGCTGCCCCGGCAGGCTTCGGCCCTGTGGGGCCCCTCGTTATGCTGACATCTCTTTGAGGCGCGCGTGGAACACTTACGCGCCGTCCGGCACGGGCCTGGTCCTGATCGGGCGGTGAGCTACCCATTGCTCTCCGCCCGCAGGCCCGCGCCTACGGTGGCCGGTAGTCGTCGCTCGACTCCCGACGCACGGGGCGTCTCCCGCGGCGGCTGGGACGGGAGGCTCTCTCCCTCATCCGTCCCGCCACCTCCTTCGCTAGCATGACTGCTTCGCAGAAGGAGGCGACTGCCTCCCACTCCCTCTCGCTCCGGACCATGGCTTGCACCAGGTCCGGGCGCGAGAGGCCGCCGCCGCTGCCGATCGCCTCTACGAGGACACGGCGGTGCTCCGCCCAAGCGGGGCAGACCTCCACCGTGTGCTCCACCGTGTCCTCTGGGCGATCCTGGCAATGGTGACACCCGGGCGTTTCCTCCCGCCTGATGATGTGCAGGAAACTCCCGAAACTTCCGTGTCCGGTGAGGACCTGCGTCAGGTGGTAGGTGAGGGCGCCGTGGCGCCTCTCTAGCCACTCCTCAAAGAGGGGTCTTATCGCCGCTATCGCGGCGTGCCCTGCGCTGGGTTGCGACAGTCGCTCTTTCCATGTCGCCATGAGATCGAGCCGGAGGTCCGTCCGCTCCGCAGCAATTTGCCGCGGGAGCGGACTTTCCCCCCGGCGTAGTGCCTACGCGCGCCACTCATACAGGCGCGCGAGGACTATCGCCTCCAGATCCCATGGCGGCAGTCCGGCAAGGAGGCTTGCCGCCTCGCGCGAGATCGTGCGGTAGCCCCGGATTAGCCTTACGGCTACCACCTTCTGGGGCGCGTTCAGGTAGTGGGCGGCTCGCCGCCGCAGTGAACGCGCCAGTTATGGTCACTTAACATTTTAGTTAAGCAATTCTAAATAAATATAACAAACATTATGAAGGTTAATATTTTAACTAAATTACTTCACTAAAAAGCCGCTATGGTATGGTTAACGGGCTTTTGGAACAGTAATAAGATGCAATAAATAGGATACATGCTTAACAAAATAAGAAAAATGAATTTTAAAAGTAATTAATGATAGTTTCTGGACATAAGGGTTATTTAGGACAAACACAAAGGAATATCAATTTGTGTGTCCAACAATCGTTGACCTAAGTATCATACTTTTTAAGAAATAATGATTCCCGCGTTTTTTGGCATTTTCTCCGAAACTACTTTTTGGGCATAACGGCCTTTTAGCTAAAGGACGGCAGCATACCGTGAGTGTGTACTTGTGGTGTATTAAGTTACTGTAGAGGTTTGTCTGCGAAGGCAACCTCATATAGTGCAGACCGGCTATAATTTAGCGCGGGTTACATTCGAACGTTCAAGCGAATGTCATATATTTTCTATTAGGATTTTTGCTTAGAACAGAGAGTGGTAATTTAGTCTAGAATATGTAAAGACGTGCTTACAATATAATCTTAAAGGAGTCTTATAGTTGTTTGATTCCTCCCGTTAGGTACCTCAGAGGGCTCTTCAAGCCCTCACAGTACCTACCTATGTATACCTAATACCAGTTAAAACCTATATATCTACTACACGAAATGTCTGCTACATATAGGAATACTACTAAACATCTACTGGTAACTGGTACTAGCTACTATTAGAATACGGCTGAGGTACACTTGCCCACAACCTTGTGTATTTCCAGGCTTGCTGTCTGGAAATCTAGAGGAAACCAGGACTGACTCATGGGTGCTGAGTATGATTTCAGTCTTTACTGTGATTGGACTGGATTCAGACTTGTGCTAAGGATTAGGCAGCAAGTTGGAAGTAGAAGTTCTAGCGGATCGACTGACAATTAGTAAGTTACAAGTCACATCACTAGAATCATGGTACAACAATTACTAAGAACACTTCGTCATTTTAACATCCGCTGCTTAGCCAACAGGAGTGATTCCCTGACCCTCAATATACGGTATACCCCAAATCTAGGGGTTCTACGTACCGGTTCTACATACGGATTCTACATTCCGGATTCTACGTCCAGGCTGAAGACAGGACAATCGCTTCAACTGCGCGCTGCACGTGTATCTTAACTGCGCGCTGCACGTGGAGCGTAACTGCACGTACACCTATCCACTCGCTACCGGCGTCCTGCTGACGATCCCCGGTGTTCATGCCTGTATCCCAGGAACCAAGGACTGTACCTACCCTTCCCATCCATCAAGTGGTAGTGCTCAGAAGGACAGTGTGTCCTTACCCGCGACCTAGTCTACTACTACGTATCTATTATACCCTACCTATTGTAACCCAGTGAGGATTATACGTATGAACTTTGCTTGTCTGTTTCTATTTCCTAACCTAACTTGTTAACGGCCTGTGCAGCCTAACTGCAAAGCCCTAGCCGTTAGAATTATTTGCGTATATTATTTTTGTTAGTTATCTAAGTTTTACATTGAAAAAAATCAAATAAAGTCATTTGAAATATTTATTGCTTGAAATGCTTTTGAAACACTGCATCATGTCGGTGGTACAATATATAATAGGTAAGTAGGGATACCCTTTATTTCTAGTTACAAAAGAACATTTATAGGAATACCTTACAGACTCATAAATAAATTCAGTATACATCCAAGTATAAACCACAAAAACATAATTATTACACACACCAATTATTACACATGTGAGTTTACTTTTGGTCATGCTTCTGTGTAACATCTATGTACACAGCTCCAGCCGGTCAAAATTCGTAGTCTAGCTCGCCTGCATCGTCCTTCCTTCGGCACTGATAAGACCTTGGCTCTCTCGATATCTGTCCATCCAACCGGGAAATGTACGGGAGCAAAGTGGGCACTACAGCTCAAAAATCCCCGCTTGCAGGAGTAGTACCGTATTTGTAGTGGTTGCGACGCGATCGACCTTTCTTGCCCTCAACCAGAGTAAAGCCATCCTTGTCCATTTGACTGGTTTTAAATCCGGCACCTTCCGCTTCTGTATCTCATGTGTCTCATTCATCGACGCCACACAAGCAACAACTTTGACGGAAGCCTCAAGTTTTCTTCGTATGTTTTTCCTTGTTGTGACGGTCGCAGAGTCTTTTATGATGTTTATGAACTCGTAACACATTTTTTTAAAATATATTTATAATTTTCTTTCGCAATTGACACAAACATGATTGACATAACCATTGTTTGACGTTCGTACGGTGGTCGACACAGGTCATACGTCACGTGTCGACTGGTCATGACTACTCTTTGCATGTCGCATGTAAACTTAAGCATGTCGCGTGTCTTTCCTGCGAGAAATGCTCGAATCGACATGGCGAGAATAGCTCGGCTTGATTTTGTCGAAGGAAAAGATCGACTCGAACGTCAATAACGAACGCGTGATGCGCGAGAATTGCCTTCCAGACTGTGAACGTTCTTAAAATTACGAGGATTGCCCCTCTGGTTGCCTTCTGAGAACGAGTCTATTATTAGCTAAATCAATAATAATTCTGATAAGTATCTTCATTAAACAATCAAACAAAAAACAAACAAACACAACAAACAACAACAATTACAACAACACAACAATTACAACAACACAACAATTATTCAAACATAAAAAACATTATCAATTTATCATTAAAACGATAATGAATTTTATGTTTAAATAATTTTAGCCTGCATGCTTGTGCTTCCTTTACGTCAAAAGATTTTAGTTCCTATATACCTACGTCAAATAACTACGCAAGATACAGTTTGCCTTGAGTTTAACATCACCACAAAATTAACTACTTTAGGCCCATATTATGTATTATGCAGTTTATAATTAAAAAGCCGGTTAGGATAGGGCAATTTAATATAAAATTAAAATAATATGTACATATTTTCCATAATTTTGTGTGCTATATTTATAACTTTGGATGATCAGGTAACTACATCTATATGCAATGTTCCATTACGCAATGAAAATGTAGATTTCAATAGTTCTACGCCAGTACTACAGTAGTCTACGCAAGATAGAAGGGCCTTGGGCTCGACGTCACTACAAAAACTATTTTGAGCCTATTTTTATATGCTTTATATGTACTCGCCGTTCACGTTGATACCCTGTCCAGTCCAGTCCAGCATCTTGAAGACGTCTTCCAACGCATTTGTAAATAGTTTTGGGGATATTACAACCCCCTGTCTCACCCCCCCTGAGTAGTTGGATGGGGCTGATTTTCTGGTCCTGGATCTGGACAGTCATCGTGGCAGCGTCATACAAACATCTTAACACTTCGATGTAGCGCCAGTCAATTCGACATCGTTGCAGAGAGGCCAGAACTGCCCATATTTCGATGGAGTCGAAGGCTTTCTCGTAGTCCACAAATGCCATACACAGCGGCTGATTGTACTCCTCGGTCTTCTGTACAATTTGTGGTGTATGATGTGGTCTACGGTGCGGAAGCCTTTTCGAAAACCGGCTTGTTCTGGCGGCTGGAATTCGTCAAGTCTAATGGCGAGACGGTTCGTGACGACTCTCGAGAACAGCTTGTATACGTGGCTCAGAAGTGAGATGGGTCTATAGTTCTTCAGTAAGGTTTTGTCACCTTTTTTGAAGAACAGAACCACCGCACCTCTGCTCCACGCCACGGACGTTGTATCCTCTTGGATGACGCTTTAAAGAGCTCTGTCGTTATTCCGTCATCCCCAGGTGCCTTGTTGTTCTTTAGCTGCTCTAGGGCCGCCCTAATCTTGCACTGGTTAGTTCAGCTCGATGGTCATCTGCACTATGTCCCGCTTTTTTCACCGTCCGCGTTGAGTATAGGTGCCCGTAAAAATCCTCGACTTCCCGAGTATCTCGGACTTTGAAGTCACGATTCTGCCATCCGCAGTTCTTAGTTTCGTCAGATGGGAACTCCCTAATTGCTGGGCGAACACTTTCGACCCTCGGTTCTGCTCAATCGCGACCTTAATGTCGCGGGTGTTGGAGCACCAATATCGCGTCGCGTCAGCTTCCTAATTTTTTGGTTTAAGGCCCTCTTATCTGACGAAGACGCCTGCATAGATGGCAACTCTCGTCTTTCCCTCATAAGTCCGAGAGTCTCTAAGGAAAGTTTGGACATCTTACTCTATCGCTTCGACGGGAAAAGTCTGCGAGACACGTCACGAAGTGCTTTGACCACCTCTTCAGCTTTCTCGTCAATAGTGACTATGGTTTCCAATAGGTCGAATCGATTTTGAAGTTCCAATTGGAACTTTTCGGATCCTAGAGCGGCTTGGAGCTGCGTAGGTAGGAGTGTAGGCCTCATCATGCGGAGTCTCTCAGCTCGAAAATTGATATTTAGAGTGCCTCGAACAATCACGGAGACATCTCTAAATATATGCTTCCTCTCCGTCATGATGAAGTCTATCTCATTCCTTGTCACGTTATCGGGGCTTTGCCAGGTCCACTTCCTTTGGGGTTTCTTTAAAAAAAACGAATTCATTAAGAAGAGCCCCCGCGACTCCAATAAGTCGACCAGGATTTGCCCCCTGTGATTTCTGCGCCCCAAACCGAACGGTCCGACTTTCGATTCGCCGGGTTCTTGTAATCCCACTCTGGCATTGAAGTCCCCCATAACAACTTTGTAGCGGGCCTTTGTGGTACTGTGCATTGCCTTGGCAATATCTTCGTACACGGCCTCGGCTGTCTCGTCAGAGCATGTCGAAGTCGGCGCATACACCTGTATCACTTTCAGGTAGTACCTGTCAGTGAGTTTCAGTACAATGTAAGCTACCCGTGTCGACACACTACAGATTTCCACAACGCTGCTAGCGAGTTCCTTGTTGACTAGAAAGCTGACACCGCCTTGGGAGAGGTGATCACCTTCGCGGAAGTAGAATAGGTGGCCTGACTCCAGGGTTATCGTGTCCTCCCCCGTCTTCGGACTTCAGATAACCCCAGTATTATGCCGATTAATGCGGCCTTTTTATTTTTTTTTTCCGGGGTGGAAAATCTTCATGGATGTCCGCCGCCCAGGGGCGGGCGGCGGGGTCTGTCAGACCCTTACTGGCTAAAAACCACCCCAGTGTTCCATCTCATACCTACGCCGGGGGTCGCGGGAACGTACGATCCTTCCGCAACACCCGACTGGTGCCGGCCCGCCACCGCGGGCCTTCTCGGGTCAGGGAGGGGCGCGCTTGTAACACTACGCGCACCACCTCGGGTCCTGATGTGTGGGGGGCGACGGACGTCCCAGAGTCCGTCGCCCCTGGACCCATTTAGGGGGGCTTGAAGAGGGCGTTGTCCACCCTCAGCCGTCGCCAACAACGCTGCCTCCCTGTGCGAGCTTCCTCGGGCAATGACCAGCGTGTCATCCGCATAACACGTCAGGTCTACCCCCGGTCTGAGCTCGCCCCTCAGCACCCAGTCGTACCCGACTTTCCACAGGAGCGGGCCTAGGACCGAGCCCTGCGGAACGCCGCACGACATGCGGCGCTGGTTTCCGCCATCACGTCCCATATATGTAGATGAGTTCATGCGACCTAACTCTACCTCAAGTTCGGCAAGGTGATGGTCCAGCCTCATCGAACGTACCCCCCGTCCCGCTGTTACCGTGACCGCTACCTTGACCAGGAATAGCGGGACCACCGGTAACTGGGGGCCGTTCTTTTGGCTTTTTGTTCATGTGAGAGGTTTTATGCCCATAGTCACCACGCTGGGCATGCGGGTTGGTGACCGCAGAAATGCATAGTTATGAGATAAAAAAAGTTAAAATAATTCATTTTGATTTATTCATCTATTCTTTACATAACTCGGTTAGTTACGTAGAAGTAACGTCAATAGATTTTTAATATTCCAGTAAAAGAACAAAGCATATTGTGTCTGTATCCTTTTGGAATCTTTATGAAAGTCAGTTGGTAGGTACTGTAGATGTGTGTACCTATATGGTGCTTACATGCAACCTCCGCGAGTCTATTAAAAGTTATTGGCAAGAAATATGAGTTAAACATTAACTTAGTTTAAGATAAGAAGAAGGTAGGCGTCAGATTTCGCTCATAAGCCAAGGGACTAATATATAAAAATGTTATTAATTTAAAGATGATAATAATTACGCTATTTAAAGGTGAATAGTTTTTTATTCATAAATCCTGCTAAAGGTTTTTAAGTAGGTACTTATACAGGGTTTTTAATAACATTGTGTATACACAATATAATATTATCAACATTATTCGTTTCCTCTACTATTACCTAAAGTTTGCTTTAAAAATAATAATGATAATGGGAAACGAGGCAAATCTTGTTTGTATTGTAGGTAGGTAACTGAGTACCTATCCACTTAAGTACTAGCTACTGTGTAGTTCTTTTATTCGTAAACCGCAATTGGAAAGGTTACTAGATCAACGGGTTGTATTGGTTCAGAATTGAATTTATTTATAAAAAATTAATTTGATATGTCTGCTTGAAATGTCAAAATAACAGCTTTTTACTAAAAACATAATTATGATATACGTACGGCAGGGAACTTAAAAAAAAAAAACACTTTTTAAATTTGCCTGTTTGTTTGTTCCCCCCGCTAATCTCCGGAACGGTTGAACCGGACTTTCTGGCAGATAGCTTATGTTTAAAGGAGTAACTTGGGCTACTTTTATTTTAGAAAAATAATTAGGGCAAAAAAAATAAAACCCATGAAATCCAATATGCACGCGAACGAAATCGCCGGCGCAGCTAGTAAAATACATATACACGACTAATTTTTAATTAGTACAAAAAAAAATGGGGCTCTATCCGTACCCTTTACTGATCATATTTCTGTATTCAAAAGTCAAAAAAACGAAATCCCAAAATTGTCTACGAAAATTCAACATAATTGGCAAACTCATATTTGAATCAATCATTCATAACAATTACTACTAGAAAATACTACGCATAGTATTTTTCCATTTCGGTCGCAAGTTCGCAATTCATAAGTTCCGGCAAACTCCCGTCTAAGCTCAAGCCACGCCCCCTTCTGCGCCGGCGCTACCGCCACGCGCCAGCTGGCCAGCGCTTCATTTTTGAGCAAGCGAGTGCATCAGTGCAAATTTGTTAGCGGAAGTGTGCGCGTGCTTCTTTTACCCAAATTGTTACCTACTTTTTTACTGTCGCGATGGCATACCAGTTTTCATTTCGGGAGTATGCGGCTATGTTGCGTGTGTACTTTTTGTCTGGTGAGAACGCGAGTGCCGCTGTACGTATGTACAGGGAACTGTATCCAAATGTTCGCCAGCCAAACGTTCGGACTGTGGTAAATGCTTACCAGCGTTTAATCGACCATGGATCTTTCCACGCACCGGCCCATAGCCAAGGACGTGGAAGACTATTCGCAAAACCTGTACGACGATGTAGTGGCCTACTTTGAAGAAGATCCCCGACGAAGTACGAATGAGGCAGCTCATCATTTTAATATTAGCCAGCACTGTGCATGGAGGATTATTAGTTCGTCTGGATTTCACCCATACCATTACAGAAAGGGTCAAGAATTGACCACTGTGGATACTGAGCCAAGGATGGCGTTCTGCAGGTGGGTACTGAACAACACAGAAGCAAATGTGTTATACTCCGATGAGTGTATGTTTACTCGTATCGGATTGTTTAACCAGCACAATGAACACTGGTGGTCATTACGAAATCCAATGATAACAAAGGAGAACTCCTTTCAACACAGGTTTTCTGTAAATGTCTGGGCAGGAATCCTAAACGACACTATCGTTGGCCCTTATTTTATTGAAGGGCGTCTTAATGGCGAAAGTTATGTAACTTTGCTTCGGACAATGGTGTCTTCAATGTTAGATGACATTCCATTAGCCAACTTACGAGGCCTCTGGTTCCAGCAAGACGGCGCGCCTCCGCACTACCATAGCGCAGTGCGTGAGTACCTGACGGAGGAGTTCGGGAGTCAGTGGATTGGTCGAGGCGGCCCCGTGGCATGGCCTCCACGCTCACCTGATCTCACACCCTTGGACTTTTTTTGTGGAGTGAAATTAAACGGCGAGTGTACGTTAGTGAGCCAACAAGTGCCGAACAATTAAAACAGCGCATAATTGGACGCATTTGACCAAGTGAAAAGTGAGCGAAACATACTCTTATCATTAAAAAACAATTTAATTAAACGTGCCCGTCTTTGCATCGATAATGGTGGTGGACATTTTGAAGGACAATTAAAATACCTGTAAGTTTTTTTTGAGTTTTGTAAATACGTTAATTATTGTAAATATCAGCTGATTCAACCTTTTTAAATACGCCAAAATTACATTTTAAACAAGTTCTAAAGCTTTAATTTAATTTCTTTTTACTTTCGTTACATGATTGTTTTAATTGTAAAAAATTGGTAATTTTGTTGGTCCTAAGCCCAATTAAAGTATGAAGGAAAAGTTTGAATTGATTATGTGCCTATTATTTATCGTGGACCTTTTATTTTACATTTTCTTAGTTTTCAATCGTAAAGCTTAAGATGCGTTTATGTTACCTACAATACAATAACAGCTGTTGGAGGCGGGGCAAGTTTGAGCGAGATACGCGGACGCGAGAGCGAGACAATATGAATAATGAATACTATTATGAATGACCTGTACAATATCTCCATAAATTGACTGAGATTTTGGGATATAAATAAACTGTAATAACTTTGCTGTTTATGAATATTATTTATTGAGACTTTACATATAAAATAACAAGACCTTCTCCAATAAGTCATTTAAGTATTTGTACTAATTAAAAATTAGTGGTGTATACTTACAAGAAATCATTACGGACCAGTTTACGGGAACCTGCAGGAATTGACAGACAGCGCGACATATAGGAGAACTCGTATTTCCAATTTATTGTAACATTTTCAGTTCAGCGTAAAAATAACAAGCAAGCTGGTATTTTATTGACTTTTAAAATTTCTAAACTTTTATTTTTAAATCTATACCTACTACAACTAGAGCTTGTTTGTTTGTTTGAACGCGCTAATCTCTGAAACTACCGGTCGGATTTGAAACATTCGTTTTGCCTTTGATAGCCCAACTCTTGATGAACAATATGCTAGGTCCTTTAGGATCCGAGCAAAATGAAAAAGAGTCAGAAAGAGCGCTAAGCGAAGACCAAGTAATAGCACGGACAGGCGATGCGATGGGACGGGGTGGGTCGAGGGATCAAGAAATTTCACGTCAAGTTGCGGACAGAAGCTAGTAAGTAATATGAAGAGTTCTGGAAAATCTTGTAGTTACGGTACCTAATAACCCGAATGGGGCCCATCAAATTAGTTAAGTATCATGTTTAAAAACTGATACCTACTCATTCAAAATAATGCCATACCAAAGTTGACATAATGAGTTCATAAGTTTTAACTTGCAGAAAAATCCCTGCAAACAGTCATGACGTGGCTGCAAAATAACCTTCTATCACTTAATTTGTCAAAACTAACTACATTCCTTTCTCTATTAGTCACAGGACCAAAGCCCCATCTGATTTGAGGATTTTTGCTCATTCCTGCCTAGGCTCCACTCATGTTCATGTGCGCCACTATCTCGTGTCAGTCAAACCAAATACCTGGGTGGAGTGATTGATGGCGGACTAAAGTGGTACTCTCACGTTGAAAGCCTAACGTCAAGGGTGAGGAAACTTATTTATATCTTTAAGTCTCTAAGGCACTGCGCTGACTCGAAAACATTATAAATGGTCTATCTTGCACTTTGCCAGTCTGTCATCAGTTATTGCATTCCGGTTTGGGGAGGCACCGCGAAGACTAGACTCCTTGGGCTGGAGCGAGCCCAGAGGGCTGTGCTTAAGGTGATGCTCTGCAGGCCGTATAGATTTCCCACTAGTGAATTGTATGCGGAATGCAGGGTACTTACTGTGCGACAGATCTTTGTGCTTAATGCCACCCTCAGAAAGCATAGTCAGGTTCCTCTGACTATGCTTTCTGAGGGTGGCCTCTCTCATTTAAACAAGCACGAACTTAAAACCAAACTACAAAACTGGCTGTATAATCAGGACTATTCTCGTACAGAAGCTCTTATTTATAACATAATTTAGGCACGTAATAAAAATCACTATTCTACAAAGCGGAATACGGAAACCCATGTAACACAATATGATCTGAACACACACCTCATAAAACGCAACCTCAAACCCCTCCCCCCCTCTTTTCATACACCACACCACATCACATCACACCACAACATAACGCACTATACCACAACACAACACACGAAACCACAACATAACATACCACACCACATCACTCCACACCACACCACACCACACCACACAACCCCATTTCCCTCCTTTAACACACATACCTTACACATTAATAGCCGTAGTTCATTATAGGTACAAATGTTATCAACTTATCACACATAAATAGAGGATTTTCTTGAACACGAAGTTACAGTAGAATACTGACTCCTAAGTCACAGGGTCCCCCCTAGTTTAGGAGGCAGGGTTTTCACTATTTATGCAACCTTTGTTTCCCAAAGTTATGTTCCTGTTTGAATTGTATGAGCTTTGTATATTAAGGTATTTGTGTTAATAAACTTATTTTATTTTTAAACTTGTTTGAGAGAAGGCTGTGTAACATTCTTACCCAAAACGTTTACAACGCCGTAATTGCGTAACACGTAGAAATGGCTTTAATTTTGACAGTTCAACAACACTATTTACGTTGTTGAGCAGACACGCTTTTCGAACATATGAAGCAATGGATTAGCAATATCCTTCAAACGATTCAGATTGTGATTGATAGTGTTATAGAGGTATGAGGAACAGGATGTAAAGTTCACTCATCCTCCATAGAAAAGGGAGGATCCTTCAACCAGACGGGTGTTGTGTCTGGCGGGCAATTGCCCAACGATTGATGTTGGGAAATTGTATCTATGCTAATTGCGCGGTAAACTCTGCTTGCAAGATGCAGGATTGTCGTTGTTCGCATGTGGCGTTGTAGATACCGCTACAGTGTGTTACGCAATTAGGTTGCTGAAAAGTACAAAGAAACCAACGAATAAATTCTGCTTTGACAAATGACAACTTTATTTAAGTAATTCCGTCAGTCAACAAAAAATAATAATAAAGTGATCCCAATATTCAAACAGTTTTTCAAAGTATTGTTTGTGTCAGACTTCCTGTTACTAAATAGCTCTCGCCAACGAGGGAAGTATCAGTCTTGTTTATCGACTTGCAAACCATTTTTATAGTCTTTAAAAGATTACGCGTCAGATTTTTACATAAGAATAATGCGGTATAAATCACGGGCGAGATCGTAGACCATTTAATTCCTTCACTAAACGTATAGCTCGGCTATCCATGCATATAAATGTCATCATCATATCAGCCGCACGACACCCACTGCTGGGTATAGGCCTCCCCTAAGGATCTCCACGACGATCGGTCCTGCGCTGCCTGCATCCACTGGCTTCCCGCGACCTTCACCAGATCGTCGGTCCACCTTGTCGGGGGCCTACCCACTGAGCGTCGTCCGGTGCGCGGTCGCCATTCCAGAACCTTTCCGCCCCAACGGCCATCGGTTCTTCTCGCTATGTGTCCCGCCCATTGCCACTTCAGCTGAGCAATCCTTCGAGCGATCTCGGTTACTTTAGTTCTCCTGCGGATCTCCTCGTTTCTGATTCGATCACGCAGGGAAACGCCGAGCATGGCTCTCTCCATTGCACGCTGGGTGACCTTGAGCCTTCTTATGAGACCCATAGTTAGCGACCATGTTTCACTGCCGTAAGTCATCACTGGCAACACACACTGTTCATAGACTTTTGTCTTGAGACACTGAGGTAAGTCGGACGCGAAGATTTTTCGAAGCTTCCCGAATGCTGCCCACCCAAGTTGGATTCGACGAGAGATCTCTTTCTCGATGTTGGACCTACCTAGCTGGACTGCCTGTCCTAGGTATACGTAATGGTCAACAACTTCAAGTGTAGTGTTCCCAACATGAACTGGAGAGGGTACAACATGGGCGTTTGACATAATTTTCGTCTTATCCATGTTCATCCTAAGACCCACTCTTTGGGAAGCACTACGGAGATCTTCGAGCATTGTGTTCAGGTCTTCCATGGTCTCAGCCATAAGGACTATATCATCGGCAAACCGAAGGTGTGTTAGGTACTGGCCATTAATGTTGATGCCGAGTCCTTTCCAGTCCAAGAGCTTAAAGATATCCTCCAACGCAGCTGTGAACAGTTTCGGAGAAATAACGTCTCCCTGTCTCACACCACGCTGCAGTTGGATAGGATTTGTGTTCTGGTTCTGTACTCGGATCGTCATGGTGGCATTTTGGTATAAGTACCTCAACACTTCGATATACCTATAGTCCACTTGGCACCTTTGGAGAGACTGCAGTACCGCCCAGGTTTCAATCGAATCAAAGGCTTTCTCATAGTCCACGAACGCCAAGCAAAGTGGCTGATTATACTCCTCAGTCTTCTGTATAACCTGCCGCAGCGTATGGATGTGGTCTATGGTGCTAAAGCCTTTTCGGAATCCGGCTTGTTCGGGAGGTTGGAAGTCGTCGAACTTGCGAGCGAGACGATTCGTAAGGACTCTCGAAAACAACTTATAGACATGACTCAGAAGCGAGATGGGTCTATAGTTCTTTAAGAGGGATTTGTCACCCTTTTTAAAGAACAAGATCACCCCACTTATGTTCCATGTCTTTGGCGTTCTGCCCTCGACGATGACGGAATTAAAGAGCCTCTGGAGGACTTTGAGTATCGGCTTACCGCCCGCTCTCAGTAGCTCTGTAGTGATTCCATCGTCACCCGCCGCCTTGTTGTTTTTCAGCTGTTTGAGAGCCAAACTAATCTCGTACAGGCTGACGTCCGGGATATCTTGGGTATAGTGTCGGGTAAGCTTGGCTCTGGGGTCTTTAGCCTTGCTTTCAACAGGTGTCTGCGTGGAATATAACTGCCCATAGAAGCTCTCGATCTCCCTCAGGATTTCAGGCTTCGATGAAATGATGCGTCCGTCGTCAGTTTTCAGCTTCGCCATCTGGCTTTGCCCAATAGACAGATCTCTCGCGAACACTTTGGAGCCTTTATTCCGCTCGATGGCCTCTTTAATACGATTCGTATTAAATTGGCGAAGGTCGCTCGTCAAAGACTTAGATATCCGTCTATTAAGCTGCCGATAGCGATTAGCATCTACTGAACTCTGGAGCCTCATTTCACGTCTCTGATCCATGAGTAGGAGTGTGTGGTCGGAGAGTTTCTTTATCTTGGGACGGCGGGTCTTAAAGAATTTGGACCCTACCGTACGGACAGTATCCACCACCATGTTGTTTAGATCGTTCACATCTATGCTGTTCTCAAGGGCTTCGAAGCGGTTTTGGAGTTCGAGTTGAAAGCTCTCGGGGTTTTGAATATGGGCCGGCAATGGTCGAATTGTTGACTTTATCAGTCGAGATCTTTCCAGCTTTGGGTTGATATTCAATGTGCCACGTACCAATCGGTGATCGCTCCCTGTCTTAACAGCGTTGATCACAGTGACATCATTGAATATTTGCTTTTTCGTCGACATGATAAAATCTATCTCATTTCTGACTGTACCGTCCGGACTGACCCAGGTCCACTTTCGGCTTTCCGGCTTTCTGAAGAAGGAGTTCATCATAAAGAGGTTCTCCTTCTCCATAAAGTCAGCCAGCATCTGGCCTCTGTCATTCCGTTGCCCAACTCCAAATTGCCCCACTCTCAGCTCATCACCGCATCGTTTCCCCAACTTTGCATTGAAGTCCCCCATCACAACGGTGTAGTGGGTTTTGTAGCTATGCATGGCTTTAGAAATCTCCTCATACATAGCCTCCACTTCGTCATCTTGGTGTGTCGAGGTCGGTGCGTAGACCTGTATAACATTCAACGAATACCGTTTAGATATTCTGAGTATAAGGTACGCCACCCTGGTCGACACACTTCCGATGGTAATCACGTTGTTGACAAGGGACTTGTGGACGATGAACCCGACACCACCTTGGGACTGTTGGTCGCCCTCCCGGTAGTATAGCAAGTTACCGGAGTTGAGGATTATCGAGTCCTCTCCCTCTCTTCGGACTTCAGATAACCCGATAATGTCCCAGTGTAACTTGCTGATAACTTCTTCCAACTCGGTTAACTTCGCGTCGGTCCTCAGTGTGCGCGTGTTATAAGTTGCCAGGTGCAGTTGTCGTCGTTGTTGGTAGCCGAGCCGCACCCGGGGATTCTTAGCACCCCCTGCCCCGCCGTTACCGTAGCCGCTACCGTAGCTAGGAATAGCGGGGCCGCCGGGGACTGGGGGCCGATTTTTCGATCCATTGTGCATGAGGGGGGGGGTTTGCCATAATCGCCACGCTTGGCAGGCGGGTTGGCGATCGCAGTAGGCCAAGGTTTTTGGAGACGCTGCTGCCCGTCTCTTGAAGGCTATGCTCCCTTAGTCGCCTTTTACGACACCCACGGGATGATAGGGGGTAGTGCTATTCTAGGCCGGCACCTACACGGCACAAAATATAAATGTACATGGGTTTAAACAAGGAGCAGGATTTCCAGTTTCCTCCGTAGTTTACCAGGGCAGTATATCAGATCACATCTCGTTGGGTCGGACGCCATCGAAAGCGTAAGCTGTCGTCTCAGTCGACCAGCCGAGTTCTAGCTGTAAACTCGGACAAACCTATCAACATCCTTGATATTGGTCCCGGCTGCTGCTCCTACGTTTTTTTTTTTTTTTTTTTTTTTGGGATGGGAAATCATCAAATGACTCCTCCCGCTCTGGGTGGAGCGGAAGGGAGTGTCAGACTCTTACTGACTAAAACCCACCCATGTTCCTTCCTTCGCCCTTTATGTTCCGGGGTAGCGGTGACCCTTTCGGACAATCCCGCTGCCCCGGCAGGTGCTCCTACGTTTACGCTCCAATAAAGACGATATTTTCAAAAATCCTCCTGGGAACTTAAAAATATAGAATATTCATCTTTGAAGCGGACAAAATCGCTCATCTCCCAGTAAAGATCACAGTAAATATTTCGATTCTTAAAGCTCATAAAAGTTTTCCTCAATATCGTAAAAAAGGGCTCTTACAATATATAATATATCTTCTCAGAATTGGCTTGTGACGATCACAATAGCTGCGGTGATAAAGTACTTTCTTTCGATCACGTCAGAGCTCCTCAATATTTATTTTTAGTATGGAAATCACGAATATGTAACATATTGTACTCGAATACAATATTATTGCCCATTTATCAAAGTCCCGTCTGAGAATAGCCCCTGTCACGTCGCTTTGGTAAATTAAGCTTCTAAAAAAAAATAAAGAAACATCTGTTGACAAAATAGACAACAAACGTACGTAACTTTTTATTACCCACTGTCTGTTCAAAAACCATCTGATGTGTGTAAACAAAACCGTTTAGGATAAATTCTTACGCAATCACTCACTAACCGAATTAGTAATACATTCATCTGTATTTAGAAGATTTCAACTGTTTATCTCACCAATTCTTCCAAGAACTGCTGTTTGAATAACATTATTAAATTGTAATTGAAAATTCATCGACAAAAATTTAGGTTACACAATTGACCTTAAGTCAAATTAAAAACGATTATTACGATAATGTATAATGAGAATTTCGGGTTAAAGTATTCAAATAATAAAATCAAAGCACTCGATTTGTAAGTGACACTACAAATAGCCATCCACTTAAACAAACGAATCAGAAAAGGTACCTTTTTCCGATTCATTTGTTTACGTTTCATCACATAATTTTGGAACAGACTATACATGTCATCGTATTGTAGTTTCCTGGTCTACTATTACTCGTAGCTTAACTTACTTGCTACGAATGCATCTACAATTGTTACCGAGTGTGAGTGCTACGTCACGCCGTAGCCATTCGCTAGGCTACCTGTTCGTAGCTTGGTGTAGCCGTAGCTATCCTATCTGTACATGGCTACGTGACTCGGTTTGGCCGTAGCTAGCCTATAGCGTAGGCGGCTTTGTACCGGCTGCCTTACCCAGTGGTACGATTAGTCGATCATATACGATGCAGGCTGGCAGGAAATCGTGCGTCAAATTCACTAGTAGGAACTGTGGGCATGTACCTACCACCTTTTTGGAACATTTCTACTCTACATCTGAAATAGAAAATAAACTATTTAAAGAAAAGGTAGTTTTTTAAACTTCCTTCTTAAAAGTTGTGTTGAAATTGGATTAAATGTGGATAGAACGGTCGGAAGTAAATAAACTGTCAGAATTCAACTAAGTAATCGTAGGATACTTAAATGATAAATGATTTTATTTCTGTAAGTAGGCTTTGTAGACTATAGATTTGTAGATAATTTACTATTTTATTAAGTACCTGGTACTTGTTGACAGGCTTGCACTGTCCTCCCATACCTATTAACACTGTAATTTGAAAACATTGTAAAAGCCATTTAAAAGAGTAACCGGAGTTTCCTGCCGGCTCTTCTCCATAGAAAACGACAATTGGAACCGTGCAACAAGCTCCTGATGTTTCATAAGTGCATACGTAAGTAAATGTGAAATAATATATGTATTTTGATTTTGATTGTAATTACTGAGTTATTTGTTTATTCATGTTTTTAAAATGACTGTGTATGTCTTTTTATTCAATTCGGAAAAAAAAAACAGCAAGTAATTATTTCTCTGCAGCGAAGATTATCTATAACTCAGTTTTTAAAAATGATTGATTGTTTACGCTTAAAAATGTAAAAGCCCAAAAGTAGGGATCGTCTAATATAAAATTACATATATATATCACTTGTATGTATAGACGTTTTTGTGGAGGGGCGTGTAATTTTACATTGGCCGATCTCTAAGAATTTATATCGATCATCATCATTCACCTGCCCTTATCCCAATTTATTTGGGGTCAGCGCAACTTATCTTTGTCTTACTTTTTCAAGAATTTATATCGATGGTGGGTACAAAAATAAATGACCTTTTATAATACACTGAATATTCTAAAATATCTACTCAGAAGATGCATCGATCCAATCATAAGAGAACGGACCTAAAATAATGTTAATAATATGTAAGTACATGTATATAAAAAAAAGGAAAAAGAATCAAAGAGCATCAAAACATTCGTCCGCATCGCTGTGAACAGGAAAAATGCCCAAAAGACTGGCAGCATTTTCACGTTGTATGGCGATGCTGATTCTTTGGCCATAAAATAGGCCAGCCACCTGGTCACGTGAAAATAATGGGTAAGATATTAATCAAAAGAGTATTTTTGGCAATAGAAACCGCAGCATAATGATTTATAATTTAGCTACCTATTTTATGACAATTTTAATCAGTTGAATGTTTTGCATAACTAAAATGTCACCATGTTTACTAAGTTATTACAAAAACCAAGTTAATCGGTTCAAGGACACTGAACGAGACACAGTAGAAGATGTGTTATTACGACTAGGAGTTTTTAGGCTGATATCACACTGGCGATTTGCGAGCGAAGCGAGTGCGTAACGAACTCGCAGCGAGTTCGCAACGAACGCGTTGAACGCGCCACGAAGACGCGGCGGGCGATTGATCCCAAATAACGGGACGATTTTGAATTTCAGTTATAAATAACTCTGTATCCATTGTATCACGTTTGAACCCCTCAACAATGTTACGTCCGCTCGTGTCTTTGATACAACTGAAGTGGGGCGGGGCGGGCTGTTGAACATGAGTGCACAAAGTGGCGTCGACGGGGCTATTCGCGGCGAGCTCGCTACGCGCTCGCGGACAATTCGCCGCGCGCTCGCGGTGAGGCAGCTGCGCACTCGCCTCGCTTGCAAAACGCCAGTTTTGTGTGTCCCGGAAAGTGATAAAAATACTTTTTTTTTGTTTATCACTTTTTAGTTGTGATACCTACCTCATAAAAATTCGTGTAACACTACTTGTTCTGTAAATAACAGTGTCAGAAAGTTATTATAGCATCATCATCATACACAAAGTGAAAAACTTACGTAATTTTAAAGCTAACTTAAAATTACTTTAACTTTCTTTGGGCAGTCCAAGTTAATAAAAGTTTTTATAAAATGAAAAGGGAACCACGGAAATCAGCGTAATAATCACGGCCCATAAATCAGTGTAAATACATGAAAGAAAACTTGCCAAAGGCATAACCTCCTCCCTTTGTGGAAGTCAGTTAGTAAATAAATTACTGAATGTTCACAGCTTGGTAGGTCAAGAGGAAAAGGTCTAAAAGAAAATAAACGAACTAAACTACACTGGATACATATGTTGTAAATTGGAAATTTTATTTTTTAAATAGCTATTGGACTAGAAGCTTGGTAGTTAAGTTTTGAAATGATAATGGCGCCGATTCCCTTGTTCACAAACTAAACTAAATTTAAGTTCAGTGCATCTTTTTCTTCCTATTTCATTAAGAAAAGGACAAAAGATAAATATTAGTTTAGTCCTGTCAAATTAGTCAGTGCCTGACGTAAATTGACGTATTTTTAGTAGCCATGTTTTTAATCACGTCTAACCTGTCTTTGGAGTATCTTAATTTGACAGGACTAAAATAAATATTTATCTTCTGTCCCTTTCTTAATAAAATAGAAAGAAAAAGATGCACTGAACTTAAATTTAGTTTACTTTGTGAACAAGGGAATCGGCGCCAATGTAAAGTAAAATTCAATGTGTAAACGTGACTTCTTCAGTGATCTGTTGGTCGCAAGCGGCAGGGTGTCCTGCACCCTAATTGCGAAACACATTTTCAATCACAATTTGATCTCATTTTGAAGGATATTGCTAATCCTTTGCTTCATATGTTCGAAAAAATTGTCTGCTCAACAACGTAAATAACGCAATGAATGTTGTTAAACGGTCAAAATAAAAGCCATTGCTACAGTTAGGGCCGTTACACATGGCGCCGCGGTGGTAGCGGCGAGTTTTGAAAATTCTTGATACCGCAGCGGCGAAAAATGCTGCCATGCCGTGCCGGTGCCATGTGTAAACGCTCTTAGTGTGTTACGCAAGTACCCCGCGGGGTTCAATCCTCAAGACAGGCAAAGTTATAGCAGCTCTCAGTACGGATTTGTGCCTGGTTGATGGCAGGAACCTCTTTGTCTGTAGGCTGCGATTACGCTCACTTGGAATACATTTCTCTCGTTCTCAATGCATGTGTACAATCATCTAGCATCCAGCATCCTGATTGCGTAGCACACTAAGCATCAATCACAATCTGAATCATTTTGAAGGATATTACTGATCCATTGCTTCATTTTATATGTTCGAAAAATTTGTCTGCTCAACAACGTAAATAACGCGATGAATGTTGTTGAACTGTCAAAATTAAAGTCATTCCTACTGTTAGTGTGTTCGCAATTACTCCGCAGGGGCTAGCCAACTAATTGTTTCTAGGAAACGATAATAAACAAAAACATAAAGGTCGTATGTATCGTAAAAAAGATACAAATTACAGCACACAAAGTCAACATGTCCGTAGTAAATTAGAATATAATGCAATAGTTTGGAGTCCTCAAGAGTCATTGTACAGACGCCAGCAGGTCAAGCTACCCGAAACTGTCAAATTTTCCCAATCACCCTTGAACCTTAATGCTTTAGCGAAAAAGTTGAAAATCTATTAAAGAAATTTGACCGATTGTAGTAACTTGATTTGCTGGCGTCCGTACACTATTATGATAGAAAAAATTCAACGTAAATTCTGTAGATACCTACACAAACATCAATATGGATACTACCCCTTTCTATATCCTTCTTTGTTCGTGTCAGGAATGGTAGGTTTAGACACAATCAAATTCAGGCGAGAATCAACACATATAATTAATTATTATCTAATATTAGTAGATAAGATAGATAGTCCCGTTCTACGAGAGTCAATAAATTTGTATGTTCCTGACCAGTATACACGTGGCGTTGTAAGACGATAACATAGACTCCTCTGCTACACACCTACATGGCGTGCTCCCCGCACCAACAACACTCCCACTGCCAGAGCAATTAAGTTAATAAATGACTTTTTAAAATATATTCCCGAGGCAGATTTTTTTTTGACTCTCAATGGACAATCGCTAAACATGTGTATATTTATTTAAATATGAAGAAATAATTGTTTAGTTTCTAATTTTATGTATAAGGTTGTTTTTGAGCAATTTACCAGCTAGGTGCCAGAGTTTCTCAAAGAGATTTTTTTTAAAGATATTGGTATTCTCACGGTTGCATCACAATTCATCTTCGCCAACATCTCATATATTAAGTAAAATTTACACTTGTACACTAAAAACAGTGATATTCACAGTGTTAACACTAGAAATGAGGACAAACTACTTGCCCCCTTTTTCCGGCTTCATAAGGTTCATAACTCATTTGTTGGGCTTGGTATAACCTTTTATAACAAGATACCCTCTTCTTTGCTCGACTTGCCTTTTAATGCGTTTAAAGCTCAAGTAAAATCCAAGCTTTGTTCAAAGGCATACTATTCCATCAACGACTACTTACACGATAAGAATAGTTGGTTGCCTTAAATGTTTATGTTCTTTCTCCAGAATTAGTTAACTGACAGGCAATTGTTATTAGTATTAACTTATTTATTTATTTTACTTCATTGGTCTTAGTTTATCTGTTGTGACTTCAAGTGACAGCTATGTGAACAGAACCCAGCAATGAATAAATATGTAAGCTGTCACGCCCTTTATGCCTGGAGGCTTTTATTTAGGTAGTAAGTTTTTATTTACATTTTAATTTTATATAATAGTTTTTATTATATTTGTTGGTATATTGGCGTGGCTAGGTGACATATATGTCAAATCATTTAATTTTATGTTATGTGTCTTGTAATGTTAATTACTTAACATAGGTACCTAGTATTGTATACAATCAATTTTCTAACTGAACAGACAGCTGTGCTGCTGGGGAGTTTGTTGCGCCACTTCTTCTTCCCAGAGATAGCACTAGGAAGTGGTGAAGGGCGGGCGTTTTTGGGGTACTGTCTTTTATAATTTTCACGTTCGAAAAGTGCTGATTCTCAGCCTAATTTGAATAAACGACTTTTGATTGATTTTGATTTTGTTTACAAATTTTATATTACTCCGTTTTTTTTTGTATTTTTTTTTAGTCTAAGAAGTTGTAGTTAAATTTTTTATGTAATTTTGTAGAATTAGCATAGATATAAGTGATTTGGTGTAGCTGTGAGCTTATATTTGAAAAAAAAAATGAATATGAATAAAATTACAGTCTAGTCAGTTTTACATTTCCTGAACAAGTTTGTTCATATTTTTTCTTATAAAAACCAGTACACGCTTCGCTTCTAGACTGCCTGTCCATTTAAATGTCAGAATATATTTTCTTCAAGACTAAGCAATGAACGGTTATTTAAATTTTACGAATAAGATGCTATATTTAACTAAAACTACGCAACTATTTATGCATAAACATTGGAGAACTACTACCCCCAGGGGGTCTACTCTCTCTGTCAACGAAGCTACAGGCCTGTTTGAAAGTAGGGTTATTCCACTAATCCCAAAAAAAATCAAATAAAAAAAGTCTCTACAACAACGCCATCTGTCGAGTCCAAAACTATAAAAGATAGGGTTTTAAGCTGGAACCAACTATAAACATTCACAAAATTTCATTGAAATCAGTTGAATGGTTTCGGACTTTAGAGCCTACGAACATAGTGACACGCGAGTTTATATATTAAGATTTTGTTAGATTTAGCAGACCGAACTATACCTACCTAATAAATTAGTTCCAAATAGGTATGCTGTATAAACTTGTCAAGGTAATATTCATCTTAATTATGTAGGTATATGAATACACGATCATATATAACCCAATATTTAATTTAAATATGGTATTGCAAGCCAGTGCCCCAAACCTGTTATGTGAACCATGTTTTAACTTTTTACACTGTATTTTACTGTCCGTTCAATATATTAAACAAAAAATCATTAAGTATCCATATACAATAAAATAAAATGGAAATGTCTGTTTGTAATGTCAAAATAACAGTTTTTTATTAAATGCATATGAAAGTACATACAGTGGCCTCCAAAAGTTAGTTGACATTGTCCACTTCAGCTTTGACATATCACATTATGATTTAAAATTCTAGTGATCCAAATATTTGAACTACTACAACGTTTTTATTGACCAAGGGCTGATTTTTCCTACGCCAGTTAACTTTTTTTCGAGGATTAAAATTGACGTTTGACAGTTTTTATATGAATTAACTGTCAAAAATTCAAAATTATTCCTCGAAAAAAGTTATCAGATGATTTATCAACTTTCACTTATCATAAAAAATAATCAAGTAATCCCTTAGGAGTACCTGATTATTTTTTATTTTAAATCATAACATACAACAACATACTCGTATGTGGCATCAGAGCTATAGCAAAAAAAACGGTTTTTAAAATGTTTGTCTGTCTGTCTGTTTGTTCCGGCTGGTCTTCGAAACGGCTGGAACGATTTTGACGGGACTTTCTTTATTAGATAGCTGATATTATAAGGAGTAACTACTTTTATTTTTTTAATAAAAAATGAATTAGTAGCTTAAGACACGTTATAGTTTTCCGACATCCACGCGAACAAATTCGCGGGCACAACTAGTCAAAAATAAATAAAAAGGTGCTGACATACATCGTACATAATATATACTGACAAGACAACCAGGCCCAATTCTTTAATATCTTAAGTGTTTCATTCAATGTTGGCACAGCACACTAAAATTTTCAGTACGATTTAGCTCCCAAAGAAAACAATCTTTCCGCAAGGGCGATAATGGCATGCAGTCACCGTTCGTCGTAGTTCTATATGTAGTATCTACTAGTAGGGATAATTGATTTGAGCTTTAATATCTTCACGCTCGGTTACCTTTACGAGCTGAGCATAACTCGTAGGTTTATGTATAGAGCCACATTCACCTTGGTACTATTCGGTTCTTGGCTATAGGTAGGTACATAATGTGGGCTTGTATAAGAGAAAACCAACTAAAACCTGAAAGACAAATATTGGCATTAAGAAAAACATGAAATACTTGTGTAAAATAGTCTCAACTATAGAAATATTTTATATCTCTCGATTTTACAAAAAATAACAAACTTCTCGCAGGCTATTGAATCTGCCTCCAGTCTAAGCGGATGCAGCTGAATACCAGTATTTTACATGGAGCGACTGTCCATCTATCCTCCACAACTCAGTTCCTGGGTAAGACCTTTCTTCGTAAGACTGGTTGTCAGACTTTTTTGGGTGGATTTTGCGTGTCAAAGATCTATGAATGACAGCCGGGACCAACGGCTTTCCGAGGCACGGGGGGGTATCGATATGTAATGAATGGTCACCTGTCCACGAGGCGACCTTCGATCGACCCGACCTTATATCATTTAACCACGAGCCCCTCATGAAACTTCTCGCAGACTAGGTCGGAAATGAAGAAAATATTTTATGAACTTATCTACCTACGGCAGTACTTTCAAAATAAGGTAGTTAAATTATATTCAGAAGCTGTAATTGAACACGATACAATCAAATTAATTAAATATGTAGGTAGTACCTACAATATAGGCACTGATGTGTTATTAATTTAATTAATGTATAATATTAACTTTTCAAACTTAATTTATACGTTTCTCGAAGGGAGGTTTCTTCGAGAAGTTAGGAGTATCTATGCAAAACAAGAGAAAGTTATAAAAAAATCTTATAAATATATTTTACGGAAATGATCGTATTTCAAAATATGGTTATTTATTTTTTTGATTGATTCGGAATTATGATTCCGTTTTGGGAGTTTTCTAATTACAGTTATTTTATTATTATGTAAGTGATAATAATACAGTTTTTCGTTGGATTTCCACCCTATAAGAAACAGCACTTGGAAACATTTTTGGATCTTTGGACTCTCCCAAATTAATTTTATCTCGGATGGCAGCCGGTCGCAGCAAATTCTTAACGATCATGAAGCAGCTTTCATATAATTGCAATTCTAAAAAGTTGATCACAAAATTGGAATATTAATGAAAATTGAAATTTCTGAAACTTCCGGAATGTGCCGTTTGCAGAAATCTTCGTCAATTTAAGCGATTGATTTTCTATAGAATCTCGGCAATCTTAGTGTAATAAGGAAGTCAATAATGCGTTCAGGAGAGATGGACATAGAGATGTGTTGACATTGACCTTAGCAGCTTAAGGTGAGCACCCGCGGCGGCCGGCGCGCGGATGTTTTCAGTCGCGAGTTGTCCGCGCCGCAACTTTGTCGTTCGGGCGACGCACAAGCGCCCGGTTTCCGCGTCTACTGTACAAGTACGTGATTTTAACGTAAAAGTGATAGTGTTGAACTGTTGAAGTTATAAATTAAACACGACAAGATTGGATTGTTGAGAAGTTTTGTTTCATGTGGATGCTGTGAAATTTCAAAGTATGTATAAAAATTAAGTTTTTGTTCGTCGTTATTCAAACTTTAATGTAAGTTTTTTGTAAACGATTAAGGAGTAAAACATTGTTAATGTTTTACATTTTACGTGATTTAAATATTTGTTTACCGAATTTTTTTTTCTACTGATACTATTACGTAGCTCAACTAATATTACAACAAAAAATATTTATTTCTTTATCGTAGAACGTAAAATTCGTTAACCTAACTTTAACGTACCTACCTACCTCGCTATGCCTTGGTAGGTACACCACATACATACTATCTACAAAAGAGAATTATTTTTTTACATTATTCATAAATTTTATTATTCATTAATAATAATTATTCAACATCGTAAAAATACATTTTATTGAGTAATTTATTGACTAAGTATACAATATATTCGCGTTCCAAAGTTTCACTTTGTTCCGAATAAATATTTTAACAGTAAATTGACTGCAATCATTTGAATTAATAAGGTGAATTTAAAGACAATTTGGTCATTCCGGTGGTTGAAAGTTACATACATGAATAAAACGAAAAACAAATGAATACGCAGAATACGCTTTCATAGGCGAGATTTAATTAATAGGTGGGTAACAAATTCAATAGCGATGCTGCGTGTTGAATTTTTCCTAGAAATGTATGAGAGCACTCGTGCAAAGGACGAAATGATTTCCGAACCATAATTATGAATCCATTGCGGAAATTTCACGGAAATTCCTGGAATGAATTGTTGTTTTGAGTCGCTCGATTGTTGTTTTCACATTCTTCTGTAGTCGATGCGTGCGGTAATCAAAAAGTTGGGAGTGATTCTTTCTGTGATAAGGTTGTGTGTTCAAATAATTTTGATTAAATTGTGATTATCAATATAATAAAAAAAAAAAAAAAAAATGACGACTGGGATTTGCATACACCTATACATAATCAACTTATAATGTTCCCACTGTTGGGACAAAGGCCTCCTCTCGGTGACAGGTTGCCATAATCCCACCACGCGGGCCTAGTGCGGGTTGGTAGATGTCACAAGTTTTCGATTTTTTGGTTCTAGGACATGCCGGTTTCGTCTAGATCTACCTAAATAGCTATTTATTTTATTTACTTAGCTTACATAATTTACTCTTGGGAGCTGTGGTCCATTGAGCTCATCTTTCCATTTCTATTTACTATAAATAATAGAGTTTTTATAACCTCTTCTATATCTACCTACATATAATAAATCGAAGTCGCTTTTCGTCTGAACGCGTTGGTTGTTCTTCTAAATTACGGAACGGATTTTGATGCTGTTTTCAACATTATTTAGAGAATTTATTCCGGGAGGTTTAAGTGTATATTACATTAATTTAATACATTAATATGTATGTAGTGTATAATACATTCATATTTAACTTAGTTAATTATTAATGTATTAGATATTATTTGTTGTTATTACAGTGGTGGGTCGTAAGCTTAGTTAAGTTGAGATATTTTATAGTTTTTTATTTTAATTTTATGAGTATAACTATACTTTAGTGAGGGTTACTTAGTTAATTAAGTTTAGTTAAATAAAATTAAACAAAGTTAAATGGTAATTAACTGAACAGTGGTGGTCCAGTGGTATCGGGCCCAACTTACGAGATGTGAGATGTGTTGACAGGCAGGCACTCTACTTGTGTATTTAATTTTATCACCACTGGTCACAAACCGGTGAAGCAAAACATCGAGAGGAAACCAACAAGTCCTAGAACCAAAAATTCGAAGACATGTGTGACATCTACCAACCCGCACTGGGTCCGCGTGGTGGATAACGACCCACTCCCTCCTCATTGAGACGAGGCATGTATCCCAGCTGTGGGAACATTGTAGGCTGATTATGTATGTTATACAAATGGTAATTCGATTTCGCCTAATCCACATTCAATCAGATAAGACCCCTTTTTTTTTTTTTTTTTTTTGGGATGGGAAATCATCAAATGACTCCTCCCGCTCTGGGTGGAGCGGAAGGGAGTGTCAGACTCTTACTGACTAAAACCCACCCATGTTCCTTCCTTCGACCTTTATGTTCCGGGGCAGCGGTAACCCTTCCGGACAATCCCGCTGCCCCGGCAGGCTTCGGCCCTAAGGGGCCCCTCGAATTATGCTGACATCTCTTTGAGGCGCGCGTGGAACACTTACGCGCCGTCCGGCACGGGCCTGGTCCTGATCGGGCGGTGAGCTACCCATTGCTCTCCGCCCGCAGGCCCGCGCCTACGGTGGCCGGTAGTCTCCAGTGGACTCCCGACGCCCGGGGCGTCTCCCGCGGCGGCTGGGACGGGAGGCTCTCTCCCTCATCCGTCCCGCCACCTCCTTCGCTAGCATGACTGCTTCGCAGAAGGAGGCGACTGCCTCCCACTCCCTCTCGCTCCGGACCATGGCTTGCACCAGGGCCGGGCGCGAGAGGCCGCCGCCGCTGCCGATCGCCTCCACGAGGACACGGCGGTGCTCCGCCCAAGCGGGGCAGACCTCCACCGTGTGCTCCACCGTGTCCTCTGGGCGATCCTGGCAATGGTGACACCCGGGCGTTTCCTCCCGCCTGATGATGTGCAGGAACCTCCCGAAGCTTCCGTGTCCGGTGAGGACCTGCGTCAGGTGGTAGGTGAGGGCGCCGTGGCGCCTCTCTAGCCACTCCTCAAAGAGGGGTCTTATCGCCGCTATCGCGGCGTGCCCTGCGCTGGGTTGCGACAGTCGCTCTTTCCATGTCGCCATGAGATCGAGCCGGAGGTCCGTCCGCTCCGCAGCAATTTGCCGCGGGAGCGGACTTTCCCCCCGGCGTAGTGCCTCCGCGCGCCACTCATGCAGGCGCGCGAGGACTATCGCCTCCAGATCCCATGGCGGCAGTCCGGCAAGGAGGCTTGCCGCCTCGCGCGAGATCGTGCGGTAGCCCCGGATTAGCCTTACGGCTACCACCTTCTGGGGCGCGTTCAGGTAGTGGGCGGCTCGCAGCCGCAGTGAACGCGCCCACACCGGGGCCCCGTATAGGGCCATGGACCGCACGACCCCCGCGTAAAGCCTCCGGCAGGAGGCGTTTGGCCCCCCCAGGTTGGGCAAGAGCCGCTTGAAGGCGGCCCCAGCCCGTTCCAGTTTGGGGGCCAAACGTCGGAAGTGCTCGACGAAGTTCCACCGGCTGTCGAGGACGAGACCCAGGTACTTCATCGTCGTCTCGATGCCGATGTGAACCCCTCCTGCCGTTAGTTGGGATCCCGGTGGTGGCGCGTTCCGGGGCCCATGAAACGTCATGGCCTCGGACTTGTAGATAAGATCCCTTACGTACTAATTCCAGTGTCTACTAAATTAAAAAGTTAAATCTTGCAAAAGCAGTCGTATTAACTAAAGGAGGCAGGCGCGTCGCTATTCTGGTAGAAAAATTTCCTCGAAGTTTTCATAAAAAACTGTTCTACTAGAATCGCGTCGCGCTTTGTCTGCGGAAGCCTTAAATCTAACAATATTTCGCGGAAATGCGATCAAACGCGTAATTACATATAATTTCTATTCATCTGAAAGAATATTCAAATTACCTATAGACATTTGAATGTTGTTTACCTCACAAAATTGCTTAGCTTTATTTAATTAGATTGACTGATGAACCGGTGTTCAGTAAATATAAATTACCTACCTAATTAAAATCAAAGGGCTCCCGAAGGTGACGAAGCTGTGTTATTTTAATTAGACTATTGAAAACCGCATTTGCCTTAAAAGGGATCAAAGAAATCAATTATGCTAGAATTTGAATCACTGAAGTGAAAACAAGTAGTTCTAAGAATTGACCTTAATCAAAGAACCGATCAAAGAACTGGTTTCAGTATATTGGTACATTAAAGCCCGAGGTATATTAAAAACAAGGGAACTTATAGTAAATAGTAGGTAGGTAAATAACGGTTTCAAAGAAAGTAAATTATGTGATGGTAAATAGTATTTATATTTATTACTTTGCCTTCTTGTGCCTGCCATTTACCTATGACATAAATATATTTCACCACATTATTAGATTTTTTTTAGAGAATAGATTTATGATCATTTGAAATAAAAATATTTACAATCATTTATATGATAACTATTTACAATCTATTGACATAATATTTATCATATTTATTGATTATTTGTAGTGAAATTTACTGTTTGAAATTTATAATTTATTATTTTTAGCTGTAATAAATTGATTAATGTACTACATAGTTCAAACACAATGCGAATTGTTTTATGAATAAATAAATAAATAATCTAAATATCAGGCTGGTACGTAAAGTCGAATTCTGATTAACAGACGTCAAATGAATACTTACGCATTTTAATATATCTAGGTAAAGTCTTTGAGTAAAAGTTGAAGATTTCGTTAACAGTGAGCAATAAAAGTGTTGCGCACTTAACAAAAAGACGGAAGTGAAATTAAATCGTACATTTTTGATTAGAAATTCATCTCTGAAAAGCGGAATAAAAGGAAATAATTGCCCCCCCTGCCATCCTCTTGAGGGCTCGATTAAAGACGAAGCTCCAGTCTTGGCTTAATAGCCTAGGACAGTGTTTCCCAAACTGGGAAACATGAACCTCTAGAGTTAGCAAGGCTTTCATTTGGCGGCAATTATCATTGCATTATTTGGTATTTTAGATTAAGCTTTTATTCTGCCTGCATACTGCTTTGTTGGTCTAGTGGTCGCATGCGCTACTGCTGTCCTTGATTCGATTCAGGTTGGGCAACGTGGTATTGGGTTTTTCCATCAGGGATTTCTCAGTAGCAGCCTGGAGTCTGTATTTATACCCGGTTGATGGCAATAGGCTCGCCTCTTATTACATGGGACTTAAACATAACTGGCAAAATGTGGGTGTACAGCTCTGCCCAACCATTCGGGGAATACCCTCCTATTAAACAGAGCACCTGCTGTCTTATCTCTGCACCACCCTCGGTTGACTGGTAGAGAATGTCTAGGGCATTAAGTCCGCCTTTGTACCTTATTGTGTGCGAGAAGTTTAAATAAATCTATTATCTATCTATGCTAATAATAAAGCTGAAGTTTGTTTGAACGCGCTAATCTCTGGAACTACCAGTCGGATTTAAAAAAAAACTTGCATTGTTAGCCCAATTCTTGAGAAAGGCTGTAGGCTAATTAATATCACGCTATGACTCTTAGGTGCGAAGCACAAAGAAAAAACCTGATAGAACGCTAAGCGAAAACGATGAAGTCGCGGACCGACGCTGGTAAATAATTCAAGCATGAAGTTTATGTTATGTTATTTTTACTAAATTAGTCAGGCGTAGCTTCAGTAAACAGCACGTGGTAACACTGTGACATTAAGCTGACATAGCGTGGTACGGACGCCAGCACATCAAGCTACTACAATCTGTCAAATTTCTTTAATAGATTTTCAATTTCATCGTTGAAGGTTGATTGGTTGGTTGGTTGGTTGGTTGGTTGGTTTTGTCGTTCAAGGTTGATTGGGAAAATTTGACAGTTTCGGGTAGCTTGACCTGCTGGCGTCTGTACCTACGGAGTTTCAGTAGAATACATGTCCAGCTGATACTGGTTCTGTTACCATTGACATGCAGCCTACTGTACCACAATATGACATATTGATTTGATTATGTTTCGACGGGTACTCCTATATATATTTTAATTTAGCCACAGCTAGCTTTATAATTACATTTTCGTTCAAACTTCAAAAATATATGGTTAAACAGTCGCTAATCACTACTTAACTTTAAAGGCAACGTTTATGAGTAAAGGGAACTTTGTTTAATTTGGGAACCACATGCTTGTGTCAAATTTAATGGCAGCACGTGGGATTGAGGAACCTTGGCTTGTGTATTGCCCACATGGGGTACACCCCAAATTACGTTTAGTCGTAGTAGCACATGCTCCTAAGCCGTTCTATATATTTTCGAGTCACAATTGCAGTATAAATTACCTTCGTAAGCTTCGAGCGTTCATTTGTCGTACGTGTGGCACGTGGAATATTACTCACTATTCTTCATTCATTTTCCGCCACGCGCTGTTGTAAGTGGCATTTTCTTTTTTCTACCTTACTTTCTACATTATTCAATTTAAAGCCACTGTCTGGTATTGTAAGTTAGTGGTATAACTAATTTAATTGATTTTGAGCTGTACTTGGACTTCGAATATAGTTACAGAATTTGATCGAAATTAATTCGAAAGTTTTAGGGTAATATAGACGAAGGCTTCGAGAGTAAACTAGGAAGGTCGTGTTTAATACCCTATCCTTAGTGTACTTATATACTAAATCCATGCCCTCAATACATTATTAGCTTAGTGGCAATAACTTCAGTGAGTTGAGCATCATTAATTGGAACGACCTATAATTATGATTGATTGTTTACGAAAGCGTTCTATTAATTTTCATGAAAACTCGTTAAAATATAAGCACTTTATAATACTGTAAATTATCTAGACAATAGTTACGTGGTGCGAACTTCACTTAATATTTGTAGGTATAATAATGGTTTTTTTTTCCATTAAAAAGAGGTTTCAGCAAAGAACTTTGAGTTGTGTGAAATTTTCAGTCAGTTGATCACTTTACTTACTGAAATATTCAGCAGTTTTTACGGGCCGTAAACCAAGTCAGGTATTTCATTACGACTGGCATCATGCATTGTTTTAAATGAAAACGCCAATCGCACAATCAATAAACATTCCGCTGATCAGATTTTCATATCGCTTTGAAACAATTTCGCACACTGTATGTCCGCGTCGCTTATCAGTTCCATTGATCTATATTCATTCATTCATTCCTTCTTTGGTACGGTCGGAGGACTGACAGACCGAAAATACTGAATTAATTTTATAATGCTATCAACTGAGGGGCAATTCTCGTAATTTTAAGAACGTTCACAGTCTGATCTCAGTCTCAATCTATCAAAAATACTTCTAATTTCCTCACATTTTTAACAAGTTTTTGACATATGTTTGTCGCCGAGATGAGACTGCGACTAGATTTTGAACGGTTTAAATTACGAGAATTGGCCTGCTGTTGTTACATCGCTGATGACATTGTTTTTATTTTTTTCATGGTATTATTGGTTGTCAAATTAAAGTACTTCCTTTAAAGCTGTAGATATAAATATTGTGTTGGATATTATCTAAACATTGAATTGTCGAAAGGGTTTCCCCGTGAATAGTCGTAGTGTCCCTTATGTTTTCGAATATGGCCTTCTAACCTGACATAATACTGTAATTTTATCTTTATCCGAAAAATAACCAGAGTGACCTACAGCAGAGCTCGTAGAGTAAGCAAGCTGAAATAGCAGTGGGCTGGCCATGTTTGTCGAAGGACAGATGGCCATTGCCATATCGCGAAGTGTGGGACGTCCCACAGCTATGGACCTTAAAAGGTGGCTGGGACAGACTGGATGTGGAAGGCGGAGGGTGTTGTGGTGCAGTCTGGGAGAGGCCTATGTCCAGTAGGGGACTGCGATAGGCTGAGCTGATTAATGTTATTTCTTAGTAGGTTAATTTAAGGTAGTACTAACATAAACAGCTGTGTGTAAGAACAACCACTCGAACGTAACAACAAACGTATTTTGTTGGTACCGAAATACCCTCATTGTAGGAGTGCGTAAATATCCACATATTGCACATATTGTGTGCCAGAGGCTGTCTCCGTGAATTTTATTGGATTCTTCCTATTGCAAACAAATAAGGATTTATCAAATCGAAGATAAAATTGTAGGTAAGGTTACAAATGTTTGTATTTTGTAAGGCCTACTCCTCACAGAGTGGAGGCCTGTGTCCCAGCAGTGGGAACATTATAGGCTGAAAACATGGTGGTAAAGTTATTAAGAAATGCACGGGAGTCTTCTTATGTCTCCAGAAAAATAAAATAACAGAAGTCTGACTTTTTGTCTATCTGATTGGTACATTCTTCACTGTTTTGCTACTATCTCATCTGATATTATCTTAAGTGATGCCACAGTCAATGATGCTTCTAGGGAAACATAAGTACCGTTTGCGTAAAAGTAACATTTCCACTTTCATTTTCAAGAATTTCATTTTTAATTTGTAGAACCTAAACTAATCCAAATATAATGTTCATTCAGTGTGTATTTATGTTGGCGGTAACGCAGCTATACTCCAACTACGCATTTCACAGTTCCAGCTTATGCAAAACTAATACTCATAATACCTCCAGGTATGAACGTTATTCCGGAGTCTGAAGTTTGTAGAGGAACTAACTATACACGAGAGTTTCATACGCTGCGTCACTGCAACCTATTTGAAACGTTTGATTGTTGTGATTTGCGCTGCACCCAGGTAAGCACCTGTGATTAAAATCTTATAATAGGTATTTTCCGAAACAATATGGAATATTTATTTATTTATTCACACCGATAAGTACAACCTCTTACAGTATTCCAAGACGACGTTATACAATTAGATTAAAATATCTATAAAATATACATAAACATAAAATTCAACAATAAAAATAAAACTATATTTTAGTTTTATTGAATTTTATAAAAATTACAATATTTTTTTCAAATTTGTATGCCTCCTTCAATGCACCTTTGATACAAACGGCAGGCTATTGAACACATCTATCAATAGGTGCGACAATAATACATATATTTTATCAGCACCTGAAAAATGTACTTTATGGAACCGACGAGGCTAAGAAGTTTTGAAATAGCTCTTTAGTTAAAGTTAAGTTCGAAGTAAACAATCTAAGCTGCACCCTGATTGCGTAACACACTATCAATCATAATCTGAATCATTTTGAGCGATATTGCTAAGACATTGCTTCATATGTTCGAAAAATTTGTCTGCTCATCCACGTGAATAACGCAATGAATGTTGTTGAACTGTCAAAATGAAAGCCATTCTTAATGTAAGTGTGTTACTCAATTGCCCTGCTGCTTAGTTAATAAAACTGGAATCCAAACTTCATATAATAAATGCTAACAAAATGGATAGCACTGTTTGGGGGTAGAGAGGAGTCGTAAAACACAACACCTTTCTACTACTACTAGTACTAACCTTAAAAAGTATATAAAAAGGCTATCAAGTTATTTGTGGCCGCGTGTCCACTGACGTCTGAGTCTTATGGACGCAGGCTAAGAATAGAACACCCCTTACTTTGGAATGTGCTGTCTAATAATGATTGAAAAAGTAAGTCTGTCTGTTTGGCTATTTGATTGGTATGTACATTTTTCACTATTTTGCTATTATCTCATCTGATGTTATTTTAAGTGATGCCGCAAGGAATGATGCTTCTATGGATAAGTACGTACTATTTGCCTAAAGTAACATGTTACATAGATGGGGATATTGGGCGTAGCCTCGGGCGCATCTAGTAGCCCATAAATCTACGTTTCCAACAGGCTAAGACCGCGTATACCGCATTCGGCATGCAAGTAGTTAACCCGATGGGAATTGGACCCGTGACCACACAGAAGGCGGAAGCTTCCCTCCTGCCAAATACGCCATTACCCTGATTTGACTAATATACATTGAGCGGGAAATACGCCGCTGATTCATTTATTGTTATTCGATCCAATTCGAAGAAACCGAGATTGGTTACAAGTAAACAAAGTATAATATTTTTATGGCCCAGATTAAGTGTGCGATGCCACGTTCCCTACACGTGGCACCGTACACATAATCTGGCAATCACTTTATGAGCACGAACAAGAGCAATTCGCAATCACCAATGTGTTTACACCATACATTATTCAGGTGAAACTGCCCCGTTAGTTTCGTGGTCGCAAGCGTGAGTGGTCGCAGGTCGGGCAAAGTGTTATTTGGGATTGGTTTTTCCATTAGGAATTTCTCGGTAGCAGCCCAGAGTTTGGAAGTTGGTGATGTGAATGCCGCGTGCCTCGGATAGTGCGTGAAGCCGTTGGTCCTGCGCCTGGGGGTCTACTCCGAAGTGGTATCGGCCGAATGTTCGGCCGTTTCCTGCTACGAAGTTACTATTTGGTTCGGTCGGTCCCGATCCTACACTCCTACACTCTTTCGAATATTGACTATGGTCCCGACCCAACTGCGCCGATCCGAATTTTTTTCGCATTTTTCAATAATATTCGGTTCGGCCATGTGTCGATCCGATCCGATCATTCGCACTTTGCACTTTGTAGTAGACCCCCTGATCTTTCTCCGATAGCTTCAGATTGCCGTCCCATTGGACTATGAGACTATAAAGGAAGAGAGAGTGCACCTGTTTTTGCGCACACACTAGTGCACTGTAATATTATATCCTGCGAACTTGGCTAATATCCGTTGAGATTGGCCACCGTGGCCGAAATTCGGTCGTGAGGATTATTCATAAGAAAAGTAGGAGTATATTTTGTAAGGACTAAGAAACGAGAACCAAGATAGGGGTTCCATAAACACTGTTATACAATCAGCAAAACAATTACGTTAATTGGATCGAAGTCTAAGACCATTGAACAGCACAAGTGTCGGTACAAGATAGAGATTCCATTTTAATTACCAATTGATTTTATTTATTTCGCTCGTAAACTGTATTATGGCCGTTTGTTGGAATTATAGTCATCGGCTTTAATAGCCGTGTTTTAAAACAATGTATTGATAGACCTATTGTTTTTAATCGGTTTTTTATTCACTGTTGTATTGAACTCATTAATTGTTATCTAAGATATAAAGATAATCTTTATTCAAATTGTTATATTTGTAGGAGTTATTCATACCGCTTCATATTTTACAGTATTTTTATCTCACGAACCGACGAGCGCCTTACTTGTGGTAACCAAGTGTACAGTAACGCTCGAAACCCCAGTGGCATGCTAAGGACTATATTGCTATGAACTGTGCGAGCACAATACAGCCAGTGCGTGTGCGTGTATGAGTGAAATAACATTATATTTCTGTTGCATTTAGAATAAGCGTCATAGTGGCGACCTGTTCTTACCATTGCATTGCTAAAATTCGCGTAAATGTAACATGTGCTAGTAGCTGTTTCAGCTAAGCAATGGATTCACGATCAACGAAGTCGTGAGTTCGAGTCTTAATTATGGAGTACAATGTGTAGCTGTTTTTTGTTTCTTTAAAACCATAATAATATTTGTATTTTAAGCAAAAACTTGTTAGGTAATATTTATGTTTATTTATTTATTTATAATGTATTCATGCTTATTATCCTACTAATATACTACTTCTTACTATATACATATATTATATTATATATTATTATTATAATATTATAAATGCGAAAGTTTGTATGGATGGATGGATGTTTGTTACTCTTTCACGCAAAAACTTGAAATTTGGCACACAGATAGTTTATAACTAGGATTAACAGATAGGATACTTTTTATCCCGATATTCCCACGGGATTGAAACGTATGCGGGTGAATTAGTTATTGTATTATTACTTAACTATTTATGTGAATATGTATTTAATTTATCTTTTCAGTGTTCGAAGGTGGAAATAAAAAAGTCGTGCTGAATGATAACAAAAATCTTTATTCGTTTTATTTATATATACGCGTAATTAGCTTTTATGAGAATTGTGATGTCACATTCCTGCCTACATACAAAGAAGTTCAGCAGTGTGATTCTGTAACCATCTCACCGTGAAAACTTAGGTGAAGTGAGCGTGGAGTGAGGTATCATTCCAACTAATGCTAGGGATTGACGCTATTGACAGCTCACTTCACCTAACTTTTCACGATGAGATTTTTACAGAATCGATCGGCTGTTGTTTTCCGTTTATAAGATTTTTTGTTGTATACCCACAATAACATAACAAGGAAAGGATATTCTAATAACACAAATATAATGGTTGATACCCAAATATAATGAAAAAAAAAATATAAATAAAAAAAAATAAAGGAAAAAAAAATATAAAATGGAAAAATATAATATGGTGAAATATAATGGTTGGTTGGTATCGGTATTAAGTAGAGTTTATTGAAAACTAATATATGATATAGACTTTATGAACATGATTTTTTATGTGACGTCACATAGAATGTGTTGAGGTTATGGCTTAAGTGTTCATTTTCTTGACGAAAAGAAGATTGAAATTAAACCTCAATTTAAGATAATTAAATAATTACGGATAAATATCAATAGGTATTACTAAATATTTAGTTACACCGTCTAATTATTAAAACCAAAAGATCTAAATAGGTTATTTGGGTATAGGATATTTGGATATAGGTTATAGGATATTTGGTGAATAGGACAATTGTCCTGGACAAATGTTATTTGTGTAAACTCATCAGCTGGGTAAATGTTGCGCACAGTAGGTAGCATGACATCGTCTAATACTTCTACATAAGTAGAACTGTTGGAGTTGCGTGGAGCAATACAAGCCAGTTCTCCTGGCCCTGCTGCACTCATCCATCCCCACATATTAATTGTAATTCGACCTGAGTCTGCATTAAGGAATACGTTTTTATCACACCAGCGAGTGTTATCCTTGCGCCATAAGTGAAGCCTACCCTTTTCACTAGATTTGAATGTCTTTTCATCTGAAAATATGGTACCTAGTCAAAATCTAAATAATCCCGTGCGAAACGTAATCGTTCTTGTTTATGTCTTTCTGTCAAGAAAGGCTTTTTAGCTGGTCTTCTGTGATGCAAGCCTTCAGCGTGGAGGGCACAGCGAACAGTTTCCAATGAGGTGTCGAATAATAGCATAATAAAATAGCTATAATAAAATACTAAAGTGAATTCATTTTTATATAATATAATAATATTGATTTAATATAATATTAAAATATTAAAACTTTGCATTTATAAATCCAATTAAATTATTTATCTTTTAGGCCTCATGATGGATTTAAAAAACAATAAAAACATTTAATCCATAAATGTCACCAAATAATCTTAGGTAAAATTTCAAACAAAAGTTTAAATTACAATTCATAAAATATGTAATACTCACGTTCAGCCCGGTTTCATCAGATATTTCTGTTCTATTAAGGCCACTTTTATGCAGCGCAATAATAGTCGCCCTCGCCTCAATATTTTCCTGCATTTTGAGAATAAATACAATACCGTTATCTACTAAATCACGCGTCACTAACCAACAAATACAACCAAACGACAAAGTTCATTCCGATCAAGTTAACTATTCATAAAACTCATAAAGAAACAAAATAAAGAATTTAGATTGCTGTGAGGTAGACACCTCACAGCAATCTAAATTCTTTATTTAGTTTTCTGTGACGTGATAACGTTGAAATTATGAACTACAATCACTTGTTGACGACAATGTGTTTATTTTCATGCCCATGGACTTTTGGTCGGCACTGTACAAACACGCTGAGAATGTGTGTGTCTTCACGCACACATTAATAGCGTGTTTGTATACTTGGTTACCACAAGTAAAGCGCGTTTCGCTTAGTGAGATAAAAATACTGTACACGATATAGTACGAAGAACGGAAGAATAAGTACGTAGAATAAATAAACTAGTATTTTATGTTACGAATTCTATTGCCATGGAACAAATATTTATGTGGACAGGTAGTAGGTAGTCAAGTTGTCCTGGGTTTTATGTGCTTGGAGATGTGAGATTTGTTTTTGTGTCGGGACAATTAAAAAATAAGAGATAAGTGGAAGCTCTCATAAAAATTGCGTAAGTTAATCCCTTTATCGATAATGCCTGATAATCACTTTTTGATGTTAACTTTGACAGTATAAAGCTTTTTAGCTGTCCCAATTTCACCAAGTTAAAAATAAACGTGTTTTCATTTAATTAAGTAAAGTAAGTTAAATGTTAAAATTTAACGACACAAAATTTGTTTATTTAAGTGTGTAGGTAAGCTGTTTTAATGTTATGTATATATATCTGACTAGCCTTTCCCAACTATGTTGGCGTCAGCTTCTAGTCTAACCGGATGCAGCTGAATACCAGTATTTTACATGGACCGACTGCCTGTCTGACCTGCACAACCCAGTGAATGGGTTATTACCCATTACCCCTTGGTGGTGGATACCCCTTGGTAAGACTGGTTGTCAGATTTTCGGGCTTCTGACTACCCGTAACGACTGTCAAAGATCCACGAGAGACCAACGGCTTAACGTGCTTTCCGAGTCACGGAGGGGTCTCGGAATGTAAAGATGGTCACCCATCCACGGACCAACCTCGGTAAGCGTAGCTTAATCTGACCAATCGACCTGTGCGGCTGTTATTATTTACCCACGGAATCCTCGTTTTAATGTTATGTAAAGTTATTTAATTATAATGTAAATAATGAAGCCGCTCTCTACATACTCGTAGGTACAGCGTGGGTTCAGAAAATTAATACTTATATTTATTTAAACTTTAGGTTATGTTAACATCGCTTTATTGTCCGGTTTATTTAATTAATTATTATCACACATAAATTATCCTGAAACTTCGTGGATTAACATCTTAAATAAGCACTGCGAAATTATAAATTCAATTAAGAATTCCGGCGATCATTTCTGTCAATCCAATTACATTACAACTATATGTTATTCGAATCCTTGTTTCCAATTGTACTAGTGTAAATTAAGTTAATTTTAGAAGTATTGGTACTATTGAAAAATTTATAAAAATGTTTGAAGTTTTAGCGCAAACTGAACTTTATGTGTGGGCTATTTAAGTTGTTTTTCTAAAAACACTAGTTTGTTTACATGTTTGGAGACTATATCGGGGACGTAGATTAGGTACCTAAATATACGTATGCTTGAGGTGATGTAGGCTCAACTCTCTTGTTCGCTTTAGGACAGTCAATTATATACGGTATTCATATTCTTTTAATACGAAACGCTATAACAAGTTATTTTAGCGCAGAAGACTTCATTAAGCAACATACATATGTATTCAATTCAAGTTGAAGTATTAAGTTATGACCTTCTTTATATACATATCTCGGCTTCTGAGTGGCAGGGATCAAGGCAATTATGAAGGTTGGCTATAGCCGTAAAACCGGTATATAAATGATAAAGAATTTAGCTATCATATAAGTTTTTGGCCAGAGCAAAAAAGACCCAGATTAGAAAAAAATCTCCGAAGTACCAAGAACGTAAGATGCAAGGTCATTAAACTTTATCAAAGTTACATTAACGATGAGAACAACAGAGGTGATGTTGTATGGGTAATAATACGCACTGCAAAAGTTAGAGGACTCTAATTATATCTGTACTAGCTGCGCCCCGCGGTTTCACCCGCATACGTTTCGATCCCGTGGGAATGTTGGGATAAAAAGTATTCTATGTGTTAATCCTGGTTATAAACCACCTGTGTGCCAAATTTCATCCAAATCCGTTCAGCAGTTTTTGCTTGAAAGAGTAACAAACTTTTATCCATCCATCCATCCGTACAAACTTTCACGTTTATGGATATTAGTAGGACAGGATGACTTGAACTGTGAGCACGGTCTATCTATCGACACTATTTTTACATATAATAAAATCCCAACGAAGTCAAAACTGTACATTGAATATTTTAGAAAAAAGTAATTTGTTACTAGTATGTAGTTATGAGTTGTCAATGTCAATACTGTCTTTTTACTGCGCATCTAAACGAGATAGTTTTCACGGAAAACACTATTTGCGTTTAGCTATTGGATTGTTTGGGATATCTACTTTTTTTCTTAGGATATGTTTTGTCTGCCCCAGTCAGCATATTAGTTTTGAGAACAAATCGAAACTGCTTTTCGTCTACCTTTTTGTCATATCTAATATCTTTAGTATTAAACACAATTCAAGAAACTTTCTGTTCGACGGGTAAAACCGGACCGACCCGGCCAGTAAAATGTACTAAAAAATAATTTATTTTGTATGAGTTATTTTTAATTAATTTGGGATCCAGTTAGCTTTTGCGGGGATTAAACAACTTCCTACCTAATTGTACCCAATGACTAAGATAAAACATGAGATGCTATTTTTTGACGCTTTATGAGCAAATTACTTATATTTTTATTGTTTTGATGTTTCGATAATAATCTTGAGGTTTTCCTTAACCTTTATTAGTTACCAGAAATTATAACACGTAACTAGCGCGTGTATTTCTTTTTTGTTTATCACTGTTTTTTTTGTGTGCCTAACCAGTTTGCAGTAGTAGCAACATGTTACGCTGACTAGGTTTACATTGCGGACAATATTCGTAATTCACGCAGGGATGCAAGCTGGGTACAGTTGGTACCTAATTGGGGCTTGTTCGGAGTTAGGCCCCCAGAGAGGAGGGGGATATGCTTTATACATGACTAAATTCGTACCTTGTTACAAAATACATACCTTACAGCCACTTTTGTATCATCAATCCGGTTTATTACTCGATTCGCACGAATTTACTCGCTCGAAACGGGCGAATCGTCATTTTTAAATAATAATATTATTGTCTCGCATGAAGATAATTTAGTTAAGAAAAAAAGTACACGTTTTATAATATTTAACTCTTATCACTTCTGTGCACTAGTGGCCTTTTTTCTTAACTTTATTGCATACAATTCAAAATGTGCCAATTGCCTCATACATATTTCTGGAGTTGTCAACTCGCCCACAAATAAATTAACTTAGTGCGAGTCGCCAATAGAAAAAATAATATTATTTAAAAGTGACGATTCTCCTGTTTCGGGCGAGTAAATTCGTGCGAATCGACTAATAAGCCATCAATTCCAAGAACAGGAGATTAAGTTTGAAAACTTTGTTAAGTAGGTTCGTAATGTTCTCGATTGAAAGAGATGGAATTCTTAGAAACCGTCTTTCTGCTAACCCTTTGATTCTTTGATCTAAAACGTAAAGCGAGTCTGAATATGTATTTTCATTGTCTTGTTTCTAATAAATCTTAAGTAAGTTTTGAGTCCCATTATGGACGTGCGTGTATCTACGAGTATATACAAATAATAAAGCTGAAGAGTTTGTTTGAACGCGCTAATCTCTGAAACTACCCGTCGGATTTGAACAATTCTTTTTGCATTGAATAGCCCAACTCTTGAGGAAGGTTATAGGTAATTTAACGTCATGCTACGACCCTTAGGAGCCGATAAAAAGAAAAAAGTCAGAAAGAACGCTAAGCGAAAACGAAGTAATAGCGCGGGCGGGCGATGCGATGCGCCGGGGTGGGTCGGGAGAGCAATAAATTTCACGCGGACGAAGTTGCTGGTAGAAGCTAGTGCTTTATAAAGTCTTAAGGGTTAGTAAAGTACCTACCCACGAGGCTAATATAATTCATGTTAACACGGTCAAGTACGAACTTTACCACTTGTAAGTTTTCTCTGTTACGTAGGTATTAAGTGTACCCCTTTATGCTTAAGTAGGGTACTTTAGAATTCATGCCTTTTGAAATAGTAGTTAGTGAAAACTGAATTTTACAGGAGCGTCGTTGATTTCGTAATATTACCTACTAGCCTCTGCCCGCGACTTCATCCGCGTGATATTTATTGTTCCTCCGACCCACCGAGTCGCATCGCATCACTCGTCCGCGACATTAGTTTTCGTTTAGCGTTCTTTCTGACTTTTTTTCATGTTGTTCATCTGCTCCTAGCGTAATCTTAAATAGCCTATAGCCTTCCTCAAGAATTGGGCTATCGAATACAAAAATATTTTTTCAAATCTGACGGGTAGTTTCAGAGGTTAGCACGTTCAAACAAACAAACTCTTCAACTTTATTATTAGTATAGATATAGATTCGATCTATAGTTTCAAAACCTGAGGGGCAATTCTCGTAATTTTAAGAACGTTCACAGTCTGATCTCAGTCTCAATCTGTCAAAAATGCCTCTAATTTCCCCACACTTTGACAAGTTTTTGACATTTGTTTGTCGCCGAGATGAGACTGCGACTAGATTTTGAACGTTTTAAATTACGAGAATTGGCTTACAGTCCACTTTTTTAATAACATTACCGGTTGATAGTTACCGTTATTTGTAACACATATTATGTAGTGGGATTAAATTCCGATCTAGCTTCTATGGTTAGCCAGTTTGATAATTGCAATCAGTATTGTTCAAACACAGACAGGTACGGAATTTAAATGACTTACAAATCAGTCAAAATCAACGTTTGCTGTTGGTACCAAATTCAAATCGTCACTTGTTTATTAAATCTCTCACTTATATACCTACAGGGTGACTTATCATTTGACGTATTCCTTTCAAGGCGAGTGCTTAATTGTTGCGAATGGGCGACACCATCTCGTCCTGAAAGGAATACGAGTCACCCTGTAAGTTTATGCACCCATTTATTTTGAACCCAATAAAAGAAAAGTAATTAGATCAATTTAGGGAAAACCCCGGGCTTTATTATAACTTACTTAATTTAATACAGTGGTCTCGCATATTAATGTGGATTGTAAGCCTGTTATTTACAAGCCGGTCGAGATTACAACAGGGCTACGAAATTGTTCGCTCTTCATTTAGGTCTACTTTTCATTAAAAAAAGGTCAAAAGGTGTTTTGAAGCGTTGTTACGCGGGGTAATTGCGTAACACACTAATAGTAGCAATGACTTTCAGTTCAACAACATTTTGTTGAGCAGACAAATTTTTCGAATATATGAAGCAATGAACTAGCAATATTCTTCAAAATGATTCAAAATGTGATTGAAAGGCTGTTACGCAGTTAGAGTGCTGGTCTAACTGCACAATATTGCCATAAAACTAGCAAAAAGCATTGGATGCATTCCCGAACGTCATAAATTACCAACTGTCATTCGTCAGCGTCCGTCACTAACTGCCGCCATACGTGAAATATCGAGAATACGTGAATCTATGTACGTAAATCCGCAAAAGTTTTTAACTCTAAAACAATCCGATACTTGAAGCTCCAGCAGGAACGCGTGACGTATTTAAACGTAACGTGAATTAGAACGATTTTTTCATTTGATAATACATCTATCCAATAGCTCTTGGGTTATTTTTTTGCGACAAGCACAATTAGTATCTCCCATAGTTATGAATAAAGCCTTAAAACTAAATAAAATAAATATTCTGTCCGAAACGAGTGTTTTTGTTTCGAATTTACGTTATGTTTACTTTGCGCGTTCGTGCTATTCCCACAACTTCTATCCCTTTAGCCCACGTACGCACGAAGTAAAAATGTCGCAGCGGGATTTTATCGCGCATTGGATTTTCAACTCTGGGCTCTAAGCAGTGCGTTGGCAATCCAATGCGCGAAAAAAAACCGCGCCCGTGCGTACCTGGGCTTATTCATAAACGTTGCTTAAAGTTAAGTAGCGATTAGCGACTGTTTAACCATTAATTTTTGACGTTTGAACGTCACTTAACTTTATTATATTCCTTTAGGGAGCAGGTTCATTCCAAATTAAACATTTTCCTGATTACAAGAACAATGTTTGATTACTTGGGTGCTAAAGTCAAGCCTCGCCACCAACTTTTCTGACACGTGTCTTAGGAATCGAACAAGGATGCATATCAGCAACAACTATTCATCTATATCCATTGTTTTGCAATCTGCAGTCCGCTTGGCAACCACCCGTGATTATGGTAATTCATTCCTCCTACTGAATTGGTTACTGCATATTGTAGAGGTAACCTGAGGATTGCCTCGTTGGGCTAGTGGTCGCAAGCGCTGAGCATGAGGTCCTGGGTTCGATTCCATTTTAGGTTACTAGGAACTTGATACCTACTGAATTATTTTTTTTTTAGATACAAAGCCCAAGCCTTGGTACGATCTTTTCTGACAAGTGTCTTATGAATCGAACTAAAACGTAAATCAAAATTCATGTAATTTAAAACGTTCAAAAACTACTCGGAGTCTCATCACGGCGACAAACAAATGTCAAAAATGTGGAGACATTACAGGTATTTTTGACAGATTGAGACCGAGATCAGACTGTGAACGTTCTTAAAATTATGAGAATTGCCCCTCTGCAATCCGCTGGGCAACTACCGTCATTATGGTAATATCTTCCTACTGAAATACTTATTGCAAATTATTAAGACATGGTGGTCTATAGATAAATATCTATACGAGTACTTAATGCTATATTTCCATTAGGCATATAAAGGCGTTCTAATGGTTATTAATAGTTAGAAAGCAATAACTTCAAACTTAGATAATTATCATAAAAAAACATAAAACACTATTTTAAAGTAATCATTTTTCATTCAAGCCTTAAGTGGTCTAGATTTCTAGAATCTGTACTTACGTAACACAATAATTTAACCGTAAACATAACTCATTCATCAAATCATTATCCTTGCTTTCATTCATAATATTACAACGCATAAAGTTACCATCGACTGTATTCCGACTGTATGACTGTATTCCCCGTAAGGTTGAGTAGAGGTGTATCTGTAGTATATGTGGATAGACTATAGATACACCTATCACAAGGGACCTAAAGATAACTGGCAAAATGTGTATTTTGCCAGTTATCTTTAGGTCCCTTGTGATAGGGGGCAAGCCTATCGCCGGGCACCGGGCTGCTACTGAGAAATTCCAGATGGAAAACCCCGCAACACTTTGCCCGACCTAGGAATCAAACTCGATGACTAGACCTTACTTTGTGAAATTTTTGTGTTCTTCCGCTCGACAACGCAAATAACGCGATGCACATTGTTGAATTGTCATAAAGGGGAAATCCTCATTATGACAATTTAACAATATTCATTGTGATTGTGACTGTGTAGCGCAATTATGCTGCAGGACTCTAGGGGGTTCATTTATAAAGGTTATTATAGTTTATAAAGGATGATTAAAAACCCCCTAGAGTCCTGCAGCATAATTGCTGTAACGCAATAATGCTGCAGGACTCTAGGGGGTTCATTTATAAAGGTGATTATAGTTTATAAAGGATGATTAAAACCCCCTAGAGTCCTGCAGCATAATTGCTGGGACTCTAGGGGGTTCATTTATAAAGGATGATTAAAGTTAAACGACGTTTAAACGTCAAAAACGTATGGTTAAGCAACGTTTATGAATAAAGGGATAGATTGTCAGACACAATACAATAGGTTTTACTAAATAATTATTTATTCAGATTGAAATACATAATTAATAATAATTCATGATCGAATGACACAATAGATATTGATACCGATAGTGCGATTATCATAAAATTACTCTCGCTTCATTGTTTTTATCATACTTACTACGTATTTGCATGAAGATCCAGAAAAGCTGTAAAAATTGGAGAATATTACATTATTTGTCATTCTAAGAGGAGAGTTTTTTGATTTCCGGACAGCGATCCTGACCTACTTAGTAAAAGACAAATTGATGTCGCGATGTGAATAATCGTCATCTTCCTAAAATATTGTAAAAGATAAGATGTCTGACACTGCGGAAAAAGACTGCAGGAATGGTAATTGTTAAAAGTCACGTAAATATTATGAATTTATATAAATGAGCTTCCTCTCCCAGCGGTGATCGCTGGTCATTAACTTTTTTTCTTTTGTGATCTTAATTTTGATGGCTTCCGCTTTACTGCTTTTGTTAATTAACTTTTTTTATAGATTCTGCTTTGACGTTATACAGCATGGCAGGGCCATCGATGCGCAATATATTGCCATGGATTCAGTACATGATTCTGAACCGTTGAAATTTTTCGCCGGTAATTTATTTAAAAAAAATGTTGTCCATATATTTTGACCACGTAGGTATTTATTTATTTATATTTATATATACTTTATTGTACACCAGGAAATACATGACAAAAATACACTTTTCACTACAAAACATACAATGGGCGGCCATATTGCTTTCTGGTGGTATTAAACTATTCTATAAAACAGAATTTTTTTATGATGGCCGACGAAAAGTGTCTGCTCTACGGGGTTTAGAATCATGTGCTGAATTCATGATTACAGCTAGCGCGTCGATGTCCCTGCCACCATGCATTTACCATGTATTTTTGTATAGTAACCGATCAAATTTCTTTAAATTTCTTGGCTACTTGTTGCATGACGGAAGTTAGTAGTTGTCAGGAATCAAAGGAGGGAATGGAAAGATTGTAGACGTATTAAAATGTCATAAATCATTGTTTATTGTGACATGATCTGTTAACCACCATCTGTTGCCTAGCAGTAACGTAAGATCGACTTCTATTATTTAAGAGAACCTTGATCCTTGATACTTTTAGAGGTCACGGTCACGGTCAATCACGGTCTGATTTCTAAAATTGAATAGAACATCAATTCTTATAATTCTTTATCATCTCGAGATCTTGAGTGGTGATTTCGAAACAAATATGTGCATAATTAATGACAATGACGGCAGATTCTAGCTAGATCTACATAAACACGGAAACTCGTAATTATTTTTTACCATTTTTTTAGTTTATAGAGTAGAAGATCTGCGTTTAGCATAATTAGATGATTATGTACCGCGGAAAGTAACTTGTCAATACGCCTAGCACTAACATTTTAATCTACGACACTTTGTCGTTACGTGTGTTTAGAAAGGTAACCCGACGCATTACATGAAAAATAACGTTCGTGTCACCAAGCCACAAACATTAACCCTGATTTCGATACTTTACTTCAAAAATTCTCTATGACGAAGTCGATGTCGGCACGGTAAAGTTGACTATGACTTTGGTGTACAATTTTTAGATGTTTATCATAGGGCTATGTTGAATCTCAATGCCATTAAATCATCATCATTGGCCTACAGCAGTCCACTGCTGGACATAGGCCTCTCCAGACTATTCACCTCAATTCTCTCATCCAGCCGCTACCAGCCACAGACTCTGCAAAGATCGCCATTAAATAGTACGTAAGAAAATTGCTAACGACTCTTTTTTTTGGCACTGTATTCCTGTATTGTGTTATCTATTACTATGATAAAGTATGATGTAACAAAATTCATGTCCATGTACCCACGGCGACACACAAAGCTATACAAATCCAGTTTTAGCTGACCGCGCATTGTATAGGTTTTTCGTACAATCGGAAGTCAGCTTATACTGGTTTTGTAGCTGGTTGTGTAGCCGTGCGTACCTGCTGGAAATGTCAATGACAACACTCTGATTCCGGCAATTATACTTCATGTGTATACATACATAATGCATGAATACATCAGGTGATCCAAATTCACTATACGAGTAGTAATACATATGCATGAACTGTTACATAACAAATAACATCGAATCATCATCTCATGCGATTTTTCCACTACGTTAGAACTGGCTTCAGCACCCTTATTGCGTACCACACTTTCAATCACAATCTGAATCATTTTGAAGAATATTGCTAATCCATTGCTTCATATGTTCAAATATTTTTCTACTCAACAACGTAAATAACGCAATGAATGTTGTCGAACTGTCAAACTGAAACCCATTGCTACTGATAGTGTGTTACGCAATTACCCCGCTGCCGCTGGTCTGAACAAATGCGGTTTTTACACGGAGCGGGTGCAATGTGATTAATAACCAAATTACTGTGGGAGTTACTGATGTCCCGTTGGACGCCGGTTGCCAGACTTTCGGGATGCTGGCACCGATTTCCGCAGTTTCAAACTGTCCAGGACGATTTATCAGATTAGTTTTTACAAACTAAGTTCAGGGTTGGTTTCCAGTTGAAAGGTTACAAGTTTTTGAACACGCTGTGAATTACCAGATTTTGCGCTATGTACGGATATAAAAGATCCATAGACAGTGGTTAGAGTTTGAGAATATTGGCTTATTAGTCGATTCCCCGAATATACTCGCCCGAAACGGCCGAATCGTCACTTTTTAAATAATATTTTTTTGTCTATAGGCGACTCGCACAAAGTTAATTTATTTGTTGGCCGAGTCGACAACTTCAGAAATATGTATTAGGCAATTGGCAGATTTTGAATTTTATGCAATAAAGTAATATTATGTAAAAGTGACGATTTGCCCGTTTCGGGCGAGTAAATTCGTGCGAATCCACTAAAAGCCGAATAATTTAATAAATTAAATTATTGTGTGTACCCAGTAAGAGCGACATTCGCTCTTATAGCTCTCGCAAGGCAAATTCATGTTTATTACCTAATACGGGTATCTAAGTTCGGTTTTCCTCACGTGTGGTTTTCGGGATTGTGAAACGTCTGTGACAACTGCTACATGCGAATTACGGCAACATAGGCCGACAGCCAAATGGTTTAATATATTGGGAACCCCATATAACACAGCATTTACATCGTACAAGTATAGCCACCCTTGTAATTGCTTTACCAGCATCATATCATAAGCATAATTAACCTATAATGTTCCTACTGCTGGGACACAGGTTTCCTCTCGGTGAGGGGGAGTGGGCCGTAATCCACCATGCGGGCCCAGTGCAGGTTGGTAGATGTCACATGTCTTCGAATTTTTGGTTCTAGGACATGCCGGTTTTCTCACGATGTTTTCGTTTATCGTTTTGAGAGCAGTGGTGATGAAATAATTAACTCAAAGAGCCTGCTTGGGTTCGAACCCCCGATCGTAAGTCACGTAAGTCGCGGCCGTTACCACTGTTATTCGCTTCGTTTCGCTTTACCAGTGTTTACTAAGTTGAAACTATGTATCTAACTGTCACATCGACAAATAAACCTTGTCGTTTTAAGACGTGCAAGTGACATTCAACCTTAAGGTGATAAAGAAATTTTATTACCAGGTCGACTATACCTACCCAATCGTAGCTCCGTAATAAATACAAAAGTATTTGTTTCCTTTGAATTCCATAGTCAAAGTTCTCTTTGCATTCCCAGGGATTCCTTTATACTATACCAGCAGTACCAGCCTAATTTTATTTATCGCTGTTATATCCGTTTCAAATTTCAACGTCCTCTATAATCTATGGCTATTGTAGAGTTGTAAGTGATTGTAGGTAGAGGTGTTTGACCTCTGCGTAATTTGAAAATACAGTGTGGGTCTTTGAGACGGGTTAGCAAGGGCAGGTACCTACCCCAGGGAAGACGGTGGCACAGTAGTCACGTGCTGCCGTACATAGCGCGGCTTAGGGAAGCCCCTTGACAGTCTCCCCAGGGATGTGCCTTACAAACGTTGCGCAGGGGGTTCCGGAATTGGTGTTTTAAGAGGAACCGGTACCACCCCTATGCGTTGGTGGTCACCGGGGTGGTTTTAGTGAGGTAAAAATCCCACACTCCCCGGAGGTCGGGTGCCTTCTGAAGGTTTCCCCCCGAAAACAAAGTATAGGAGTACTGTAATATGTAATAGGAATAGGAGCACTGTAATAGGAATGTATGTGTAATAGGAGACTGTCCTGAAGGTATAAAACTGTTTCCTCTACTCACAGATTTTGGAAAAATGTTACAGTGAGATGTGGACACGTCATACGCACGGGTCGTATGACTTGCACTCCTAACAATACATTTATGTAGATCAGGTACGCGTCTTGCGGGGATTGTGGAACACACTAACAGTAGGAATGGCTATTATATATCAAAGTTCAACAACATTCATTGCGTTATTTACGTTGTTGAGCAGACACTTTTTTCGAACATATGATACAATAGATTAGCAATATCCTTCAAAATGATACAGATTGTGATTGATAGTGTTTTACGCAATTAGGGTGCGGGACTACTAACCGCTCTCGGTAACAAGCCTAGCCTTTGATCCACTGACTAACACGGGCCTCTCCAGATGCTGGTCAAAGTCAAGCTTTATCTCATTATAAAGTAGGTACTGTACAGAATAGTCTTTTTCTACCATCGAAGTCGTGGATAATTTATTTCAAATTCAGTTTCATCATCTTCCCTTGTCCCGTGTTTTCTTGTTCTTCAGATCACTCCTCACACAATCCATCCATCCTTTCTTTGGCCTTCCTCTCCCTCTCCATCCACCAACATTTATATCCATCACTTTTTTAGTCACATCAGTTCCCTAAAGTTAAAAGGGAATTTTATCCATTCATAACTACAATCAGCCTATAATGTTCCCGCTGCTAGGATACAGGCCGCACAGGCTCACGGGCCCAGTGCGGGTTGGTACATGTCAGATGCCTTGGAATTTTTGGTTCTACACCCTTTGCTTCTTCATCGTTTTCAAAGCAGTGGTGATGACATTATTTACACAAAGTAAAGTGATTGCCTGGGTTCGACACACGACCTGCAACTAGTAGGTCGGGGTCGTTCTACTGGGCCACCACTGCTCTCCAAAGCAATTTAAACTTGTAGAAACAATATTTGCTAAATTCTAACAGACAAGCTTTGCTAATCTTCACATAAATATGTTTGTAGTTGTACCTACCAGCAGTTGAAAAGAAAATAGAATGTGAAGTTCAATGGGGTGAGACGGTAACTTAACATTTTGCATTCTTTATGCTGTTGGTAGTTTTATTTTATTCTTTTCTTCGAATCTTTTAAGTTTTTAAAAGGCAAGTACGGAGTAAAACAAATAACTGTATTGTGAATATGTTCGCCCTTAAAGGTTTGCACTAACACTTTCAGCAGAAGTTTTAAAACATTTAGTAGTTATATACTCATCTATCTATGAAACAAGTTGTTATGAAACAACAGACGTAACTGATACTTAAACGGCCGTCAAAGGTGAACAATGTGCCATGTCATATCAGCCACTAACCTGACATTACTGGCTATAAATCAAAGTTTTATCCCCTATTTTTTGTCCGCCTCTAAGATCGTCAGAGTTGCTTATAGACGCACTTTTACGGACAACTAAATTGTCTTAACTATGACATCTTTGTAAAAGTACATAAACCAATAATTGCGCAATTTTAGTTGACCATAAAAGTGAAGGAAACGATGGAGGAAAACATCGTGAGGAAACCGGCATGTCCTAGAAAAAAAAAATCTAAAACATGTTACATACATCTAGCAACCCCCATGTTGGATTACAGCCCACTCCCTCTTACCAAGAGGAGGCCTATGTCCCAGCAGGAACATTACAGGTTGATTATGCAGTGTGTTATGGAGATGACCGTGTAAGCGTATCTTTTAAACAAACAACAGATCTTTCCCGCTACATCAATTTAGTTAGTTCTCCATTCCACTACTTTTCTGTAGCATATTTTCGCAATATTTTTCGTGTTTATTGAACTAAGTTTTCCTCTAGAGATTTTTATAATTGCTTTTTTCTACACACACGCCCGGCAGCTCGCGTTAATTGAACCGTAGAAATAGATACAGGTCTGTTAAAATAAATGGTGATTGGTTAGTTTAACGGATAGCTTGTGGCATTTAAATCTTTCCGAGGTGCTGTGGGAACTGAACTTTTCTGCTAAAAATAAAATTTATGTGTAAACTCTATTAATGAAGATGATCCTCGTGCCTCAAGCCAAACTAATAAGTTTGGCTGCGATGTGACATAAACGGTACTCAGCACTCGCTCTACGTGTTTTTCTATTAACGTTTTTATCGCGCTGTTTTTTGTGGTTTCACTTATCGACCGTATTTCTCAGTTTTTTTCTAAATCAGTATGTGGCGAGGATTCGCTTTGCTCTTGATGTTTTCGAGGGCTTTCTGTGACCATAATGGTTTTTTTTTGTATTATTTTCTCGTAGTCAATGACTTAATAAAGAAAGTAAAGTTATCACGTGAAATATGTGCAATCAAGAAATAGACGTATGCTTTGGTTGGCCTGAACTTTATGTTCTTGCTTTAGGTTAACTAAAACACAACAACTTGTACGAAGCAAGTTTATTATAAGCTGAAGTCTGAAGACGGGAACATTCGTGGAAGATAACTTTATCATTGAACCATGGAATTAATTGTTTAGCAAATTGAGGACCAACTTAAATTTTAAAATATTATTTATGAGTTATAATGAGAAATACGATAGTGTTGAAGTAGGATCGATTTGTTTTTGTTTTGCTTGTATTATAAACTAGTTGAATTCAGCTTAGCGATGTTTCGGAAGTTGCTCAACGTCTTTTAAAACTGAAGACTCTTACGAAGCGATATTGTTCGTGCTAAGTGCTGAGTAAACGAGAGTACGCTGAAAGGGTATTTATTTTAATTATCTGATTCAATATTGCAAGTTTAAGTTATAAAAATTAAGACAGAACAGAGCAAAACACCGGCCTAGTGCGTGCCGGACTTTGCACAATGAAGGGTTCCGTAGATGGAATGAATTTATCTCAAGAACAAACTTAACTTTTTAGTTGAAAAAATGTTCTCCCATACATCGATATACGTCACAATCAATTCTCCAACAGCAAATAAGTAAGTTTGTAAACACTCAATAAGTTTTTTTATGTGATAAAACTACAAATTAACGTTTGGACTTTTTCCTTTACTTGTTTTGCGAGACTTTGCTTCTTGGCTAATTTCAAGATTCTGGGTCAACTATTGGTAGCCCAGAGGGTTTTTGAGCAAGCATATATATGTCATGTAGGGCAAAAAGTTGATAACTGAGTAACATGATGAGAGAACACCGAAAATATATATGAAAAGTCCCGGATAGGAGCCCCGTAGTCAAGACTCAACTTTTAGATTTCAAAAAGGGCCAAAAATAAAGTGATCTTCAAAGCCGTTGATTTTTAGAGTTCCAAGGGACCGTAGATATACGTATTTGATATTAATATCAACTTGAACGTGCTTAGGTATGTATATACGACGGTATGTGACCTATACGAATATACAAAGAACGTCGAGTGTTTAAAAACTCCATATTTTGTTGAATAAGTGACGTTGTTGTCACGTCTTAGGTAACGTTTTCAAGTAACAAGTTAGCGACTCTCATCTCACATTGAAACAATAACAACACTGGAAACTTGAAACAAGTTATTTCAAAGCAAAAATATGTACTTTACCAACTTGTCTACAAAAAGCTTTCGAAATAAGATACAGGCTGGGCAAATAATAGGTATACACTTTATTTTTAAAATTTTATTCTATGAAATATAAAAAAATAAATTTCAAAAAGGGCCGGCAATTCAGTATGGAAAATAATCTCAGACAAATGTCCACCTCTAGCAGCATGGCAGATGACCTTTTTCACTGCGTTTTTCATGACATTTTCACACATTTCCTGTGTTATTTCAGTGACTGTGTCTCAGATATTTTGTTTTAATTCTTGAAGGTTCATTGGCCTGTTAGCAAAGACAAGTCCCTTTAGATAGCCCCACAAAAAAAAATCAGGAGCTGTTAAATCCAGGGATCTTGGGAGACAATCAATGTCACCGTTTCTCGAAATTAATGGACCCGGAAACGTTTATTTATTTATATATACTTTATTGTACACCACAAAAATACATAGCATAAAAAATACATTAAACACAACAAAATATACATTGGGCGTCCTTATCGCATTACTGCGATCTCTTCCAGGCAACCTTAGAATGGACAGTGATTTTCCTGGACATAAAATAGGACTGTCGTTGGTGAAAATATTATGTATATAATACACTAAAATAGATACAAAAGTATATACATCCAAAATTATAGATACATAATTACATACATACTATTATATAGGCAACGAAAAATAAAAGAACTGTAGATGATTGTTAGGACAACAAGATCACAACGACAAGTAGTGTTCCTTTACGAGTCTTTTGAACACCTCTAACGACTGCGCACGTTTTATTTCAACTGGTAATGCTTTCCACAACGAGCGGCCTGGACAGTAAAGGATTTGTCAAGGAAAGTTGTGGAATGCATGCATGCATAGGCATTTTGAGCTTCAAGTTATCTGATGACCTTAACAATTTCGTGTGAGAGTCGCAAAGAAACTGAAAACTTTTCTTGAGAGGGGTGGAAGGAAAAAGAGCACATTGAACAGAAGGGAAAGAATACGAGCATTCTGGCTCGTTCTTTTCAATGTCTCGATTATGGCTCGTGCCGCCCAACTGATTCAATTGCTGTAAGAAACCGGCTTTATCTGTTACAATGCCATGCTGCACAAATTTAATCACTAAACAAGAAGCCGCGAAGGTAATTGATTTTTACCAAAAATTGGCCGCAATTTTCTTAGAGTTTCCGCAATACATGATTGGGTTGAGTAGAATGTTTTAATAATTAAAACACTTTTCAGTCGTAAAACGCTCCATAACAAAGTTGCCGTATGTATACAAAATAATTTTCATGAAACAACTGTCAAATTTACCGCTAAAACAAAATGGCGGTAAAAAAAAGTTGTATACCTCCAAGTTGCCCACCCTGTATTTACAAGTAAGTAAAATATTAGTTATTGAGTGGCATTTCATAAGACTTTCTTTACGGCGAAGTTATTCTTAATCTCGTAAAAGGAAATTATTCGGTAAACAATTTTATGAAAGATCATGTCTAAGATTTCTAGAAACAAAATGCCACAAAAACGGCACAAAATAAAATGAGTATTTTATTCTGTAGCGTCTTTGTGGCATTTGTCAACTCAAAGCAAAGCTTTTGAGCACTAAAATGAAAGGAAATGAATATTTTCACATAACATAACATCAATCCTATATTCCCCAAGGTGTTAGGCAGAGGTGCACCTATTATTAGTACACATTTTGCACGTTATTTTTAAGTCCCATTTAAAAGAGGGCGAGCCTATAGCCATCAAACGGACAGAAAACCAGGCTCCGGACTGCAATTAAGAAATCTAGAGAATACAGATGGAAAACCCAATAACAATGAATAAATTAATATCTATTTGTACAGCGCCGTAGTCCACAAAAGCTTTATTTATTATTATTTATTTATTTCTATATCAACCTTACAACTATCACAGGCCTAACCAAATGCGACAGTGTACTTATCCACTTAAAATTACCTTATTTAACCTTACATACCTAACAATAAATAATATAATTTTTTACCTTACATAACTAACTATATTTAATAAAACTCTTGCGAATTCATTCAAAGAGCACGAAAAAATATCCAGTCTCTCATGGACTTCGTTCACCACACGGATTGTGACACGAGGGGTGCTTTCGCCAGTAGATTGGTTCTGGCCACGGTCACGTTTAGCAGTTGCGGGCAGCAGCTCATCATCATCAGCCTATAGCAGTCCACTGCTGGATATAGGCCTCTCCTATTGCACCCCATTCAACTCGATTTTCAGCAACTCTCATCCAGCTGCTACCAGCCATCCTGCGAAGATCGTCGCTGCACCTAGCCCGAGGGCGTCCTACCTTACGTTTGCCGATTCGCGGTCTCCACTCAAGAACACGCCTACCCCAACGGTCATCGGTTCTACGGTTAATATGGCCGGTCACAAAAGTTACTGCTAATAAATACTAAGTATGTATCATTAATTTAATATTTATACCGGAATAATTAGTAATCCTGCTTCACGACCGCAGATTTATTAAAGCTATTAGTGTTTTTATCGAATAAGCTGTTAATCAAGTGATATTACAAACTATGATAAACCGGTTCAAATATGCCATTACTCCAAAAACAAAATAAAACCTGTATTATATAAAATAATTATGTCTTTGCATAATTAATTTATTTAGGTAGGTAAACAGTTTTTTTTTTGCAGTACGGAGGCCAATTCTCGTAATTTAAAGCGTTCAAAATTTAGTCGCAGTCTCATCTCGGCGACAAACAAATGTCAAAAACTTTTCAAAATGTAGGGAAAATAAAGGTATTTTTTGACAGATTGAGACTGAGATCAGACTGTGAACGTTCTTAAAATTACGAGAATCGCCCCTATGGTTTATTTCCACTCTACAGATCATACTTAGTCGTGGTTCCTTTCAGCGTTTTTCTATTGGCCCTAGGGCCAAGTTTTGTAGATCCCGAACTTTATCTAGTATATTACAGTAGTAGTATAGGTATAGTTTAGAATCCACAAAAATTGGCTTAGATAAATAACCCACTATATATTGTCAGTTTGTCGAAATGGGTATCTCTCAAGGCTACATTTTAGTCCCTTTCCTGACCTTTCCTTTCATCTGCCACATTATGGTACCTACAAATCGAATTGGTTATGTAGGTAAGTACCTAGACTATTGCTAGTCTAGAACAAGATTCTCACATTTACAATAGTAAATGTGAGAATCTTGTTGCCATTTGGGCGCTGAGTGGTCGATGGGCAATTTGTCTGCAGACGATAGAACGTATGGAAATCTGTGCAAAAACGCATACGGACGACCAAACCACCGCGCGGCCGATGCTTGTCTCATGATGTCTGCACAGCGCCTTATGGACGCTTTGTGACTGGACTTGGCTGTGAATTTGGCTCAATTAAAACTTGTCCTCTTCAATATTGCAGCACCGTAAATCAAAGTCAGAGCTCTCTGCACGTTGTCTGTGCACGCAATTAAATGTGTATTTAAATGTTGCCAAACAAACTAATAAGCTTGCTTTTAGTTAGCAACTAATATATCTGCTATAAAACGTGACACTGGTGCATAAAAAGCCAGACCTTATGATGAACAAAGAAATAGACCTTTAATTTACATATCTAATTACGACTAATGTTCAAATGCATTTTAGAATAAGAATTTCAGTTTAGTTGAAAGCACACTCGAGAACAATCAGACATCGGGAGTCGGGACTTCGGGAGTCGGAACTATTCGGGACCGCTCGCATTAGTTAAATTAGGATTTAGAGCATTTACGTAGGAACTGCACCACTTCGGCCAAGGTACAACGCTACTAAAATAAACATCTTGAAACTTCATGAATGATTCGGATATCCAAATGGACGATAAGAATGCGATTGAAATTATTTTGGATGAGAGATTTATGTTATTATAAATTGATATTGCCTTTTAGTGTTGGTATGCTTGCTCTGTTGGATCCTTATTCATATTGAATGAAGTGTGTTTACTTTGTCTTTTATTGAAAAGATGTTTCATAATGACGATGATATTATACTGGCTATGTTTTACGAGTAAGTTTATTGAATTTTGTAAGATACATCTAAATATTTACTATACAATACACTGCGATGTATGGGACTACTATCAACCCAATCAACTTTGATGATGTAGTGATAGCATCATTTTATAGTTCCATTTTAGTTGTCCTGCCCATTTGAGTTCCTTAATACGCTCTCAGATATCGAAGGCCTTCGTCCGTCTTCGTATCCCGACGTTTGGAAGTCGTTCCATCGCACGGTCATAATTAAATCTGTGAAAGATAAATCAGGGATCCTTTGAAATTCCGACAATAATTAACTGTAGGTGCGTAACCTGAGATGACAAGATATTTCTGGCTCTACTAGAACTATAATAGACTAAAAGTGGAGAAGGTGGAATAAGCTTGTAAATAAATCGCCTGATACTAGCGTGTCAAAGATAACTCGAATGATGTCTATATAATCTAATGTGTTACGGAACTAAAATCAATTTTTTTTTTACTTGAATCTACCTACTTGGGCACTCATGAAACCTCAGAAGCTAGGTGTACGGTTCCATTTTGTTGTTTACTATGGAGAAGAACCGGCAAGAAATTCTTTTAAAAATGAAACTGACCTGTGAGCCTGAGCCTGTGAGTATATAAAAGATAATAAATAAGAAACTTTGATACTACAAACTAACGAGTCTATTTTAGCCATTTAATTAGAAACGCCCTTTCTCGTTATGAACAACATTCTGAGTTTGACAATATTCTGATGATTTATATAATTATGAATTTAGTTTAGCGCGTTACTTCTTTAATATTTGGGAAGCAGGAAAGTCCAGATGTTGAAATACGGGTTATGCTTTGATTCATGAAGAATTTTAACTTTAAACGTGTCGTAAACTTAGGCACCAGAGAGTATATTAAAATATTTGTGGATTTAAAAATAAATTGGAAGAAAATCAGAGAACAGACATCTGATACTGAAGCCAGTATCAGATGTCTCTGTTAATGGTTTTTGTAAAGATATTAATATAGAACATGAAATATTATAGAAAATGAATAAATATTATTATTCAACGGCATCTAAACATAAAATACACGAGCCTATAATGTTCCCACTGCTGGGACACAGACCTCCTCTCGGTGAGAGGGAGTGGGCCAGTGCGGGTTGTGAGATGTCACATGTCTTCGAATTTTTGGTTCTACGACATGCCGAATTCCTCAGTACTAAGTACCTATTGATTATCAATTTTAGTCAAGACTTCATTCTATCAATATCGTGTCATACATTATTTATTTAATAACTCATCCACTACAAAGTAAAAGCAGGTACCCATATTACCTTACAACTGACATAAATCTTCCGTGTAATAAAATCGTTTATTTCTTATTATAATCAAGTCGTAAGTTTGAACACAAATCTGACAACAAGTTGTCTATAAGGTCGTTGCGTTCGTTCAGACATCCGTGAGAAAATATATTGGCTTGTGGCTGATTAATTAGCTAATTCTCTAGCATTTACTCTCTAATCCAGGGGCTTAAAAGGTTTAAGGGAATTTATTGCAAGCCTTAGTTAAGTTGAAATAGGATTCTTTTTCGATAAAATATACTCATCCTAAAGTAAAGATGTGTTTACATTTAAGGTATCTATTTTTAATTAGTGGAAGATACTTTTCAGTTTAACTGGAAACTTTATTAAGTCAGGTAGGAACTTGAAGTGAAATTAATGAGGAAAATGGATGCCCTAATACATTTAAAAAAAAATATTATTATCTTTCCCATTAATCAGTATCCCAGTACTTAATATTGATTTTCACGCTCTAACTATTACATCATTAATCAGTACCTACCCCTCACTTATCAAGGATACACGTATACCTGTAGTCGGTAATGAAGTTACGTCATGCCATGTTAAGTTATGGTGTTGATTTTGCATCTTCCAGCATTAAAGAAAGCCTTATTTCCAGCAAATTAAAATAGTATAAGTATTCAGTACAACGAGTCTTTTTAATGTTCAAGATGAGGGTAGAACGTAATTATTTTTGCATTTGCATTGCAGTGCGATACATTTTTCATAACTGGGGCCGGAAGATACGGAAAAATATCTTGCGTTGATAATGTAGATTCGTATTTTAGCTTTACAAAGTACATATGTAAATAGTCCTCTCACCGTGTCAGCCGGCGACAGCGACACAGACTAATTTCATTCTTTTCGTGAGCTCTTTGATATCTTGCAAAACCAAATTTGGTCAAACAATCATAAAAGTTATAATCACACAGAATGTCCCATGCAGTCACATTGTCACATTTAAATGTCACAATGTCAATGTCACATTTAATCTAAATCTATACTAATAATAAAACCGAAGAGTTTGTTTGGTTTTTTGTTTAAACGCGCTAATCTCTGGAACTACTTGCCAGTCGGATTTGATTTTTTTTTCATTTAGTAGCCCAATTCATGAGGAAGACTTTAGGCTATTTAACATCACACTAGAACCTCCATAAGCCAAAAAAAGTCAAAAACAAATGTTAAGTGAAATCGAAGTAATAGCGTGGGCAGGCGACGCGACGCAGTGGTTAAGGGCCGAAATTTCACCCAGACGAAGTCGCGGGTAAAAACTAGTTAAGTATAAACCTGCCATGATTTTGGGAAACCAGTGTTTGACCGTTTTATTGTAGCGGTCATTGTCATTGCGAGGCCCATATTCATCATAACTACATACAACTACAGTAGTTACACAGTATAATATGATTCGTATTGTTAAAAGCAGGACGTCCATAAAATCCTAAAGCCCAATAAAAAGTAGTGTTGATTATACCATCTATCAGAGTCGAGCAGTATATTGTATACTCGTACTAGATTAGCTACGCGCGCATATTTCACATTGAGATTTATTGAATAGTTGTTCAGAGCTAGAATCAAATCATTCTGTGCAATTTAACGTTCCCACCACAATGTTGCACTGGTATTATCTGCACTATGATAGATACTTACCTACACGTGCATTGTTACATATTATGTTGCTAATTTGCATCCTGATAAAAGAGCTGTCATTACAAGATCAAAGATTCAGGAGTCGCGCCAAATTACAGTTTTATGGTCTCTTAGTGTGAACTAGTTTGAATTGTAAAATTGCCTGTGCGTGAACTGACAGTTGTTTCAATTATTTACGTAATCTCATTACTTGTTGGTTTAATCAAGTTACAAACAGACATATGTCTTGTAGCAATTAACTAATTTATCGTTGCGTAACGTTACTTCGAAGTTAGAACATTTTATATAGTTACATAAAGTAAGTAGTTATAATTATGTTACTACAAAATACTTGCCCGCTACCTTTTCGCTGTATTATTGCTAACAGTAAATAAAAACAAAACATTTTATCTGCTTTCGTGTATTTTATTTAGGCCATGAAAAAGCCATTTTAAAAGTCTGCATGCAACAGAATTTTTTGCCAGGTCTGAACAAAGCCATATCCTGCAAAAACCTTCCCCAAAGCCTAGTCTAAATTTGGTACACAGTTAGCTTTTTGTAACCAAACAAAACATGTTCATTGTCTAAGGCTACCCGATGGCAGATAAGCACAAAATCCTTCCTGAAATTCAAAAATGTTACAGCCTGGGCCAGTTACTGGGTGGTGAAAATAAACTAGTGACAACTTCACAGATAAACTATCTACCATAGGTATAGTCAGTCATTTATTCATTAACAATAATTTGTATCTGAATTTACATAAAATAAATTAAATAAGAAATTTAATTACACACAAACAATTTGATTTTACAAAATTAATTAAATTACATTTTTTTGCTAGCCTTCGTTGTCCCGTTCCTGGGTCCTGGCCTCCACTCCGTCCATCTTTCCATCATCCAGTTTTGACGGAACCTATCCTATCCTAAACATATATTAATTCTATATCAATTCTACATAATCATATACATATTAATTCTAGATAATACAATAATTAGATAGGAACTACAAATCTTCAATTGCATTTAGACATTTGTTCAAAAGGAAATCTTTTAGTTTAGTTTTAAAAGAAAGTGTGAACCGTACTTTTCAGATGTAAAGGCAACCTGTTAAATAATTTTTCTGAGCACACAATACGCACAGCAATGAAGAAAAATAATTCATATTCAATTTTTTAGATTGCTGGCTGGAATAAATAAACGCCGAGATTGAATAACACGGGTTACCATTCAGTCTTCTGCACAGTTTCATACTTTGTAAACAGGCACAATAGACGTATGCCGCCTCGCCTGTTTATTGATTCGCGAGGTAAACAGGAATATATGTAGCCTGTTTCTGTGCCATTGCAATGTAAGGATTCACACCACTGGAGAAAGGAAATATGTACAAGGGACCTATTGTGCTAAACATAGACCTGTAAAAAAACATCTCACATATCGCTCCACGATAATAAGCTGCTTTTGGAATTGCGAGAACAACACAACCTTTTCTTATCGACTATAATAATTTACTTTTTAATAGCAACGAACACAATCTTAATTGCAAAGTACGATGTTACGATATTGCGACGATACGAAGTTACGATGTATACAAGATCAAATTAAATTAACTAGCGAAACTCAGCAGATGTTATGGTATCGATATCTAAGGGAGCGTTCAAGTAATACGTAACACAATTTTTGAAGATTTTAGAAATGTAACGCACCGTAACGTTTTTCTGTACTCCCCTTCCCCCTCCCTAAACGTTACGTAACATTTAAGTGACCATTAAAGTCACAATTATGTTGAACAAAGTATGTACCTTTGTTATTGTATTAATTGCGTTTGCAGTAGTAATAAACAAAAGAAGAGATTTTTAAAAGTAACGTACAATACAATCGAGGGATTCCCCGTAAAACAAACGAAAAGGGTTGCCAATTTGGAAGATTCTAATTCCCTAGCTTTTTTATTAAAATAAAAAAACGTTACGTAACGCGTTGTTTAAATTCTCCCCCTCCCGCCCTTGTAACGCACCGTAACGTTTTACAAGACCCCCCTCCCCCCAAATTACGTTACGTAATACTTGAATGCTCCCTAAACACGAGGAAATAAAAATACTTGATGTTTATTTTGGGGGTCAACGACCGCTTTTTACTTGAAGTATCAGTTGAAAAAATCTGTTTAGTTATGTTTTATCGTGTTTAGCTATCGACACCCATCACGTTTGCGGAGTTTCGCTAGCTAATTTAATTTGACCCTGTATATAACTATGTTACCTATACAAAGATATTATACGTCGTGATTCGGTAATTGCTACAAAGACACTACCAATGTCTCTGCCTACCTACCGCCTAGTATTATTATTTTCGCATGGATTCTGCCAATCGATGCGAAAATAACAATAGGGACTGTAATCAGAAATCAATCTCCACATGTAACAATTATTCTGAAACAATTCGTATCATCCTCCCCTGCATTTATTCGAAACAGGCAAATAAGTTATTTAGATTAACTAAACAATGTAGAATATAGATTGTCTATTTGGTCGGGAGTAATAAAACAGTCCTTCATTTTATTGATGTAATTTTTCAGGCATACTAGACGGTCTGGGAGCTTCGCCTGTCTAGTAAGAGAATTAATTTGTATTAATATTCCCGTCCTCAGGTTGAAATGGACCTTAAGCTTGAAGTACGTACCCAATACACTTAATGGTTATTAGAGTGCATTGTTCAAGGAGACCCCTTTTACCTAATTGGCCCGTATGGTCTGTTAAATTAACTTCTTGTACCTTTACCAGGTTCACTTTACTCACAGTTGCCTACTTGATTTTTCATTAAAGTATATTCGATGTCACTTATATTTTGAGTGGCACTTAAAATGGACCTTATTGCTGGGGTTTTAAAATAACTTAATGCAACGCTACGTAATGACTGTAAATGTGGTCTGCAAAAGTTGACCTTATGTAGTGCAGGCTGGCAGTAAAATAACTGACGCACTTGTCGTCATTTTAAGAACGTTCACAGTCTGATCGCAGTCTCAATCTGTCAAAAATATTTCTAATTTCCCTGCATTTTTGTCAAGTTTTTGATATTTGTTTGTCGCCGAGATGAGGCTGTGACCAGATTTTGAGCGTTTTAAATTACGAGAATTGGCCTTCTGCGAACTGCCAAGCGAATTTAGAATGAGCTTTCAAATTTTTGTTTCAGGTTTTTGTTTGGAAATACCAGTGATCGTGTAGGCGCGTCCATGTAAACACATCGCTTAAAATAAACGCAGTAAATATAACGTTGTAAAATTTTAATGTAGACACAATATTCTACGCAACAAACACATCACAGTACTTAGACAAAAAGCTACGTAGTAAGAACTTATCTAATACAACACAAAGGATACTTCATTTCAATGAAACCGCAGTCTTAAATACGTCAATAGCATCTAGTTATATACTCTCATCACACGCCTCATTGTATCGTTCTCAGACAAATCCTACTAGCCATGCCCGCGGCTCAATCCGCGCGGAATGTTTTTAATTTTGCATGACGACCGAGAGAACCCTTTGAAGGCCAAAGAATCTTTTTCTCATCTCATCTTCTTTATGTAACTACTGAGCTATTTTTATGTAACTTTATCATTGATTTCGATTGGTCAATAGTGAGAATGTAAATGATAAAAGATATATTTATAAATTGGTTGAAAAACACTTTTACACTTAACAAAGCTAACTTATATTTTTAAACTAGATGAGTTTAGTGTTTCCTCTCTGACTACTCTGATATGAAAGGCCAAAACAAACTCGGAGGTCACAGTCTCTTTTAAAGTCCAGACATAATCTTGCTCAGACCATATGAGGACCATGCAGTTTAATATCTGAGATACTCTTTTGAGGAAAAACCCACACAGAATTGAGTGGACCCGATCGATTCTGTAACCATCTCACCGTGAAAACTTATGTGAAGTGAGCGTGGAGTGAGCTGTCATTCCAACTAATGCTAGGGATTGACACTATTTACAGCTCACTCTAAGCTCACTTCACCTAAATTTTCACGGTGAGATTTTTACAGAATCGATCGGCTGTCCAGCCATAAGAGAATAACTTCCAAATGGGCAGCAAGATAGATTTGATTTTTTTTGCATTTGTCATTGGTAGATTTTTGGAAAGTCTTATTGTATTTATATTTATAAATACTTTATTGTACACACGGCTACACATCAAGCTATGCATTTCCAGTTTTAGCTGACCTCGTATTGTATAGGTTTTTCGTACAATCAGAAGGCAGCTTATATTGGTTTTGTATAGCTTGTTGTGTAGCCGTGCGTACACCACAAAAAACATAACAATTTTTTTTTATCGAATACTTTCTTAAAGTATACAATGGGCGGCCTTATCGCTTTCTGCGATCTCTTCCAGGCAACCTTGGAAAGGACAGTGATTTGCCTTGTAAAGCAGATACACAGATATATACATATCCTAAATAATGAAGAGATTGAGATTTGAGAGAGATTGCAAAGAGGGGGATGTTCTATTCTTAGCCTGTGTCCATGAGTCTTCGTGGTCATACCTACGGTCACATCTAAGGGGCGCATACCTTCAAGTACTCACATAACCTTTTTATAAGCGTTTCTAAGGGTGTAGTGCCATGGTGTTATATTTTATGGCAACGGTCTGCCCCCAAACTGCCTATTACTATCCATCTCATTTTATACCGCGACCAATTTTCAATACCACTCAGCTTTTTTTATAAAAACACAACGTAATATCACGCATTGCTGTCCCAAAGGGTTGAGCAGACCTTATAGTTCACTCACATTTATTTCGTCAGTTATGTCTAAGTCCCATGTAATAGGGGACGAACCTAGTGCCATCAACCGGGCACAAATCCAAACCTGGGACTCGAACCCAGGACCTCATGCTCAGCAGTAGTGCTTGCCACCACTAGACCAACGAGGCAAAAACGAAACTTATAAAACTTTTTTAAAATGTAGAATAATTAAATAAGGTAAATATTAAAATACTTGTTGTGAAACTTATGTTAGTTCTGGATTATTTTATGGTCTATATATTATTACATTTCTGGCTTCTCAAAAACTTTTCTCTATCAGGGTCGCGGTCAAAATTTGGGGAGGTAATACAATATTTTGGGTTGTTTATCATATCATGTTATCGATACCCGATATTTGAGAAGGGAGCAACTGTATGCGGTTTATTTATCGTTGTTTGCATAATGTTGTGTATTTTATCCGACGGAAGATAGAATTTGTAGTGTTGCGAAGAAGTGTATTGATTTTTACGGATTTTACTATTCTCGATACGGTTTCATGGATTTTATCAGGACATACTTTTCTGTAACGTATGTTTTTTATGACTTAGATGGACTGACCCAGCGGGATAATTGCGTAACACACTATCAGTAGCAATAGGTTTCATTTTGACAGTTCAACAACATCCATTGCGTTATTTACGTTGTTGAGCAGACATATTTTTCGAACTTAAGAAGAAATAGATTAGCAATGTCTTTCAAAATGATTCAGATTGAGATTGATAGTGTATTACGTAATTAGGGTTCAGTTGTCTGTATAGTGGTCGGGAGTGGACAAACGTAGCGGTGCATGGTGTGGCAAATTAGGGAGAGTCAATTACATTGGACTTTTCCGTTAGACTGGGATAGTGTTCAAACAAAATTAGAAGAGACGATAATATATAACCCTTCTTTGGCACTATAAGGCAAAAGCTATGAGTAAGATATTTCTTTTAACGAGGTGAAATAATTAGCCAATCAGAAATTGCCATAAGCAAAATAACTACTAATAGAATACGACTTGACTTAAGTGGTTTTAAATATAGGATACTTTATTGACTCAAAACCTTTATCAATATTTTTAGGGTTCCGTACCTTTTTTTTTTCTGGGTGGGAAATCATCATATGACTTCTTCCGTTCTGGGCGGAGTAGGAGGGCGTGTCAGACTTTTACTGACTAAAACCCACCCGTGTTCCTTCAGTTGCCTATGCCAGGGACCACGGTATCTCTTTCGAACAACCCGCGGCCCTGGCAGGCATCGGCCCTAGCAGACCCCGTCAGTTTGTGCTGACATCTCTTTGAGGCGTGCGTGGAACACAACGCGCCGTCGACTCGGGCCTGGTCCTTGCCGGGCGGCGAGCTGCCCATTGCTCGCCGCCCGCAAGCCCGCGCCGACGGTGGCCGGGAGTCGGCTGGTGACTCCCGACGTCCAGGGCGTCTCCTGCGGCGACTAGGTGCGTGGGGGCGCAGAGATTGCCTCTCCCTCACACGCTCCGCCTCCTCCTTTGCGAGCATTACTGCTTCGCAGAAGGAGGTGACGGCTTCCCATGCACTCTCGCTTCGTACCATGGCCTGGACCAAGGCCGGACGCGAGAGATCGCCGCCGCCGATCGCCGCCACGAGGACGCGGCGGTGCTCCGCCCAAGCCGGGCAGACCTCCACCGTATGCTCCGCCGTGTCCTCCGGGCGATCCACACAGTAGTGACACCCTGGCGTTTCCTCCCGCCTTATCCTGAACAGGAACCTCCCGAAACAACCGTGTCCGGTGAGGACCTGCGTCAGGCGGAAGGTGAGGGCGCCGTGGCGCCTCTCCAGCCACTCCTCAAAGAGGGGACTTATCGTCGCAATTATGGCGTGCCCAGGGGTTTCGTACCTCAAAAGGAAAAACGGAACTCTTATAAGATCATTTCGTTGTCAGTCTGTCAAGATCATTTTTCTCAGGAACGCGTGGAGTTCTCAAGTTGATATTAATATCGAATACTCAGGGCTGCAATTCCTTGAAGTAGTGAAAAATTAAATTTCTACGAGTAAGTCAATGCAATCAAAAGATACGATCTTCCGTTTATGCCGCATATTTATTTGACCCTCGCAAGGGAATCAAAACCTATAGGGTACTGCCCGTTGACCTAGAATCATGGAATTTGGCAAGAGGCAATGTCATGTATGTAGCACAAGTAAAGAAAAAAATCCTAAAACCGTAAATTTGTAGTTACGTTACAAATTTGTACGGAACCCTCGGTGCGCGAGTCCGACTCGCACTTGACCGGTTTTTTATTATGACGTACCTACTCCATTCAAACAATATTTATTCGTTCTCCGCGGAAATGAAAGTATCAACAAAACCAGGGCTATCTGTCATACTAACGTTTCCCTTCCAAAATTGTGTTTTAAACGACAGACATTTTTCAGTTGTCAAAAGACACTCGCGGTAAGTTAATGCTATGTAATGCCTCGAATGTTAAAAGGGCTTTATGTGTTTGGAACACAGATTCAAGAAGTGAGCGGGATAAATATTTTAGCTACTTCAAGGCCACTGCTAAAATTACTTTGTTTAAACGTATAATCTTTCTGCCTTGGTAATCCAATAATTTGGAATCTTCGCAATATTTCGTTTTCTGCCATCCATCTTTATCAACCCTCATCTCGGTGTTTACTTCCTTCTGAAACATGGAACCTTCCTGAAACACATCCATCATTTTATTGGTGTATCCCACTTCTCTTCCACTTAATAACGTATCAATGTTGAGGGTGTCAAGTGTCAATCTTTCGCTAATCCTTTAAAGTAAGCTTAGTTTTTAAGGGGTGACCATTTTCAATCTTAACACTACTTTGACTGTCCTTAACTTTAGGGGAATTGACTACATTATCGTGGTCTGTCTATACTTATGAGAAACAGGAGTTTTGACCGTATCTTTGTGTGCTTTTTAAGCATTTGCCTAATTTTGCGCATATTGTGGCACCAATTTTGTTCTCTTGACACTTCTCCGCTGTTTTGAGTAATTCATTGTGTGTTGCCGGCACTCGGGACCGTCATTCTTCAGTTCCTGCACATCCTTGGAGCAGGAACTGCCGGATGAAAAACTTCCGATAACACGTCGTGCGGCTTCGTTCTCGAACCTTGAAAAAGGTCCCGAGTGCCGGTAACACACAATGAATTACTTCAAGCGGAGTGCGGTCGGAGTCTGTAATTGATGCTGTAACGCTTGTCGATAGGCAGGATTTACAGCACTTACTGCTTTATCTTTTACTTTTTATTATGCTATTATAACTATTTTTCGTCCTTCATATTGACGCGTTAGATTTATCGCTCACAAAGGGGAAGTTCAAATAGTGAATTTTCGTATAAAATAATTCAGTGGCTATTTTCAGCGCCCTTAAAAAGCGATAAACATCTAAGAGTTTCCTTTTCCTTCGAGTTCACAAGCTACGTCCGTTCGGAAATGTTTTCTGAACGGGCAGTACCAAGAGTGCGCTTTACAAAATAAACGGCGCGGCTATTATTGGCATTCTTCCGACACCATATTTGGGTCTCAGCTGTTGTTGACGTTTCGTTAAGTTCGATTTTTAAAGTAGTAACTGGCCATCTTGACTGCTGGATCGAGTCTTTTGAATTTTTAAATTGAATGTCCGTGGAAATCGTCGAAGGTTCGTGGTCTTAACAAACGGAACCAAAAAGGTGTACCTACTCCTATTGAGATCAATGACTATTAGAATCAGAAGCCACAAATGTGATATTGATGATTTTTATATGTAAAACTGGATACGATTTTGATCAATAAATGGCTATAACGGTTATAAACATTATATTATCATAATTATAACTTAGAGAGTTAGTCTATTTGCTTCATTAAAAGTGTATAAAAGTTTCATCAAGTTAATTGATGTATACATAAACTAAAGTTAGTCAGTAAATACAAACCAAATCTAACTACTTAAAGGTTGTTAGCAGTGACTGCAAATGGTAAGCAGGTATGTAGTAGACACGCATGTGCGTTGCCTTTGCAAAGCATTCGTGGCGTTTATTTACCCCTTCAATCAAATAATCTTATCTATATAAAAATCAATGGCCGTGCAATTGTCTCGCAAAAACTTTAAGCGATTGTGATGAAACTTTGGTAAGTTGTTGTGTGCGTGTCGGAGAACCAACGAAAAAAGCGTTGCAATTTTTTTTTTTTTGTACTTACACTCAAAAACTTACCCAAGACATAGGGGCTGTTTACCATAATTCGTTTTCCCAGTCTGTATATATTTCAGCGGGATTGTCCGAAAGGGTTACCGCTACCCCGGAACATAAAGGGCGAAGGAAGGAACATGGGTGGGTTTTAGTCAGTAAGAGTCTGACACTCCCTTCCGCTCCACCCAGAGCGGGGGGGGGGGGGGGGTCATTTGATGATTTCCCATCCGAAAAAAAAAATAAGTCTGTATATATTGTATCGACGTCTGTATATTATGACGGTGAAGCTAATATTACACGTGTAATATTAAAAATTAGGCTCGGTTCTTTTTATCAATTCACAAACTAGATTAACGACTTAACTATGATCTCATACCTACCTACTTACTTATCTTTTACTTAATTATCGTTCATTCCTACCGAGAATTAATCATCTTGTTAGTACTCGTAGATGGATAACACCCCTCTGTTTTTGTCGGGGGTTAAAAAACGTCAAAATGTTGTAAAGTCATCATTATTTTTAAAATTGTGTGCTTCTAAATCAACGGCCCCACACGTTTTTATCTCATGATGTTAAACGGATTATCTCATTCCTACGAAATATTGTTATATTCATTTAAAAATATACCATTATCGATCTTATTTCAAAGTAAAATAAAGTCCCAATTTTTATGTCATTGAAAATCGTGGCACGCTGTGTTTTGCCGCGTTAATGACAGGCCTAAGCATTACTTAATTGGTATTTTAATGTATTAACAAACGACAGAATCCGGTTTGATATCATTACACTGTCTACATTTGATGGCCATTAGTCTTCGTTATCAGGAAGCTGTTCTGTCTGTATTGAGATTTACATTTAAAATGTTGGTTTTAGAGAAGGACTTCATTACCATTTACTTCATACATGTGCCGTTTTTACTATAAAATAGAATTTAGTTGTCAAATTCAAATATCAAAAGAGTTGATAGTTTTAGCTACGAAGTTATTTAGTTTGCACTCAAAAGCAACTCGAATAACAGTAAAATAATATGTAGGTCAGAAACGTATTAACAAACGATGCCAAAGCTAAACTTTACAAACAAACTTTGCATGGTCCATTTCATCATTATTGTTGAGCATTTCCCTATAGGTACGATAATAAACACAGCAATAGGTATCTGTTCCTACCCATTACTTTTTAAAAGGGAAAACTGTAAATATATACCGAAAATGAAAAGATATGGGCCAACGTATGACGTGACTCGCATGTAGCCATTACAAATATCTTACACCTACGGAGCTTACAGCCGCCATAAGAAAAGAAACTCATGGCTGCTCAGTACTGAACATTGATAAAGAACTTCTACATAATGTATTCAGTTAGTAGTAGTAGTTTCCTAATATTTGTTGGTACGGAAAAATATTTCCCCTATGAGAGTAAACAGTGCGTAGTAATATAGGAAGATATTTATATCATGAATAGGTACAGGAAAGATTGCCTAAACTCATGAGCTTAAGAGCGATAATAGCCACGCTTAGAGCCTTCCTATCTGCCGAGATTAGTGTCAATAAGATATTGTCAGATGTGAAGAGGATGCTGCTATCCATCCTAACGTTAAAACTACTTAATCGCTTTCATGCCAACAAGTATCGCTCATGTTTTATTAATATTGTTAATAATACAATAGGTATTACCAATTTTATTCCGTAGTTATTTTTATGAAATTTTCTATATCAGAAAAATCTATTTTTTTAGCTCCAAATTCAGATCGTTCGTGAAAATCTAATTTAGGAAATATTTTCTTGCTTACGCAAATATTTTCGTGGAATTTACAAAGTATATTGACGTTATTATTATGTCTAGCGGTGGTATCGGTAATCAGAGTGGATGTCACCTTCAGCGCCTCACTTTAATTAGATTCGATTCGATCCCAAACATTACTTCATGTTACTTTCATTAAGTACGGCAATTTCGACGACTGAAATCCAATAGGTAGCCGTAATGAAAGCGTAGATTAAAAATACGGGACCTCTTTAATAGAAAATAACGGTTATTTGCTGGGACCGCAATTCTACTAGAATGCGTTATAATCACTTCTCATCCAGGACTTCATATGCATGTACTATCAAGGCATCATACAAATAACCTACGAATATTATAAACGCGAAAGTTTGTGAGGATGGATGGATGTTTGTTACTTTTTCACGCAAAAACTACTGAACGGATTTGGATGAAATTTAGCACACATATAGTTTATAACCAGGATTAGCAGTAGTTTGGCGTGAAAGAGTAACAAACATCAAATTCATCCATCCATCCATCCATCCATACATTCACGTTTATAATATTAGTAGGATAGGATAATCCATCCTATTAGGATATTTATTTAGAACCTTATAGTGTCGAAGTAATTTTCAAAACCTTTTACTAATTTTAGTTAGTTATTTTTTTTTTTTGTTTAATAACCTAATTTTGTCTCTCATTTTGTAGCTTGCTGTAATGATTACTATACACATATTTATAATATACATAGTTAACACGTGCTGTTATAAGTCAACCATTTATGACGGGGAACAGAACTGTTTCTTATTTTGTAACCTACGAGTATCTAGGAGAGCAGTACGGCACCCACTAACTAGATTAAGAAACTTTATACTTGTGCTTTATATTATATTACTTTGCCATGTAATCTAGTCCTAGTTGATCAATAAATCTTTAATATTTATTTATTTATAATTCCTAAGTTAGAGCAGGGTTTCTGTAGGTACATAATTTTAGTTCCTTGTCTTTATAAATAGGTACATCATGGGCTAGGTATCTACAAAACTCATCACAGTTTAATATTGGCAGGTGTCACTTTGTCCGCGTGAATCGATGGTAAATGAGATGGATCTTCTATTCCCAGCCAGATAACAAGTTTTACAGCTAAAATTAATTTTCTTATTCGGAATGTCCAAACCGGTGTCGTATGACTCATTTTATCTGGAAATTAATGGCTGCGACCATTTGACCTGTGTTTATGTCCACCTGTATATATTTTTATAGTTGATGAACCCCTAAAACATCGTAGTATTGTTTGTTACTGTAAGGTACATAATATTCTTTTATTTATGTAATTTTAGATCTATGTAATTTTAAGTCCAAGATTAATCTTGCGGAATTTGAATTACAAGACCTACCTAATTATAACTATCTACATAAATATTGTAGGCATTTAACCAATATCAGAAGCCCAATTCTCGTAATTTAAAACGTTCAAAATCTAGTCGCAGTCTCATCTCGGCGACAAACAAATGTCAAAAACCTGTCAAAATGTAGGGAAATTAGAGGTATTTTTGCCAGATTGAGACTGAGATCAGACTGTGAACGTTCTTAAAATTACGAGAATGACCCCTCAGTTCTATTACATATTGAGGGGTGACGGGATGATATTCAATCATTCCCTCAAGAAAGAAGAAGTAGAAAAGTAATCCCTATAAAGAAATCAATTTTAATAAAATACGAGAACAGCCTTGACCGATGTTGTGCGGAACTCTGAAATATTTCGCGATGCTGGGGCCATCAAATCTTATTCCGTTTCAAAGTTATTCTGCCAAATTCTTCGCTTCTTTATTTTATTGAACCTTCATTGGATCTATTTTATTATTTTTCTACGGATTACATTTTATTTAGTGATAGGTTGAAGAATAAAACACGAGTAGGTACACCAGTAAAGTTTTAAGATGTCATGTTTTATTTGACTATGGGTCAAGTTAACAGAGCAAACTTATCAAGTTACAAGTTTACAACACAGACAGTCTTTTTCTGGATAAAAGGCTGTAGCATCTTGTCATATGTCGAACCTTGGGTCTACGGAATCCTAAGTTCTATAACCACATAGAAAGCAGCTGATCACTGTCTCTTAAGATACAGGTCACCCTAGTTTAGAGAGGCAGGGCTCACCCAATTCATGTACAGACCTTGTGGTTATAGGATAATTATGTAGTACCTGTCTTTATTCTTACGCCAACCAGTTGTAATCCATCTTTTACCAAATGTTAACCATAACAAATACATACGGGGATTCTCGTCTGTAACTTATTTGAAATAAATCAATTTATTATTATTATAGAAATACTTATTTTGCTGTTGATCTTAGAATTTTTGATGTTGTCGATCTTGATTTAAGCCTAATATGAATAAATTAAAACTGTACATCTTATCTGTCGGATACGAAACTTTTTCCTTGTACATATACAAATGAAGTACTTTATCAAATTTGATAATTAGTTATTCACATGTTACTTTACGTTAATTACTTAATCTCGTTACAAAGTCAAGGTTGATTTTTAACCACACGGATTGCTCTACTTTTGCATATTTAAGTTGTATCAGTTGTAACTTGTAACCTCGAATTCTTTCCACTTTATAAATGCGGTATCATTTTAAAGTTTTTTTTTTTATCAAAGTAATCAAATTTTATGGCGCAGTCGTTAGGATGATTTGGATTCCGGTGTTGTGATTGTAGTGACAGTTACGAGCACTAATATTTCAACACTTGGAAACTTTCAAGAGCGATTTTTACGTGAAATAACGAAAACAATAATGCAATACGACATACGACACATTACAAAAACCTATGGGTTCGAAAATACTATGATCGTAGCAAAAAAAAAAAAATAAAGGTGTAAATTGCTTTTGAATAAAGCCAAGAGTATAAAAAACTTATGCTTGTGACTGTACGATTGGTACAAAATAAAAGTTCTGATTTATTTTCAAAATTCAGCTACGGAGGGATGTACGTTAGAGGTTAGACCCTACTCTCACTGAATTTGAATTTTACATGTCATAAACACTGAATTATATTTTAGTTTGAACTTAATTTTAGGCTATAAATTAAAGACCAAAAGTAATCATAGTAGTGTAGCGGTCATTGCTGTCGAGTTGACGAATTATTCCAGTTTGTTTAGTGACCTGATTGTTATTTCAAAATATATTAAAAGTACAAAAAAAAAGGGGGGTTAATTAATTACGCTCCTGGGTTGAAAATATATGTTTAACAATGAACTTCAAAAATAAGGTTATAAAAATAACGAGAATCATCTTTCTCCTGCACTTTCCCAATTTATTGGAGGTCGGCGCAACAGGTCTTTTCTACCATACCTCTCTATTAGTCATCATCTCGGTAGTCACCCCCCTTTGGTTAGAAATTACTGGTTCAAGGAAGGGGTCACACAGGAAAAAAATAAGAATGCATTTTATATTTTTTGGTAGGTTTAACTAGAAATCAGGTAGGAAAATTGCACTCTGATTATCACAGTGCAATTTGCGATGCGAACATACTAATATAACTAAATATAAATAGATAAACAGAATAATTGCTGAAAATAAACATACTTAATTTTCATGTCACGTAAAAATGAAATACAGTGTTGAAAATCATTATTTCTCCAAACCCAACAGACACTTTACCAGAGAAAATAGCACCTAATATCGTAAGACTAAAGTTCACTTACCTACGGCTAGAACAGGATACGGATGGTAATATCTTCAGTAACCTTTATTAGGCTCTTCCCACCTTAAGTCGCGAGAGAGCCATCGCCGATAAATAAGGGGTTAAGGGATCATCCAAACACATTTAGGTTTCATGATAAAATATTTTATAAATAAAGAAATATTTGGAGGCAGTACGTGAAGGCCCGTAGAAAGAATTTTGCTGTTTATTGTGGTGACCGATTTTTTTTTTATCTCATCAGAGATGAAATATTTTTTTTTTACGAATTACGTTTATTTGTTAGAATCAGAATCAGAACTTTCAACTTTCTTTCTTTGAACTTTCTTTTTCTTCCTTTCTTTTGTCAATTTCTAAATTCTTCTGTAAAACACCGAAGAATTTAAAAATTCTTGGCAAATTCGGTTTCTTATTTGTGTTGGAATAGCAAAAACTATGCGATCCTATTTCAACACTGTAGTCTTCCTCATTCTAATTCTTAAATATTTATTCTCATATAATATATTTCACTAGCCGAAACCGCTCTTACCATTTGACTGAAATCTTTACTTTCTCATAGTGCCTTCTTTTAGCCTTGCGTGGGTGGGATCACACGACCCACGTAATATATAACGCTAACAGTTTCAAACATATTTATATTTTTTCAGTTTCAAACATATTTAAGTAATATGTATTTAACGATTCTTAAAACTTAGGTTGGTGTTACTGAAACAGGTAGAATTTCAAAGCATTTTAGTGAGCATGACCATGCAATTTTATTTTATTTCAAATTCAACGGTTCATCATTAAAACATCGATTAATAAAACCGAATAACTTGAATCTGCTAGAAATCGACCCACTTTCGTTTTTTTTAAAGATAAAATTACAATGTACCGTATTTGAACCGTTAATATCGCTAAAACAAGGACGTATCTATGACATTGACTTTTTTTGGAATTAAATTTCCACAGAATATTTAAAATTAATTCTAAAGCAGGCAAAATTGAATAACCCCCGTTTACCTTCTCATACTCAGTAGTATGAAAATTCCATTGATCTTTTTGGTACTACAAAACCTGATAAATCAGCAGATTTTTAAAACAAAACAATGTTAAACTGGTAGGTACGGAGCCAAGGACGTTAGGTAGTAACTTTTATGGTTAAAGCAGCCCCTAGTAAAAAATTGAACGTGTGCAAGACCGGTACTTTATGGAGACAGCGTGTTTACACCATTAAAATAACGTCGAACCAAAAAAAGTTGCCAGATTAAAAACAAGTTATTTTAAAATTTTAATTGCTAATTCATATGCACACGGTACGCCGGGGAATATTCGTATTTATTTCGCTTACAAACTTTGCTTTTTATATAAATACTTTTTGTTCGTTTTTTCTTGAATCTCGATACTGTTTATGTGATACTTGGGTAACGGGTAATCCCAGCCAAGCCCTGGGTTTCCCAGGTTATATTTAGCGTGATTGCTTTGAGCTTATTATAGCAGTCATTTAACTGGCAGGTAACGATAGTGCCCTACAGTGCGGCCGACGAGAGAATGCGTTCTTGACACCTGTCAGTTTCATACAAACGAATAAGTGTTTTACGAATTTGATCTTTATTAGCTACTAGAAATATCGTACTGTGCGTGCGTGTGTCAGGGACGCATTCTCACGACACCCGGACTGTAACTGGGCAGTTCTCTATTTGTGATGTCACCCGACGTCAGTAGTATTTATTCTCGATAAATAGATGGAAAATTTCATAAAATCTAGCTTGTGAAACTAGAACATGCGAGCTATTATGTAGTTGCTTCCACGTTTGCATCTCTTTGAATAAGTTCTGGGACATGGAACGTACCGTGCAATCAGTGCTAGTATTGTTTGACTTTCTAAGCTAATCTAAGGAAAGTCGTAACTTAGCAACACGACAGGTTTAAATGGAGATGAGAATATTTCTAAAAGTAATTCCACAATCCGTTAAGTTGATTCTGAGAACTCGATTTATTTTTAGTTTTTGCGTTTGGTAGGTAATCGTTTACTCATTTAGGGTAGAACAACGAACTATGGGGACGGTGATATTCAAATTAAATATAGGCTGAATAGTCCAAACAAATTAAATTATTTTTTCTGTGGCTTGAAGGGTTAGTTATCTGTCGTTTTCGTGGAAGTTGATAAAAAGTACTATGTACTATTCGTACTTCTCGTATGAATTTTCATCATATGTACAGACGCCAGCAGGTCAAACTACCCGAAACTGTCAAATTTTCCCAATCAAACTTGAACCGTAATGATTTGGCGATAAAGTTGAAAATCGATTAAAGAAATTTGACAGATTGTAGTAGCTTGATGTCCTGGCGTCTGTACCTTAACTCTGTTTTCCAAAGCTGCTAAACGTGGGCTTAAAGCCACTATTTTCAATGGATTTGGAACTACACACTACTAACATAGTATTATATAAAGGAACGATATTATAGAACGGGAGGAAGGATATTATCCTACTTCCTACTAATATTATAAACGTGAAGGTTTGTATAGATAGATGGATGGATGGATGTTTGTTACTCCTTCACGCAAAACCTATTGAACGGATTTGGATGAAATTTGGCACACAGATGGTTTATAACCAGGATTAACTTATAGGATATGCGGGTGAAACCGCGGGGCGAAGCTATAAATACACGCTCATCAAAATATATCATCGATTAGTAATTAATGTCAATATTACGACTCCATTGTTTTACAAATAATTTGCTATTTTAATATCCCTTTGTAGTCGAGCAATAAAAGGCAATACGTTTGGTAATGAAACGTTAATGACGTCATAAATGTGGGTCTCACAATAAACTGCACACTACGAGCGTACGACAATAACACGGTTATGCTAGATAGAAATTTCATCCAAATCCGTTCGGTAGTTTTTTCGTGAAAGAGTAACAAACATCCATCCATCCATCCATCCATCCATCCGTTAATAGGATAGTAGGAAGTAGGATTATTATTATTTTGTAGACGCCTTGATTGGTCAGAGGAAGTACAGGGAGGCAAACAACAATTCAAATTATATTTCTCATAATAATGTTTACTTTTGAATTGATTTCAATAATTAAAATCAAATAAATTTTGAGTAGGTATCGGACCGGCATTTCCGTGTGATTAGTGGCTTTTATATATTTATTTATCTTTTACACAATGTAAATTTTGCCAATTAATTCTGGCTTATCTTTTTGAATAGCACCAATAGCGAGCAGTGGTGACCCAGTGGTAACGGCCGCGACATACAAGTTGTAGGTCGTGGGTTCGAACCCAAGCAGGCTTTACTTCGTGTAAATTATTTCACAACCATTTTATGATGTCTTGCAATGTCGCTGGACTACTAAATACATACAGGGTGACTTGTAATTTGACGTATTCCTTTCAGGGCGTGATAGTGTGACCCATTTGCAACAAATAAGCACCCATAAAAAACCCGGTGAATGAAAACATCGCGTGGAAACCGGCATATCTTAGAACCAAAAATTCGAAGACATGTGACATCTACCAATCCGCACTGGGCTCGCGTGGTAGATTACAGCCCAATTCCTCTCGAAGAGAGGAGGCCTGTATCGCAGCAGTGAGAACATTATATAGGCGGATTATGCTCTTATATCGTTTGGAAACTATACGACCTTTAACTTTGAATCATGATAATCGTTACTCATAATATTTTGACAACAGGGCAGTGGCGAAGGGTGAAAGTTTTGACAAGGGTAGAGTATAAGCAATAATTTAGACTGAAATAATTAACATGTTTTGAGAGGGACACCGAAAATGACTGTTTAGGGGGCTCTTCGTTACTGCTACCTATATTCACTTCAAATAGATCTTACAATGTCTGTTAATTTAACTCGTCTGCTTTGGCGAGTTACTTTGAAGTTTTCCTCTGTTTTATGAAGACGAAATGTCAACAAGTTCAGGAAAAAATACCGGAAAAGATTTTTTATAGCGCCACAGGAAACTGTTTTGTTGATACTATAAATAATTTTTATTTATTTTTAAAGACATTTTTTTACGCCGTGGGTGTGTTTACAGCTACACATATTTTCGCTTAAAAGGCAGATGTGATTGAAAACGCGCTGGAAGTGAAGAAGGACACATATAGTGACCTTATTGGTGATGTTCTTCTCGATGGCTGCGGCGTGCGTGTATGAACAGATGTATGAATGTAAACGAAGCAAAATGAGTATTTAAGGGTCGTAGCAGGTGACATCCTGTAGTTTCTGCCTACCCCCATGGCAAGAAGGCGTGAGCTTATGTATATAGGTACCTATTTGTATATCTCCGCTTTGACGGCAATATAGGAATAAATAAATGAAAATAACATACCCAGTTGTTTTCATTTTAAGTATTTAGCTTAATTCTGACTGAGGTCAATGTCATACTTAAAAATTCTAATATCAAAATCGTTAAATAACTTAAATTTTTTGACAGTTACGATATTCAAATTAGATTGAACTAGATTTTGAACTTTTCAAAGTGAGATTTGAACTCATAAGCCAAGAAAAAAAAAACCTTATGCTTTTTTTAAATTTCCTCGCACTATATAAATTAACTAGCTTCTGTCCGCGACTTCGTCCGCATGAAATTTCTTGTTCCCTGGGCAAACCCCGTCGCATCGCATCGCATGGCCGCGCTGTTACTTCGTTTTTGCTTAGCGTTCTTTCTTTGATATTTTTCGTTTTGGTCGTCTCCTAAGGGACCTAGCGTGATTTTAAATAATCTTAAAACCTTTTTCAACAACTGGGCTATAAAATGCAAAAATAATTTTTCAAATCCAACTGGTAGTTCCAGAGATTAGCGCGTTCAAACAAACAAACTCTTCGGCTTTATTATTAGTATAGATAGATAGATTAGAATGTTGAGACATAGGTTGACAGAATGAATAGGATCTACCCCAAGGAAATACGATTGGTTTTCTTATTCATTGATTGCTTTAAGGGTTCCAGTTACTTATTCTGATTTCCCTTAGGAATGTCCACCTTATGTTTCTTGTTTATGAGTATTATGGAGAATGTCTTGAATATATCTAAGAATGTTGCAAACTCGTTAAAAACATGCTCGGCTTCTGCGAAATAAGTAAATTAAATGACGACTCAGTAAACGATATCAATAGTATGTATAACATGCTTCATCTCGTCATTTGTTTTATATCTTACGAGAAAATCATTAGGGATGACTTGCAATATTTCTCAAACGGATCTACTAAAACGATTAGATTGAATTAGAATACTTTGGTAGAAATAAATACGAACGTGAAATGTCAAATACTACTCTACTCTTGTTGACCTTTAGAGCGTTGCCCTCAGAACGCTAGGTTCTGTAGAATTTAAAATGACTTTTTAATCCTATAATTATATAACTGGTTTGAAGAAGTGAGTAGTAAACCCAATGTTACTGGGTTCCAATATTTTTTCCTTACGACATTTTTTTACACGTTTCGGTGAACCTTTTTTTTACGAAACGGCCAATTTAGAAGATTGATTAGATCACTTGTGTCCACCCCACCAACACAGTTAATCGTGTTCTAATCAGTAATTTGGTCGTGTTAACGGCCAATTAGTGGATAACCTTCAAGATGTTTACGTGCAACTAAACCACAATGACTTAAATAATAGCATAATGTAGCTGTGTGAACATACCATGTTTATGGTCCATAGTCATCATAACGTATAATTTATGTACGCCAGGACTGATGGCCTTTATAATTGTGTTAACTTAATAGAAATAAACATACGGACTGGTTCCGTGCAGGACTTTAACCCCTGCCTCAGTATTTTTATTTTATAGGGATTTAGGTATGTTAACCTTCGATGTAAACAAGTTTTTCTTGTTCACAGGTAAAATGACATTGCCAGCGCCCCCGAGCATCGACGAGTATGAGAACCCGTTCGTGATGAACACGACCAACGTGACGAGCCACCCCGCGGCTTACGACGAGCAGTACGCACTGGACCTGGTGGTGCCGCTCACCGTCACCTACGTCATCATCTTCGTGGCCGGCATCCTCGGCAACACCAGCACCTGCGTGGTCATCGCGAGGAACCGCTCCATGCACACCGCCACCAACTTCTACCTGTTCAGTCTTGCGATCTCAGATCTCATATTACTAGTATGTGGCCTACCGTTTGAAGTGCACAGATTATGGAACCCAGACACGTACCCTCTGGGTGAGGCGCACTGCATAGCCATAGGACTGGCGTCGGAGACGTCAGCTAACGCCACAGTGTTGACAATTACCGCGTTCACGGTGGAGCGGTACATAGCGATATGTCGGCCTTTCATGTCACACACCATGTCGAAGCTGTCAAGGGCTGTGCGGTTTATAATAGCTATATGGGTGCTAGCGTTGTGTACGGCGGTGCCACAAGCGATGCAGTTCGGTATAGTGTCGTATGTGGATAATGGCGTGAACGTCAGCGCGTGTACAGTGAAGGGTGTGGGTGTTCATCAAGTGTTTGTTATATCTAGTTTCGTGTTCTTCGTGGTGCCCATGTCGATGATATCAGTGTTGTACGCGTTGATAGGCATTAAGTTGCGGACCTCTCGAGTGTTGCATCCCGTGAAGAAGCTCTCGGTGGACAGTAATGAGAGAGCGAGTGGTCAGATGCAGTACAGGAATGGAGCATCACAGAGAAGAGTCATCAGAATGCTCGGTAAGTTCCAACACAAATACAATTTTAGTAGGTGGCCTCAACTATGCTAATGAGATTATTAGCAAAGTGGAGCGAACATTTTCCTCTTTAAGATATTTTTAGTTATAGGTCGCATACTCAATGCCTTATATACTTACCAACTCCACTTATAGTTTTAACGTTATAAAACGGATAGTTTGGCTCCTGTATTTGAGGTGCATTTCGTGGAAACTCATTTACGTTATTGATTTTAGGATTTAAGATGACTATCAACTAGAATCGAGTCTTAATGGATTGAAATGAAATCAAATAGTCAGACACGTACACAGTACATACACTCATACATTGTCTAATATCATGACCTTACCATTGAACTGCTGACCTTGTAATCTTGGCAGTCATCTAATTGAAAAATGCTTGAATGCTAGATATTATCTTTTTCGACCTTCAATGAAAATATTTATTAATATATAAAGTTCAACCTGGTAGTCTGTTTCGAAGATCAGTGCATTTATAATATTGTCAAGAGATAATGCAGTGCAATTTTGCTGGGAAAGGGAAAGTCAGCCTTATTATGGCATCTCTTTATTATAATAATTATTATATAGTTTCAAAAATAAATAAAAAAAACGTATCACACAACATCACGCCTGCTTTCTCCGAAGGGTTAGGCAGGGTTGTGTTAAAATAACTAATAAAAATGGGCTACGGCTCGAATCCTTGCGAAAAGGTTACTTTAGGTGTCAATTCATCATTTGGTAGAAAGTAATATTATCGCGCAAAATAAATAATTACAAAATAGGTGAGAATTAATATTCCGGAATAGAAAACTATTTAATTGACTAGGTGAAAATTGTAATGAATTTTTCGTGAAATACTATTGTCCAAACATTTAATTTACCAACAATGATGAATAATTTATGAGTACCAGTGTAGCGACCGCACTGGGTGAATTCAAATTTCTAATTTATGTTCGTACGCATTATTATAATTATTTTAACTTTCATTTTCACAGTACCTACAGACTTTAGACAAGTAAATTTTATAGAATGGGAGGGGTGCCATACGTTCCAGACACAAAGTTTTTGCCTAACGTCCCAGACGGCGCATCTGCGAAAGATAAGACCAATCTTATATTAACATAACTAACACAACTATAACTTATATTCTCGAACATTACACACACTAACTAGTTTTTCATTCATAATACATAACATGGCTGCTACAGCAACAGATTGTTGAGGGTTCGCCAGAGGGTTAAATGGGTCGAAGACGTCCCTGGAGTGAAAAGCCCTTAAATGTATTAAATTATATCACACAGAAATCATATTTCCTTTCTCTTCGTTTTGTTTTCTTTATCTCCCATAGGTAAACACAGTCAAAAAGGAAAATAATTAGGAAATCAAGTTGAATTTGTAGGAATGACCGAATGGACCCAAATCGTTGACAAATTGTATTAGTTGCGGTCGATTCGGTCGACGACTGTACCATTATTTGTTCATCTACCATTTTACGGGAAAACTACCATACTTTATTAGGTTTATTTAACCGATACATTTTATGTTGATATTGGAGTAGGATTTCCACATCAAAGGGCTTAAAATAAATTGTGTTTACGTAGGGAGGGATTAAGGAATTATGTAACCAAAAAAATATTTCGTGATGCTCAATCTTTTCCATTTTCAATAGTAGTCGTATTTTAATGTTTTTTTTTTATGGGACGGCTTCAACGTTTGAGAGTCGTAACAAAGAGCCCTATTCGAAAGACTTCTAAAATCAATTCCAATTCCACGAATAATAACCCTATTTTGTCAATTTGTTATCTAATTGTGAGAAAGCTCGAAATAATTGAATTATTACGTCTGTGTGACTATAAAACTACAGTTTTTGTGGCGCTAAACCATTCGTCTCAGTTACAGCACCTGTTAATAGTTTCATCACTTTTGCGCTCTCGAAAATGTAGTTTATTTTACCTTTGATTTACTTAATGAAGATATTGCATTATCATTAAATAAAATTTTGATTTCTTTTCACGGATAGCTGAAACGGTTTGCAAAATAAAATAAAAAAAATACATTACTGTTGGGTTTTTTTATCGAAAAATTGTTTTTTTCTGTATGATTTTTCTGCTATATTTTCTATCAAAGTTGAAGAGCAAGAGAGAGAGAGATATTTTTTAATATTTAAAATCATAAGTAGTTTTTAGAAAAAAAAAAAATCATTCGTCAGTCTCCCGTGACTTTTTAGAAAACTTGTTGCGAATATTAGTGATGTTCCATGAATATTTATTTTATTTGAAAAATCCCTCTCAGCCACATGTAGAACAAAGAACTATCTAAATCACACATAATTTTGCTGCAATGCCTATTCCCTTTCGCAGAAAATATGAACGTAATTGATCAAAATCAGTCGATTTCGTTCACAGACCCTAAACGTTATGAAGAAAAAAAAAATCTTCTACATTTACGTACTATACCTATAGATTATACTGTATGTTCTGTTACGCCTGAAGATACTCTCCTGAAAAGGAAAATTTATAGTCTACATGTGACTCCCTGTCACATGTAGACTATACATTTTGGGAACCATTGGAGGGAACCAATTTGGAATGGAGGACATGAGATAATTTGTTTTACTGAGAAGCCAAAGTCATATATCACACTTCTTCTTAAAGCGCTTCTAAACGGGCAATATTTTACTGCAATATGTGGCTGCAACACTGTGGCCGGCAACATTGCCAGCAGTACCAGCCAGACTATGTAGTAATGTCCCGGCCATATAGCCACACATGTTTGGTATGGCTGGGGTTGGCCAATGCATTTTCGATAGGTTGCCGGACGATCGATGAGTGATCGAAAATACTGCAATATTGCCCGGTTAGTTCTATTGTTGTTTCAGCCACTTTCTACACACGCGTCACGGTAGAAAAAGATGCACTATGCTTATTGTAGCATAGTGCATCTTTTTCTACCGCGAAATAAAGTTTGGTGTGAGTGACGCGTGTGTAGTTGCTATATTATATGCTTTATGTATTCTGTGCTGGTTGTCAAGTTGTTGTTTTTAGGTGTACATTAATAATAAAAAAAAGACTAATACTTGGACAATAATTACTAATTACATTTACTCCTTTTAAAACAATATATACGCCGCTGCGACAAGAGTGATTTCGTCAGCCATGGTTGCCTGATTGTGTAGCTCGGTTAAGAGTGTTAAGCATGGGCCATACTGTTGCAAAATATTGCATTACATGGCCCAGCCATAGATTGCTCAGCTATAAGCTGTAATAAAATATTTTTGTGATGGTCGAGCAATAGTTGCAAATACTTAGTACAGCCACACAATGCCGTGAAAGTATAGCCCGTTTAAAAGCATCTTTAGTGTAATTTTTTCGTCCATAGAAATATTTTTATTTTACTTATTTATTTAATCATAATTAATTATGTTGAAATTCTGCGACCGTTCTTGTTTAGTCAAGCGAAATTAATTTGTAATTTCTGTGTAGAACATCGACCCAGCTGAAAATAAAATTGAAGCTGAAGCCAAAATACAAAGAAATAAATGCTTATTTATAAACGCTTATTTTAAATAAATGCTTTGAGTGTGTTTGAAAGCGCGTGGAAGTTAATAATAAAATTAATTTGGGAAGACTATAGTCGGCCGTGATGTCACCTTGATTTAACTACGTACACCGAAGTAGGACAATTGGACTTAAAGTAATGAATGATATTTCCCGCGGTTTGTAGAGAAAACGTGACGTTTCTCAGCTGTTTTCAACAACTCACAAACTTTAGCGTTATGTTGTAGATAGACCAATGAGTGTGACGTTTTTATTCAACGCTGCGGAATAAAAGTTCAAGGGGACAACACAGTACTCAGATTAAATGCGTACAAAAATGTCAGGAAAATGTATTGTTTCAAACTCAAACTCATTCTATACTCACACACTTTTATTTCAATTAAACCATTTACAGGCACTTTTGAATAATTGTCAAAACGTCGCGCGTCGGTCAGTCAAAAACATGAAGCTAGTTGCCCATTCCAAAGCGTAGTAGGTACCTACCTATAAGGAAGAACGGGCAAGAATCTCCATGGTCACTCTTTTAAATTATATTGCTTTTTTTAATTTTAGTTTGTCACATGAACTTCAAACTTAAGTCACGTCGTTACGTCCGTATATTCAAATCACAACTGTCATTCTATGACTATTTTATAATATAACAAAAACACGAAATTAATTTCCTTGACTGTGACAATAGACAGTATATTGTGTTTACTTACTTGTAATGAAAAAGAAACCTCAAAAAAGTCCTTTCTTTTCCAAAGATATTCCTAGATTTACTATTCAACTTTTTAATTAAATTAGTTTATCCAACTAAAACTTTGAAGACGAATGTCTTCTAATCTCCCACTACTTTTATAAATACTTATCTACCATCTTTTAAAATGGAATCTTGCTTTGTTTTTTATGTTGTGGCACAGCCACCATTTTGTTGCGGAGTATAAAACTATGAATGAAAAATGTCATTATAACAAAAAACAATAGACTTAGGGTACAAAAAATCATTCAAAGTAAAAAATAACTTTAATTTAGGATGTCGGAGACACAGACTTCAAAAATTAAAGTATTTCACCGTGTAGTTTTTTGGAATTCGGTTGTTTTTTTTTTCAACTGAACAAAAGAAAAAAATTCTAATCGGTTAATAAATAACGGAGTTCTGAGGTAACAAACATAAAAAAAATACAACCGAATAGAAAATCTCCTCCGTTTTTTGAAGTCGGGTAAAAAAGCTAAAACTATAAATAGAATAAATTGGCCAGTATGATTGGTCTATTTTGAAGTCATTAAGTTTGATGGTTTAAGCCGTTACGTTTGTGAATTACAGCTATAAAACATAGTAATTTGGTATAAATTACGTAAAGAGGGCGTGGGTGCGACTCTAATTGAAAGCAGAAGTTGGACTCGGAAGACCGATTTGAATAAGAAATACAAGACAATAATATAACATAGTTTGAGTCCAGACTTTGGAGTGATTTCCACGAGTTTCTAAACTTGCTTCTGTATGACCGCATAATGTAGGTAATATTGAACGTTTTGATACGCAATATAAACAAGATCTAATACTGAATAGATTGTTTGTGTGTTTGAACGCTTTAATCTCTGGAAAATCCGTCGAATTTGAAAATTTGTTTTTGCATGTGATAGCCCAATTCTTGAGGAAGGCTATAGTTAGCGTTCTTAGGAACTGAGCAATAACAAGAAAATTTAGAAAGGACTTTAAGCGAAAACAGGTACCTAATAGCGCGGGCAGGCGATGTGATGCGACGGGGTGGGGCGGGGGAACAAGAAAGCGGACTGTCCGTTGACCGCAGTAATTACTTAATCACAGATTTTACGAAACGCTGGGTATTTTTTTTTTAATTGCCACACATACTCGTATATGCAGGGGCAGGGCATATTTCTCGTAGAACACATGACCGATAGGGCCGAAAGTTTCTGGAGTGGCGACCGCGTACCGGAAGACGTAGCGTTGGAAGGCCTCCCACAAGGTGGACCGACGACCTTGTGAAGGCCGCAGGAACCCGTTGAAGTGGAGGTGCTTGGGGGCGGCCTATGTCCAGCAGTGGACGTCTTTCGGCTGAAATGATGATGATAGTGGGTAATTTTTATGGCTTTTAAGTATTTTATAGAAAACATTCATGATACACAATAATTTTCTATTTTATTTGTCTAACTAAACCATATCGTTACAAAAGCTAATAAAAGCGTGTAAAAAATATTTATTTAAAAAGTTACGTGTTTTCGTGTATGCTAATGCAACTTCAGAAACGGTACTTCGTTATAAAAGGTAATAAAAGTCTATTAAAAAAATAATTTCCTTAAAAAGTAAAGTGTTTATGTAATCAAAACATGATGTGTAAAGACGTCTATCACGCTGGCGCGAACCGCACGCGAGGAGTGAAAACATTTGAACATGTCAAACACAAGTGATTGACACGCGAGTGCGTGCCGTCACGTCATAACATCGATCATTTTGTATTTTATTTTTTTTTCAAAAATAGGTCGGTGATGTCAGTTGCACATTATTCTTGCTGAAAAAGGTCCCTATAGGGTTGGAATTTGCACCCTATCGATCGTTAGTTTGCGCCTGAACCATTGCCACTGTAGGTTGCCACTGTATTGTACTGCCTAGTACAATCTCCTCGGAGTAAGTTAATTAAATAGTATCTTATTGTATTCTATCTAATTTTGTTTATTTCGTCTAATTTTTATCTAATTTTGTCTAATGTTGTCTGATTTTACCAATTTTTATCTAATATTATATATATTCTTTTATCTAACTTTATCTAAATTTGTCTTATTTTGTTTAATTTCATCTTGTCTAGTGTAATTTAACCAAATTGTATGATTGTATGTGTAATTTGTTATTATTATTGACAGATAATTTTTATGTGTGGTCTAAACTGTAAATACATATAAGTTGGTTATAATATCCTACAAATATTATAAACGCGAAAGTGAGTGTGAGGATGGATGGATGGATGGATGGTTGGATGTTTGTTACTTTTTCACGCAAAAACTACTAAACGTATTTGAACTAAATTTGTCACATATATAGTTTATAACCAAGATTAACACATAGAATACTTTTTATCCCGATGTTTCCCAGGGATCGAGACTTATGCGGGTAAAACCGCGGGGCGCTGCTAGTTAATAAATAAATAAATATGTCACTTTGAAAGCAAAGTCGCAAATTGATATTTGTGCCTAACCTAGAGACAAGTATCTTCATCATAATATACTAGGACTCGTATTCATGTTGGTTTCAGTGCATTCTCGAGATTCACTTTGATAACTTCAATATCTGCTTTTGCTATCCACTATCCACCGAGTGCTCCTTTGAATCCAATATCGCACCAATAACAAGAATGGCAAAATGAAATCTGGGACAGAATCAGATAAAATTTTATGTAACATCCCATTTTTTAGTTTTCAATACAGAGTTGCTTTTGCCTTTGTTTTGCATTTTGAAGTTATAGGAAAACAATGAAACATGGTAACAAATGTTTTTTATACAAAAATGGAACTACTATCCAAGCGCTCTTTTCTGTAAATGGAAAATTTTCTAGTTGCTAACTGACACGCAAAACTGATTGTGTCATACCTAGTCTAATATATGTAAATATGTATGGAATTTAGTTCACAGTTCATTTTAAGTATGCAATTTAAACAATACATTTTTATGCAAATACATGACATTTGGCCAGGAAACTAAGATTTATTCGGTGCATTGACTTTATGCAAAAAATCATTTACAATTTTGCTGTCCATTTTAATATATATATACATATATTTAATTAAACCAAGGAAGCTCGTGTTACTAAATCGTAACCTTAGACTTCTGTTGCATACTTATTAAAAAAAACTTATTTGTTTTAAGCAAGTTCAAGACCAGGGATTCAGTGTTTGTTAGCACTCAGTTTTCTGGAGGAATCTGAAATATACGTATATTTCAACAGCATCTGGAACTGTTACACTGACAAAACGTCATTCGTCTAATAGTTGTGTGGCCTAGTGAAATGGTTGACAAATGATAAATGTCCCAAACGTTTTGTGTCATCAGATAACATTTCGTAGCCACGTTATAGTTTTGGATCAAATTGAATTAGTTTTCCTTTTTCACTTTATTGGGTCAAACGGAGACGAGAAAATTCAATGTTTCCACGAGGTTTACCTTACAAAAACTAAAAGTATGTGAGTACCTACATTAGCCGCATAAGTAGGTAGGTAGTTCCCCGACATAGCAAATGTTATTAGACAAGGTATTTAAAACTGTTTTCCTCTACTTTAAATCTATGTAAAAACATTTCATCAAAACTGGTCTTTTTGCCACTTATAAAGTCTCGCATAAAGTGTTTAAAACATTAATAAATCATGGTGTAATTACTGTGTACCTACGTATAATAAACAAGTGGCATGGAACGTTAAGAACTTTTATGTCAAAATATAATGGGTTGAAGCGCCATCTTTAATAAAGGCCATTAAAAATAAAAAATAAAATATCCGCTTGTTTCATGTTAATTTTTGCCCTATTTCTCACATAAAAATATTTATTAGTAGTTGTATACGATGACAAGAAGCCATCGTACACAACTACTAATAAATAAAATAATTATAAACGTTTTTTTTATTAAATATTTAAAAAAATTAAATTAAATTTATGAAAATTTAAAGAAAGAAAAGAAAATAAATAATAAAAATGCTGAAACATTATTTATGTGAAAAAAAAAAAAAATGAAAAACTGATTACTTTTTAATTTATTTTTACACACAAAACATTTTGCCTACCATTGTTAATAGAATAATGAGGAAATGAAGCAAGTTACTATACCCAGGCATCATCATCAGCCTATAGCAGTCCACTGCTGGACATACTCGTAGGCCTCTCCTATTGCACGCCATTCAACTCGATTTTCGGAAACTCTCATCCAGCTGTTACTATTTTTTTTTACCCAGGCGTTACGTGATGTTAATTAGAAACCTTACCTATTTAAAAGTTTTCAGAAGCACCTCGCTCTAGTTTGCTTGACAATAAATCCAAAATACACAATAATGAAACCACGGATAAACAGACAACTAATTTAACTTTAGGTACAAGACTCGAGGTCGGAACTAATTAAAATAATAACAAGAAAACCAACAATAATTATACAGATTTTACGACCATAAGTACTATTTACAACAATTTCCATATTCATTTTTAGTTTTATTTTTAAACTGTTGCGGCCAGTTTCAAGTTTCTTCTTTATTTGGTTTAATTGGCGTCGGTAGAATGTCTGCATTCAGGGTTATGGGGTCGATTCCCGCATCGAGACCGTTCGTATGATTAAATTGCTTCGAGCCATTTCTAAGTCATTGATGTTTTTTTTTATCGAAAATGTACATGAGCACGTAGCGAGAAGTAGAGCATTATGATAATTAAATATTTAACCTAATTCTTCACTCAAGTCTGCTTCCGCCTTAATTAGCTCTTGGTAATAACTTCGCTAGATGCTTAAAACTGAGACGATTTTCACACAATCGTTAACACCTCATTTCAGCCCCTTATGTCCCTTGACGAATTAAAACTGCCTGTAATTGGTTTATTTGAAATAAATGTTTTGAGTTTGAGTTGACTTATTTATACAACGTATACGCACATTATGAAAGTAGTTTGTTCAGAATCGTTTACTGAATAGATTTCTGTCATTTATTATATAGGTAATTTTTTATCCAAAAATAATGAAAACTAAATAAATTACAGTCACACTTCCGCTGTACAGTTTAGACAAACCAAAATGGACGAAGTAACAACTATGCTAGACCCTTATACGTGTGCGACTGTGTGTATGCGTAAAATTGTAATGAGACCACAATATTTTCTTCCACTATCAGTATAACTAATTTAATAAATAAACAAAGTTTTATACATAAAAGTAAACATTCAGTGTATTTATTATGATTGTAACATAATATTTTAATTGGGATGTTTGGTGGTGTGCGTTAATTCCCGGACGCGTTGTAGAGACGTTTTAATACCGGGTGCGGTAGGTACAGACGCCAGCACATCAAGCTACCCGAAACTGTTAAATTTTCCGCATCAACTTTAAACCTAATACTTTAGCGATAAAGTTGAAAATCTATTAAAGAAATTTGACAAATTGTAGTAGCTTGATGTGCTGGCTTCTGTACAATCATTTTGTGTGTCCTGATTTTCTTGTTTCTCTGTTCAGTGGTTTAGACAGTGCGTTCGTTGTAAGTCAGTCAACCAAGATACTGATTAATATTCTAGATAATTTAATCAGATTTAATCGTGAGTTTATTATCTCGGTTCAGTGATTGGATAATATCATTTTTTTTGTTACTGCAATATTCTAGTTATGGAAGCCTCTAATTTCCTGTAGTTATTTTGGGGTTCGAGACATGTACTTATCGTGTTTTTGCTTTTAATGACTAAGATTTCTTGATTATAGACGCAAGGACGAAGCATGTATAAAAAAAACCTCATGAAATAGCTAATACGATACGATCATACGATAAAAAAAACCTCATGAAATATCATACGATTTTTTGCTTTATTTATTTATAGCTGAAAGCTAATTTTAGTTAACCTACAGTTCGAAAATTTTTATTTTCTGTTGTTACGCTTACGCATCATTCGGAATAACTTGATCCAATGTTTTTTAATCGTGAAATTATTTATTCTATTTCTGAGGCGCTTGTGGTTAAATAAAACAACCGCACGGGTCGATCGATCAGGTCGATTGTTCAGCGGTTGGTTCGAGGATGGGTGACCGTCTTTACATATCAAAACCCCTCCGTCTCGGAAAGTACGTTAAACAGATGGTGGTTGTCATTCATGGATCTTTGACAGTCGTTACGGGTCGTGAGAAGGCCGAAAGTCTGACAACCAGTCTTACCAAGGGTATCGTATTATCAGGGTAAGTAATATATGATATAATTAAAAAATCTCAAATATTTACAAGATATAACATAAAACTGAATCTATAATTTTATTTGATATAATGATCAGTTAATATAATAAACGAACGAGCTTATCGTCGCAGATGTGTTTCACGCTGTTAAAACCACCTGCTCGTCAGCTCGCGGGCCGCCTCGCCCCTCCGCGCCTACGCGATTTTAAATAATACTCTACGGGTAGGGCAGATAAGACTACGTGGATTCGGTTTTGCAGCGATTCGGTTCTGTCACGCCGCTCCCGAAGCACGCTCGCTGCACTCGTTCGCCTTTGCGCGTTAATGGTCACTGTTCTAACCAAACCTAACCCAAATGATTCTCCAACATAGAGGGGAACTGGCACTCCGCTCCACTCCCGCCTTAACCTTCTAACCTAATATAACCCATCCGAGTCGGATTGCTTTGAATCGGGGTGTTAACCATAAAAATGGTATCAATATTATATATTTTAAACGGTTCTCTATTGTGTTATCTAACTTTTTTATCCATAATCTAAAGTACCATCATTTTTTTTGTCCTAATTATCATTTGTCCGAACGACAACTTGCCCGAACTTAATGTCACATAATATCACTTGCCATAAAATTAAAACCCCTAAACAATTTTAGGAGAAGTAAGGGAGTACCATTTTAAACGATAGGCCTAATGATTTTAGATTAAATAAATGTTATATCCAATAACATTATACGAAATAAGTTTTAGAGTATATAAATGTTATATCTAAAGAAATTATATCAACAGTTGGTATAACTCATGTTTATTATATCTTGTGAAATGAAAATATACCAAATCACTTTATATGATATGAGACGCACCCGTATTATCATCCAGTAACTGGGTTTTGGAGGTTAGATAGGCAGTCGCTTTATGTAAAATACTCGTATTCACCTGCACCCAGTTATACTGGAAGACGACCCAAACATAGTTGGGAAAAGGCTAGGCAGATGAAGATAATTTTTCTACCTTGATTTTTTCATACAGAAATCTGAAGATAACATAGGAGCTTATAATACAAAGCACTTATAAATATCTCAAAGTTATCGAGTTTAGCAAACCAGCGAGAGAATTTAACGACTACAAATAATGTGTTATTATTCATACTTACTGTTAAGTTCTGTAACTAAGTAAATAATAATTTAAAGCATTGTGTTTGGACATCATAATAGATTTCTGCTTTCGGTATGACTAGACAAGGTGTAAGTAAAATGGTGTTGGAACTGAAAAGGGGTCTCATCATTAAGCATACCTCCTAACATCTGGCAAATTATAAATATAATTTAATTTAATGTTCTCTGTCTCGTAGTGTTAATAACTTGGCATACCTACTATTGTATATAATCAAGTTTTTCTAACTCAACAGACAGCTGTGATGCTGGGGAGTTTGTTACCCTACTTCTTCTTCTCAGCGAAAGCTCTAGGAAGTGGTGACGGGCGGGCGTTTTGTTTTATGTAATTTTGACGCTCGAAAAGTGATAATTCTCAGCCTGATTTGAATAAATGACTTTTGATTTTAATTTTTTTACTAAGTGACCAACACTGATATTGCGATAAGAAAATTCTGCTTCATACCTTTTTGATTCCGCAATTTTTTTCTTAACTGAAAAGAATAGCGGAGCAGCTGGTATTTTCATTCGCGATTTCAGTATTGTTCCCATAGTAAAAGTTGTTTATAATGATGAGTGCAATTACCTCTTTTAAGGTCCAACATTATTTTAACACTTTGCGGGACACTAGTCGTAATAACAATACAATTTCTATTGTGTCTCGTTCAGCGTCCTTCAACCGATTAATAACACCTATTCGTGACTGATGTCACGATTTCAGGTTCCTGAGATTCGGATCTCTGGTTAAATCACCGTTCTCTAGTCTAATTCTTAGTTGTAGATATAAGGAAATGATAATATCATTAATACCACTCAATTAAAGATCAACCAAGCTAATCTTCATCAATAAATTACAGCTTTGTATTTATAGCTACAAAAAAGTCACTTTGTTGTCAATCGATTGCATGGATGTATTATAATTTGATTCTATTATTAGGTACAAGTATTGCAAAAACATTATTCACACTGTTTTTCAAGGAATTCGAGATTGTTTCTTCATAGAAGTGTAGTATATATTTATTAAGAACATTTAAAGCGGTTGTTCGATAAAATTATTTCGGGACTTTATGAGGAGCTTACGGGTTGCTCCAATCGTTTCAGTTTCTCGAAAGTTATTCAGTTATTCGTGAATTATACTTCAGCTACCTAATCGTTTTATAAAATAAACGTTGAGATCTATATTTTAACAAACACACCTAAGTTGGTACGTCATCTTAACAACCATCATCTTCATCATCTGCCTAGCATTTTCCCAACTATCTTAAGGTCGGCTTCCTGTCTAACCGAATGCAGCTCAATACCAGTGTTTTACATGGATCGACTGCCTATCTGACCTCCACAAAACAGTTACTGGATAATACGATACCCTTCGTGTTATTTTTTTGTATGTTTCTGTTCTTTTTATGCGTCATGTTTGCCACAAATAAATGTATTTTCTTTCTTCTTTAATTGTAAGACTGGTTGTCAGACTTCTGGGCTTCTGACGACCCGTAACGACTGTCAAAGATCCACGAATGACAGCCAGGATCAATCATGCTTTCCGAGGCACGGAGGGGTCTCTATATGTAAAGATGGTCTTCCATAAACATACCCACCGCGGCAAGCAGAGCTTAACCTGATCGATCGATCTGTGCAGTATTACTTCGAGCAACCATGGATTCCAAATAACCGCAAATCGTTATTGCTTTTGTAAATAAAATGCGATGATGTAAGTTATGTAAGTAAACACTCCGCTGGCTATTGAATTAGTTGAAGTGGTTTTATATAAGTCTGGTGAGGCTTGTTCACGTGAATCCTAAAAAACGTTAGTGTATAAATATTCTTGCAAACTAAATCTTTATTTGTTTAGTGAAATTTATGCACAAGTTAAAAAATACATACAACATACTGGATAAATATCTCGGAAACGACTATAACATACAAGAATAAATACTAATACACAGAGACATAAACACATACATATAATTAAAATGAACTGTCAGGATAATCAATCAACGGTAGAGGTTTATCTTTACAGCAGCCTAACAGCGCTCCGCGGTTTCACCCGCATAAGTCTTGATCCTGTGGGAATATCGATATAAAAAGTATCCTATGTATTATTCTGATGTATAACCTATATTATTGTAATTTTTTATCAAAATCCGTTCGGCAGTTCTTGCGTGAAAGAGTAACAAACATCCATCCTCACAAACGTTCGCGGTTATAATATTTATTACTAGCTTCTGCCCGCGGCTTCGCCCGCGTGGATGTCGGAAATTATCCCACGGGAACATGCTACCGAAACAAAAAGTAGCCTATACAGCCTATTAAGGCATTAATTCAGCCTTTGTACCTTTTTTGTATGCAAAAAGTTTAAATAATTAAATCTATGTTACTCCATAACATCAGCTATCTGCTAGTAAAAGTCCCGTCAGAACCGGTCCAGCCGTTTCGAAGATTAGCCGCAACAAACAGACAAACAAAAATTAAAAAAAATGTTTTTTATATAAGAATTTATATAAGCGTGTATATTTTCATTTTCATACGCAGTGGGGTCTTAAAAAGGTAGTTGTTTTTGAAAATAATGATTAAGATCTCATAATTCATTCAGAAATGAATGAATTATGAGATCTTAATCATTATTTATTATTTACGTCTACGCCTTATAAAAGTAAACCTAAGTACCTACCTAATTAAAAAAAAAAAATAAACTCAACAACAGAAAATAAAATACCTACCTACCTGAATAAACCTATTTCTGATGATAACTAATCTAAACTCAATAAATAAACAGAATCGATATTGTATCTTAAGATAAAATATTATAGTATCTTAGCCGTGTGCAGCGACCCTTAGTGAACTCCACTGCGGGTGACGTAACCTACGACAAACTTATTATTTGCGGTTGGTACTGTAATCGGATCTAGGAATCGAACCGCAAAATTAAGTTTGTTTTTTATTGTATATACTTTTCCGGGATAGAAAGTACCCAGTATGGTGCCCATGATATTAAAGAATAATTATGCCAAGTTTTATCGTAATCGAACAGGTAGTTTTTGCGTGAACAAACAGACAGACAGACAAAATTTTTTTTAATCACATTTTTGGGTTCTGTGTCGGTCTAGTAACACCCCCTGCCATTTATTTTTTTGATATTTTCAATGTACAGAATTTTCACTTCTACAGATTTATTATAAGTATAGATTAAATAGGAAGTAGGATTTCCTTGAATAAGACCAACAACTATATATCTTAATCCATCTACTGGAAACGTTTTAAACATCGATTAATAAACAATAAAACGCATTGGAGGCAGAACGACGACGATAATGAATTTTCATGCTGCAGTTATGATCTCAATACTTATGCGGAATATCGAGGAAATAACTTTAGCTTTCCAGGGCAACCGCATCATTTTTAATCTCGAGCGATTATAGGCACCTGTGGGTACCTTCGTATTGAATCTGTCAACATGATGAGAGTCTTTCTCCATTAATAATCATCTGCCTAACCTTTCCCGACTATGTTGGGGTCGGCTTCCAGTCTAACCGGATGCAGCTGATTATTAGTATTTTATATGGAGCGACTGCCTATCTGACCTCCACAACCCAGTTACTGTGTAATACGATACCACTTTGTAAGACTGGTTGTCAGAATTTTGGGCTTCTGACGAGCCGTAACGACTGTCAAAGATCCATGAATGACAGCCGAGACCAACGGCTTAACATGCTTTCCGAGACACGGAGTGAACTTCGTATGTAAAGATGGCCACCCATCCACGGACCAACGCGGCAAACGTAGCTTAGCCCGACTGTACGACCCGTGCGGCTGTTATTACTAAGCCACAAGGCTCTCAAGTCTTTCTCCAATAATATTGATCTTATTTCCTGTTATAAGGTTCAAGGCCCGCTCCATTGATAAAGTAAACATTGTTTTTCCTCCAGTTGCGGTGGCGCTGTCATTCTTCATTTGCTGGGCGCCCTTCCACGTGCAGAGACTGCTGGCTATCTACGGGAAAAGTTTGGAACACCCTTCAGATACCTTTTACCTGGTAAACTTTGAATTTTATATCATTTACAAAGTAAGAAAAACTTTCATGAAGTTGGCAAGAACATTTCGAGTCAGAAGTTTTAAAAAGGATTTTTCTATGATTATTCTAGTAATTAGATGTCTGTTTTAAGTATTTGAATTTTTAACTTCTTATTTTTAAAGATAAGGCTAACAATTTAAAACCCTAAACAGAAACAATGAGTTTGTATATCTCTGAATAAATTGTACTTCGTTTGAGATTTGTCGGATGTCGGATTATTTATGGTATTGATATTTATTGTTTCGCGTCTGTTTTATGTGCAGGTCTACATCGTGCTCACGTTTTTATCGGGGGTGCTATATTTCCTGTCAACCGCCATCAACCCCTTCCTCTACAACATCATGTCGAATAAGTTCAGAAACGCCTTCAAGGTAAGATTTTTTTTTCTTTCTTGATTAATACGAACTAAAAAGTTCTTAGTAATTGATCACAATCTAGCCTAATAGACTAATAAGCAATTTAATTGTAACTTAATATTTTACGAGATAGATTATTAACTAAGAATAGTGTCAATTTGCACTTTTACACAGTTTCGTAGCACTTTCTTAGGATCTGATAATTAATAAAACACTTTGTTCATGTGTTACATGTATAGCACCATTAGCATCGCACTATTATTCATTCACTATATAAATACTACACTAACTCGAATGGTTTAGTTCTCTTCAGCCTACGCACTAAGTCCGTGTTGTTTAGCTGCTGAATTGCCTTGACGTTCACATGTCGGTGAAGTCTGTGTTAGTGGGCTTCAGCAAATTTTTGAATGATGGTGATGACGATTTCCATTATAAGGTCACGGCGGAGGTCGTCATTTCTAATACACGATGGAGCATCAACATTTACAGCATCCCTGAGTACTTTATTTTGGAATTGGTGGATTATTTTAACGTTGCTTCGTTTAGTATAGCCCCAAAGTTGGATGCCATACGTCCAAATTTTGCATAAGAATATGCTTGTGTAATATAATTTTATTATGTATTGATAGGCAGGATTTCTTTCCGAGTAACCAATACATACTTTAATAACGTCTGTCTTTTATTTTTGATGTGAGATTTCCAACGCAGTTTGGCGTCAAGACTTATGCCAAGGTATTTGGCAGTATTAGCATAAGGCACTTGCATGCCGTTTATATAGATTGGGTGGTAATCGCAATGTTTGTTAGTAAAGTCAATATGAATTGATTTTGACTCATTCAGTTTGATCTTCCACTTTCGTGTCCAGTCATAAACTTTGTTCACAGCTAGCCATAATAGCAGTGTCATCTGCAAACGTCGCAATGGTGTTGTTTTCCAACTCTGGGATGTCACGTGTGTATAGCAAGTAGAGAAAGTAAGATTTTGTTACATTTTATGATTGATCTACTTACTTGTATTGTTACCTCACAGGATCTCACTTTTCATTTTAAACAGGCTTTGTTATTTAAACCTTGATGACATTTTGTTTAACAAGTAATCTCAAGGGTTTAGTATTACATTATAATGATGGAGCATATTGACTTTTTGCACTTCGTTTGTACTTTAAAACAATCTGATCGCGTAAAATTCGGAAATCAACCCGGAATTTAAAGGCCATTTTCCGCTAAGCTACAAGTTGAAAATTTACAGCATTTTATGGTTTTATTTGCAGTGTTCAGACCAGCAGCCGGCTGAGTGAGCACAAACAAAATAAAAAAAGCAAACTGGTATATGTTCTATCTACGTAAATCATACATGATACGCATTCCACAATGTTGATTTCAGCTGATTCCTATTGCTTTTCAAAGACGTTATACGATACGGTACATGATTTTATTATACGCACCCTTAGGTGCGGCGCCATATTAAATTCATAGGGCCAAACGTAAACAGACCGAGCGAGTGAATCCGTTTTCTTATTGGTCTGTGTTTTCAGTATTTACAGTAACTTGTTAGTTTATCGATATCGAGTCTCTTCGGAACACAGTTATTGTCGTATCATTAAATAACTGCGAGAGTAAACATGGCGATAATTGGTTGTGATCACTATCACTCGGTTATTTTATTTGTGTTGCATATAACATTTTCACGAGCCGCTAAAATCAGAAAAAGACCGAAATAATAATCTTATAAAAATCAGCCCAGCTTCAAAGAGACGGCCTATAATGTTCCCACTACTGGGACACAGGCCTCTCTATGAGAGGGAGTGGGCTACGGCCCAGTGCGGGTTGGTGGATGTCCATGTGTTCGAAATTTTTTGTTCTAAGACATGCCGGTTTCCTCAAGATGTTTTCCTTCACTGTTTGAGAGCAGTGGTGGTGGTGCACCGCTACCCCGGTTCATTGATTGGCCGACACTTTCTGACCAATATATCGAGTCGGGTGTTCCCTTTCAAAATTACGTATAGTGATTCCAGTATACTACATATATGTTGTTGATTTCCACCCTGCTAACATCTTCACAGGAATTGATTCTGTATTCTTGGGCACTATTACTAGGCTTTCCTGTTAATTTAACTTGTCCTCAATAAGGCAGACAGTGTCAAGGCTTCACTATCGATAGCCTACAGATCGGAAGATTACGGACATTCCCGTGCTTATATTCACCACATTGACCCATTTTCCCGTTGACCCTACACAACTTGTGCCGAGAGATAAGCAGCTTTGGGAATTTAACTCGCTAAATATATACAACAGACTTCACTTGGTTTAGACTTAAGAAAATGGAAATTTAAATGGAACTACTGAGACTGTGACTTTATACAACAATATTCAGTAGTTTGTTCAAATCATCATCTGCCGAGCTTTTTCCAACTATGTTGGGGATGGTTTATAGTCTAACCAGATGCAGCTGAATACTAGTATTTTACATGGAATGACTGCCTATCGAACCTGAACCCTGTTGATATCCCTTGGAATGACTGCCTATCAATACCCCTTGCCAAAACAAAAATACGACAGCAAAACGATTAAAAAACATCCATCCATTGCAGACTAGCAGTTTGCTCCACGTTGTTTCACTCCTAAATCTCTAACCAAGAGTAGTGCGTGTTCAACTATTTTTAACTGTACAAATAACCTCAATCAACTCAGCTTATCGCAGTCCACTGCTGGACATAGGCCTCTCCCAGGCTGCGTTATAACACCCTGTCCTCCGCCTTCCGCATCCAGTCCGTCCCAGCAACCTTCTTTAGGTCGTCCGTCCATCTAGCTGGGAGGCGTCCCACACTACGCTTGCCGGTACGCGGTCTCCACTACAGGGGGTCTACTCCGAAGTAGTATCGGCCGAATGTTAGGCCGTTTCCTGCTACGAAGTTACTATTTGGTTCAGTCGGTACCGATCCTACACTCCTACACTCTTTCGAATATTGACTATGGTCCCGACCCAACTGAGCCCATTTGAACTTTTTTCGCATTTTTCAATAATATTCGGTTCGGCCATGTGTCGGTCCGATCCGATCATTCGCACTTTGCACTTCGTAGTAGACCCCCAGGACTCGTCTGCTCCACCGGCTATCGGTCCTTCGACAAACATGGCCAGCCCACTGCCACTTCAGTTTGCTTATTCTGCGCGCTATGTCGGTGACTCCGGTTCTTTTCCGGATAATTTAATTCCTGATTTTTTCCTTTAAAGACACTCCGAGCATTGCTCGCTCCATAGCGCGCTGAGCGACCTTGAATTTGTGGACCAGCCCGACCGTCAGTGTCCACGTTTAGGCGGTTACAAATACCCTAATCCTGAAGTTCTACCGATATATTTCCAGCACCTTAATTGCTTAACACACTTTCAGTCACAATCTGAATCATTTTAAAGGATATTTCTAATCCGTTGCTTCATATATTATGTTCGAAAACTTTGTCTGCTCTACATATGTATGTATATAACGCAATTAATGTTGATGAACTGTCAAAATGAAAGCCATTGCTACTGTTAGTATGTTACGTAATTACCCCGCAGGAAACAAAACAGGAACTCATAACGACAGACAATATTCTGTTAATACGTAGGTATTTACTGAATAAAAGATTATCTTTTCTCCATGACCTTGAATGAAACCAAGATATATCAGGTTGTTATTATTCAGCACCGGTTGAGGGAGAGAGTTATAATTAAGATCGGCCGTTTTCCTCGAGGTTAGTAGGAGATGGGGTGAGCATCTGTAATTAAGTACTTGTTTCATACCAAACGCATGACGTTAGCATATGCATTACTTGTCGATATCAATTAGTTCTCTCATTAGTGCAAAACCCATTGCAACATCATTACTCTGATGTTGACGTTTTTCATACATGAACATAAAAAAGGGTAGGTACTATTATAAATTAAGGAAAAACCGCTGAACCTTAGCAAACTTAAGAAATTAATAGCTTCTTTTAAACTCTAACCTAAACTCTAAACTCAACACTCGAAGCATTTATTTCCATTAAACCATTTATAGGCACTTTTGAACTGTCAAACTGTCAGTCAGTTAGTCAGAAAATTGAAGCTAGTTGTCCATTCCAAAACGTAGGTAGATCTCTATGGAGAAGAACACGCAGAAAACTCTAGAATATTGACTGACAAGACAGAAATTAAAAAAATATATTATTTTTAAACGCCCCAATGCTGTCAATCAAACAAAGGAATGTGTCTGAAAATCACGAAAATTAATTGGAAACTGTGTATGTCATGACATCACAAAAGCAAAGGTCTCTATGATAAACTGACAGGTTGACATAACATAGAACAATTTAATCAAATTTGAAAAATCTAACTATGCGCTCGATACAAATAATCTATATAAATAAAACCCTGTAACAACCGACTGCCCCGTCGGGCAAAGTGTTATTAGGTTTTCCATTAGGAATTTATTAGTAACAGCCCGGAGTTTGGAAGTTGGCGGTTTAATACCCCGGTGCCTCGGAAAGCACGTAAAGCCGTTGGTCCTACGCCTGATCTCTCTCTGGTCGTGTCAGATTGCTGTTCCATCGGACTATGAGAGTGAAGGAACAGAGAGTGCACCTGTGTTTACGCAAACACTTGTGCACTTAATACTCCTGCGTACTTGGCTAATCTCCGTTGAGATTGGCCACCGTGACCGAAATCGGTCGGGAGGCTATTACTCGTATTATAAATAAAACAAAGTCTGGTTAAATACACCGTTTATAACTCAAAAACAGCTGGACCGTTTTTTATGATCTTTGATTTTTTGGATTTGTCTCCACCCGAATACCAGAATAACTATTGAAACATGGGAAAATTTCACGAAAAACAAGATAATTCATTTTCTCATTCATTTTTATGGAACGGTTTTTTTCTCGAGAAAGCATTGACTGATTTAGATGGCGGTACGAAGTTCGTCTCAGAAAAATAATTGTAGGTAGGATTTGTTTCGGTATTAACGTTACCTGACCTACGAATTCCGCGTAAATGATAATTATTTCCACATTATCTTAAAATAACATACAAGTATTTCTATTCGTATAAACCTCAGCTCGGTGTCAATATCCGCACTCACGACCCAGACATTAATCATTGTCAAACTGTCACTTTGACTGTTAAAGGTTAACTCGTCTCGGATTCTGAAGTTACATATAAAAGGAAATATCTGGAATAGTGACACCTGCAAACCAAAAACCGCAGAATTTAATTAAAGAGCGAGAGTTTCGCATGTGTCGGAATTCAAATGTGGTTCGCTAAAGACTTTACAGTCTGCGTGATACTCGGTGATACTGAGTTAATTATTCTTTTTATTGGACCGAATTATATAATTGTGTGGCAGGAAAACCCATCTACAAATAAATTGTTGATAGTGAATAGTGTGTATTAGTGCGTGTCTTTACCGTGAGCCTTCATTCAACTCGTGGTCGCGAACGAGCACTCGTACCTTTGCCTTGCACTTGTACCTGTACCTTTAAGCACTTTACTCTATTTTTAGGCTCTACATTTTACTCTATTCCTATACTCTACTTTTTACTCTCTTTCTATACTCTACATGTTACTGTCGTTCTATACTCTACACTTTACTCTCTTTATATACTCTAGATTTTACTCTATATCTATACTCTACATTTTACACTAGTTGTATACTGAATTTCTTCCTAAAAACCATAATATATAGAAAATTGATTAATAGCTAAAAATAACTGCCTAATATTGTGTCCAGCATAATATTCTTTTTATTCTTGCCAGTCCAATTGTCCATCATGGAAACACAAGCCAGTCAGTATGGCCAGTACTTGGTAGCAGGTCCTAGAGAACATTACGAATTTAAAGGTCCATCGACATTAGTGTTGGTTTTTTTTACACATCCCCATTCAAGCACAGTTTAAGTAGAGTAATCTTAAGTAAATTTCCACGTATTCTCTAGGTAGTTACGTCGTAGAAGGAAGGTGCTGTGTAGCTTAAGTTAGCCTGTGTTAGGCTTCTACCACAATTTATGATTATATGTACGATCTCATTGTATGCATTCTACCTAGGAATTACGTGACGTCTACCTTCCTAGGAATTAATTGAAACTTAAATAACTCTTGGTATGAGTAGAGAGCTGTATACAGCAGACTTACGTGGCCACAAAAACGAAGATGGCTGATATTGAAGTGATTAAGACTGCAGTGTGTGACGGCTACGTACCTAAGTTAATAAAATCTTTTCTTTTCAAAGGAAACTTAATTATGAACATGATTTGACACGATTAGTAAAGAATACGGTGCGTATAAAACAAAAAGTCGGTATGTAAATACATTGACGAATAAATACGCTTACCTACTACGTCTTTAGTCAGCATACCTAATTCTTTCTTCTTTGATATCAATATTGGTTCAGTAGGCAAGTGCGTCGTATCGGAGATGTGAGGATTCAGGACTGAAAATGATATATGTCCTTGAGGACATGCCTCGAGCATGTCCACACTTGTTAAGTGGACCGAGAGTATGCTTATGAAATAGCTATCTCTTTTTATGTGAAGGTATTATCTAACATCGATTACACGTAGACCTTTTGCGTTGAAAACTGTGAGTACTACATTTTGTTCAAAACGCTTGTAGTAAGTAGTTACTTAATAAATACTCGAAATTCAAGATTGTTCAGAAAAAAAGTCCATAAACGTTGGAAGCTAATAATGTTTGTTTATTAGAAAATTGCAAAAACGGTAAGGTATTTGTGATGTTTTTATATACGAATGGTAATTAGGTACCTACCTTTACATATATAATCACATTCAAAAGTAAGCTGACTTTGTCTGAAAGACTTTTTTTATGTCACACATTGTCACCTTTTGTGCTTGCATGATATACCTACTGGTGCCGGTGGGATCAATGTCATGTCAGAGGCATAATCCATTGTCTTATAGTCAACAGACACTTAACAAAAAACTAGAAGAGTGAACCCGGGTCACCTCATTTGTTTTTATTAGTTTTTCCAATTGTTTTTTTCCTCATTCAAGTCATTCAAGTGTCGTATTTCAAAGAACTTAAATTAATGTTGAAACGTTGGAGATATTGGGACAAGTAAACAATAATATAACAACAAAGACTCCACAATTTACTTTAACTAGTTACCTGGAAGGTTTTATGAATGAAAAGTCAATCATTTTGCCTGGCTTTTTCCCAACTATGAAAAATAAAATAATATACATTTTATTTCTCTTCCACAAAGGCGTCTTAAAAATATGAAAACAAATAGGTTTGATAAATCCTTTGTGGGAGACTGGTATCTGCACTAGGAAAACCTGGCATACAGATTACCAGCCAAACAGTATTTCAGTTTTAAACCTTAAAGATAATATTATCAAAGTATTTTAACCTTTGGTAGAAAAACACAGTAAAAAAAAAGAAAAAATAATTACAAAATTAAAAGTTATTATTGAAGATTGTGGGTACCAGTGAAGTTTGGTGTGGTGTATCGGACCCCCACAACCCAGCTACTGGGTAACATCCCTTGGCAAGACTAGTTGTCTGATTTTTGGGCTTCTGACTGCCCGCAAGGACTGTCAAAGATATACGAATTAAAAACTTAAAGGCTTAACGTGCCTTCCGAGGCACAGAGGGGCTCGATATGTAATGGATGGTCACCCTATTCACGAACCAACCGCGGCAAATGTAGCCCTATTTGTTTAAAATAAAGGTAGGTAGTTATTAAAAATGGATAGTGTGTGTTTTAAATTCAATAAATCATGGAAAATTATTCCAGAGGCAAACAATCTTGTTATTAAATTAAAATTTGGCAAAAGAACGGGTTTTCCATTACCTATTTGTCGAATGTTGAGTAGTTAATAAACAATTCTTCATAAATATTTGGACAATTGCCACGAATATTTAACTTCCTGAACGTTTCAACAAATATTTGAAAAAAAAAAAAAACTGCGTGCTTTTTTCATTCAAATTCCTATTTTTAATTGACAATATGGGATATAAAATAACCTTAAAGACTTATATGAACCATGAAATAGTATTTTATCATCTAATAACAGTTTACATAGTATGATTGGTTAGGAATGGTTCAGCATTTTCCGTAGGCAAAGACACTAACACTACTATTACTAGGTACTACTATACTAATATTTTCTGCGACTACTACCATTTTCTTTTCTTTTGACTATTTTTCTTTCGAATACCGAATTCAGGAAAGCGGGAGAAAAATGTAAATAAACAACTTTTCAATAATTCCTTTGTTGATGCCAATCACACGAATCACAATAGCCAATATAATTGAACAGTGAGTATTGTCTGTTTACATTTTGTCTGGTGCCACCCTGAATTAAGTATAGTTAAGTAGGTTACACATTAGGTACATTTATATATTTTTTTTCAAAGTTATTTTCACTACCTTTTACCAAACTTTATATGTTCGAATTTATCTGCTTAACAACGTAAATAACGCAATGAATCATGTTGAACTGTCAAAATGAAACCCATTGCTACTGATAGTGTTTTACGCAATTACCTTGCGGTATAATAATAAATACTTTATTTCAGACTATGATATCCATTTTGTTAGTAACAATGTTCTTGTAGACTGGTGTTAGTAATACTTAAAACTACCCACAAAATCAAACATATAAAAATAAAGTAAACTGGCCTTTTATTCTATTGAAACTGCTTACTACGCTAGACCAGCTTAAGGTCAAAGTGTTACCACTGAGCCGCGGGATAAGTGCGTAGAGGTCGTCTAAGTTAAAACTGCACGCCCCTCCATAATTTTTTCTATACAAACGTGCAGTTTTAAATTAGACGATTCTTAACACACTATCAGTAACAATGGGTTTTATTTTGACAGTACAGCAAAATTCATTGCGTTATTTACGATGTTGAGCAGACTGATTTTTCGAACATAATTATGAAGCAATGGATTAGCAATATCCTTCAAAATGATTCAGTGTGATCGATGGTGTACCGCAGTTAGGGTGCCGTATGTCAGTCGTAACACTTTCTCCTACTGTACGACAATCATCTTGTCATCTGTATTTTTTCATTATTCCCGGAGTCCCTTTGTATTCGTGTGATTTAGTGATTCAATGATATATGAGGTTTTGCTAAGCGGTAGATTGAAATAAATAGGCCTGTTTTATATTCCAACGGCGGCTTTGTGGCTCCAGGTTAGTTACAGATAGATTAAAAGTTTATCTCTTTAGGAATTTAAGCAAAATGAGAAAAAATCACCTGTAGTCCTTGACTTTTAATCTAGCTGTGACATCAGGGGTCAGTAAACTAACGTTTTCTTTTTTACTGTAGGTAATCTTCATGAAGTTTTAGGATTAGTAAAAAGTTACGTTAGTGCAAATCACGATATTTAATTAAGAAAATCATTAATTATAGGCAGTCTCTTGTAGTGCTATTCCACAAAAATCTCACCATGAAAATTTAAGTGAATTAGGCTTGAAGCTGTCATTAAAATAATGCCGGTATTGACAGCTCACTTCATCTAAGTGGTCACGGTGAGTTTTACAGAATAGACAGGCTGGTCTATAATTTGTAATGTTCTTTGTTCCTAGTTTTCTCTTTAAACTAGCACTAGTGGTTTTTCTCGGAATGATTTAGGTGTAAGAGAAAATTTATTGCTTTTAATCGTATCGGGCCGGGGTCGTGCCGCGCTCAAGAACTTGTGCAGAAAATTCTTAAGGCTTCCCTTTGTTTTTGATATTGTATCAAGTATCAAGTTAAAATACTGTAGTAATACTGTGATACTAGTTGGTACTTGACTGGAAACGACAGAAATAACAATAGTCGTAGTGTCCAACGCAAGCGCTTCGCTTGTAAACATGTCACAGAAACTGCACTTATGAACTGAGGTCTTCCATTGTTCCGCCTTTTCCAATACAATATTAGGTGACAAATAGATCGTTCTGAAACTAAGGACTGCCTCAAGATAACTTTGTGCAGCTTAGAATTGAGAAACGGCGTCGCTTCACTGAACAGTTCGAATTGTTTGTGGTTGACTTGTTTCTTGTTTTGTACTTCTTGGCTTGAAGTTCGATCCTGATTTACTAGTTTATCTTAACAGCTTCCGGCGCTGTAAATGAGACATAATATAAGTTTTATTGTTATGACAGTTATAGCCGTATAGCGCGCTTGAAAGTGGTAAGTACTGGCGTAGATGATGTGGGTACAGCCAGGATATTAATTGTGAAACAAATTGACAGCCTACGTTAATTTGCCGTGTTACAGTAATTTGATACAACTGTCAAATAATGACGGTTATGATCTCAATATACAACAGTTATGATTTGAATAGGAGCAGTGTTGGCCCAGTGGTAAAAGCCGTGACTTACGAGTCACAGATTCGAACCCAGACAGGCGCTTTAAATTATGTAAATTATTTCATCACCTCTGCTCTCAAAATAGTGAAGGAAAACATCGTGAGGAAACCGGTATATCCTAGAACCAAAAATTCGAAGGCGTAACATCCGCCATGGTTTACGGCCCCTCTCACCGAGGGGCGGCCTGTGTCCCAGCAGTGGGCACATTATAGGCTGATTATACTATGATTTGAATATACGGATATTTAAATTGGTACTCGATTTGCTTCAATATTTACCCTGTCTTTACCTACTTTAGGAAATTAAGTAGAATTTAGTTCACGATACTTTAATGGTGCTATCGCTACGAAAAATCGGACGACCATCAACTACAAGTTGCGACACATAAAACGGTAACTACACCGGCAGAAACTCCGAGAAAAAAAGTTTTTCAATTCCCGCCTTAGATTTCAAAGCTTAAATGCCACTAGAAAACTTGTTAGTTCAGACGAGCCTTGAAATACTTGACAACATTCTTGAATGTCTTAATTTTTACGAGACGTGGAAACGACAATTAATTTTAATACTTTACGCGTGGTTTACTAGCACCAGGGGTGCAATATTGTGAGATTAGTTTGACAAGACGATCCTGTTTTATTGCTGGCTTTTAAGAAGCGTTATTGTATTAACCGATTTATATGCTAAGTCAATATAAGGAAAAACAGGTGTTATTAAAAAAAAAACTTGATTTCTGAAGCTATGTTGCTTAGATATCTTCTCTTCAAAAATTACGCTAATTTAATGGCTGTTGGCTGTCACATAATATAAATATACTAATTAATAGATACCCTAAATCGCTGTAAATCACTTCACTTAATAACGACTATCACCGGTGATTACCTAACGTAACCTAACCGCAGCAAACAAATTGCTTACAGTCAACAGATTTTCAATTCCCAGTCCAAGCTCTCACAAGTACCTACTTACGATTCCCCAAAGATACGGTACGGATATTTAGGAGTCTCTTTGATAATAGCGTGACCACTTTGATGGGTCTAAGATCAGATAATATCTCGATGATTAAGCAAAATCTAAATTGGTCGTGTAGTTAACTAATCAGCGCCGTTGAAGTGGCTTCAATTATATTTTCTCTATGTATACTATGTAATTATGACCGAGTGTTTGCAAAAAAAACCTAAATATCGGTACAGTCAGACAAACAAACAGAACGTGTTTTTTTACCGATAGCTCAATTAATCAAATCAAACGGTCTTCTTAGATTGATTGTTAAAAAAAAATATATCTGTTATTTGTACCTGTGTACGTTGTTACTTGGTTTGTGCTGACAATACTTTTTAATGAAACCCCTTTTAGGGTTCCGTACCTCAAAAGAAAAAAGGGTCTTGACTGAGGGACAGACAGACGGACAACGAAGTGATCTTATAAAGGTTCCGTTATAAGATCACTTCGATGTCCGTCTGTCTGTCCCTCAGTCAAGACCCTTTTTCTCAGTAACGCGTAGAGTTGAAATTAATATCAAATACTCAAGGCTGCAATTCCTTGAAGTAGTGAAAAAATCAAACTTCTAAGTCAACACAATCACAAGATACGGGCGTTTATGTTCCGTTTATGCCGCATATTTTGACTCTCGCGAGGGAATCAAAACCTATAGGGTACTTCCCGTTGACCTAGAGTAATGAAATTTGGCAAGAAGCAATGTCATGTAGCACAAGGTGAAGGGCGAGCGTTTTTGGGGGACTGTCTTTTGTAATTTTGTCGTTCGAGAATTGCTGATTCTCAGCCTAATTTGAATGAATGACTTACGATTTTGATTTAAAGGGAAAAATCCGAAAACCGTAAAGTAGTTACATTATAAAAAAAACCCTTAATAAACAGCTATTTATATACCTACCTACGAACGGAGCCCTCGGTGCACGAGTGCGACTCGTATTTGATCGGTTTTTTTTCAATAAAACATAGCTCTCACCCCCAGACAAAGACCTGTGACTATAAAAGTTTATCCCAAGCATTACAGAATACAGTTTTTATTATAGTCTGCGAGACACATGATCCCGCTTTGTGTGTTTTGTAACAAAATATGCTGTTAGCTCTGCTGAAACGGTTCTATCGTAACGACACACTAACTGTTACTGGGTGTTACACAATTTCTTTGTTTTAGCTCAGCTGACGTAGGTGTACGATATTACGAGTTCATATTGTTCTTAAGGTTAACTCAGCCGTCGTGACATGAAAAAAAAAAATGTACGGACGACAGCAGGTCAAGCTACCCGAAACTGTCAAAATTTCCCAATCAACCTTGAACCTTAATGCTTTAGCGATAAAGTTGAAAACCTATTAAAGAGATTTGACAGATTGTAGTAGCTTGATGTGCTGGCGTCTGTACAATAACTTTTGAAGTAAAATACTTAGTGAGCAAAAAATATGTAGGTAAAAAGATTCTTCAACGTAAACAAAAAAAATAGACTCAATTACTTTAAATCACACAGTTTGTCGAATGAGAACAGTTTTTGTTGTCAATTCAGCTTATTAGTCGATTCGCACGAATTTAGCCGCCCGAAACCGGTGATACCCGGGGGCGCAGCTAGTCATTGCATAAAATTCTAAATGTGCGAATTGCCTAATACATATTTCTGGAGTAGTCGACTCGCCCAATAAATTAACTTCGTGTAAGTCGCCTGTAGAAAAAAAAAATATTTAGAAATCTCGATTCGCGAGTAATTTCATGCGAATCGATAATATACGGCACGGTTAGTGCAGTGGTTAAGCGATTGACTGCTGCGCTGCGTGTCGCGGGTTCGATTCCCGCACGGAACAAATATTTGTATTGCCTACAGGTAGTTGTTCCGGGTCTGGCTGTTTGTGTATGTGAGTTTAAATGTTTGTAAACGCTCCCACGATACAGGAGAAATTCCTAGTGTGGGGCAACGTTAAAAAAAAAAAAAAAAAATATGCACACCCAAATAATGAAATATGTGGCATGTAACATGATGAATGGTAATTAGTTGAAAGAATCCATTTTGTATAATAAGCCGAGCAGCAATGATATCATGGAAGCGATTAGTTTTACTAAATGATTTAGATCGTAAACTACTTGATGCGGACGTAAAACGGGTTTAAAGTAAAAAAAAAAGTTTATTAGTTTTCGTAGGAAGACGCAAAATACTATAGTGCTGTGTAGTATATTGTATATGTATAGGTATATATGTATTTATTGAAAATACAACTTTGGTCCACAGTAGGCGTTAGTAGTAATAAATACTATGCTGGTCGTGTAGTGTTGTGAGATGCATAACATAATCAGCCTATGGAGTTCTCACTGCTGGGACACTTACCACCCGGACCCAGTGCGGGTTGGTAGATGTCACATGTCTTCGAATTTTGTGTTCTAGGACATGCTGGTTACACCGTTTTGAGAGTAGTGCAGATGAAATTATTCATATATTTATTTTCATTCCATAATGTTGTAGAGGTACAGTGTATTTTACATACACTGCACCAACAAACTTTTGTATGTTTCTTGAGCGAAAAAATCTTTGATGGCTAGTCGCTTCCTCGTCGACGGTGGGACAGGGTGCTTCTGCCAATAACAGAGGAGAATAAATCGCGCAAGCTGTCAATGTTAAACGTCTAGGCAGCTAGTGTTACTAACTGTGATGAAAAGCAAATGGTTCAATGACAGCTCATTTGTAGGAGTCTAAAGCAATTTTCTTCTTGAGCCTGGATAGTAATTAAGTGCCTATTTGAAGCAATTATTTGTCAGAATGTAACGGTTGTTGTTTAATTTTCTGCTTGACAATACATTTTATTAAAATGAGTTTATGAAAATGTTTCTACATTGTCTAAAATTGGGCAAACCATTGACAGGAAAGTACCGTTTGGGGCGAATTCGGAAGTGTACGCACGGCTACACATCAAGCTATACATTTCCAGTATAAGCTGACTTCTTATTGTATGAAAAACCTATACATGTGTAGCCGTGTGTACGTGTGAGGAATTTCATAGTTTATTTACGAGTACGTAGGCTACTATTTTGTGTTTCTTTATAGACAAGATTTTTCTTTTGTATAACTAAAAGACGTGCGCTCACGCCCACGCACACGCGCACGTCAGCGCACGTCTTTTCAGGACAATCAAGCTTATTTCGGCATAAATATGCCGAAACAAGCTTGATTGTCCTGACTTGGTGAAAAGTTTGTGTTACCTGGTTCCTTGAACTGTGTGTAGGCGGTAGGTGCGCACCAGGAGACGGTTCGCCACCAGCTTCTGTAAATCCAATGCTAGTGTGCGATAACATAATAAGCGATTTAGTGAAACCGACATACTATTTCTTGACCAAAATACTTTTAAAAGTGATGTAGCTAACATGTTGAAGGATCAGCAGTAGATTCCTTATACTTTAACAAAATTATTATTTCATTATTATAGAACCCGTAGGATACACAAACAAGACTAATGTTTTATTATTTTTAGTTTATTTTGTTCATATAATTATTTTTACTACTAGCCATCAGTTTATAAATATCTGAGTTGTAATATGTGGCAAGTTAGTTGGTAGTATATTTTTCAAGTTTTAAGTAATTTATTTCTGTTTATTTTTAATATAATACAGTTTTTTGTACCTAACTATAAAAACATACCAAAGGTACTTATTCCAATATAACTAACACTGGAAGTGCTGGTCCTTCAATTAGAAATTCGAGAACGCCCAATCGGTGTTCGCTTGCAAGGTCCGTAGAATTTTGGTGCGCACCGGGAAATTAAACGGAGGGAACTCGTTACAGCCTCGACCTGAAGCTTACCATTAAACAAAGGTCATTATCAGTCAGGTATGCTCTTTTGTAAAAACGTTCATGGCCGCTAGGATGTTGCGCCCGTTAATTCATGTCACAACAAAAAATGGTCGAATGGTAGCCAGAGACAAGAATTCTAACTATGATTTAACCTCTCAGGGACAGGATTTCGGCAACATTTCGTGTTGCAAAATGAGTTTTATTTCAATTACATACTTACGATTAAATTAGCCTCAGGGGGTTTTTTGGTGCCAGATAGACCAGTTAAACGACTTTTTTGTAGAACAGACCGAGACTATTAAGCATGTTTTGTAATAAAGTGTAATGGATTAAAGATTGCTAGTATTTGAATGTAGTGTTAAAAAATATTTATTTAGTCAAGATAATATTTAGATTATACAATATGTAACAAAAACCCTGTCCGATCCTTAAGAGTATTATTCGGCATCGTACTGCGTACACATATACGTAATCATTTAATGGATTTGAGATTATTATTTTTCCCCAGTGAATATCATTAAATTAAAATAAAAAATAAAAACTGACCAAAGGCAACACTGATCGCTCGACAAAGTTCACGTCTTACTACCTACAGTTTTGTGTCAAAGAAGCCGCCCGTGTCATGAACCGCGCTTTGTCGCGTGCCGCCAAACATACCTACACTACGCGCGGTGCGCGTCGGTATCAGCTGATATTGTTTTGTAGGCATAGTAATCCGGATTTCAGATACTCTCTGTATTTTGTGTTTTTGACTTAATTCTGTTTATCAAGAAACAATTAATTGAATTAAATGTAGCCCTGATAAGGGCTTTTTTTTAAATGTGATGTGCTTCTGGCAATGTACTTACCGACTGCAGGTAGGCCGACTGTTAGTTTATTAAAACGTTCACTTGTTGTTGTTGCATACTTCGGCGATCGTGCTCCACATGTCCACCTCCAACACTAATACACATTCGACACCTTTTTGCTAGCCCACACGTTAACACGCCAACGATGTTGGAAATGACTTGGTTTCATAGCGTGCGGGTTTTCGAGCGCCCACACGTGTTCGTTGTGGCAATTGAACACACCAGTTCTCTCAAACGAGCATTCATCGGAGAAAAGCACACGATTCAAAAAACCTTCATCTTCTTCGACTTTTCCTAAGACCCAATTACAAAATTCCATTCTTGGTTCGTAATCAGTGGGCAGAAGGGATAGAACCCGCCGGTAGTGATAAGGGTGCTGACCATCTCCCTTCAGCACTCTCCAAACCCGCATGTGGTTTGTCTCTAATCGTCGCGCAACAGAGCGTGTGCTTTGCGTGGGGTCCGCGGCAAACATATCCAGCACTTGTTCCTCAATTTCCACGTTGCGCTCTCGTGGTCTTCCAGCATCAGTGGCCTGCGACTCGTGCCCATGAACACTGCCTGTGGTGTATACACGGTTATGCAGGCGTTGGAACGCACGCTCCGACGGTACTGTCACACCTGGTCTATTAGCGAAACGCACCTCGTAAGTTCTACGCGCAGCTGCATAATTGCAGTCGGTCTTGCCTAAGCACATCAACATAGGTATTAAAATATTCCTGATTAGAATACGACATTGTTCGCGAAACGACAGCGCTTACGTACGGACGTCAGATCGAAAGCTATCTCCACGAAAGACTAGCAACAAGTATCGCGTCGGTAGGTAACTAGGCGGCGACATCAAAAGAGTCGGCGACTAGTTGAAAGAGTGTCTACGACGCGGTAGTGTAGGGCGGTGTTCTTTGAAATAAAAATAGGTAAAAATAAAAAGATTTTGCCGGCGGGTGGAGTGTTGTCAACTTATGAAAATTTGCCATATTCAGTGTTAAATTTCGCATGGATTATAAAAATTAAAAATCAATAACTTTTGGTTTTTATGAGTTACATTTTTATAACAATTTTTTCTAGTACGTATGTTGACCCAGGAATACGCCTTTATTGGATCGGACAGGGTTTTTGGTACAGATTGTATAAGCTAACATTTAAAATAATAATATGTACATGAGAAAAATAAGGAAAATAATCATAGGACATAAAAAAATTCGTCCACATCGCTGTCAACAGGAACAGTGCCCAACAGGCTGGCAGCATTGCCACGTTGTATGGCGATGCGAATTCTTTGGCCAAGAAACAGGCCAGCCCTCTGGTCACGTGAAAATATTTATTAAAAGCAAGAAAGTTATGACCCTTGATAGTATGAGATGAAAAATATCCACTCATGCTGTATTTTTTTATAGATCGGCCGATTTTAGGAGAAAAATAAACAATACTGGCCTAAGATATGTGACGTAAGAACTGTTTTGTCGTGTCATGGTTTTCATCAGCCGTGGAATTCTGACAAGCTATCAAAGAGTCTAAATTGAGTTACAAATTGTGTCTCAACATCGTTTTGACGCCTGTCTACATAAATCTCTGGGAGTTTCTCTGTTTCTATTTTACTATAACGTTGTTTAGCTCTTGGAGCGGGATAATATATTTTGATCTTTTGCGGCTAACTCATAAATTGGCAAGTATTTAATACTACCTACTACAAGATTACGTAGATATTGCTTTTATGAACTCAGCACATAACGCTAATGCTATCTAAGGCTATTGTTTACGGGGGTCGTGCGGTCCATGGCCATATACGGGGCCCCGGTGTGGGCGCGTTCACTGCGGCGGCGAGCCGCCCACTACCTGAACGCGCCCCAGAAGGTGGTAGCCGTAAGACTAATCCGGGGCTACCGCACGATCTCGCGAGAGGCGGCAAGCCTCCTTGCCGGACTGCCGCCATGGGATCTGGAGGCGATAGTCCTCGCGCGCCTGTATGAGTGGCGCGCGGAGGCACTACGCCGGGGGGAAAGTCCGCTCCCGCGGCAAATTGCTGCGGAGCGGACGGACCTCCGGCTCGGTCTCATGGCGACATGGAAAGAGCGACTGTCGCAACCCAGCGCAGGGCACGCCGCGATAGCGGCGATAAGACCCCTCTTTGAGGAGTGGCTAGAGAGGCGCCACGGCGCCCTCACCTACCGCCTGACGCAGGTCCTCACCGGACACGGAAGTTTCGGGAGGTTCCTGCACATCATCAGGCGGGAGGAAACGCCCGGGTGTCACCATTGCCAGGATCGCCCAGAGGACACGGTGGAGCACACGGTGGAGGTCTGCCCCGCTTGGGCGGAGCACCGCCGTGTCCTCGTGGAGGCGATCGGCAGCGGCGGCGGCCTCTCGCGCCCGGCCCTGGTGCAAGCCATGGTCCGGAGCGAGAGGGAGTGGGAGGCAGTCGCCTCCTTCTGCGAAGCAGTCATGCTAGCGAAGGAGGTGGCGGGACGGATGAGGGAGAGAGCCTCCCGTCCCAGCCGCCGCGGGAGACGCCCCGGGCGTCGGGAGTCCATTGGAGACTACCGGCCACCGTAGGCGCGGGCCTGCGGGCGGAGAGCAATGGGTAGCTCACCGCCCGATCAGGACCAGGCCCGTGCCGGACGGCGCGTAAGTGTTCCACGCGCGCCTCAAAGAGATGTCAGCATCAGCAACGAGGGGCCCCTCAGGGTCGAAGCCTGCCGGGGCAGCGGGATTGTCCGGAAGGGTTACCGCTACCCCGGAACATAAAGGGCGAAGGAAGGAACATGGGTGGGTTTTAGTCAGTAAGAGTCTGACACTCCCTTCCGCTCCACCCAGAGCGGGAGGGGTCATTTGATGATTTCCCATCCCAAAAAAAAAAAAAAAAAAAGGCTATTGTTTATCACCCAATTGTAGAATTCTGTTACATAGGTAAAGATAAAGTGAAATTATTATGTTGAACGAAACTAATTATGTTGTTAGTATTACAAGCGTTCCTAAACATTAAAAGAACAGCGCCATTTATGTCCACGCAAATCACTGTTTATTCTAGTTTTTTTTTTTAAATGTATTTTTGTGGTGTGCAATAAAGTATATATAAACATTTCTTTACATCTCTATCGACGATTTTCAATAGTAATTCATGCTTTTCTCTTACTACCACGACAACCGTGGGAATGTGGATTACTATGAGTGATCCTCGCATGGGTGATCTTCAAATAGGGGATCCATACGAAATGACTCACTTTTTCCACCACTATGATTTAGTTTATTTAATTTAATGGTTTGTTTATGACTTCGTATAGTGATACATATATACACGTGCAACAGTAATAAAGCGAAGACAACACATACATTTTATGTGTTCATAAACTGTCATAAATGTATCCAAATATCAGGTGTTTTATTGTCACCAATAACTACAGCTGAACGGATTTTTAGTTATTTATTAAAGCTTAACATTATTCAAACTACATAGTTCCGAGATTATAAAATATGGTTTGTATGCCAAGAATTTGTATCAGAAAGAAAGAAAAAGTATTTATTGCGACTCGCCAAGCAACAACAAGCTCGCAAAGCTTAGATGCAGCTTCCTTCGTTTATGAGGAATTATTATAAGGTCCGTCTTAGTTAAAATACATGACATAAAGCTTGTATTCATATTTTCAGTTAGAATAGAACAGAATATTCTTTATCATGTACACCATAAATATTATAGACATAAGTGTAGAAGTCTTACTATTGCTAAAAGCGATCTTTTAAAGCCAACCTTTGGATGGATTTAGAGAGAAAGGCGAGACAATACTGCAGGTATTCTGTTATATACCATTTACTTTACATCATCATCTGCCTAGCCTTTTCTCAACTATGAGGGTCGGCTACCATAGTTACTACCATTCACATATATACAATAAATACATAATATACACAATATACTTATCTATATAAATAAATATATACAATAATAATCATAAAACAAGTGCAAAGAACATAAAAATGACGTTTCAGTTGAAACTTAAACATTAAAACAAGTTTGTCACGATAATCATGACCTAAAAACTATTGCCTTGAATTAGCAAATACATATTACGAGTATAGATCTAGTTAGCAAATACATATATAGATCTAGTTATTAACAAATATATCAGACTAGCTGCGCCCCGCGGTTTCCCCCGCATAAGTTTCGATCCCGTAGGAATATTGGAATAAAAGTATCCTATGTGTTAATACCGGTTATAAACTATCTGTGTGCCAAATTTCATCCAAATCCGTTTAGTAGTTTTTGTGTGAAAGAATAACAAATATCCATCCATCCATACGAACTTGCGAAAGTTCGTATGGATGGATGGATATAATATTATTAGTAGGATATATCAGATAGTAAATGAAGTCAGTTGCGCCATTCCGTCCCTAAGAAAAAACTTTAATGAAATGATACTCTTACGAAGGAAAAGTGACATTAAAAATTCCGTCCCAGCTCGGTATGCTTATCTTGATCTAATTTAATTCTTTGGATTCCGTGGAGTGGAAATGTGGGGGTGTGTAATGGACCCCGAGGCGACATGCCGGTCAGGGGTCGCAAATACCCACAATAATTTATGTAAATGTTCTCAAGCTCTCGCTAACTTTCGACACCGACATGTTTGTATTAAGGAGGAAGCGCTAGCGAAATTCATATTTTTTTACGTTTTGTGTAGTTTGCAGGTCAGTGTCAGTTGTACGCCGAACAAAGTATGACTAGCGACCGTAATATAACCCTATTGATATTTCATGAAATATTCATTCAATAGGGTTATATGAACTTGAGGGTTGTATTGATGATTTTAATGGTTATAATTTTGTAAATACATACTTGATACGGTCGCGAATAATATTTTGTTCAACAAACAACCTGACAAAGGAAGCAAATTTGCGCACCCCTCTTCACAAGTAGGACTAAATATTCGTCAGTTAGCTCTGATACATTCACTCTTTCGTGTTAAAAAGGGATGGCACGAGCATTGAAAGTTCTGCGGGATTTGTTTTGAGTTCCAATAAGGATTAGTAGGTCACTGGTTCAGGAAAATAAACAAATAAACACAGACAATAAAGTTGTTTAAGACGAGGGAGACGTGTATGAACAGAAATAAATTAGTTTCTTCTATCCTGTAAACATATACGATGGCTTTGTAGGCCTTCCGTGAAATACTTATGTATTAGTTGTGTTTGTATTTGATCAATTATATAGCGTAGATTTGAGATGGGGCAGTAAGGGTCGACCGGTACCTTATTCTTTGTAGCTACAGGTAAACGGTCTTAGGAGACCATCCATAACTTTTTAAGAAATTTAGATCGGTATTCACAGATTTTGAAAAAATTGACCAGTCACCAAGAAAATGTACAGTTTTCGCAAAAACTTTTTTTGAAAAACTCTACGGGACTAAATGAGGTTTGAGTACTAGAAAAGTCAGAAATCGCGAAAAACTTTTCCCATAGGTACATTTCGTAGGATATTAACTTGAACTTACTTTTTTAATTTTTTTCGCGATTTCTAACTTTTCTAGTACTCGTACATCAGTTATAAAGTTTTTTGATCCTTGTAAGAAACAGGACCGAATGGCATTAAAAAAGGTTTGAAAATGGGAAAACTGTCCATTGTAATGCGTGTACAATTTTTTCAAAATCTTTGAATGCAGATCTAAATTTCTCAAAAAGTTATGTATGAAGACGGTTTTTTCATAGCTACAACGATTATGAAACCTACACCCATCTGAAAAATCCACCTGTATATCGGATGTTTTTTTAGCTTTACAACAGATAACTTTACATTGAAGTAAAACACAGAATGTTTTTAATATCCATAAAATTTACTTTGTTTGACACATAATTTTATGCCATTAATGTTTGGCGTAACCTGGAGGTCATTTAATTTTGGTAGTAAATCAGGTTGTATTTCGTCAATAATGCGTCGAATTTTGGCATCCAAGTGTTGGATTTCAATTTAAAGTTCTCCGCCTCTAAAACGACTCCCTTTAATTCATTTATCACACTATAACAGTGGAACCGTTGCACATGCTGGGTAAATCCGATTTGCACCAATTTTAGAATCGTTTATTTCCATACAAAACATGTCGATACAAATTACTTAAAATTTCGCGTTAATGCTAAAGTGCGTTCATTTAATTTTCACCGAAATTCAATTGAGTACCTTCTTGGACTTAGTCGAAATACCAGTAGGTGAGTGCGTAGACAAATAATGCATCGTAAATAGTTGAAATCGTCAATTTAAATCATCGTGATTTTCAAAAATTAATTCACACAAACATTTCGTCAACTCTTTCCATATTGTTATTCACTCATCATAATACATGTCTAAATAGAATTTGGGTTGACATAATTAAAAACACACAATGGACTTTTGAATATCAATTAACTTGACGATGAGGTTGTGAATGTTGTGTGTGGTGTGATGTTTACCTCGAATTGTACTCAAGTGCGTCGTACCGATCGTGCTGCCACATTGAATATTAATGGAAAAAGAAATTCAAAACAAGTTAAATATTTTAACTGTAGACATCGTGTCTGTGAACCAGTTTTTTTAACCTCAATTTAACATTTAGTGCGCTCCGCGGTTACGCAGCGTAGCAACCTCACACGGCGCGTAGCAACGACATAGCAACGACGTAGCAACGACGAAGCAACGGCATAGCAACGACTTAGCAATGACGTGGCATGGAAACAGACTCATGGAATACGCTTTATATCACACCAACATTTTTGGAAATGGTCTAAAGAAGGATTTAGAGTCCACATACACAACATATAACCAGAACTGGAACATATATTTTTCGTTATATGCTTGATATTTTAGTATGGGTACTCGAACGAATGAATTTTCTGTCACTGTTTACACAAAAAATATTTCGTCGAGTGAGGATAGAATGTGCATCTGCTACTGTTCTGTATTTGGTTTTTGACAACAGTACAACCACCTCATTAAATGTGCCTAATTATTTTAATTCTCCAACTACAACGTTTATTTTTGTTGCAGGTGACGTTAGCGACGTGGTGCGGACGAGGGGGGCCTCGGATGGGGCGCTCGTACAGCGCTCTGCTAGCATCACAGCGGCTGCGGGCCGGGGGCCCAGGGGCTTGCGCCAGTGTGCGAGGTACCCGCCGCCTGCGCAGGCTATCCACCGCCACCACACAATTGTATGATGCGCCGCCCCGAGCGCAGGTGAGGTCAGGCCCACAATCAAATACTAAATGGGAACAATGGGCGACGGTAAATAACGCTTCACTAACACTTTAGTAAGTAGACTTCATTTGTCATTAGATTCTTCTCAGCGGAGAAGATGCATTTTTTTCACATCACTTAAAATTCTAAATCATACAATATGTGGATAGTGTGGATACCTTCTATGTGTCCCTTTTTCCTTCTATCCAACACATAATTGTTGGTCACTTGTCGATGTAGCAGTTTCCATGTAAGGTAAACCCTTTTGTTGTTTGTATTGTATGTGTTTAAACTTGATTTGTTCTTCAGTTGATACGTATCAACTGAAGAACAAATCAAGTTTAAACATAGCAGGTACACGTGTACCTGCTTGTTGTTGTATCCTTTATAAGGTATCATTAAAAAATATTCAGTAATCATCAGGTACCTACCTTATAATGATAATAAAATAAAGTTACATACACAACCATTTTGATAAATAATCAAGATAAAAGAATTCAAGAACACCTTCAATTAATTCAAAACATGGCTGGGTCGGAACTTCAATGTCAATGCTTTAATTACAAGCTGTATTGCTTAAATAATGTTATCATTATAAGTAGAAGACAGTTGTAAGAAATATTAAAACATGTCGCATTAGTATGTATACCTAGTGCCATTTTAATATTAATTTAATCACACATTCAGGCTACCTCCCTGAACGAGCTCCTTGAACTTTAGGGGCTGAATTAAAGAACCGATTTTAAGATTAGATTTTAGATTTTGCTCTGAAAGTGTGCTAAATAATACAGTATTATGAGCGTTATATATTATATACAGAGAGAGCAGTGGTGGTCTAGTGGTATCGGCCGTGACTTACGAGTTGTAGGTCGTAGGTTCGAACCCAGACAGGTGCTTTACTTTGCGTAAATTATTTTCTTTACTACTGCTCTCAAAACGGTGAAGGAAAACATCGTGTGAAAACCGACATGTCCTTGAACCAAAAATTCGAAGACATGTGACATCCACCAACCTGCACTAGGCCCGCGTGGTGGATTACGGCTCAGTCCCTCTCACCGAGAGGAGGCCTGTGTCCCAGCAGTGGGAACATTATGGGCTGATTATGAATGTTATGCATATTATACAATGTGTAACGGAATTAATGCACATTATGAAAGTAGTTTGTTCAGAATCGTTTACTGAATCGATTTCTGTAATTTTTAATATGGGTAATATTTTATCCCAAAAATAATTAAAACTACGTAAATTACTGTCACACTTCCGCTGTACAGTCAAAACAAACCAAAATAGATGAAGTACCTACTGCGCTAGACCCCTAAATGAGTGCGACTGTTTGCATGCGTAGATTTGTAATGTGACCACAAATTTCTCCCACAATCAGTGTAACTAATTTATGAGAAAAACAATGTTTATTACATAATAATAAAAAATCAGTGTATGTATTATGATTATAACATAACATTCTAATTGGGGTGTCTGGTGGTGTGCGTTAATTCCGGGACAAGTTGTATACAGGTGGCAGGGTCATCGACGCACAAACTGTAGCCATGAATTCAGCACATGATTCTAGACTACCCTTGGTGTAGAAAATTTTCCTCGGTTATCAAAGAAAAAATATGATCTGCTGTTTTATAAAGAGCCAATACTTACGCGGTCAAATTCTATGGAACAGCTATTTTTTTTTTAATATCCTGAGGAAAATGTCATCGCGGGTTTCAGAATCATGTACTGAATCCATGGTAACGGGCTGCGCGTCGATATCCCGCCTTTCCCTCCATGTATTATATTTTAAGTACTATGAACAATGCATTATCAACATCATTTCAGCCGAAAGAAGTCCACTGTTGGTCATAGGCCTCCACCGATCGTAAAATACTGAAGAAAAGGGGCAATTACCGTAATTAAAAAAAAAAATTCTAAATTACCCACATTTTTGACATTGATTGTCCTGAAATGAGATTGTGACTTGAATTTGAATGTTTTTAAGTACCTAAGAGAATTAGCCTTCAGGAATAGAAATTAGAATCAGGTGTAGAACGCCTGCCGTGCACGATTTAATAATGTTGTAATAATAATCAACATTATTTATGATTTAATAATTAATGTTGACACAGCTGAAGAATGATGAAAAGGTGGATTCTAGAGTCTAATTATTATTCCAAGACGAAGAAAAATTAAATATAATATTTGAAGGAGCACTTCTGATTTCCGTATACAGACGCCAGCACATCAAGCTACTACAATCTGTCAAATTTATTTAATAGATTATCAACTTTATCGCTAAGGCATTGAGGTTCAAGGTTGATTGAGAAAATTTGACAGTTTCCGGTAGCTTGATGTGCTGGCATCTGTACAATAACATAACGTCCCCAATATAAATGTCAATGTTTACTCAACCTCTATCGTCATGCATTATTGAAGACGAATAGCATTGGCTACGAAAATAGCCCTTCCGTCCATTTTGATGTTTTATTTTTAGCTTGCATTTTTAAATGGTGCGCTACCGATGTGTGGCTTCACATGGGTTCATCATATTTATTTTAAAGCATTATATTATTTTAATATTCAATAATAATTGATTCAGATTCCAAAGAAATTGACTGGTTCAAAAGATATATGAGTGGCACTTCAAACATTCATTCATTAGTTCATTCATTTATTTTCAGACTTTTCAGTCATCGACATTTTATTTTAATCCGAATTTTGTTGGCTATAAAGAAAGAAAAAATGTTTTATTGTCATAGAAACACGTGCATATGTAAAAGAAGACGCGCATATAGTAAAACAATATATATATATATATATATAAAATTAAAAGCACGAAAAAAACAAGTTCTTTTTAAATTAACTAAACATTAAAAGTCTGTTCACCTCCAAAGTTAATTGAGCACTAATAATAGCTAGAGGGGAATTAGGTGTTTATTATTTATTTCGGTAACTTATCATTATTAGAAATAGAGACACATAATAATATTACGTTTAAAGTAATAACATGGCATGTCATTTAATATTAGCCATTCCTGCATAAAATTTAATATTAGACATTAAAACATACTATTTTGGTATTCTCGAAAGCATTGAGCTAAATGGCTTCTCGAAACACAGAAGAAAAGCCTCTTCTTTTTGAATGTCTTCTTAAAGCTTTATCTCAAAGTAGCTTCTGCTTCTTCGCTTCTGCGGCCGTTTTGCGTGAATGTGACGTATGTTTACCCCCAAGTGGTTTAGGTTTTATTAAGTAGATTCAACCTTTAATTTTACAACTTTGGCATTGATGACGAAGACCGGGAAGTGTCATTTAAATACATAGTAAAAGTATCATAATTAAGGTTGTTCCATTAGTCGTATAAGTATTTATATTATACGACTAATTACTATTTTTTTTCTTTTTCTTTTAAATGCATTTATTATGATAATTAGTTCATATCGGTTTTATTTATCTCAGCGAATGTCATCAGGTTAGCAACCAGAATGGACAAATTAAAAATTTGAATGCACTACCTGTCAAACTAATGTGTAAAGTTTGTTTAATTTCATATTCGGTGTCGATGAATTTGTGGATAATATAATGATTTTTTTTTAATAATTCTATTTATATAGCACTTATAAATAGAATCATAAAATACAACGCATTATTAATTTAACGTTTTCTTGGTATCGAAAGCGAATAAAAAAGTGGATCTCTTTCTGTTAGATACCTACCGGATGAATTTCTAAGAAAATTTGGTATCGCTTATTGTATTATTGTAATAGCTGGACCCCGCGGTTTCACCCGCATAAGTTTCGATCCCGTGGGAATATCGGGATTAAAAGTATCCGGTGTGTTAATCCTGGTTATAAACTATATGTGTGCCAAATTTCACCGAAATCCGTTCAGTAGTGATTACGTGAAAGAGTAACAAACATCTATCCATCCATCCATCCATACAAACTTTCGCGTTTATAATATTACGCTTAAAGAAGGATTACATCAGATTGTACACTTCACGTATTTTATTTATTCGCTCCTGGAACTAAGCACCCGACGTATCAGCGTCAACACTTATTGAAAATGTTATTTCAATCTTATCCAGATCCAATCTGCAAAAGACAACTTTGATAATCCTATTAATAAAAACACTGGCATTAATAATGCGTCGAATGTTTACGTCATATTTAATATTAAACATGTATCCCCAGAAGTCCCATTCATAACTTTTCATCCTCCTACTCAACGTAATCCCGATAAACGAATAACAGTTTACCAGCAGAAAATCGCGACTATTGCCAATAACACCAATGTAAAACCGTGGAACGTTCCATGAATTAACATGGCTTCAAAATCTAATAAACTGGCTACAACTAAGCATTGAAGCGTTTAGTTAGGTTTGGCTAGAAATAATTTCATGACTAGGATTGAAGGTTTTCGAAGATCTGTACCGAAATTATATAAATTAAAGACAAACCAGATAAAATAATTTGTCTTGTCTTGTTTGTCTTTAGGTAAATGTCTTTCTAGGTTTTATTAAGAAATTAAGTCCATAAAACCAGGACAATAACAAGATAACCAGAAAATGAATGGCAAAACAAAAAACTGGACTATAGGAACTGTTAAGGATTCTCATTTCGATACTTTTTAACATTTAGGAATTACGAGTTTACTAGACATTTCTATCGTGGGTATTTATAAAATTACTAGCTGCGCCCTGCGGTTTCACCCGCATACGTTTCGATTCCGTGGGAATATCGAGATAAAAAGTATCCTATATGTTAATCCTGGTTATAAACCACCTGTGAGCCAAATTTCATCCAAATCCGTTCAGTAGTTTTTGCGTGAAAGAGTAAAAAACGTCCATCCACCCATTCATCCATCCATACAAACTTTCACAATTATAATATTAGTACGAAGTAGTATAGTAGGATGTTTAAATCAAATTAAATTTATTTATTTGCTTAGACAATAATCCATATTATATTGGTTAGTTAGTTAAAAACACTAAATAAATTACTAACCTTAAAATCTCGAAAAGTGGTCTTGAATTGAACCCACCACTTACTTACTTACACACAGATAGGAAGGTACAAAGAACGTGCGGAACTGATAGGATTGCCAATAAAAGAATTGAGATCTAAATGGGTGCCAAGTTCTAAGGAACTCGCAGGAATGTACGACTTTCTTTAATCGCTTTAGAAGAAAATTTATTATTATCCTGCTACCAACTTGATTGAGACACAGTCGTGTCTAGAAACCTAATGTTCTTTGATGACAGTGGCAGGAGATTAGAATGCTATGAATGTTTATAGCTTGTTTAATAAATGTACGAATGCAGCCAAAACAAATACACACAATGACAATAAAGTAATGAATTTATAGCCCTTTACAGTCCGACGCAGTAGCGCGTATGAGTTTATACATAAACTAGCCAAGGATGCTGTCCATCAATATAACAAGACGGAATCATTTGAGAATACTGGCACTCAACCGATTCGCATATTTTTTACTCATATTGGTTTACAAACTCCATTGAATTCTATTTTTGTTCTCCTTATTTTATATTGTATCCGATAAAATATCGGTTGTAACCAGTAGTAATAAAAATACAAGGTAAAATTTATTGGTACGTATCTAAAAACTCGTATTAGCGCCGATCCGTCCTTGACCGGCTGTAGATAATGTTCATTTTATTGCGTTTTATACTTTATTGAGGAATCTTCGAGAGCAATTTTTTAGATTTAACGCCTTTTAATATTTTACGTCAACATCTTAAACTCCTCGGGCTTATGTGATAATTTTGCTCTTGGATTTATCGGGGCCCTCTGAAATAAAGCTGAGGTCTGGATTGCCGTTTTTCCACCCATCTATTCTCAAGCCGCTTAGGTTTTCGTTTTTGCGATCATAATTCATCAATGAACGTAAACTTAATACATTAGGGGCTAAACTGTACTGTTTTTGGGGAAATAAAGTACGAAATAGGTCGTAAAGACCAACTTGCTTTCACAAATTAAAATTCAAATTGCTTTCGATATGAGGTAACTGTAAAAATAGTCTAAAATACGTGACTAGAAAATGTAGCATGAGGTCGGTCGGTATGGATTTTTGTGTAGTTCCTAACCGCGTATTTTCTAAAATATGTAACCTAACAGTAGTTTTCACCATGTAAAACATAGAGATAAACACACAAACACACCACAAACATCCACAAACATACTACTTATAATGGATTTTGTATATTTTTTTACCAATTTAATTACCATTTTTGAACACACGCCAAGAACGAATGTTAAGACAGTTTTTCGATTGAATTTTATTTTTTAACTTTTTTATTACGGGTGCTTTTGACGTGTACATTTTTCTACATCATTCCCACATGAATAATTTCAACATGAATGATGTAAACAATAATTTGTGACAATTTTATGATCTAAAAGAGTGTATGTGGACTTCTTTGGAATGGACAACTAGCTTCATCTTTCTGACTGACTGACCCCTTGACAATTCAAAAGTGCCTGTAATTGGTTTATTTCAAATAATTGCGTTGAGTTTATTATGAATAGAGAAAATGTTATGTCAACTTATTTAGTTTTATTTTTATTGCGGAATAAAAACTAAATAATTTTACATACAATTTTACTGTCATGATTTTTTTTTTTTTTAGAATTTCCGCAAAGTAACGCCTGATTCTATAACTAATCTTAAGACAGATATTGTTATCGCTTGGGAAAAAAAGGCAGGAAGCAGGAAAACTCTGCTTCCCATAGAACATGAAAATTAGTTTCCCTTTTTCACTTATTTTGGTGGTATCTTCGGCTTCGGGCCGTTGCATGCTCACGAGCTTAATGATCCTCTTTCTGTCATTCGTAACGGGCTCGGGTAAAGGTTCTGCAAAGGCCTCTTTATATGCCAAAGCGTGCAGGGGTTGAATATTAATAATCATGAAAATACCATGTGAAATGCGAGCAATGACATTAAATTAAGTGTTAGTGCAAATGTGTCCTACTCTTAACACTTATTTTAATGTCAAGCGGCTATTAATAGCCTCATAAAATGTTTTGCTAAGGGGTTCGTAGGAATTAGAGATGCGCCGAGTACTAGTTTCTTACTCGGTACTCGGCACACCAGACCGACTCAGATACCCATTTTGGTAGTACTCGTTATCGGCCGAAAAACTCGGTTTGACTGCCGGGATACTCAAAAATGTGTCACAGAAATATCAGGTGGAAAAAACGAACTTATTTAATTTAATAATCAATCTCTCGTGGTCATAAATTTTCGCTTAGATATTGGTCTCCGTAAACCGAGTTGCTCGGCAAGTACTCGGTTTAGTTGACGCAGGTATTGTGAAGTTTCGGGTGACGCAGGTGCTCTCGGGGCATGGTTGCTTCGGGAAGTACCTGTGTCGCATAAACAGGGAGCCGGACGCCCGGTGTCACCACTGCGTCGACTGTCGGGAGGACACGGCGCGGCATACGCTGGCAGAGTGTGCCGCTTGGGAGGAGCCGCGCCGTGCCCTCATCTCAGAAGTAGGCAGTGACCTGTCGCTGCCGGCCGTGGTCGAGTCGATGGTCGGCAGCGAAGAGTCCTGGGACGCGGTGGTTTCCTTCTGCGAAACGGTCGTCTCGCAGAAGGAGGCTGCGGAAAGGGAGAGGGAGATCTCGTCCTCTCACCCGGCCCGCAGCAGGCGCACCGGGCGTCGGCGGAGGGCGGATAATGCCCTCTTCCAGCCCCCCTAAATGGGTCCAGGGGCGACGGACTTGGGGACGTCCGTCGCCCCCCACACATCAGGACCCGAGATGGCGGCGCGTAGTGTTCCACGCGCGCCTCTCTTAGACGTCGCGGGGGGAGTCAAACACCTCACTCCCCCCCCTGACCCGAGGAGGCCCGCTGCGGCGGGCCGGCACCAGACGGGGGTTGCGGAAGGATCTTACGTTCCCGCGACCCCCGGTGTAGGTGAGAGATGGAACACTGGGGTGGTTTTTAGTCAGTAAGAGTCTGACAGACCCCGTCGCCCGCCCCAGGGCGGCGGACATCCATGAGGATTTTCCACCCCGGAACAAAAAAAAAAAAAAAAAAAGGTATTGTGAACGTACGAAACGCTTCAAATTTTAGGTATAGAAGAATGCCATGCAATGTTTTGGCATTGCTACGAGGAATTTGCATCTACAGCGCCGCAACAGCGTGAACATCCGAAAAGTGCCATCGCTATAGAGTTAGACCAATATCTAAGCGAAATATCATGACTTCGAGAGATTGATTATTTAATTAAATAAATTCGTAGTTTTCATGTGATATTTCTGTGACTAATCTACATTAATATTATAAAGAGATCAGGTTATAAGTAAATGAGTTTTTTTCGAGTACCTCGGCAGTCACAACGAGTTGCTTGGCAGAGTACTCGGTTCGGTAAACATAATACCGAGCAATATTCGGAACTCAAAAAAAAAACTTGTATTCGGTGCATCTCTAGTAGGAATAAATTTATCATATTACACATATACATAGTTCTCGGAAATATGAATTTCACTTCTCTAGTTTCGTTTAAAATATACTGTCTTAATTAAACGTTTTCCCTGCTGAAACATAAGGAAATACTTTGTAAACTTAACGAACTTCCTCGTAGACGGATTTAAGCAAATTTTGTGTCTGACAAACAATTCGTTCTACGCTGTTATCGTTGCCTAGTGGTAATTCCGTATACCCCAGCCTTATCAGTTACTTACGATGTACAAGATTCCATGCCAAATTCTAATGTTTATAGGCTTTAGGGTTTTTTTTGTTGTCGGACCGGAATTTGGGTTCAAAGAATTCATTTCATTTAAATGGACCTACTGTATTTGTATCTTTGGACCTGTTTCTGGACTGATTGCCGAAGTATTTATATTCTTTGTCACTAAGCCACGAAATAGGTTCACGTCAAAAGCAGGTCGTTAAAGCGGCGGCAAGACCCGTCATGGAGGCGTGGATCGAGAGTTGGCATTGCGCCCTCAGGTTCCGGCTGACGCAGGTACTCTCTGACAACGGCTGCTTTGGGAAGTACCTGTGTCGTATGGGTCGGGAGCAGACACCGGTGTGTCACCACTGTACGGCTTGCCTGGAGGATACGGCGCAGCACACGTTGGAGGAGTGCCCAGCTTGGCCAGGGCTGCGCCGTGACCTCATCATAGAAATAGGCGGGAGCGATCTCTCGCTCCCGGCCGTCGTTCAATCGATGGTCGAGAGTGGGAGCGCATGGGACGGGGTTACCTCCTTTTGCGAGGATGTTATGTCTGCAAAGGAGGTGGGCGAGCGGGAGAGAGAAGCCGCGCCCTCTCTCCCCTCCCGCAGGGGACGCACCGGGCGCCCGAGAAGGGTGCAAAACGATCCTATGCGATCTCCATGAGAGGTGGCCTGCGGGCGGCGGACTAGAAGCGTCCGTCGTCCGACCAGACAGGCCCGAGTTGGCGCCGCAGTACCTATTCCACGCGCGCCGCTCGAGAGTGGGTGCGACCATTGTGGGAATGACCGCACGGGGAGATAGGACCCGCTGAGGAACAGCGGGTCGAAGCCTGTCGGGGGAGCGGTGAATGCTTATGCGAATCCCGCACCTCCGGCCATAGGTAGAGATGGAACACCGCGGTGGTTTTAGTCGGTAAGAGTCATACCCCTCTGTCACCCCAACGATGGAGGGAGTCCATGAGGATTACCACAGCGAAACCAAAAAAAAAAAAAGGTTTAAGCTAGCGTAGCGTAGTGAGGAGCTGTCGACGTTAGCAGTGTAGACAATTTCGCCATGTTCTTTTTTGTTTTTATGTAATTTATTAAAATAGAAGAGTCGATATTGCGCTAAATTAATAAGTAATTATATATGTGGCTTAATTTCTCTTCCCCTGGCTAGCTGGCATTCTGTCTTATATTGAAAGTTGTCACAGGGAAAATCATAATACTATCCCAAGTTTTCGGTTTTTAATGTGAGCTCAACTTTCATAACAGCCGCTAGGTGCACAATAACACATTTCATTTTCCCTATTCGCATATTGTTGTGTGGAATAAAATCCATTTCTGCTTGAATAGCGCACAAAAGGAACATAACATTGTGTATATTTTACTCTTTGTGCTTTTTTTATGGATTATCTGTATTTTTACTACGAGCAGAGTCGATCGCTCGATGTCAACATCTAAAAATATTGGACCTACATAACATTTGATACTGACAACTATGTCCGGTTCTTGTTGCTATTAATTATGTTTTTAATGGATATCGTAAACATTCTTTAGATCGTTTTAAAAACAAAGAATGTGAACATTAGGTACCTTTTCGATTAGGTATAAATAATGATAATCGAAAATGTGTATATTCGTGGATGATGACGACTTTGTTTACCTATATTTTGTGCTAATTCACTGTTATTTCTATAGGTCGACCACTTAACTGAGACGTTGCCTGAGGTAACTGCGCGGTGCGGGAGGGGTCATAGTTTTCACAAGTTGACGAATCACTGAGCTCACGCATCACGTCACCACACCCCCCCCGGACCGCGCTGCTACTTCAGGTAACGTCTCTGTTAAGCGGTTGACCTATAATTTGTAATGTTTGTGTGTGCAGTGCTACAACGGGCGCGATCTACCCACCGTTAACGAGTCCCCGAGCGGGAACGGGCACTGGGCTCGCGCATGGCGACTTCGGATCCACGACCCCTCCGACTCCGTCGACTCCCCTCGAAGCATCTCCAACTCCAGTCTTCGCGAGGTCGACGACGAGCTCACCGGCGAGGAGCTGGCCACCTACATGTACCACGTGAACTGTAACATTGGTGGACTCACCTGAGACACGTCTGTGTAAACGACAGTGACCACGCCACCGCTCGCTCGCCCGGGCAGAACTACAAGTGACGTAGACGGCCTAACAGTGTGATCTATTTTATAGACGTTTCTAAGCGATTTTAAAATTGTATATAAGACATTGTTGTCCATTGTTAGTTACGGCTTTGTTAATATTTAAATGTTAACGTGCACTTAAACGTCCATTTTGGTCTCAAGTGCTAATCTATGTTAGCTGAAACATGATGGTGGTATAACGTAAAAAATTATAGTCCTTGGGAATTTACGTAGTGGACGAAGACGCCGTTATAGCTTACTTATGGGTATATGAAGCGATTAAGGGTGTGTATCTATAGATAAAATCCCGGAGACTTGCCCACTGTGTCATAAAGCTGTAATCTTTGGCACGCACTGCCCATTATTCATTCTCGAATCTATTAATTACGTTGGGGTGACACTTCACCTTACATTCTAGTTAACAACATAAATCTGTAGTCAATGGCCGAAGGTTCAACGTTGTTTTCTAAGTTAATTTGGTAATAACTCATGTATGTAAAGTATCGATCAAAATTGTCAGTGATTTATACAAATTATTATGTACCTATTTATTTATTTAATTTTTGAACAAAATGATTATTGAATATTCATTGAATGCCAGTCTAGATAGGTGTATCAATAAGCAACGTTACTCCATAATACTCTACTGATAGTGTTTAAGTACGGTGGTTGTAAAAAGTATGTGCTAAGCACAAAATAATAACAAAAATCGTTGAGTGTAGAGCGTGGGTGGATTGAATCGAATTGAAAGCTATGTTTGTACGGAAAATACTTCTATAAATTATGTATGTGTTAAGCTACGAAAAGTGAGAATTATTAATGTTAAATGTACCGTTGTTTCCCACCCAAATCTGAGAGGGTCGAGCTATACATCACGGAACCGTATCAAGGACGCGTGAGGAACTTTATTCATGTTTGTGACAGCAGCAGTATCACGATGTATATCTCTGATTCAGTTCGGCGAGTGTCAGTCGGCCCTCGTGTAATTAACGACACAGTGTGTCGATACTCGATGAGACTGTAAATGACGTGTATATTGAAAATACTAATCTTGTATATTGTGTGTGAAAGGTAAAAGATCGTGTCGTATGTATGTACTTACTTAAGAGATTAAAATACTTTACACCATGTCAATCAAGTATAACAGACTAGCTAGGTATACATAAATAATAATTTGCTGTGTATACAAAAATATACTGTAAATAAAGTATACATACTTACGTGAATAAATGGAACAAGAAGCCTAAGTGACTTGGATTAGATAAATAATAAAATTTGTCTGAAGAGGATATTCATAAATGCGACTTATTCAATATGAGTTGCCTTTTGTGAATTTATTTTCTATCGAGTTTTGTACTAGTGTGTGTCGTTAGTTGAATAAAGGTTATTAAAAGGCTTTGGCTGTGTATTTCATTAGATATAAATTATGGTGAAATAAGGAATTGTAAAAATAATGTAAACTAGCTATGTAATTCTATTGTGTTTGGTCAAATGTGATTTTTTATAGTATGAAATTGTGATACATCTGCGGTGCGACTACGGGGTAAACGTAAACATTATTTTTGTCTTTGTTTACTTAACTGAAATTCCAAAGAAATAAACATCGAATAAATAAATCCCACGAGTAGATATTCTTTTTATGTGTATAGTTTTAGTCTTTGTATTATTACTTAATTAATGCTTTAGATAGCTTGTGCGGGTATTAAATAGTAAATCCGTAACATACGGTCGTTGCATCATGGCCGGTCCGAACTTTGCGCAGAAGGCTGCGCAATAACATTTTTTTGTAACAAAATGGTGACTTGAGTGTGAGGGAGAGAACATGCGCGAAAATTCGGAGAGCCTATGTTAAGACCAGTCATGATGCATCGGCCTTATTGTAAGTAGGTAAACCCACGTTCGCACTGGTGTAAAAATATCGCGGCGGGATTTTATCGTGCACTGGATTTTCAACTCTTGGTGTTGAGCCGAGCATTGAGAATCCAACAGAGTGCGTCCCAGCGCATCAAAAAAACAAACTGTTGGATTTTTAACTCTCGGCGCTAAACAGAGAGTTGAAAATTCAGTGAGAGAAAAAGTAGCCCATGCGATCCTGGACTACTATACCTTTGGTTAAAAAAAATGTGGTCTTAGTTGTGTTCCTTTTCTCGTAGTTTCGTATCAGATGCCCTAGTACGCGTGTCACATTAAAATGTTATAGTAATTAATATCATTGTTAAAGGTAGATAAATAATTGTTGTTGTAAAATATCATCATAACGAGTGATCTATTTTGATTATTGTAATGTCAATGAATTAAAAAGGAAATTCCCCCAACCTAATTAATTTGTTTTTTTTTTACGTTTTATCAACTCATTTACAGGGATAATCCACTTAGAGCACTGATTTCAACAGCACTTGGCCGAATCGCACCTGAGCACTTCCACTAATAGCACTAAAACAAAATTTTGATACTATTTACTTACAAACTATTATTTGCAAATTATCATGAAAAAAATGTAATACTTAATAGTCCTCCAGACCGAATTTCGACCATTGCGTCCAATCTCAGCGGAGACCAGCCTTTTTTTTTTTTTTTTCAGGATGGGAAATCATCATATGACTTCTCCCGCTCTTGGCGGAACAGGAGGGCGTGTCAGACTTTTACTGACTAAAACCCACCCGTGTTCCTTTAGTTGCCTATGCCAGGGACCACGGTATCTCTTTCGAACAACCCGCGGCCCTGGCAGGAGCGGAGACCAGCCTTCGAATGATATTATAGTGCACAAGTGTGTGTCCAGACACAGGTGAACTCTCTCTTCCCTCACTCTCATAGTCCGATGGGACGGCAATCCGACACGACCCGGGAGAGATCAGGCGCAGGGCCAACGGCTTAACGGCGTTTTCCGAGACACGGGGTATCACACCTCCGACTTCCAATATCCGGGCTGTTACTAAGAAATTCTTAATGGAAAAAGCAAATAACGCTTTGACCGACCCGGGAATTGAACCCAGGACCCCACGCTCAGCAGTCACACTTGCGACCACGAGACTAATGGGCCAGTAAAAAAAAAAAGTTGTCCCTTTAGATCAAAAACAAAATATGTAGACACATTCAAGTCCATGATTTTCAAGTTTCACATGCAAAGTCATAGATTTCCCGGAAAAATATGGAAGTGTAAATTGTCGTCATCGTTGTCATTGTCTTAGGAGAATTTATTATTTATAACCCTTTTTTAACCCTTTTTATGTGTCCCAATTTTTTTATGCTAAAAGGGCGAGAAGTGGCTGTCTGCTTTATAATTCATCAGTTCTATTTTATCTTCCCGAGAATACGTCACTTTTGGAATTTCAACCCTTCATATGCTACGTGTGTTTTACGAGCCAGTAGCACCTGCTAAAACCCTGCTTATAAAACCATCTGGTTTCTTGATTAACTCTTGAAGGATATAGCGGAGAGCTAGCTCAAGTTATTACTATTTATTAAGTCCAGGAAACTTTCTCAAAGTGCGGTACATTAACGGTTTGCGGTTTAATTAAGTTGATATGAATTTATGCATTTACGTGGATTATGCCTCGCTTGCACCACAAATCTCTGAATGCGTTTAGCGGTCAACCAAGCGAAAACATTCTGTTTCTGTCAATCGTTTGAAGATGACAGAGATAGAATGATGTTGGTGTTAAGCTAAACACGTTCAGTAATTTGTGGTGCAATGACTTACTATGAAGCTTCCATAGCACCTCTATCTATGTTCTATGTTAGAGGGTTCGGTTTCCGCACTTAGTACTTTCAGTGGAAGGGCATAGCGCCCGTCGGTTATTCGAACCGGCCCACCTCACTTCAGCAGTTGATTACATCTCCTGGCCTGTTAATAACATCTGTGTAAGATCTGGGTCCCATAGCACCTCGTTACTGTTACTGTTAGCCTACGTCATCCCACTGCTGGGCAAAGGCCTGTCCCCATGACTTCCAGCTCTTTCGATCCAGGGCAAAAGTGGACAACTGGTCGTTTGTTTTGTCCAGCTCGTCCCGCCATCTTCTACGGGGTCTGCCGCGATGCCTTCTAGCTGTGTCAGGGCTCCATGTGGTAGTTATGTAGCAGCTAAACGCACGGTGCACGCTGGCCCTTAGTATTTCGGAGCTGCTACGAGGTGCTAAGCAGCTCCGAAATACTAAGGGCCAGCGTGCACACGTGTACAAGTAGTGAGAGCGTGCGACTCCCTGAGCCAGTCCCGCGACTCCATGTCATGTGTGCGGAGCCGCGTGCGTCAACCGCAGCCTGTCGTTGCGTCTAGTCACCGAGCTGTTGCAGTCGGTAATTGTTGGAAAAATGGAAACAGGAAAATATGTACCTTTACTAAGAAAAACAATCGTCCTTATTCACTATCTTCACGGATGGTTGTCTACAAGAGTAATATCTACTGACTAAAGAACACGTTTTCTCTATACGAGTATCTCAATCGGGTCTTAATCCTCCAATCTTGCCGTTATAATAACTTCAGATGTGGCTGATGGGGCTTATACCCAAGCACGTAAGAAATTGTTGTACGAAAAGATATAGTGTAGTTTTCTTGAATATCTTATTTTGAAAACAAATATAGACGTGCTCTTGCTTAAAAAAAAAAGTTAGGTCAAGCATCAAGGTGGAACACGCTGTGTTCGGTTGGGTATAAACGTTTTGATCTTAATAAACACTACTACATTAATTATCTTAAAATGAACAGTACAGTAAGAATAATCGGTAAGTACGCCATATTTTTAACCAAAAAAAAAGGAAAGAAAAACACTCGAAACATTAAGTTTCCGCCGTCTACCAGTCATAAAAACAACAATTTACTACATGGAGGCATTCCAACTACGAACAATGGAAAATAGTTAGGTGCAAATGTCTCTTATCAACAAATTGTTTGCATCCAAATGCACTGCATACTTTTAACAGTCCGTGACTAGGAAGATAAGAGATTCTACGCAAAGAATCTCAACGAAATTGTTGCATTTGGTATTGGTTTTAGTGACGTCGTGTCCACTACATTGTCTTGATGGCCCCCATTTCATTAAGTGGATGCACTGCATGAGTGCAAGCACGTAGGTAAAAACAAATAAACATTGTGTACGTACTTGTTTTGGCTACAATCCCATACCACTTGCCGGACTTTGTTTGTATCTATATATTGCAAAAAGCGCCATTATGTAAATGATTGCACTTTTGTAGTTAGGTAGGTACGTAAATCAACTTTGTTTTTAATACAAAAAGCGTCTGATCACAGTTAATTAGCCATTTAAATACATAGCTAGCTAGTTACCTACCTGTTTTCCTAACGTCAATGAGGTATTGTAAAAAGTGAGTAAAGGTTAAGCAAAGATTTCAAGTTGGTAGGTATGTACAAAATAGCAGACAGACCAATTATTTCAGATTAATTCAAGATTGATATTTGAGACTGTTCGGTCCACTTGACCTGAAGTTACGTTTGGATTTAGCACGCGAAGTGTATCTATTAATTAAATACTATTAAACTTGTTCTATCTACGACCACATTAGATTTCAAATAAAACATAAGCGAATGTTTTTAATAGTGTTTCCGCTAGTCGTTAATAAGGATCAATTGTTTTGCTTATTTTTTCATATACATGTACATATGATTATTTTAAATGTTAGCTTATATAATGTAAATATTATCTTGATTAGGATCAATAACAATTAATCAGAATGCGGACACTGTTTAATTTGAAAATAGTTTCAATTTAATAATAATGGTGTATAAATAAAATAAAGAGTCCGCTTTGTTATGCCAGAGGGCGTACAAATGTTTGTAATTAAGTAAGCGAACCGAAAATCTCCGGTAATCGAGCTTTCTTTTCGTGTAAAAGTGTACTGTATATAGAAAAATGTATATGTAAGAAATAGATTAGTATTATGATATTGATTTGAATGAACCAATCGATCTGCCTAGCCTTTTACCAACTATTTTGGGGTCGGCTTTCAGTCTAGCTGGATGCAGCAATTTTGTTTTGTTTTAATGTTATAAACTAGTGCTTGACTGCGATCCCGCCTGAAGGAAAGCAGTGATGCAATCGTAGATGGTAAAGCGCACTAATTTATTATGTGCCTATTTTAAAAAAAAACAGTATTTTACATGGAGCGTCTGTCTATCTGACCTCTACAACCCAGTTACCCAGTACCCAGTTACTGGGTAAAACGATGCCCCTTGGTAAGACTGGTTGTCAGACTTTTGGGCTTCTCAATACACGTAACACCTGTCAAAGATATACGGATGACTGATAAAATGAATCGACATTTCCATCTTTTTTACATTGCTCGTTCAAGTTTATCTAGATATGGCTCGAGGAGGAAGCATTATTAAACCAAGAACAGCGTTAAAACGAAAGCGCCTAATGTTTTAGAAGAGACAAAATAATTTACTTGTAATGTGTGAATAAACTCAGCTCAAAGTTAATTTAAAATAAATTGGGCGTTTCCATAAGACGCATCGGGTTTACTTAGAACTTACCTACGTATTATTAGGTATAGTTTTCGACACATTTAGCTTAATTTAAAGCTCTTTTTATTGTGTTTGTATATAAAAGGTGAAAAGGCCCATCACATAGCCGTCAACTACGCATTCTGTACATCAAACTAAGTAACATTGCACAAAAATGATTGCTAGGAAATTACTTTTATTTTTTGTGTGCAAATACCGCTGTTTGCGGTAGTGCGCAATGTAACACACGCAAAACATTGTGCTTATGGGCGCAGGCAACGGTACAGGGGTCGTGGGGGTACTTAATGTTATGTTATAACATTAAAAACTCGTTTTCGTAAAAGTTGGAATTTTTAGAATCAATATCTCCGTAACCAGTAGGTTCCCAGGTATGGTACAGTAGAACAAAAATATTACAATGACGGGGAGCACAAGTGACACACTACAACGGGTGTAAAAAGACACTTAACGAAGACGAGAGGCCTTCATTAAGCGTCTTTTTGCACCAGTTGTAGTGTCTATGTACAGTTCTAGCACATTATCTATGTATGTTCCTTTATCTGAAAACTATTCTTTTAGGTCGTCATTTGTTTTTTTTTTTGTATTTTTGTGCAAGCAATTCGAGAACAATTTCAATCAAACAGGGATATAAGAACATCGTGTTAAAATTATTATATCATCAGCAAGGTGTGGGACGGGCTAACTACCCAGGGTGCACTGGAAGTATTGACGTATCGTATAGTCCGCCGAACCGGGCTCTTTAAAAAGACTTTATTGAAGAAACTTTTAGTAGTTCGTTAAGAGCTCTTGAGGGTTGTCTTACAGTCGTAAAAATAAGTTATTAGAAACAGACTGGGTGGTTTATAAATGCAGTGAGTATACACAAAACACCGATGAGAGCAGTTGTAGCTCAGTGCTAATGGCCCCGAATTAGTTGTAGGACGTTGGTTCGAACCCAGGTTAACTTTTGTAAATGATGTCATCACCACTGCTCTCAAAACGGTGACGGAAAACATCGCGAGTGTTTACTATTAGACTGAATTTATCAGATAAATGTCAGAAGGATCAAAGACCGACTGCGGTACCGCAATATTAACATAAATATACTCAGCTAGCAGGGAATGTTCAATACTGTCTACTAAGCGGAGTGTGTGGGGTTTATTTATATACATTATATAGGCGGCTTATGCCATAGAAGCCAGGAGAGTTACGGACACCCATATTCGTATACACTCCGACAACGCCTCAGTACTCCAACCCTTAGGGAGAAAATGTATCACATCGAGATAACACTAGAATGTCACAATGCGCTAAAACGACTAACCGTATCTAACCGCAAGACACTTTAATGGATAAAAGGACACAGCAGATCGCTAGGTAAAGGATTAAGTACTGAAACCAAACCTTTTACGAATGTAAAAGGTTCTAAGGTTTAATGTTCTAGAACATTGAACTAAGGTTCGGACGGACGGTGCGGTAAAGACGTCACGTGTCTTCTAATTTTTGGTTCTAAGGAACCAGAAATTCGAAGACACGTGACGCCTACCAACCTGCACTGAACCCTCGTGGTAGATTACAGCCCACTCCCTCTCGAGGAGAGGAGGCCGGTGTCCCAGCTGTGGCTATAGGCTAATTATATGAGTAATCTAATAAAATATATATCAAATAATGATATACCAAGAAAATAACATCAGGTAGGCACTTTGTTCCAATTTGTTTGTTATTCATATGGAGTAACAGATATTGTGTATATACGGTACATATGGCGCGATAAGGAAACAATTTCCGGAAATTCGCTATGATCCTATGATACACACAGATAAAGGCATAATAGTTGAGTAGACAACGCTTTCCTTGTTTACTTTCGGTATTATTGCGTTTGTTGGATTACAAATAATTATCTTTTTTTTGTATGTCACGTATTTTTCTATTGATTACAATCTGTGTTCAATCAATTCAGCCTATTGCAGTCCACTGCGATGCGCCACAAGAGCCTGTCCTCCGCCCGAGGGAAACCTAGATAGAACCCAGATAATATTTAGAAAAAAGCAACAAACGTAGATAATATTTTCTTTTTCTTTCACGAAGCCTCTAAGTATATAAAAAATGTTTACTGTGTTACAGTTTCTACAGCTATTACGAAGGATAATAAAAATAAACAACGTATATTTTACGTGAAACAAAAAAATGCATGTACTTTTTCATTTTTAATATTTCAGACATGAGAGGAAACAAAATTGATTTGGAGTAGAATTTCGCAAAGTAAACAACAAAAATACATGTTTTATATTGCTCATTTTTATTTAGGTACAGTCGCTTGGCAACATTATCTGACCCACCCTAAAAACAAACGAATTTGGACCCTCTGCCTGTAACATTAAGGTTTATTCAATTTATATCAGCTTATCAGACAAGTGCACGAAGACTCAACCAAGAATTACAATAATAACACAGACATGCAAATTTGATCTTTATAACGTTACCATTAGGTTATATGTTACAACTACTTGTTATAATATAATTAGTGTAATAGCTTATTTTAAGGGTTGTGTTCAAGTAATCCTGGTCTCGTGGTCTGTGTATAAGACTGAGATGAACAAGTTGCGAGATCAAATCCTGTGACGAAGATATTGTTTTGCTTTTAATTTAGAATGTATTCCAAAACTATTTCATGTATTATTGTAAAGAACTATAGACGGATAATCTTCAAACATAAACTTTCTAAAATGGTAATATTTTCGCATAACTTGTAATAAGTGGGTAGTTGAAAAATAAATATTCGTATTCATTATAAAACTGGTATTCAAAAGCAACTAAGGGTATGCAGTGACTACGCGCAAACATGTTTTACCTTGCCTTACTAAATTGCAAAAACAACGTCTCTTTACAATTTTTTATTTTCTATTTTATAGGTCGTTTTTTTATTATCATGTCTCAATGGAGTGATTATTTAAAATACAAAATAATCTATTTGCACCAGGAGAAGGTTAGCTGCTTGTGCTGTGCAAGAATAAACTTCATCAAGTATACTATATGGTTCAAATTCTTTAGAATATGCGTCTAGTATTACAACTAAGATCAAATTTCAATGTGGCTTATAAGAGTTGAGTTGGTCTTGTGGTCAATGGGTAGTGCGGTGTTCATCGTTGTCTAAGTTCGAAACCAAGTTTAACCTAAATATATCTTTTTGCTCAGCTGTTTTTTTTTTAATTATTTTATTACACTAAAGAAATGTAAAAAACATTTCTTTAATGGACGACGTAGGGTCTTGTCTTTTTAAACGGGTAGGTTGTATAGGAATAAAAGTAAACAATTGCAAGTTTAAAATGTTTATTATTTCATTAAAACACTTAGGTAAGATAAAGTAAGTAAATGCTCATATATATTCAAATTAATAGACATTTTATATTAGTATGCCATAATCAAATCTAACCATTTATAAACATTAAAAAAGGCGTGCTTATGCTTAAAAGTTTGTTATCGAGAAAATGAATTCATCTGTGAAATGCTTTACAGATTTATAGCTGCCTATATGTAGTGAATAAACATGATATTTAAATAGAAAAAATCTATTTATAACAATAACATCACCACATAATCTGCAACATTTTAATGGTTTAACAATCAATCCATTGAGCATTTACTTACATGGTGTGTTTAAAAATACCTACTAGATTACATAATTAGTAGTCCCCTGCTATAACTTGCTGTAAGCGGCTACGCATACCGCGCACCATATTCCAACACAAATCTTTGCCATTTAAATATTCCTGGGCAAAACGAACCCTTTCTTCGCGATGAGCAGGTGTCAATGCAATTTTCTGTGCTGGTTTATAATTCCTTATCTCAGCAGCGTATAAATGCCTTCTCACTGTTTCCTCTGAAATATTGTGGTTTATTGCGGTTACACGAATGGGCAAAAATTGATTTTCAACAGGGCTTGAAACCGGCCCCGGGGCCGGGCCCGGTGGCGTTCGAATACGGGACTATACTTAATGGCTTTTGCTCCTGGACGAATACGCTGAATATCTCCATTGTCTCCATAACGTTTTAGCCATAGTCTGACCGTATTTCTCTAAAACAAAAAAAAAACATTTTTGGAACCGTGTATGTAACTTGTAAGGAGTGAATGTAGTGGTAAAATAGCCAACTACGAGTTCATTAATCACAATCAATAAAATAAAATAGGTATAAAAACACTTACTGCTATATATTAAGTCGACGACCAATCTCTCTAATTCCAACATTCTGCTCATGTTAAAATATGATTTTTTGTTCGGTGTAGTCATTAAGTTGCGACATGATGCTTTTTTTCACCAAATTGCTTAAAAATACTTAACGAGTTATGTGAAACGATTTACAAATGTGTGTGCGCAGTTACTGCTATTAGGTAGTTTAACTTTTGTCACATAAATGAATTTATTATCTACCTCACGAAGCAAATATATGTTTTACTTCGTATCCAACCATTCTTGGTAAATATAAATTCTGTGAACTTAAAGTTTTTTAATTTACCCACCTGTTTACAAGATATGTTATTAGGCGTAAATCATATTGGTCGTTCTTTAATAATGCAGGCAATATTGTAGAAATGAAAACAAATTAAAAAAGAAACTCATAATAGGTGGACTGTGTTTTCGAACCCACATGTTGTTCGTCGCCAATCCAGCATCAAACCGCTAAGCCACAAGAACTTGTAGGGAATATGCGAAATTAAAGATTGGGTTCTAATTATGTAGTGTGACTTAAAAGCTTTTCAACTTTAATGTCAACGGGATAATGATTAAAATAGCTTAACAAAATGATATATCTATAATGCCGGTGGCTCCGACAATGTTGCACGAGCGCCGTCTGATAAGCTCATATAAATTGAATAAACCTTAATGTTACAGGCAGAGGGTCCAAATTCGTTTGTTTTTAGGGTGGGTCAGATAATGCTGCCAAGCGACTGTACTAGCGACTTCAACCATCATCCAAACGAACAAAATATACATACATACTTGTAAAAAAAAAAGAAAAAAAAAGAAAAAAAAAAGAAATTAATTTTTTTTTTAATTACTACAATTTCACTATCAGCAGAAACTTGTAAGAGTATTTGAAAGTAGGTAAGGTATTTTAAAGTTTACGAAGGTGTCATTGGAAAATATGAACCATCGTCGCACATTCCAAGTTGCTGCATTTAGGTATAGTTGACCTCATGACTAGTTTTTTCTTTATTGTTGAGTGTCACTTGCACTTCATAAAACGACCTGCACCATTATTACGTAACTTTCAATCACAGTCCAAATGTTTTGAAAGAAATTCCTAATACATTGCTTCATTGGTTTGAAAAATTCATCTGCTTAACAACGCAAATAACGCAATGAACGTGGCTGAGCTGTTAATATGAAAGGAGCAGCATTCAATTGTTATTACGCAATAAACCTACAGGTCAATTTGTCTATGAGGCAGTTAGATAGGTTCAATCTTAAAGTAGTGAAGTTTCAATTTAGTGGAAATTGATTTCAAAACAGTAGAGAGCAGTGGTGGCCCAGTGTTAATAGTCCTGACTTATGTGTTGTAGGTGGTTCAAACCCAGGCAGGCGCTTTACTTTGTGTAAATAATCTCATCATCACTGCTTTCAAAACGGTGAAAGAAAACAGCGTGAGGAAACCGGCATGTCCTAGAACCAAAAAAATCGAAGACATTTGACATCTACCAACCCGCACTGGGCTTGCGTGGTAGATTATTAGCCCAGCTCTCGAAGAGAGGAGGCCTGTGTCCCAGCAGTGGGAACATTATAGGCTGAATATGTTGTCAAAAATGATTTAAAAAATACGGGGACGACTATACCTACTTAGGGTCAGTTCACACCGAGACGCGACGCGACGCGACGCTGCGCGCACACTTTAAAACGACCTACTGCACCGCGCAACGTATTCTGAACTCTCACAAAGCAATGTGTACCTTTTCGTGTAGAAAATAAAGTATATTTTGAGTCACTCTTTTAAAGCGTGCGCGCAGCGTCGCGTCGCGTCGCGTCTCGGTGTGAACTGACCCTTATAGCGAAAGCGTCCCCTCATTTGTTTATAGAATAGAATAGAATAGCTTTATTTCGGACACAAAATATCCATATAGTATTAGTAACAAAACAAAAAATAACTTATTGCCTAGTGTTAGTAAAAATCAACCTCCGCACCAACTGTTGTACGAGTATTATCGGAGAGCTGAAACTCTCGACTACAGTTTTCAGGATGCTGTTATGACTGCCCTTCACTCTCCTCAGAAGCGATGCAGTTTTTTTGCGTATAATTGCATAGAAGCCGCCGAGGCGGGCTTGCGCAAACATGTTCGACGCGCTACAGCAACGAGGCAGCCTCAACAACATCCTGAAAGCATTGTTACATTGGACGCGCAGGACCTCCAGCGATCTCTTAGTACAATTGACCCATAGACTGCCCGTGTACAAACTTTGGCAATAAGCCTTGAAAAGTGTTACTTTTACTTGGTCTGTACACCGCGCAAATCTACGGGACATACACAAGCACATTATAAACAAGCTGTATAAGATAACACCATGTAAGAAGGCCGTAATCTGACTTTAGAATAGCAAACACCTACTTGCACGATGCTTGCACACAAAACATGCTAAAAAGTTCCATTGCAAGTAAGATTCCCCTTGAATGGTACTAAAAACAAGTACCTACTTACGCTATATTCCACTTAACAAACTTTTCTCATATCCGTGTGAATAAAGTTTGAAGGAAAAGTAGGAGATTTTTTATGCTAATTTCACGACTTTATTAACTCGTGAAGTTCAGTGGCAACTTCAGAAGCTATAAAATAGTTTCAGCTTGTAAACAACGCTCTCTTATGCAATATAGCTTGATCAAAATAGAGGATTGATTTATTATTCTTGACTAGCTTCTGCCCGCGACTTCGTCTACGTGAAGCAACTTTCTTAATACTTTTTTTTCCATAAGAACCTTCTACAAAGTATTAGAAAACTTAAAAAAAAAGATTGATGAAATCGGTAAAGTCGTTCTCAAGTTATGGCGTGACCGAGGAAAATTGGGATTCATTTTTGAATATATAGATTATCCAAATCACAAACAAAAGCAATGCTGTATTTGGGAGGCAGAAAGACAAAAATATTTATCTTGAAGGTATGTGTGGGCGTAAAAATAAAGTACCTAGCAAAATAGTACCTCTGGGTACCAGACACTCCCATGGATATTGCTCGAGGCGAAAACAATATGCTGGGGTTTGATGACAGCCATTGTGATATGGGGTAGGTCTATAAACTACAGAACATGTTTTGTCCTTTATACTTGAAACATGTGGGTAGGTTAGTAAACAAACCTGGGTAGTTTTTTGCAGGGATTCATTTATTTTATAGAGTTTGGATATAGGTACAATCAAGGTAGGGAGGAGTAGGTCGTGGCTAAGGTAATAACAGCCGCACGGGTCGATCGATCAAGTTGAGCTATGCTTGCCGCGGTAGGTCCGTGGATGGGTGACCATCTTCACATACTGAGATCCCTCCGCGCTTCGGAAAGCACGTTAAGCCGTTGGTCCCGGCTGTCATTCGAGGATCTATGACAGTCGTTAGTCCCGAAAGTCTGACAACCAGTCTTGCCAAGGGGTATCGTATTACCCAGTAACTGGGTTGTGAAGGTCAGATAGGCAGTCGCTCCATGTTAAATGCTGGTATTCAGCTGCATCCGGTTAGACTGGAAGCCGACCCCAACATAGTTGGGAAAAGGCTAGGCAGATGATGGTGATGATTAACACTGTAGCTTTTACTTATCATCTACATTGATGCAAAATAATTTGATACATTGGTTTTCAGTATTTCATGTAATACATAAAAGTTAATATTCTTAACCTTGTGACCTCTCCGCTGCCACCGATAACGACATAAGGGACGAAGTTTTGGGCCAACAAAATATAAATAACTGTCGTGCGACCCGAATAACAAGGAGAAGATTCTAAAACTGTTATTTTAGCACATATTTTTTATAAACATTTAGTTCATTATTTTGTTATTTTGGTTTGGTCTGTTTTTTTATTTATTTTTTGAGTGTTTACGACTTGTGTTTTGGGTACGATGTGGAAATGAATGACATTATTATTGAATGTTATTTGCACGCTTGCTTGCAGGCAGAACACAATAACTATTAGGCTTTAAGATCTTCCCTTGTTGAACAATGTATTTTCTGGCAAATAAATATTTTGAGTTTGAATTTGAATAATTATGATTAAGAAAACTGAAATGTTAATCAACTTTTGTTACTGACCGTACTTACTGTAACGAAGCAATTTGAATTTTGGGTGATGGATATCTAAAGCAGGATGGTTACCTAAAACGAGCTTCCTCATTAAATACTGGAACAAAAATAAAACTTGGTGTAACACCTGCGAATTTAAGAATGATGAATAATGAATGAATAGATGGGGACAGAGGCGATCCTGAACAACGCTTAACCTAATTATAGTTGAACGGAAAAGTTTGAAATTGTAATACCTACAAGTTTTTTTTCGGTCAGATAGGTAGTACTTTTAATTTTAGGCTCAAAATTATTATAAGGGACACTATTATGTTACAAACCCACATAAAAAGTACTTGAAAACTAGAGCGTCAGCGAAACTTTAACAAGTGGAACAAAATATCAAGAGGTGTTTACCGGGTATTTAATTTTTAAATAAATTTTATTACACCAAACAATATTCCTATTTTTGTATCATAAAATAAAATCATTAAAAGTGTTTAAAGTGCAGCTGACATAAATGAAAGTAAAAACCAGTCAAGTGCATTGGTTAAAATAGAGTAAAGTGCCTAGTTAAAATATCCGGTAGTAAAGTGGCCGGCTGCAAAACCGCATCACCACAACTATGTATTTGCAACTAGTTGAGTACTTTACGGGAAGAAGTACATATTCTAACAAGGCGTAAGCACCATTTTGCTTATGTAGTTCAATTATAAAACTTCACATATGGGAGCAGGAAATGAGACTGGCCGCAGGTCCTTACTAGGGAGAGCGGTGAGAATGATGGCTAACTTATCGGATAAATAATGACCCTTTCCTTATTTTTAAAATAGATAGAAAAGATACGGATGTCTGGTGTCAACGATAGTCTGGCTGTTCTTTCGAAATGGTTTGCAGCTAATAATATTTTACTTAATGCGAACAAAACTAAATGTCTTAAGTTCTCATTACCAAATGTACCTAAACTGGGTCTAAATTTAAAACTTGATGGCAAGAAACTAGATGTCATAACGGAAATTGTATTTCTAGGAATGACTTTAGATTCAAAATTACAATGGGGCGCACACATTAGAGCTCTTTCAGGTAGATTAATTTCAGCTGCATATGCAGTAAGAAAAATAAGGCACTTGAATGATATAGCCACAGCTAGGTACTAACCTAGCTTTGGCTATATCATTCAAGTGCCTTATTTTTTAATAAGTCTTATGGTGTTCTGCTGTGGGGATCGGCAGCTGACGTAGATTCAATTTTCATTTTACAAAAGAGGGCAATCCGCGCAATCTATAAAATGGGTCCTCGCGAGTCTCAAATAAATAAATTCAAAGAAATTGATATACTGACTCTGTCTTCTCTTTTTATTTAGAAAGTATTTTGAATAAATGAAACTTTTGGGTACTGTTGAATAAGGTAAAAAAATATATTTTACCTTATTCAATAGTAACCAAAATGTTTTTTATCATCGATGGTGGTGTGATGGTGATGAGAAGTCGATTTGCATCTATGTAGTATGGGGCGATTGCTAGTGTTGTAATCAGTTTTAACAAACTCCACCTCCTGTTTTAACACCTCCGTTTTTATTTTGCTGAACCATTGTGCGATATACATTATATCCTGGCAGAGGATGCTGGCGTCAGTTGCTCAGCATACCGTTAAAATGATAACATCAAAGCAGATAGTTATTAGTTCGCATAGCATAACCAGCAAAGTTGTCAAGATTGTGTTGGAAGCTTCTGATATTGGTTGAAGGAATTTTAATTAGACTCGGTTTTTTTTTTAATGTTTGGTATTGTCCAATAGTTTTAACGGCATGACAGTTTAAATGTAGATTTTCGTCTAAGTCTTGCACTATATTAAGTAATGCCAATAGTGTAGTTGTTTTTTGAGAAAGGAAGATTATTCTAATGGGCTATCAGTGACCAACGAGTTACTCGTAGTATGTTTCATTTACCAATATTAACGAAAATACCTTTTAAGAATTTCAGGATACCTTGACACTGAAGGAAACGTCGGTGAGTGTGTTTAGGTGTGTATGAAGGTATGTGTAGGGGACATGGTGTGTATTATTTGAGGGTATGTGTAGGTGACACAGGAGTGTAGAATGAACATAAAATATTAAAAAAAAAAACTTCTATAGGACGGATAATAGTTAATCCTTAATAGTAGTAAACAATATGAATAGGTATTTCTATAGGTAAGACAAAAAAACATTTGTTAGCAATTAGAAATAAACAAGAACTAAAAGTTATTTTGTAAGACACGAAATAGTTAATAATTAAAAGTAAACAATATGAATAGATTTGTCTATAGTACACGAAACTGTTATTAGCAATCAAAAGCAAACAAGAACAAAAAGTTATTCTGTAAGGCACGAAATTATATTACAGAATAACTTTTGTTTGTTTAGTAATTGTTGTTCAACAATTACTTGTATAGGACAAGAATTAGTCAACAATTAAACGGAAACACAAACCAAATGGTTAATAAAGTTTTTTTCAAGTAGTAGTTGTCAATAAAAGTGAGGTTCTTTGTAGAGATTTGTGTGCACCAGGATCATGACGATGAAGTTCGTCTAGGTTGTTTAATTAATGGGTGGAATTCCCACCCGTTTACGTATGTAAATAGAACCGCTTTTAAACTATCAAATTTTTGCTGAGATGGCGAGCCTCATGACTCACGAAATAAACGACGGTTGTATGGAACATCATACAACCGTCGTCGCGTCAATTGTTTCGTCAGGCTCGAGGCGTTTAACAAAACGTTCATTAAAGAATGTTTCTTCCAATGTCAATGGGTTACGTCTAATTTTAGCGGAACTTAAAAATTAATTTCGTTTGTTTCGTCTTAGAAATCGGGTCACTAGTGGTCGGGGAAGCAGACTCGGATGTTATATGGGTTGTGCTGTTGGTGTGTTTTTGGTGGTAAAGCGCGCGTCACGTAATCCAAGTTATTTTATGAGCGATAACTATGTGGGTCAGGCTTTCTGTTGTAGTTTAGTTTATTCCTATGTCATTTCTTAAGTATTGCTGGGCCAGACAGTTATTACCTATTACTACGTGGAGTTGCGGACACCAGCCCGTATTACCTACCTATTATCTACTATAATGATGTACCTACCAATGTTTTTATTTAATTGTTCCTTTGTGTGTTGTGTTATTCTTTTGTGTGCAACAAATAAATTATTTATCTACCTTAATTAATACCTAAATAAAAGCGCGCTGTTAGATTTCTACTTATATAAATAAAATAAAAACAAAAAGCCTTTTATTTCTTGCATGCACTATACAATTGCTTTGTTGGTTGTTAGTTTATGTTATTTGCTTATTCCAGTGTTAGTTTATTAAATTTACCATTTATTCTTATTTTAAGCAAGAACCCAGTCTTCACAGGTGAAGGCCTCCTCCAAAGTTAGCCAATTGTCTCGTTCGGTTCAACTTATAATTACTAAGATTATTTTACTGGAAGCAGGTATCTATTCTCTGCCAAGGCGTGTGTTCGTGTTGTTCAGTTAGTTCAATTATGCAACTACAGCACGTGCATATGTATGTTCCGTTCAATGCGGTTTCAATTAGTGCCCTGACACTGACACTTGTCACAATGTTCATGCAATTGAACCGATTGGTAGCCAGCTTGTACATACGCCTGTATTCTACAAAGTAAAATATTCCAGCCAGCCAGCCTTTGCAGTCCTGAACAATGCACGGCGGTTAATGTACACCGAGCTTTAGAAAGACACTGTGTCTGACTGTGTCCGTGTAATATGGAGGCCTGGAGACCTATAACACAGGTATTCCTGTACTTCCTAGTACAGGCTCCAGTCTCCACAACATCAATGTATTTTTGTATACACAAGTATATATTGTACTAACGTTTCTTTATGTGGTGGCGAAAATAAACGTTTTTATTATTATTATGTCGTTTATTTATTTATTTGTCTTATTTTATTACATTTTTAAATATTAGTATAAAAAAAAACATTTAAAAATATAAAAAATAGTGATCCACCGGTGTCGGAAGCAGGGTCCAAGCTACCGGTGGTTAGGGCTCCAGAGACAGAAACCTCCTCACAATGCGAGCCGTATCGAGGTGTACTGCCTTCTGAATCAGGTCCTTGATCCAACCGCCTAACGAGAGCCTCGATAGATGTTGATCGAGGCTTTCGGCCATCAGGCCATTGGCCGATACAACAATCGGCACAATGACGGCCGAGCTCACATTCCACATGTCAACAACCTCGTGTGCTAAGTCAGGATATTTGATTTGTTTATCTTTCTCAGCTTTCACGAGGTTCCCGTCATGTGGAATGGTAACATCGACAATCATTGCGTGGCACGCTAATCGATCTATCACCACTATATCAGTTTTGTTGGCGACAACAGTCCTGTCAGTGATGATAGACCGATCCCAGTATAAAGTGACATGGTCAGCCTGAAAGAAGGCTAATTAACACCTTCTTCAGGCGACCAAAGAAGCGCTCCCTCAGCGCTTGCTTCATATCAGCAAATACATAGCTTTCGTAAGAGGAGATGGATCTAAGGTGTATGGAATTCGAGAGTTGAATTCCCTCGGATTCCATAATCAGGGGAGATTATGGAATCCGAGGAAATTCAATGCTTTACATGCATGAATGCACATTTGTCGACACCAAATTCCATCCTGATGGCGCTACTAAAAGTTTCAGTTACCTTCAGTAGCTCCAGCAGTCGCAATTTGTTGGGGGCAAAGAGTTTCAAATCATCCATGTAGAGGAGGAGAGATATGACCTGACCACCTCTTTTCAACCGATAGCCTAGACCTGAATCCTCCAGCAATGTGCTTAGAGAATTCAGAGCCAAGAGGAACCAAAGTTGACTCAAACTGTCGCCCTGAAATATTCCCCGTTTGATCCATACTGGCTCATCATTCCCCTGGATCTGTCGACACCCCGGATATCGAAGGACCGTCCTCCTTTGCCTCATGCACGACTCAAGGAAGCTGCGTAAAGTTGCATCGATCTTGTACAACAGCACCCTCATGATTCACGCATGTGGCACCGAGTCATTGGCCTTTTTATAGTCTATCCAGCATGTCAACAGATCCTTGCCGGATTGACGAACCTGTTGGTTAATGGCGATGTCGATGAGGAGTAGCTCCTTAGTACCGCGGGACCCATTCCTACATCCATTTTGAGAGGCAGACATAATCGAGTTATTGTCAATGTGCGTATTAATTTTTGCTCTCAAAATGGATGTAAAAAGTTTATAAACCGTCGACAAACATGTGAACGGTCTATAATTCTGTCTAATATTATTACTGTCACACACAGGAATGAGTGATAAAAAGGACGATCGACAACGCTGAATTTTATCTAAACCTGCCACAAACTGTTTCTATCGTAGAACACCAATAGCGCAGTTTAAATAAAAATCAAAATACATATTTTATTTCACATAAACCTACATGGGCACTTATGAAACGTCAGAAGCTAAGTGCAAGGGAAGGTCCAGTTGGTCGGTTCCAATGGAGAAGAGCCGGCAAGAAACTCCACGGTTACTCTTTTGAAAGTAATTGACTTTTACAATGTTTTTCAAATTACAATATTATTAGGTATGGGAGGACAGTGTAGGCCTGTCAACAAGTACCAGGTACTTAATAACGTATAAAATGGCCAACAAATCTACAGTCTACAATACAAGGCCTACAACGTTCTCACATTCACAAAATCTAAAATAATCTACGTAATCTATATCTATACTAATATTATAAAGAGGAAAGATTTGATTGTTTGTTTGTTTGTTTGCATTGAACAGGCTCCGAAACTACTGAAGCGATTTAAAAAAATCTTTCACTGTTGTGAAGCTACACTATCCCCGGGTGACATAGGCTATATTATATTTTCATAAAATTAGGGATCCTTACTAAAACTCTAATAATGTAACCCAAAGAGTAAAAAAAATACCTAAAATATTCTTTACATCGCGTGCGCTGCAAAAACTATTGATGATAGAATAAAATAATATACTACGACTTTGCAAAACACATCATTATTTACAAAAAAATGTCGCGACAGCATATGTCTAACTATTATAGTTATGCCGCAATAAGTGTTCTTTTATTTTAAAAACTTAATTGAAATGCCGCCGCTAGACAAAGCTCTTTATTTGTATCTTGGTATTAATCCTAATCCTTATCAAATTAAATTATTTATATTCAAGACTGCTTCAATAACTTTATATAACTTTTTGAATTATTCAATTCGGACATTCCATTCGAAAGATATCACGAGTTTAAAAATGTAAGTATTAGAAAAAAGTTGCGTGGTACCCGCTCACCCTGCTCGGCTAGCTAGGCGGCACCTAATACAATGCAGGCGTCACTGGGGTACGGGCCGTACTGGAGGAGAGCAACGGTCGTGTGCAGAATCGAATAATTCTAGCTTGAAAATATTTTTAATTCGCTTAATAGGTAATTAAACTCAACAAAAAAGTTCTTTCTAGAACTAAATATACTTCTCAACTACTACTAATACTTTGCAGAACTAAACCAATATGTTTCGGTAAGTAATAACTATCCAAACAGCTTAGTGACTTAGTAGTTCTCAATAATTTTTCAATCACATTTTTATATAGGTAATTCCTGTTCAACAGTTAGCAAATAATTTAGTAGTTTTTTTTTTATCATTTTGGAATGCCCACTAAATCAAGATCTCAACTTTCTAGAAATTGTTCCCAGACGAGGGCTTCAAAAATACAACGTAATGAAGAATCTTCATCGGAAACTGAAAATTGTCTTGCAAGTCGAAGAGAATACGCGTCGCAATCGCGTGCCAGAGACTCGAGTATCGAGCGTTCGCAGCGGCTTGCTGAACAAAATATTAGAAATATACAAACTCGCACTAGGGAATCGAGCTCTGGGCGTTGGGAACAACGCCTACGAGATTAGAGAGAAAGACAACAAATGTCAACGACTAGAGTTCGTAATCGAGTTTTAGCTCACAGTAACAGTTCAGCTTTTAGATACGATCCACAGATTGATAATGTCAACAGTCTTCCGAACAAATCGGGGCCATGATCTGCTCTAGGTGTTCTGCCAAAAAATGGGTCGATGGACCTAACGGTATGTGCTGTGCTTCTGGAAAAGTTAGTCTCCCCAATATTGAGGAGCCGCCACAGCCAATAAAAAATCTTTTAACAAATAATCATTCACTATCTCGAAATTTTTTAACCAACATACGAAAGTGCAATAGCCTCTTGCAAATGACTTCGTTTGGAGCGAAAGAAATTAGGCAACAAAATAATAATATTCAAACTTTCTTTATAATTTTCTTTTTTAGTAACCTGACGCAAATAGAAGGGGTTATGTGTATGTATTATAATTTTGAAATTTTTGTTAATTACCCGTGCGAAGCCAGGCCGCTAGTAGATAAATAAAATAACTTTTTTAAACCAAACGAAAGATTGCCATTATAACTGTACCAAATCTGAATAAATATCATTTCAAAAAAAGCCACCAATAAAAAACCTTTTATTGACGGCTTTAGGATTCGGAAATACTATTAACTATTATTATTAAAAGCCTGTGATGTCCCACTGCAGGGCAAAGGCCTCCCTACTCTCTTTCCACTTCACTCTGTTTAAATAAATAAATAAAATAACTTTATTTCAGACCTTGATCCATAATACACACTACTTAAATGCTATGTTAGTAACAAACGAAAAAAAGATTTAACTCATATATCTGCTGCACTCACCAGACGCACCGGGTATATGTACATGTACACGTACCTAATGCGCCATCCGGAAAAAAAAAATGGTGCCGCACGGCTTATTACTAATGACCTTCAGAATGTCATTGCCGGTCCCACGCACTCAAAGCTGCTAAGGACCAATTCTTTATTAAGTACTGCTTAAGTAATTGTATTTCCAACCCCTAAGCTACTGAGAATTTCCTAACAGAGAAATCCAATATTTACTTCTAGGAATCGAAACTAGAAAGTTCCGCTTGACAAAGTATGGAATTTAACTAGAAACTCTTATCCTACCAGTGTCTCGCTCACTTTGATGGCTCGAAGTCGCAGTGGCTGTGTGATTGGCTGCTTTTCACACTAAGTAATACAAATATTTGTAATGGCCTTCTGGCGATGGTTTGTGTCGGCATGTATGTGGGTTTTGTTCAGTATATTATTATGTAGGAGAGTATGGAGCAATGTCAGAAAGAAGAATCTGGATTGGTCCCGTTTAATGGCAATAGGCTCTCCTACTAATGGAACTTCAACATAACTGCCGAAATGTGGCTGGAGGGCTATAGGTACACCTCAGTCTTACCCTACGAGGTATACAGGCTTGATATTGTGTCAGAAAAAACCATTCGTTGTGCCTTTATATTAATACAAGCTTCTGCCCGTGATTTCGTCCGTGTGAAATTTCTTGTTCTCCCGACCCACCTCGTCGCATCGCATCGTTCCTATTACTCTGTTTTCGCGTAGCGTTCTTTCTCATTTTCTTCTTTTTGCTTGGCTCGTAAGTCCTAGCGTGATGTTAAATAGCCTATAGCCAAGAAATGTACCGTCAAATGCAAAAATATTCTTTTAAATCCGACTGGTAGTTCCAGAGATTAGTGCGTTCAAACAAACAAACTCTTCAGCTTTATTATTAGTAGGTATATAGATATAGTATATTCGAAGAACAGGAAGCAAACTCATCAACAGAAGTTTTTCACTATGCAGCTGGGTCAATATCAATATGAGTGCTATTCTTAACCACGGCCGCTGAAGCGAGCCTCGATTGCAATAGTTCAGGACAGTTTGTTGGTATACACCAACGATCATTAGGTAAATACCGCACCTGTCCAACTTCCACCTACTGCACCCGCAAACTAGATGTATGTGCTTCAACTGACTTGCTTGCGTAGGTTGGGGCTGGCTACCTTATAAATGGAATGTATGACGGGTGAGTATTTTGTGTACTGCGCATTAATTTGTGTTTTGATTGTCTCACTTTGACAAACCTGAACAGCGAAATAAATTGTGTATGGTAAAGAAGAGAATGAGGTTTTACAGGACTATACAAAAATAAATGAATAATAATAACATATTTCCTACCAAGCTTGAAAAAACCACGTAAGTAAAGGTCGGAATAACTGAAAAAGTAGCCAGATTTTCAGCCTCAAATTCCACGATATATTCAAAACGAAGTAGGGTTGGGAAAGTTAATAACGAATAAAGCCAAAAAAAAAATAAACGGCATTATTCTGCCTCCTCAATTCACATCACACTACTTCGGTCTACATTGCCGTGGTTATGTGACCGAAGTAGCACTTCTAGTGGCGGGAAGGGTTGACCGGCTTATTCGTTTATCTGACGTCATATCTGCGAATTTCCTTACCTAGCCGACGTCAGATTGACGAGACGTACTCGTAGGAGCTGGTGCGTTTAGAACACTGCCCGACGCGGTAGCGTAGTAAAATTATTACTACGCTACCGCGTTGGGCTGTGTTTCAAAAGTAAATATTTTGCTAATGGATCGAATTTTCGTAAACCTGTTTTAGTAGGTAGGTAGATGCTTGATTCGAAAATATCCCTTTTATATTTTGAACGAGTTTTGGAATTTTAGGATGAACCCAACATAAAAAGATTGCAAAATGGGCCCGCAGCCGTGCTTCATGATGTTCCAAATAAGCGCTGATTCAAAGCAAAACCAAAAAAAATGAACATTTAATGGACTCCTTGATACAAACCAGTCGCCATTGGAACGTATTTTGAACATGAATAAAAACTAAAACGCCTGCAGGGTCGATTTGGGAATTAATTAAAATAAAATAAGATTTTTTAGAATAATTAAATAAACACATGTAAGCCATTGTAAGGAGTAGACACTCCGGTAAAACCAGTCTACATACTGAACCTGCACAATACTTGCTAATAATATTAGGTATGAAAGGCCTAAAACTGCAAGAGTAGAGCTTTGTTTTATCCAATCCGCTCCCAAACAAGATTTGGCATCCGCAACCAAAACAAGATTTATGGTCAAAATGTTCAGTATCGAAACACTGTTACACAGGGGATACACCTATAGTCTGTTCTAAAAGATTTGATCAAAGTGTAAACAAACCCTATTGAGGTAAAATAATAACGCAATCACTCACTAAAGAGACGTCGCAAAAAATTCGTCTGTATGAAGAAAGTTTCAACTGTATGTCTTACCACTTTTTCCAATATTATTGTATGAATAATATTATTAGCTTGTAATAAAACATCAACGGAAATTGATGTAATAAAATTAATCTCAATTATACAACGAAAAACATCTTTAAGGTGATTTAAAATAAGAATTTCGGGTTTAAGTAATTAATTAATCAAAGCACTCAATTTGTAATTAGCATTACAAACTGGCATCCACAAGTAGATACGTTTTCGACCCATTTGTTTACATTTTCATAAGATATTTTTGGAACAGACCAGATCAAGCTACATTTACTTCAAACTAAATTAATCGTTGCACACATGTCGTTAGAATTAAGATACTCCGCTTGTTCAGCTAGATTTACTGCGCAGACGTCGGTATGCGGTTTATTAGGCTCATATCGATCACCGTTTATCACTACACACCATCTCGGGACGCTGATTAATTGCAACTATATTCTGTGTAGGCGCAACGGCGATTAAATGCAGAAGTTCCGTTATGGAGTCGTTATTATAAATTCAGGAATATTACTTGTAGACTTTTGGAAGTGTCCCAATTTACAGTATCACATAATGAAGGGGTTATTTTGACATACGTTTTAAATGTTTATTTTATGTGACATCTTAATAATTTTAAGAATAATGTTAATTCAATTTAATTTCTATATAACTATTGTATGCCCCAAGGGCGGGACAAAGCTGATCACAATTTTATTATTGTAAGTCATCTAAATATCTTACATATAAATATAAAATCTTATATGTAATCAATATCTTTATTGATTGATTGAGTAGCGTCCGCACATAACACACAGACGCACACACATACACACTTCCGACTTCGCCATTGCCTCGGACGGTAGGTATCGAGAGCTCCTGCGCTTACACACACATTCACAGTGTGTTTGTACACTTGGGAACCACAATTAAAGCTCGCGTTGCTTCACGAGATAAAAATACTATACAGAGTGGCGATTATGTTATCAGATTAAACAGAAACCCAGTTATTACAAATTGTTATCAGTCTGTTAATACAATAAAATAAACAATTTTACTAAAATAGAAAACATAATTTTTCAAACAAAATAAATTGCAAAAAATTTGCACGAAAGAAACCACCCTTGATAACAAGGCACTAGACATGCGCGGGGCGATATCAACAATTCAACACAAACTTTTTGGTAATGTTACCAAATAATCACAAATTAATAAATACTACGGCTAGAATGTTAATTGTTATTAATTATTTTAATTGTGTATTCTCAAATACGTGATGTAGAATAGGTACGTGGTTTCAATTAATGTGATAACCTAATTGCCACACTATATATGTCTACATACGCACTACAGCTGCTGTATATTTTCAGCGAATTAAATCATTTTACTCGTCAGGTATACAAAATGCATTTAGAAAGTTTCCAAAAGCTTTATGTACACCTAGAAAGAAATAAAATTATTTATTGCGACTCGTGCAGGAAAATCACAAACTAAACTAAACAGAGTCAAGAATAAAAAACCAAATTATATAAAAAAAGTAACAAGAAGAAAAATGAAACCGAAAGTCCTATACAAGGCCAAAAGGCTCCTATCTCAGCATGATGCTTCGACATTTAAAAAATAAATGTCGCAGCGCTGGTATTCTGATAAACCTCAAACTATCAATAAATGATATTCATTATTGTAATTCATAATAATCAATGTTTTAGTGCGACACAGCGATATTTCATAATTACGTTTAGTATAATATAATTAATATTGACAAATTAAACAAGAAAGCGAAATCCCAACGACCATTTCTAAACAGGGTGTATTTATTGTTTTGATTTTTGAATTTGACTTTGTTACAAGTGCCTACCATCTTAAAAAACTGATAGATACTGATATATTACTTTCAAAGATTTTTACGATTAAATTTAGGCTATGGGACCAAGATGAATGTGCCACCTTGTTTCATTATCATTACGTTATTTACAAAACTACTGGCATAGATTTAAAAATTATAGTCATCAGATACGAAAATGTAACCCATGCGGGCAATTCTCGCACCGGTGTAGGTAAATATTTGATAAAGATCGGTACAAAAGGCAGACGTTCCTCCACAGAGGATCATCAATTGGGTTGTCTATTGCGATTAGGTACACAACCGATAACCCGATGGATGGTAAACGACTAACATACCTGCTGCCTACATTTCTGTTTGTTGTTTTCCTGTATTTGCTGTGTATTTTAAACGGATTGTGATTTATTTATTTGTATTTAATGATCATTGTCGTATTTTCAAATTTGCTTTGAAAGTCACGTAGAAAAGCAATAAAGATCAAAATAGCACATACTAAAGTTAATAACTGTAATACCGTTCTACTAATTAACTCAAACAACTTCAATGCAATATATATTTTAGGTAAGTTTCACAAAAGGTTCCTCTATTTTTAACAGTGAACGTTAAAGGTCAAAGGTCACATCTGTTACAAAGTTTTGATCAGTTCGACCCCTGCAACTTTTGTAATGCGTCCCCTTTTATTCCACACATGACTAAAAATGCGGGATTAGTTGCCAAGTTAGTTGGTTGTTATGAAGATTTGTGTGTATGGCTTTATTTTTGGCAATCAAAGTAAGGAGTATAGTGATTAATCACTATACTCCTTACTGTGTAATACGCTATTTTGTTACAAAAACATATAGAGACAAAGAATACACAAACCATTTGTCTGAAAAAATCTTTTATTTTTTAGTAGACGGTGATTCAAAGTTCAAATATATTAATCAGGTTAATATAATGGTCAGGTCGTCAGATCACATTTAGATTCCATAACAGTCCAATACGTCTTGCTCATACATTCCAACACCTTTGTTTTTCTTCATCTACAAATTCCAACGAAAGTAATTAGCACACTCGGTAAAATATCTTCGAGTCCAGTAAAAGTAGAACGAAATGAAACTACTGTCCGTCAACTTAGATACTTTACCAGGTGATTACTGTGTTGTACAAATGAGCATCTCGTACTTGCCCATTCGACCGGGAAAGGGAAACGGTAGCAGTCCGTGAGACAGTCCCTCGCGAATCAGATACGGGGAAAATTGACTCCCAGTTGTCACTTCCCAGTTCCCAGTAAACAAACAATATTCAACTGAACAAGCGCTGATATTGGTTTGCTCAAGAAAATGTAGATGAAACACTCGAGCGGCTCATTGGTTTGCATCTCCAAGAATGACTGCGTAAAAGTTTTAATGGCACTTTATAGCGATACTTAATAAGTTTGCCAAAGAAATAATAGCTGTTGTCGTTAGGTATATTGGAACTTCTTTGTTTTGTAAGGAAAATGTCGGGAATTGACTGATTGCTTACGTTGAGGTATTTGCTTGTTTTTGATGGATCGTGTGTTCTGCTCTACACTATATGTATGTAACTTGCTTTTAAAACCAGAATAACTTCTCTTAGCAAACTACAGACTGGTGTCGACAGGGATTTTAAAATTAAAGTTTGTTAGTTTGTTACACCGCATGTCTACTAAAAATAGATGAAACAACAAATGAGCATTACAAAGTACAATATTTTGTTTTAGATAACAAAAACAAAGGAACAAACACTAGCGTGTGTTTTGTGGCACTGTATACTGAAATTATTTATCTCACGAGGGAATATTATGTAGGTACTTTCAAACTGTGTTGAATGGCTTTTTGAGTTTTTACTTGTGTTTTATTGTTTGCAGTATGTGAGGTGGCATTATGATTTTTACTTTTACTGAAAATCTGTTCAGGATTGATGAGTACGTAATCAGGATCCAAAGTCTCATTGAAATGAATGAATCCAATTATCAAAGTCGCACTAAATTTAACAGTATACGCATAGGGATGCGGGAAGTGGTAATTTTAGACCAGCATTGTTCCGAACAGTGTTAAGGTTTAGCAAGAACGTATAGTATATACGTACAACGAGTATATCCAGGCAAATAACGCGTCCGCAGTATAATAACATTGTGGGTTATATTGTGTCGCAAAGCCTATGCAGCGTTGTCACATCCAGTACATTCAAAATAGTTCTATTCCATTTTGTCACTGTTTGTATCCCAAGTGATCCCGAATTTGTACTTTAGTAACGTGTACAATTCATAAATATTAAACGGTGCTGTAATGTGTGTAAGCTTGTCAATACGCCGTTTTGATTTGTTTTGACAGTGAAGCATAATGCTATATGCGTTTTCCACCTACGCAAACTGTGTTTTGTGTTTGTACACATGTGCACAAATCCATGCATGTTATGAATATTGCTATGCTGCGACAGGTGCTGCGTGCATGATAAACTTCCACGTGGGTAGATTTCTAGAGGTTTTTTTTTTTATTGGGAAATCATCAAATGATTTCTCCCGCTCTGGGCGGAGCGGGAGGGCGTGTCAGACTTTTACTAACTAAAACCCACCCGTGTTCCTACAGTTGGCTGTGCCAGTGGCCACGGTATCTCTTTTGAACAACGGCATTGGCCCTAGCGGACCCCGTCACTTTGTGCTGACATCTCTTTGAGGTGCTCGTGGAACACAACGCGCCGTCGACCCGGGCCTGGTCCTTACCGGGCGGCGAGCTGCCCATTGCTCGCCTCCCGCAAGCCCGCGCCTACGGTGGCCGGGAATCGCCTGTTGTCTCCTGACGTCCAGGGCGTCTCCTGCGGCGATAGATTTCTAGCCTAATGATGTGAATACAGTACCATAATCTTTTAACTGAATAGGCGGGCTAATGAGCGTGTGGGTATAATATCCTGATGGTAACCGAATGACGCCGCCGTTAACCAGATGGTTCACAGACCTGTAAGTCACACACATTTAAACTTTTGTTTGGAGTCCGCCATACTCGACTATGGAACCTGTGATTGAGTTTTTGGTACTTGCCAATCGCCAATCAATGATGGCGGGTTACTATCCCGGTCAAGCCGGTCCATTCATGAGCTGTAATCAGATGCCGACCACAGGCGAGCTCTATAACCACGCAGTAAAGCCCATCTAATGTGATTTACGTATCGAGTATAAAACCTGCAATTACAGCGTTAGATCCGGTGTTCGATTTAGCCGGAGTTAATGGAAATACGGTCGCCATGTATCGGGGTTCACATTAATCATAGGATAAAAAAGGTTATTACCATCAGTCCATCTCTGCCTGTTCCAAACCCGATTACAGGGTTGAAGCGAGCTTAATTTAAAGGTTTTTTCTGTCTGAGCGTACAGCGTATTTTAAATTTTGTGTCGGTCTATTTTCCTTGGCGGGTCGAATTTTATTTTTCAAGTTTCTCCTTTATGTGGGTATCTGATTGCAGGATTTGGTTTCCCTAGCTGTACGGGATTGTTTCGGGAATATTAAGGAAAACCGCTGAAGGAATATTTGGATTGAAGATTGTTTTGTTTTAGTATTGTTGCTTGCCTTACTTTTTGTTTTGAATAAATTGAAGGGTGGTTATATTTTTCGTACTTGGTACACTTTCTATAATGATGAACAGTTATGTATCTACCACACCATAAATGTTCATGTAAAAGTAGGTAATGCTGCTGCTGTAAGTGCTCTACATAAACTTTTGGTTTTTTTTTTGCTCTACATAAACTTCATCTTTACATTAAAAAAAAGATATTTAAAAACTAAAATCCAACTACAACAAAAAGGGCAACTAAAAAGTTATAAAGAAGACATGTAGCAAAATAACATCCGTTTCGGATTTCGTATAGCCAAATTGTTGTCCAAGTTGTAGTTTAAGAGCCTACATAACCTGTAAAATTCATAAACCTTTGGGTGTGCCGTAGTCGGGTCAAAAGATAATTTGACCAAATACATTTATTAACAAAACCACAGTATTTACATGGCACCACACACTAATACATGAGTTTTGTTGCAAAATTCGAGCCAATTTGATGAAACCAAAGCTATAATACTCGGCAAATTAAACATATGAATTAATTCACAAGTACATTTCACCAATTACACTGATTTAAATTTAAAGAGAAATGGCAAACAAACGATACAAAAATATTATTTTGAAATGGAAATACATTTTGTGTAATTACGAGGTGCAACCACAGAGGGCAGCACGTACGATGAACGACATTTTAACAAAGGCGCGATCCGACATTTAAATAACGAATGGCTTTTAAAAGTTCCATTATTTAATTTGCAAACGACGTTTATCAAGGAGTATTTTAGTGACGACGTGTTCGAATTAAAGCTTGTTTATTGCTTTTAGTTTGAAACTAGTCCACAAACACGTTTAGTTAGGTAACCGTACAATACCGCTCTTTAAAAAAAAATGCTCGTTGCGTATTCCACAGAGCCTAAAGATTTAAGGTCTTCAATCAGTACGTCCTGCCAGTTATGACTTACTGAGCCGAAAAGTGGACACTCAAGGTACGGCTGCTCCATAAAATCAAGGTCGCTCTGCGAGCTATGGAACAGGCTACGCTTGGAGTCTCTCTGAGGGATCGAATCCTCAACGAGGTGATCCGGCAGAGAACCAAAGTTGTCGACATAGTAGCTCACAGAATAAGCAAGCTGAAGTGACAACGGGCCGTATTAGCTGTAGAACCTATGACCGGTGGGGAAGACGTGTTCTTGAGTGGAGACCGAGAGTCGGCAAACGCAAGGAAAGACTCCCTCAAGCTAGGTGGAGCGACGATCTTCGCAGGATGGCTATTAGCAGCTGGATGAGAGCTGCCGAAAATCGAGATGAATGGCGCGCAATAGGAGTGGCCTATGTCCAGCAGTGTACTGCTGTATGATGATAAAAAAAATACTAGTTATTTATTTAAACACGGCATTGTGCAAATGTGGCGAAATGTACGAAAATAACAAAAACAGAAACATAAACAGTAAACGATACAAACTCCTCATAAATTCTCAGACTGGTATATGCACACATCTCATTTTAAAGAAATCACGTCAATCATGTTATGGAATATTCACAAAACAGCGTTCCACGAAATGACTCGGGTTAATGCTATAAAAAATAAATAAACGTGTAGGTGCGACACAATTTCCAGCTAATTTCTTACATCGCCTATTTACTTTTCATTTGTTTTTTTTTTTTCAGTTGTGAGTACCAATATTATATTGTGTGCCTTTTGGTCTGTGCTAAATAACTGTATTTTCTTTAATTCTTTCTTAGGGTACGTAAACACCATAATATATTGCACTATATACCATGAAAAATACACAGCGTGTTTCAAAAATGTATGGTCATATTTAAAGGTGTACCTAGTACAGTACAGACCTTAACAGTATGAAAAATCTTGGAAACCCAAGACATAACACAAAACACAAACACAAGACGATGAACATGATAAATACATGGGAATTAAAATGGTTTTCATAATGAAAATACGACTCATTCGCTAAGTGGAAATGAATAGATTCTTTCCATAGATTATCATAGATTCTTTTGATTTCCCTTCATGATAAATAAGGTACATAACATACATAATCAGCCTTTAATGTTCCCACTGCTGGGACACAGGCCTCCTCTCTTCGAGAGGGAGTGGGCTGTAATCCACCACGTAAGCCCAGTGCGGGTTGGTAGATGTCACATGTCTTCGAATTTTTGGTTCTAGGACATGCCGGTTTCCACACGATGTTTTCCTTCATCGTTTTTAGAGCAGTGTAGGCAAATTGTAAGATTACGAGTTGTTAGACGTCACACGAAATACAGGCCTACTGTTATGTAGCTATTGTGACTGTCTATCACTTACTCCTATTTACAAAATGTCTTGTTCTAAATTCTTATTTTAACATTGTCCCACGATATCGGCCCTCTTAGAAACGCATTAAATTTCAATAATCTGGCAGCCTGGCACGTTACCCTAATCAATAACAAAATATCCTATTTCTTTAAAACAGTAAAACAACATTGAAACCCTTACAAACCCATTTCATTTATATTTTATGGGGAACAGACCGGCCACTTGTGGCCAGTCATCAATATAGAGCGATATATTACGTCACTTAAGATGCAATATTTTGTACGAATTCTAAGAACGCCAAGACACTAGAATAAACACTAAACATCTGGTGAGCATAAAATGGGCCCGTAGGCGTGGGAAAGAACCCTTGCTACAATTGAGAAATCGTTCAAACAAAAAAAGGGAAAGGGGGCTGAGCTATGCGTGGTAGTTTTGAGGAATTGTGAGGAGACTGATGTAAGAAGGCAGGGCACTCGGTGTCGAACCGCTATGGGATACGGACTTCCTAGTCCAGGCTAGTTAAGTTAGAAGATTTAGGGAATATCAAGAGGCCATGTCCGAAATAGCGAGTATGAGTTATTAAGTTAAATATAGTTGGGTTGGAGCCCAGATTAGGCTAATCTAGTATTTAAAGTGGTGTGTGTGTGTGTTGGTTGGTGTGACTGGGCGAGTCCTTAATTACAAAAATTATCCTAGGCTGATATTGGTATTAAAGTTCCTCTAACTAAACATAGACACGTGTTGCTGGAGAGTTTATTGCGCCTATTCTTCTTCCCAGCTAGACACTAGAAAGTAGTGAAGGGCGATATAGCTGAGAAGCTAATCGCCGTCGAATCGCCTTGGAATCGCCTCGGTCGTAATTAGTCATTCATGCTATTTTTTCTTGTATTATGTGTCCATCTCCTAATCCTTATCTCGACAGATGTTTGTCAATTCCGTTTAGCTGTAGGAATACGGAGAAGGCCTTTCGCTAAACCTGACAATGAGCTTTAATGCTCCTGACTTTTGACGACCCCATATGGAAGACAGCACCGTAAAAACTCACAGATCTTTTGGATCAAACTAGGCTACAAAGCCAACCTATAATTAAATGATTAACCAAACGTTGTTGATGACTTCTGTTTCCAAAAAGGTCTCGCCACAGAATACTTGCGTGAGGCTTGTTGTATACACATTTCCGGGAGGGGGTAGACTTCACCAAGTACCCCAAACTGATTTGGTAGTCGTTTTAAGAACGTGACCGTGTCTCGATAAAACCCACACCCGGCTGTTAGTAGGCCAATAACTGAATCGACGCTATTTATCGAAACACGTTATTAGGATGCAATGCGTCCTCCTAAATGGGGAAGAGTAAAGAAATGTGAAGTGACAAAATTCCACTTCGGTGTGCACCAAGTACGATCGTAATGAGTTTTGCTAGAGGCTGAGACTACAGTGCGCTTGTGCTAGTTTGTGTACCTTAGAAAAGGGATAGGTTGCCGTAAGGGTGTCTTTCATAGCCGCGTGACGACCCCCGGCCATCGTAGGCGCGGGCCTGCGGGCTGAGAGCAATGGGTAGCTCACCGCCCGATCAGAACTATTAGTGTCCTCAGAGGTCCTATGCGTTAGGTCTAAACAGAACACGTACAATGAGGCATACGTTTTAAAACGGTTCCCAGTCTCACTGTAGTGGGTACATTGTAAACAGATAAATTAACGTAGTTATAAATTATTCATTTAAGCGCAAGCGTAACGATCCCGTTATATACCCCGTCTAATCATAAAGACTATTGCAGATATCAGTGACAACCTGCGAGCAACATTTATAATACTAAATCCTAATATATTATATTATATACTTTTGCACACCCTCTTGTCTTCTTAGCTTCATATAATATTGATAATTGTAATACTTACGAGTATGTTTCCTAACTGTGAATTCCCATTCTTAACTTTACCTTGCACCCCATCCTTGTCCCCAAGCTTTCTAAGTCAGGACGAGGCACATTAGTTCATGGGAATCCATTTCTTGTAACGGTGGAAGGGTGTTTAGTTTGGAGCCAGGCCCAACAGAACAGTACGGAGGAGGGGTACTGTTCTTCCCCGAAAGGGGAACCGACTCATTTTCCTGTCATTTCCACATAATTAGGAAAAACGAAAATTTTATCAGCCTAGGGTGATTTAGGCACAGTCACACTATGTGGGATTGGAAACATTCTACAAATCCGCATATTCGGAAGGTTTTGGTATCTAAATATAAAAAAGATTTGTCATATGACCGTGGTATCAATACCGAACTGATGATATACTTATTTTTTGAGGTGTAAAAATGTGCCTAAATGTACTACAAACATCTTGGGTCGCACTCTCAGTAATAGAAGGAAAACTTTTATTTCAGGGTATATAGGATTAGAAACAATTTTACATAACATCTAGTGTTAGTAAGTACACAGATTGATATGCAATTAATTAAGCTTTAGGGTGCAGCTCCATCCTGCACATACGGAAACATTGGGAAATCTCATCGATCTGCCAACAGCAATTGTTGCAATTAAAAATATTCTTGTAACCATTGTTTATTTTATCACGGGCAAGTTTTGGCTCGGATAACGGAATTAAGTCACGGATATCTAACCTTCGTTACAAAAACACGTGTCTGTTTTCAAGGTAAGTACCTAGATCCTCGAAAACCTCATCTTTGCAGCTTTTACAGCTTCCGATAAACTCTGTGAAAGATTCCGACTGATATTGTCACATTTATCTAGAAAATAAATGTCGTAAGACTAACAAGGTGAGCTTATTACCGGTGACTCTTATTAATTTATATGCGCATGTTACAAGCACAGTATAACGTTCCAACATAGAAGTCGTCCCTTCCTACGTCTCCCGTACCTAATTCCATTTTACTATGTCACCGACCCCTTGTTATCCACGCTACAACCTCCTTCAAACGATCAAATATAATTCGCATCATCGACGATAATTAACATATTAATATATTAATTTTGATGTTAATGTGATCTTGAGTAAACAGTTTCTGTTTACTCAAGCATCTATATTATTATTTGTATTTAATAACACGTGTATTTAGAAGGCCAATTAAACGTCTGCTTGAGTAAACAGTTTCTCATTACTGAAGCATCTATATTATTTGTATGTATTAATACGTGTATTTAGAATACCCATTATTGTAGTATTTAAATTGCAACCAGGAAGTCCCCTATTTCCCCTCGTCTTCCACTCCGGAAAATATAAAGAACGTAATTTCAACTTCTTAAGAACCTTACCTATGTACACGTTTAAAACTTCGATGTCATCTAATTGAACAGACCATGTTACGTTAGCCAAAAAAGAAAAGGGTCAGCATGAGTTGGAATAAAAGTAGTCAAGTTATATTGTTTGTACCGTTGCAAATGATATGTGTAATTGGCAGAAGTTCTGATTTGATTACAAGCTTGATATCTGTCGCACGGAACCTTTTATTATTGTTACTTCAGAATACGTCTGCATGCCTATTGAGAATGGTTTTTTCTTTGAGAAACATTGTTATTTGTCAAATTCGGTATAATAAGAATACCTATTCTCTACATACGATGCTTGTGTAACTTCCTAAATGATTATGACAAATTTTAAAGTGTGGTTTACTTTTGTTTTTCACACCCAAAATGCCTCTAATGGATGGACCATTAGAGGCATAACCTGCACGTTAATTTCTGAATTCCAGGAATTTTCTTAGTACTCAAACCCATTTCTTTGTTCTGAAAATGTCATAATCGTAAAATAAATCACTGTGTTGAGAAAATTAGGACTGAAATTCGAGGCAGCGCTGCGGGGCGTCTCTAGTAGTTTCATAAATGTATTCATGGTATGGGAGCTACGTGCCTCTCTCTGTTACGGTATGTCTACGGGGCCTACGCCGTAGCACTGATTAGATTGGACTGAACGAGCACGCAACTTAGTCCTGATAAGTTATTAGGTTCTTCCCTCATTTATTTTTCTGCTTATATATGAATAATTTTAAGAACAAAACGATCGTGACGATGACGTGATGTTATGACCCAGTTGATGGTTAGGTAACAGATTTAAAATGGCATTTTGTGTCCCATTCAATTTAAAACATTGAGTGTCACGCACGCGGTGTGCACACAATAAATTTACTATTGTTTCTGCTATGCTGGCTTTCAATGTGTTAAATAAAGATACCAGCTCCATTTCAAATCAATTAAAAACTACTCAGAGTCCGGCTACCGTGATTGAGCGAGATTGGGCATTCAATACGTGTTCAATTATCCAACGACGGACCATATTCATACTGTCAACAGCACTGTTCACAAAAATTTATAAGATGTTTCGAATTATATAACACTTCACTATGATGTCTATAGACATTATACGAGTAATTGACGGTTTTCGTAAACGGCGTCACCAAAAGGTAAGATTATATGATAACAATGTAATTTGGAGTTAGGTAATATAATTCCAACAAACTTTAGCATATCAACGATAGTAAAAATGTCTTTAGAGCTTTACAAGTCCTTCATAAATCTGTGATTTACGCAGAAGAAAAAAATAGGGTCACTCAGGGATTTTATGATGTCTTGCAATGTGGCTGGACTACTAAATACATACAGGGTGACTTGTAATTTGACGTATTCCTTTCAGGAAGTGATAGTGTGACCCATTTGCAACAAATAAGCACCCATAAAAACATCGTGAGGAAACTGGCATGTTCTAGAACCAAAAATTCGAAGACATGTGACATTTACCAACCCGCACTAGGCCCGCGTGGTGGATTACAGCCCACTCCCTCTCAAAGAGAGGAGGCCTGTGTCCCAGCAGTGGGTACATTAAAGGCTGATTATGTAAGCAACTCATAAAACATTGGCGACAATTCATGGGATTCGAAAAAAACCCATTCAATCAATTCCTATTCCTTAACTTTCGAAGCTACTGCTACTAAGGTAATATATTTACTTGTGCCAGGAGTGGGTTTAATTTCAAAAGTGTAGTAAATTGGTATCCAATTAAAGACCCCTCGTTCGTCTACTACACTATAATAGTTGGTCTACTCGAATTACTTACCTCTTTGAATAACGTACTGTTGGTATTACCTAATAAGATAACACATCTTGAACTGTGCTTCAAGTCTCTGTCTGCGACAAAATACAATTAGTGTTTTCGTAATTCCGTATGCGTAGCGTAACGCATTAAACCTCGGCTTAACGGAAATTGGTAGATTTTCCCCTCTGAATCTATTCAATGGAGAAATGATAATGCATGAAAATAAATAACCTTTTATAGTATTCTTTTTGTATGATAATGTGGTTGTTGTGCGTTACGAATCTCGATTCATTCTTCGAGATTTTTGGTGGAATATTTAGTAATTTAACGAAACGATTATAGGCTTTGAGATGGCAGCAAGTATTAGGTATCTACACAATGATATCCTTGGTACTTGGTACAAGGTAGCAAGATCCAAGGTGATAATGGTCAAACATCTTATTGAACAACTTTATCATAAATATTAATTATATTACAGGACGGGCTGTAGGCCCAAATAGCACGGAATTAGTGCCCTGAGGCAGTGAGGCGGTATCGCGGCAGACGACGTAGGAGATGGTGGGACGAGCTGGATAGGTTCCGTCAAAACTGGAAGGAGGACGCCTGCGTTCGCGAAAGATGGAAGGAGTGGAGTGAGGCCTTTGCCCAGAAGTGGGACAGCGTAGGTTAGTAAAAAAAAATACAGTTACTTTTATATTACTTAAATAGTAATACTTATCTTTATCTTAGGAGTCGTAGTATTTGATCATAGTTCACTGGTACCTTTTTCCTATATTAAAAAGTCTGTGACAAGTTTACTTCTAAACACTTTTAAATGATAAAAGCATTCCCCCCGTTAGGTAATTAATACTTATCCAACTTTTGCCAAAGCGGAAATGGTAGTGATAGACAATAAAACTACCTAAAGATTCGTTTCACAACATTTTTGATTAAAAATCCCGGACACTGTTAATTAATAAAAATAAAACCACAAAACTGCGTCACAAAACACGAAACCATTTCAATCATTCAACAACATGATTGCGTAGAGCATCGCGCCGGAAACATGATAAAAATGTTGTGCTCCGAATATTTTCATACATCAGCGATTTCGTATTTACAGCACAAACTTTCATTCAGTTATTGGTCATCGGCAAATTCACTGTGAAAAGGAAACTTATTGTAACTGCGTCACGCTATGATTATGATAAAAAAACTTCCGATATCTGACCAAGTTTTAGCCATTTGTCAAATTTATCCTTCATGCCACGAAAATAGAATAACAGCTTAAGGGAAACTGTGAGAGTATGTGCCCTTTTTTTTTTTTTTTTTTTTTTTTTTGGGATGGGAAATCATCAAATGACTCCTCCCGCTCTGGGTGGAGCGGAAGGGAGTGTCAGACTCTTACTGACTAAAACCCACCCATGTTCCTTCCTTCGCCCTTTATGTTCCGGGGCAGCGGTAACCCTTTCGGACAATCCCGCTGCCCCGGCAGGCTTCGGCCCTGAGGGGCCCCTCGTTATGCTGACATCTCTTTGAGGCGCGCGTGGAACACTTACGCGCCGTCCGGCACGGGCCTGGTCCTGATCGGGCGGTGAGCTACCCATTGCTCTCCGCCCGCAGGCCCGCGCCTACGGTGGCCGGTAGTCGTCTCTCGACTCCCGACGCCCGGGGCGTCTCCCGCGGCGGCTTGGACGGGAGGCTCTCTCCCTCATCCGCCCCGCCACCTCCTTCGCTAGCATGACTGCTTCGCAGAAGGAGGCGACTGCCTCCCACTCCCTCTCGCTCCGGACCATGGCTTGCACCAGGTCCGGGCGCGAGAGGCCGCCGCCGCTGCCGATCGCCTCCACGAGGACACGGCGGTGCTCCGCCCAAGCGGGGCAGACCTCCACCGTGTGCTCCACCGTGTCCTCTGGGCGATCCTGGCAATGGTGACACCCGGGCGTTTCCTCCCGCCTGATCATGTGCAGGAACCTCCCGAAACTTCCGTGTCCGGTGAGGACCTGCGTCAGGCGGTAGGTGAGGGCGCCGTGGCGCCTCTCTAGCCACTCCTCAAAGAGGGGTCTTATCGCCGCTATCGCGGCGTGCCCTGCGCTGGGTTGCGACAGTCGCTCTTTCCATGTCGCCATGAGATCGAGCCGGAGGTCCGTCCGCTCCGCAGCAATTTGCCGCGGGAGCGGACTTTCCCCCCGGCGTAGTGCCTCCGCGCGCCACTCATGCAGGCGCGCGAGGACTATCGCCTCCAGATCCCATGGCGGCAGTCCGGCAAGGAGGCTTGCCGCCTCGCGCGAGATCGTGCGGTAGCCCCGGATTAGCCTTACGGCTACCACCTTCTGGGGCGCGTTCAGGTAGTGGGCGGCTCGCAGCCGCAGTGAACGCGCCCACACCGGGGCCCCGTATAGGGCCATGGACCGCACGACCCCCGCGTAAAGCCTCCGGCAGGAGGCGTTTGGCCCCCCCAGGTTGAGCAAGAGCCGCTTGAAGGCGGCCCCAGCCCGTTCCAGTTTGGGGGCCAAACGTCGGAAGTGCTCGACGAAGTTCCACCGGCTGTCGAGGACGAGACCCAGGTACTTCATCGTCGTCTCGATGCCGATGTGAACCCCTCCTGCCGTTAGTTGGGATCCCGGTGGTGGCGCGTTCCGGGGCCCATGAAACGTCATGGCCTCGGACTTGTGCAATGCCACCTCGAGACCCAACTGCCGGATCCTCTCCACGAGTATGTGCCCTCAAGGCATGTCAAGCACATGTATTACCTTTTTGTATCGTGATAGTTATGTGATAGCGATACAAAGGGGTATCATAACTTGAGATACAAAAGTAAAATTAAATATACAAAAGTAAAAGAGAGAAAAAAATTGAGAAGTATTAAACACATTGCAACATTTAAAAAGGTAAATAGATCAAAGTTTACTGACATATGAATAAAAATGTGCCGTTATTGATTCTACCTTTTTGTTTCGAGTATTCAACCGAAACGCAGAAGGATGGGCCTATTTCAGAAATTTTCAGTATTACGTTTAGAGTAAATTCTATGTATATACTTGCATAATTAGTAGCTAATTATGCAAGTATATACATAGAATTTACTCTGTATGTTGTATTAATCATTCAAAAAAAGTAAAAAATATTAATAACGACGAATCGAAAACTAAACGATTGGTGGTTACGACATCATCATCACAATTCATTCTATTCATCGTTGTTAACAAGACAATGTTTATGTTATTTCTCCAGAATTAGCTCAATGACAGGTTATTGTTATTAGTATTAACTTATTTATTTATTTTACTTCGATGGTCCTAGTTTATCATTTGTAACTTCAAGTGACAGCTATGTGAACACAGAACTCAGCAATGCATAAATATGCTGTCACGCCCTTTATGCCTTGAGGCTTTTATTTACATTTTAATTTTAATTAATTATTTTTTAGCTTGACTACGTATAGTTTTTTATTATATGTTTGGTATATTGGCGTGGCTAGCTGACATATGGCAAATAATTTAATTTTATGTTCTGTGTCTTGTAATGTTAATTACTTAACATAGGTACCTAGTATTGTATACAATCAATTTTATAACTGAACAGACAGCTGTGCTGCTGGGGAGTTTGTTGCGCCACTTCTTCTTCCCAGCGATAGCACTTACTAATACGTATCGGCCAGTAATAGAAAAGCGTGGACCGTTTTATTTTACTAGTTAGTACGTACCTACTTCGGGGAAGTGAAAACTAAGGAATTAATTTCCAGTAGTTTTATGGCATTGCCAAAGTTTATATATAGCATAGTGGGCGTAATTGCTTGAGTCCTGTCAAGCTTCTTTTAAAATAATTGGTTGTTGTATGGTACAATAGTCACATTCCAAGTTTACATGCAAAAACGGCAACCGCTTTTACTAAGTAACAGCGATCGAAACTAACATAAGTTTCTATGTTTAGCATTAATTATGGCAAATGCCAAAATTATTAAATACGATATCTACGGTTCCCAGATCATTTGTGGAATTACAGGCTTAAAAGTTAGGCAAAAGTTCATCAAACGTTATCTTTCAGATAACTCGCAAATTGGACGACATTTTCATGTTACAGAATCTTTCTCGAAGAGTTTCATGTTTCCGAAGTATAGAGTTCCCGGAGAGCGCTGTTTGTTTATGGTTTTTATATTTGCTAACTGCGCAGTTCGTATCTAATTTAATTACTTATTGATATTGGTTATTGGACTTCGTGAAGTCAATTTAAATTATAAGTAGATAGGAGATAAAACTAAAACTATTAGGGCATGGTTACAAAATTAAAAGTTGTGGTGAGCATCTTTACGGTACTATAGTGTAACACATAGGTACTAGATCGGTAGGTATGTTTCTTATAGCCATAAAAAGTTGCGTCCCTGAACCATTTTCTACATAAATAGTCTAATTTACCTATTGCCAAATGACAAGTAGAACGTAAAAATTGTCGCCGATATATAAATAGCATAAATTGATACACGAAACAAATATTAAATATTTACAGTAGGTACAATTTTGACGAGATGGTGTTGATGCGTTGAAATTCAGCGGGGTTCGTGACAAGTCCGACACTATTTTTATAGCACCTCTTTTAAGGTAACGGAATTTGCTGGTGGGTCGCATTCTTTGAGTGTTTCAGGTTTCATTCAAGCACAGCTATGCGGCTGTCATGTTGATTAAAACAGAGTCTGATCTCTCGTCTTATATGTCGTGAAATTGATAAGAATTCGTCAGCAAGACTTAAAAAGCATTTCTTTTATTTGATCGTTTGAAAATAAATATTTTCACTTCAGTAGCTCAAACATGTAGGTTTTGCTGCGTGAAATCAGTGAGCAAAATGCGATTTTGCTCACTGAGTGAGACAAAGTAACTTTTTAATTTTTTTTTCAGAAAGCCGCGAATATTTTATTCAGCCTTGGGTTAATCATACAATTCGAAACATTCACACTCTATCTCTTTCCCGCCATTAGAAAGAGAGAGAGACAAAGACCAGCCCTTTCGAAGTTCGGATTTTGAATTCGACCTCAAAGACAAACACGTTCGGAATTTCGTACTAACTAAAGAAATTTTGCAAAAAGAAAATTATGTCTTTTAATGTAATTTATTGAATTTTTAACTTATTGTTGTATTTAAACGAAAATAAGTATTTACTGCAAATAAAACTGATATTTAACTTGTAAATATTTATTTCTAGTTTCAATAAATGTTAGGTACGTAGGTAATATATTTTGAATAATAAAATATCATGGGTGCTATTTCCGAACACGCCTTAATTTAAATAAAAGAGCGGGAATAAAATTTGCAGAATTGCAGTAATTTTACTTTTAACTTTTAAAATGTTCCATTTTATAGAATTGGTATCTACCTACAATGTTAATTATTTTGATTCACAATAAATAGTTATTTCAATCTATTCTTGTTTATTATTTTATCTCCTAAAGTGTTCTCGCTGCTGAAGTGAAAAGTTATGTGTGTTACACGAGAGCAAAGTTTTTTTGCATCTCGTGCCTTTGAATCCCTCGCCACACTCAGGATTCAAAATCAGCACTCGCAGCAAAAAACTACTTCGCTCTCTTGTTGCACAAATAACTATTTTAACATTCAATTTCGTCGAACTTGTACTTGGAGGCCTAACCGAGGCAATCTTGTAGAATATGTAAACATAAGCGTTGTTAAGTCTAAAAGTAGAAGTTGTTGTAGGGAGACCTATAATTTTGTTTCATTCGTAAAATTTATTCACCTAGAAAGTAAGAGTTTCGCCCTTCGCAGCTTTGGATAAGATTTTCAAGGAATAATATTTTCTTTTATGAAAATACGATTGAAGATTGAGAATTTTACTGTGAGCTGTAGATTTCTGTTTTAACCAACGTTTCGATAGAAACTGATTTAACCAAAGCAGAATAAAACCAAAAGAATTAGGACCAATAGGATTTTTTTTGTGGAGCTTAGACCACAAGCAAATAGCTGTGAGAGAAAACCATTTGAATAGCGAATGAAAAACGGATGCAGGACCGATCTCGACGGGACCATAAACATTGACGGATAGTTTGTGGCACTTCCCGCTATCTTTGACAGAATAGTCTCCGCGCGACTTCAAACCCAGTTTACGATAAAATCCCAATAAGATTTTTTAAAGTGAACTACCAAATTATAGAAATAAAGTCAAACATCCTAAAGAAAGAATATCGAGGCGTAAACTTGTCGATCACCGCAGACTGGTATTTATGTAGACTTTTATATTAATATTTTGTATTTTGTATATTTTTGTATTAATGTTTTGTGTACCTAGGAATAAGGTACCTAAAAGGAACATTACGTATTACGTCAAGAAAAATATCAGTATTAAATAACCAAAACTTGTCTCATTTACGAGTAAGGAACTAGGTTGCGTGGTGTTTGAAATGCCTTAACCTAGTTAATTGACATAAGAGAATACAGTCTGAGAACAGACAAGCGCTTTACAAGCTCCAAAATATAGGAGGTTGTCCTCAAGTCCACGTTATGATACTTAATGATAGCCAGTAAAAAATAGTTAGGTACGAATACTCGGCACTCGACGGCTTTATAGTTCTATATAATATTACTTAGAAAAAAACAGATAAAGTGTGTAAATAGAACCTCGTCTAGTAAACTGTAATTTTCAGAAGATTAGGTACTATTCTATAGGGTAGTCGATAACATTATGTTCTAAAAAAGAACATGTTTTTGATAAGTCTTTTACAAGTTACACAACTTGTATACACCAAAAAAATCAGTTCGTACATTATGTCGAGTTATGCGAACATAAATGGATCAGCTAGTAAATGTTGTCCATAATGATGACCCCTTTTTAAGGATTAAAACGATCAAAATGTAACGGTGTATAATATGGGTATTAACGTGGTCTTAGGATGAAAAATTCGTGTAATTTTAATGTAAAATGTCTCTTCATACGCATGTATGAAGGGAACGAAGTTTTTGTTTATTTTGGGTCATGGTGCCTATCGGTACCTACCGGTGGGCCCGCGTGGTGGATTACGGCCCACTCGCTCTTACCGAGAGGTGGCCTATGTCCCAGCAGTAGGAACCTTATAGGCTGATTATGCTAATGCCTATCGAATATTTTATTTTAATAAGTAATAATTATTGTTTTTTTTAATAATTCTTACGCTTAATTATTACAATGCTCTGAGATATACAATGCTCTCAGAGCATATATTATATATTTGTAGTAATTCTAACTAAAACTTGTTATTGGAGTGTCAAGGAATTACCTTTAGTTTTGAAATCATTGAATTATAAATAAGCAAAGAATCAATTCATATGAGAAGCCGACACTGCATTAGGAAACAGATTAAATTGAGTACCTAGCATTTATAAATTGGATTCTGTGTAGTAAAACTCTGTCGACTCGAAATTACCGTGTGTATGATACAATGGTTGAGGTTTTACACTAGTAGTACAATCCGAGTAGTAGTTATTCTAATCCCACAGTTTAGTGCAGAGCGTATGAACACGATTGCTGGTCCTGACGTTAAATAAATAAATAAAAATAAATAAATAAATAAATAAATCCCTGGACATTTCACACAGCACCATTTGTCCCAAGCTAAGCAACCTAATGCTTGTGTTATGGTAACAAGATGGCTGATAAACTACTTATATACAATTTTTTTTAATTAACTGACCCATGCAACACAGCGCCACCAGCGCGGCACGGTAATTCTCCGTAATAACTTAAGCGATTCTCCCCATCCAGTGAATTTAACTCCACTTACATAAGTCCGACACACCCGCTTCTATTACGGAAGATTGCGTTCCGTTAGTAATGCCACTTCCAATCTTACCTGAACGATATTATTTTCAGTTTGAAGATATTCTCTAGCGCTTCTTGCACTGGACAGATATCTTGGTTTTGAAAGTTACAGAAAAAAGCGCGTGACTCTCAACAAGTGACACTTCTATCTTGAAATTTGAACGATTTAATCCGTAAATTTGAGTGTAAAAGATTGCCTCGACTTTTATTATAAAATGGTCTCACTTGGCTATCCATTTTAGCAATAATTTTCCTACGGCTTTGTAGAGCGTAACCCGGGATTTGGTAAAAACGTTTTCAGCTTTACGGTGAGATTGCTTTCATTTCCATTGACATTCTTAACGCCAACAGAATTATACAATACAAAAAGTGAGTTTACGTAGGAAGATATTGTAGTTTATTCCTTTTCATACGTAATCATTATCATTTTCATTTCTTTTCATTGTCGCTAAAAGCTTTTTCGGTCGACCTAAAAAAATAAAGTAAGAAAAAAAAAACGACTGTAAGTTGAAATTGAAATAACAGCGCCCAATGGAAGAAGACATCGACGGCAAAATAAAAATAAAACTGATGGTCATAAGTCAGTCAGACATTGCTTTAAGCGAAGTAGTCGAAGCTTACAGACAAGAGACAAAATATAGATACAAAATAATAGATGACATAATAATATATACACAGTCTGGCCATAAATACTGTTACAATTAAAAATAAGAAAGATATTACATTTGAATTTGGAATCTGTCATTTTTATACGATTGTTCATTGAGTTTTCTAATTTTGGCGCCAATACATTGTACAATATTTTGCGATATTAAAATGGAATGGGGTGATAAAGAGAACCGAATCGCTTTGATTGCATTACACAAAGTTGGTATGGAGCCAATTGCAATTTTTAAAACTCTCCATACGCTTGGTATTAGTCAAATGTTTGTGTACCGGGCTATTAATAGGTACAATGAGACCTCCTCTGTTTGTGATAGAAAAAGATCTGGCCGTCCACGTAGTGTTCGTACGAAAAATGTGGTCAAAACAGTAAGGGAAATAATTCGAAGAAATCCTGTCTGAAAGGAAAAGATTTTATCTCGGGAGATGAAGATAGCACCCAGAACCATGTCGCGTATTTTAAAAGATGACTTAGGACAGCCTATAAGAGACGCACTGCTCATTTTTTAACTGAACTGAACACTTCGAATAAGCTTTTTATATTTTAAATTGTTTTATATTTATGTATTAAACTAACACACTGTAAAAGTAATAAATATTATTTGCAATAAAAAAAAATTTTTTTCTTCGTGACAATATTTATGGCAAGACTATGGTATACTAAATATAATATATTCTCTAGCGCTTCTTGCACTCAACAGTTATCTTAGTTTTGAAAGTAACAGAAAAAAGCTCCCAACTGACACTTCTCTCTTGAAGCTTGAACGATTTAATCCGTAAGTTCTAATGTAAAAGACTGCTTCGGCTTTTATTATAAAATGGTCTCATTTGGCCATTCATTTCAGCTATTATTTTCCTATGGCTTTGTAGAGCACAACCCGGGATTTGGTAAAAACTGTTTCAGCTTTACGGTGAGATTGCTTTCATTTTCATTGACATTCCCAACGCCACCAGAATTAATGAATATAAAAAGTGCGTTTACGTAGGAACTTATTGTAGTTTTTTCTTTTCATACACATTGTCGTTAAAAGCTTTTTATCTCGACATATAACCTCAAAAATAAAGTAAACAATAAGAACTCACTAGAAGTTGAAATTGAAATGAAACAGCGTCCAACAAGGCAACGACGATGAAATACAATACATGGTCATGATGCGGTCGGGGATTACTTTAAGTGAAGTAGTCGAAGCTACTTATATGAGAGAAAATATATCATTTCTTACGCTCTAATTATTGAGGGAATTGCCACACGTAAGCTATAAAGCAATCGGTATCCAATCATGTCATCCACATCTGAGTACTTTGATAAAACCGATGATCTTTGGCACAGTTACTATGGAAACAAAATTACGTCTCGTGTCTCCGGTTTAAAAGCAAACGGCATCTATGGGAATAAGTAGGACATATTGTGTCGATATCGTCACAAAATCGTAAGTTTCAGATATAAGTATGTAGATAACCTTCCATTATCCCAATTAGGATCAGGATACGTAAAGACACTTCCTTGAACTGTACTGAATAAATTTCGAAAGATTGGAAATATCAATACCTTTTTATATTTTATTTATTAATTTTATATTTTATTTATGACTGTATCTTTATTTTCTTTTTGAGTTAAATAAGTGCATGTTCAAAAACAAGAAAAGTAAACGGAGAACTGCTTAGCTGGTCATAAAACTAATTCTTCTTTTTTTCGAGCTGATGGCACTTTAACCGTCGTCCTAACCAAAAGTGATCGTCTCGAGCGATTACGGCATCGACGCGATTGTGTGTATGAATTTTGACGTACAAACGCAACTAGATTGATCGCGTGACTATGTCGTATTCATATAAAAGAACGCGACGACCGTGTACTTCCACGATTATGGCTTTTGGTTAGGACCTTAAACTAGATAATACATTACTTTGTACATAAATATTTTAATTCACAAAGCGGGTGAGCATTACGCAGGTCCTACATTTTCGAGCTTGTATTTGCCAGGCGCTCGTTTGTTCTCAGACTGGATTGTCTTAAAGCCGGTTTATTTCACACAAACCGCCTCATTCTTTAAATGAAAGAAGTTTTTGTTACAAAATTTTGTCACTAATAATTTTATAAAGACGTAATGTTCCTTTTACCTTATTAGTATTGTACAAAATATCAAGATAAATGGTGTAGATTAACTTCAGTACCTGGTGGGGATCTCTTATCATATTTTATACTATAACCACGATGTACGACAAGTTTACATCTCTATATGTTTCCTCTAGAGTCTTTCATTTTGTTTCATCATCATCATCATCATCATTTCAGCCGGAAGACGTCCAGTGCTGGACATAGGTTTCCCCCAAGCACCTCCGCTTCGACGGGTTCTGTGCTTCTCGCATCCAACGGGTTCCTGTGGCCTTCACAAGGTCGTCGGTCCACCTTGTGGGAGGCCTTTCAATGCTACCTCTTTCAGTACGCGGAAAACGTAGCGGGACGTAACGGCTTATTGGGTCAAGGCCAGGATTTTATAACGTGCTGAGACATTTCGGTCAAAGATAGCAGGAAGTGCCACAAACTATCCGTCAATGTTTATGGGCCCATCGAGATCGGTCCTGCACCCGACTGTTTTTCATTCGCTATTCAATTGGTTTTCTCTCATAGATATTTGCTCGTGGTCTAAGCTCCACAAAATTTTTCCTACTAGCTTTGTTTACTTACCCAACCTCAATTCTCTTGGGTAAAATCAGTTTCTATCGAAATGTTGGCTAACACAGAAATCGACAGCTCACAGTAAAATTCTCCTTCAATCGTATTTTCATAAAAAAAATATTATTCCTTGAAAATCTTATGCAAAGCTGCGAAGGGCGAAACTGGTACTTTCTAGGTGAATAAATTTTACGAATGAAACAAAATTATAGGTCTCCCTACAGCAACTTCTACTTTTAGACATAAAAACGCTTATTTTTACACTTTCTACAAGATTACCTCGGTTAGGCCTCCAAGTTCAATTTTGACGAAATCGAATGTTAAAAAATATTTATATTCAAGCTATCAAATAAAAGGAATGCTTTTTAAGTCTTGCTGACGAATTCTTATCGACACGACATACAAGCCGTGAGATTAGACTCGGTTTTAATCAACATGACAGCCGCATAGCTGTGATGAATGAAACCTGAAACTCTCAAAGAACGCGACCCACCTGCAAATTCCGTCACTCGCTTAGCGTGAAAGCAATGCTATAAAAATGGTGTCGAACTCGTTACGAAGCCCGCTAAACTTCAGCGCCGCCCACGTAGAATCAACACCATCTCGTCAAAATTGTACCTACTGCAAATATTTACTATTTGTATCATGTATCAATTTATGCTATTTACATATCGGTGACTATTTTGACGTTCGTTCTACTTACTTAACATTTCGCAAAAGATGAAATTAGACTATTTATTTAGAAAATGGTTCAGGGACACGACTTATTATCATTATAAGGAACCTCCCGATGTAGTACCTATGTGTTACACTATAGGTAACATGAAGATACTCATCAAATTTTAAAATTTTTAACCATACCCAATAGTATTCGATTTTTCTTTTATCCTATCCTACTTCCTACTATCCTATTTCCTACTAATCCTACTTCCGACTTATTATAATATTATATTATAAATGTGAAAGTTTGGATGGATGTTTGTTACTCTTTCACGCAAAAACTACTGAACGGATTTGGATGAAATTTCGCACACAAGTGGTTTATAAACAGGATTAATATATAGAATTCATTACATCCCGATATTCCCACGGGATCGAAACTTATGCGGGTGAAACCGTGGGGCGCAGCTAGTCTACTTATAATTTATCTACTTATAATTTAAATTGACTTCACCAAATCCAATAACCAATATCAATAAATAACTAAATTAGATACGAACTGCGCAGTTAACAAATATAAAAAAAACCATAAACAAACAGCGCTTTCCGGGAACTTTATACTTCGGAAATATGAAACTCTTCGAGAAAGATTATGTAACATGGAAATATTGTTCAATTTGCTAGTTATCTAAAAGATAACGTTTGATCAACTTTTGCCTAACTTTTAAGCCTGTGGTTCCTCAGTTGAACTGGGAACCGTAGATATCGTACTTAATAATTATTTGGCATTTGCCATAATCAATGCAATCATAGAAACTTATGTCGATCGCCGCTACTTAGTAAAATAGGTTGCCGTTCTTGTCCATAAACTCCGAACGTACATATTGTACGATACAACAGCCAGCTATTTTAAAAGAGTCCTGTCAAGCAATATTGCCAACCATTTATCGCCATAAACTTTGGCAACGAAACTAAACTATTGGAAAATAATTCCTTAGTTTTCACTTCCCCGTAGTAGGTACGTACTAACTAGTAAGAGAAAGCGGTCCACGTTTTTCATTCTTTTGCCGAAAACTAGACGCTTCTGGAGTTACTTAATAATTTATAGTTTGTAGGTCCACATCGAAGGGTCGCTTCTCGAAGTTGTGAAGGATTATGTCTACCTGGGGCAAATAATCCAGCTCGCTAGACACAACTTTGAGAAAGAAGCCGACAGAAGGATTCGGTTGGGTGGGGCAGCATTTGGAAAACTCCGTCAAGTCTTCTCGTCGCCTATCCCACAGTGTTTGAAGACTAAGGTCTTCAACCAGTGCGTCCTCCCCGTCATGACATATGGCGCTGAAACGTGGACACTGACGGTCAGGCTGGTCCACAAATTCAAGGTCGCTCAGCGCAATATGGAGCGAGGTATGCTCGGAGTCTCTTTGAAGGATAAAATCACGAATGGAATTATCCGGAAAAGAACCGGAGTTACCGACATAGCACGCAGAGTAAGCAAACTGAAGTGGCAGTGGGCTGGCCATGTTTGCCGAAGGATCGATGGCCGGTGGAGCTGACGAGTCCTGGAGTGGAGACCGCGTATCGGCAAGCGTAGTGTGGGACGCCCCACGAGAACGTAAACATACTCGTAACTGGCGAAATGTGCAGGGTGTTTTATAGGTACACCTCTGCCCTACCCCTCGGGGAAACAAGCCGTGGTGTTATGTAGGTATATTTATTCTCAGCTACGGCACACGTAGCGGCAAGCGTAGTGTGGGACGCCCCCCAGCTAGATGGACGGACGACCTAAAGAAGGTTGCTGGGACGGACTGGATGCGGAAGGCGGAGGATAGGGTGTTGTGGCGTAGCCTGGGAGAGGCCTATGTCCAGCAGTGGACTGCGATAGGCTGAGTTGATTGATTGATTGAGGTATTGATTGCTGGACTCTGGCTTGGGAAGGCTAGAGACAGAGAAGAGTGGCGTGCATTACAGGATGCCTACATTCAGCATTGGGTGGCGAAAGGCTGAAGAAGAGAAGTATATGTAGGTACTGTTTAAATTATTCACGATTACTCCCGGATTGTCGGGTCAAAGTTCCTCATCACACGCGACCTTCACGTGTGATAAGGTCACGAATAGAAATCGTAAATAATTATAAACATAATTTATTAATTAAACATTAAATGGTGGGTATAATAGCAGGCAGCACACTTGGTTTCTGTTGATAACATGTCAAAATCTACTTCAGCATTAGGTACTTATGGTGATTTCCTTAATGAAGCCTGTGAAATTGAACATTTTTTCCGTCTTTTACGAAGAAATTTTGAATTTCGCGGCTTTCTCTTCAAGTAATGCTAAAGTACAGTTTCACAAGTTCTCATCTTGAAATTCTCAATTCAGAAAACCGGGTGTTAATCCATTATTGCTGATTAAATATCAGCAGTAATGGGCTAACACCCTTCGTATTGAACGTGGATCCACGCGTGACACAATGGCTTTTTAATTGTTTCTGTAATTACGGCATTCATCAGGTTAAGAGCCTCAAAGGATGAACAGATCCTTACTAACAAAGCCTAGTATTAACCCACAAGAGGTTTAGAGACAAACAATGTCATGGTGTAGACAATTGTCTCTTGGTTCACCATAACAAGGACCCTCCTCCTTTATCCTTTACGAGCAAAATTCTGAGGTCATTTGTAGGTAATGATCCGTTTAATAGTACAACCGTAGGTACAGTCGAACAAGGTATTTGCTCCTACAGGCAGCTAACTTGTGACAAATTTTAAACTGAGGTTGTGAGTGTGCTGAGTAGTGATTTTTTTTTGCATCAAAAATGAAAAGAAAGAAAATGCGTTTGTTTGTGGTAAACATGACGCAGATAAAGAAAACTAACACAGAAAAGAAAAAGATGGAAGAAATATGCATCACATCCACGCAAAACGGCCATCGCTCAACATAATGCTACGACCCTATGCGAGACAGAGCACAATCGCTAGTGTTCAGCAACAGCCGGCGTTGACGTAATGACGTCAAGCAGTGCAGTATACGATAAGATATAAATAACACAATACGAAATAAAAAAAACAAAATAGTCCTAAATGTCACCACTCTGTTAAGTAAGCCATGAGATGGAAAGGTTTTTATTTTTTCCTTGTATGCTCGGACCTACTTCTGGGCAAAGGCCTCCCGTCACTCCTTCCATCTAAAGGTTATAACGTATACAAAATAAAACAGAATATTGGCACACAATACTATTGTGATATAATTTTGCCTGTATGCCAAATAGCTTCTTCGACTGTACAAAAGAAGTGGCAGATGTTTTCATGTTGTTTGGAGTTCCCACACGTCTTGCGACGAAAACGGAACAATTACAAATCCGCAATTCATCAGGTACCTGCAGTAAATAATATGCCATTTATGTTTATAAAGATCAACTAAATGTTTCCACAGTCCTAACAAATAAACAGTATACAAATTAATATCTGTTCTAGACAGGCGAATTGATAAACAGTGTTATCTAAGTACATAATATTACAGAACATTCTGGATGATCATCTGTCACCCTAATTTAATCTCATCGGTCACCGTAGGTATGTCTCATTTACGCGTCCCCAATATGTGTTAATTCGAATGTAAATGATTACAACTATCAACCTTATCATAATGTAATTCAGTGGTTCGAACTACCGGATTATAAGATTCGTAAGTGCGAAGCGGCAATCTCGTCGAGGGCGAGTGAGAGGACGTGAGTTCGATCTCTATTCGGTATTTTGACTTAACAAACGACAATGGGCAAATTAATGGATGGCGAGATGAGCTGGATTTCTCTAAAAAATATTGGTCCTTGGCAGCTCTGGACTGAAAGAGGTGGAAGGAAAGTAGGGAGGCCTAAGCCCAGCAGTAGGACAATCCGGGCTAGTTAAAAAATAAGGCGGAAGTGGTCTAAACGTGCATTAAGTACTAATGAGACCTATGTTACCGAATAGTCAATTAAATAAGGAGTATTTATACTAAAACCACAGATTTATAAACTAAAGGGAGATATGCCAAGGGGGCGAGGCGCGTGCGAACAAGGTATGCACAAAACAGAAACAAACGCGGGCGCCGTTGATTTGTCAATGTAGTTGTGTGTCTCAACGTTGCGATCTGCGTTACGCGATTGGCTCGCGTTGAGTGTGGTGACTGTTATAGTGTGAGTGAGCGCGTGTTCGTATTGTAGTGCATATGTAGTTGAAGGCGACAGCCGGACTCGAACAGTTGGGCAGCCACTCCATATCTCCCTTTAGTTTATAAATCTGAGACTAAAACTCATAAAAAAATTCTGTCAGTTAAATGTTATCATAATCAGCAATGAGGTATCATCCGATTTGTCTTCACAACATGTCCTTTTATAGAAATTATATGGGTGCCTGAAGATGGACGGCGCCGACGAGGTCGGCCCAGAAAGCGGTGGCGAGATGATCTGGACGCGTACCGCGAGGGCTGGTTCGAGGTGGCGCGGGAAAGGAGTTCCTGGAAGGACTTGGGGAGGCCTTTGCCCAGCAGTGGGACAGTACAGGCTAAACAAAAAAAAATTGTGTTACGGGTAGAGTAAATTCTATATTCTTACTTCCATATAATAAATCGGAAACTAAATGATAGGTGGGTACGACATAACATTTTATTGGAACATAACTATAGGCCTATCCTTCCGGGTTCCGGTCGAATACTTATATACAGTAAATAGAATAACCCACCATGGTGAGGACTATTAAACAAATGCTATTGTTACAGTCCTAGAGTTCGAATCTCTCCCACTTAACTGCAAGTAATAACCATCCCAGGATAAAGGTGTGTTTAGCTTAATTGGAGAGATTAACACAAATGATAGTTTACATTATTAAAGTTGTGATATTTAATGTACCAACCTCTATCGCACCTGCGGTTATTTTGCTACCTCAATAACGAAAAGGTATTTAGCTACAACAGTCCATTCTATTCATCAAGTTATATGTCAGTAAACTTTTTAAATGTTGCAATGTATTTAATACTAGCTGCGCCCCGCGGTTTCACCCGCATAAGTTTCGATCCCGTGGGAATATCGGGATAAAAAGTATCCTATGTGTTAATCTTGCTTATAAACTATTTGTGTGCCAAATTTCATCCAAATCCATTCAGTAGTTTTTGCGTGAAAGAGTAACAAACATCCATCCATCCATCCATACAGACTTTCGCATTTATAATATTATAGTAGGATTTATCATTCTCTTTTTTTGCTTTTGTATATTCTTATCTCAGTTAAAAACATTGTCCCTCGAGTATTTCGTATTTTTAATCCCTGAAGGACCTTCCCTCTCACATAATCTCTCCACACAATCTTAAGTTATGATACCCCTTTGTATCGCTATCACATAACTATCACGACACAAAAAGGTAATACATGTGCTTGACATGCCTTGAGGGCACATACTCTCACAGTTTCCCTTAAACTGTTATTCTATTTTCGTGGCATGAAGGATAAGTTTGACAAATGGCTAAAACTTGGCCAGATATCGGAAGTTTTTTTATCATAATTGTGACTGTTCCTAAATTACCCTAGGCTGATAAAATTTTCGTTTTTCCTAATTATGTGGAAATTACAGGAAAAAGGGGTAGGTCCCCCTTGCGGGGGAGAACAGTACCCCGCCTCCGTACTGTTCTGTAGGGCTCGGCTCCTGACTGGACACCCTTCCACCGATTGTGATGAATTCCCAAGAAGTGATTTGCCTTGTTCCGACTTAGAAAGCTGGGGAGCAAGGGGGGGATATAATAATACAATTGCAATATAAAATAGGGTTGGGAATTCATAGATAAGGTGATTAAGGAAAGGAAAATCTACTTTTCTTTTAATTATGAAAGTTACAAGAGATGAGAGGAATACAAAAGGGGCAAATTGACACGTAACGCTTGCGTTGGGGAATACATTGTTTTGAGTTACGTTACTGAATGTTCTTACAATAATCGAGGAACCCCCCTCAGAGACGTAGGGCCGCTTTACAACAGCTGTTACGTCGTGCGTGTGCCACCAGTCCTAACGTGCATAGGCCTAGAGAGGACCTGCTGCGGTTCCAGCGGGACACGCTCCCTACACTCAAGCATGTCTTACTCAATCCTAAGGTAAAGGACTGCGAAGTGCCTCTACCATTGAGCGAGACAAGTTTCCAGAAGTACTGGACGCGTGCAGTAGTAATAACCCCTCATTACTACTCACACTACTCACCCTTTACTAATACAATACAAAACTAGCGCAAGCGTACCGCATCGTCAGTCGGTTGCAGAATTCCTTACGATTGCCTTGCTATACGCCGAAGTGGTTATTTTAAATCGTCACTTCACACTTCCCTAATCTACCCCATTTAGAGATGCTTGCAGTGTAATCAGCAGCCGTGCGTACATACTGGTCTACCTACATATTTATGCAGCAACGGGGCCTTTCTATCTGGGCATCCAAATTATGTGTTTCGCTAAATATTATTTTTTTGTTCAGTAAGACGCCTACGGGGGCCGGGTGTGATTTAACGAGACACAATCCCTAGCGTTCCTTAGAACGACTATCAATCCAGTTAAGGGTACTTAGTGATGCCTAACCCACTCCCTGGAAGAGTGCGTATATCAAGAGCAATGCAAGGTGTCCTGCAGTTAGTCTGTCCTTAAGGAAAAGGTCGCCATCACTAACGTTTGGTTGGTTTGTGTTCGTAAACAACAGACTACAAGGAAGCACTATTATTAAAATTGGCCCTAACGAGTTGCGAGTTCGGTTCAGCCTTCCATAAGCGGTGTGACTGCCCTAAGCGTCATGTCTTGGTTGAGGTTGTCTATAGTCAGTTGGTAGAGTATTTGTCTACATTATGTTGGTAAGAGTCACACCTTATAGCGGGCTTTCCCCGAGTCCCTACGACCAAACGCATGTGTAGGATACCTCGATAATGTCAGAGAAAGGAACATGGAGGGATAAATTAGCCAACACTCACCTGGACGGTCACAAACACACTCACTGAGATTCACGCGCCTTACACGCTACTTACATCCGTTGTAGGCTAATATAACCTAGTCTAAAACAACACTTATTATTTAATGTATTAAATAACACTCCCGCACTCTCCATCTCTCAACAGACACACAGGTTCGATGCTACTGCCCTAAGTCCTAGCTCTGCTAGCCTAGTCTACGCCATCCGCTCACTATCGTGGTCTCCAACCAACCCTCTCACACACTACTTTACTTTAAATACTAGATTAGTATAGTCTGGGCTTCAACCCAACTATATTAATGTACTCGCTATTTCGCGACAGCCCATTCGGACATAGCCTCCTGATATTCCCTAAATCTCCTAACTTAACTAGCCTGGACTAGGGAGTCCGTCCTCTCTCGTAGTTCGAAATCGAGTGTCCTGCCTACGTCCATCCGCTCGCTCACAAATCCTCAAAAATCCCACGCTCGGGCGTTCAGCCCCTTGTCCCTTTTTTGTTTGTAAGCTCTTTAGGCCTATGGACCCATTTTTATGCTCACCAGATGTGTGGCTAGCATTGTACAAGGGTCTAAACGTTCTTAGAATTAGTACAAAATATTGCATCTTAAATGACGTAAAGTATCGCTTTCTATTGATGACTCGCCATAATTGCCGGTCTGTTTCCCATAAAATATAAATGAGATGTATTTCTAAGGGTTTCAATATTGTTTAACAATTTTAAAGAAATATATTTTTTTATAATTGATGAGGGTAACATGTCGAGCTGTCAGGCCATAAATTCAAGATTCAATGCGCTCAATGTTAAAATAAGAATTTAAAATAAAGCATTTTGTTATTAAATAGGAACAAGTGACAGACAGTCACAATAATCATAGCGTGACGCAGTTACAATAAGTTTCCTTTTCACAGTGAATTTGCCGATGACCAATAACTGAATGAAAGTTTGTTCAGTAAATACGAAATCGCTGATGTATGAAAATATTCGCAGCACAGCATTTTTATCATGTTTCCGGTGCGATGCTCTCCACAATCATGTTGTTGAATTATTTATATTGTTATGTGTTTTTTTTTTATTTATTAATAATGTCCGGGATTTTTAATCAAAAATGTTGATAGTTTTATTTCCTGTCACTACCATTTCCACTTTGGCAAAAGGTGGATAAGTTTTAATTGCCTAGCGGGGGGTTGCTTTCATCATTTAAAATTGTTTAGATGTAAACTTGTCACAAACTTTTTTAAGTAGGAAGAAGGTACCAGTGAACGATGATGAAATACTACGACTCCTAAGATAAAGATAAGTTTTACCAATTAATATAAAAGTAAATGTAATATAATTAAGATTTATGATAAAGTAGTTCAATGAAATCTTTGACCATTATCACCGTGGATCCTGCCGACCTAGTATCGAAAAATGAGGTAGATATATAAAATTACACAAAAATATTAAAATTAGATCAACTCTGTAATAATACCAAGGATATCATTATGTATATGCCTACTACTTACTACCATCTCAAAGCCAATAATCGTTACTATTTAGTCTACCAAAAATCTCGAAGGGTGAATCGAGATTCGTAACGCACAACAACCACATTATAATACAAAAATAATAACATAAAAGGATATTTATTTCATGCCTCACCATTTCTTCATGGAATAGATTCAGAAGAGAAAATCTACCAATTTCCTTTAAGCCGAGGTTCAATGCGCTACGCTACGCATACTAAATCCAAACGTATAAAACACTAATTGTATTTTGTCGCAGACAGAGAATTGAAGCGCAATTCAAGATGTTTTATCTTATTAGATAATTCTATCTTCTGGACTAGGGGTGCTGTCTTGGCGCTGCTGCTGCGGCTGCAGAAAACCTTATCGGTAATGATATATTTTCGAGCCGTTTGGGGTTGAAACTCTGCGGCCGTGGTCCGAGTGCTCATGGCTTATTTAGTATTAGAATTTTATTCAGTCAGTGTAGTGTATATAATAAAAATAAATTAAATATTACCAACAGTAAATTATTGGAAGATGTAAGTAATTCGAGTAGACCAACTGTTATAGGGTGGTAGACGAAAGAGGGGTCTTTAATTCTATACCAATTTATTACACTTTTGAATTGAAACTCACTCCTGGCACCCACTTCACAAGTTAGTATATTATCTCAGTTCTGAAAGTTAAGGAATATGTATTAGTAGTCAAGCCGCATGACATGACATCTTGAAAATCATTCGGCCTTGCTGATCACGCGTATTAGAACGTCGTTGCTGCCCATTCCATCAATATTAATCTCGTCGTAATATTTGATGACACCCACGGATGGAGTTACCCTTTTTTCTCTCTCCGTAAACCACAGATTTATGGAAGACATGTGAAGCTTTAAAGACATTTTTACTATCGTCGCTCCATCATTGATATGCAAAAGTTTGTTGAAATAATATTATCTAACTCCAAATTATTTTTTCATATAATCTTACACTTTTGTGACTCCGTTTACGAAAACCGACAATTATAATAGTCTATACATACTATAGTGAAGTGTTATATAATGCAAATCTCGAAATCTTTGTGAACCGTGCTGTTAACAGTATGAATATGACGCGTCGTTGGATAATTGTGACACACAAACATGTATTGAATGCCCAATCTCGCTTAATCATGGTAGCCGGAGGCTGAGTAGTTTTTAATTGATTTAAAATGGAACTGGTATCTTTACACATTGAAAGACAGCAGACACAGCAGAAAATTTATTGTGTGTACACCGCGTGCATAGCACTCAATGTTTTCAGTTTTTAATAGGACAAAAAAATATTTTTAGAACCATCACCAAACCATCAACTGGGTCGTAACATTACGCGACGTTTTGTTCATGAAATTGTTCATAAACAAGTATAAATATGAAGTTATGGAAAACCTAATAACTTATCAGGACTAAGTTGCGTGCTCGTCCAGTCCAATCTAATCAGTGCTACGGCGTAGGCGCCGTAGACTTTCCGTAGCAGAGAGAGGCACGTAGCTCCCATACTATGAATACATTTATGAAACTACTAGAGACGCCCCGCAGCGCTGCCTCGAATTTTAGTCCTAACTTTCTCAACGCTGTGATTTATTTTACGATTATGACATTTTCAGAACAAAGAAATGGGTTTGAGTACTGAGAAAATTCCTGGAATACTCGTATTATGATTCAGAAATGAACGTGCAGGTTATATGGACCATTAGAAGCATTTAGGTGTGAAAAACAAAAGTAAAGCACACTTTTAAACCTTCTGTCATCATCATTTAGGAAACAACACAAGCATCATATGTAGGGAATAGGCACGGATATGTATGGGAATACGTATTTTTATTATACTTAATTTGACAAATAACAATGTTTCTCAAAGAACAAACCATTCTCAATAGGTATGCAGACGTATTCTGAAGTAACAATAATAAAATGTTCCGTGCGACAGATATCAAGCTTGTAATCAAATCAGAACTTCTGCCAATTACACGTCTCATTTGCAACGGTACAAACAATACTGCTCAATTAGAATTGAGCAGACCCAAGTCGTCATTTACGTCCATTTGGAACCTGTGAATACGTTTAAAACTTTCATGATATAGATATCATGAAAGGTTCTTAAGAAGTTGAAATTACATTTTTTACATTTTATGGAGGGGAAGGAGAGGGGATTAGGAGATCAAATTATATGATATTCTCCCTAATTGCAATTTAAATACTAAAGTAATTGGCCTTCTAAGTACACGTGTTATTAAATACAAATAATAATATAGATGCTTGAGTAAACAGAAACTGTTTACTCAAGAACACATTAACATCAAAATTAATATTAATATGTTAATTATCGTCGATGATGCGAATTATATTTGATCGTTTGAAGGAGGTTGTAGCGTGGATAACAAGGGGTCGGTGACATAGTAAAATGGAATTAGGTACGGGAGACGTAGGAAGGGACGACTTCTGTGTTGGAACGTTATACTGTGCTTGTAACATGCGCATATAAATTAATAAGAGTCACCAGTAATAAGCTCACCTTGTTAGTCTTACGACATTTATTTTTCTAGATAAATGTGAGCTTTTACAAAGCTGCAAAGATGAGGGTTTTTCGAGGGTCTAGGCACTTACCTTGAAAACAGACACGTATTTTGTAACGTGGGGTAGGTATGCGTGACTTCATTCCAATATCCGAACAATGACGTGTCCGTGATAAAAATAAATAATGTGTGGTTCTTGAACCACACTCACAGCAAACGACACTCACACGACGACTCACTGTAGTACATTTTGGCACATTTGCACACCCCACAAAACACTTTTGATATTGCCATACAACGATGGTACGGAAATCCTTTGTAGGGATCCTCCGTACGTCCAAGAGAAAAAACAGAATCTTCTTTCCCTTATAGGATCACTCGTGTGTCTGTCTGTCCGTCTGTTACAGCCTATTTGCAAAGAATGTAACGGTTTAAGTTGAAATTTGGTACACATGTGAATTTATATGACTCAAACACGGACGTGTAACGTAAATAAATAAATTATGAATATGTTCACTTTAGGGAGGCAAATAAGAAAAGTAAAAAATAAAGTTTTGCAGATTGTACCGTGTCACTCATCAAGGCTTAACTGTGAGGGTCTCAAATATATTTTTTAAATAAACAGTTTTAAAGTTCTTTAAGACGACAATTGCCCACACTGATCTGCAAAACTACTAAGACTAAAATTAAAAAAAAAATGCGCTATACTTTTACATTACAGCAAAAAGTCTATGGTCTTAAAATAACATGGTAAATCTCTGAATATTGTGCGTAAAAACTTACATGTTTCAACTACAAAAAGTTAAGTTTCTTCTTGGGATAAATTAATACCAACTACGGAACCCTTCATAGTGCGTGGTCCGACACGCACTTGGCCGGTTTTTATATTTAGAAACCAAAACCTTCCGAATATGCGGATTTGTAGAATGTTTCCAATCCCAGATAGGTACATAACAGTAGGCCTGTATTTCGTGTGACGTCTAACAACTCGTAATCCTACAATTTGCTTTGCGTATCTCTACGAACATTTTGTTAGCCACAATACGTTGCGCAGAAATTTATTGCGAACATACGAACATTTATTTCCTAACTAAGTGATTAATTGTCTTCTGGGTACTTAGTTCAGGTCCAAATGGAATATAGTACGCGCAGTGATAATGTAATCTACTTAATCTAGCTGCCTTACTATCATGTAGCAATTAGAGGGATCTGTGGATAAATACAGACATATTTTAGCAGCTCTGTTTATTTTCTGTCTGGGTGACTTTGTAAGTGGAAAAAGCTAGACCAATTCGTCTAGAAGTGTAATCTCTAGATTCGTAAATCTACCTTAGTCTGGCTAGAGACAAACCACTGATACACTACCTATGTATCTTCATTATGTACTATCAGTGATGGAAATTAGTCTGTTTGCAAAATATCGATACGTCCTAACAATTTTATTCTGATACATACTTTACTGTCGATTTATTTATGATAAGAATCGGATTATTATAAAAAAGATACAATGGATGAAAAAAGATTCATTGTGAGATATTATGTCGTAGACTTTTGTAGACCTGCGGGGTAATTGCGTATCACACTGTAGCGGTATCTACAACGCCACATGCGAACAACGCGTCATACTGACGTCACGCAAATCCTGCATCTCGCAAGCAGAGTTTACCGCGCAATTAGCATAGATACAATTTCCCAACATCAAAATAAATGGGACGCCCTAGTCGTTCATATCCTATCGGCAAAGTTAGACAACGGTACGAATTTCAAATGGGAAGAACACCGAAACACTTTACCTGATATACTTACTCTCGGAGATTTCTTTTCATTCCTGAAAAATCGTGCTGACGTACTGGAAATACTGTGCCTTCGTGCACATACTTCAGCGTGACGTCATCATCATCACTCCCGCAAGCTTTAGCGGCGAGTCACCCAGCCAGCCAGCATCCACGGCTTCAACGGGTATCCTGACCACCAGCATGCAGCGACCGCGCATACCTGGTCATCACCCACAGCCTCATTAGTAACCTCGGCACAGCACACTGCACTTTCGGCCGGTCAAACAAGAAGAGCTTCCTCTCCTGGTCGACGCAGCAGCCAGCCTCAACCCGACGCTGTACGTCATCCGACGCACTGGAGTATAACGCAGCACCACCCCGACTCACTGGGGACATCTTCGCAGACAGTTCCGACTCACCGCGAACTATGCGCCACCCCGACTCACTGGGGCATCTCCGCAGACAGTTCCGACTCACTGTGAACTATGCGGCAACCGGTTCCGACTCACTGGAACCTCAGCTGGCCTGGCAAGCATCGCAAGATACAAGACTCAGCCCACTATCGACCTCCGGTCTCCGGAGGGGAGTGATGTAGCGGTATCTACAACGCCACATGCGAACAACGCGTCATACTGACGTCACGCAAATCCTGCATCTCGCAAGCAGAGTTTACCGCGCAATTAGCATAGATACAATTTCCCAACATCAAACGTTGGGCAATTGCCCGCCAGACACAACACCCGTCTGGTCGGAGGATCCTCCCTTTTCTATGGAGGATGAGTGAACTTTACACCCTGTTCCTCATACCTTCTAAAACACTAACAGTAGGAATGACTTTCATTTTGACAGTTCAGAAACATTCATTGCGTTATTTACGTTATTGAGCAGACAAATTTTTCGTACGTCTGAAGCAATGGATTAGCAATACCCTTCAAAATTTTTCAGATTATGATTAATAGCTGATTAATAATAATTAATTATAATTAGGGTGCTGGTGGCCTAAAATACATGCTTTGACTTAGCTTAAGCACCAGTCTCCCACATTATGATTCTTAAAATCCATGAAAAAAAAACATGAAGAAAGCTTCTTCAATTTGTATTGAGAAATCAAATGGAAGGATGTCAAAATAAAATTCAACATAAGCTTAGTGAGGACAAGTGAAATTCATTATTTCACTCTGAATATCTAACTAAAGTAGGGGGAGTTTTTAAACGTCAAAATTTTTGTGAATCTTTTCGAAATACGTCAGTGAGTTTTATTTAGTTTTTTTTTCGCTCTGGGTACGTAATAGTGTTATAATCAGCAGATCTCTTCTGTAAAAATCTCACCGTGAAAGCTTGGGTGAAGTGAGCATGAAGTGAGCTGTCAATAGTGTCAATCCCTAGAATAGAATAGAATAGAATATTCTTTATTGTACACCATACAAATTATAAAACATAAATATAAGTAGAAGAAGCTAGCTAGTATAAGTTGGAAGATAGCTCACTTCGCCTAAGTTATCCCGGTGATTGTTTTTAAGAATAGATCGGCTGGGCCCTACAAATACTTTTGTCGGCCCCAGGATGCCCCGGGCTACACCAGGTAACTAAACATTTTCATGCGAGAACTGTTAACAAGCCTATTCAATCAGCAAGGTTGATAGCGAAGTTTATTGCGAGGATGGGCTGAACCTAATTAAATTACGTCAGAATCGACGCTTATGAAGGTTCTTTAAGTGAACCCCTTTTACAAGGGGCGACTGTCGCCAACAGACTGTTACATCCAATATGAAATGCGTGTATATGAAGACCTAAGTAATATGTAAAAGGGTAAAAAGTTCCTATCACGAACTTTTTACCCTACAGTACACTTTTCGTTAATTTTACCCTACAGTACATTTTTCTTTCACTTACCAATGTGTCAAATATATTTGTCAAAACTTTTCGCCAAACCAGTGCTTGGTAACTTCTACATGCCCATCGATCATTCCACATGTCGTCAAATACGCCGCAGCCTCCTCAAATGGCTTTCTACGGTAATTTTCAATTCTCCAAACATTTCAAGGAAATTGAATAATGGGTTTTGATAAATGGTCGCGCGGATATGTGAAATTCATTTCACATCTCCGCGCGACCATATTTTGCATTGATATGTGGATATCATAGGTTGGTTGAAACGTAAGCTCATTAAACTTCGACGTTAATTAGTGGGTGTTCAGCGTGGCTGTCATTCCACGTATTACAGTAATATTGTATGATCAAGCTAGATATTCATTTCCACTTTACAATTAAGTTCTATTCTCACTTTGGATATAATTTTAATTCCTAGAGTCTGGTTCTCACGGTATGAAATATCTTGGAAACCTCTTTTAGTTTAATTTATTTTTCTGATATGATTGATCCGTGTATACAGCGAGATCGTGAAAAAAGAATCAGTTAGCCCATACATTTGGGTCGAGTAAGTATTCAAGATTTGTATGGGTCAGCTGATTATTTTTTCAGGATTTCGATATTGGTCCCATGGAGAAAGTTATTCAGTTTGAAGGTCTGTACTGTACCACAACCTAAAATATGAAGATCATCTCATCATCCGCCTAGCCTTTTTTATGTTGGGGTCGGCTTCCAGTCTAACCGGATGCAGCTGAATACCAGTATTTTATATGGAGCGACTGCTTATATGACCTCCATAACCAAGTTACTGGGTAATACGATACCCCTCGGTAAGACTAGTTGTCAGACTTTTCGGGCTTCTGATGACCCGACGACTGAACCTAAAACATGAACATACATTTCTGAAACACACTGTTCATTAGGTTATAAAATGCAATATAATTTTGGTACTACTACGTTTATTTAATTCTATAGCATTGAAATGCCTCGCATTGCGTGGAAATTATTCTTTTGTGAACATTCCTTATCATGATTGACATGATTTCTTTGAAATGAGATGTTGTCATAGTCAATGTCTGGGATTTTATGAAATGTCAGATGAGTAATTTGTGTCGTTTTCTGTTATTATTTGTGCTTTTGTTATTGCTATACATTTTAACACCGCAAATGGCGGGTTGCAATATATAACTAGTATTTTTTTAAATGCAATAATGTAGAGTTAACAAATGTTTTTCCGGACTTGTTTCATGCAAACCAGCTTTTAATTAAGGAGTATTTCCAACACTTCGTAACTAAAATACTCCTTAATAAGCGTCGTTTGCAAATTAAATAATGGAACTTTTAAAAGCCATTCGTTATTTAAATGTCGGATCGCGCCTTTGTTAAAATATCGTTCATCGTACGTGTTGCCCTCTGTGGTTGCGCCTCGTAATTACACAAAATGAATTTCCACTTCAAAATAATATTTTTGTGTCGTATGTTTGAGAATTCTCTTTAAATTTAAATCAACGTAATTGGTGAAATGTACATGTGAATTAATTAATATGTTTAATTAGCTTCGGTTTCACTGAATTGGCTCAAATTTCACGTGGCATTCGAACTTTACAACAAAGCTTACGTATGTATTAAAGCTCTACCACGGGGCCATGTAAATACTGTGGTTTTGTTAATAAATGTGTAGCGGTATCTACAACGCCACATGCGAACAACGCGTCATACTGACGTCACGCAAATCCTGCATCTCGCAAGCAGAGTTTACTGCTAAATTAGCATAGATACAATTTCCCAACATCAATCGTTGGGCAATTGCCCGCCAGACACAACAACCGTCTGGTTGGAGGATCCTCCCTTTTCTATGGAATATGAGTGAACTTTACACCCTGTTCTACCTCTAAAAATGTATTAGGTCAAATTATCTTTTGACCCGAGTATGGCAAATCCAAAGAAGGTTTATGATTTTAACAGGTTATGTAGTATGTATGTTAATTTGATCCCTCATGCGCCTAAACTAACTGTCATATTTGGACGAACGAGGTTAGGACAGCGATTATTTATACGAAATCCGAAACGGATGGTTGAAATAATTATAAGTTTGTCGTAGTTGGGTTTTATTGTTCAACTAGCTTCTGCCCGCGGCTTCGCCTGCGTGGATGTCGGAAATTATCCTACGGGAACATGCTACCGAAACAAAAAGTAGGCTATACAGCCTATTAAGGCATTAAGTCAGCCTTTGTACCTTTTTTGTATGCAAAAAGTTTAAATAATTAAATCTATGTTACACCATAACATCAGCTATCTGCCAGTGAAAGTCCCGTCAGAACCGGTCCAGCCGTTTCGAAGATTAACCGCAACAAACAGACAAACAAAAATTAAAAAAAATGTTTTTTATATAAGTACTTAGCGTGTATATTTTCATTTTCATACGCATTTAGTCAAATCTGTTGTTTTTTAAGACCCCACTTCACTCGACAAATTTTCACTTCTACAGATTTATTATAAGTATAGATTATCTTTTTTATGTAAAGATGAAGCTTATGTCGACCATTGCTTACTTATACATGAACAGTTATGTAAGTACCTATTTAAGAAAGTGTAAGTACAAAATATGTATATACCAATCAATTTATATGCCACAAAAAGAATGGCAAGCCACAACTTAAAAAAAAAAAATCTTTATCCAAATATTTCTTCTATCCCCGAAGCAATTCTGTACAGCTAGCGAAACCAAAACCTGCAATCAGAAACCCATGTAAAGGAGAAACTTGAAAAATAAAATTCTAATTAGTAGGATTCTCGCCAAGAAAATAGACCGACACAAAACTTAAAATACGCTGTACGCTCAGACAAAATATTCATTTAAATTAAGCTCGCTTCACCCCGGTAATCGGGTTTGGAACAGGCAGAGATGGACTGAAGATAATAATCTTCTTTGTCCTATGATTAATGTGAACCTGACCCCGATAAATGGCGACCCTGTTTCCATTAACTCCGGCTAAATCGAACACCGGATCTAACGCTGTAATTGCAGTTTTATACTGGATACGTAAATCATATTAGATGAGCTTTACGACGTGGTTATACAGCTCGGCTGTGGTGGCAGCTGATTACTGCTCATAAATGGACCGGCTTGTCCGGGATAGTATCCCGCCATCATTGATTACAGGCGTACATTAACAAAATTGCACTGCTGCATTGTGTTTGGGGGATTGGGAAGTACCAAAAACTTAATCACAGGTTCCATAGTCGAGTATGGCGGACTCCAAACTAAAGTTTAAATATGTGTTTGACTTACAGGTTGGTAACGCATCCGCAAATGCTAGTGAGGGCGGTGTCACTCGCTTACCCTCAGGACACCCACACGCTCATTTGTCCTCCTATTGTATTAAAATAATAGTACTGTGATCACATCATGAGGTAGAAAATCTACCTACGCTACAGTTTATCATGCACGCGGTCGCAGAATAGCAATATTCATAAAAGGCATAGATTTGTGCACGTGTGTACAAACACAAAACACTGTTCGCGTAGGTGGAAAACGTTCACTGTCAAAACAAATCAAAACGGCATATTGACAAACTTACGCACGTTACAGCACCACTTAATATTTATGAATTCTACACGTTACTAAGGTACTACATATTCGGGATCACTCGGGATACAAGCAGTGGCAAAATACATACAATATAACTATTTTGAATGTACTGGATGTGACAGCGCCGTATGGGCTTTGCAGGTAGCGCCGCCATATAACCTAGAATATTGTTTTAATGCAGACGCGTTATTTGCCTGGATATACTCGCTGTGCGTATCTATACGTTCTTGCTAAACATTAACACCGTTCTGTGCAATGCTGTTCTAAAATTACCGCATCCTTACTTTATTATTTTATTACTGGGTATATTTTTAAATTTAGGGAGACTTTGATTTCGGAGTCATTCATTTCAACGTGACTTTGGATCCTGATTACGTACTCATCAAACGAACAGATTTTCAGTAAAAGTAAAAGACATAATGCCGCAATACATACTTCAAACAATAATATACAAGTAAAACTCAAAAAGCCAGTCAACATACTCGTAGTTTGAAAGTACCTACATAATTTTCCCTAGTGAGGTAATTTATTTCAGTATACAGTGCCACAAAACACACTCTTGTGTTTGTTTCTTTATTTTTGTTATCCAAACATAACATGCTAGGTACTTTGTGATGCTTATTTGTTGTTTCATCATGTTTTTAGTAGACATGCGGTGTAACAAACAAACAAACATACCTTAATTTTAAAACCCCTATCTACAACGGTATGTTCATTAACCGAAGTAATTATGGTTTTATGGAATAGAACACGCTCTATCAAAAAACAAGCAAATACCTCAACATAAGCAATCAGTCAATTCCCGACATTTTCCTTACAAAACAAAGAAGTTCCAATATACCTAACGACAACAGCTATTATTTCTTTGGCAAACTTATTAAGTATCGCTTAAAAGTGCCATTAAAACTTTTACGCAGTCATTCTTGGAGATGCAAACCAATGAACCGCTCGAATGTTTCATCTACATTTTCTTGAGCAAACTAATATCAACGAAGAAATATAATAGGGCTTGTTCAGTTGAATATCGTTTGTTTACTGGGAAATGGGAACTGGGAAACGACAACTGGGAGTCAAGTTTCCCCGTATCTGATTCGCTCGGAATTTGTCTTACGGGCTGCTACTGTTTCCCTTTCCCGGTCGAATGGGCAAGTACGAGAAGCTCATTTGTACAACAAAGTGATCACCTGGATAAGTATCTAAGTTGATGGACAGTAGTTTCATTTCGTGCTACTTTTACTGGACTCGGAGATATTTTATTGGGTGTGCTAATTAATTTTGTTGGAATTTGTAGATGAATAAAAACAAAAGTATTGGAATGTATTAGCAAGTATTCGACTGTTATGGACTCCAAATGTGACTACTGACAACCTGACAAATATGTATATTCCATTTGAACTTTGAATCATCGTCTACTAAAACTTAAAAGATTTTTTCAAACAGAAGGTTTATATAAGCTTTGTCTGTGTATGTTTTGGAAGCAATATAGCGAACATACTGTACTGTACTGAATGATACAATAGTAATTTGTCACTGTATTCCTTACTTTGATTGCTAGAAATAAAGCCATAAACACAAAATCTTCACAACAACTAACTTGGAAAGTAATCCCGCATTTTTGTCCGTGTTTGGGATAAAAGCGGACGCATTACAAAAGTTGCAGAGGTCGAACTGATCGCAACTTTGTAACAGATGAGACCTTTGCCCTTAAACGTTCACCGGTAAAAATAGGGGAAACTTTTGTGAAGCTTCAATAGATTGGATTGAAGTTGTTTGAGGTAATTAGTTGAACGACATTACAGTCATTAACTTTAGTATATGCTATTTTGATCGTTATTGCTGGTCTACGTGACTTTCAAAGCGCATTTGAAAATACGACAATACTATTGTTCTAAATAAATCAACATTCGTTTAAAATACACAGCGAAAACAGGAAAACAAAAAAGAGAAATGTAGGCAGCTGGCAGGTTAGTCGATTACCATTCGTCGGGTTGTCGGTTGTGTCCCTAACCGTAATAGACAACCCAATATTGATGATGCTCTATGGAGGCCTTTTGTGCTCCGATCTTTATCAACTATTTACCTACACCGGTGCGAGAATGGCCCGCATCGAATAAATTTTTGTATCGAATCAGTATCGTTTTTAAATCTATGCTAGTTAAGTATTTATAAAATAACGTAATGATATTGAAAGAAGGTGGCACATGAATCCTAGTCCCATAGCCTAAATTCAATCGTTACAATCTTTGGAAGTGTCAAACTGTCTTGTTACTTAAAATATGTAAACTAATGGCAACTACATGTCATAGAACTAGAAATTCGAAGACATCTGATCTACCAATTCGCACTTGGCCCGCGTGGTGGATTACGGCCCACACCCTCTCACAGAGAGAAGGCCTGTGTCCCAGCAGTGGGAACATTATAGGTTGATTATGTTAATGGCAGCTGCTACAAAGCAAAATCACAAGAATCTCCTCCCTCCCTCTCTCCTCCTCCTCTCTCTCTCCTCTCTCTCTCTCTTTCTTCTTAAAGAAGGTCGCTGGGATTTCGCTTTGTTAATATTTATTTCTCGTAATGGGATATGGCTTATGCGGTTTGCTCTGAGTTCAAATTTCAGAGATCAGCTTGTCAGGGAAGACACTTGCGTAGGCGAAAGTAACACGCACCAGTAAGGAGGAAAATTGTAAAGTAATGAATTAAAAAAAAAACCTGAATTAGCACACTAACTTAGTTAAGTACGTCTAAATGTGAGAAGAGGCGTTCACGAGTTCTCGGGGTTTGGCAAATCGGAAAACATATAGGTACGTGTAAACTAATAGTTTGTATAGCGACCATATGGTTCACTTGCTTAACATAAAATGTCGAAACTACAAACCCTTCGCCTTTGAGATTAGAATCCTACTTCCCGCCCCTCACCACGTGACCACGTTCGGCAGCAAAAAATGCATGCCCGCCACACGTCTAAGTATTTCTAAAAACTAAAGTTTACACAAAACAACATGAGAGGTAATAAAGATTTATGGATAGTTTATGGAGTGCTGTGCGAAAGTAACAAATTATCGTTTCAACATTTTAACAAATTGCCAATACTCAACCAAGGTAACGTTATGAGATTTATGATGACATGTTTACATCTCTCATCTAAATCTAATATTGGGAATTTTACAAAGTGGATAAAGATAACATGTGGTAATTATAGCACGTGAGAAATAATCATGCGTAAAAAATGTACTGCGGGCGTTGTTGAGACTACGGTGGTTCACGCCCTGGCCTGGCGCTGACATATTTATTTATATTTATACTAAATTAAATTATAAAATGGCGCTTTGTAGTGGTCTAACACATTGATTATGAATTGCAATAATGAATATCATTCATTGAATAGTTTTGAGATTTGTAAACTTTCTAAATGCATTTTGTACACCTGACGAGTAAAATGAGTCAATACGCTGAAAATATACAGTAGCTGGGGTGTATTTGTACTAAACATTACACTATAGTATTTATATCTCAATGCGTTTGTTGCTTCAAGGAATGATGCTCCATGGACTTGTACATAATAGGTTTGATTGCTCTGAATTGATAAGTAAAATATGCTGTATTGTACCTAGAACGATGATAAGACGAGAGGCGCGCTCTTATCCACTGTTTGCTACACCTCCCTGTCGTACAAATGCACGAGAGACTGCACAGACACACTGACAGCGGACTTTCAATTTGTCTGGCAAGATGTAAAAACCATTAAAACTGTCCGGCTATTGAGGTAATATTTTTTTATAGGTCCCCAAGTAACATATATAAAATTTAGCTTTTATACTATAACGATAGTATAATTATAATTTATTAAAGTTTAGGGGTGTCTGGCAGGGGGTAGCAACTGTCATAAGTGTCCGGCAATGGATGACGAGATTTCTAAAGTTATCCCGAAGAAAATATAAAGAAAATTGAGCTTTATACTTTAACGAATTTAAGGTACTATTTTGTACACCTTTACTACCTGTTACCTCCCCAAGTAACCACAACCCAAACTCTATAGTCGCTGGTCGTTCTTACTTATATAGGGAACATGCACAGAAGAACTTTAAGCTTTTATAAAATAACGAAGGTCTGGCCGTCGTGGGCTCTTGCTCGATAGTAACTTGTGGAAACTTAGTGGATTGTACATTTACTCCCTTGTTCGCATTAGGACAGATTCGCTTCTTTTTTTTTTTTCCTGATGGGAAATCATCAAATGACCCCTCCCGCTCTAGGTGGAGCGGAAGGGAGTGTCAGACTCTTACTGACTAAAACCCACCCATGTTCCTTCCTTTGCCCTTTATGTTCCGGGGTAGCGGTAACCCTTTCGGACAATCCCGCTGACCCGGCAGGCTTCGGCCCTAAGCGGCCCCTCAAATTATGCTGACAACTCTTTGAGGCGCGCGTGGAACACTTACGCGCCGTCCGGCTCGGGCCTGGTCCTGATCGGACGATGAGCTATCCATTGCTCTCCGCCCGCAGGCCCGCGCCTACGGTGGCCTGGAGTCGTCACGCGGCTCCCGACGCCCGGAGCGTCTCCCGCGGCGACTGGGACGGGAGGCTCTCTCCCTCATCCGTCCCGCCACCTCCTTCGCTAGCATGACTGCATCGCAGAAGGAGGCGACTGCCTCCCACTCCCTCTCGCCCGGACCATGGCTTGCACCAGGGCCGGGCGCGAGAGGCTGCCGCCGCTGCCGATCGCCTCTACGAGGACACGGCGGTGCTCCGCCCAAGCGAGATGTCGGAAGCGTTAGGCATCAACGAGGTATGGCACAGCAAGGAGCTTCACGGGTGCTTCAATAGGGCTCTTCATGAGCCCGGTGTAGACTTCTTAGCGTCCGTATCCTGTCTACGTTTTGGGGACCTTTTCGGGAAAACTGAAGGTTTCGTCTGTGCAATTATGGACAAAGTTATCTTGACGAATAACTACCGCAGACATATTATGAAGGATGGGACGGTTGAAGTGTGTAGGGCATGCCACCGTCCGGGTCAGACGTCTCGCTAACGGCGAGTACTTGCACAGGCATAACCAAGTAGCCAGGATTATTCACCAGCAACTTGCTTTGAAATATAAACTTGTCGACTCTGTGGTACCCTAGTACAAGTATGTATGTATGTTCCATAGTTCTCTGGCAAACCTCGAGCGTGGACCTCTGTTGAATTGTCAAAGACCATATTTGAGAACCATACGTGGGGATGGGAAGAATATACGAGTACACGTCGATGAGTCTTCTCTTGAGGGATACAGGAAGATGGCCCTTCATTAGATCTTTCATGGCCCAATAGCTCTTCCAGGCATTTTCGGTGCGTCTTGCAACTTCTTTGTTTTGTCTTTCCTGGAAAGAGACATATTCAACCTCCCCACCCGCCACGGTGCTCCTGTGATGTACGCTGTTCGTCAGCAACTTGGTCTTTGACATGTTCATTTGAAGCCTGACCTCTAGGCTTGCCGTGCTGAGATCTTCTAGCATCTGTGTCAGCTCGGAGATTGAAGACGAAAACAGGACAATATTGTCGGCAAAATGGAGATTGGATAATCTCTTTTGTTCAACCATAATGCCCCTTTCTGTCCAGTCTGCTGCCAGCTTTCTGAAGACTTCCTCCAGTACGGCCGTGAATAATTTTGGAGACCGCTGTCTCCAAAATTATTCACGGCCGTACTGGAGGAAGTCTTCAAAATTAATAAAGGCGTTAAACAAGGAGACCCGCTGGTCTCCTTGTTTAACGCCTTTATTAATTTGGAATGATGGTCCTATTTTAGAACAAATTTTAATGGCTGCAGTGCTGTTTTTATACGTGGTGTCTATTTCTTGGTTCTATAAAGCGTTGAAAGTTGAGATATGACTGATGTTATCATAAGCTTTTGAGTAATCTACGAATGCAATATAAAGTGGAAGCCGGAATTCTGTGTTTTTCTCGACAACCTGGTTGATCGAGTGGAGGTGGTCAGTGAAAAAAAAATACGTGGAGACCATTTCAACACGGCTGTCCAATTTCTGCCGTAAAGCAAATCTGCCGTAAAGCGAATCTACCGTAAAGTGAATTTGTCGTAAACCAAATCTGTCCTAAAGCGAATAAGGGCATTTTCTTATAGCATACGGTGTATCTATATATAATATACAATGTACGATTGATTGTTTTCCCAAATAAAATAAAATAAAAAATAAGCGACGCGTGCTTTACTGTGTGTGGTTACCAAGTGTACAAACACGCTGTGAGTGTGTGTGTAAGCGCAGGAGCTCTCGGTACCGTGCGAGACAATGGCGAAGTCAGAAGTGTACGTGTGTGTGTTGTGTGCTGACGCTATTCGTCTTCATGCACACATTCACACAGTGTTTGTACACTTATTTATTTATTTATTTCTTTGATCGCGAACCGAAGCTACACAATTACATGCACGTTTATATACGAATACAAGTGTGCCCTTCCAATTATAGGAGACCACATCACTTGGTTACCACATGTAATGGAGGCGTCGTTTTATGAGATAAAAATACCAAAGGTATGAAAGGTACGTACCTTTACGATTTACATTCAGTATTGAAATCCCTTAATACATTCCCCATTCCCATTCCCATTCCCGGGTAAAATCTCCATAACATAAGATATTTCTAAACCAAATGAGGCACACGATTCAACTATTCATCATAAGACCTTACATTTTTATGAAGACACTTTTATTATATTTTTTGAGACCCTACGCGGCCCTGAAAGTACTTAGAAAGTAGAATCTTGTTATAAAGTTTTTGTCATGAAGTGCGACTACAAGCTATCACTATGTCTACAAATTGAAAAAGTTTGTGCGAATGTTATAATTATGTAAAAATTTAAGAAACAAACAGCTCGAGTTAGTGTCGGTATTCTTATTTAGGTGGTCTTACAGTGACAGTTTATTCACGACTAGAATCAAAACAATTATGTTTGTTGTAGTTGTGAATAGAATTGAGGGGCAATTCTCGTAATTTTAAGAACGTTCACAGTCTGATCTCAGTCTCAATCTGTCAAAAAATACCTTTAATATCCCTACATTTTTGACAAGTTTTTAACATTTGTTTGTCGCCGAGATGAGACTGCGACTAGATTTTGAACGTTTATAATTACGAGAATTGACCTCCAGGTTTGTCTTACCAAAACAAAAGAGAGTTGCAAGCATGGTTCTTTTGCAAACTCTCGTTGGGCAGCAGGATTAAGGGCTTGATTCAGAAAGCGGTACTTTTAGACACGCATTGTTAGGAGGTTCCTCTCTCTGGATTCCTGTCCGCCGCACCGGTACCTTTGACTCTTAGCTAGCTTAGGTCAGCGCTCAGCTGTAGGTATAGTAAACCATCGATCATTTTATGTTGATTAATTAATAAACGATAAAAACATATCTATACCTACCTAAAACACTCGTTACACAGATTGGTGAGAGTGACAGCAGTATGTCAACATAACCCCTTAATTCTGTGACACTTTAAATTGGGACACTTCCAAAAGCCTTTTGTCTACAAATAATATTCCTGAATTTATAATAACGACGCCATAACGGAACTTCTGCATTTAATCGCCGATGCGCCTACACAGAATATAGTTGCAATAATCAGCGTCCCGAGATGGTGAGTAGTGACAAACGGTGATCGATATGAGCCTAATAAACCGCCGAAGTCTGCGCAGTAAATCTAGCTGAACAAGCGGAGCATCTTAATTCTAACGACATGTGTGCAACGTGTGTGTGTGTGTGTGTTTGAAGCAAATGTAGCTTGATGGTCTGTTCCAAAAATATGTAATGAAAATGTAAACAAATGGATGAAAAAACTTACATACCTGTGGATGCTTTGATTTTTTACAAAAATATTTAAATCACTTTAAAAATGTTTTTCATTTTACAATTGAGGTTAATTTTATAACCTCTTTTCCTCGATGTTTTTTTTAATTACAAACTAATGATGTTATTTTATTTTTTTTTATTTTTTATTTTATTTTGGGATAAAAAACAGGAGTACAATTAAATGTAATACATACTTCTTACTACTTAAAAGAATACTTATTATACTACTAGCAGCATTATCCACTTATTACTTATATTGATATTAATGCTACGTGAGACCAAAAATGAAATGAAAAAAAAATAAAAACGTGAAAACAAAATACATGAGTGAACAGTTAAATTCAGAGGTCAAGAATGATTGCCTTCTTATGATGTTACGTAACGAGAAGAGAAAAAAAAGTTACAATACATAATAATTTACAATGCTAGGATAGAATCGACTATAGATTTTCTAAATTGGTATGATGTCAGATTAAATATATCAATTTTTTCAAATCTAGTGTTGTAGGAATCCACAAGTTGGCGCAGAGGAGCGCGAAAACCAGCCTTTGAGTTGCAAACTTGTCTGATATTAGTGGATAGTAAGGGGTATGACCGCGCTTGTCTGCGCACTACTGTCCTCGGAACGATGTAACATAGTTTATTTGTTAAGTCGGAGCAATCATATTTATTATGCACAATACCATGTAGAAACATCGCTCCGAGTAGCAGTCTTCTGGATTCCAGGCTTGACAGTTTGTATTTTTTAAGCAGCATATTATGCGAACCGTGGCTGTGGCAGCATCTGTAATGCAGAGCTCTTAGGAACTTGCGCTGGACAATCTCAATCGAGTCAATGTATTTTGCGTAATAGGGATTCCATATCATTGTAGCATACTCCAAACAAGGCCTTACTAGCGTTATATATAAATATCTATAGGTTGAAGGTTGCTTAAAATCCTTGCTGTTGCGCATAACAAAACCGTACATTTTTAGAGCTTTGTTGATCACGCCGTCTACATGGACATTAAAGTGAAGTTTCGAGTCTAGTACCACACCGAGGTCCCGCAATGAGTATACTCTTTGTAATTGTGTATTAAACAAGTGATAGCTGTAAGTGTGTTGCTTTATGTTTTTAGTAAAAGTAATTGAATTGCATTTGGATAAGCTCAATGAGAGTTTATTCAAGGTGCAATAGCTAGACAGTCGATCTAAGTCACTTTGAAGCTTCAAACAGTCATCAATGCTCTTTATAGTTTTGTAGAGTTTCAAGTCATCTGCGTATAGTAAAAAGTTAGAATGCTTGAAACAAGCGCTGATATCATTTATAAACAACGTAAACAACAAAGGTCCTAAAATTGAGCCCTGAGGAACTCCGGATGTGACAGAAATCGGCTCCGATTGAAATCCGTTAACAACGACTTTTTGAGTACGGTTTGTTATGTAGGAGGTAAACCATCTTAATAGATTTCCGCGAATGCCATTGAAGGCAATTTTGTCTAAAAGTAATTCGTGATCCACCCTGTCGAAAGCTTTTTGAAAGTCCGTGTACACAGCATCAGTTTGCAGACGATTGTCCATGTTTTCAAAAATATAGCCTACAAAAATAAGTAGATTTGTGTAAGTAGACTTTTGTTGGACAAATCCGTGCTGTTCTTTAATTATGGTCTTCTGTAAAGTGGGATAAATTTCGTTATACACCAGTCTCTCAAAAAGCTTCGACAATGTGGACAGAATCGAGATCGGACGGTAATTCTCTACGTCATCTTTTGATCCCTTTTTAAAGATAGGGGTTAAGTGAGCTACTTTCCATACATCGGGAAAAACGCCTTCGTTAATACATTTATTGAATAGTATGTGTAAGGGTTCACATAAGTGATTGGCGACACGTATGAAAAACGAGGGAGGAATCCCATCAGGTCCCGGTCCCTTTGAGGGGTTTAACGATTTTAGCTCCTTATAAATTTTTGAAGGCTCAATGTAAATATTGTTGATAATATCACTATTATCATGAAAGCTAGAAGGCGGTTGCCATTTATGTACATCAAGTGTTGATTGCTCATACACAGATTGAAAATAGTTAGAGAAAAGTTTACAAATGTCACGTGGATCACTACTTGAAGTACTCTTATATTTAACATTGGATGGAACGCCTGAGTTATTCCGTTTACTGGCCACATAGCCCCAGAAGTGCTTGAGATTTTTATTAATGTTTTGTTCGACCGTTTTTATGTAGTTAGAGTAACATAAGTGACATTCTTTGTTGAATCTGCGACGAAACAGGGAAAATTGCTCATAGTCAACTATATTATTGTATACTTTCCATTTGGTCCAGGCGTTGTTTTTATTTTTGAATAACCTTATAAGGGGACGAGTGAACCAAATGGGGAATTGAGAAGTTCTGTATGATTTTCGGGGGACGTGTTTTCTAATAATACCGAACAGGTTATTATAAAATGCGTTTACAGACTCCTCTGCTGGTAAATTCTTAAGCAAGCTTTCCCAGTCAATTTCAGATAAGTCGGCCTTTATAAGATCATAATTGCCCTTATTATAATTAAATTTAATAATTGGGCAGCGTTGCATGGATGAATATTTCAAATAGGGGGAAGTCACAGCACAGTAAGGAGGGTGATGTAGGTCCACGGGTACTAAATTATCGCTCGGTTGGTAAACATGACAGTGTTCATTAGTTATTAGTAAATCCAATGTTCTGTTGTTAGTGTTTGTGAAATTATTATATTGCGCAGCGTTAAATTCGGAAATGAAATTTTCTAGATATCTGCAAGTAAAAGGCTGGACTTCACGGGGTTGGTTGCATGTGACACGGTCAGAGGAAGACCAGCTCAAGGATGGTAAATTAAAGTCACCGATTATGTAAAAACAATGTGTCATGGGATTGCTTAGAATTATCGAAAGCATGTCTAAATAAGTAGTGTAAATGTCGTCTGGTGTGTTAGGTGGTATATAAACCGCACTGATAATGTGTCGCTTCGCGCGGTCAGGGCTAGGTAATTGTATGAGTAAATATTCTATGTGGGTGCGCAAAGAGTTACCTAGTATACTAGTTAAATATATAGGTTGAAGTGCTCGCATGATAGCAACAAGAACACCTCCACCTTCGCGTTTACCAGTGGCCGCGCGATCTCGGTCGCAACGAAAGACGTTATAGCGCTCATCTATAATCTCGCAATCAGCTATATCCGGCAATTATTCATACAATAATTGTTGTAAAAAGTGGTAAAATATACAGTAGAAACCGTCTACATACAGATGAGCGTGTTACGACTTCCCTTTAGTGAGTGTGAGCGTTGTAACTACTCAAACGTCCACGCGGCGGAGCTGCAGTAGTGTTGAACGTTCAGCCGTTTAACCTCAACAGGGTTTGTTTACACTTTGATCAGATACTTTTGTAATAGACTATAACTACTGGAATCTCCTATGTAGCAGTGTTGCGATACCGAAAATGTTGACTATAAGACCTCGAATACACTAGGGGACAAATGGAGCAACATGTTGCGGAACATGGCGCTCGACAACTACGTGAATGTCCCGAGAGAATGTCGCGGAAGATTTGCAGGCCTGCATATGGCGTGACACTGACGCGGGACGGGTGCGCTCGCTCTCGGAGCGGGAGCAAGCAACATGTCCCGCGTCACGTAAAATGTTACGAAACTTGTTGCGGGACACTTTGCAACGTTGCAACGACACATAGTTGCGGGACAAAATGTCCTCTAGTGTATCCGAGGCTCTGGTTCTGGCTGGGAATGCCAAAACTTGTTTGGGACCGGATTCTAAAAAAACTTATTTAATTTTAATTAAGTAAATCCCAAATCGAATGGACCTTGCAGGCAATTTCGTTTTTATTCACGTTCAAAAATACAACGGTGACTGGTTTATTATTTATTTATTTTACCATTAATGTACACCCATAATTATATAAACAGACAAGAAAAATAGAACAGAAAAAATAGGTACAGAGGTAGGTGGTTTGTGTCGAGACGGCCATTAAATCTTCAGTTTTTTGTTTTCTCGTAAATTGTACTTAATTTTTGGCTTTGCCCTGAGACAGCGGTTATTTCAAACATCATTTTATCTTCTTACTCTGGGGTCACTGATCCTAAAATTCCAAAACTTGTCTAAAATATAAAAAGATTTTGGAATCAAGCATCTACCTACCTATTTAAACAGGTTTAAATATTCACTTTTTAATCACAGCCCGACGTGGTACCGTAATAAAATTCCTCCTGTTTGTACAAACCTACTTACAAAATAACATCATTTATCATCTACGTCTCGTCAATCTGACGTCGGTAAGTAAGGAAATTCGCAGATATGACGTCAGATAAACGACTAACCCGGTTTACCGTCCGCCACTAGAAGTGGTACTTCGGTGACATAAAGTCGTCTAGACCGAATTTCAGCCATGGCGACAAATCTCAGCGGAGACCAGCCTTCGGCTCGGGAGATATTATAGTGCACAAGTGTGTGCGTAGACACAGGTGCACTCTCTCTTCCCAAGATTTCATTGTCCGATGGGACGGCCATCCGATACGACCTAAGAGAGATCAGGCGCAGGGCCAACGGCTTAAGGTGATTTCCGAGGCACGGGGGTATCACATCGTCGAATTCAAAAACCCAATAACACTTTGCCCGGGAATTGAACTCAGGACCTCACCCTCAGCAGTCGCGCTTGTAACATAACCACGCCAATGTAGACCGAAGTGGTGTGATGTGAAACTAGGAGGCAGAATAATGCCGTTTATTTTTTGGCTTTATTCGTTATGAGGTTTCCCAACCCTACTTGGTTTTGAATATATCAGAATTTGAGGCTGAAAACCCGGCGACTTTTTTGGGTTTCGTGCCGCGTTCTTTAATTTAAAGTCTTTGTTACCTACAAACTTTTGTCAGTTATACTTTTACTTGTGTATTGTGTAATGTTCCTTTTACCTTTTTTAGTACAAAATATCACGACATTTATCTTGATATTTTGTCTAAATCTAGATTAAACCCAGTAACTAGTAAAAGTTTGGAAAAAGAATAATAAGTAGGTACACAACAACAAGCAACAGTTCTAATCGTTGTTTGCTCTTGTCCTTATTAAAATGACTTCAATAGATGACGAATCCCGTTCAGACATAAGTAGTACAACTAGGTACCTATGCTAATAACACAAACTTCAGCCGTCAATATGGATCAGGGATAGATAGCTACGATGACCTGTGACAGTAATTCTCTGATCCAATGAACAGTCACGATCCTACTGGAATGCTAGATGTTTCAAACATGTACATATATATCTGAAATAATCATATGTATAATGAGAAATCGTATAAACCATTGTATAAACTAATTCATCCAAACATAACAAATATTCTCATTGATGTTATCTTGTTTTTTTAATACCATCTATGACACTGAAACGACACGACAATGTCAAGTTTCCGCCTTGAGAATTTGAATTTGAGAAAGTGTTAAACTCTACTTAGCATTGATTCATTAAATGTGATTGAGAAATTAAAAATATCTTACGTTTTTTGCAAAGAAATTTTGAATATCACGGGCTTACACTTCAGCTTTAAATTCTCAATTAAGATACCGAGCGTTGATCCACTGATAATAAGATACTTACAAAAAAAATATATATCTTTCTTAAAAAAAATATGTCAATAAAACCAATCTATGCTTTCAGCATAAAAAAGTAGTAATGAAATTGCGCTGAGACGTATTCGTAGCATGGTGCAACATTATGGCTCGGTGCGCAGCACAGCGTAGCATAGCTCGCCGTGCGATTTACTGTTTAGAATACAATTGTCATTTATTTAATATTTATGTTATAAACAAAATACATTCAGTATTTACTAATGTTTGTAGTCTCATTTGTCAAATAACACAATAATCAGTAGTGACATTAACCATTAATTATTATGAAATCTGGTCCCACGGGACTCTTTTACTAAGTAAATATAAACATTACCGATAAATGACGATTCAAATACGATATAAAAGGCGGATAGGGATTATCCAAGTCCCGGCTCAGACATTCGCGAACGTTAAACCCTCTGTTCAATCGAACGTCACGACTTTTGACGAACTTTGTCACACCGGCTTTTGGCGTAATTTGACTTGAAAGAAAGAGAATTTGAATATAAAAGAAGAAAGTTCTTCTTTTAATTATTAACCGACTTCAAAAAAGGAGGAGGTTCTCAATTCGACGGTATGTTTTTTTTTTGTGTGTTTGTTACGCGATTACTCCGCCAATTGTGGACCGATTTTCAAAATTCTTTTTTTGTTCGAAAGGAGATACTTCTGAAGTGGTCCCATAGTCACCAAGACAGGATCTGTTGATTGGATCCTAGAGAAATCGAGGGCAACCCTCAAATTTTATGGGCCCACACATCGTTTTTTTTAAATCAAAATTACTGGTGAAAATTACAACTAAGTGAAAAATAAAAACTTATTGCAAAAAAAAAAACGACTTCCAAAAAAGACAAAGTGAAAAATAACTTTAATTTCGGAAACAACGAAAATACGAACCCAACGACACCGACTTCCGAAATTAAAGTTATTTTTCATTTTGTAGTGTCTTTTTTGGAAGTCGGTTTTTTTTTTGCAAAAAAGTTTTTTTTTATTATAGAATCTTGTAATCATTAGTGGTTGGTTAACACTTGCACACTTGGTGCAGCGTCAACTAACTATTAATTGGCATACTATGAATTGCTTTTAGCAAAATGTTAATTTGTGTATAATCATATGTGAACTACTAGAGTTCACCTATGATTGCATAGTTCAAGAGGCTATATAAAACTTTTACAGGGCGAAGCACAAAACTTTGCAGATGGCTGTTCTACACAGTTGTTCGGGAGCGGCCTAATACATCATATATTAATGTGTTGTCATAGATGGCTATTTGTTTTGTTATCGTCGATTCATCGCTAAACGCGGCCCAAGGGTCCAACCATTTGTTATTGTATTCATATTGCGTTACAGGGATATTATTATGCTCAATTTATTGTTTTAATAACACTAGTAGGTAATTTAACCTGTGTACCGTATTTCAACCAATAGTTCCTTTTATATCTTTGTTTTATTGTTTATTTTCCTCAAAAAATATTAACCCTATCGACGGTAAAAAGAGCAAAATTGCCTGACTTACCTAATTTTAAAAAGGGAAATCTGAAAAAAACTTACTAAGCTAGTAAGTGTAAATTATCTTTAATATTATTTTCAGAACGGTTATTCCATTAAACATAATTACACCATTTTGCTACTTTCCTTGAAATTATAATTCTCATTTCTACCAACTGTAAAAAGCTTTTTTATTTCTTTAAAATGCCAGTTCCTACAGTGTTTTTTTTTATTTTTCACAGCAACGAATGGAACAGGCGACATTTATTAAAATACGTAAATAAATAAGTTCCGGAGAGGTTGGCGGCTCGCCAGCCGAAAACACCCGTTCGAATGACGCGAAATTACAAAACACACTTCGATACAAATTTACAACCGACATACCATATATCTCATCTTTGTTATTTGGTTTTATTTATTAACCTCGAGGTTTTAAACTCGAGGGAAATTATTTAAACCACAACATAGGTAAAAGTTAGGAAGAAGCCTTCTTATCATTAATTGAGATACACGTACCTAGCTATTTACCTAATTAAACTTGTATTGGGATATTGTTTTAATCCTCCTGAGATCATAGTTGACAATTTCAATTACCAAAGGCATAAATGGATAGGTAATATAAACAAAAGCTTAACGTCCAAACTTTGTTGAAAATGAAATAATCAATCTAATTATCATTGAGAATGCTTTACATGCATTCTCAATGATAATTTACACCTCATTAAATGTGTCAGAATGTATTTCTCGCAGCAAATATGAACATACACACACAAACACACTTTACCTTACCTACGTACGTGCTTGTGTTTATTTTATTTATTTTGTTATAATGAATGAACGCTTTGACTTGATTTTACTACTGGAAATAATGTATGTATATCGTTTTACATGTATATCTAAGTAGGATATTTAAGAAATAAAAATTAAGATGCAGGTTTATAGGTTTATTAATAATTTCCTCATATTATCTGCTAACCAAACTCAACAGAGAAAAGCACTTTACTCGTGTAACCGGATTAAAACTGCAATCTTTCTTCTACCGTACCGTGTCTACCTTCAGAAGTGTTTTGTAAATACGCTGCAAGCACTTCAGTGGACCGTACACCATTAAACGAAATATTGGAATACTAAAAGTTAATTACGTTTACAACATGTAAAGGAATTTTTAAAACCCCATAAAAGACCAATTGATTTTTTTTCCATGGTGAAAAGTATTTTCATCATTGAAGAACATTTTTAAATACGTAGTTCCTTTTTTCATAAATATCTGATAGAGAAATTATCTCCTTTATTTCAACTTAATACTTACAAATTCCATTTTTAAATATTTTTTGTAAACAAAAAGATAGAAAAAAAAAATTAAAGAATAGTAGCCCACCGGTATCGGGAACAGGGTCCAAGCTACCCAGCGGTCAGGGCTCCAGAGGGAGGAACTTCCTGAGTACCGCTTTCTGAATCAAGCCCATGATCCAGCTGCCCAACTTAAAACTTAAAACTCGAGAACAGCTGGGCCGATTTAGCTGATTTTGGTTTTGAAATGTTTGTCGTAATCCAGGGAAGGTTTAAACGGTGAGAAAATATGGAAAAATTGCTAGGAAGATTAGAATTTTTGTTTTTTACTAAAAACAGCAATTTCATTTTCCAATATAAACTGTTCTACCTACTTTCCTGTCAAACATTTGACGTTCGTCCCTTCGGTGCGGTAGATTTGGATCCACTCGAATTGAAGCACGTATTAAATTAAGGGTTTTGAATCGACAACATATATCCACATTACTACTTTACGGATTATCGCGTATTTAAATTATAATATTTTGATGGTTGTCATTGTTGGTTTGTTCAGAAACTTTTGTCATTGTATTGACATATTTTGGTTCTCATTGTTTGGAATGCAAATAAAAATAAGTCTTTATTGTGCTATTTCACACACACAATATCTGTTTTGTTGTAATGCAAAAAAAAATATCAATCGTCTGTCGAACGTCAGACGAAAGGTTATAAATTTACCTGTCATTCTGTCACCATTAAACCATTATTAAAATCTTCTATCATCAGTTTGTCAGTGCGTGAGAACTTTATTTACTGTTATTGTTTTAAAATGACAAGGAAAAGACGAGCTGACATAGGTCGTCGAAGTCAATCAAATGTGCGACGAGCTACCTCATGTGCAAACCGCACTGATGACCAGCGAGAGACAGATAATGATAACATTCGTATTGTTATGGCAGAATTGCGTTCTACGGTGAATAATAATAATAATAATAATAATAATACAGTTTATTTCTCTCATAAAGGTAGGTACATTGTTACAGTAGTGTGTATGTACAATTTTGCCTTATGCTAGAACCTTTGTGAGAGCTGGAGTCTGAACTAGGCTCGGAACCTGTATGACAGATCTCCAGGCTCACACCCCTTTGAACATTTATAAGATTTAACGGCATCTAGATTTAGATTATACATATATCACTATTAGCCAACATTTTCGAATTAGAGAGATAAGTCTATAATAAAGGTGGTTATATTCGTGAAGTGTTAAGAAATGTGATGTTATTGTGGGATTGAGTGAGTAGTGTGTGAATGTGTGAGGGTGTTATGTGTGTATGATGTGCTTGTAAGGTCAGTATAAGAGTTTGTGATTATTAGTAAATATGAGTGGGATGTACGTAAATAATTATTTAAAGGTTTGGATGATACTTTCTGTACTTTCATAGTCCATATCCAGCAGCCAGTTCCTTACAGTAGTTTTGCATTTATATTTAAGCATTGAATACATATGTAAAATCGTATTAACTTTGTTGTATACATAAGGACCAAGGAAGTAAAAGAATCGTTGAGCTAGCTTTGAATGAACAGCAATGGACGAACACACTGTATGCTTTCGTCTCAAGGCTTCGAACTTTCCAGGATTATAGGAATTGCGGGAGTGAACTGTTAGTATTAAATGTAGAATGAACAATTGCCGTATAGAGAGGACCTTACAGGTTTTATAAAGTTCGGTGGTAGGAAATTGATAAGGAAGGGACCAACCTACTTTAAGGATTGCTCTTTGGGCACGTTCCATTTTTAACAAATGCGTTTTTGCTGCCCCACCCCAGACAACCACACAGTACTGTGCAATTGACTGGCCGAGAGCTAGATATACTTGTCTAAGCACCTGTGTGTCGGCCACATGGCGGAGATTCTTAAAAATAAATATCAATTTGCGTAGTCGGGAGGTAAGCAAGTCTATGTGGTTATAAAATGTTAGTGAGTCATCTATTTGAACACCCAAATACCTTACATTATCTATGCGACTTAGAAGAGGACAGCTACATAGTGTTTGAGGTGATGATGCATTACAAGAATGCGCAATCAATGAAAAATGGGATGTTGACGGTTTTACAACTTTTGACAGAGAAAAGGCAAGATACTTAGATTTGTCTACATTTAGAGTGAGTAGGTTGCGTGACATCCAGTCAGTAACAATGTCGAGTCCTAGTTGTGCGTATTTAAATGTCAACTCCCAAGAATACCCGTGAAATATTAAGGCAGTATCATCTGCATAGGTAAAGATAGATCCATTAGAAAGTTCGAGACGACAAAGGTCATTAATATAGATGAGAAACAAGGTCGGTCCAATAATACTACCCTGGGGCACACCGTAGGTTATAGGGAGTTCGTCGCTAATCCAGTCACCTATTTTGACACATTGGCGCCTTCTTGTAAGGTAACTCGCAAAGAGTGAGAGCTGATCGCCTCTGATACCAATCTTCTCAAGCTTAGCAATGAGAGCGGGAATTGAGATTGTATCAAAGGCTTTTGCCAGATCTAGGAAGACGCCAATAACATACTGTTTATTATCTAGATGAGACACAATGTTATTCGTGAGATCTAAAACCGCATCACTAGTGGACACACCCGAACGAAAACCATATTGGCTACAAGCCAAAAAATGATTTTGCTCAAGGTATTTGACGAGCCTATTATTCATGAGTCTTTCTAGCAATTTGGATAATGTAGGTAAGATTGATATAGGTCTGTAATTATGAGGTTTATCTCTGTCACCGCTTTTGTGCACAGGGTGAACGATTGCCAGCTTGAATGCATCAGGAAAGACTCCTGTACTGAATGCAAGGTTGTATAAATATGTGAGGTGGGGAATAAGTAAGTGCTTAAATTTTTTCAGAAATGAACCCGACACGTCATCGGAGCCTACTGCACTATCAGTTCTAAGCGCGTTAATTAAAAGTTCCAATTCAGAATTGTCAGTATGTAAAAGGACAAAGGTTTTGTGATTCTGGATATCATCCTGTTGTAAGGGTGTAGCTGGTACGAGTATGTATAATAATATGTATAATAATGAAGTAGACAGGCTTAGAATGGAACGAGTTCGGGCACACCAAACACAACAACAGCGAGCACGACGCAATGAAATCGAGCGATACCGCAGAAGCAGTGCTCCTGTGAACCTGGAACGAGTAGCATTCCACTACGATCCTTAAGTAGATTATTGTGCCGAAAAATCCGTGACTATTGGGGAAATAACAATCATTTGTTAATATTCTAAAGCGTTAAAATACAACGGCGAATCTACTGGATTATGTTGTGCTGGTGGTAAAGTAACATTGCCACGATTGATCCCACCACCAGATCCATTTTGCTCATTAGTTTCTGGGGTGGGAAATGACTCTAAACACTTCTTGGCCAACATCAAAAATATAACAATTGCTTTCAAATGACGTCGTTTGGCGCAACGCATATTTTACAGAACAATTTCATGCCCACTTTCAAGCTATGTACCATAATTCTTTTGGATAAAATTATTTGTATTTGTAAATGAGTAAGTATCAGTCTTTCATGAAGTATAATTAGTGTTGCCCGCTAAAAATCTATGGTTAATGGTTCCCTCAATTATTTTCTACTTTTTATTGCCAGACTTAGAGGTAATAATGAAAATGGCAATGCCTGATATTACCGATTAAAATTTTTAGCCATTTTAGCGAAGGGAGAGTTTTAATGTCATTAGGATAGGTGATACAAAGTGTACCGGGTCATGTAGTAAGTTATATTTTTAAATATTAGAATATAAAAAGTATAAAAACATTTAAAAATATAAAAAATAGTAGCCCACCGGTATCGGGAACAGAGTCAGAAATTATTATTATTATTATTGTAGGTGATTTCAGAAAAGACAAATGGCGAAAAAAAATATTCTTCCTGAAAACCGTTGCAACTAGTAAGCAATCAATCAACAGTAAGAAAGTTTTTCTCTCTCCCATTTGCAATTAAGGTAAGTGGAAGGTACTTAATGTAGATTCTAAAGATTCGTTTTCCACAAGCTTGGGCTAAGTAATTGTTATTTGTTTTAAATGACTGCATAATATAAGTTGGACTACCGAACTAGAGATCATAGAAGATGAGATGATACGAATTGCACTATTTTGGTCAGAACCCGTGGGTATAGTTACCAACTCATAAAGCATAAGGATAGTAACCTCTGACTTTCATGTGACTGAGCAAAATTGTATCAAATTGCCTTACTTTACCTGTCTCACTGCATAGCTCTTAAAATGAACAAAATAATTTAAATTGCTTCACAAATGTTCAAAAACACAAATGAGAAAGTCACCAAAAGGCTTATCTAATTAATTATACGCCTTTCTGTGAAACCCTGACAAACAGTATTCCGGCTGGAAACACCTGTGCCAACAATCCCCAGTATTCAGTTACGCTCGCTTCGAAGAACGATATATTTCTGTAATTGTCTTAGTTGTATGCAAACTACGATTTACAAAATATATGGTCTGGAAAAAGGTAAATAACTTCGTATGGCAGCTTGAGTTAGTGCAGTGCTGTGCAGTTAGTCGTTATAACTTACCAAGATAATAAACGTTACGACAGCAGCCGTTGGCCCAGTGGTAGCGACCCCGACTTACGAGTTGTATGTAGGTCGTAGGTTCGAAACCTGACAGGCGCTTTACTTTGCGTAAATTATTTCTTCACATTGCTCTCAAAACGGTGAAGAAAAACATCGTGAGGAAACCGGCATGTCCTAGAACCAAAAATTCGAAGACATGTGACATATACCAACCCGCACTGGGCCCTCATGGTGGATTACATCCCACTCCCTCTCACAGAAAGGAGGCCTGTGTCCCAGCAATGGGAACGTTATAGGCTGACTATGCTATGTGATGAAAGGTTACGGGCAATTGAGCAATTTTAGGAAAAGGGATAATACCTACCTGATTTATAACAATGCCTCGTTTACACGAGGAGAGGTGCTAACCTCGGAGACACCTAGGTAAGGTAAGAAGAAAAAGAAAGAAAGGCACGAATCGCCTCGCCTAAACTAATTTACTGTATTTTCTTTTACTGTGTTAAAATCATCATTATCTAGATTATTCCACTTTGCCCCACCATTTGACGAAGGGATAAAGTGCAATGTTCACAATTTTGACGTCCATTCATCAATATCAGCCTATAATGTTTCCATTGCTGGCACAGACACAGGCCTCCTCTCGGTGAGAGGGAGTGGGCCGTAATCCACCACGCGGGTTGGTAGATATCAAATGTCTTCGAATTTTTGGTTCTAGGACATGACGATTTCCTCACGATGTTTTCCTTCACCGTTTTGAGAGCAGTGGTGATGAAATAATTTACACAAAGTATAGCGCCAGACAGGGTTCGAACCTACGACCTACAGCTTGTAAGTTGCGGCCGTTGCCACTGGGCCACCACTGCTCGTCGTGACGCCCACTGTATCCCACTAATTAATTTTGTCACTTACTTTAGGCAGTGTGACCAAACTAAAATAGTAAATTAGGTGGCGGAAGCATTGATATGGAGGTTCAAGTGGTTAAAATAAGGTACACTAAAAATATGTATGTTATTAACTTGATGTACAATTGTACATGTATATTAAAATAAAGTTTTAGTAGTAGTTTTTTTTCGCAATTTCGGAATTTGGGGCCTCGGTAAAAGGTGTTCATAATGCTGAGTAAAATGACCAGGTTCATCGGGTTTGGGGTAAACAAACTAAGGTTGTATTATTTTTATCAATCTGCCTAGTTTTTCCCAACTATTTTTGGGTCGGCTTCCAGTCTAACCGGATGCAACTGAATACCAGTATTTTACATGGACCGGCTGCCTATTTGACCTCCACACGTCAGTTACTGGGTAACACGATAGTCTTACAACCAGTCATGATATGTAACCCATCCACGAACCAACCGCGGCAAGCGTACCTTCGATCGAACTGCGGCTGTTTCTTAAACTGATGAAAAAGAAACTGGAAAGCGAAAAATAAAAAAAGACATTAACTTTAACATATGACTCTAACTAAGCTCCTCAATTATTGGAACTTACTTATTTTGTTTAGTTCACTAATTCGCGTTTAGGAATTGGGGCACATTTACTGCCGCTGAGTGTATTTAACAGGTAAGCGTAACTAAAAACCAAATAAAAATAAACGCTTCAATCTAGAAAAATATTTAACAGAATAGTCAAAAGAGTGGAGACCGCGTATCGGCAAGCCTAGTGTGGGACGCCCCACAGCTAGATGGACGGACTACCTAAAGAGGTGGCTGGGACAGCCTGGGAGAAGCCTATGTCCAGCAGTGGACTGCAATAGGATGAGTTGGCTGATTGTCAATATCAACGTCAACAAAGTTACTTAGAAAGGGCTCGCAGCTAAATAAAAACGAATAAATAATCGAAGGTAAAGCTACGCTTATCGAGGTCGATCCGTCGATGGGTGCTCCATATATTACATATCGAGACCCCTCCGTGCCTCGGAAAGCACGTTAAACCGTTGGTCCCAGCTGTGATTTGTAGATCCGGGATGTTGTTACGGGTAGTCAAAAGCCCGAATGTCTGAAAACCAGTCTTACTTATGGTCGTATTAACTGGATTGTGGAGTTCAGATAGGCAGTTGCTCCATGTAAAATCATCCTGTTCGTTATCAGCTGCATCTATAACATATCAGGTTAGACTGAAAGCCAACAGTCAACACAGTTACTTGAAAAAAATATAAGAATAAATAAGCCGTATGGGATATGGATACTTTTGTTACACGAATTAGAATACGTCGTCAATACAATAAGATAAAAAAAATGGTAAATGGCAAACTGTAGGCGTAGGCATACTCACTGTTCACTTTACATGTCCTACGCAGTCATTTAATTAAATGGGTAATCATTGTGACCCCAGATAAACTATCATGAACACCTAGTCACACGCACAATCTTAATACACTAATATTAGAAACGTGTTATATGTACGTGATATTAAAGCAAGCATACATATTATGAAAGTTTGTATGTTTATTTGTTACTCAATCACGCAAAAAAGGTTGAACGGATTTGGATGAAATTTGGCACACAGTCAGTTTACAATCTGGATTATAATAATAGGATACTTTATATCCCGGTTGTACGTTTCCGTGGGATACTTTCCGACATCCACGTGGGCAAAGCCGCGGGAAAAAGTTATTCTAATATCATTATATATTTTTGAAGCTTGAACTATACGATAAGCACTAAAAATATTTTATTTTTATCCAACCTTAATTACTTATTTCCTCTCAATTTTGTTAAATGAGCCTAGTATGTAGGTTTGTGACCGAGGCATGATAATTTGAATGACGTAATGTTTCGTTGATATGGTTGATATTTAAACTCTAAAATTAGATTAGTACAATTTGTTCGAAGAAACAGCGTTGTACATTTTAGACTTACGAAAAACTGTATCTGAAGATTGATAAGTTACATAAATAGATTTAATTGAGTCAGTATGTTTAAATTGAAGACTATGAATATATTAATAGTTTTTATTTCTTAATACCTAACTGTCAATTACCTGCAGCACTATAACCCAAGTGATTTTGGAAACAAATTTCTGAGTGCTTTGGTTATTGTAATTCTAAACTCATTGATAAAAATTGTTCCAGATCTGTTTTATCGCGTAGATCTATAATTGAGCAGGTATAAGATATACTAAATTAGACATATCTCAGTAATTCACAGAGAGGTAGGTACAGACGCCAGCATGTCAAGCTACCCGAAACTGTCAAATTTTCCCAATCAACCTTCAACCTTAATGCTTTAGCAATAAAGTTGAAAATCTATTAAAGAAATTTGACAGATTATAGTAGCTTGATGTGCTGGCGTCTGTACCATGTGATTTACTGAGATAAGTCTAATTAATAACTATTCTCTATCGTAAGCTAAATACTATTGCTATTATTGTCCCTCAAAATGGCACAACCGGTCTAAATGCTTGATCACTTTGTTTTATTTATTTATATAACATGACTGAGCAAACGATCATTCACGAAGTTCGTCTGTTTATACGTACCTACATGTCAAATATAAATTAACAACGAATATAAAAAGATTTATCTTTGGTTTGCGTTTTTAAAGAACTAATCCTGTATTACTGAAAGCGTGAGTGTATGTGTTTATGCTTATTTGTTTATTTTCATCAATAAAAAAAACTGAAGAACTCAAAAATTAAGACAACAATTTAAAAGAGCAGGTATAATGGAAAACGACAAAAAAAGGTAGTCAGGATTGGGAGCGCCTTAAAGGGCTTTTTAAAAATATAATTAATTAATCTTTAATTACTTATATTTAATTGAGACGTGTTACAAAGGATGCTAGTCACGAACTGGCCTACTAGCTAAGACTTAGACTAAACAAACATTATCTTTAAAATGTGCAAGCTCAGCGACCACACAGGTCGTGCTGGGAAAAAGTGCTTATACACGCAGTATCTGTAAGGGCTGGGATTCCATAACTAGGTATTTATAAGTCAGTGGACATATAGTGACCTAATTAGTGAGGTTTTTCAGAAAGGTCAGGTGCATAGTATTCGTAACCGACGTGCACCAAAGGCAAATGAAGCAAAAGGAGTATGTGAGGTTTCGTAGCAGGTGGCATTCTGTAATTTCTGTCTACCGCCAAGGGAAGAGTGAGTTTATGAATATATGTGTGTAAAACAACTGTTTTGGAGCTGAGTGAAAGATAAAGCCAATACGGAATTTATTTTAAAAAGAGGTACATTCAGGAAGATTATTTTGAAACTGAATAAATACGCGTTCATGTTCATATGCAATCGAAGGCATCAGCAGCAGCAACAAACAGATACCATTCCACTTTAGTTGTGATGCATTTTAAATCTTGCGACATAGTGAATTCTGAATGCGAACCACACTAGGTAGCCAGGCTTTTCCTCCGGTAAATAAAATGATACAGGCTGACTTTTTAAACACTACACATATTCAAGGACCTTAATATTTAATTTAAACAAATCAAAATATAATAGTATATTTTCCAAAATTTCACTTTAAGGTGTCTACCCACAGTTCAATTTCCGCCTGCCCAAACTAGTTGCGAACTGCGAGCACCTGGCAAGGGTCGCTAACTCGCTCACTAGATTATGTGACGGCAATAATTGGGTGCCTACATAACGGCACGACAAACATCAAATGTACTATTCTAACCACGTCGGGACACGGTTTCATCTCGACTATCGTGACTACATTATTATGGAACAGGTGATATTTAAATCTGGTAGGTGAAGGTGAGGCTATAGTCTCTAGGATGCATCAAGGTCAGGATTATCATGCAGAGAGTGCTGAAGACGGGCTTCGTCATCATGGCAGGGAAACGATGTCGGGACAACATAGAATCGATTATGAAGATTGTTTAAAAAAAAACGTGTGGCGTCGGGGGACACCCGGCAGGAACGAAGTTCAAAATGAAAATCACGATGGCGGCTGCAAATAATTGAAAATAATCGCAGCTGCAATCTTGGATTTTTATTTTGACCTTACCATTGGCTTTAGCACCCTCGAAAACCATGAAAACTACCTCTCTCTGTCTCCGACTCTCTCTATTATACATATGTATTAAAAAGTCGCATGGAGGTTGTATAACGCTTTTTCGTTACGTCACGATTAATCTCGGTTTGTTCGTACCGCAAGCTCCGTTAAACAAATTCGTTCCAATAAGGTAGAAATAACGAGAGATGTGGAACTCTTAGGGGTGCCTTTTGCTCAGCAGTGGGATATGTAGCCAAGATAAACACAACACACAGTGCACAATGTCAGAATTAAATCAAAAAATTTAAACGCTTGTAAAGTCACACAAAAGGCCAGCAAAGAGCAAAGGCATAAAAAAGGCCTAGGCCGGTAAGGGGTTTTAAGGAAAATTTAAGCTTTTTAAAATGCGAATATAAAATAGGCCAGTTAGATCAAAATACCTACAGTATGTTTGTCGTCTTAACTAATTCATCTATACAATAAGCATCTAGTTTCAAAATGATTGGTTGCGTAGTACCTGATGGACAATAATGATACATCACAGATCGAGCTATTAGTTACATAATCAGCCTATAATGTTCCCACTGCTGGGACACAGGCCTCCTCTCGGTGAGAGGGAATGAGCCGTAATCCACCACGCGGGCTCAGTGCTGGTTGGCAGATATCACATGTCTTCGAATTTTTGGTTCTAGAACATGCCGATTTCCTCACGATGTTTTCCTTCACCGTTTTGAGAGCAGTGAAATAATTTACGCGCCTGTCTGGGTTCGAACCTACGACCTACAACTCGTAAGTCGCGGCCGTTACCACTTGGCCACCACTGCTCCAGCTATTAGATAAGCATCAACAATTCACAATCAATTGACAATTAAGTAACCTGAATAGTTTTGTTTTGTTTTGGTTTATGAAATAATAACATACTGTAACAAGACTCCATTACGTTACTTGGTTTTTTTAATATACCAATCTACTTTTTTAAATGACGAAAAAAAAAGAATAAAGAAATATACCTATTTGCACTTACACCACACAAAATAAATGCGTATAATGCACTCAAAGTGGCCTATGCGCTGCCACCGATGATGCCATGAAAGTGGACAAGTTTTGGGCCAATAAGATTTTAAATACTGTCGTGCCAAATACTTACATTATTATTTATGTAAAGAATGTAACATTTTAATTCAAATTGGCATCGAATTGAACAAATTGTTCTGTTCAAAGATACTTTATCTATTAAATATTTGCATGCTATCACTGTACGGCAGAATGATGTGTCTTTGCACTGACATTTTATGTATTTGTATTTTATGAAAATAAACGATTTTGATTTGATTTTATTTAATTTGAAAGAATAGTACCTCTAATAACTTTAAAAACCTCAAAAGCATTTAACGGAAACCAAAATAAAAAAGTATAAGATAAAACTGATTTAATTATGCTAAAAAACAAACGCGTGAGTCTCAAAATGTCAAGCGATGCGGAGTACATCAGCTTATTTTATCCCGGGTAATTCTGCGCTAATAGGGAAGGGCGTGCAAGTACTTATGCCTCCTTGAGCTCTATTACCCGCCTATTGTCTGGGCTACGTTCTAATGTAGCCTATACTTCGCACTCAAACGGCCCGTGATAACATCGCCGGTTTATACAAACGGGTATTCTTACAGCGCTCACTGCTGACGAGCAAGCCATAACTCTTTATAACTGAAGTATATATTAATATGATGAATGACATGAGAAGTGGCTCGATTATACGAGTTTTATAGGACGTTTATTATAAATGGAATTTAGTTTCTGTAAAGTTATGCTATCTGGTCAAGTGTTCTAGGAACTAATATATTATAGTGAAGTTCGTTGAGTTGAGTTTATTAGAAAATGAAGAGGCATACTAGCTAATTTCCAAACTCAAATATTATAACAAAAGACTTATTTTGGTATAATAAATGTTACAAGGCACGTGCCTTGTAACACACTTACCTAATACCTCGAATATAAATAACATTAAAAGGTATTATGTAGAATACCAAAATAAGCAAAAAATAAATCTAATAAATTCTCATGTCCACGTTTATATTATCTACTTAACGATACCCAGTAAAAATAGTAAGGTACGAGTACTCAGCACTCAAAGGCTTTCCAGTTCTGTATTACAATGCTCGTGAGATGTAGGGACGTTGACAGTAATTCTAGTTAAAACTTCTTATCGGACTGTCCAGGAATGAACGCTTTGTTTTGAAATCACTAAATTACAAACAATCAAATCAATTCACATAAGAAGCCGACCCTACATTACGCAACAGATTTAGTTGAGTAGCATTTAGAAACCGGATTTTGTGTAGTAAAACTCTCAACTCAAAATGACCGTGTGTGTGTGTGATACAATTGTCGAGGTTTTACACAAGTAGTACAATCCGAGTAGTAGTTATTCTGGTTCCACAGTTTAGTGCAGAGCGTATGGACACGAGTGCTGGTCGTGACGTTAACCGACCCGTGCAACTCACGCCGTGTGCAGCTACCCCGCAGCGCGCCGGCGCGGCACGGTAATTCTCCGTAATAACTTACGCGATGCTCCCCATCCAGTGAATTTATCAACACTTACATAAGTCTGACACACCCGCCTCTATTGAGGAAAATTACGTTCCGTTAGCAATGCTACTTCCAATCTCACCTTATGAACATTATTTTTAGTTTGAAGATCTTAGTTATAAAAGAAGAGAAAAAAGCTCCCAAGTGACACTTCTATCTTGAAGTTTAAACTATTTAATCCATAAATTCAAGTGTTGCCTCGACTTTTATTATAAAATGGTTTCACTTGGCCATCCATTTTAGCAATAATTTTCCTACGGCTTTGTGGAGCGCAATCCGGGATTCGGTAAAAACATTTTCAGCTTTACGGTGAGATTGCTTTCATTTCCATTGACATTCCCAACGCCAACAGAATTAAACAATACAAAAAGTGAGTTTACGTAGGATGGTAATGTAGTTTTTTCTTTTTTGTTCACATTATAGCTAAAAGCTTTTTCTCTCGAAATATAACCTAAAAATAAGTACCTAAGTAATAAAAACACACTATAAGTTGAAATTGAAATAACAGCGCCGAATGAGAGAAGACGACGAAGATAAAATAAAAATACAATTGTTAGTCATTATGCAGTCGGCCACTTACATAGCAGACAATATCACACACCACACCTGCCTAGCCTTTTCCCAACTATGTTGGGGTCGGCTTCCAGACAACAGACAACAATACATAACACAGACAATATATAATTGTTTACCCTTAAATTATAGAGGGAATTGCCACACGTAGGTAAGCTCTATAGCAATCGGTATCAAATTGTGTATTTAATCGTGGAGAGAATGTGTAAAGAAGCCCAATCTCAGTATTTTAAGCCACATCATCTATGGGATTACGTAGATCTGTCGATTTCATGACAAACTCGTCAGTTTCAGACATAAAAATCTGATTAGGTAGGTACCTTCCATCAGATCAAGATGAGTATTATTTTATGTTTAATGATAAAATGATGCAACCTTTTTAATAGTTTAAATTTACAGATAAAGCAACTCGCCATATCATGTCGATTTTTTTTTTATAAAATCATGGATACCATATAATCAAGCTTTTTTTTTTTAAAATTTATTTATCAGGTATCTTTTATGAAAGAAAATTAAATGGCCAGTTGCTTTTTCTGTTTTAAACTTTAAAGAGGTTGCATCATTTATCTTTAGGAATTTTAAATGATGAATAAAATGATACAACTCTTTAATAGTTTGCGTTTTGCATTTGACGTTTTAATATTATTTACGTATATTACTTACTTAATTTTATTGTACCGATTATAAACTAACTGACTAGAAAACTGCTTGGTATACAATTATTTTGACGCAGTCTAACGTTGCCGAGCAGTTTACCTAATTGTCTGTGAATCTCAAGTTTTCGCAAGTCTATGACTACATCTAATAATATTAGAACGGAGTTTGTAATTAGTTTCAGGCACACATTAAAATTTTATGGTATCATAAGCAGCTGGGGGAATGGAATAATAACATCAAAATTGGAATAACCTGTGCCCTGCACGAGGTTAGGGAAACTATTAAGTACATATTTTATAGAATTTTGTTGCTAATATTAAGCCTACAATGTGTGCCGTCAATCAATCAATCAACTCAGCCTATCGCAGTCCACTGCTGGACATAGGCCTCTCGCAGGCTGCGCCACAACATCCTGTCCTACGCCTACCGCATCAAGTCCGTCCCAGCAACCTTCTTTAGGTCGTCCGTCCATCTAGCTGGGGGGCGTCCCACACTACGCTTGCCGCTACGTGTGCCGTAGCTGATACCTACATAACACCACGGCTTGTTTCCCCGAAGGATAGGGCAGAGGTACCTATAAAATACCCTGCACATTTCGCCAGTTACGAGTATGTTTACGTTCTATGTAATCGGGGGTGAGCCTATTTCTATCAACTGGGTACAATTCCAGACTCTTGGCTGGTACTAAGAAAATCAAGACAGAAAAACCCAGTAAAACTTGCCTGACCTGGAAACAGAATCCGGGACCTCATGCTCAGCAGTAGCGTGTGCGACTGCCAGACCAACGAGGCCGAAATAAATATAGTCAGTTGGAGATAAACAGCTCGGATGACCTGCGAAATTAATTCTCTGATCCTATGAACAGTCACGATCCTACTAGAATGCTAAACGTATCAAACACGTATTATAGTCTGCAATAATCATGTGATGCATATAAATGAGAAATCGTATAAGTATTTTGTATAAACTCATTCACCCGAACAGAAGAAACGATTACTCATTAATGTTATCTGGTTTTTTTAGCACTTATAACACCGAAAAGACTAGACTAATTCCTGGTTTCCGACTTGAGGAATTGAAGTTAAGAACATGCTAAACTCTACTTATCATTGATTCCTTCAATGTGAATGAGAAATTCATAATTTCTTACGTTTTTTGCAAAGACATTTTGAATTTCACGGGCTTTCACTTTAAGTAATGTTAAAGAAGAGTTTGACAAGTTCTCATTTCCAAATTCTCAAATATATTTAGATAGATTAGAGATTGAGGCTTATTTATTCCTTTAAAATATATATCAATACAAACAAACCTATGCGTTTAACACTAAAAATATTGTACGGTAACGAGAATGCGCTGAGACGCGTTCGTAGCAAAGTGCTACGTCGTAGCTCGGTGCGTAGCATAGGGTAACAGGGCTCGCCGCGCGAATTTGTGTTAGAAAACATTAAACCAAAGTCTTTACTAATTATTAACTAATGTTTGTAGTCTCGTTTGTGGGATAACACAATAACGTGTTACTCACCATTAATTATTACGAAAATCTGAGGGACAATTCTCGTAATTTTAAGCACGTTCACAGTCTGATCTGTCTCAATCTGTCAAAAATACCTCTAATTTCCCTATATTTTGACAAGTTTTTGACATTTGTTTGTCGCCGAGATGAGACTGCGACTAGATTTTGAACGTTTGAAATTACGAGAATTGGCCTTCTGGTCACACGGGACTCTTACAATAAGTTTTCCGACAAATGACGAATTAAATACGATATAAAAACCATAATATTGTGAATACGTCCAAACACTCGAAAAGCATCATCCTACTCTTTAAATTCCCGAAACTTTATCCATGATGATATGATGCAACCTCTTTATTAGTATCAATTTACTGAAAAAGTAACTGGCCATTTCATGTAAAAAAACGAGAATGCCATAAAATAGTGTTTTTATAATGTTTTTAGATTTCTTTAAAGCTATACGTCATTTTTTTCAGCATAAACCGGCCTGTACCTATTTTGAGCATTTTTTATAGCAACCTGTTTGTTCCTATCGATTAAAATAAGGCAATGGACATTTCGCTATAAAAAATTGGATGCCATAAAATTCTGGTTTTTTATTATGCTTTTAATTTCTTTAAATGCTCGTGACTTGTTACCAACATTATTCAGGCTAAACAAAGAACTTTATTGTAACCTTTTTTTATAATTGGAATCTCCAATGGCAGTGCAATGGCAATGTGGCAATTATGTTTGTTATTGAATTTATATTGATTTTTGTCACATCCTTTTAATTTAATTTTTACTTCATGACCTTCAGAAATAGGTTGCCTTATCCTTTTCTTGTAGATGGCTGATGTATAAGAAGTCCAAATCAAAACATATATTTTTCGGAACATACAGTTTTGGGATGTTTTTAATCCACACATTTTATCTTTATTACACTGTAAATGTTCTTTCAACATTACCGAATCAAGGTTGATGTTGATTTCTGTGTTCTTCTTTTTCGACTCAAAACGCGCGGAATCTTCAGCAAATCCTAAAAAAAAAATCAATTCTTTTAGTAGGGTTGGTATTTGACGATAGGCATAGACGATATTCATTTGATGAGATGGCATTGACGCTGTGTGGCTGAACTTTAGCGGGACATAGTTACGAGACCGACACCATTTTTTATTGCATCTCTTTCACATTAACCGAGTGCCGGAGTTTGCCAGTGGGTCGCATTCTTTGAGAGTTTCAGGTTTCTTTTAAAAAGAGCTATGCGGCTGTCATGTTGATTAAAACAGAGTAATCTCACTCACATCCATATAGTCGAAACATTTATAAGAATTCTTTAGCAAGGCCTATCTATAAAGCATTCCTTTTATTTGCTTGTTTGAATTGAAACAGTCAATTTCATCGAACGTACATATGACATATTTAGGCCGGATGCCTAAGAGAGGTAATCTTTTAGAAAATGTTGAAATCGTTGTTATGCGAGAAAGTAGAAGTAGCTGCAGGAAGACCGATAGTATTGTTTTGTCTGTAAAGTTTATTCACTTAGAAAGTTGTAACATAATATACATACTCACATTTATTTTCATTCATTACTCCAGGTCAGAACAAGCATTCCATTACCGTTAGGCGCTGTTCTGATTATCTTTCACGACACCAGGCCGAGTTTTTTATCCACAATCAGTACACAGACACATCCTCAATTTTCAACATAAAGATACAACGACTTAGTGACATCAAAGGGCTGGAAATTTAGCCTACGTTGGTTGAAATCTATAGTTATTTTGTATTAATAAAAGTATAGTTTTTATAGGAAAAAGTGCCTATAAACTTTTAATACAAAATAACTATAGATTTTATTTTTATTTACCCTCCGTGCTGCACATTGCTCTACTCCGCGCGTGGCTGTTGAAGCCACCTGCCTCGCGTCTGTCTACACCTTCAGCTCGCAACTGCAACTCCACCTCAACCTTCTCAACCCACCTATCGCGCATCGTCATCCATACCCCACCTCCACATTATACACACCACTGCCATTCCATCTTCATCCTTATCTTGTAAATAAAACTTTAATTGACTCCAACTTCCCTTTCTTTACTTTCTTAATTTAATGCTAAAGTTAGATTTTCTTGTCGCTACACGACAAAGTCTACAAGCTTTACCCTTTGCATAGCTTTGGATAAACATTTACAAGAAATAACTTTTTCTTTTATGAAAATACGATTGGAGAATTTTACTGTGAGCTGTCGAATTTTGTTTTAGCCAACATTTCGATAGAAACTGATTTTACCAAAGCGAATAAGACCAACAGAATTCAGGTCAGAAAACAAAGCTAGTAGGAATAGGTTTGTGGAGCTTAGACTTCAAGCAAATAGCTGTGAGAGAAAACTGTTTGAATAGCGAATGAAAAACAGTCGGATGCAGGAGCGATCTCGACGGGACCATAAACATTGACGGATAGTTTGTGGCACTTCCCGCTTTGACAGAATAGTCTCAGCACGGTTTCAAATCCAGTTTACGACAAAATCGTGGCCTTGACCCAATACGATTTTTTAAAGCAAACTATCAAACTATTGTAATAAAATGAAAAATTCTAAAGAAAATATATAGAAGCGTAAACTTGTCGTACACCGTGGTTATACCCACAGGGAAAGCTGATCTTAACAGTGATATTTTAGTATAAAAGATGATAAGAGATCCCCACTAGGTACTTTTTTTTTTTTTTTTTATTTTTTTTTTATTTATTTTTTTTTTTTATTTATTTTTTTTTTTTTTTTTTATAAAAAAAAACGTTGCCCCACACTAGGAATTTCTCCTGTATCGTGGGTGCGTTTACAAACATTTAAACTCACATACACAAACAGCCAGACCCGGAACAACTACTTGTAGGTCATACAAATATTTGTTCCGTGCGGGAATCGAACCCGCGACACGCAGTGCAGCAGTCAATCGCTTAACCACTGCGCCAACCGTGCCGTCAAATAATATAGACCATTTATCTTGATATTTTGTACAATAATAATAACGTAAAAGGAACTTTACGTTTTTATAAAAGTAAAAGCATTAGTGACAAAAGTTCGTAACAAAGTCTCCTTTAATTTTAAGAATGGGGTGGTTTGGTTGAAATGTCCTCACTTAATTAACTGACATGAGGACAACACCGTCTGATAACAAACATGCGCCTGCTAAAATACACGCTCGAAAATGTAGGACCTGCGACCTGCTCACCCGTTTTGTGAATTACCATATTTATGTACAAAGTAATGGAGTAACTAGTTCATGGACGCGTTCTAACCAAAAGCGATAATTGCGGGAGTACGCGATCGTGTTTTTTATATAAATACGCCATAGTCACGCGATGAATCAAGTCGCAAGCAAGCTACTACAATCTGTCAAATTTCTTTAATAGATTTTCAACTTTATCGCTAAAGCATTAGGTTCAACGTTGATTGGGAAAATTTGAAACTGTCAAATGCCTATGGCATTAAGGCCACCTCTGTACACGGTGTGTCGGACTCAAATGTAGTTAAATTTACTGGATGGGGAGCATCACTTAAGTTATTACGGATAATTACAGTGACTAGGTGCTCGTGATAGTTTATCTGGGGGCAAAATGCTTACTCATTTTATTAAATGATTGCATAGGTTGTGTAGGATATGTAAAGTATCTGTTCTGTGATGTAAAGTGATCAGTGAGTATTGCCAAGCAGAGCGATACGAGTTTTCGATCTGAAATACAGTTTTTATTGTATTCTAAAGTGTCCATATCCCACATGGTTTATTTATTCATATATTTTTTCAAGTAACTTTGTTGACTAATGAGTCAACAATGTTCAAGATGATGATCAGCCTAGTCTTTTCCCAACTATGATGGGGGGCTTTCAGTCTAAACAGAGGCAGCTAATGACGAGCAGGATGATTTTACATGAAGCAACTGCCTATCTGAACTCCACAACCCAGTTTATACGATACCCCTTAGTAAGACTGGTTTTTAAACTACCCGTAACAAGTGTCAAGGATCTACAACTGACAGGTGGGACCAACGGCTTAACGTGCTTTCTGAGGCACGGAGGGGTCTCGATATGTAATGTATGGATCACCCATCCACGAATTGACCTCGACAAGCGTAGCTTTACCTTCGATCAAGCCATGCCGGTATTATTATTTAGCCGCAAGCCCCTTCTAAATAACTTTGTTGACTATATTCATAAAATCTTTTTTTAGATTAAAGTGTTTATTTTTATTTGGTTTTAGTTACGCTTACCTGTTAAATACACTCAGCGGCAGTAAATGTGGCCCAATTCCTAAACGCGAATTAGTGAACTAAACTTTTCTTTTTCACGAAATAACATCGTGTGACTGTTTATCTGTATATTTATTCCTATTTATTTTTAGCCTATATTGTCCCGCTGCAGGGCAAAGGCCTCCCTTTCTCCTTTCTACTCCTCTCTGTCTTCAAGTAGTGTGGGCCAATCCTGTCTGTAGGCATTAAACTATCTATAATACCAACGCACCGGCTAAAAAGCAGACATAGCTTCTTAAAATCAACAGCGTCTCTGTCAGGAAACCCGGACGATGCCCGTTGCCAACTGTGGCAGAATACTCTTCCCCCTCCTAATTACTACCTACCACCAAAGGAGCATCTTCTTGCAGGGTGTAACCTTCCGTGGTCCACTTGGAAGTCTCTGAACCGTCTCCGGACACAAGTGGGAAGATGTAAGTCCAACCTGGTGAAGTGGGGCTACCTTGACGGAACGGCAGTAGGGTGTGATTGTGGAGCTATGTCATAAACCATGCTCCACCTCCTATCCTGCCCTCTGTGTCCAAACATGCAGTCAAAGTGACTTCTGCGCTGCCACCGACAACACCGTCAAAGGCAAAGTTTTGGGAAAATAACACAGTCGTGCCAGCAACACGAAGAAGAAGAAGACTTTTCTGGAAGAAGCCATATTGGCAGTTTTCCCATTGCTTTAATAGTTGCAAAACTTTAGCTGTGGCCTAAGTTGTCCCACTACGGCATATACCAAAGATATAAGTTTAATGAAATATGATAGAGCCCACCTGGGTTTTGGCATGTTTAAGCTTAATTTAACGCATCTTTTGAAATAATACCATAACAGTTTCTAGTTTAATACTAACCTTTCTGAATGAATCACTTCTGAAGAAAATATCCAGTATCACCATTTTCAGCAAGGGGCATCTTCGCAGACAATTCCGACTCACCGTGCGCTATGTGGCAACCGATTCTGACTCACAGGAACCTCAGCTCGCCTGGCAAGCTTCGCATGATACAAGACTCAACCCACGCGTCAAACTATCGTCACACTAAGTCCTGCATCTTGCAACGAGAGTTTCGGGCCGCCAGACACGACACCCGTCTGGTCAGAGGATTCTCCCTTTTCTATATAGTATGTGAACTTCACACCCTGTTCTTCATACCTTTTTTTTTTTTTTTTTGGGATGGGAAATCATCAAATGACCCCTCCCGCTCTGGGTGGAGCGGAAGGGAGTGTCAGACTCTTACTGACTGAAACCCACCCATGTTCCTTCCTTCGCCCTTTATGTTCCGGGGTAGCGGTAACCCTTTCGGACAATCCCGCTGCCCCGGCAGGCTTCGGCCCTGAGGGGCCCCTCGTTATGCTGACATCTCTTTGAGGCGCGCGTGGAACACTTACGCGCCGTCCGGCACGGGCCTGGTCCTGATCGGGCGGTGAGCTACCCATTGCTCTCCGCCCGCAGGCCCGCGCCTACGGTGGCCGGTAGTCGTCGCTCGACTCCCGACGCCCGGGGCGCCTCCCGCGGCGGCTGGGACGGGAGGCTCTCTCCCTCATCCGTCCCGCCACCTCCTTCGCTAGCATGACTGCTTCGCAGAAGGAGGCGACTGCCTCCCACTCCCTCTCGCTCCGGACCATGGCTTGCACCAGGTCCGGGCGCGAGAGGCCGCCGCCGCTGCCGATCGCCTCTACGAGGACACGGCGGTGCTCCGCCCAAGCGGGGCAGACCTCCACCGTGTGCTCCACCGTGTCCTCTGGGCGATCCTGGCAATGGTGACACCCGGGCGTTTCCTCCCGCCTGATGATGTGCAGGAACCTCCCGAAACTTCCGTGTCCGGTGAGGACCTGCGTCAGGCGGTAGGTGAGGGCGCCGTGGCGCCTCTCTAGCCACTCCTCAAAGAGGGGTCTTATCGCCGCTATCGCGGCGTGCCCTGCGCTGGGTTGCGACAGTCGCTCTTTCCATGTCGCCATGAGATCGAGCCGGAGGTCCGTCCGCTCCGCAGCAATTTGCCGCGGGAGCGGACTTTCCCCCCGGCGCAGTGCCTCCGCGCGCCACTCATACAGGCGCGCGAGGACTATCGCCTCCAGATCCCATGGCGGCAGTCCGGCAAGGAGGCTTGCCGCCTCGCGCGAGATCGTGCGGTAGCCCCGGATTAGCCTTACGGCTACCACCTTCTGGGGCGCGTTCAGGTAGTGGGCGGCTCGCCGCCGCAGTGAACGCGCCCACACCGGGGCCCCGTATAGGGCCATGGACCGCACGACCCCCGCGTAAAGCCTCCGGCAGGAGGCGTTTGGCCCCCTCAGGTTGGGCAAGAGCCGCTTGAAGGCGGCCCCAGCCCGTTCCAGTTTGGGGGCCAAACGTCGGAAGTGCTCGACGAAGTTCCACCGGCTGTCGAGGACGAGACCCAGGTACTTCATCGTCGTCTCGATGCCGATGTGAACCCCTCCTGCCGTTAGTGTTCTTCATACCTTTATAAACTGAAAATAAAAATTTTATTTTGATAAATAAAATAGTACGGTACTACCAATCTTTCGAACTTTATTCGGTAGAGTTCTAGGAAGTGACTTTAAGCATCTTGATCCTAATTGGGATAGTGGAAGATTATCAGATCTACATATATCTGAAACTGAAGATTTTGTGACGATATCGACACAAAATCGGGGGTAGCTGCACACGGTGTGAGTTGCATGGTTCGGTTAACGTCACGACCAGAACTTATGTCCATACGCTCTGCACTAAACCATGGAACTAGAATAACTACTACTCGGATTGTACTACTTGTGTTAATCCTCGACAATTGTATCATACACTCGGTCATTTTGAGTTGAGAGAGTTTTACTACACATTTTCCGGTTTCTAAATACTACTCAATTTAATCTGTTGCCTAATGTCGAGTCGGCTTCTCATGAAGTAAAAAATAAACAAACAATCAAATCAATGATTGTTTGTTTATTTTATAAATGGGCACTAAACTATATTTAGTGATTTCCAAACTACGCATGATTCCTTGACACTCATCAGAGTGCCATGGAATCAAGTAAGTTAAGTGTAAGTTGTTATCAAACAAATACTAGAAGTGAACGTACCTACATCTCATAGCATTGTAATAATTAAGTATAACACTCATTAATATAAAACGTATTACTTACTAAAATAAAATATTCGCTAGGTACCGCGATCCAAAGTAAACAATGCTAAGACATTATCTTAAAGTATGATAATGAAAACGAAAACTTCGTTCCCTTCATGTGCGTATGGAGAGACATTTTTTACATTCAGGAGACACGTTTTTTTCTTCCTAATTATTATTAAATTACAGTCCAGAATATTACAATATTTCGGAAATGTAATTTTATGGAACATAAATTATTATTATCTCCTATCGTTTCGTAAATCACAATTGGGTAGTTGTGATAGTATCAATACGAACACAAAAATGTGTATTTAGTTCATTTAGGAACAGGATAAAGTGCATCGTTTAAGGTCCACGTTGAATTCTGAACAGTTTCTAAGATAATATGATTGCTACTTAGACCTACCTACTGAAAGTAAGTAGCTTACAAAAACCAGAGTCTTTAAGCATTAAGCTTAGTTTAAAATATTTAATATTATAATAACCCATCCAATATCCACCTCTAGACTTTATACTACTTAAACTTTATCAAAAGTATTAAAAACTTAGACCACTTGGGATAGAACGAAATGTGTTGCTTACACTACTGTTGGATAACATTTTTAATATAGATACTTTTTTAAAACATAATGCTATCGACTTCTTTAAAGAATAGTAGGTAATCTTCTGAAAATTTTAGTTTGCTAGAGGATATTCTAGTGGAGGTTCTACCTAAATAAAACTAGTATTTTCAGGACACTTTATTTGTTTTTTTCCATGTAATACAAAACTGGAAAGCCGTCGAGTGCCGAGTACTCGTACCTAACTGTTTTTTACTGGGTATCGTTAAGTATAAAAACGTGGACTAGAGGATTTTCTTCGAAGTAAACAATATTTGCTTTTTATTTTTGTGCCTATTCATTCAACATATTTCTACAAGGAAAATACACTTATTTTACCCAAAGAAGTCGTTTGTTGTAACATTTCAGTTTAAAAACTAACTACTATTCCTCTTTATTTTTAATAATGTCAATATGAACTTCACTATATTAGTTCCCTTACACTTTACACCCAGCTAGCGTAACTTTATAGAAACTAAGTCCCATTTATAACAAATGCCCTATAAAACTCGTACAATCGAGCCACTTCTCATGTCATACATATTAATAAATATGTTTTAGTTATAAAAATATATGGCTTGGTCGTCAGCAGATATCACGCGCCGTTTGAGTGCGAGTTATAGACTATGTACATTAGGACGTAGCCTCAGACTATAAGCGGGTAATAGAGCGCAAGGAGGCGTAAGTACTTGCACGCCCTTCCCTATTAGCGCAGAATTACCCGATATAAAATATGATGTACTCCGCATCACTTGACCTTTCAGGACTCACTCACGCATTACCTTTCCAGCATATGTAATCAGTTTTATGTGATGTTTTTTGATTATGTTTTCTGGTAAATGCTCAGTTCACTTTTTAGTTATGCTTGTTTTAACTTAAGTACATTAAGCGACACCTAAATGCATTGCCTAATAAAAGCCAACAGTGCGCTTTGCAGATTCAAATATTATGATTCAAATTATTGTGGAATACAGTTAGGTAAATGTATTCCATAATAATTTGTTTTCACTCATATCTACCTAGATGTGAATGAAAAAGCCGAGAGGAGGACGCCCTAGAAAGACGTTATAATTATAATAATAATGTTTATTCACATAAAAATGTACATTTTTTTATCAAGTAGAGTGGGTGCTTAATCTAAACTACACACAAAAGTATTAAGCATTTGAGGCCGAACTAGGCATAGCCTGTATTTCAACCTTCAATGCCGATCCCCCTGAGTTACAAATTAATTATCTTATTACGACAGTGCAATGACCCGATGTATGAATGTACGTATCTAATTCAACTTATAAGGTATAAATTTAGAAAAAAAAGAAAAAGTTTTTTTTTTTTTTTTTACTCATATAAAAATAAAATATTTAGGTGTGTATCCAGTCCTCTCTTTGTCTGTGATGGTGGTGTGCGTGAATGAGTGTAAGAGGGTGTGTAAGATTGCGGACCTTTGTTATTTTTTGGGATAGGATAATTAGTTTAATTTCAGTAATTCGACTATTACCATTTAGTTCATTTTTATGTAGGTATCTCAAGCAATTTTTCTGTCTCCTCATATGTGAGTTTCTGCAGTTTAAATTTAAATTATAGTGACCTCAATGATAATGCTCTTCAAAAAGGTCAGGTGCGTAGTACGCGCAACCAGCTTGCGCGTATGACCGGGCGTATGAATGTAAACGAAGCAAAAGGAGTAGATAAGGATCATAGCAGGTGGAAGATACTGAAGTTTCTGCTTACCCTCATGGGAGGAAGGCGTGAGTTTATGTATGTATGATTGTAGGTGTCACGTTAGTGACAATGGCCATGAGACTTTTTGACGGGACGGTTGGTGCAGTGGTTAAGCGATGATTTAAGTGGGGCAACGTTATAAAAAAAAAAGTTATAACGCAGTGTAAGTTCAAACAGGTGTACAGTAGAAAAGTGTTATGATGAAACCCAACTGAATGACACCCACATGAAGTCTTGTTGTATTACACCTTCTTCATAAATCAAAACTGCCAATTATGTAACCTGGGGGTCTACTACGAATTGCAAAGTGCGAATTATCGGATCGGACCGACACATGGCCGAACCGAGTATTATTGAAAAATTCGAAAAAAAATCGGGTCGTCTCAGTTGGGTCGGGACCATCATCAATATTCGAAAGAGTGTAGGAGTGTAGGATCGGGACCGACCGAACCAAATAGTAACTTCGTAGCAGGAAACGGCCGAACATTCGGCCGATACCACTTCGGAGTAGACCCCCAGGTTAGTCAATGAATTATTATTGCGTAACTAATTACTCAATTTGTGATGCTTCACTAATGTCCATCAGGTGCTACGTAACCAATCATCCTGAAAGTAGATGCCTATTGTATAGATTAATTAGATAGGACACTTACACGCTGTAGGTATCTTGATCTAAAAAAAAAAAAAAAAAAAAATTGTATATAAGTAGTTTATCAGCCATCTTGTTACCATAACACAAGCATTAGGTTGCTTAGCTTGGGACAAATGGTGCTGTGTGAAATGTCCAGGGATTTATTTATTTATTTATTTATTTATCTAACTAACCTATTTTAGAATGTCAACTTAAAAAAGGAAAAACAATTCTAATATCTATTTTGTTTTTATTTTTAGATTAATTTCCATAATTTATTATCCGTTGTGTTGTTTGTCTACCTTTCCTGACGTAATGCTGAGCAAAAATCACGCATAAAATCCACATCTCTCGCTGTGAAACTTTTACTACTAACCTGTTCTGAACGACTCCAAGTCGTCACTACAGCATTTCCCTCCCTCGATGATGACGCCCGTCTTCATTGCACCTTCAATGCATGCAGCCCATTTACCCTGATGCATCTAATAGATATGACTTACCCAATCCCACTAGATTTAAATCTCACCTATTCCAATAATAATGTACTCACGTTAGTCGAGATGAAACCGTGTCCCGACGTGGTTAGAATAATACATTTGATGTTTGTCATGCGGTTATGTAGGCACCCGATTATTGTCGTCACATAATCTAGTGAGCGAGTTAGCGACCCTTGCCAGGTGCTCGCAGTTCGCAACTATTTTGGACAGGCGGAAATTGAACTGTGGAAGTGTGGGTTAGAGGAATTTTGGAAAATACAAAACAGGTATATTATATTGTGTTGTTGAAAAACTCGTTTAGAATAGAATAGAATATTCTTTTTGTTTTTTTTTTTCTCTTTTCTCTCTTTACTCGTTTAAAGAATTAGAACTAGGTTAAAATTGCTTCCAATATTTGATAACATTGTTTTTTAGTTACAAGTAAAGCTAATAAAAGTGTGTTAAAATCCGTGGAGGCGAGGCTATTTTTGTCTTCCTTTTATATCTCTTTTCGTAGTGTCATCGAGGTGATTAACTCTCCTTGTGTAAACGAGCTGTGAGTTTAAAATTGGCTTTACCCTATTTCATACTACTGCAGTGCTTTATTGTCGGATACCTGTATAAAGCTAGGCATAGAACGAAAAAGTTTCGTAACTTACATTTGCCGTACGAAGTTATTTACCTTTTTCCAGACCATATATTTTGTAAATCTTAGTTTGCATACAATTCAGACAATTACAGAAATATATTATACTTCGAAGCGAACGTAACTGAACACTGTAGATTGTTGGCACAGGCGCTTTCAGCCGGAATGCTGTTTGTCAGGGTTTCACAGAGAGGCACATAATTAATTAGACAGGCCTTTTGGTGACTTCCTTATTAATTTGTGCTTTGAACATTTGTCGCAATTTAAATTATTTTGTTTATTTTTAAAGCTTTGTGTATATTCAGTGAGTCTAGTGTTAAATGTTAGTCAATTTGACTGACATTCACACCGACTGACTTTAGTCTAATTAAAGCAAGTCGAATGAAGTTTTTATTTAAAAATTTGGTTACGTAGTAGGAACCTAACAGAAGGTATTCCTTTATATCCGTCAAACTAATACAATATGCTACTCGTCCACTATAGTCTGTTTCAAAAGTGTCTGATGAAAGTGTAAACAAACCCTTTTCAGGATAAATTCTTACGCAATCACTCAGTAAACGGAATTCATCTGGATTTAGAAGTCTCAAAATTAAACCTCACCGCTTTTCCAACTAGTTATGTTTGAATGACATAGTTAAATTGTAATTGAAAAATTATTTCCAAACATTGAGGTTATGAAATTAACCTCAATTTTCAAATGATAAACATCTCTATGTATACAAATAGTCAAAGCGCTCAATTTATAAGTGGCACAGCAAATTGCATCCACAGGAACCTTTTCTGACCCATTTCCCCACCATTGACCACCACCACCATTTCCACCATTTTCCCATTTGACCCGTTTTTTTTTGTATCTTCATCAGATACTTCTGGTATGACATCTCGATCATCAACCCACCCCTTTTTTATTTTGCATTCCTTTAAAACAAATGACAATTCCTTTTTATTAAAAGCTCAAGCTTGTAGAAAACTAGTCGTTGAAATCTACATTAAGTACTTTCCACTTACCTTAATTGCATGCAAATGGGAGAGAGAAAAACTTTATCACCGTTGATGGATTTCTTACAAGTAAAGAAGATATAATAATTTAGTCGTTTTGCATCCTTTTTGAAGTCAACTAAAATATGACTAACCTGAGGGGTTACCTACAAACTCCCAGTTATGTTCTGAACGCTATCAGAGGGGCAATTCTCGTAATTTTAAAAACATTGACAGTCTGATCTCAGTCTCAATCTGTCAAAAATACCTCTAGTTTCCCCATATTTTTCACAAGTTTTTGTCATTGATTGTCGCTGAGATAAGATTGCGACTAGATTTTGAATTTTTTTTTTTAATGTTAAAAGCTAGTGCTTGAATTTTTTTAATTACAGGAATTGGCCTTCAGATGTTTACGAAAAAAGGATCTACGTACGTTGCTTATTCTTTGACGATGAATATACTTTTTAGTGGAATCAGTTTTTTTGTTTTTTACCATTGGAAAAATCAATTGCCATTTAACTGGGTTACAAAAAAAAAAGGTTACCTAAGTTGTAAAAGTAATTAACTTTTAGTATTACCTTATTTCGTTTAACGGCGTACTTGCTTTATTTCCCCGTGGGGTAGTTGCGTAATATACAAACAGTATCAAGGGTTTTTTTTTTCTGAATTGTTTTAACCTTGACCTCCCATCAGGCGTGGATGGAAAGCGATGGATGAGGTCAGGTTCGATTCCCGCACGGAACAAATATTTGTATGACCTACATGTATTTGTTCCGAGTCTGGGTGTTTTTCTATCTATAATATGTATGTATTTACAAAAAAAAAATTGTATATAAGTAGTTTATCAGCCATCTTGTTACCATAACACAAGCATTAGGTTGCTTAGCTTGGGACAAATGGTGCTGTGTGAAATGTCCAGGGATTTATTTATTTATTTATTTATTTATTTATTTATTTATTTATTTATTTTGACACTTCAACAAAATTCATCGCGTTATTTATGAGCAGACAAATTTTTCGAACATAATATGAAGCAACGGATTAGCAATATTCTTCAAAATGATTGATATGGTGTTCAATTATGGTGCCGGTCCACTGAAGTATAGGACTAGAAGCGTATTTATAAAACTCTTGTGAAGGTAGTAAATACGGTAGAAGAAAAATTGCAGTTTTAATCCGATTACGCGAGTAAAGTGCTGCACTCTGTTGAGTGAGTGCTAAGCAAATAATAGGAAATGGGAAATAGGAGTATGAGGAAATTATTAATCCACCTATAAACTTACATCTTACTTTTTATTTCTTAAAGTTCTTAGATATAAATGTATAAAGATATACGTACATTTTTTCCAGTAAAATAAAAGCGTTCATTCATTCAAACATAATAAGTAAAATAAGCACAGCCACGTCTATGTATGTGTGGAAACTGTAATTCTGTTCACATTCACTTCGAAAAATAAATTCAGACACATTTAATGGGGTGTAAATTATCATGGAGAATGGTTTACATACGATGCTCTCCAGGCTGGCATTCATGCCCAATGTGATGATGAGTGACTCATCGTATTTGCAAGGATTTCCTGTGTTATTTTCCTTAATGGTAAATGGCTCGATTTTTTCCCAGAAAACCTGCGTGATATTAAACTTTTGTATAGATTACTTAACCGTTTATGCATGTTTGCAAAGTATACGTGAAACATTATTGATACTAACTAAACAGTGGGTAGAGAGGTATCCACCACCTCAAGATTTCGTAAAGCCTCAAGAACACCTGCCTCCCAGTCGCGAACTGCAGTGCCCTATTTGGAAAGCACGGAATCGATTACATACTCAAGTAGGCCGCTGCAATCCTAATCTGGTGAAATGGGGCATTAGCGATTCATTCAACATCCAGTGCGAGTGCGGTGCTCCTGAACCGAGTATGTCCCATTTGCTAGTGTCCCAAATGTCTGTTCACCTGAACTTGAAACATTGCCGATCTGAACAACGCCTCTGACTCTGCAATAATTGTGGCCACTTACTGCGTTCAAACAGTACGAGTATAAGCAACATACATAGATGTACCGTCGATTCGATAAATAAACAAATAAAATATTCAATAAATAAAATCAAATAACAAAGATTGCTATGTTGGTGGTAGTTTTGTTTCGAAGTAATTTCGCGTCATTCGAACGGGTGGTTGTTTTCGGCTGGCGAGCCGCCAACCTCTCCGGAACTTATTTATTTACGTATTTTAATAAATGTGGCCATTTCCATTCGTTACTGTGAAAAATAAAAAAAACACAGTAGGGACTGGCATTTTATAAAAAAATAAAGCTTTTTACAGTTTATTATAATTTCGAGGAAAGTAGAAAAGTTACGGAGTAATTATGTTTAATGGAATAACCATTCTGAAAATAATATTAAAGATAATTTACACTTATTAGTTAAGTAGTAAGTTTCTTCAGATTTCCCTTTTTTACAATTAGGCGGGCAATTTTGCTTTTTTTGCCGTCGCAAATAGGGTTAACATTGTTGAAGAAAATAAACAATAAAATAAATATATAAAAGGAACTATTGTTTGAAATACGGTACACAGGTTGAATTATAGTGTTATTAAAACAATAAATTGAGCATAATAATATCACTGTAACGCAATATGAATACAATAACAAATGGTGGGACCCTTGGGCCGCGTTTAGAGATGAGTCGACGATAACAAAACAAATAATGATCTACAACAACACATTAATATTATCAAAGGAATCGTTATATTAGACGGCTTCCGAACATGTGTTACTGTTACTGTTAGCCTGCATCATCCCACTGCTGGGCAAAGGCCTCTCCCCATGACTTCCAGCTCTTTCGATCCAGGTCTAAAGTAGACCACTGGTCGTTTGTTTTGTCCAGCTCGTCCCGCCATCTTCTACGGGGTCTACCGCGACGCCTTCTAGCAGTGTCAGGGCTCCACGTGCTTGTTATTTTGGCCCACAGCTTATTGGGTATCAGCATATCTGTGTAGAACAGAAATGTGCAAAGCCTTTATAGCCTCCTGGTGTATGCAATCATAGGTAACATAATACAGGTTTATTCATCAAAAAGTAAAAATACAATGTGACGGATTCGGTGAGCCACAAACTAAGCGTCGCTTGTATCTTGTGGCTCTGGAGTGCAATTTTACAACGTTAAAGATTACAATACAGTTTGAGGATGTTAGATAGTTACAAGGTGAAACTACTTGTGTAGATACACAATAGGTATTAACATTTTGCTTAAAGCAATTCGTAATATGCCAATGTTCAGTTGACTGTACACCAAGTGTGCAAGTGTTTACTAACCACTAATTATTTCAAGGCTTTATAATACCCCTTTGTTAAAATTATGTCTGTGCGCTAAAAAGATAAAAAATAATACTTTAAAACTTTTACTATCAACTTATAACGTCATTACAAAATTTATATGATATAAAAGCTTGTCGCGAGATTTAAGTACCTACTCGTATTCACTTAGTTTGAAAATTTCAATAGATAAAATCAATCACTTCAAGTTATTTAATTTGTTTGTTTATCTACACAAGTAAATCTCGCGACAAGCTTTTACCTATATCGTATAAATTGTGACGACGTTATAAGTTGACGTAATGGCGTTACAAGTTGATATTAAAATATTTAAAGTAAAAGTATTTCTTTTTTCTTTTTAGCGCATTTAAATAAAAGCTTGTTTTTAAAAAGGTTTTTTACTTTTAATTTATTTTTTACTTTTTAGTTATCGCTGGACTCTTTTCAATTTATTTTGACCCATTCTCAGCAAGCCGTTTCATTTGATACCGATATTGTAGGAATGCATTAAAAATAATTAGTCCGACATCTTGGGTGTTCCACCATGTTGGTAGAAAAACGTAACACAGCTATCCATGTACTGTCATCCAAACTAAATGTGTACACAAAATTTCAGCTCAATCGGTTTAAGATATCTGCTTCAAAATTGAGTTTCAAGCTTTAGAAGTCCGCCATATTGGATTTAGAGTGACGTCACTTTATTTTTCGAGTTATTCTTAGCAAGCCCTTTTATTTGATACCCATATTGTAGGAGTGTATTAAAAATAATTAGTCCGCCATCTTGGGTGTGCTGTCATGTTGGATTTAGAATAACAACACACAGTTAACCATACATTGTCATCCAAACTGAACGTGTTTACGAAATTTCAGCTCAATCGGTTGAAGATATCTGCTTCAAAATTGAGTTGTAAGATTTCACCCGAACAAACATACATATACGAGGGCGACACTGAAAGTTTTTAAAATCGGCCACTTGTAAACGATACAATTAAAAAATAACTTCAAATTTTGAAAATGGAACTCTTTGCCAATATTATTGTGTATCTATTTTATTCATTTGTCATTTGTTTACGATTTGGCGGCAAATTGAAAATTGTCTGCGTCACGTCAGCATGAATTTAACGCGAGAAAATTTTCGTACTATAATTTTTTATGACTTTCGATGTCATTTAAGTCAACAAGAAAGTTATGATAGACTTCGATTGGCCTTTCACGATGAAGCCCCATCTCGTGCCACTGTTTACAACTGGTTTAATGAGTTTAAACGTGGTCGCACTAATCTCACCGATAATCTGCGTGTGGGACGGCCTTCTACGGCAACGACTGAAGATAACATAGTGTTGTGCGGCGTATGATAGAGACTGACAAAAGAGTGACTTATCAGCAGATTCGGACAAGCTTAGGAATCTGTATGAGTCAAGTGCACGAAATCCTCCATGAACATTTAGCTGTCAGGAAGCTTTGTGCCCGGTGGATACCTCATAATTTGACAGAGGCCCAAAAGCTCCGTCGTGTTGATTGGTGTCGTGAAATGGTTCAAAAATTTAACGGATGTGACTCAAATGCTGTATTCGACACACTTACGGGTGACGAAAGCTGGATTTATTGTTATGATCCTGAAACTAAAAGACAGTCTGCTGTCTGGGTGTTTCCTTCCGAGGAACTCCTCGGAAGGAAACACCCAGACAGCAAACAGCCAACTAAAGTGAAGAGAGGTCGAAGCGTGGGAAAAAAGATCGTGGCCTCGTTCTTCGAAAGGACAGGTCATTACGCAACAATTGTTTTAGAGGATCGAAAAAGCAGAGTGGTACAGTAACAATTGTTTGCCACTTGTCTTGGAAAAAGTTCGGGAGAAACGACCTTGCAGTATTATCCTCCTTCACCATGACAACGCCTCGTTGCACACCGCCAAGCAAACAATCGACTACTTGGCGACGTCAGACGTGGAATTACTGGGTCACCCGCCCTATAGCCCCGACCTCGCACCTTGTGATTTTTATTTACTTCCGAAAATAAAAGAAAATCTTCGAGGAAAACGTTTTATGGACGCCGAGGAAGCAGTGACTGCGTTTCAAAATGCCGTCGAAGAGACCCCTAAAGACGAGTGGGCAAAGTGCTTTTCTCAGTGGTTCCATCGGATGCAGCGATGTATTGATGTAAATGGACACTATTTTGAAAATCAGGAACAAACAAGCCTCAATCATTCTAAAAATCTGTTTACCTAAATATCAATAGAGATACGCTCGTTTTCTTATTTAAGAATTTGGAATTGAGAACTTTTCAAACTTTTCTTTAGCTTTAATTAAGGCCCTGTGATTTGGCGCTCGAGCCGATTTTAGGGGGTGAGGTGCGGGGAAATCGGTCGGTGCGGTCCCGCTTAACATCGTCCATTAAAAGTTCGGACAGCGGCCATAGCACAAGCATAGTACAGTAATATCAGTATAACTGCAATATTTGAACAGAAGGAAAGAAAAAATACAAAAACAAAAATACAAAAAAGCAAATACAAAAATATTTATTTCTTTAAAAAGCTATAATACTCGTATAAAAGCTTATTTTATTTAAACTACCAATTGATTATGTGTGTGTGTGTGTGATTCTCCATGTGTGTGAGACTCCATGGAAGTTGAATGATCCGGTATAATTTTTATAACATTTAAGTATGCTCTCTTGGATCGACACCTTGTTTTTCTGCTTGAGCGCCAAGTAGACAATATTTATTTTTTGCCAGTATAAAGAGAACTTCTCCAAACTTTTTTCCAATTATTACAGCCGTGCCTGACAAAGCTTTGAAACTGTTCCAATATGACCTGGCGCACCAGCATCCATCCACATAAACATCCGCCGTAGGTATTCCATTTACTCTTCGACCCTCTGCGACTGCAGCTTCTTTTCTTTTCTTAACTCAGCTGCTGGTTCCATACATTGAATAGCGATTCCCTCCCTCTCTCATATACTTGGTCTTGAAGATGACCATGACACTTTGATGAAAATATGGGGATGTCCATAACAAAACATTTCCTCAAATTGTGAATAGCCAATGCCAGCAGATACTACGCACATAATATTGCGCATTCGAAACAAAATTTAAAATAAATGTCTGATTCATGCGGTAATCATTTGAAAAAGTTAAAACATGTTCTCTATGGGGTATTAATTAGTTTATGATATTTCGTCGAAATACCTCAAAAGAGAAATGGTGTTGGTAGTAGCGTGCTGACTTATAACATCCGTAAACCCATTGTGTGCGTCTGTCAGTTGGCTGAAACTGGAGAAAATTTAGTTATTAAGTTATAAAATTAAGGTACCTAGTGACGTGCCGGTGGCAATATTGCCACTGCCGGCAATATTCCCAGCAACCAACCAGCCAACTTTTTAGGATTCCTTAATCAAAGGGTTCCAACGGTACTGCCGTTAAAACTGGCATGTGCATGAGATTCTGGGTTTCAGTCAAATTGGATTAAATTTAGAGGTAGTATAGATAGACTGAAATCCAGACTCAAAAAAATTGCAATATTGCCATTTTTATATTTGAAATATTTAATTCAATACAAGCACTATTTTTATTATCAAAATAAAATCTAAGATATAAAATTCAACATTTACTTACTTTACCATGTTTCTTTGGAGATCATTTTCATTGTTATTTTTTTTTATAGCTGTTCGTGATTTCTTTTTCCGTTTCATTCGCTTTGTTGCTCAACAATAAAGTCACGTGATCGTGCGGAAAGCACTAACATAAGTCCGCCGTCTAAGAGCGCCGATGCGCAACTGAGGTAGGCCCGCGAGTGGTTGAGCTCGCGCATTTGGTGGATATTTAGACTATTTTAGACATAGTAATTATTGTAATCATTTTATCAAGACAAACTCAGCGAATTGTGCTAAACAATCTTACTATCTTTTCATTTATATAAAAAATAAGAAAACAACGTTTTTTGTAGGTACGAGACTGATTAAACATTACGAAAAGGGGTAACTTTGGTTTTTTCTCTATCCAGTAAAGTTAATCTAATCGTGTTATTCAAAGCGACTACAATGTCCACCAGATCCTTAAATATGATATATCTTTTTGTCAGACTTTTATAATACTATTTTTTATTAACTTATTTTATTATTTATGTACACACAGTAAAATACATAGGGATATGACATAGTTATAATATGAGTAAAAAGTAACTGCTTATTTCTTAAGAAATTTCTTCCAGCAGACCTGCGAAAGGAGAACATAATATATCATATATTATATACAAATATTCACGGTATAGAGGAAAGGTAATGCTCTTTTAATCGACGTTTAAATAGAGAAATAGTGAAATTATGTTTCCCACGGATTCAAAAAACTAGTAAGTGCGGTCTCCGTCGGATCATACGGCCTTAAGTTGAAAACCCGTTAAATTCTAAATTTATTTTCAAAATATGTAAGAAATTTTGAATTTTTCGGTCTACATTCAAGGAATCAATGCTAAATAATAGTTTAACAAACTTTCAACTTCAAATTCTCAAGTCGGAAACCGGGTACCTATTAGTCTTGTCCTTTCAGTGTCATAGGTTCTAAAAAAAACAGCTAGAGAAAAACGTTTAATTGTCGTCTTTTATGGCACTCGCACTAGATATCGAATATATTTATTTCTGTCTCGTTGGTCCAGTGGTCGCAAGTGCTATTGCTGAGCATGAGGACCTGGGTTCTATTCCCAGGCTGGGCAAAGTGCTATTGGGTATTTCTATCTAGAATTCTTAGTAGCAGCCCAGAGTCTGGATTTCTGCTCGCTTGATGAAAATAGGCTCGCCCCCTATTACATGGGACTTAAACATAACAAGCGAAATGTGGGTGTGCTTTTTATCTGTTCTGTGGGTGTGCTATAGGTACACTTCTGCCCAACCCTTTGGAGAAACAAGCCGTCATGTTATGTATATTTTTTCTCAGCTACGGCACACATTCAACACATTTAATTTTGCAGCTTAATATTATGTAACTGCGAGTTAATAATACCTAATCAAACTTAAAACATTAGCGACAAAATTTTATAGATTCTTAACAGTTTCCCTAACCTCGGGCAATGAACGGGTTACTCCAATTTCAATGTTATTATTCCATTACCCCGGTTGCGTAAGATACCTTGAAATTTTAATGTGTCTCCGAAACTAATTACAAACTCCGTTATAATATCATTAGATGAAAACTAAGAAAAAACCATGAACGATGAAAATGTTACCGAGCAGTTTACCTAATTGTCTGTGAATCTCAAGTCTATGACTAATAGACTTGAGAAAACTTGAGATTCACAGACAATTAGGTAAACTGCTCGGTAACATTTTACTACGTTTGCGTAATTGTACGACTGTAAGTATATTAAGAGTTTTCTTAAGTTCAATACAATACGTAACCAGTACTATATTCAATTATAATTTGGTTAATACATAAATCCTATTAAAACCTCAAATGTAAAATGCAACTATAAGCTCAATAAAATTCCGAAAGATGAAATGATGCAACCTCAAGCGATTTCAGGTCAAAAAAAAAATCGGGGATGCCATAAAATTTTGTTTTATTTATTAATTTCTTTAAAAGGCTTTTACGTCACTTTTTATAATGTAGACCGGTCTGTACCAAAATGCTGAGAATATTTTATAGCAACCTGTTTGTTCGCATCGATTTATTAAAAAAACGCACCGGCCAATTCATCTTAAAAAATGGATGCCATAAAATTCCGTTTTATTTTTTTAATATTTTTAATTTCTTTAAAAGGGATTTTACAATGAAATCTGGCCTGTACAATGAGAATACTTTATTTCAACCTTTTTGTTATAATTGGAAACTTACCATCAATGGGTTCGTAATGGATTTTTTTTTGCTGAATTTATATTAGTTTTTGTCATATTCTTATAATTTAATTATTTTTAATTTATGCTTCATAACCTAACCATCTTTTGAAAATATTAGCTTTACCATTTTCTCGTAGATAACTATTTATTATGTTACATTATATAAGCTAACATTTAAAATAATAATATATATACATGTGAAAAAATAAGCAAAAAAAATCATAGGGCATCAAAAAATTCGTAACTATTAAAAGTCTAAATCAAAAACATAAATTTTGAGAAGATACAGTTTTGGGATGTTTTTAATCTTGCCACACTACAATAATTTTAACATTATTACTCTGTATATATTTACACTACCGAATCAAGCGTTGATGTTGTCTTCTTTGTTATACTTTTTCGACTCAAAACGCGTGGAGTCTTCAGCAAATCCTGAAAAAAATAAATACATGTTTTTTAAGTAGGTACCTATCTGGCGATATATTTTGTCTCTGAAAAAGGTAGCTTAATTTCGTTTCGACGAAAAACTATCATTCTGAAATACTCCTGCTTACTTTCTCAATGTACCACTAAATATCAAGTATAACTAATAAAGCAAGGGCCTTATCTCTACAGGAGTGTACTTATTTATTCGCTAGAAATAAAAAATCTGTTCGTTCTTGGTATTTCAATTATCCGGACTTGGCAACCTTGAGAAATTGTTTACGTCGAAGAGATATTTTTACTTTGAACAAGTATTAAAATTCAAGTCTTTAACTTTATCTATCTATTATAATTAAAATGAAATGCTGTTCGTTGGTAAACGCATCACTTCAGAAAGGCTGGATCTATTGAGCATTTTATATTATGTTCCTAACAGTCCGAACCAGGGTTTTACGGAATGAAAAAAATTTAAAGTTGCCGGTAAAATTCGGGAAAATTGAAGCTGCATTTTGTATGGGAATTTTATATGAATTATTGATATTTGGACGGGACAACATCTCTCGGGTCAGCTTCTTTATTTAAAAATGTCACTTTAAATTGAGTATGGCTGTTCAGCCACGTAATTAAAAATTGTGTCTATATATAACCATTGATTAAATTATATATTAAGTAGGTATAGTTCAGTTCAGTTTTTAAGTTTTGCATCTATCATCGTTTTACATTGATTTTCTTTGATTGTATTTGTGCTAAATAAACAATTATTATTATTAGTTGATCTCTCTATCTATTGTCCTATCGCAGGTATGCTGGAAGAGATTTCTTATGAAATAAGCATCACCTCTGTAGGTACCTATTTTTCTGTTCAGTTTTTCTTGTCTGTTAATTTAATGTGTGTAAATAAATGGTAACATATTTTTTTTCGGATAAAACCATTTCTTAATCATCAGTAAATCAATAGTGGGACCACTAAGACTTGAGAGAATTGGGTACTGACTGTAGCCTGTATTAAACGGCCAAATCTCTGTAACAACTAACAAATTAACAATCGGTCTACTGGACATGACTGTTCATTACAGCTCCTGTTTGGCAGGTTTCCAATTGAACTTTAACTGCCTCACATTCTCGCTTCGTCGTTAATTCCACACACACGTTCCAGGCGACTTTGGTAATTTTTTATTGAAGACTTTCAGACTTTTATTTGACTGTTCTATTACAGATTTCCCTTTTTTTATCTGGCTGGGAAATCATCATATGATTTCTCCCGCTCTGGGCGGAGCGGGAGGGCGTGTCAGACTTTTACTGACTAAAACCCACTCGTGTTCCTTCAGTTGCCTATGCCAGGGGCCACGGTATCTTTTTCGAACAACCCGCGGCCCTGGCAGGCATTGGCCCTAGCGGACTCCGTCAGTTCGTGCTGACATCTCTTTGAGGCGCGCATGGAACACAACGCGCCGTCGACCCGGGCCTGGTCCTTACCGGGCGGCGAGTTGCCCGTAGCTCGCCGCCCGCAAGTCCGCGCCAACGGTGGCCGGGAGTCGGCTGGTGACTCTCGACGTCCAGGACGTCTCCTGCGGCGACTAGGGGCGTGAGGGCGCAGAGATTGCCTCTCCCTCACGCGCACCGCCTCTTCCTTTGCGAGCATTACTGCTTCGCAGAAGGAGGTGACGGCTTCCCATGCATTCTCGCTCCGTACTATGGCCTCGCCGATCGCCGCCGCGAGGACGCGGCGGTGCTTTGCCCAAGCCGGGCAGACCTCCATCGTATGCTCCATCGTGTCCTCCGGGCGATCCACACAGTGGTGACACCCTGGCGTTTCCTCCCGCTTTATCCTGAACAGGAACCTCCCGAAACAACCGTATCCGGTGAGGACCTTTTTTTTTTTCCAGGTTGGGAAATCCTCATGGATGTCCGCCGCCCTGGGGCGGGCGGCGGGGTCTGTCAGATTCTTACTGAATAAAAACCACCCCAGTGTTCCATCTCACACCTACGCCGGGGGTCGCGGGAACGTAAGATCCTTCCGCAACCCCCGACTGGTGCCGGCACGCCAACGCGGGCCTCCTCGGGTTGGGGGGGAGTGAGGTGTTTGACTCCCCCGCGACGTCTAAGAGGGGCGCGCGTGGAACACTACGCGCCGCCACCTCGGGTCCTGATGTTTGGGGGGCGACGGACGTCCCCAAGTCCGTCACCCCTGGACCCATTTAGGGGGGCTTGAAGAGGGCGTTATCCGCCCTCCGCCGACGCCCGGTGCGCCTGCTGCGGGCCGGGTGAGTGGACGAGATCTCCCTCTCCCTTTCCGCAGCCTCCTTCTGCGAGACGACTGTTTCGCAGAAGGAAACCACCGCGTCCCAGGACTCTTCGCTGCCGACCATCGACTCGATCACGGCCGGCAAACCGGTGAGAACCTGCGTCAAGCGGAAGGTGAGGGCGCCGTGGCGCTTCTCCAGACACTCCTCAAAGAGGGGACTTATCGCCGCAATTTTGGCGTGCCCAATTACAGATTTCCTAACTTATATTTTTCGAACGTTCAATGTCTTGGTATACTAGCGATATAATATACTTGATGACAGATCGACACGCACAGCTGTTGTCATGGATTCAGTTCATTATTGTGAACCTCCGTAGCGTTGAATTTTTTCGTCAATTACCAAAAAAATAACCTGTTGTCTCATAGAAAAGTGTCTACGCGTTTAAAATGTATGGAACAGTTAATTTTTATTAATTAACAGACGAAAAATTTCTACTCTTGGGGGTCTAGAACATGATTACAGTTTGCGCGTCGATGTCTCTGCCACTCTGTATATGGGTAGGTACGTTCGGCACACCCTCAGTTGTCAACCCATTACCATCTTACTGGCTGACTATGTTTTTAACACAAAATGAGAAAGTCTATAACATCGTATCGTTCGTATCGTATCGTTTTTGGAGAAGATCATACAGATTTATGAAGACCTGTGATTCCGAAGCCAGAATTTTCCACATAAGGAAAAGCGAAAGGTGACTTATGTTCACTTAATAAATCTCAAGACAAGCTAGTTTTCATCAAACTTCCGTCGACTTCTGGAGATTCAGCACAATATGCTGCCATGACAACGTAGATAATATAATAAACCGCAGATGTGTTTTATAGGGGTAGTAAAGTTGCACTACCGTCGGACAGTGGCTACGATAAGCACTTGTGAGCAGACAAAATATTTGCTTAAAAGACGACTATGGAAGCAGTTTTTTTTAAAGCAGTGATAATTTACAAGTAGAGCTACGGTCTTTTGAAGGCGGGAGAAAATAGCGGTTGGATTTTTCGAGGATTCAGGTTCGGACTGTGCGTGAGGATGCATCAATAGCCTCAATGCATGGCTATTACTAAATGTACACATGTCCAGTGCTGTACTGGACAGTCGGCCCCGATATCACCGAGCTGCATAGTCAAATTACAACCTTCCCACTGTTGGGACCCAGGCCCTCACTTGATGAGAGGGAGTGAGCTGTAATCCGCCACGACGGACCAGTACGGGTCGGTGGATGTCATATGCCTTCGAATTTTTGGTTCTAAGACATGGAGGTTTCCTCACGACATTTTCCTTCACCGGTTTGAGAGTAGTGGGGATGAAATTATGTACACAAAGTAAAGCGTCTGTTTGAGTTCAAACCTACGACCTACACGTCAAAGTCGCGGCCGTTACCACAGGACTACCACTGCTCTCACTTACTCTTACCTTGCTGCCTGGCTATTATTTTGATAACAGCATAAGCTATTATTTTATAGTATCTACCTATGAGTTGGTTTGATAGAAGAAAAGAAGTTATGTGCCTTGAAAAAGAAGATGCCAAATTCCAGCAGTGCTCTGTTAATATGCTGATGATGATGAACATCAAGGATGTGTGCTAATTAATAAATTTTAGAAAGATTTAAGGATTTAATGAGACTGCATTTTACTTGTATTTTTTTCAAAGATCGTTAGGTAAGATATAAATATTATGATTATAAACTAGTAAGTTTTGGGTAGTATACGATCATTAATATTACATAATTGTATTAACTATAACGTACAGGTAATAGTTCTGCCGTACCTACATACCAATACCATGCATAATTGGATAGTCTCTGCAGACTATCAAATTAGGTACGGTAATTCATTGATTGAAACTGCACGAAATGACGAATACTCACGCTATTTAGGTAAAATAGAATATTAACCGCAGGATAAGTTGCAAGTATAACCTAAGCCTTTCCCAAGGTTCTCAACTTTCCATATCCTATCTGCTCCAGCTTCGTTGTTCAGGTCGTCGAACCCTTTGGTTTAAGTCCTTTCTAAAACTTTTAATAAGTTTCAAGAGGAACATAAAGTGTAACGACCTCACACTATCCACTACGCCGGTCGTGTGTGACCCTCAATGATGTATCTAACGTTTATCTACCCTCGCATCAAAGTTCGACGATCTCCCAGACGAAGTTTAATGTATATGCAAACTTACTTTAAATGCTTGTCGAAATTTCCGGGACATTAGACTGTAGAGTATAGGGTTTGCAGCAGTAGACAGGTATCCATTATAGCAGAGGTAGTTCACGATTTTCCACACCTGAAAAAAGACGGATCTATTTTAGATATGAAATAAGGTTTTAACACCCAATTTGGGCTTAAAAAATTTCTGTTTGCTATTTTTCTAGTTTAAATGTACATTTTTATTGCCGGCGTTCTGAAGTGAGATTAAGCATACAATATTAATAAAGTTTCGATGATTTGCGTCTGAAGGGATATAAAGCAGACTGAAACAATGATTGTTTGAATTTTAGTTAGTTTGTTCTTTAAAGGTAAACAGGATATTCATGAGTTGATTCGAGCTCAGTCACGATTTATAAAGGTAAACTTTTATAAAGCACTTTCATTTTCTGAAAAACATTCGTAGCACAAGTAAAACACTTCAGCTAATGAGTGGGTGTGATTTTAAACTTGAAACTCCCATTTGTATCCTACAATTGTGAGCTTTTAATTTATGAAAGAGCTGAGTAAATATGGCATAATTTTAAATAATAATATTGAAGTAATTATCCTTGTTCTAACATTATACTTACGTTGTAATAATCTTCATAATCAAATTTTGGTAAAACCGTCATTATGCGGAAAATACAATATGGTGTCCAGGAGAGAAAGAATGACGCAGCGACAGCCGCTGAAAAAATAAATAAATTACAATTACAATACCTTACCTAATTTGCATTATATTTAAATTCCTTTCTTCTTCTACACATTTTGTTGTTCAATTAAAGTGGAATGTCATTAGATGGTGTAGGTACCTAGGTACTGAAAACAAACATATTTTCTTGCATGCCAATAAAGTATGCTATGCTTAAGCAGTTAGGTACACACACACTTGGGATTTATATTTGTAAGCAATGTTTGCTACGTTTTAAAACCTTTTTTCTTTCATGTAATTCTGTACCTAATGAATGTCTATAAAAAACCTTGTAAAACATTTTAAAAGAGTAACGGTGGAGTTTCTTGCCCATTCTTCTCCATACAAAACTACCTTTTGAAAGGGGTGACTAGAATCAATTCTATTTTTTATAAATTTTGACGTTTTTTAAGTGCCTATTGGAAATAAATGATTTGATTTTGACCTTTTTTCTTTCATTTTAATGTTGTACTTTTTTATTCCTTGTGTTAAAATCTTAATGCAAACACATTTCTACTTATTCTATTGTCGCAATTAGTAAAATGTGTAGCTTCTCGCAAGGAAATGAACTCGCTTACTAAGAGTACAACTTTCAGTAACTACACAAGAACACGAGATACATTGCACCCGCTTGCACAGACTCTTTAGCAAATTAGTTAACACCAGTTTGTGCAGGCCCTTGCACAAAACTTAATTAATAGAATCCAAACAAAGAGGTTCCATAAGCTCAAGGAAGACTTTATCTATTTATATATCTTATTGCGCTTCAAAAGAAAGAGGTTCTTGATTGAAATACTGTGTACAATTTCAAAGAACTGGCAGAGCTGGGGAATTGAGTAGAAAGCATTAGGTACAATCATTTATTTTTCTTACTATGTACGAGTAAGTCAAGCGTATCCTTGATTATTACTAAATAAACACAAGATTCTATTATTTAAATAACCTTTAACAAGTCTGAGTGAAAACATCTTAACTAATAAAATATTCGTTATTAGCACAGAACAGATAAAATTATATTATAATTAGGGTTAATTGTTCACTAGTGCGCTACTAGAACAGTGTAGGTACATACGTACAGGTTACAGACCTGCAATTTTTTATTTAATACAAGGTTTAGGTTTTAACATATTTTTGTTTACTCACTAACAAAATATGGATATACCTAATTCTGAAATAAATTAACAATAATAATCGTTCTCTATTAGTCCCGCGTTTAAATTGTTAAACAAAATATGAGTAGGTACTAACCGATCATTTTCACCGCCTTATCCCTGTTCTGTTTCCCAACTACCGGACTGCTCCGCAATTTTTTCTGTGCTGATTTCAACTTTATCGTTATTTTAATATACAGCACCAATATCGTCGTCATCGGTATTACAAAGAAAACGAATATCTCAATGGCGACCACGGTACTCGCAGCTTTCGTTAACGTGAAGTAACAATACACGTACTCCTTTCTTTCCAAGAGATCTATGTAGAACACGTCGGGTATACAAAACCCAAGTGAGATCACCCATATAACGCCTACGATTTTGAAGACGCGAGAATTCATTGCCAGCTTTTGCCGAAAAAAGGGTTTCGTCACTATGATGTAGCGTTCAATCGTAAACGCGGTGATGATGAGTAGGCTGCAGTTACTGAACACGTCCCAGAGGATATAATGTATTCGACATCCGACTTCTCCTAGAGGGTAGAAATCTGGTACGAATATGATGTATATTTCGAGCGGGATGAACAGGGCTGTCAGCAGGTCTGTGATGGCGAGGTTGGCGAGGTAGCAGTTGGTGGGCGTGCGCATGGTGTGGTCCCTGGCTATCACCGCCAGCGTGCACACGTTGCCGATCAAGCTCACCGCCATTAAGATTCCCAGAATGATGCTCACGACTATCTTGACTGTGTAAGTGTCGTCTAATTCGTCGTAGAACGCCATCTCAACTGGCCCGAAGAAAGAAAATGAATTGTTCTCGTATTCGCTGTCGTTTATGAACGACATTTGTGTTTCGTTTGTCTTAAATATCTTAAAACTACTTAAAAGTTACCATTTAATGCTTTTTAGAATTAACTACCCTCACTGTTTTATTACAATGGTTGTCCGAAATACCTACTGACTGTGCACAGTGTCGCTCTGGCTAGCGATAGGGAAGTACTGATAAAAAATAAATTTCGTCAGGCCTTGACGCACCCCTATACAGTATGATGTTACGGGATGATTTATATTTTGTATCATTTTGATAAGGTTTAATAATCTGATCGAACAAATTGAAATATTGTCAATACTATTTATGATTTTCAGGGTTCCATATTTATTCTGTGCACAACAAAATAAAGCTTCTCATTATGTGCAATTGATATGCCACAAACGTTTATTTCTTCTTTCTGGTACAAATTAATCCCATTTGCAGAGATGAATAAACCGAGCTCATTTGTTACTCGGCTGACCGACCGGTTTGCTGACCTGGGAATCCAACCCAGTACCTCGTTAGTGGCTTTAACATAATACACGAGAGGTTTATCTTGTACAACTATAAATCGAAACTTACGGCTAAAGAGTACAAAATTACTTTGGCTAAATACGTTCGTGAAAAAAAGGTGCTACTAAAAGATGCAAGGATTACAATGTGTCTCTAGGTTTATTTCTCTCGTAAAAACGCCACGTTTCACGCCGTTTACGTCGTGTTGTCAAGATTTAACGTTGTCATTAGTATGACGTTAAACGAAGCCAACTTTGCTCGTGGCAATTAAGTGGAAGCCTCTCGTTTAGTGTTCGCTCGTAAGCAGTTATAAGGCCCTACGAAGTAGACAAAGGCCCATATAGACAGGATAAGTTTCTTCAACGACACTGTAAAATAAATTGTATTGTATTTTTGCGATAGGTAGTGAAGGTAGATAGGTACTATAAGGGCTCCACGGCCTTGTATTACCGGGTCGAATAAATAAAAGGCATATTTAGTATTTATCACTAGCTTCTGCCCGCGACTTCGTTCGCGTGAAATTTCTTGTTCCCCCGATCGGGCTATTACTTCGTTTTAGCTTAGCGTTCTTTCAGACTTACTTTATTTTTACTCGACTAATAAGGGACCTAGCGTGATGTTAAATAGCCTTGCCCAAGAATTGGGCTATCAAATGCAAAAAACCAAACTGCCAATCGGATTTGAAAAAATCTTTCAAATCCGACTGGCAAAATCAAAATCAAAAGTCATTTATTCAAATTAGGCTGAGAATCAGCACTTTTTGAACGTCAAAATTACAAAAGATAGTCCCCCAAAACACCCGCCCTTCACCACTTCCTAGTGCTTTCGCTGGGAAGAAGAATTGGCGCAACAAACGTCCTAGCATCACAGCTCTCTGTTCAACTAGCAGTTCCAGAGATTAGCACCTTTATTATTAGTATAAATAGATAGATAGATGCCACACACAGTCAGCTTCGCAAGCTGAGTATCTATTCTCTTTTCTGATCTTCTAAAACAAAATAGTGTTTTTCTCATCAAACCTGACATCAACTTATAAAATATTCGCTTAGGTTATCAAAGGCAAGTTACCTATCTCAATACCCAATCTCCTTTTACATCAGTAACGTTGTTTCCCTTTGAATGTAAGTCTTTGCTTTGAGATATTTTTCTGTACTTATTTGACATTCTTTGTTAGTTACTCTGAAAACAATACCTACCTAAAAGTTCTCTCCAGAAAGATTTACCAACCTGAAACTGTAAAGCTTACTGAGATGAAATATAAAATGAATAAAGTAGTCATAATTTGAGCCGAAAGACATCCCCAGCAGGACGTAGGCAGATTCCGATGTCCAGCAGTGCGTCTTGGGCGCCAAGCGCCGCCACATCGCTGCATCGATAGGTTCTGTACTTCTCGCATCCAACGGATTCCTGAGGCTTTCACAAGGTCATCGGTCCACCTTGTAGGTGGCCCTGGTTCTCTATACAAGATTACAGTCTAGAACAATCTTGTAAAAACTTTAAGCTATGAGTAAAAAAAGTCAATTTAGTTTTTGTGCTAGATTGGCTAGTAAACATAAAAATATTTACTAGCCAATTTACTTTTTAGGTTTACCTTATCAGCATGTTGATCGTTACAGCGAAATATATTTTGGTAGGTTAATATATTTTTATCTACTTAAGTTCCCACATGAAAAGGGTTTTATATAATATCATATTCGGTATAGTATTTTCTAGGTACATTCAGGAATTTTTTTGTTAAACAAAATCCTACGTCAATTAAACGTGATAAAGTAATTTCATACTACTGTCATTGAATGACAGTTGTTTTTTGACTAAACGACAACGGCCTACGGACAATTTGAGTTGGTAGTCAATTTTCTAAACAATTAATTTCTCTGACTTCATATAATTTTCAGGGTTAGTGAAATTAAAAAAAGGTGGTCCTAATTCCTTCCTTTTGGTCCTGACTCAGCGTTACTGACATTGCTCCCCCAAATTGTCACCTCTAGTATTGCGTGGCCCGTTTACGGCGATGCAGAGAGCCGATAAAAGAAATATATCGGTACCCTAAAACATTCCCTTACTGTTATTACGTTCGTCGATTACGTTGAGTCGATTTCGATCTTTAGCGCCGCAGTACAAAAGACTCGGGAAGTGAATTAGGTTTCACTTTATGGGAAATAACATTATATTTAAGTGGATATTTATATTTGGAAAGTTAAGATGGTCTCTGCAGGAAGGTTGAATTTTCGAGTAAGAAAGTAACAATTTCGCAATTTTCTGTTTTACGAAGCCTTTGATGTTCGGATGTATTTTCTCGTCGAAACACCAGAGATAGACATTCCAAAAGGGAATTAAGAGAGCGTGAACACTTGGGAAACGGATTCGGTAAAATGAGAGAGTAATTTATGAATCGTGTTCTGCGATATTTCAGGAAAGGCAAAATTTCCTGATGCATTATTTATTACGTATTGTATTATTATTCGTCAATTCGGTATTCGGTATACACTTTTAAACAGGCTGAAAATGTTTGGGATTATTTCACATCAACATTAAATATTTTGTAAAATTGAAATATGAGACACAGCTGACTTGATAAGAGCAAATTAGTTAGCGAAACTCCGCAGACAGACAGACACATAAGTTTACATTTAAAAACCCTGCGGTCGTAGACCCCAATATCATAATTTTTTTTAGCTAATTCAATTTGACCTAGTATTAAAGACAGCCAGTTCTTGTATAATTACAATAACCTAATTATATGATTAAGCAGGGAACCTACCAATGAAGGGCATATTTCTGTTACTAATGTATCTTGTATAAAAAATAAAAGTATTATTATTATTTCACAAAAAAGCTAACACCCTGGATATAAAAGCAATTGCGTTGATCTAAACAAGCGGTCAAATTGCGGCAACCATACAGTGCAGACACACGGTCACCCCTAATTGAAATTATAGGCTGTTGTAGAAAGTAGCGTCAATACGATGGGGGGAGGGGGGAAGAGGGGAACAAACTGATTCTTTCGTTCCTGTCGATGGTAGTTCTTCTTTGTTTTTATATTGTTTGAACCCAGTAGGTGGCCACGTTGATGATGACATCAGTGGCATTCTTTTGGTCATCTGAGGTGCAAATTTACGGGCGCTTAAGACACTCCAGTACGTGGGACATGGTCTGATCAGATGCAGCGCACCCACACTGGGTGTTGGATGTGTCAGTAATCTGGGGGTCTACTCTGAAGTGGTAAATGTATCGTATCGGTGCTACGAAGTCACTATTTGGTTCGGTCGGTCCTGATCCTACACTCTTTCGGATATTGACTATGGTCCCGACCCAACTGAGCCGATACGATCTTTTTTCGCATTTTCCAATAATATTCGGTTCGGCCATGTGTCGGTCCGATCCGAACATTCGGCCGATACGATACATTTACCACTTCGGAGTAGACCCTCTGATCTAATCTGAAATGAAGGCCATTAATTGCAAATTATTTTTTCTTTGTCGTGTTTAAGTTTTACGAAACCTGCATGCTTTCAACTTGTATCTAGTTTTTCGATATTTACAGCATGCATGAGATACATGAGCCAGGATCATCACACAATGGGTGCCTCATATTACTATACTCTTTGGGGTGCCTAAAAATGGGCATCGCCGAGGCAGGCGTAGGAAATGCTCGGATACGATCTAGACTCGCTCTTGTCAGATTGGTCGGAGAAGACAAAGCAGTGGGACAATATAGGTTGATTATAAAATATTATATATTATGTAAATTCATCCGTCTATAAAACAGCATTGATTTTGTTAGAAAAAGCAAGCAAGAGATATCCAAAGTTATCATACGACTTTTTCACACCTTACGTTTTTGACTCGAAGATATATTCCTTTATTTATAAACGTTGTATAAAGTTTAAACGTCAAAAATGTATGGTTAAACAAACGCTAATCATTATTTAACTTTAAGCTACGTTTAAAAATAAACTCCACTATAAATAGATATAGAAACTTGCTTATTACGTCACATCGTGGGCCTAATATGGTAGATGAGCCTTATTGTGTCGAATGTCATAATCTTAATGCATGTCATCAAACTGCCTCGCCCACACTTACATAATTAATCTCATATGACAGGAGAACCTACCTATGTATGTACGCACGACGACATATCACGCCATACTTTCCAGTATAAGCTAACATCTCATTGCACGAAAAGCCGATACAATGCGAGGTCAGCTAAAACTGGAAATGTATGGCGTGATATGTCGTCGTGTGTACAAGTATTAGTATCTATTTACAGTTCATAAGACATACGTAGGAAGTTTCGATATCTTTGGCCAAAGGATCATTTACCATGTAGGTAAACTGGTAGATACTATACAAACTTATGTGTCATCATCGTCATCTGCCTAGCCTTTTCCCAACTATGTTGGGGTCGGCTTCCAGTCTAACCGGATGCAGCTGAATACCAGTATTTTACATGGAGCGATTGCCTGTCTGACCTCCACAACCAAGCTGCTGGGTAACACGATACCCCTTGGTAGGCCTTTTTTTTCCGTATGGGAAATCATTAAATGGCCAGCACATGTGTGAGTACTATGTACATACTATAAAGCTACCATTTACTGGGTACGTCTTTCATTGACTTGAATGTGCCTTGGCGGCTGAGAGTATGTCATGCTCACTCAAATGTCTCGCTGATGGTGGCACATGTGTTGGATCATTTAGCTCCCTTCAAAATGGTTGAGCTGAATGGTGCTAATCCATGCGTCATGTTCGTGAACGGGCGCCGTCAGTAGGGACTGGTCATCTCTTTGCTGCCATGGCTTATTTTAATTTAATTTAATATTTGGATTGTTTTAAACTTGTCATTACGGACGCTTTTAACGTTCTCCATCGTTCTCACATGCATAATTTTTAACATGAATGATGTAACTAATACTTTGTAACCATATTTTGATTTAAAAGAGGGTCCATGGAGTTTCTTGCCCGTACTTCTCCATAGGTACCTACTACACTTTGGAATGGGCAACTAGCTTCATTTTTCTGACTGACCGACCCCTTGACAATTCAAAAGTGCCTGTAATTGGTTTAATTGAAATAAATACTTTGAGTTTGAGTTTGAGTTTGAGTTTTGAGTTTGAGTTTGACCCCTCCCGCTCTGGGTGGAGCGGAAGGGAGTGTCAGACCCTTACTGACTAAAACCCACCCATGTTCCTTTCTTTGCCCTTTATGTTCCGGGGTAGCGGTAACCCTTTCGGACAATCCCGCTGACCCCTTGGTAGGACTGGTTGTCAGACTTTCGGGCTTCTGACTACCGTTAACGACTGTCAAAGATCTACGAATGACAGCCAAGACCAACGGCTTAACGTGCTTTCCAACGCATGGAGGGGTCTTGGTATGTAAAAATGGTCACCCGTCCACGGACCAACCGTGGCAAGGGTAGCTTAACCTGATCGATCGACCTGTGCGGCTGTTGTTACTTACCCACAAGTACCTCTATACTTATGTCTTTATAGGGATAATTATTAGCCAACTAATACTCTACTAAAAGAAGGTATGTTTAAATCATGCTTTAGCCGAGCTACTGACTGGTGAAAAAGATAAAAATTAATATTTGAGAATAAGTTGAATGTGGCAAACGGTAATTGATAATAATTCGGTAATTGACCTCATTAATTTTCACCAAAATTAGGTCAATTACTACCGATCTTCACATTAATTTCTTCTATAAGGAAAGGTTTTTTATGTGAGTGCAATACCTTTAATACCTACGAAAGTACCCTAAATAATTATAAAGCAAGCCCAGGTTTGAACAAGCGATTTTTTTCTATCGCGGCGACTTTTTTTCGCGCACTCGATTTTTAAATCTCGGTGTTGAGCCGAGCATTGAGAATCCAACAGAGCGCATCCCAGCGCGTCAAGAAAACACACTGTTGGATTTTTATCCCTAGGCGCTAAGCAGAGCGTTAAAAATTCATTGCTCGACAAGAAATTGCCGAAAAATAAATAAGTCGCCTTTTGATGATTTAAGTGTTCACTGCCAAGGTCCTGTCTGTAGTGTGTGTGATCTACATAAATAAGGCACCCTTTGTATAGGTTGAGAAAGTAATAAGAAAAATGAAAATGTGTGTGTTCGTGTGTGTGCGTAAAGCCGTGTCTCCTGCGCGTGTTTTTTCGAAACAAAAAACATTACACACAAACATTTGTTTTCATACACAAGCCGTCTCCTGCGTATTAAAATATTTTTAGATTAGTGTTAACTATTCACAAGACAATTATAGCCTCAAAACCTGTGTCAGCTTTCAAAATGCTGAATGCTAGATGTGCGCGGTGAGCGTGGCGGTTGAAAATTAAACCAACCCTTCCCCACTTCACCCGCGCGGGGAATGTTTTCCATGCAGCTCGGAAAACAAAATCATCGTGTTTTCATACACAAATGTGTATGGCCACGCCTCTTTGTTATGATGTTTTTGTGTAATGTTTAAAAAAAACACGCGCAAGAGACACGGCTTAAGTATTACATGAAAAGTGGGTGTACTTACAGGTACACCTCTGCCTTACCCTTCGTGGAAAACAGGCGTGATGTAATGTTTATAAAAATGTTTTATAAAACTAAGCTTATAAGAGTAACTATATGCTGTAGATTCTCTTCCAAGTTGATACATAATTCCAAGATAATAAATAACAATAAATGAAAATGATTGTTGTTATGCAAAACTCGGACTTATCGTAATAACATTGCGTGATTCACACGCGATGATAATAATGTAATAAAAACTTAGTATGACAAAATGTTTTTAAGGTCGAGAATTTAATAAAAATAAACAGAATGCAGAGATAAGAACAGTGTTGTATGAATCTGTATATAGTGTTGCCAATCAATTGCTTTGGAGAATGTAGAGCTTCTTATAGACGGGGGGCGATAACGGAGAACATTACTTAAGTCACTTCAAAGTTTCTAAGTATACCAAGTTACTATGGAAAACGTAAAACTTAAAGATAAAGGCTGAATTGCATGTAACGCACTAAGCCTGCGTAGTGCGTTACATACAATTAAATACGTTTGTACTATTAATTTTATACAAGGTCTTTAAGAAAGAAGGACTTATTTACAAGTTCATTTATAAATAGGTACTTACAGGTGTTATAAAAACAATATATTATGTTGGTATTATTTATTGTATTCTGTCTACAGGAAACAGATGGGCATCATTTGTTAAAAATCTAAAAATTAATTCTAAAAGTCTTGATAACCATTATCATTGCGAATTATAAATAAAATAAATAATATTATTGGTATCACATTTCCCTCACATTTAGTATAATACACGTACACCCTTCGATCTAAAAGCTAATTGAATTTGATCAAACGGTTTGATTATTCAGTCTTCTCTGGGTTAATAATAGCTGCTAGTTTCTTGTCCTCTTGGTGCACTTCCTGGTCATCCCAGCCCCACACGGAGTGGCTGCCGTCGCCGGTCCTCTTCACGCGTTTCTGGATGACGTCAGTGGACACTGTTTTGAGGTCATATGCCCATCCGATAGCGGCCATGGTGTCAATAAAAAGTTTAGTGAGGTTGAGGGAATAGTCGCCGAGCTCAGCGGTCTTGTAGTCCCAGGGGAAAGTGTGATGGTAGTTGTGGAATCCTTCGCCGAGCACCACAAGGGAGACGGGTCTGGTTTCCACGGGGTTGATGTTCTTGTCGTAAGGCTTGGCGCCCCACAGGTGAGCGGCAGAGTTCACCAGCCAGGTCACGTTCAGCACGTACACGTAGCGGAAGATCGAGCATACGAAGTATGCGTTCCACAGAGACTCACCCCACAGGGTGGGGATGTACATCGGCATCGCGAAGCAGACCAGGGGCATGAGGATGATGTAGAATCTGCAAAGAAATAATGATGTTAGTATAAAATAGGGATAATTTGTTTAAAAGGGTAAAATAAATACTTTTTCGAATGGGTAGGCACTTCACCTACCCATTTGACAATGTATTTACGTTCCTAAGGGCGGGTTGTTTCACGTCCTCATGACGCACAAATACAACGTAAACGTCAAAAATGGCGCTAACTATCGTCAAAATAAAAAAAGCGTTGTTTCAAATTACAATTAAAAAATTATGGCTTATGTTGTTTTTGTTGTGATGTATGTTACAGTAATCAACCGTGTTTTGCCCCTTAGGGCCGCTAGGGGCAAAACACGTAGTCAGTAAGTAGGTACTCATAAGTACATTGTTTTAACAACTTAGTGTATTTTTAGACAAGTTCAAGGTTATAGCAGCACGTCAAAATGAAAAAGCTCTTTACTTTGGGTAGTGAAACATCTACACGACTCTGAATGTAGATTATAATATTTCGTGCAATATGTTTCGAACATCTATCGTCGTATTCTATCGCGTGAATACAAATCAAATCTGAACACATGTTGACGAATTATACACACATCATTAAGTAGTTACATAAAATATGAACTTACTTCTTCTGGAAACGCAGAATGGGGTCGTTCTTGAGGTCACTAAGGTCAATGGTGTGTCCCTTTGCCTTGATCTGCGGGTGTTTCCTGACCAGCAGCCAGCCCACGTGGGCGAAGAAGAAGCCTCGTGTCGCATTGTGGGGATCAGCATCAGTTTCCGAGTACTTGTGATGCATCCGATGGTCACGTGCCCAGTCGATTACTGCATCCTAGAAGGAGAGCAAGAAGTTAGAGGAGATCCTTCACTATTGTGTTCTATGAGATTATTTACCTACTTAAGGATGATTTCCACCAAATGGGTCGCATCGCATCGGATCGGAACGGATTTTACAATCTTTAAATTATATTAAATCGTGTACACAGTATTTAAAGTCTATGTAACCAAGCCGCGCACAGCAGCTTGACCGCGGGCGTCTTCCGCGACACACGATCGTAGCCGATATGCTGCGACGTGCGATCGACTCCGTTCGCCTGTCGTCGAATCCGATCGAATCATCATCATCATCGTTCATCATTCTCTTGCCCTTATCCCAAATTATTTAGGGTCGGCGCAACATGTCTTTTTCTTACATACTCCTCTATTAGCCGCCATCTCGACAGTCACCCTCTTTCTAACCATATCAAATGAGTCAAATTTAAAAATTCCAACACGTCAACACGGTAGGAATGAAACTATTTGACTAGGCGCAGAAACGGATACGTTCGCAAGCGGCGGTACGGAGCCGATCGTATGCGTCGACTTCGTTCCGGGATCGGCAGTCGCCGCATCCATTCTTATCCTTTCCGATCCGATGTGATACGAGTCGTTTGGTGGAAATCAGCTTTTAAATTAAGTTAGTGTAGGTACTGAAAGTACTTATACGGTTCGGTTCATTTTTAAGATATATGTACGGAAACCAAAGTTAACCCTAGCAAGGTCTAGTAACGTCTTCTAGGCTGAATATGACGGAAGAGTTAGTGTTGTTGGTGAAGCCCATTGGTATAGGTACCTAAGTATTATATCAACAACTAGCTGCGCCTCGCGGTTTCACCTGCAAAAGTCTCGATCCCGTGAGAGATCCCGGGATAAAAAGTATCCTATGACCTAATCTAGGTCATGGTCTACCCATGAGCCAGATATTATAGGAATCCGTTCAGCTATTTTAGCGTGGAAGTGCAAAAAATAAACATACATTCATCTTTGACAATAAGTGGGCTACTATGTTTGTGGCAAAAAAATTTCAACCTACGAGTCAACAGTCATCATCATCTGCCTAGCCTTTTCCCAACTATCTTGGGAAAAGGCCAATGCCAAGGTGAAAGGGGAATGCCAGTGTTTTACATGGAGCGACTGCCTAACTGACCTCCACAAGCCAGTTACTGGGTAATACGATACCCCTTGGTAAGACTGGTTGTCAGACTTTCGGGCTACTGACGACCCGTAACGACTGTCAAAGATCCACGAATGACAGCCAGGACGCTTAACGTGCTTTCCGAGGCTCGGAGGGGTCTTGATATGTGAAGATGGTCACCCATAAGGGTTATTACTTAGCCACAAGCCCCTACGAGTCAACAGTTTATCTTAATTATTATTATGTCCCATCGCTAGATACTATGAGAATTATTTGTTATTGTACTACATTTTATGCACCTGTTTAATTAATAATTGACTAATCATTGTTTGTTATCTTTGACGCACTTCAATGAGGGATTATATAATCTAATAATCTGTATAATCTCTGTTGCTACTACATACACTGGCCTGCAAAAATAAGTACCTACTACACTTTTAAAATTTCATTTTTTTTCTAAACTATAGAAGTCTGAGATTTAAAATAGAAAAACGTTTTGCAGCAAATTTAATCAGCTTTCTTTGAAACTATTAAACTATACATTAGTAATATTTTTTACTTTACAAAAAGATAAAACAATAAAAATAGCCATTTTTACCTTAGTGTCAAAAAACTCAATTAACGTTTAAAGGTATGTTTTACATGTTATTTCATTTTTAATAACTGGTATTGCCTCCTCAGGCTCTGACTACAGCTTCGAGCCGGCTTGGCATACTAAACACGAGGTTTCGGAGTCGATGTTGGGGAAACAGTGGAAACAATATAACGGTCTTCTCGGGCACCAGTACACCTGGGTCTGCCATTACGCGGTCTCCTCAGATGGTTTCCAGTCTCTTCGTACCTTCGCTTCACCTTTTGGACCGTTCGTAACGTCACACCCACCATTCTTGCAGTACGACGCATACTGATGCCTAGTTCCAGAAAAGTCATGATCCTAGCACATTCTTCAGGTGAAAGATGCATGATAAATAAAATGTATGTGCTGTTGTCTAACTTAGCTTTTGTAACAAGACTCATAGATCAAGAAAACATTTGAAAACAAAAACAGAAACAAAAAAATTAATGGTAAAATTGTAATTCGAAAGGGATTATTTTTGTTTTTAAAGCCTTTTTCAGCCATTTCTTAAAAGAAGGTTCTCAACTATGGAGTTTTTATATACAAAATTAAACTCTTTTTCGAGTTCTTTTTATTTCGAAAGTATATCTTGTGTACTTAAAACTTATTCCAATTTAAAAAGTGTGATACTTAGTTTTGCAGGCCAGTGTAGTTTTACGATAAAGTACCTACTTAGTTATAAATATAGTATCTAACACACGTGCGGGATTAGATATCAATCAACAGCTCATCGCAGCCCACAGCTGCAGATTAATTATATTTTGATTTAATCGTCTACTTACTATTTTGGTTTGGCATTTCTTAAAGCCAAATAAAAAGGCATTCTACCATTTTATAATAGAGTTAACCTAAAAAATCATGTTAAAGTATTTCAAAACCGAAATAAGATTCTATCATTCAAGTGTCAATATTTTTCTACCATTCAACGTAATTTATTAAATAGCTTCATTAGTTTCTCTCACGCTATTATCGTGCATGTTTAATATAATATATTCCATAACTGTTATGTATGGCAAATTACTGTAGATAAAACAATGTTTATTATTGAAATCGATCACGCACCTACTGTTGGTAACTTAATTACAGTCAAAGGGTAATCGACGATACTAGTGTTAAAAGGTGATGCTGATAATGACAGTTTCTCACGCGTGTTAAACACATGCATGCTTTCGTATCAAAAGCAGCTTTTGTTCACGTGGTGAAGGTATGAGCTCGTTTTTATTTTTATGTTCAAAATATCACAACGTTTTTTTACCCCTTTTTTGAGCACAGGTTAACTCTTTGGAGTGAAGATATTTTCTAATCACAAAGATAGATTCACCTGATAAATCTGCCATAATCGTTTTAGGCGTAATAACTACTAATCTATAAATTCTGGGTACCGGATCGTGAAAAATGGGTTATGAAAGTCTAAAATAAATATTATCCGGGCTTCCTATGTCATTCTATCTTTAGATCTAAATCGTTATTGCTGAAGGTGACTTTAAATATCATTCAAGTACTTTTCCCCACTTTTTATAATGTGACGTCACAACTACGTAGGACGTTATCATTTACGCACATATTTAGTATGCGTTTTAACCTTTATGAACTTTATGCTTGGCGCACGTGCTTAGTCGGGTTATTCCAAGGCACATGTCTTTTCATGAGACCTGTGTCGTTTCTTGGCCCTCTACTTTTGAAGTTAAACAACTTCAGGAAATTATGCCCTGCTTAAAATTCAGTTATGGAAATCAAACATTGTTTACACAAATTCTTTTGTTATTGTTAATCTTTAATCTTTCATAAATTAGTTGATTTTTATCTTTCTAATTAGCATGGACCTAATTAATTACCTAATTGGCTACCTCTGTGGTTTTTCTTATTTATCCAGATACCTACATATATATCTAAGGGCTGATTTTTACAACGCCAGATAACTATAACCGAGGAATAATCTTGAATTTTTGACAGTTTTTCCATACAAAATATGTCAGACGTCAATTTTATTTTACGAATAAAAATTATCTGTCGGTTGAAAAATCAGCCCTAAATGGAATATTGTGTCAATGTAGTCGTAACATACCTTACTTTATCACCTTTATTTAATTAACAACATTACATCACGCCTGTATTCCCCGAAGGGTTAGGCAGAGGTGTACCTATTAGTACACCCAAATTTCGCTAGTTATGTTTAAGTCCCATGTAATAGGAGGCGAGCCTGTTGTCATTAACCTGGCACTAATCCAGATTCCGGGCTGCTATTGAGAAATTCCAGATGGAAAAACCCAATAACACTTTGCCCGACCCAGGAATCGAACCCAGTACCTCATGCTCAGCAGATCGCTTGCGAACACTAGAGCAACGAGGCAGTCGAGGAATAAACATTTATGACAAAAAGCAACAAGATTATTGACTAATATTTTGGATGCTTTCGTGTATTAGTTAAGTATTTTCTTCAGATAAACTTACTTGGAAGGCCAAGGTGTTGAAGAGAGTAAGCAGAATCCTGAGTGGCAGACGCGCTTTGTATGACTTGTGAGCCCATAGCCTGTGCGCACCGGCGGTAATGCCCAGGCCTGAGCATATGTACAGGAAAACAGCTGGAAATAAACAAACAACATTCATTAATAAATGGTTACAAAACAGAGTTCCCATAGAAAAAGAGACCAGCAAGAATAGGCTTATGCTTCCAGTGGGTATCAAAGATAGCTACTAGGGTGTCAAGAGAATGGGAAACGGGGATCTTATAGGACAATTTTAAAGGGCAATTCAGCAATATTACGAATTTAAATTACTTAGGGCTGACTTTTTCGACGGCAGATAACTTTATCGGAGGACTAATTTTGAATTTTTGACAGTTCTTCCGTACAAAAACTGTCAGACGTCAATTTTATTCCACGAATAAAAAAATTCTGTCGTTTGAAAAATCAGCCCTTAGAATAGTGTATTTGAACATGATATTCTCTACTTTGTGAATAGATTTTCTTATTTAAACCAAAAATTGAGCCGCTGTACACACATCAGCAGAATCTAGGGATACCTTAATCCATATTATTTACGAATTTATAATTTTAAAATCTTTTTAGTTTCCATAAAAAGTTTATACCTATACAGATTGAAAACTCTTTTATTCTATTTTCAAAATATAAAAATGTAAATAAAAAAAAAAACAAAATACGGCGGCAAAATTGATAATAATCCGTTACGTTAAGGAAAATTAAAATTATATTATTAATATTAATTAATGAAAAGGGATTAGAATCTTTTCTTTTTTAATTTAAAGTGCCGTGTGAGCTCAAAGAGTCATGTCACGTCGTCATTTGAGTCGAGATGAAATGTTACGAGCCGTGGGCATGTTAGAAAATGGTGCTATTTAACGCGTCGTTGCTTAGGCCCTACACACCAGCCAAAAGGTGATATCAAGATTGTGGTCACGTTATCGCAGTACTGGGGATGTGGCTGAACTGCACACGGGTAGATATCGTGTTACTAGGCAGAGATAGGATCGATTTCTCCAAATGACCGCCAGAAGACAACCCAATATCACAGCGATGGAACTAGTACAAAAGTTCCAGGAGGACCACCAGCTGCTGGTAAGCGACCAAACCATGCGAAGGAGGTTGCATGAAGTCGGTCTTCATGCTCGAAGACCGCTACGTGTTCCAGCATTGCGACGCCGACGTGGCAATCGCGGTCGGTGGCTTTTATGGGCTCGGGAGCATTTACCATGGAGTGACGAACAATGGTCTTTGGTGCTGTTCACCGATGAGTCCCGGTTTGGGTTTTATCCGGATTCACGAAGAACACGCGTTTGGAGAATTCCAGGGAGAGTTAGTCGTCTACGGCACCCTTAGGAGGTCCACTCATACCAAGGCGGGACAATCATGGTGTGGGCAGGAATTCGTCTTGGCGGACGAACCCAGCTCGTTTGTATCCAAGGCAGCATGACTGCACTAAAATACCACGAAGAGGTAGTAGAGCCTGTTATTGTCCCACACAGAATCCAGGAATTTCTACTCATGCACGATAATGCTCCTTCCCATATGGCGCGGCTGATGTCGGCCGCTTTCTGAGACCACGATATTCAAGTTATGGATTGGCCTGCATAGTCGCCCGACTTAAATCCTATCGAGCATGCCTGGGACGTGTTACAACGAAAAGCTTTGAGAGATTTCCCGCCAAATTTGACGACGGAACAACAACTTTACGAACATTTGCAAAGAAGATGGGACCTCATAACGCAGGAAGACATTGACATTTAATTTTAAGTATGAACAATCGATGTCGATGTGTAATTATTAATTAATGTAAGAGGTGGCAACACTGATTGTTAATAAATAGATTTTATAAGATTTTTTCAATTTTAATTAAAATTAATAGTTTTATAAGAAGAAATGAAGTTTTTTATCATACGAATTTTCTAAGGCAATTAAAAAAAATAACATTTGTATAAAAAATCACGAAATGTTTTTTATTTTTTATTAAAGACCTTAAAATAACCTATCAATCTTCCGTTTACTATATCAGAAAATTCTTCATAGATTTTTAGATATTTGATGAAATATAAAATATCCCTAGATTCTGTTGATGATAATTTACTAGGAATGTATTTGTTGCTATCCGCAGTAATGTACAGAGAACAATTTAATTACTTTAGTGACAGTGATTCCCTGAAACTGTAATTTTGTTTCGAGTGTATCATTAATTTGTAAATTATATATAATTCGACACGTGTTCAGGAATTTAATTCAGACAAGTGTTTTTACGACGAATTTGTTTGGGCCAATTAATTGGTAATACGAGTATTACTAGGTTCCTAAAGTACCTATTCCCAAATTCCAAGTATGGCAATTGGAAAATGTTTCTCCTATTTGTTCATAGTCACAGTCAATATATTATAAAGTAATTAAAAAAACAAAATGAAGTACCTACCTAGATCTGTTGGGGTTTTTTTTTTCTCATTTTATGGTGTTTTTTAATTTTTTTAAAATTATAACCCTACCTAATAATTCACACCAACATCACTCTAATTGCGTAACACACTTTCAATCACAATCCGAGAGTTTTGAAGGTATTACTAATTCATTAATTCAAAGATTTGATAAATTCGTCTGCTCAACAACGTAAATAACGCAATGGACGTGGGTAAACTGTCAAAAGGAAACCCATTGCTATCAATTGTTATTTTATGTGTGTGACGCTCTTGCGTCACACATAAAATGACAATTGATCGCAAACTTGTACGGAATTGACCTGCAAGTCAATTCCGTACAATTTTAAAAACAAAGCAAGCATCAAGTGCATCTCAATGACAATCTATGTCCAAAACTTATGAAATTAGAGGTATCCTGTTCACGTAAGAGACAAACAGGGGGTCTACTCCGAAGTGGTATCGGCCGAATGTTCGGTCGTTTCCTGCTACGAAGTTACTATTAGGTTCGGTCGGTCCCGATCCTACACTCCTACACTCTTTCTAATATTGACTATGGTCCCGACCCAACTGAGCCGATCCGTTTTTTCGCATTTTTCAATAATATTCGGTTCTGCCATGTTTCGGTCCGATCCGATCATTCGCACTTTGCACTTCGTAGTAGATTCCCAGGACCCCTCTTTACTCTACGATAGATCCGAGTGCCTCATAGTCAAGGGATTTGCTATCAATCGCCTCTTCGACCCCAAGGGTCAGATTACCGCTATAGTTAGCTGATTGAGAGTATTAAAACTGAGATTAGAATGCCACCTTTCCTAAAAAGACAGTAATTTCCCCTGTAATCTTTATACCGGCATAATAACAACAGTAAGATAAAATAATTCAAACACACGTGCTGTAATCGTTCTTACAAGTGGAATATTATTTACAATTTTTCGAGACACGATATTTGATACCTTGTAGGATCACTCTAATATTATAAAAGCGTACGTTTGTGAGTGAATGTGTGTGTGTTTGTATGTTTGTTACTTCTTCACGCTCAAACGGCGCTGCACTTGATTAAATTTGGTATGGACGTAGCTGACACCCTGGATTAACACATAGGATACTTTTGTCCCGATATTTCCACGGGATCGAAACTTATGCGGGTGAAACCGCGGGGCGCAGCTAGTATGTTAATAAATGTAAAATTATGTGCACAGAATTTAAAACAAATCTAATTAACGCCAATATTAATTATGCTTTGCAGCCACCGTAACATTAAGTATTTTATAAATCGCATATAGAAAAACCAGTCTATTAAAGAACTTAAACCTTGAAAATACGAATAGCTAAGCGAGTTTAGATTCGCTTAAATGAATTGACGTCAAAAGGTTCAATTTTAAAATAATGTGTGTGTGTGTGTGTAAAGTTAAGAGAACGCGGAAAACATTGTCAGTTAAATATTTATTTATTATTTATATATTTATGCATTCCAAACATTCAAATATCCTTACAGGCTAGACCCAATGCGATATTGTAGTACACTTAAAAATTAATTATTTCCAGTGCTTGTACCATAACAAATTATATAGGTAGCTATTCTTTCAAATTCACCCAAAGCGCAATAGAATATGTCTACGTCATCAGCATTGAGGTATATAATTACCAGCAGATTGTTGTCGAGTCGAAAAAAGAAAGGGAGGTCTTTGCCCTGCAGCGGGCCAACAGACATAAACAAACATCGTACTACCACCCAAGAGCAAGGACAAATAAAGTAAATTTCTCAAAAAAAAAAAAGGCTTACCAAAAATACTCGTCAGCCACATCGCTTTTGTAAGGAATAGATAGGCACCATACACTCCTCCTATGTGGAGCAATCCCATGAGGATGACGTTTCTCCATACTATCTTCCACACCCTTTTCTCGGCCGAAGGTGGTACGATGACTGGTGCGGCATCTGTGTCCTCATTCACAGCATCTGTTTCGTAGAGGACCCAGGAGCCACCAGTTTGCCCTTGAGGAGGCATTTTATCTGCAAAAAAAATAAAGAATATTTATAAAAGTTGTTTTAAATATAAATGTTTTTTAATTGACTGCGTATTTTCTTTTGTTTTCAATGACACCATGAAAATGGGATCAAAACATTAACCACCAGATAAATTACTATTATATTCAGCTCTCACCATTCATTTTAAATCGATAAAGCTAATTAACTGCTAACTAGACCACAGGCCACACAATTTTACACAGCAGAAATAAACGTCAATCGGTATTTCCACAGCACATTGGAATTTATTAATGAAAGTGCTTCATATTTGTGCATAAATTCAATTACGTTATCTTTTAATAGGTACTTAAGTAATCTTAACCTCAGATAAGATTTAGATACTTTAATTTCAGACTGTCACAATATTTTAAATAGTGCAAGTATAAAGTGGAAACTTTACAGTACCGAAAGTTTGGAAGTTATGTACAGCCAAGATTCGATACCGGGATCCAAGAGATTCGTGCAAGATAAAAGTGTGCCAAATCCGACCAGTCAAGTTGGTAATATAATGCGGCTACACAAGTTTTAGCTTTTATTCTTTGGTTAACTTACGAGTGTATGCGGATTAGGTATTCGCAGCATTTAAGACGTCTGGGGTGGATGGGTAAACTTTATCAAGTGCACTGTGGTGCATAGCGTCTGATGTATTTATGGGTCTCCTGCCAAGTTGCGTTACTTATCTATCACGTTTCAAAATATTGTTACTTTCCTTAATATTTGAAATAATTACGTTAAGTCCTGAAACACGTGTTGTGGCTACGTTTTAAATGACAGGGTAAGGAGCAAACTGCCCCCGAGTGTCTGATTTTACCGTTTATACTTTAACGCAGATACTGCAACGATGGGCCTTTTAAAAGACTCAAAAACGAATACGTAGGTACGACCATGCATACAACCCCTATATTACGACGGGCCTTTTAGAAGGTTACCTTTTCCTGGCTTTCATGGAAAAAAAAAAAAACAGTAACATCTGGGTAGGCGCATAAAGACCTCAAAACACCACCATAGGCCTCTTCAGAGTTGCTCTACGTGACTTAATTTTTGAAAGATTAAAGTAATTATGATGGATTATGTACTATATTCAATATAAACACATATAAATTATATTTTTAAATATTAAAATATAAAAAAGTGTATTAATTTTGTGTTATGCCATAAACGCATTTTTCTTTCTTTCCTTCTAGATATATTTAGTTTGATTCAAGTATTATTAAAAAATTCTATAAAATTTATTATTTCTGAATTTGTGCAGCGATGTCGCAAATACAGCTTGTTACCTCCTGTACCTAATGAACCCAGGTCACATACGAGTATTATCACGACGTAACGAAAGATAATTAACAACAAAAACAATTAACACTAATCCTCCAGCGATAACAAAATTTGTTATCACATAAAAATAATGATTTTCATTTTCAATCTGAGAATATAATTTGCATGTCCTAGAACTAAAAATTCAAAGAAAACATCTTTCAACCCGCACTAGGCCCGCGTGGTAGATTACAGCCCACTCCCTCTCGGAGAGGAGGCCTGTGTCCCAGCAGTGGGAACATTATAGGCAGATTGTGCTTATAATTTGCATGTGTACATGTTTTTCTAACGCATTTATGAAGCAGTTGAGATTGAACCAATAGTTTGATAAAGGAAAAAAATAGGTTGAAAATCTTCTCTTTCGGGTCGGGGATACGGTTAGTTTAGAATAAAAGTGACTGCATAGTCACTTTCATAATTTTTAACGGACAAATTTCGAAGAATGCAAAAGCGCTGAAAATGGATCCGGTGGCGTCAGATGCGTTTTATTTTAACACGTCACGTACTGAACGTTTTAAAGTTCACTTTGTAAAGTTATAGCACATTCAGCATCAATTTTTCGTAGTAAAGGTAGGTAATATGGGGATTATGGCGGACATGCAAAGTAAAAAATTCTCTTTGAACAAACACTTTCCCCCTTTATTCATAAACGATGCTTAAAGTTAAGTAGTGATTAGCGACTGTTTATCCATACATTTTTGACGTTTAAACGTCACTTAACTTTAAACATAATTTACAAATAAACCCCTTATTCTTTATTAAGTATCTAATCTATTCTTAAAGCAGCGTCAAGAGTAATACAAACATTAGGTTTAGCTTTACAGGAGATCTTATAAAATTTTACGATAGCTATCCAGTGAGAAAAGAGTCTCAAACTGTGGTAACCAAAAATTCCAAGACATGTGACATCCATTAACCCGCATTGGGTCCACGTGGTGGAAAACAGTCCACTTCCTCCTGTAGGCCTCCTGAGGCCGGTCTCCCAGCAGTGGGAACATTATAGAGTGATTATGCTAACCAGCGAGAACTTCTTTAAATTTGGACACGTTTTTGACACGAATATTTTACCACAGTGATTTTTTTTAAAACAAGAAAGGTAATCTAGATAAACTTTAAGTAAGGTAGGTAGGTAAGTCTCACGACGGAGCCACCGTCTAACTCCTACCCTCACAATTGCAAGGCTAGCGAGAAACGTCGAGAAGAATAACTGAAAGCCAGTTGAAACTGAAGCAGACGAGGCTACGTATGCAAATACCTTATTGAATGTACGTAATTTCGTATCTACAGGGGAATGGAAAACACCAGAGGGGCAATTCTCGTAATTTTAAGACCGTTCACAGTTTGATCTCAGTCTCTATCTGTCAAAAAATAGTTCTAATTTTCCTACATTTTGACAAGTTTTTGACATTTGTTTGTCGCTGAGATGAGACTGCCACTTGATTTTGAACGTTTTCAATTACGAGAATGACCTTCTGAAGTGTGTCTCTTGTATTTATTGGTACCGACTGCCTCATTATTTTTAAGAATACCTACTACATTTTTAGATCATTTTCTTTTTATTTGTATGTGTTACACTACTTTTTTACATTAAAAGTTGAGCTTTCTTTGCTTAACCTTTTTGGGGATTACAGGCGTGATGCTATGTTACATTGTTGGTTTTTCCTTTTCGATTACTCTGTTGTGGAACTAAAAATAAATTGTTGAACGGAAATCGAAAAAACGGTGCTATTCGACTTTCAAGACGTTAACATCTAAGGTATGATTCTGATTAATTATTGTCGATCTATTGTTGATGATGATGTATATTGTATATTTATATTATATTTATGAATAACGTAATGTTATTATTATGATTGGTGTATTTAAAATACGGGTCATAATAACTTGTTTATTAATTATGGTTGGTATAGAGTAACGTAACGTTGTGTTATATACACTACTACGATAGTCAGTTGTTATACTACAAAGATAAATATAATGTTATTCTGAATTGAATCCTGTTGTTTATATTATCCCTTATTTATTACCTAATAAGTAACGAAGATTAAATATCATTGTTAAACATCTTATTACATATATACACAAAATCTAAATAAAAAGCGAAAACGTTGGTTCTTGATGCAAAAACGGAGAAGACAAAAAATTCCGTAGGTGACGTAAAACCAACAACCCATTTCAAAAATATTAGGTAAGTATATTCGTTTATCTCATAGGTATTCGTTTTTTCTATGGGAATAACGAAAACAATACAATTGTTGCTATTAGATGCTGTTTCACGGATGATCATAGTGAATCATTTACCTATAATTACGTAGTTTTCTATCGCTGATATGCCAGCAGATTTTTCTTGATGTCTGTTGCGAACTTCCAAGATGATGCAAACTTTTTAGTATATTTTTTAATTTTTTTTTTGAAATGTTAAAAAATTGTGTTTTGTTTTGTTTTGTCATTTTTTCTATTTGTCCGTCCACTACAATCCTTTTATCAACTGAGCTTTAGTCTAATTTCAGTACACCAACCACACACATACATACAGTTCATTTCCATCACTTACAACGTCTGTGAATTGAGATGCGCAGGTTTATAATTTATTCGTAACTCTTCAATTGTTACTGACATATTCAACAAAGAACGTATTAAACTTCAGTATAAACCGAAATAAACTGCTGCATACATACGATGTTTTGTTTCCAATAGCCACTAAAATGAAACAAACAAAGAATAGTGCTGCATCTTCGAGCTGTGGCTTTGTTCTTACTTTACAGTGCCTCGGTATACTTTCAGAGTTTCAGTTTAATGTTTCACTTAAAAGTATATTCAATTCACAAAGTTCAGTCAGGACCTTACGTTTTCAAGTTAGATGTCGCATATCTTCGTTTTTTTTGGTTCTAAGACATGCCGATTTCCTCACGATGTTTTCCTTCACCGTTTTGAGAGCAGTGGTGATGAAATAAATTACACAAAGTAAAACGCCTGCCCGGGTTCGAAACCACGACCTACATACAACTCGTTAGTCGGGGTCGCTACCACTGGGCCACGACTGCTCCTCTTGCTCCTGCAAGTAGGTTTTACAGAACAGTTTTTCAGGAAAGGACACCTTATGATATACATTAGTACTGTTAATTTATGTATTAAAGTCTTTTAAAGTTATCTTTATACTTATGTTTTTTAAATAATTATGAAATTTCGATCTAAAAAGCAAATTGCGGCACGTGATATGTGCCGCGTTTGTGCCTCTCTCGATAAGCCCAGTTAAGTCTTCAGCTCAACATCCAATCACACGTGAAGCCGCGTTTACAGTACAGTAAATGGTTTAGTGCGTCTGTACTCAACCATTACAGTCCCTTCCGACGGGAACGATAACGTTATGTTTTGATAACAATAGGTATTTACAAAAGATGACGATATCAGCTCCTCCAATTCACGCGCTATTTGTTTTATTTTTAGAATTTCCATCGACAACAAAACAACCCGTAACGACTGTCAAAGATCCAAGCATGACAGCCGGTGCAACGGCTTAACGTGCTTTCCGAGCCACGGAGGAGTCTCGGTATATAAAGATAGTCAACCATCCACGGACCGACCGTGGCAAGCGTAGCTTAACCTGATCGATTGACCCGTGCGGCTGTTATTGTGCTACGTATACCCTACTGTACTAAATTGATTTGAATAATCGTTAGCATTCAACTGCAGTTTCGATCGGTCGGCTTGTACCTTAGCTTAAGTGCAACCAAAGTGAACGAGGCCACAGCTCCCTTCTGGTATTACGCCACGAAGTTGTTTAGGCAAACATAATAATAACTAAGACCAAAATAATGTAAGACATAAGCAGCTTTAACTCTACTCTGTCACAATCTCGAAAGACAGGCGAACTTGTTGGAAAACTCGGAAATATATACCCATATATGAAATACTTAAAACACTTTACAACAAGTGGAAACTATTACTTTTGTTGTAAATCTACTATTCAAATTAATCGTAACAATGAGAAATTGAATGTTAGGTGATCCTAGTAATGGGATTTTCACCAAAAAAAAATATGCCATTTTGCACATTTATTCTAATAGATCTAATAATTCATTACAAAATTGTAATACCAATATGATAATAAATGCAATAGTGGCACGTGTGTTTTAGTTTGTCCTTCATTTACGCAAAATAGTTTTTAAAAATAAATTATAAGGAGTTATTTTGTCGACCGGAGAATGACATAATATGCTACTTACATCCCGGAAAAATGAAACTTTTCTCAGTGGCTTTCCCACGGGAGAAAGCTTGGGGAAAATGCTAGTTACAATAATAAACTTAGCCAATGTTAATTCAGTGCCTGTGGATATTTTGGCGGGCTAGACTGATTAATAATAATACATTAATACTATGTAAAACCTCAACCAATTCAACAAAAGAGATAAGTATGCAGGGTCGTCAGATATAGTTGAAGTTTAGTAAGAAACCGATGGATGTTTTCGAATGAAATTTTATTTTGATAAATTAACTGTTTGTTTTCTATTAATTAAATAAAATTTTCTCCTAAAACATCAATCCGTTTCTTACTAAACTTCAACTATATCCGACGACCCTGCCTAGGTACTTATCTCTTTTGTTGACATGACCGTTTGATGAGACATGACATCACACTCTTACAATCTTTTGCATAATATTTAAAAACAACACTTCACGACGATATCTGATGATGCGCACGCTATCATAACATATTATGTACCTAATGTATGTATAAATAAAGTACTATTTTATGCGACGCACTAAGTTCTTTTTTGTAACACAAATAAATTATTTCACTATATTATTTCTTTTAATAGCATCACTACCAGTACCCAAGGTTTATAAGTATCTAGTTATTAAGTTTTCATAAACCAATGAACCAAGCTATTTTCTGTTGTTTCGCACTAATTCTGTTGCTAAAACGGGTTTCGCCGAAGGGCACGTACTTTTTAATTGGAATCCATAATATTAGATTAATGTATTTATTCACGTAAGATATGTAAATTAGGTATTGTATGCAGATTTATCGTGTTTTAATTGATTTGTTTAAGAATAAAATAGATTATTTTTATTTGCTATAAAACATGGTACAATAAAGATTTAATCATTCCTATTAAAATATAGATATAGATAATAGAATATAGATATTCAATGATAGAATATGTATAGCCGTTGATTAGAAATAGATCTGTACGTAATTGTTTATTTAACTCAATTACCTATAATTTTTTTATGTCCTTTGATTATTTCCCCTCTTTTTAATATACTTGAACGTATTGTTAGTATTATTTTAAGACTGTAAGCTTTTTAAATTATGTAAATAGGTACAATAATAAAATAAAATTGAAATCATTATATATAATTGGATTATTTAAATTATTTTCCAATCAAAAACTAAATTAAATAAAAATGTTGTTGTGATGTGGCGATTTTTACATAAGTAAACTATACCCAAATACATAATTATCTTCAAAATAATAACAAAAGAAATAAAAACAAAATAATAAAAAGCAAATTGCGACACTTGTCACTTGACGTGAATCGAATAGTCAGCAATCTATCATTATAGTAAGATTAGCATTATTTGATAACAATATTTACAAACGATGACGGTATCTGCTCCTTCCAATCCACAGGTTATTTGCTTTATTTTTGGATTTCCATAAATAACAAGCCTCCACAATAAGATATACGAACATATTGTTGGTGTAAAATTAATATCTTATATTGTACATATAGCAAGCTTTTTCTGATTGAAAATGGCGATTGTCAAGGTATGATCATAAGGTAATGGCATTTTTGTTATTTGTTACTAATCCATAAAAAAAAAAAATAAGAGATTTTCATTGGTTACCTATGGTATAGTTAAATTCAAATTTTATTTGTTTCAAATTGACGTTATTTCAAGTTAAACAAATATCAACTTTATGTTAATAACAATTAAGTTGATTTCAGAGTGAATAGCACTATTGAAAAAGTTATAAAAATGTTTGAAGTTGTAGCGTAAACTTAACTTTATTATGTAGGAATTAAAGGCTTTTCCATAAACTCATGTTTACATTTTTGGCGAATATGTCGCGATTCAAATTTACATGGGTCCTCCGCACTTTTTATATGCTCAGAACTTCTTAATAAATCACTGCCAAGTGATGGTGTTTTAAGTCATAATTAGGTACCTAAAATTACGTATTTTAATTTTAGATGTTAAGACAACGTCATGTATTTATTGATTATTATAAGCGAACGGGTCGATTCTGTGAGACAATGCTTTCATTGAATTTCATGAAATCGCCCTCAAGTTCTAAAATTAGGATACCTAAAATAGATAGGGTACATAAATGTTTGGCTTACTTTTTAAACCTATAATGTAAATTCGTGTTAAAAGTTTTAACTTTCATGAATTTTATTCCTCCAAATAAACTCTATTCAGTCAAATGGAACTCATTGTAGAATTATTCGCTCTCATATTGCGAATTGTATTTTGATTCGTAGAGTCAGCCTAGCGCTATTCATGTGTATGTTATTAGACCGCGGTGACGACTGCGCGGGAGTGGCGTGATCCGTCTGATGCGATCACAATCGCGCCGAGATCGCAAGATAGAGCGCGCTTTGTGTGCGATGAAAGGTGACAGTTCGCGATCTCACGACGCGTAACAGATGAGTCCTTTATATTAGTAACCTTTTATTATCGGGCGACATTACCGCATCGACACGTAAACAACTACTTTTTTTATTAGTAAATAAGCAGTTACGTATATAGTTGTTCACACATACACACACATACACGTGCATTTTCACACCAAGCCACCTATTTTCTTGAGCCTTGTAGGTACAACAAATTTGTGTTTGTTCCTAGTATTTATATCATGGATAGCACTGTATTTATTAAACAATTTTATATTTTTATGGGCATATAAAAGATTTTCATGAATATACTGAGAAGGCACAGTCATAACATTAATCTCTTTAAATTTGTCTCTGAGCGAGTGTCTTTGACTTAATTTATAAATTGATCGAACAGCTCGCTTCTGCAAAACAAAGATAGTCTGAATATCAGCGGCATTTCCTCACAATAGAATACCATACGACATTACACTATGAAAATAGCTGAAGTACACTAAACGGGCTGTCTCTATATCAGTTAAATAACGATTTTTTTAACAGCGTATGCTGCGTAAATTAGCTTTTTTGACAATTTATCGATATGTGGACCCCACTGAAGCTTAGCATCCAAAGTTTGACGGCACGGTTGGTGCAGTGGTTAAGCGATTGACTGCTGCGCTGCGTGTCGCGGGTTCGATTCCCGCACGGAACAAATATTTGTATGACCTATAAGTAGTTGTTCCGGGTCTGGCTGTTTGTGTATGTGAGTTTAAATGTTTGTAAACGCACCCACGATACAGGAGAAATTCCTAGTGTGGGGCAACGTTTTTAAAAAAAGAAAAGAAAGAAAAGTTATGCCCAAGAATACTGTGCTGTCTTCAGGATTCAATTCTTCGCCCTTTATCAACACATTAGTTTTCACCTGCCTAACGTGAGGTAGCGTAAACTTAATGCATTTGGTTTTTTTCTAAGTTATTAACATGGAACCAGTGGACTACTTTATAGATCGCGCTATTTACATCGTCAGTAACCTGCTGCTCACGTTTAAGTTTAAACAAAAGTGAAGTGTCATCTGCAAACAACACTATATCATGATTATCCTTTATGAGGTACGGCAAGTCATTTATTTAAATAAGAAACAAGAATTGAGCCCTGTGGGACTCCCATTGTTACTATAGATCCGAGAGATCTTTTTCCATTAGTGTCAACGCTCTGAATCCTCTTACTCAAGTATGAAGTAAGAAGATCCAGAGCAGTGTTCCGGATTCCGTAGTGGCGGAGTTTCCTGATTAACGTTTCGTGAAGAACGCAATCGAATGCCTTGGACAAATTACAAAAGATCCCCAAGGCATCGCATTCATCTTCCCATGCATAAATATGTCCTAAAAGTTCAATACACATCAGTAGTTGAACGACCCCTTGTAAAACCGAACTGTTTGCTATGTAATAATTTGTGTCTATTAAAACCTCTGAGTTTGTTTCGGCCTTTCTTCTCAGACTAGTCAGATAGGAAACGCCGACCTCATCTAGTTTTAAAATATGATTGACGCGTAAAAGTGTTTGTACAAACCTACTTCCAAAATAAAATCTTTTATCATTATTTACTAATATTATAAACGTGAAAGTTTAAATGGATGGATGTTTGTTTGTTACTCTTTCACGCAAAAACTACTGAACGGATTTGGATGAAATTTGGCATACAGATGACCAGGATTAACATATAAGATACTTTTTGTCCCGATCTTCCCACGGGATCGAAACTTATGCGGGTGAAACCGCGCAGCTAGTAAATTAAAAATCTTGGACTTGACGACACGGTTGGTACAGTGGCTGAGCGGTCGACTGCTGCGCTGCGTGTCGCGGGTTCGATTCCCGCACGGAACAAATATTGGTATTGCCTACAGGTAGTTGTTGGTCTGGCTGTTTGTGTATTTATTTAATTATTTTTCCATTTATGTACACACATATATAAACAGACAAGAAAAAACAGAACAGAAAAAATAGGTACAGAGGTGATGCTTATTTCATAAGAAATCTCTTCCAGCACACCCGAGACAGGACAATAGATACAGATATGTAAACAGCGTGTGAAATAGTAAAGGAGACAAAAATAATACATGAAACCAAAAACAATTCACTTAAAAAACTAAACAAAAATGACGAGAATATACTAACATACATACAAATAAACATACATAAGATACTTCTAAAATAAATATCAATAGAATGATAATAATTATATCATCCTCAAAATAATAAATACATACACAACTATGACGAAGTGGACACATAGTCTTTTACTCTTCTTTTATAAACTACAGCAGTTTGTGTGTATGTGAGTTTAAATGTTTGTAAACGCACTCACGATTAATTCCCAGTGTGGGGCAACGTTTTTTTTTAAAAAAAAGTATAATAATTATTTAATCCTAACTAATATTACAAATACGACAGTAAGTTTGTTTGTTTGTTACCTTTCACGCCTAATCCACTGATCCGATCATCATGAAATTTTGCATATACGTTGTCAGGGGTATAGGAAAGGACATAGGGTACCTTTCATCCAGAAAATAAAACTGTTCCCGAGGAAAACAACAATAACTTTCGACGATTACAATTGCTTTAAAACGCTAGAGGCGCTACGTGTCTTTCGAATAATTATTGAAATATGACACGACTTTCTGAGCAGTATTGCAACAAAAAGTGCTAGGCTTGTATGAATTCACGATAGTATTTCAATAATTAGTATTAGGCTTTTAATATTATTTAGATGAAATTTGGCACACAGATAGTTTATTATAACCTGGATTAACACATCGGATACTTTTTATCCCAGTAATACATTTCTGTGGGATAATTTCCAACCTCCATGCGGATGAAGCCGCGGGCAAAAGCTAGTAAACTTATATATGGGACTAGCTGTACCCGCAACTATGTTCATGTGCATGTCGGAATACAAATTGAATTTTATGGGTTTTCATTTTTACACGCGGAACCCTATTTTTTTTCCTAAATTAAAAGTTGCCTAAGTTACTCCTTATAACATCAGCTTTCTACTAAAATCGGATTAGCCGTTTCTGAGATTAGCCGGAGAAAACAAACAGATAGACAGATAGACACAAAAAATTAAAAAAAAAATGTTTTTCGTTAATATAAGTACCATATATACTTTCATTATGTATTTAGTAAAAAGCTGTTATTTTGACATTAAAAACAGACACTTAACTTTTATTTATTTGTATTGATAGATATAGATTTTGGATCCCGTAAAAAGTTGATCACGAATAAGGCAATCAAGAATAAACTCTGCACACACATCCTGGGAGGTTACCGGATCGTATGTTCTTGTCTTCTGTCAGTCGGTATTATTTAAAAGAAATTATGTTCGGGTATGTTTATAGAGATGATAATACCCGCCTAATATTTTTATCTCTCATCAAATGATTTTGTCTTCAATTTTTCTGTAATTTTTCGACACACCGATAGTATGAAAAATTATGTAATAACTTTGAATAAATGTTAATCCAGTACAGTAACAGGCTCTAAAACTTTGAAACGATTTTAAAACTGTAATTTTTCGTAACCTCACTCTTTGTGTATTGGCCTAAACACTGTGGAAAATTATTTAAATTCTGGTGCAATTTTCAATATTCTTCTTTCTTTCTTTCTTTTCTTTCTTTTTTTAAAAACGTTGCCCCACACTAGGAATTTCTCCTGTATCGTGGGTGCGTTTACAAACATTTAAACTCACATACACAAACAGCCAGACCCGGAACAACTACCTGTAGGCAATACAAATATTTGTTCCGTGCGGGAATCGAACCCACGACACGCAGCGCAGCAGTCGATCGCTCAGCCACTGCGCCATCCGTGTCGTCGATATTAATCAGAATAATTAATATTATGCTTTCACCAAATAACGAATTAAAATAAAAGTTATAATATTTAGATAGATAGATAGATAGATAGATAGATAGAATACTCTTTATTGCACAGCTTTAGCTTTTTTTTTTTGCTTTATTTCTCTTTATTTTTCTTCTCTTTATTACTATTTTTTTTTTTAATATTTAAGTAAACAGTTTTTATAACATGCTGTTTTGTCATTAGATAAACCACAATAAATTACTTACTACCTTGAAAAATACCGGTGTTTAGTTACTACTGTTTTAATTTACACATTTTTAATATGCACGTAAATGCATTTGCACATAGATTGCTGAATAGGTTAACCTTATAGGAATTGATTGGAATAGTTTCTCTAAATTAACCTGTTATAAGAAATACCTAATAAAAATAATGATTAATTAACTGGGCAATTCATTTATTATTAAAATAAAAGCTTGCAGTTGCGAATTATTCACTATTATAATAAAAAGGTATTAGTTTTTCTTTTTAAAATCACTCAAAATAAGATTTGATGGACAGATACAGGACGCATAGGACAGATTGATATTACTGTTTAAAAAATGTAGGTATACGTTCTCTAAAAACCTAACGTGAATATATTACATTACTAAGACCACTTGAAATTTAGAACCATTTTAATGATTAAAAACAAAAGGAACTCAGCAGTTAATTTAACTTTACGTACTAAAAATAAAAATAAAAACTTACCTGTACTGTTTTTTAGAACGATGTAATAGCGGAACTAGCGAAAGAGTATCATCCACTCTATATCACGTCTAGTTGCAGCCCGTTAGATGTGATTGATGACAGACGCACCGCAGAAGACTGGCAACTGAATTTCCTCGCGACCGATTATATTCAAGTGCGTTTTCGATATGATTCGTCGTGATCGCGGGAAGACCGGCGCGCGCGCACTGACACGACGTCACCGCAAGGACTTAGGGTCAAAATACACAATCCCGCGTGGTCCAATCAGCGGGTGGCGTGATGCACACAGCTGATCGTTTTAGCGACCTTTGGACTAAAGTCACCCCGTATGATATAAAATTGTAATGAAGAGTGTCCACCGTTATCACCGCAGATCTTGGCTTATGAAACTCTTCATGAAGTGGCGAAGTTACAATAGAACTTTGACTTAATTTATTGTTATTACAATTTCCAGTTTCAGCACGAGGCGGTTTTGTGTCACTATATAGGGCAAAACTTCAAACTGCAAAATATGTAGGTACTTTTGAAAAGAATCTAAGAACAGTCTTAATTATACAGTATGTTAACTAACAGAGGGCGTTCCCGTTAACCCGCAATAGTATAGCATCCATACATGCTAAAAAAAATATTACCATTCAAAAACAAAATGTTTTTTTTTTTTTAATAATTAAAATATTCACTAAAAATGTTAAATTGATACGTAAAAGAAACACTCTGTACACGCGTACTTGAAGGACGGCAACGTCGCAATTTATTTATGAATGACGGGCCGCGTGTGCGGCGATCTAATTGATGTGCCTAGAACCGCCCCCTGTCCCCGAATGTCCACCTAATTTTATTCGGAACTAATCTCACGCGCTGACCGGACGCGCATTATTTTCGTATTGCAACATCTTGCGTCATTCTTGTGTGAAAAAGTCCACGTTATCAGTTCAGTGCTCAGGAGTATGTGAAATTGTGAACATGGTGCTCATTTATGCTGAGTGTAACTATGATGGTGCACGTGCTCTGAGGACGTATGCTGAGAGGTACCCTAATGCACATCAACCGCGGAATTCTCGTGTTATTGTGAGTACCGGTTCACCGTTGTAACCGGTAGTGCCGCGTCGTTCTGGTGGCCCCCAACCCGTGATCTCTGTGCGGCAGGAAGAGAACGTGCTAAGGCATTTTGAGGAGGAGCCCGGTTCAAGCACTAGAAGAGCCGGCCGCCTGTTAAACATGAGTCACGTCGCAGTCTTTAAAATTTTAAAGAAAAACAAAGAGCATCCGTACTCACTTCAAAAAGTACAAGGTCTGCTTGGTCCAGCTGACTTCGAGCGCCGGTTAACTTATTGCCAGTGGGCACTGCAGCGATGCGCGGAGGACACCCACCCACTTCATCGAAAACGTCATATGGTCAGACGAAAGCCTATTTACGCGCAATGGCATGTGACTTGTTGCTTTGTCAGCTGGGCATTTGAGACGGCTTGTTAAATGTTATTGTTAAAAGTAAACATACTTACATAAATGTTTAATTTTACTGATAACAACCCGACGACGTGTCTTTCTAATTCATTATGCCGCCATTGAAGTCGCCGCTCGCGTACGCATTGCGACGTTGCCGGTTTGGGCAATGCTAGTAGTCTAGTACGCTAGGTACTATTTCGCGATACTATTTTGATTTTAAACAGGATGTTTCGAATTTATTGTCAATTAATTTTTTTTTTAATTCGGATTATTTTATGCTTATTTCTCTATGCTGATATTTTTATTTGAATCTATTAATGATATAGATTAACGAGTTTAAGGGAACGCCCTCTGTTATTTAACATACTGTATAACATTGGGTTACCAAAAGTAGGTTAATAAATAAATAAATAAATTGTATTATTTAAGCAGTACTTGATGGTCTATTATATGATTTTTTGCTGTTAAATATATTGTGTATTTAATTGCAGTTAAATATACGTTGTTTCAGCTTAATTTAATATCATGAACTTTTGTAGGTAGATCTTTAAATATATAAAAAATAGAGCTTTAGACAAAAACCCAAATTTTTTTTTACTATACTACTTGATGATTATAATGATACACAGGTATCATCATTAATTCAGGTCAATCAGAGTTGGATAGGCATCATTTACCTAATTGAAACTGTCCGTCAGATGCGGCGTACCTCGACTACCCGAGATACTCATTGAGCACCATTTCCTGCAGCGTGCCGGGGTCTGTGTGTACGTCCGCAATGACATTTGCTGCCAGCGTCTCCGTCACCTTGAAGACCCTAACTTCTCATCCTTATGGCTGTTGGTGGACACTGGTATGGACAAAATTGTCTATACCTGTGTCTGCCGATCGCACAGCGGTGACCAGGAGACGACTCGACTGTTTGACCACCTTAGTGAGGCCGCTGATAATGCTCTGCATAGACACCTTGATGCGCAGCTCATCGCTCTGGGGGACTTTAACGCCACCAAGACTAACTTTTCGCCAGTGGCAAATGGGCCAATAGGCCTCTCCCAGTTGGTAAGGCAAGCGACTAGGGTGCCAGATGTAATTGGTCATACCGCCAATTGTCTGGACCTTCTGCTGACCACCGATCCGGACAGATGTGTTGTAACAGTCTCCTCACCATTAGGAACTTCAGATCACTGTCTGGTGAAGTCGGTGTCGTCCTTCTCACCACCTGACTGCGACTCACGCGGTGAACGACGAATGTGGCGATACAAGTCAGCAGATTGGAATGAGATGCGTCACTTTTTTGCGTTTTATCCTTGGCAGCAGGTCTGCTTCTCCTGAAAATCCGTCGAACTGTGCGGATGCTATATCTGATGTGGTGCGTCAAGCTATGGAGTATTTCATCACCTATGGTGACGCACCCATTGGTGGCTCAGCTCACCCATGGTTTAACGCCGATTGTGCTCAAGCTGAACAGCGTAACCACTCGGCGTTTCTCAACTGGGTTGACGCTCGTGACCGCAAAGCTCCGGATCTGAGCTCTAAGAAGAGAGCCTTCAACCATGCTGTCAAGTCCTACAAAAAGGCGCTACAGAAGGCTCGCTTCAACCGCATCAACCATATTGGCAAAAAGCTCCCCGCAGCCGTCCGGTAGCAGATCTTTCTGGTCCCTTGCCAAATCGGTCAAAGCGAACTTCTGTTGGCCCACACTGCCTCGCTGGTTAAACCACATGGAACACTGGCTCATACGGCGGTAGAGAAAGCAAGTTTCTTTGCATCTCTCTTTGCCCACAATTCACGTCTTGATACTGGCAGTGCTACTCCACCGAATTTGCCTCACTGCGACACGTCGATGCACGATTAGCATTAGGAACAAGGAGGTTCTGAGAACACTGTGTCGTCTGGACGTGAAAAAAGCTAGTGGACCAGATGGTATACCAGCGATTGTTCTCAAGGCTTGTGCGCCCGAGTTGTCTCCTGTATTGACACGCTGTATCGCCACTAATTTGGGACTGCTATAGTGGACGAAATTTAATGTATATTAGACCTAGATATTAAAAATTAGTGAACAGATGTATATACAGTATGTTAACTAACAGAGGGCGTTCCCGTTAACCCGCAATAGTATAGCATCCATACATGCTAAAAAAAATATTACCATTCAAAAACAAAATGTTTTTATTTTTTTTAATAATTAAAATATTCACTAAAAATGTTAAATTGATACATAAAAGAAACACTCTGTACACGCGTACTTGAAGGACGGCAACGTCGCAATTTATTTATGAATGACGGGCCGCGTGTGCGGCGATCTAATTGATGTGCCTAGAACCGCCCCCTGTCCCCGAATGTCCACCTAATTTTATTCGGAACTAATCTCACGCGCTGACCGGACGCGCATTATTTTCGTATTGCAACATCTTGCGTCATTCTTGTGTGAAAAAGTCCACGTTATCAGTTCAGTGCTCAGGAGTATGTGAACATGGTGCTCATTTATGCTGAGTGTAACTATGATGGTGCACGTGCTCTGAGGACGTATGCTGAGAGGTACCCTAATGCACATCAACCGCGGAATTCTCGTGTTATTGTGAGTACCGGTTCACCGTTGTAACCGGTAGTGCCGCGTCGTTCTGGTGGCCCCCGACCGATCTCTGTGCGGCAGGAAGAGAACGTGCTAAGGCATTTTGAGGAGGAGCCCGGTTCAAGCACTAGAAGAGCCGGCCGCCTGTTAAACATGAGTCACGTCGCAGTCTTTAAAATTTTAAAGAAAAACAAAGAGCATCCGTACTCACTTCAAAAAGTACAAGGTCTGCTTGGTCCAGCTGACTTCGAGCGCCGGTTAACTTATTGCCAGTGGGCACTGCAGCGATGCGCGGAGGACACCCACTTCATCGAAAACGTCATATGGTCAGACGAAAGCCTATTTACGCGCAATGGCATCCCAACCAGCAAAAAAGAGGCTTACAACAATCCCAAGACTACTGTTTTTTTGCTCTTAAATCACTCCTATATAATCGTATAAGCCTGGGTTTGGGCACTAATTACAAGCATATTTAGTTTAATATCGTTCTAATATCAGTCTAATTGAATGCGGTTTGCACTTACAGTAATTTAACCAAAATTAATTTAAGCCGACTTAGGCTAATATTGCTTTTACGCAAGTATCTTGTAAGCCTGCATAGGCTTATATTGGTTTAGGGTTAGATTCTTTTGAGGCAAAACAAGCTCATATTGATTTTACGTCAGATCAAACTTAAAAGTTCGTGTGAGTGCTGGTTTCAAAGTTACAACGGAAGAAAAAACAATTATTAGATGAAAACAATTAAAGTTGCTGTGAAGTTAATGTTTTTACTAAAGTGCCGTTATTCAAGTGCGTGTATTTAAGTTTTACGGTAAGTATTCGTATTGGAATATATTATTTACTGTTAAGTAGACCTCGTTTTACGCTTCAAAATTCATGCGCCTTATTAAATATGGTATTTCCTGTTCTCGTTTAATTATTTTATTTGTTAATTTGTATTGATAGTGTCGCCATTAGCGTAGCTGCATTTTACAAGCGCACTATTAGACTATTGTAAGATTGTTTACTCTAATCTTAGCATTCGGAATACTAAAGATATAACTCCATATTGAAATAAATTAGGGTTCCTCGCAATTTTACTTAACAACTTTCCTCCTGTAGCCACCAGTTTTCTTAAGTCTTTTCCAGTTTTTGTAATCCATTATTACTATTAAAATTCAAGATTTGAAAAAAATTTGGCCAGCAAAATCTTACTCTTAAAATTATTAAAATTAGTATTCCCAAAATCGATCTAAGATCAAACGCTCTTATATTGGTCTTGTCTTTTGTATTGTAAATATGTTGATCCAAAATCACTCTAATATCATACATATCCAGTGCTATTGATCTTATAATAGTTTCAAATAAGATCAGAAATGCACGTACTTACAGTGCTTTTATGCAATGCTGATATTAGTCTAACATTCTTACAATAGCATTTGGCAAGTCTACTATAAAATCAAACGAGCTTAGAAAATATGCATATAAGAGCAGGTTTTCTCAAGTGCAATTAGTCTTAGTAAATGCTATTACAGGAGCAAGTGGCTTACAATAGCATAGTTATATGCTCTTATATACATATATGAGACTTGGTTATGAGACTGAGCGTTCTTGAGGTCATATCGGCTTGTCTAAAAGTAATATAGGATCGATGGCATGTTCCAAAACAATTATAAGAGCGCTTAAAGCCTGCCACTCTTATAAAGTGCGGGTTCTGAGACTGTTTTGCTGGTTGGGATGTGACTTGTTGCTTTGTCAGCTGGACATTTGAGACGGCTTGTTAAATGTTATTGTTAAAAGTAAACATACTTACATAAATGTTTAATTTTACTGATAACAACCCGACGACGTGTCTTTCTAATTCATTATGCCGCCATTGAAGTCGCCGCTCGCGTACGCATTGCGACGTTGCCGGTTTGGGCAATGCTAGTAGTCTAGTACGCTAGGTACTATTTCGCGATACTATTTTGATTTTAAACAGGATGTTTCGAATTTATTGTCAATTAATTATTTTTTTGAATTCGGATTATTTTATGCTTATTTCTCTATGCTGATATTTTTATTTGAATCTATTAATGATATAGATTAACGAGTTTAAGGGAACGCCCTCTGTTATTTAACATACTGTATATAAACTCAAAGTATTTATTTCAATTAAACCAATTACAGGCACTTTTGAATTGTCAAGGGGTCGGTCAGGGCCTCTCGCGCCCGGACCTGGTGCAAGCCATGGTCCGGAGCGAGAGGGAGTGGGAGGCAGTCGCCTCCTTCTGCGAAGCAGTCATGCTAGCGAAGGAGGTGGCGGGACGGATGAGGGAGAGAGCCTCCCGTCCCAGCCGCCGCGGGAGACGCCCCGGGCGTCGGGAGTCGAGCGACGACTACCGGCCACCGTAGGCGCGGGCCTGCGGGCGGAGAGCAATGGGTAGCTCACCGCCCGATCAGGAACAGGCCCGTGCCGGACGGCGCGTAAGTGTTCCACGCGCGCCTCAAAGAGATGTCAGCACAATCAGAGGGGCCCCTTAGGGCCGAAGCCTGCCGGGTCAGCGGGATTGTCCGAAAGGGTTACCGCTGCCCCGGAACATAAAGGGCGAAGGAAGGAACATGGGTGGGTTTTAGTCAGTAAGAGTCTGACACTCCCTTCCGCTCCACCCAGAGCGGGAGGGGTCAGTCAGAAAAATGAAGCTAGTTGCCCATTGCACACTACGCTTTGTAGTAGGTACCTATGGAGAAGAACGGGCAAGAAACTCCATGGACACTCTTTTAAATCAAAATAATATGGTTACAAAGTATTGGTTACATCATTCATGTTAAAAATTATGCATGTGAGAATGATGCAGGACGTTAAAAGCGTCCGTAATGAAAAGTTTAAAACAATTCAAATATTAAATTAAATTAAAATAAGCCATGGCAGCAAAGAGATGACCAGTCGCTACTGACGGCACCCGGTCACGAACATGACGCATGGATTAGCACCATTCAGCTCAACCATTTTGAAGGGAGCTAAATGATCCAACACATGTGCCACCATCAGCGAGACATTTGAGTGAGCATGACATACTCTCAGCCGCCAGGGCACATTCAAGTCAATGAAAGACGTACCCAGTAAATGGTAGCTTCTATGAAGGCTTCTACGTACTCACACATGTGCTACAATTATACAATACCCTAGTATTGTATAATTGTAGCACATGTGTGAGTACGAAATAGTACTAGTAGAGTAGTTAGATTGAATTTATATAACGCAAAGATAGTATTTTACAATCTTCAGCAGCTCCAACAGTATTTTCAAGTGCTAATCAATTTATTTATGCGTCCTTATGGAGTAGGACTAGTGTTTAGCCAAGCATTTTTATCAGCGATGTAATCCCTCAAGTTATAATATGCCTGGCTGCATAGTGTGCGTTTTATACAAGATTTTAATTTCGTTTCATTCTGTTGAATTATATGGGGAGGTATTTTATTGTAACATTTTAAACAGTACCCCATGAAAGATGAGTCTACTTTAGCCAGCCTGAAACCTGGTTAAACTAATTGCTCCCTATTTCTAGTGATATAATTGTGTCTTTCACAATTATATCACTAGAAATAGGGAGCAATTATAAAGGCCAAAAAAATTCTATAATACTGATTTATTAATATAGAATTATTTTGACCTTTACCTATAATGAGACGGTTATACTCAACTGTACAAGGGAACCAATTAGTGACACAGCTCATGTCATTAGAAATTGGTCGAAAATTGTTCACAATAATTTATGTGCATTTGCTAATGTTATTTTTAAAAGAATAATATACTAACTACTTAAGTATAATGACGATATTAATTCATTGCAATTAGTTAATATTACAACCTGTACCATTTTCCGTAATATTATGTTGCATAATTATTTCGTTGTAGGTGCTTTTATTTCTACACTTAGTTCATAATTATCATATCTCCGACTGTAGCAGAATTTATTTTTAAACACTGTAGTAGAATTTATTTTTTGTTGCCCTTTATTAATAGAACTCGACAACACTTTTAGTTGTCCAGAATATGGTATTTGGTCTTTCAAAGATGCTATGACCGACCACTTGTATGGAGACAAACCACTGTGCGTCTTTTATACCGCGTACATCGAAGGACTGGAACAATTTGCCTGCAGCGGTCTTCCTGTCCGATTATAATTTAAGTGTCTTCAAGGCTAGTGTGAATAGGCTCATAATAAATTGGTGCGCTTTACCATCAACGTTTGCATCATTGCTTTGCATCAGGCGGGATCGCATTCAACCACTAGTTTAAATCATAAAAAAAAAAAATATGTTATCACACAGCCCAATCCTGAAATGTGGCTACGCTTATTTTTGTTGTTGTCGCCTTTATGTAAAACTACTTATTTAATAGGTACCTACATATTATGTATAGGTACTTTGTTAATATTCGAGATCAAAACATTGGAGTAGCATTATCGGTGTTTTCTTAGTTTACAGACTTAATCAGCTGCATGATCATAATTAATGTTTATTTTCCTTAAATCTTTGAGCAAAAAAAATATTAAAATACTGCCTAAAAAAAAATTCTACTAGCAGGAAACTTTTATTTTTAAAGAGGTCCTACTTTGTGCAGGCTATATGTGGAAAGCTGTGGGTGAAGAAGGGTACGGTTCCAAATTTATATGTTTCATATGTAAGGTTGAACAAGATACCCGTATAAATGTAGAGAGGGACAGTGCACACAAAGGACTAAGGCGCCTTCCTCACCGTATCGTTTCGTTTTCATATCTGTACCGAATCTGAGTGGTCTGTCTAGAATGCACTCGATGCTAGACATAAGTATAACTGCCGATTGATTCTGTAAAAATCTCACCGTGAAAAGTTAGGTGAAGTGAGCTTGGAATGAGCTGTCATAAGTGTGAATCCTTAGCATTAGTTGGAATGACAGCTCACTCCAAGTTCACTTCACCTAAATTTTCACGGTGAGATGGTTACAGAATCTCACTGCTGTGCAGTCGAATGGTTCGGTAGTACTCGGTACAGAGACATGTGTATGCGCTAGGTAAAGAATCTGTATCGAAATGAAAACGCGCCGATCCGGTGAGGAAGGCTTAAGCGGGCAGACCAAAAGATGATTGATACTACCGTTAAAAAAATGTCTAAGTTAGGCATTGGTAATAGTGTTTTGCTAAGCATACCCAAAGTTGATCGCGGGCCTCTGGACATGAAAAATATTCAAGACAAAATTGTTGATATAAGGAATGGTGTTCATAAAGTTGGAACTAAATTCGGTAGATACTATAAAAAATTGGTTGCCACGGCAAGAGTTACAGTACTTACATAGAAACTATGGTGACGAAATTTCTGTAACTCCAATTTCTTTGAGAGAGTCTGTGGCAAGTCAATCGCTTTTTGGTGGCCAGGGATTCCAAAAGTGTAGTCGCAATAAGACGTGCGTGTTTTAAAAACAAAGTCCTTTGCGGATGCAAGTGCCATGGAAGTTTAACTACCGTTAACAAATATTGCTCATTCACCGGTATGCACCGAGCAAATATTGTTCATTCCTTCCTGATCGTCTACTCCAACTGCGATAGATCCAGTGCACGCACGCATGCTCACTACTACACAACATACACATCTTTTCTCGCATATAATCATGAACTCACTCCCGATTATCCACATGACTGAGACAAATACACCGTACACTCACGCACTTCTCACGACACGCACCTCAATACAGATATACAAACCTATTTGCATGATACTATTATTTAACATTTTTTTTTTCATCCATAGAAGTTACAAAATGATTGTTAATTGTCCTAAAACTTGTGCAATGTAGTTCACAGCGCTTAAACACTGTGGTGGGCCGGGAAATCTGTAACACAGGGTTTCCCTAGCACGGAGTCCAGTCTCTCGCAAAGGAGCTTTTGTCTTGTTCTTATTGTTTAGTATTAAGGTGTTATTTATAAGCTAACCTTTGTGTAGAGAAAAATAAACTATCATTATTATTATTATTACTTAGTAATTAAGTAACGCTATTTGATCTCATGTTTAATAATTTAAAACAACAATTACTACATTCACATGTTTTTATTTTAATCTTTTAATTATGTATAGCAATTAAGCTACGCTCTTTGATCTCATGGTTACCAAATATTAAATAACTAGTTTAAAATAAACAATGACTATTATCACATGTTGCATCTTTATTTATTTCGTCACAAGGTCCCCTTTTGTATAAACGGCTTAAGCATCAGTTAGCCAGTTCATCAAATGTTGTATTCGACGAAATGGCGGAATATTATTCAGGCCGCTAGTTGTACGGCGCCGTTTAGTTAAAAGACTGGGCAGTTAACTGAACGGCTAATTAAACCAGTTGGCTGCGACATTACATATTAATACTAGCGTACCCGGTAGACGTCGTCCTGCCCGGTTGAGTCATCATATACCGACAGCAGCGCCACCTAGCGGGCCGAATTGTGTTTTCAAACCATCCAGGAATCCATTGAAATATACACACAAAATCGGTCCAGCCGTTTAGGAGAAGTTAGGTGACAAACGAATTATGTATATTAAGATTATAAATGGGAAAGTGAGTTTGTGTGTTTGTTCACTCTAAAACAGCTAAACGGATTTGGACGAAATTTGGTAAGAACATTGGCATTTCAACCTGGATCGCAGAGGATGTCGCGAGCAACAGCTACTGCACCATAATTATTTATTACAAGCTGAGCTTTTTGGATTTCAACGAGTTTCAAAAGCTTAATTGCACAGTAGGAAGTAGTAGCAGTACCTCTTGGAGTACAACACAGTAGAAACAACATCACCACCCTTCTGACTTTATCCCAATTTATTTCGGATAAGTGCTGGCTACGAATAAAATATACCAATAAATAGATTGAATTAATGTCAATCTACGTGAGCTGAGCATGTTATAATGTAATCCAGCACAATATCCACAAAGTGTGCCCATCCATCATTTTAGGACTAGTCGGTAGACCCATGTAAAATATCTATGAGAATTTTTGCAGTAATCCCTCAACCAACAAGGTACTATGTACTATACACCGTGTTCCGGACGATAATACATAAACTTCGCCCAGATGTTCAGACCATGGAAATAAGCATTTTTCATTGTGGACACATTAATGAATTTTTATTTTTTGTTAATTTTCATACAAACTAAGTACCTTTTTTTTTTTTTTTTTTTTTGGCATGGGAAATCATCAAATGACCCCTCCCGCTCTGGGTGGAGCGGAAGGGAGTGTCAGACTCTTACTGACTAAAACCCACCCATGTTCCTTCCTTCGCCCTTTATGTTCCGGGGCAGCGGTAACCCTTTCGGACAATCCCGCTGCCCCGGCAGGCTTCGGCCCTGAGGGGCCCCTCGTTATGCTGACATCTCTTTGAGGCGCGCGTGGAACACTTACGCGCCGTCCGGCACGGGCCTGGTCCTGATCGGGCGGTGAGCTACCCATTGCTCTCCGCCCGCAGGCCCGCGCCTACGGTGGCCGGTAGTCGTCGCTCGACTCCCGACGCCCGGGGCGTCTCCCGCGGCGGCTGGGACGGGAGGCTCTCTCCCTCATCCGTCCCGCCACCTCCTTCGCTAGCATGACTGCTTCGCAGAAGGAGGCGACTGCCTCCCATTCCTTCTCGCTCCGGACCATGGCTTGCACCAGGTCCGGGCGCGAGAGGCCGCCGCCGCTGCCGATCGCCTCTACGAGGACACGGCGGTGCTCCGCCCAAGCGGGGCAGACCTCCACCGTGTGCTCCACCGTGTCCTCTGGGCGATCCTGGCAATGGTGACACCCGGGCGTTTCCTCCCGCCTGATGATGTGCAGGAACCTCCCGAAACTTCCGTGTCCGGTGAGGACCTGCGTCAGGCGGTAGGTGAGGGCGCCGTGGTGCCTCTCTAGCCAAAACTAAGTACCTTGACGTAAATTAACCGATATGCATGCCTCTTTATCTCTTTCTCCGAAGCATTTAATAGATTTATCATTTTAATTGCACTAAGCGGCAACATAGGCCAAATTAAGACCCTTTCTTACTGCATAGGTCAATTAAATTTATTATTAGCTCAATTATATCTTTGTAACGAAGCCTTTGCTAGATTTGATTTGTAAAAGCTATAGAAGCGTTTGCCAACGTTTATAGATAACGTGAAGAACATGGTGTATAATATTTTATTTTTTCACATGTTCGCTAAACTCCATCGGTTTTGTTAAAATCTCCATTAACTTTAAGGAAATTAGCACCGTCTTTTATGACTTTAAGAGATTTTTTTATTATATTGGTGGGCAGCCACCCAATAAACTAGCTACCGTCACTGATAGATTAACTGTTAGCAATGCTGCTAGTAGCAGTGGTGGCCCAGTGATAATGGCCGCGACTTACGAATTGTAGGTCGTAGGTTTGAACCCAGACATGCGCTTTACTTTGTGTAATCCATCACCACTGCTCTCAAAACGGTGAAGGAAAACATCGTGAGGAGACCGGCATGTCCTAGAACAAAAAATTCAAAGACATGTGACAGCTACCAACCCGCACTGGGCCCGTGTGGTGGATTACGGCCGACTCCCTCTCATAGAGAGGAGGCCTGTGTCCCAGCAGTGGGAATGTTATAGGCTGATTATGTAATACTGCTAGATATCAGAAATAGGACTAATGATACTGACTGTCCTGGATGAACCTTTTCGTATATATAAGGTTTTACAACAGCTCCATTCCAACCTACGTATCCAGAGGCAGATTTATTACTATGCCGCAGATTATGTGCTTAACGAGAACAAGAATGTTTTGAATATGTGGTTGTCGTCTTGTTGCCTCTGTTATCCAAAAGAAGACACATTTTGTTGCCATTCTATCAGTATGTATTAATTGCAATATGAATGAAATTGTAACTTTCAAACCGATAATGAAACAATCACTTTAACAACACACTAATTGGCAAACAAATTGGTAATGAGGGTCAGCAAGAGGATGTGCAATTTGTCTATCTTCTCGTTATCATACCGTAAGTCGCTCTCGGGTGAGGACCAAATTTTTAAAGAGAATAATATATTGATATGCCCAATACCGGCTGACTTTTTTTACCGTCTGTATACCTGTTTAATAGAAAGGATTAGGAATGTGTTATTTATTTAGGACTGAAGTATAGGCATTTGATGATAACAGAATGTTCAGCTTCACTGTACTGATTGTGACGGCGCAAAGTACAATATTACAATTAGTAAGCCAAATTTCCATCATCTCTAGTACATGCACCTAGTTAATGGTAGGTAATCAGACAATACAATTTAACGACTTTTCCACACAGTTATAACAGATCGATACAATAACATGCCTGACCCCGGATTCCCCGTCAAATCTCATGTAAGTTGTTGCACTTACATTTATGTACCTACAACAAGCTCAAGAAAATAGGTGGCTCGTTCAGATACCAATGTATACGCTTTTATAATAAACTCCCAAGCCCCGTTCAAGATCCTTAATAAATTCAAATCATTCATTAAACGTAAGTTGTGCCAGAAAGCATTTTATACCGTTAAGGATTATGTCGAGGACAAAAAGGCTTGGGATTGAGCTGCTTCCTATTTTTACATATTTAATGTTTTTATTTCTTTTATTTTTCTCTCTTTTGTTGTTGTTTTTTTTATATACATTTTGACATTAATGAATTTAATATATACAATGACATTTGCTTACTTTGTAAAGTATTGTATTATTTTCATTATTGTGAATGTGAAGACTATGTGGGTCATTTTATTTTTTATTTTCTCTCTGTTCTGTTAGTTTAGTCATGGTCTGGCAGTTTGAGTAATTAATGTGGCCTACCCAGATGTCCTTTCTTTGGTACTGCTCGTCGAATCGTTGAGCTCCTTAAGTTTTGAGTTGAGCTGCACGATTTCTGACAAATGCGTGCACTGGACAGGTCCTCTCAATATGTGTGGTTCTGTCCTCAAAAGACCATATCAGACATCGATCTACATGGTCTTCATGTGATCTGACCAAGATTATGTCTGAACTTTAAAAGAGACTGTGACCTCTGAGTTTGTTTCGGCCTTTCTTCTCAGACTAGTCAGCTAGGAAACGCCGACCTCATTTATTTTTAAAATATGATTGACGTGTAAAAGTGTTCAAACCTACTTACAAAATAAATCATTTATCATTTATTTATTTATCATTTACATAATAAACAACAATTGTTTCAGTTCTTATTAAATTTGACTGTAGGTAACCTGGGCTTAAATTCTGATTTGAAACGTCCGTTTGAACAAATTAGCAAAATCAATCTTTTATGTTCCCACTGCTGGAACACAGGCATCGTCTCTTCGAGGGGGAGTGGGCTGTAATCTACCACGCGGGCCCAGTGCGGATTGGTTGAACAGATTTGGGTAGTTAAAATCAATGAATAATTATAAATAGTCAACACTATTACTTTATATTTTTTGCAAGTCACATATTTTTGAATATTTGTAATCCTGAAACAATAGATTAAATCTTGACCTTTGCTTAACCTATGGTAAAAAACTAAAATATTACGTCGAAAAATTCCTTCACATCGCTGTCGACTGGTAATGTACAGACGCCAGCACATCAAGCTACTACAATTTGTCAAATTTCTTTATTAGATTTTCAACTTTATCGCTATAGCATTAGGTTCTAGGTTCATTGGGAAAATTTGATAGTTTCGGGTAGCTTGACCTGCTGGCGTCTGTACTCAAGAGACTGGCGGCATTACCACGTTGTATGCCAATGCTTAGCCTCTGGCCAAGGAAAAAGCCAGCCCTGGGGTCAAATGATAAATATGTAGATAATAAGTTATACCTAGGTCTGTCAAACCATTGGCAGACCTTGGTATAACTTTTTATCTGAAATTATCTAAAAAAAGATGATGAAACTTCACTTCGTGTTACAATAAGCTACGAATTATTACGATACTTGCATGTTTAGGTGCATCATTTGAATTTTGTTTTGTGACGGGCAGAAAAACAGACCGACGACGGTCCACCTATGATAATAATATGAAAGTGATAACAAAGCCAGTCATGATAAAGAAGTTGCTACACCAAGGGCTTTGCCAATAAGAAGTATTCTTCTTCTTAGCGTGTCTATGGCAATCTAAATTGACTCGGTCCAGAATGTGGCTACTTTTTTGGCGCCATCACCAGCGTCCATCAGTTCCTGTAACGTGCAGCTGACAGGACATGCAGGACACGACATCAATAAGACGTGATCATTCGAGATAAAGTAGGTAAGGCTCATGGTCCTGTAATTACGCTGATTCTCATACCTTTCAAACAGCAACACTAGTAGAAATAGCTATTTCAAAGGAAGTTCTTCTTCCATACCTTTTTTTTTTTTTTTTTTCTGGTGGGAAATCATCAAATGACCCCTCCCGCTCTGGGTGGAGCGGAAGGGAGTGTCAGACTCTTACTGACTAAAACCCACCCATGTTCCTTCCTTCGCCCTTTATGTTCCGGGGTAGCGGTAACCCTTTCGGACAATCCCGCTGACCCGGCAGGCTTCGGCCCTAAGGGGCCCCTCGAATTATGCTGACATCTCTTTGAGGCGCGCGTGGAACACTTACGCGCCGTCCGGCACGGGCCTGGTCCTGATCGGGCGGTGAGCTACCCATTGCTCTCCGCCCGCAGGCCTTCTTCCATACCTTTGGTGGAAGTAGAAGCTTCCTCAAACGAACCCTTCTACAAAGAGGTCTACTTCTAAATAATAAGATAAGAATATTAAAACATTCTCATGACATCGGTACCTACATATCTTTCCTTTCATTAAAATGAGAAAATGACAAGGGCAAAATGTATATTGTATATCCTATAAAAAATCCTAATTAAATAATATCCTAAGAGTTGTAGTGTAATTAAAATTGAAGTGCCTGTTTATAATGTCAAAACAACAGCTTTTTTTATTAAATGCATATGAAAGTATATACGGTTCTTATAACAAATAAACAATTTAAAAATTAAAAAAAAAAACAGACAGACAGCTGTTTGTTTGTTCCGGCTTCTCTTTTTTGGCAACATCTGGAGTTCCGCAGGGATCAATTTTGGGTCCTTTGCTGTTTATTATTTATATTAATTATATCGATAATTGCTTTCAAAACAAGTTTGATTGCCCTGAACTTGTGAATAATATATTTTATATCGTGCCCAGAACTGTAATAAGGTGAGAGGCGCGCGCTTGCCCACTCTTTGCTACGACCTCTAGTCATACAAATGCGGGTCAACGGGCGCCTCTTCACAGATTACCCATAATTTATAACCAACATTTTGTTAAAATATACATATGTACGTTAGCTCATAATGTATTTAAAAATAATTAGTTAATGCACTTAAAACATAATAATTAAGTATAATAATAAATAAGAAAGGTAGGGCGCACCTTTCTTCCATACTGTATGTAAGTAAATTAATACCTTTAGTAATATGTGGAGACGTTGTTGATTGTACGTTAACCCACTTTATTGTATACTAACAAACAATTGTACATTTTGTCTTATATCTATATAAGACACAATGTAAAATTGTTTGTTTTCCCTAAAAAAAAAAATTCTCTCCGAAACGGCTGGACTCATTTCGACAGGACTGTTGCTGGCAGATAGCTCATTCCGGAAAACGTGAAAAAAGCCACAGACTAAATCTACCATAAATAAATCATGAATTTATTATGTATTTACGAGTTTATGAGCTGTCACGTTTTTATTATAATATTGTGCAAGTTTATACAAACACGTTTTGCGCATTTTGCGTGAACCACTATCAACGATAACCTTTAATTAATTTATTAAGTGCAACTAGAAACATAGACTGTGTCAGATAAGCTTGCAGTATCTACGTGCCGGGATTAACGTTTACCCTGTTCTCGTTATTTTCCACGTAGATCACGTTTTGTAGCTAAACTTACGTGATAGCGATAACTCGTGAACTTTTCGTCTAAAATTAACCTGTGTGCTAAGTGTTGTTTGGGGTAGCACTTAGCGATAACAACGAAACATGCGAGTACCATGTGCTCACCTAGTTTGATGTAAGTGTTACGAATGTGATGATTGTGTCTACAGTCTATTTCTTTTTGTTTTATTGTTTTTTAATCTGTGTGTTTATCATTTATTTTTATATTATGCCTTGTATCCCTTCACATTGACTAAATAACTGATTATGTTCACATACCGTGTGTTGGGACCCTGGTGATCTGCTATACATTCCCAGTGCAGACACTAGTCTCTCACAACTATTGTCAATAGTTTCTAAGCTTGTCTAATTTTATATGATGCCATTGTTTGTGAAGAGAAAATAAATTATTTGAATTTGAATTTTAAAACTAAATGTTAAACAACTTTTCAATAACCAATTGCACTGAATTTCAGGACTACAATCATTATTTTAAATAAAAAGACATTCTCTGCTGGACACTCCCCCAAGTATCGCCCCAGCGACTGGTCCTGTATTGCCCTCATCGAGCGAATTCCCGTGACCTTCAGTTGGATCCACCTTGTGGAAGCGTAAGTACCGTACGCGTACACGTGACGCTGAGTCTTCCGGTACTAACCCAGAACTTTTGGGCCTCCTCAGCCATCTATGTTTAGCTATATCCTTGGTTCATCTGTGCTTATCGTGTTTAATGTTTCATGAATAAATAAATGTGCTGGAAACGCACAAGGAGGTTCGTTTACGAATGCATAATCAATGTATTACGGGCTTCCATTGGCTCCTCTTGATTTATCGTCAATGTGTATGAAGTGGGCTGAAGGGGCGTGCTTGTGCATTGATTCTAAGTGTTCCAAGTGTGCCGAACTGACTAAATGGCATCTGCATACATTAGTGTTCCTACGTGTGCTATAAATAGCTGCAATCTATTATTTTTCCCACAACTTCGTGCTTATAAAACTTTTACCCTCGTAAAACCGAAGGGCAAAGATTTTGTATAAATAATGTCGTTAGGTAGTAGATACCAACTTGTTTAAGAAACCGACTTTTGGGCTTTATAGGGCGTTTTTCCTGTCATGCGTATTATCGCCCGCGTGCGGATCCTGTCCGCGTGCGGGCGTTGTTACTGCAGTGTCGTGCTTGTCGCCAGTGACTAAACTCGTGCACAAAGATGAACGTTAAAAAAGTAATAATCGCTTATATCGTTTTCAAGAATAAAAATTATAAAAAAACTATTCAGAGTAGATCCATATCTTGAAACTAGATCACTTACTGGAATGTTTAATGTAAATTATCAAAATCTCCGAAATAACCATCGAACATTTAAGAACTACTTACTTCCGAATGTCACTTCGATCTTTTGATGAGTTGCTGGGAAGAATTGAACATAAGTTGGTTGTATCCAGCTTACGACGAATTGCAATAAGTCCTACGGAGCGTTTAGCAGTTATTATAAGCTAAGTTAACTTTTATAAAAATTATACAGCACTATAATTTATTTTTGCCTTGCATACCAATTTTGATAAAATTGTACAACAAAGTAGGTAATTAGTTCTTTTATTTTTTATTCATTTATTTATTATTATCATATAACGTTCAGAGGTACATACCCGACTACCTTGTAAAGTTTCACCGATGTTTTTTGAGATTAAAGACCTAGTGGCGAGAAATCCTATTTAAAAATTGGCTTAAATGTGAAATAAAAGATATGATAAAATAATCAGAAATATATATTTAAAACATGTAATGAAACAATGATTACCCAAAACATGTTAAAAATGAAGGGGGTTTTATGATAATAAATTCGCAAGTCAATTAATTACTAATGAGTCTCACACCCAGCTGTTTTATCGTCAGGAACAGGTGTCGGGTTTTTGTTATTAGTAGTACCGGTGGATACAGGTGTGTTGCTTTCGAGAATAGCCGCATTATCAATGGGACCAGACTCGTAGCTCGTAGTATTGTAAGCAGGAATAGTTTTGTCGTTCTCAAATGTACCAGTAATTGCAAGGATACTTCTTTCAATATCATACGTACTACAAGGTCCAGCCGTATTATAAGCAGAGGCAGGTGTATAGCATTCGACAACAGGAGTATCGGTGGATGTAGTTGTGTTGAGTTGCTTTCGAGTATAGCCGCATTATTAATAGGACCAGACACGTAGCTTATACTTATAGTCATGCCGTTCTCAAACACACCAGTATCGGCAGGGATACCACTGCCCATATTGTATGGACTAGGAGTACTTTGTGGTGTCGTTACAGAACTGCTTCCTGTATTGAATAATTTATATTTTGCATATCCATCTCCATGATAATTTGCATTACTCTAGTCCGAAACATAATTTTCTGGTAATTTGTAAATCTCTTAAGAGTAGGCTGCAATGATTGAAAAAAAGGCTAAACATCACTTTCTAACTCTAGCTGGTTACTTTTCAAATATTCAAGTAAATAGTAGTTTTTTCAAAATCTGATGCTGGGATGGATTGCTGGTTCTCGGCTTTCTTCAAAGCCGAGAGCAGCAACCCAGCTGTAGACGGCAGCTGTGTAAGGTGCTAAACTAGGCAGTGACGGCAGTGCCGTCATAGGCGAATATAAAGTAACCATATCATCAGCTTCAGTTAGTGAGTCATCTGTCGCAGTATCTATCACTGTTTCCAAAAAAGTCAAAATTTCAAAATATTCGTACGTTTTCTTCTTTTTTGCTCCTGAACTTGATGATTGATTTCCGGCCATTTTCTCTTTTTTGTAGCAGTGCGCCACCTCTGTTGAATTTTTTTATCTGAAACAAAACAAAATGTAATAAAATCGTGTATTTTTTGCAGGTATTTAGCTACTGGAAACACTATGACCGACATGCATATGACCTACCAAATTGGAATTACAACGATAAGTAAAATAGTGCGACAAGTTTGTCGTATTTTATTCCGAAACCAAATCATCAATCTAGAACGGGGTCAGCGATCCTTAACAAAAATAATGTATTTTAAAAAGATGAGATATTCTACTGAAAAGCTTTACGAAATTAGTGGTCTACTTTCAGTTAGGAAATTGTATATCATATCCACTGTCCTAAAAAATATAGAACTCTTTCATATGATCCAAAAGTAATGTCGAAAAGGCGAAAAGACTTGATTGCACAAATAACACCGACTAAAACGAATTTCGCGGCTATATAATATCAACATCGATCTGCTCAACTGTATAATAGGGTAAACAAACAAATATTCTTATATACCAACCAACTATATGAATGTAAACAAAAGCAACAAACTGGATACAGCCATTTACAAAATGAACAGTGACCTGGGGGTCTACTCCGAAGTGGTATCGGCCGAATGTTCGGCCGTTTCCTGCTACGAAGTTACTATTTGGTTCGGTCGGTCCCGATCCTACACTCCTACACTCTGTCGAATATTGACTATGGTCCCGACCCAACTGTGCCGATCCGAACTTTTTTCGCATTTTTCAATAATATTCGGTTCGGCCATGTGTCGGTCCGATCCGATCATTCGCACTTTGCACTTCGTAGTAGACCCCCTGGATTTGATTAGTGAGTGGTCGCGGTCTTTTGTATGGTTTAAGAACTTTATTATTTCTCATTAATAATTAACAATTATTCACTTACTGAGAAACTAAATTTACATGAAATGTTTACGAGCGCACAATAACATCGTTAAAAGTAAATTTACAATAATGAGTAGGAAGGTAGTTTAAATAAAAAGAAAAAGTAAATATCAACTAATCACCAACCGAGTAAACACGGATCTAAAGTAAAATTACATGTATTACTAGATGTGGCATTCATGACAGCGTACTGACAAATAAATATATATATTTTGATTTTATTTATTTGTACAGACGCCAGCAGGTCAAGCTACCCGAAACTGTCAAATTTTCCCAATCAACCTTGCCTTAATGCTTTAGTGATAAAGTTGAAAATCTATTAAAGAAATTTGACAGATTGCAGTAACTTGATGTGCTGGCGTCCGTACTTTGTAAAAGGACCTAAATAATTTTTATTTATTTATTTTTTATTTATTTAGTTGCATGAACCTCTGCTAGAGATAGTATTTTTATATTATTATTGACACATTTTGGACTGCAAATCAACCCTAGGAAATCCCAGGTCATGATTACCGGCGGCAGGTATATGCGGAATAGGCTCGATGTAGCGACGCTGTCTCCACTCTGTCTGAATGGAGTTCAGATTGAATACGCACAAACAGTTAAAAACCTGGGGGTGACCATGGACTCCTACCGGTCGTGGACTGCTCATGTTGCTCAAGTCAGTCGCAAAGTGCACTATACGTTCCATTCCTTGAAATGTCTCCAGGGCTTCTTGCCCTTGAACACCAAAATCTCTCTTGCTCAAACCCTCATTCAGCCCATTATTGACTACGCCGATGCCTGTTATTTGGATGCCACCGAGGAGCTTTTAAATAAACTTCAGCGTTTGCAAAATATCTGTATTCGTTTTGTTTTTAACCTTAAAAAGTATGATCACGTCTTCAACTTTCACAAGATACTCAAGTGGCTCCCCATTCGACTTCGCAGGAACTCGCGGATTCTGTGTCTGTTATTTAATCTCCTTCACAATCTTAAAACACCATCCTATCTGCGGGAGCGTTTTTCCTACGCCCGCCCTTCAGATGCACCTTGCAGGTCGCATCCTTAAAACCTTATCAAGTGCCCTCCCCACTCCACCGACTTCTACTCCTACTCCTTCACGGTGCACGCGGTGCGGTTGTGGAATTCACTACCGCCTGACATTAGGGACTGCCAAACTGTTGCTGTTTTTAAAAGAAGAGTAAAAGAACACTATCTGTCCACTTCATCATAGTTGTGTATATATTTATTATTTTGAGTATGATATAATTGTTATCATTCTAGTGATTTTTATTTCAGAAGTATGTATGTATGTATGTTTATTTGTATGTATGTTAGTATATTCTCGTAATTTTTGTTTAGTTTTTAAGTGAATTGTTTTTGATTGTATGTATTATTTTTTTGTCTCCTTTACTATTTCACAAGCTATCTACATCTCTGTATCTATTGTCCTGTATCGGGTGTGCTGGAAGAGATTTCTTATGAAATAAGCACCACCTCTGTACCTATTTTTTCTGTTATGTTTTTCTTGTCTGTTTATATATGTGTGTATAAAACTGGTAAAATAAAAAATAAAATACAAATGTACTGAGTCACTCCTTCAACACATACACAAACTCAAACTCAACTCAAACTCAAAGTATTTATTTCAATTAAACCAATTACAGGCACTTTTGAATTGTCAAGGGGTCGGTCAGTCAGAGAAATGAAGCTAGTTGCCCATTCCAAAGCGTAGTAGGTACCTATGGAGAAGAACGGGCAAGAAACTCCATGGACACTCTTTTAAATCAAAATATGGTTACAAAGTATTAGTTACATCATTCATGTTAAAAATTATGCATGTGAGAACGATGCAGAACGTTAAAAGCGTCCGTAATGAAAAGCCTAAAACAATCCAAATATTAAATTAAATTAAAATAAGCCATGGCAGCAAAGAGAAGACCAGTCCCCACTGACGGCGCCCGTTCACGAACATGACGCACGGATTAGCACCATTCAGCTCAACCATTTTGAAGGGAGCTAAATGATCCAACACATGTGCCACCATCAGCGAGACATTTGAGTGAGCATGACATACTCTCAGCCGCCAGGGCACATTCAAGTCAATGAAAGACGTACCCAGTAAATGGTAGCTTTATAGTATGTACCTATATAGTACTCACACATGAGCTATACAATTATACAATACTAGGAGATTGAATTTATATAATGCAAAAATAGTATTTTACAATCTTCAGCGGCTCCAACAGTACTTTCAAATGCTAATCAATTTATTTATGCGTCCTGTGGAGCAGGACCAGCGTTTAGCCAAGCATTTTTATCAGCGATGTAATCTCCCAATTTATAATATGCCTGGCTGCATAGTGTGCGTTTTATACAAGATTTAAATTTCGTTTCATTCTGTTCAATTATGTGGGGAGGTATTTTATTGTAACATTTTAAACAGTACCCCATGAAAGATGAGTCTACTTTAGCCAGCCTGAAACCTGGTTGAACTAATTGGTCCCTATTTCTAGTGATATAATTGTGTCTTTCACCTCTTTTACTAAAAATATGTAGATTTTTCCTTACGTACATAATGTTTTCATATATATATTGACAAGGTACCGTCATGATGTTAATATCTTTAAACAGTTCTCTTAGAGAGTCACGCCTGCGGAGGCTATATATGGCTCTGATGGCTCTTTTCTGCAGAATAAAAATACACATACGCACACCCCACACACACACCACACACAGCCGCACCACTCACATCACAACACTCACATCACATCACACAAAACTCACACTTACACCCCCCACCCCTCCTACTTCATATGCGAACACACGTAGTATAAATATCTTTTGTAAATGTCATAAATATAATGCCTGTGTTATTTGCTTAAAATGAGGCGCCATTCACCAACAAAATGTAAACAACTAATAGTTATGAAATAAACATTTTTGTATCTACATCCTCCTCGACTCAACCTATTGAGATTAAAGTTCAATAAAAGTCGCAGTATGCGCGTCACGTTGCAGTATGCGCGTCGCGTCGCAGTATGTGCGTGATGTGCGTCACGTTATAAAGTGACGCGCATACTGATAGAAATATCTGTGATGCTGATGAAAATGCTAGAAAAACTTTCTAGAACCATAAAATAGTGTATGGTCTATCACTCTAGTTCAAGGAAAGTGATATGATTTAAGATCACGACCTTATCATCATTGATGTTACTATCACGTTTTACTACGCGTGAGTATGTTTGTCATAAGAGAAAATAAATGTGATGGAATACAGTTTCCTTGGAAAATTAGCAGTTCAAGTTACACGTGACAAAAATGAGCTATAAATAGACTCGCTTAAAAAAAAACCAAAACTACTCATAGGGGAATTTGCGAGAAATATACATAGGGAAAGAACTATAATTTGCTGTGTTTTATTACATAACTTATAATAAATAATACCTACTACTTAGTGCAAAAAACTTTTTGACCAAAAAACGTGTGTGAGTTTGTTTACGCATCAAAGAATATTCTAGAATTCCCTCGAACGATTTCGAATACGGGGGTCTCTCGTATCTTATTTGCCAATTTAATATATCATACGGATACAGTAGGTTCGCATTGTACACAAATTGCTAAATTGATGCACGAGTTTGATTCGTAACACATTGTCAATTGCCTAATGGGCTAAAAGCAAGTGCGCCTGCGACCCGCGAGCATCAAGCATCTCTCTGGCTCTTTTATTTCATGGTTACCTTGGCCACCTGTAACATCCAGCAAAATACGAAGAAAATAGTAAGCTGCTTTTCGATTTATGCCGAGTTATTTCTTGGAAATACTTTTTTCAGATCCCTCTTTCAGTGAGTGCTATAAGAAAATACTTGGACCTAATATTATCAGAGGACCTCGAAAATAAATTGGTTGTTATGTATGTGTTTGTTTATTTCTGACATTCTAAACATGGAGATCTTGGATACATACATCTCCTTTAGTAAATTTCGAATCGATTGAATAACTTTATAAGTTTTCGTTTAGATGTCTGTGATAATATAAACTTAGATGTTGATGTTATTTCTCCGGGGGTGACCGGTCAATCGTCACCGTCATCGATTCATACGTAGAGATGATTATCTTACTATAATTAATTTCGTTATGTTAATTAAACACGAGACTAAAACAAATACTGTCATGGAATTTAAAAATAGACGACATCTTACCCACATTCACTTATAAATTGCTGCGAAATCTATATACTAATCTGATTTATAAGGAAATTATGTTGATAACCATAAGCGTACCTACCCAAGGTACCCTCTTCATTATCAACATAATTTCAGCCGAAAGACGTCCACTGTTGGTCATGTCCAACAGGTACTACGCTTCTCGCATGCAGCGGATTCCTAACCTGCGATTAATAAAAAAAAAACCCATTTTAATACATATTGGAAAGTTTGCCATCGTATTTGAGGCGGGATTGCAGTCCGAGTCGAAGGTGACGAGAGACAGGAGAGAATGGAAAGACAAGTACCTACGCGTGTTGATTACACTGCATTCCTAAAAGCCGTGCAATAAGAGCCATCTTCGAACAAGCGTGTTGTTATTAATTTTGGTATCTCCCAATGTAGTGTGCACAGCTGTGTATTGCTACTGTTTATTTCCAGAATAACGTTCATTGAGTAGTTCAAAAGCCGCGAGAAATGTCCACCAAAAAATGTCCCTCAGAATTTCGATCCTGATAAATCGGTTATTTATTATATCTATCTAATCTAATTACTAATCATAAAACTGAAGACTAAGTTTGTTTGTTTGAAAGTGCTTATCTCTGGAACTACCAGGAGGATTTGTATTTTTTTGCAATTGATAGGCCAATTAACATCATAATATCCTTAGGAGTCGAGCAAAAAGAAAAAAAGTCAGAAAGAACGCTCAGCGAAAACGAAGTGATAGTGCGGCAGGTGATGCGACGCGACGGGGTGGGTCGGGGGAGCAAGAAATTTCACGCGGACGAAGTCGCGGGCAGAAGCTAGTATTTTATAAAACGTTCATTGTTTCAAATCACACGTTATTAGGAAAATTACAATTTGTCATTTCCCAAAAAGTACTTACGAGTACTTAACGCGTGGTTTTATGTTATGTCTATTCCGCAACTGGTTTGTCGGAGCGTTAGAACCTTACCCTTATCATCTCAACGATACCTACCTGCGAGCATTATCATTAATTATAATCTTACTTTTTTACCGAAAAACAGTCCACAACGCGTTGTGGTCACTGTAAAACATCCAACATGATTCATGATCGCAGGTATGCTGGAAGAGATTTCTTTAGAAATAATCATCATCTTTGTACCTATTTTTCTTTTTTTTATCTTCTCTGTTACTATATTAAAATAGTTTTCTGTAACTTTCTTGTACAATATTGTTACGTGGCTAGAACCTCCCAGGAAGCATATAGTAATGCTTGTATTGGGTGGTTCTGCTCCTCCCTCGGATAAACATATTTTTAGGTAACTAGATAACTAAACTATTTTAAGTAATTACAAACAAGTACACAATGAATGAAAAGTTAGAGATATCGGTATGACTTCTCTTTATGTGTGTGTGGATGCGTGTGTGGTGTATACGTGTGTGTGGTGAGTGTGTGGAGGTGTGTGCGTGTGTGTGTGAGAGGGTGTGTGTGTGTGTGTGAATGCCTTTATGATAGTTAGAACATACTATTTCTCATATAGGCTGTGTGAATTTGACTCCTAATTAGGAGACTTCTAGCCCTACGATGTAATATCTTGGGATCGGGAAGTACCACTAGAAGTCGCGAATATTGTCTAGAGTTCGTATTTAAATAATAGGTTCTCTATATCACAGTAACCAAGCCGCTCGAGCTCGTGAACAATTGTTTTTTTACATTCATGGAATTGAAGGTTGTATATTGTATATTTGTTGTGAAGCTTATTATATAGATAGGCAGAGTGGGCTTGAAGTTGACGCCTGGCAAAAAGAGTTCTACAGCGAGGAGCAGTGGCCACATTACATTTTCTTCTACCTGTTTGAGCTGTATAAACGTAAGGTAATGTTTTATGTAGTTTTAGTACTGAGTTGATAATATAAAGTTTTCGAAGTGACAATATTTTATGATTTAGATATAGTTCGTCAGTAGGAAATCTAAATGGCTTAAAGAACATTGTTTTTATCAAGCATCTCTGGGCTCTTTCTGCTTCAAGGAATTTAATTTTAGTGGCACCACCCCAGATGGGAATACAGTAACACATAACTGTTTGTGCCAATGCAATATAAGTACGCTTTAGGAGGTCTTGAGAGGTGACATGTCTCAACTTTTTAAAGACCCATATGAGTTTACGGATCCTATCATTTATAGCTTCAATTTGAGGGTGCCAGGAAAGTCGGTAGTCCAGGATTACTCCAAGGTATTTAGTGGATTTAACACATCCAATCTCTTCGCACCCACATTGCGTAGTATTAGAGAAGTCACAAGTATGAATCCTCAATACCAAGCTTGGGAGGGGAAGTGTACGCTTATTTATAGCAAAGCAAATGTAGTTTGTTTTGGCGATATTTAGGGTCAGAAGGGCAGACTTGAGCCAGTTTGCAACCCTATGGAGGCCATGCTCAGCAATATTTAATCATATATGTGTGTACATAAATGATTAAATAAATAAACATGTTTTTGGCGTTTTCGATCTTTGAGCGTCACACATACGTAAATTGTCACAGTTTTCACAAAAACACACAGGACCGAAGTATGGAAGTGTTTAAAAGAAAATGGATGTATGTGGCTGACTTTATTCTTCAATAAGTTGTTGCTTGAAGGAGGGATCCCACAAGAATGGTGCAATAGTTCGCTAGTGCCCATCTTCAAGAATAACGGTGATGTACAGGACTGCAAAAACTATCGAGGGATAAAGCTCATGTCACATAGTATGAAGGTATGGGAGAAGGTAATAGAGAAAAGACTGCGAGAGGAGAGTGAGATTACCCCAAACCAGTTTGGGTTTATGCCAGGTCGAGGAACAATGGACACCACTTTTGCACTCCGTCAATTGTGCGAGAAGTATAGCCGTGCACACAAGAACTTGAAGATGGTGTTCATTGATCTGGAGAAAGCGTAAGATAGGGTACCTCGGGATATGCTGTGGTGGGCCTTGAAAGAGAAAGGTTTACCCGGGAAGTATGTAGAGTTAATTCGTGCTATGTACAGTCGATCTCGTACCTACGTCCGGTCGGCTGGTGACTGTAGGCTTGCATCAAGGATCGGCTTTAATTCTAATGAATATTTAAACAGTCGTTCGACAGAAGTAGAACCGTAACACGGTATAATTTCTTTATCACCTTATCGATGGTGCTATTTAAGGGAACCTAATTGCCAACCATATTGAGTGGGTAATAAGTGACCATCTCTAAATACCAAGACCCCTCCGTGCCTCGGAAAACACGCTAAGCCGTTGGTCCCGGCTGTCATTCGTGGATCTTTGGCAGTCGTTACGGTTCGTCAGAAGCCCGAAAATCTGACAACCAGCCTTAAATTAAATAAAACTTTAATTCAGACTACGTCCATAAAAATCTTACCAAGGAGTATCGTATTACCCAGTACCCAGTAAAGCAGTCGCTCCATGTAAAATACTGTAGTGCTATTCTGTAAAAATCTCACCGTGAAAACTAAGGTGAAGTGAGCTGTCAACAGTGTTAATCCCTAGCAACAGTTAGAATGACCACTCACTTCAACCTCACTTCACATAAGTGTTCACGGTGAGATTTTTACGGAATGGAACGGTTGGTATTCAGCTGCATCCGGTTAGACCGGAAGCCGACCCCAACATAGTTGGGGAAAGGCTAGGCAGATGATTGAATGGATGATAAGCGAATCTTCAACATGTTACAGCATTCAGCCATTACAACAAACTGATGGTTCTGAACATGTTCACATATCCATTAGCACTGTCACTTTTTCATAATAATATAATTAATATTGACACAAAATGATTCGATAAACCGACTGCCCCGACTGCCTCCTTGATCATTAGACCAAGAACTAGAGCAGTTGACATGACGTGATATCCTGTTCGATTCCCAGGTCGGGCAAAGTTTTCTTAGGTTTTTCCATCTGGAATTTCGAAGTAATAGCCCGGAGTCTGGATTTGTGCCCGGTTGTAGGTGAATTGTCCCAGCAATAGGCTCGGCCCCTATTACATGGGACTGAAACATAGCAAGCGAAATGTGGGTGTACCATAAGTAGTACCTACAACTCTGCCTTGTCCTTCGGGGAAAATCGGCGTAATGTCATGTTATGAAATTCGTCAAACACTGTAATACAGTGCCGCAACAAATCTTGTGTCTCCACCCTTACAGTTTTATGCAACATTGATTACAGGACCATCGTGCGGCAGTATACAGAACTAAATAATGAAACTCTTCGCCGATGTAGGACCCGCGTCTCAGTTGTTCGAAAAATCCCCGCTAGATGTAGGTATATACAAGCTTCAACAATATGTTGCTTATTAGGTACATACATCAAGCTACTACAATCTGTCAATTTTTTTAAATAGATTTTAACTTTATCGCTAAAGCATTAAGGTTTAAGGCTGATTGGGAAAATTTGACAGTTTCGGGTAGCTTGACCTGCTGGCGTGTACACTAAAACGGGGTCGGTCGAAGTGAAGCTAATTGTACATGGCGTCACCACACTAGCTTGGTCCCTACTAGGGAGTAGGGACCGAGCTGCCGCCGCGCCGCGCCGAGCTGAGCTGAGGCCGTAGGGACGGCCTACAATAAATTTGATATTTCGTCCATTCATTCCATTTCGTGTTCATTTGTTTGATTTTATTGCACGCTGTTGGTGTGTATTTTAAATCAAGTATTTGACATGGAAAGTGGTACAGAATTTTAAAACTTATAGAGGTATTCCCCGTAAACACTTTCTTAAAATTGTTTCCGACATAATCTAGAACTCTGTTTAAGCTTTAAATCACACTTTCCTAATTTTAGTCTCTTTTGGAAAATGGTGGACTCCTATTTCGGAGAACTTAGAAACACAACAACGCGTCATTTTTGCTAAAAATAAAATAAAACCATTTCACGTCTTGTATTTTATTAGTTGGTTTTGGGAACTTGCTACGATAGCGCCATATTGGCAGTTACCTTTCTCATTACTAGCTAACTTAAGTCATAAGGTACCCCCACTTTTTATTTATTATAAATTATATTCCCATTCCCTTCTCAAAGAGAAAAGCCCCGTGTCCACACACGGACACAACATTATAGGCTGATTATGCTACGCTATATTCTCATATTTTTGACGACACGGTCGTCGCAGTGGCTGAGCGATCGACTGCTGCGCTGCGTGTCAATTCCCACACGGAACAAATATTTGTATTGCCTACAGGTAGTTGTTCCAGGTCTGGCTGTTTGTGTATGTGAGTTTAAATGTTTGTAAACGAACCCACGATACAGGAGTAATTCCTAGTGTGGGGCAAGGTTATTAAAAAAATTAACAAATAAGAAAATTTAGCTTAGGTATAAATAACTTACCAGTATTTCCTAAAATTATCAGTCCCTATAATTTACTCCTGGGACACACTAAATGCATAAAAATGGATGCCTTTAGATAGTATTGAAAGCAAGTGAAATTATCTGACACGCTTTCCACATTTAATTTATTATTGTGCAACTGACATACACGATAGGTACCTTCTTCAGTAGATGATCCTCTCGATCATTTCAGTAGTGCTTTTAAAAACTTAGATAACCAATCAGTGCGATGTGTATTACACCCAAGCACATTACTTAAAACAGTTAGCAAAATAAAGCTTTCGAAGATAAGTTTTTAGCTATTTATTCGTCTGATCTTAAAGTAGTAGAATAAATTATTTCTATTTCTAAGACTAGAAGTAACCTATGTATCAATGCAGTTTATAAACTATCTGTGTGCCAAATTTCATTCAAATCTGTTCAGCCGTTTTTGGGTCAATCCGGAACATAAATCCAGATAAAAATTCTAAAAACTATATTTTCGGCTTCAGTCCCATTCCCACACCTCATAGCAATTACTTTTTCTTCAAAATTATTAAACGTACAGTTTTGACTTTTTACGTTACCTACTATTTTATTAATAAATTATTATTTTCTATTTTATTATATTATATTATTTTATACGATTAGTGCAAAAAAAAAATGCAAGTTTAGTAAAATTACCCTTTTTGCTCGTACGTAATAGGCGACTCAGGGTTTGGTATGTCAACCTTGCTGGTATAGACGCCAGCAGGTCAAGCTACCCGAAACAGTCAAATTTTCCCAATCAACCTTGAACCTTAAAGCTTTAGTAATAAAGTTGAAAATCTATTAAAGAAATTTGACAGATTGTAGTAACTTGATGTGCTGGCGTCCGTACTTAACAATATTGCAATAACAATCTCACGATCAGAAATGAAGAGAACCGCAGGAGAACCAAGGTGACCGACATAGCCCGAAGAATTGCCAAACTTAAGTGGCAGTGGGCAGGGCACATTGCTGGCAGAATGGCCGATGGGGCCGAAAGGTCCAGGGGGTCTACTACGAATTGCAAAGTGCGAATGATCAGATCGGACCGACACATTGTCATGGCCGAACCGAATTTTATTGAAAAATGCGAAAAAAGTTCGGATCGACTCAGTTGGGTCGGGACCATAGTCAATATTCGAAAGAGTGTAGGAGTGTAGGATCGAGACTGACTGAACCAAATAGTAAGTTCGTAGCAGGAAACGGCCGAACATTCGGCCAATACCATTTCGGAGTAGGCCTAGAGTGGCGACCGCGTACTGGAAGACGTAGAGTTGGAAGGCCTCACACAGGGTGGACTGACGACCTTGTGAAGCCCGCAGGAGCCCGTTGGATGCGAGAAGTACAGAACTGGTCGAAGTGGAGGTGCTTGGGGGAGGCCTATGTCCAGCAGTGGACGTCATTCGGCTGAAATGCTGATGATGATGAATCTCACGATGTAGCCTTTATTTCCTGTCGCCAAACCTTCGACACCTTCTTTCACTCCATTTATAATAAATAATAAACGATGCAGATTTTTAAGAAAGTTATTAAGTAGTTAAACGTGTTCTAGTCACCGTAAAATTATCCAAAAATAATATTTTTTTTTATTTATTTGGCCTCATTGAATGCACGGCACACGTTAGGTCTTGTCAATTGAATAGGTGTGTGCAAAGGTTAAATACGTATTTGTTAAATAAATTATTCATGTAACATAGTTATGTTCAGGAGGGAATTGTGGCTAAATGATAACAGTCGCACGGATAGATCGAAGCTACGCTTGCTACGGTCGAATCGTGGATAGGTGCATTAGTAATTATTTGGTTAATTCTTTCAGAAACTAAATAACACTTACTAAACAATACTACACAACCACCACCACCCGACCACCACTGCTACTAAACAATACTTTTATTTGCTTCGTGAAATAATATTATACGTAAGTAGGTAATATGTTTTCGTTTTATTGTTCGATTTGCAATATTGTGTTTAAAGTTTTCATATCGCACATGTGACATGTGAGAGATAAGACGCGGAGGTTCGTGGGCTGACTTTTTTAACTTGGTTACATCTTGTTGCATAGATGTTTGAAATAATCACTCTGAAAGTTCAAAGTAATCAAACATCTGTGCAACAAGATCCAAGCAAGTTAAAAAATATGGATGAGACGTGATCAACTTTGAACGTTAATATATTTGGTTGGTCTTATAAAGTGTTCTGTTTGCATTGATGTCAGCTATCGATTTATATAGGTCTCATGAGTGGCTGCCATTTTAAATGGCCATGCAAAATGACGCGACAGTAGGTATACAACGGATCTTTAAAGCCCTTTTAAGAATTTTGTCCGGGGAGCTACGCTCTGTATATATATTATTGCAGACATATTTTAAAGGTTTTTTTTAGGTTTATTTATAAATTTGTACGTACGTTCTTTTTAGCATTACAGATTTAAAAATCCAGTCGTCTGTGTTGGTCTCCCAAATCGTCAATTATTATAATAATTTTGTGAAATATACATGAATAAAATAACCTATACAACTATATACCGATTTCAATGTATAAGTAGGTAAGAAAACTCTTAGTTTTTCCGTTTATACATATTTTGTTTTTTTGCAGGTGCAAGGCGCAGTTCTTATAGGAGAAATACTTTTAAAAAATGTATTGCAGTAAACCGAGCACTACCGCTGTCTCGGCTGAGAATAGCAGTTCGAACAATGAAACGGGACACGAAGACAAAGAGGTCGTGCTACCACCACATCCGAGGAAATGGGACATAGTGTGGAGGGAAGTGACCATCTTTTCCATTATGCACATCGGTGCTATCTATGGCGTTTATCTATTACTTATGGTGGCAAAATGGCAGACGTGTCTGTTCGGTAAGCGTTATTATGTTTGTGAAGCAAAAATGAGAGGAATTTTCCCATTTACATTAACATTACTAGACCACTGTGACTGGTATCGGAAACAGGGTACAAGTACCAGAGAGGAAAACCTCCATATTAAGAAGGGTGTTCATCAAGGCCCTCAGCCATAACATCTCCACTTATTTTATTCCAGATGTCGTAGAAAATAAAAAAAAATAATGTTTCCTTTACTTGCAGCATATCTGCTGTACTTAGGTACAGCACTAAGCATAACGGCTGGTGCCCACAGACTATGGACACACAAAGCATACAAAGCCAAGCTGCCGCTGCGACTCTTACTCCTGTCGTTCTTTACTATGGCGTTTCAAGTGAGTACCTTTAGATACATCCATTATTGGCGAGTTGTCACGAGTTGCACACGTCAAGTGCCCGATGGGATTGCCCATAGCCAACTTTTCAAGAGCCTTATGGGATAAGTTACCATAAAACAATGATACAACTAACTTTTACTAGTAAACGGAAGAGTAAACGCCAATTTCCGATTACTAGTTGTAGCTGTTTTACACAACGGAGCTGTTTTGTAAAACAACTAGCGGTTTTGTAAAACATCGGATTCTACATACAATCCATCTGCGACATATACATAATTATGCTCTCTAGTAATGGTGTCGTTGTACAAAAGATTCATTTGATTAAAAAATCCATTCTGGTTTTTAGAGTAAACATGTTTAAATATATTTACTCTAAAAGAATACACATGAGAACAATGTTTTAAGCTACGAAATATGAAATTCGTCACAATCGTCAATTATGATAAAAGAAGAGCGATACGTCTCATTTCTATTTTTCAGTATTCCGTGATATCCTGGGTGCGAATTCATCGCATGCACCACAAGTACTGCGACACGGATGCAGACCCTCACAATGCGAAGAGGGGCTTCTTCTTCTCTCACATTGGGTGGATGTTGATCAGAAAACATCCTCAAGTCAGAGCACACAGTGTTGATATGAGCGATCTCATGAACGACCCGGTACTGCGCTTCCAGCACAAGTAGGTTTTCACTTACAGGAAAATGTATATATAGGTATAAGAAAAACGGAAAATGAAATATTAAATTCCGTATTTTTTTTTTTTCAGAAATTACTGGTATCTGCTAGTAATCGCGTGTTTCATAGTGCCCACTTATATCCCTACTCTTTGGGGGGAAGAAGCAAAGATTGCATTTTACGTTTGTGTCTGCTTACGGTACATAATAGCACTGCACGGGATTTTGTTAGTGAACTCAGCAGCACACATGTGGGGCACCAAACCATACGATAAACACATCGGACCAGTTGAAACCAAGACAGTATCATTATTGGCAGGTGGAGAGGGCTTTCATAACTTCCACCACACCTTCCCTTGCGACTACAGACTAGCTGAATTGGGCGGCTATTCTTTTAATTCTGGCAAGTTATTTATTGATATCATGTCAAAAATTGGATGGGCGTATGATTTGAAGTTCGCACCGGATGAGTTGATAGAGAAACGGGTGAAGAGAACCGGTGACGGAACTCACCCAGTGTGGAGGTGGGATGACCAAGACATACCCGAGGAAGACAACAGATTCAATAAATAATAAGTAATAATTAAGTACAGGTGGTGATTATGAATTTAATAAAAAAAAATGCTATAAAAAAGCATCATTGTTAGAAAAATTAACTTGTTTTATTCAATCGATTGGAAACCTCCTTACTCCTTAGGGCTGATTTTTCTAACGCCAGATAGTTTTATCGGAAAAACAATTTTGCAATTCTTCCATAGACTACAATTTTATTCCACGAATAAAAAATTCAGCGATGAATTAACTTTAATTGATGGCCAGGAATAAAATTGACGTTTATCGTTATCAGATTAGAGAATCTAATAACTTTATTCGAGGAATAATTTTTGAAATTTTGAGAGTTAATATACAAAAACAATTTTATTCCTCGTATAAAAGTCTGGCGATGGAAAAATCAGCCCTAAATCGTTTCATTAGTCATTAGTCATGAACAATAAATTGTGTCCGAAATTACATAGGAAATTAAAATTAAAATTACAATTTTACAACAAGCATACATTTAAATACAACAACAAAATACCACATAATTTTATAAGAATTTCATTATAGATCTTCAACAGCATAAAGACACTTATTCAATAGGAAACTTTTCAGTTGTTTTTTAAAGGAGCTTGAGTAGATAGCGTTTTTTATATGTAGAGGCAACTTATTAAATAATATAACCGATTGATATCTGGGACTGTGCCTCACAATATTCTAATTAGGCTGTATCTTGTACCGTATAATGTCATGTCTCCGTGTGCCTTCTCTAATCTGTCGTTCTTCTGCTGTTTCATATTCATGCATATATTTGGCCATGTTACTTAGAAGTACAAATACATAAATGCTCGGCACTGTAAGTATATTCAGTTTTATAAAATGTTCACGGCAACTCTCTCTTTGCGGGATACGGATTATTGTGCGAATTGCGCGTTTTTGTAACACAAAAGCTCTTTTGATATTATAGTCATAACTGTTTCCCCAAAACATTATGCTATATCTAATCTTTGATTCTACCAATGCGAAATATACCATCTTCAATTGCTCAATGCCAATTTCTGTTCTAAGTGATCTTAGAGCATAACATGCGGAACATACAGATGCATTTATAGCATTTAATTCGGTTTTCCAATTTAGCTGTTCGTCTATATGTATACCCAAGAATGTAACTTCCTTGACGAGAGCAATTTTATTATCATTCAACTTAACCTCTAAATCGTCCTTATTACCTTATTATTTCACCAGACAATAAGCATTTCATATAGGATCTTATTGCGATCACGAACTTACGATAAATAATTTAATATCTTTGATTATTACACTAACTTCTGTAGGTACAGTATCTTCCAAGAACCATTTATCAATGGGAAAAATATGCCAGAGGTTCTACGTTACCTTGACTAATCTAAAACTTTACGCAGTATCGAATGAATTCAATGAACAATTCAAGGAAAAATATCAGCCTAACTTTGACTATTTGTTCCAAACCTCAAACTTGGCCTGTGTCCCAGCAGTGGGAACATTGTAGTCTGATTATGCTATACTATGCTCAAACTTGGCGACTTGAATTGACTAGGGCGAGAGACTCCTGCCGATCGAGGCTGTAAAAATCTCACCGTGAACATTTTGGTGAAGTGAGCTTAGAGTGAGCTGTCAATAGTGTCAATCCCTAGCATTAGTTGGAATGACAGCTCACTCCACGCTCACTTCACTTAAGTTTTCACGGTGAGATGGTTACAGAATCGCACTGCTGCTCCTGACGCGAGTCGGTTGTGACTAATCGCCATCGTTATTTATTTATTGCTCTCATGCACATCATACATTTTATAATAGATTATTTCTCGGTTTATGTACATGAACCCTGTCAGCACACTGCAAATCACAATGTTGGTTTGCTGTGGATTATTACGAGCCTGTGTTATTTGACCACTACAGGGCAAAGGCATCCCTTCCCTTTTTCTACTTTTCTCGGTTTACTGCGATTTTGTAGTCAATCCTTTAAGAAGGCATCCAGCTCATCCTGTTGAGTTCGTGAACATTCACATACATTGTCATGGGCCTTAACCACTGTGCCATCATTGTGTCATGATGACCATTGGTGAAGGCCTCGTCTGTCATTCACGAGGTCGTGGGCTCAAATCCGGGCAAGTTACTTTTTCATTCACATTACTGACATTGGTGACGGATGACATCGTAAGGAAACCGGAGTTTATAGTTGATATAAGTCTGAAATTGCCAACCCTTCTTAAGCAAGCGTGGTGATCAACGCGCATGCCTTCTTTTTTCAGAAGTGGTCTTTGCCTTGCTGTAGGACAGTTATAGGTTGATTTTATTATTATTATTTTTATATTAGACTCTGCTGTCCCACTCCTGGGCAAAGGCCACTCCTTCCATCTTTCGCGATTGATAATATTATTTATTTATCATAGTTTCAGTCAAAACTTACCTTCACGGGCGAGAGAATCGCGGCGGTCTCGCCATGTCATCAAACTCTATGATTCACTCTTCACACGGCGACATCATCGCGAAGATAATAATTTGTTGGCGTGGCGAGATTATCGTCACTATTTTCTCACCCGTACCATGGCACCGAGACATATTTTTTATGAGAAGAGAAAAAACTTGCTTAATTTAGATATTATTTTTTTCCAATATGAAACAATTCTGTATAATTACATATAACCGCATCATAATATAATAAGTAGGTACCTACAATATCATAAAATAAATGGCCGTCATAAGACCCGCTGACTTCAGTTCACATTTTAGGTGGAGAGCTTCTGTATAATTCAGATTTTCTGATATATCATTTCATCATTCTCTAAGTTAATTTTCGATCCTGTTTTCTCTTCGTCTGGTAAGGCTGGGTCATTTCACCCCCACACTGGGTGAATTCCGTCACCAGTTTTCTTCACCCGTCTCTCTATCATTTTCTTCGGTACTGACTTCAAATCATATGCCCATCCGATTTTCGCCATGATTTCGATGAATAATTTAGTATAGTTAAGAGAATAGCCACCGAGCTCAGCTGTTCTGTAGTCCCAAGGGAAAAAGTGTGGTGGTAGCTGTGGAAGCCTTCTCCTGCAGTAAAGAATGATAAAACCTTGCGCTCCACTGGTCGGATGTGCTTATCATACGGGTGGGTACCCCACATGTGTGCTGCTGAGTTCACTAGTGCAGTTATGTTTGTCGTAAAAGTAAAACGTAAAGACATTGCGACGAAATGAGCAATCCAGAACTCCTCACCCCAGAGAACGGGAATAAAGGTTGAAGTTGACAACGCGAGAAAACCCAGGAACACGAAATATCTGTAAACAAAAAATGGAATAATTTTATACATATTCTTAGTAATATTTGACTAAAGGGGGATCGGCGGCGGCGATCTCTCGCGTCCGGCCCTGGTCCAGGCTATAGTACGGAGCGAGAGTGTATGGGAAGTCGTCACCTCCTTCTGCGAAAAAGTAATGCTCGCAAAGGAGGAGGCGGAGCGCGTGAGGCAGAGGCAATCTCTGCGCCCTCACGCCCCTAGTCGCCGCAGGAGACGCCCTGGGCGTTGAGAGTCGAGAGCCGATTCTCGATTCCGAGCATGGCTCGCCGAGCGGTTTCCGAGCCAAGTCCGCGCCTACGGTGCGGTGGTAGTTCGCCGCCCGGTAACACCAGGCCCGGGTCGAAGGCGTGTTGTATTCCACGTGCGCCTCAAAGAGATGTCAGCTCAAAGTGACGGGGTCCGCTAGGGCCGATGCCTGCCAGCGCCGCGGGTTGTTTGAAAGAGATACCGTGGCCCCTGGCACAGGCAACTGAAGAAAGACGGGTGGGTTTTAGTCAGTAAAAGTTTGACACGCCTTCGCGCTCCGCCCAGAGCGGGAGAAGTCATTATATGATTGGGATATCATAAAATGACTTCTCCCGCTCTGGGCCAAGAAAAAGGGGGTTCCGTTAATGTAGCCCACAGTTTTAACGCAGTTTTACGTTGTGTGTTGATCAAAATTCAAAACGCGGCAATTATGTTAAAATGATTATTGAAATTACAATCATTTGAAACATCAGTATAGCTCTCGAAATTATATTTAATGGAAAAATACTATTTCATGAAACCATAACGACTTGCAGCGAATATAATTATATTTTATTTTATTTACGGCATGTCACTGATCCACAACTGCTGAACCAGATCTGTTATTCTCTCTGTCAGTCGTTTTTATCTAACTGTATTTCCTCCTGGGGAGGCGCCTTAAAAACAGCATCAAAGAGTCTTGAGATCACCCAAGGTGCAGTACTTAAAGTTAGTACTTTATACGTATCTTTTTCCCCACCGCACGACTGTACAAAGACTGTGAGGTTCTGACTGTAAGACAACTATATCTTCTTTACAACACATCAAACAAACTTATAATCCGCTAAACCTACAAAAACGAAGAAAAGATAAGGAATGCATCAGAAACGAAATAAGAAGTAATAGTTTTTGCATGCTTAATGGTAATTAGAATGCACCTGAAACATTATTTTGTAATAACTCACCTATGTACCATTCATTCAAAGTAATAGATCGCCGGAACTTGCAAAAAAAAAATGCATTTTGCAGGCTACATTGAAATAATCCTCTCTGGCGTGTTCTGCTCCATATGGATAGAGTATGTTGTGGGGAGGTTCTACCCTAGTTTCACCTTCGCCAGTCTCAAAGACTAGGCGTGAGTAGTTTTCCATTTGGAGTTCAACACATGACGCTACACCCTGCTGTCTGCACAGGCAACTGGGTTAGGTCTGATTCTGGTGCCACTTCTGCTATCCAACAAAGCTAGATTGGTGACAAGGCCGTGACTGATTACATATATGAGGTAATAAGGAAAAGTAGTTTATCTTTCGCTCAAGGTAACGTTGGTGACTCATAATGAGTTAACGACTCTAAAATTTGTCTTCAAGAGGAATATTATGTGTATTTTGTAAAGAGACTTACTTATGTTGGAAATGCAGTAATAGGTCGGCCCAGAGATCACTCACATCCACCTCTTTGATCTTAGATTTGACCTCGGGGTGTCTTCTGACCAGCATGCAGCCCATATGCGAGAAGAAGAAGCCTCTGTGCGTTGTGCGGATCAGCATCCGTGTCGCTGTACTTGTGATGCGTGCGATGATTTTTCACCAATACGATTACAGAGTTCTAAAACAGTAGCGAACATTTAACAAGTTTCAGTTCAATTGGAAACCAGAAAGTGCTTGACAAATGGATGATACGCAGAGTAACCGATCTGTTTCCGGCTACTCTATTTGTCAATTTAAAAAAAATCACGAACTAAGCAAGCTTGTAAAAATAGCCTTTCTTTTGTTGCTCCCGAATTCTTTTATTCATGGTAGCCCAGAGGGTTCTTCAGCAAGCTTATGCAAAGTAAAAAGTTGATAGCTGAGTAGGTGCGGCAGTATGAGAGAACAACATATAGGTACATTTGATAAGTTTCAGATAAGAGCACTGTGGTCGTTTAAAATGGAAAAAAATATAACGTGATCTTCAGACCCTTTCATTTTGGTATGATCAAACGATCATACCAAAATGAAATGATGGATGAATGAATGTCTGGGGTTAAACGTAAATCAACCGAACATAAGATCTCATAAACTGCCTTTTTCAAGGCTACTTCTATTTCTTTAATGCCGCGGTTGGTTTTAACTTCACTAGCCCCCCCCCCCCCCCCTTCTGGGTTAAAACCACAGTTTCGTGGTCCTCGGTGGAAACCTTACGGTACCAACGAAGCCGAGTGAGGTGTTGCCCCATCACACCCGCCAAACCCCTTCAGGGCTAGGCAGTAAGTTGGACGGGTCCCGGTCTCCGGCCTTGGGGGGTCTCCTAGTCGGTACCGGTGACAGTTTTCCTTCAACAGCTACACACCTAGTGTCTTTAGGCTAGCGCGCTAGACTTGTCAGGGCCCCGCGTTCGCACATTAAGACTGGCGACGGGCTACAAGCTTAGGGCTCTCCCATAGGTACACACATCTCTGTCTACACCGGGCCAATCCACCCGGGGAGTTAGGAATAGGGAATTACGGACCTAAATCCGTCCCCGATACGACGATGGACACATTAATAGTGTCCTTTTTTAAACAGGTCCTCTTTAAGGACCCGGACTTCATCGCCAAATGTGGCGTCAGGTTTACTGCTCTGCAGAAAATCCCCCCCCCCCCCCTCACCGAACGGCAACCAGGCCGTGCTCAACGAGCTGGCAACCACCTCAGTGGCCATGGACACTGAGGAATGCTCCGACAAACGAGCCCACCACTCCACCGATGAAGAATCTTCCCATTCCTTATCCTCTTCATCCTCCGCCGCTTCCTCTGACGACGACGGCTTCATCGTTGCATCAGAGAAGAAGAAGAGGAAGAAGAAGAAGCTCTCCTCCTCTGCCCCCGACTCTCTGGCCACCCGCGCCGCTACCACCCCGACCCACCCCTCTGGCCTTCCGCCCCGCTTCCCCCACCCTGATCGCTTCGTCCTCTTCGAAGGACCTCCCCGCCAGCCACAACGCTGACCCCACTACTTCCGTCCCAAGGAAGATACCCCCTCTACCCCCTGTGTTCATCCAGGACAAGGGGAAGTGGACCGACATCGCGAGATGGTGCAGTGAACTCAAGATCGGGTTCACTTGCGCCAAATCGACCCAGCAGGGCATCAAAGTGACCGTCCCTACGTCCAAGGACTACAGGGACCTCACTCGTACTCTTAGACAGAGAAGTGTGTCTTTTCAAACCTACTCACTCACGGAGGAACGTCAGACCCGAGTGGTCATCCGCAGGGTTCCGAAGGAGATCCCGGTCGCCGACATCAAGGCGGACCTCGCGACACAGAACATCCGTGTCCAAGGTGCACCGGATGCACAGAGCCAGAAGAAGAAGCTCTCCTCCTCTGCCCCCGACTCTCTGGCCACCCGCGCCGCTACCACCCCGACCCACCCCTCTGGCCTTCCGCCCCGCTTCCCCCACCCTGATCGCTTCGTCCTCTTCGAAGGACCTCCCCGCCAGCCACAACGCTGACCCCACTACTTCCGTCCCAAGGAAGATACCCCCTCCACCCCCTGTGTTCATCCAGGACAAGGGGAAGTGGACCGACATCGCGAGATGGTGCAGTGAACTCAAGATCGGGTTCACTTGCGCCAAATCGACCCAGCAGGGCATCAAAGTGACCGTCCCTACGTCCAAGGACTACAGGGACCTCACTCGTACTCTTAGACAGAGAGGTGTGTCTTTTCAAACCTACTCACTCACGGAGGAACGTCAGACCCGAGTGGTCATCCGCAGGGTTCCGAAGGAGATCCCGGTCGCCGACATCAAGGCGGACCTCGCGACACAGAACATCCGTGTCCAAGGTGCACCGGATGCACAGAGCCAGAGGACAAGTCGCATTCGACATGGTCTTCGTGGTCTGTCCCCCCGTAGAGGGCCAATCCCTACACCCCATATTCAAGATTAAGGCGATCTGTGGACTCACAGGTCTCGAAATCGAGAAGCCCCGCAAGAGCGGCATCGTCGGGCAATGGCAATGTCACAGATGCCAGCTCTATGGCCACTCCCAAAACTTTGTTGTGTCAAGTAGATATGAGCGCCGATAGCCAATTCTACGGCGGCGGCGTGGCCTGAAAATTTCCACGGCGGCAGAGGCGTTGCGGCGGCGCGGCGTGGCCGGCAGTGGGCCTTAGATATTTTTTATCAGGGAGAGATTTTTTAAAGAAAACCATATTGTTGTTACCAAAAAAGCTTTAAATTTTTTAATAAAGGAACGTATTTGTTCATTACAATTTAACAGTCTTCTAAATAATTGGAGATCACGTTTACTGAAAAATAATAATTCCAGTATTTTCAGTTGAAGAGAAACTGAGCGTTTTTAATCACAGCACTATCTATCTATACAGGGTGGCAGGGACATCGACGCGCAAACGCCGTGAAAAGGTTACACCTGATGCCAGAAATAAAATTACGAAAGTCATTCATCTCGGAAATTACCGGTTAAAAAAATTGACATTTTTGTTTTTTGCGCAATGTATTTCAAACAATGCGATCATAACGCTCCGCGGAAGGCGCGCGCGCGCTACCTACCGCGATACCGCGCGCTGCTCTTTCGAGTTTTATTTACATTGCTGTTATAAGTGAAACAAGTGAATTTAATATTTTTTTATTAAAAATCTCATAGAGTTAGATACAAATAATGATTTTATACAGTTTACACTAAAAAAGTAGCAGAAAAAAACGTAAAAATTAAGAAAAAGCCGACGAAAAATTTCAACGCAGGTGGGTCCAGAATCATGTATTGAATCCATGGTAAGCGGTTGCGCGTCGATGTCTCTGCCAGCCTGTATAATCCTTCTTACTAATATTATAAATGCGAAAGTTTGTATGGATGGATGGTTGGATGTTTGTTACTCTTTCACGCAAAAACTACTAAACGGATTTGGTTGAAAAAAGTGTTATTTTCGACGTGCCATGCCGTCCGTGGCGTCGTGAGCACTTTTTGATTTGACGTCCATAGACGTCCGTAGCGGTCAAAAGGTTAAATGTTTGTAAACGCACCACTCTGTGTGATTCTGTAACCATATCACCGTCATAATCGAGATTTTAATAATATTTTTATGCAAATTCTATTGCTCTATTGCCTGCTTGGGGTCAAACCCACAACCTACGGCTCGTAAGTCACGATCGTTACGATTGGGCCCCCACTGCTCTCTCACTCTAATTTTTAATTAATGTACTCGTAGATGTACTAATATTGCATTTTTTTTTTTTTCTGGATGGGAAATCATCAAATGACCCCTCCCGCTCTGGGTGGAGCGGAAGGGAGTGTCAGACTCTTACTGACTAAAACCCACCCATGTTCCTTCCTTCGCCCTTTATGTTCCGGGGTAGCGGTAACCCTTTCGGACAATCCCGCTGCCCCGGCAGGCTTCGGCCCTGAGGGGCCCCTCGTTATGCTGACATCTCTTTGAAGCGCGCGTGGAACACTTACGCGCCGTCCGGCACGGGCCTGGTCCTGATCGGGCGGTGAGCTACCCATTGCTCTCCGCCCGCAGGCCCGCGCCTACGGTGGCCGGTAGTCGTCACTCGACTCCCGACGCCCGGGGCGTCTCCCGCGGCGGCTGGGACGGGAGGCTCTCTCCCTCATCCGTCCCGCCACCTCCTTCGCTAGCATGACTGCTTCGCAGAAGGAGGCGATCGCCTCCCACTCCCTCTCGCTCCGGACCATGGCTTGCACCAGGGCCGGGCGCGAGAGGCCGCCGCCGCTGCCGATCGCCTCTACGAGGACACGGCGGTGCTCCGCCCAAGCGGGGCAGACCTCCACCGTGTGCTCCACCGTGTCCTCTGGGCGATCCTAGCAATGGTGACACCCGGGCGTTTCCTCCCGCCTGATGATGTGCAGGAACCTCCCGAAACTTCCGTGTCCGGTGAGGACCTGCGTCAGGCGGTAGGTGAGGGCGCCGTGGCGCCTCTCTAGCCACTCCTCAAAGAGGGGTCTTATCGCCGCTATCGCGGCGTGCCCTGCGCTGGGTTGCGACAGTCGCTCTTTCCATGTCGCCATGAGATCGAGCCGGAGGTCCGTCCGCTCCGCAGCAATTTGCCGCGGGAGCGGACTTTCCCCCCGGCGTAGTGCCTCCGCGCGCCACTCATACAGGCGCGCGAGGACTATCGCCTCCAGATCCCATGGCGGCAGTCCGGCAAGGAGGCTTGCCTCCTCGCGCGAGATCGTGCGGTAGCCCCGGATTAGCCTTACGGCTACCACCTTCTGGGGCGCGTTCAGGTAGTGGGCGGCTCGCCGCCGCAGTGAACGCGCCCACACCGGGGCCCCGTATAGGGCCATGGACCGCACGACCCCCGCGTAAAGCCTCCGGCAGGAGGCGTTTGGCCCCCTCAGGTTGGGCAAGAGCCGCTTGAAGGCGGCCCCAGCCCGTTCCAGTTTGGGGGCCAAACGTCGGAAGTGCTCGACGAAGTTCCACCGGCTGTCGAGGACGAGACCCAGGTACTTCATCGTCGTCTCGATGCCGATGTGAACCCCTCCTACCGTTAGTTGGGATCCCGGTGGTGGCGCGTTCCGGGGCCCATGAAACGCCATGGCCTCGGACTTGTGCAATGCCACCTCGAGACCCAACTGCCGGATCCTCTCCACGACTATCGCAACCCCGCGTGTCATCGCGTCGGCCGCCGCCTGATGCGACCTCCCCTGCGCCAGGACCAGCGTGTCGTCAGCGTAGCAAACCACGCTGACGCCATCAGGGAGTTCGGCCCGCAGCACCCAGTCGTAGCCGATGTCCCACAGGAACGGCCCCACAACCGATCCCTGCGGGAAAATGTATGCCATTAGATAGTATTGGATTATAATAGCAAGAAAGTAGGTGAAATTATGTGACACGCTTTCCACATTAATTTAATTTATTATTGTGCAACTGACATACACGATAGGTACCTTCTTCAGTAGATGATCCTCTCGATCATTTCAGTAGTGCTTTTAAAAAATTAGATAACCAATCAGTGCGTGCATGTGTATTAAACCCCAGCACATTACTCAAAACAGCAAATGAAAGCTTTCAAAGATGAGTTTTTAGCTATTTTGTCGTCCGATCTTAAAGTAGTAGAATAAATTATTTCTATTTCTAAGACTAGAAGTAACCTGTGTCAATCCAGTTTATAAACTATCTGTGTGCCAAATTTCATTCAAATCTGTTCAGCCGTTTTTGGGTCAATCCGGAACATAAATCCAGATAAAAATTCTAATAACTATATTTTCGGCATCAGTCCCATTCCTACACCTCGTAGCGATTACTTTTTCTTCAAAATTATTAAACGTACAGTTTTGACTTTTTACGTTACCTACCTACTATTTTATTAATAATTTATTATTTTCTATTTTATTATATTATTTTATTTTATACCTTTAATGCAAAAAAAATGCAAGTTTAGTAAAATTATCCTTTTTGCTCGTACGTAATAGGCGACTCAGGGTTTGGTATGTCAACCTTGCTGGTATAGACGCCAGCAGGTCAAGCTACCCGAAACAGTCAAATTTTCCCAATCAACCTTGAACCTTAAGCTTTAGTGATAAAGTTGAAAATCTATTAAAGAAATTTGACAGATTGTAGTAACTTGATGTGCTGGCGTCCGTACTTAACAATATTGCAATAACAATCTCACGATCAGAAATGCAGAGAACCGCAGGAGAACCAAGGTAACCGACATAGCCGAAAGAATTGCCAAACTTAAGTGGCAGTGGGCAGGGCACATTGCTCGCAGAATGGCCGATGGGGCCGAAAGGTCCCGGAGTGGTACTGGAAGACGTAACGTTGGAAGGCCTCACACAAGGTGGACTGACGACCTTGTGAAGGCCGCAGGAGCCCGTTGGATGCGAGAAGCACAGAACTGGTCCAAGTGGAGGTGCTTGGGGGCCTATGTCCAGCAGTGGACGTCTTTCGGCTGAAATGCTGATGAAGATGAATCTCACGATGTAGCCTTTATTTCCTGTCGCCAACCTTCGTCACCTTCTTTCAATCTATTTATAATAAATAATAAACGATGCAGATTTTTAAGAAAGTTAGTAAGTAGTTAAACGTTTTCCAGTCACCGTAAAATTAACCAAAAAGAATAATTTTATTTATTTATTTGGCCTCATTGAATACACAGCACTACTCATTGAATGCACCCGTTAGGTCTAGTCAATTGAATAGGTATGTGCAAAGGTTAAATATGTAAAATAAAATCGTATTGTGTGAAAAATTCACACAATGCGATTTTATTTTCGAATTTGTTACATGAATCATTCATGTAACGTGGTTATGTTCGGGAGGGAAATGTGTATGATAACAGTCGCACGGATAGATCGAAGGTGAAGCTACGCTTGCTACGGTCGAATCGTGGATGGGTGCATTAGTAATTATTTGGTTAATTCTTTCAGAAACTAAATAACACTTACTAAACAATACTACACAACCACCACCACCCCACCACCACTGCTACTAAACAATACTTTTATTTCCTTCGTGAAATAATATTATACGTAAGTAGGTAATATGTTTTCGTTTTATTGTTCGATTTGCAATATTGTGTTTAAAGTTTTGGAGGTACGAGGAACAGGGTGTAAAGTTCGCTCATCCTCCATAGAAAAGGGAGGATCCTCCGACCAGACGGGTGTTGTGTCTGGCGGGCAATTGCCCAACGTTCGATGTTGGGAAATTGTATCTATTCTAATTGCGCGGTAAACTCTGCTTGCGAGATGCAGGATTTGCGTGACGTCAGTATGACGCGTTGTTCGCATGTGGCGTTGTAGATACCGCTACATCACTCCCCTCCGGAGACCGGAGGTCGATAGTGGGCTGAGTCTTGTATCTTGCGATGCTTGCCAGGCCAGCTGAGGTTCCAGTGAGGCGGAACCGGTTGCCGCATAATTCACAATGAGTCGGAACTGTCTGCGGAGATATCCCCAGTGAGTCGGGGTGGCGCATAGTTCGCGGTGAGTCGGAACTGTCTGCGAAGATGTCCCCAGTGAGTCGAGGTGGCGCTGGGTTATACTCCAGTGCGTCGGATGTCGTACAGCGCGGGGTTGAGGCTGGCTGCTGCGTCGACCAGGAGAGGAAGCTCTTCTTGTTGACCGGCCGAAAGTGCAGTGTGCTGTGCCGAGGTTGCTGATGAGGCTGAGGGTGATGACCAGGTATGCGCGGACGCTGCATGCTGGTGGTCAGGATACCCGTTGAAGCCGTGGATGCTGGCTGGCTGGGAGACTCGCCGCTAAAGCTTGCGGGAGTGATGATGATGACGTCACGCTGAAGTATTGCACGAAGGCTGCGCTGACGTTCATGTTCGGGGTCACCAGTTTGGAGGTATGAGGAACAGGATGTAAAGCTCACTCATCCTCTATAGAAAAGGGAGGATCCTCCGACCAGACGGGTGTTGTGTCTGGCGGGCAATTGCCCAACGATTGATGTTGGGAAATTGTATCTATTCTAATTGCGCGGTAAACTCTGCTTCCGAGATGCAGGATTTGCGTGACGTCAGTATGACGCGTTGTTCGCATGTGGCGTTGTAGATACCGCTACAAAGTTTTCATATCGCACATGTGACATGTGAGAGGTAAGACGCGGAGGTTCGTGGGCTGACTTTTTTAATTTGATCTTGTTGCATAGATGTTTGAAATAATCACTCTGAAAGTTCAAAGTAATCAAACATCTGTGCAACAAGATCCAAGCAAGTTAAAAAATATGGATGAGACGTGATCAACTTTGAACGTTAATATCTTTGGTTGGTAACTTACTAAAGATTAGGAAGGCGACGCGAGCGCAGCAGGCGCCGTGTAGTCCCCTGCCCGCACACCCCGCCACAAGAACAACAACAAGAATTTCGCCAGTAAAATCGGTTGTTTTATCGAGGATCATAAACTAAAAACACAGATGATTTCTCTCCCCGCGCCGATTCAAACACATGCCAAGCCACGAATTATGTATTTTAAAATGGACTTTTATACCTTTTTGGAAAGCTTACAGAATAGGCAAGTTGTTTTAGTTATTTGTACGATTAATGTCATAGAAATTTTTGTGACGAGACAACATTTTTGAAGCGTAAAATTAAAATATTGGTAAGATATTATTCTCATATCGCTCATTATTTTAACTATTTTGTTTAATTAAGTAGTTTTAATTATGTCCGTAGCTTAATTGAAGTGCCAGCTACAACATCATTTTTAATGGTACTCATTCAAATATGTAGTTTTTTTTTTTATTTGGAATTAAATGTCAAATTTTGGGTAAATATCGAAAAACCCTTAAAATTCAAATATCTCGAAAACTATTGAATTTCGGCCATACATATGGGGGGTTCAATTTGTTGCATTTTGGCCCCCTTATCAGCCCCTGACGGATATACGTCGAATTACCAGTAACCCTGTATATTATTGCAGACATATTTTAGGTTTATTTATAAATTTGTACGTACGTTCTTTTCAGCATTACAGATGTAAAAATCCAGTCGTCTGTGTTGGTCTCCCAAATCGTCAATTATTATAATAATTTTGTGAAATATACATGAATAAAATAACCCATACAACTATATACCGATTTCAATGTATAGGTAAGAAAACTCTTAGTATTTCCGTTTATACATACTTTGTTTTTTTGCAGGTGCAAGGCGCAGTTCTTATAGGAGAAATACTTTAAAAAAATGTATTACAGTAAACCGAGCACTACCGCTGTCTCGGCTGAGAATAGCAGTTCGAACAATGAAACGGGACACGAAGACAAAGAGGTCGTGCTACCACCACATCCGAGGAAACGGGACATAGTGTGGAGGGAAGTGACCATCTTTTCCATTATGCACATCGGTGCTATCTATGGCGTTTATCTATTACTTATGGTGGCAAAATGGCAGACGTGTCTGTTCGGTAAGCGTTATTATGTTTGTGAAGCAAAAATGAGAGGAATTTTCCCATTTACATTAACATTACTAGACCACTGTGACTGGTATCGGGAACAGGGTACAAGTACCAGAGAGGAAAGCCTCCATATTAAGAAGGGTGTTGATCAAGGCCCTCAGCCATAACATCTCCACTTATTTTATTCCAGATGTCGTAGAAAATAAAAAAAAAAATGAAGTTTCCTTTACTTGCAGCATATCTGCTGTACTTAGGTACATCACTAAGCATAACGGCTGGTGCCCACAGACTATGGACACACAAAGCATACAAAGCCAAGCTGCCGCTGCGACTCTTACTCCTTTCGTTCTTTACTATGGCGTTTCAAGTGAGTACCTTTAGATACATCCATTATTGGCGAGTTGTCACGAGTTGCACACGTCAAGTGCCCGATGGGATTGCCCATAGCCAACTTTTCAAGAGCCTTATGGGATAAGTTACCATAAAACAATGATACAACTAACTTTTACTAGTAAACAGAAGAGTAAACGCCAATTTCCGATTTCTAGTTGTAGCTGTTTTACACAACGGAGCTGTTTTGTAAAACAACTAGCGGTTTTGTAAAACATCGGATTCTACATACAATCCATCTGCGACATATACATAATTATGCTCTCTCGTAATGGTGTCGTTGTACAAAAGATTCATTTGAATAAACAATCCATTCTGGTTTTTAGAGTAAACAGGTTTAAAGATATTTACTCTAAAAAAATACACATGAGAACAATGTTTTTAAGCTATGAAATATGAAATTCGTCACAATCGTCAATTATGATAAAATACCCATCCAATGCATTCAGTTTTTAGGAAGAATCGATACGTTTCATTTCTATTTTTCAGTATTCCGTCATATCCTGGGTGCGAATTCATCGCATGCACCACAAGTACTGCGACACGGATGCAGACCCTCACAATGCGAAGAGGGGCTTCTTCTTCTCTCACATTGGGTGGATGTTGATCAGAAAACATCCTCAAGTCAGAGCACACAGTGTTGATATGAGCGATCTCATGAACGACCCGGTACTGCGCTTCCAGCACAAGTAGGTTTTCACTTACAGGAAAATGTATATATAGGTATAAGAAAAACGGAAAATGAAATATTAAATTCCGTACTTACCTTTTTTCAGAAATTACTGGTATCTGCTAGTAATCGCGTGTTTCATAGTGCCCACTTATATCCCTACTCTTTGGGGGGAAGAAGCAAAGATTGCATTTTACGTTTGTGTCTGCTTACGGTACATAATAGCACTACACGGGATTTTGTTAGTGAACTCAGCAGCACACATGTGGGGCACCAAACCATACGATAAACACATCGGACCAGTTGAAACCAAGACAGTATCATTATTGGCAGGTGGAGAGGGCTTTCATAACTTCCACCACACGTTCCCTTGGGACTACAGAATAGCTGAATTGGGCGGCTATTCTTTTAATTCTGGCAAGTTATTTATTGATATCATGTCAAAAATTGGATGGGCGTATGATTTGAAGTTCGCACCGGATGAGTTGATAGAGAAACGGGTGAAGAGAACCGGTGACGGAACTCACCCAGTGTGGGGGTAGGATGGCCCAGACTTCCCCGAGGAAGACAGAACAGATTCAATAATAAGTAATAAATAAGTACAGGTGTAGATTTTGAATTTAACAAAAAAAAAAAATTGCTATAAAAAAGCATCATTGTTAGAAAAATAAACTGTAGTTTTATTCAATCGATAAGAAGAGGTTTCTTATCGATTGAATAAAACAACAGTTTATTTCTTAAGGCTGATTTTTCCGACGCCAACGATTATTCCTCGAATAAAGTTATTGTATAGTGGTACTGGTATTGCATAGTGTGCACGGTGCTTCACCACAGTGCTGAATAGAATAGCGCGCTCGATGTTTAGAACGACGCGCGCGTTCGAGTAATTTATTATGATGTACCCACTCACCAAATTTACTAAAGTAACTAATTATGTACTTCCTAACTGCACGACGAGCGCTCTGGACTATTTTAACAATTACCTGCATGTTTAAACTTTGTTTATCATTAAGTGATTATGTAAATTTTTGAGAAATAAATTATATTTTAAACCGTAATATCTTTGATTAGTTACTTTAATAAATTTGGTGAGTGGGTCACCAAATTTATTAAAGTAACTAATTATGTACAGACGCCAGCAGGTCAAGCTACCCGAAACTGTCAAATTTTCCCAATCACCCTTGAACCTTAATGCATTAGCGATAAAGTTGAAAATCTATGAAAGAAATTTGACAGATTGTAGTAACTTGATGTGCTGGCGCCCGTACTTTCCTAATTGCAAGACTAGCGCTCTGGACTATTTTAAAAATTACATGCATGTTTAAACTTTGTTTCTCATTAAGTGATTATGTAAATTTTTTATAAATAAATTATATTTTAAACCGTAATATCTTTGATTATTACACTAACTTCTTTAGGTACAGTCTATCTTCCAAGAACCATTTATCAATGGGAAAAATATGCCAGAGGTTCTGCGTTACCTTGACTAATCTAAAACTTTAATAGTAGTATCGAATGAATTCAATTAACAATTCAAAGAAAACTATCAGCCTAACTTTGACTATTTGTTCCAAACCTCAAACTTGGCCTGTGTCCCAGCAGTGGGAACATTGTAGTCTGATTATGCTATACTATGCTCAAACTTGGCGACTTGAATTGACTGGGGCGAGAGACTCCTGCCGATCGAGGCTGTAAAAATCTCACCGTGAAAATTTTGGTGAAGTGAGCTGTCAATAGTATCAATCCCTAGCATTAGTTGGAATGACAGCTCACTCCACGCTCACTTCACTTAAGTTTTCACGGTGAGATTGTTACAGAATCGCACTGCTGCTCATGACGCGAGTCGGTTGTGACTTAGGCGCCATCGTTATTTATTTATTGCTCTCATGCACATCATACATTTTATAATAGATTATTTCCCGGTTTATGTACATGAACTCTGTCAGGACACTGCAAATCACAATGTTGGTTTGCTGTGGATTATTATGAGCCTGTGTTATATGACTATAACCAGCGGTTATAATCCGCTAAACCTACAAAAACGAAGAAAAGATAAGGTATGCACCAGAAACGAATTAAGTAGTAATAGTTTTTGCATGCCAAATGGTAGGTAATTAGAATGCACCTGGAATGAAACATTATTTTGTAACAACTTATTTAAGTGATCGATATCAGGTTGTAAAAATCGGAGCTTACCAAAGCACGTCTAAACCCTTAACATGCGGCGTACCACAAGGTTCTATTTTAGGTCCCTTATTATTCCTAGTGTATGTAAACAACTTACACCAAGCAGGTTTACAAGGTCACCTTGCTCTTTATGCAGACGATACATGTCTATTTTATTTTGGAGACAACATAAATGATATCACAAAAAATGCCCAAGATGATTTAAATGTACTACAAAATTGGTACCAGTGCAATCTTTTAACTATTAACGCTTCCAAAACCTCATACATAATATTTAGTGCAAAAAATAAAAAACTCCCTAATTACCCTAATCTAAGCATAAACGGAGAATTAATGAAAAGGACTGATCAAGAAATATCTCGGACTAACTCTTGACAACAATTTAACATGGAAAGCACACCTTCAATACATTAAAAATAAACTTTCATCATTGGTGGGCTCACTACATAAAATTGTTAGATGTATTCCAAAAAAAGTTCGGCTAGTAATATACAACTCTCTTGTTAAGCCTCATTTATTATATCTTCTCGAAGTATGGGGTAACTCATATAAAACCAATCCAAATTCTATAAAATAAAATAATCAAACTACTACACAATTATGACTTCATAACACCGTCAAAAATTATTTACAAAGAGTCGAAGCTATTAAACATCAAACAACTTTATATAAATAACACATGCATACTTATCTATAAAATCATTCACAAACTTATTCACTCACACATTACATTCACTACAGAAGGTGAAATAAGCAAATACTCATCTCGTCAAGCTTGTCACCTGGTATTATCTAGAGTAAGAACTCTACTCTACGGTAAAAATAACCTAACATATGGGGGAGCACAGATCTATAATAAACTTCCAAAAGTTGTAAAGGAGGCGACTTCACTCAACATATTTAAAAATAAATTATTCACTTTTATTTACAACGACGACACAACATATTAATTGTGTTGTGTTTATTTATGTTTAAACCAGCAACATTTTTTAACTTGTGCCACCACCTTATCTTAGGAATGCAGCGAACTCGCTTCCAATTTTGTTGGCAATTATATTTTTACTTTTTGTTTTTCTTCTACCTGCACTGTTCAAATATAATTAGTACCTAATAAGATTTAATGTTCTTATGTAAGTGACGATTGTTTTAATGAGAATAAAGTTCTATAAACCGAACAACTTACCTGTGTACCATTCATTCAAAGTAATAGAGCACTGAAATTGCAAAAAAAAAATTGTATTTGGCGGGCTCCTTCAAATATCATTGAAATAATCATCTCTGGCGTGTTCTGCTCCATACGGATAGAGTATGTATTGGGGAGGTTCTACCCTAGTTTCACCTTCGCCAGTCTCAAAGACCAGGCGTGAGTAGTTTTTTGCAGTTCAACACATGACGCTACACCCTGCTGTCTGCACAGGCAACTGGGTTAGGTCTGATTCTGGTGCCACTTCTGCTATCCAACAAAGCGAGATTGGTGACAAGGCCGTGACTGATTACATATATGAGGTAATAAGGAAAAGTAGTTTATCTTCCGCTCAAGGTAACGTTGGTGACTCATAATGAGTTAACGACTCTAGAATTTGTCTTCAAGGGGAATATTATGTGTATTTTGTAAAGAGACATATGTACTTATGGTGGAAATGCAGTAATGGGTCGGCCCAGAGATCACTCACATCCACCTCCTTGATCTTAGATTTGACCTCGGGGTGTCTTCTGACCAGCATCCAGCCCATATGCGAGAAGAAGAAGCCTTTCTGTGCGTTGTGCGGATCAGCATCGCTTTACACAGTTCTAAAACTGTGGCAAACATTTAACAACAGTTCAATTGAAAACCAGAAAGTGCTTGTCAAATGGATGATACGCGGAGTAACCGATCTGTTTCCGGTTACTCAATTTGTCAATTAAAAAAAAAATCACGAACGATGCTTGTAAAAATAGCCTTTCTTTTGTTGTTCCCGAATTCTTTTATTCATGGTAGCTAGCCCAGAGGGTTCTTCATCAAGCATATGCAGAGTGAAAAGTTGATAGCTGAGTAGGTGCGGCAGTATGGGAGAACAACGAAAATACATTTGATAAGTTTCAGATAGGAGCACTGTGGTCCTTGAAAATGGAAAAAATATCTCCAGACCCCTTGATTTTGGTATGATCCTTTGCGGTCTAACCCATAAATAAGCAAATCTGATGAAGAAATTGTGTGCTTTCCTTAAATGTAACGACTGAAAATTCAGATTTGGGCAATTTTTAAAATGATATTCAAAGCGAATAAAATATACTCTATGCCATAATGTAACGTACCCTGATATTTAATATCATGTATGAATATCTGACGAATTCTGCAACTGTGCTACAATTACGCGTACTGATGAAATATTTAGGGGTCATTATAGATAGCACTATGACCTGGAATGGGCAGATTGAGTTATTGGTGTCACGTGTCAGAAAATTAATATTTGGGTTTAAAAACCTTAGAACCTCGGCAGATTTTCACACGTTAAAAACTGCATATTTAGCACTAGCACATTCCGTGATAACTTACTGCATTACCTCGTGGGGATGCTCTGGTAAATGCCTTCTATTTCGTCTGGAAAGAGCACAAAGAGCCGTTCTAAAAGTCATGACACATAAACCTATATTCGCTTCCCCACGCACGACTTGTATGTTCTTTGCAAAGTTCCCACTGTAAGACAATCATTTCTGTTAAACAAATTATTACTGATATTGAATATGACCCTTATCTCAATTCTTTGAAACTCAGAGTTAACAGAATATGTCAGACAGAGAGCGTAAATCTAGTTGTTGCGAGAAACTTTTTGAGTCCTGTTATCTATAACAAAATTAATGAGAAATTAAATACATATATATCCGCTCTCGTTACAAGAGCGTAAACTGAAAATTGAAAAATGACTCCAAAACCTGACTTAATGACGAAACAGAGAGCCTCATGGAAACTTAATTATATTCATATCACATCCTCCACATACACATATACGCACCCTTCCCACACACACAGGCGCACGCACCTAAACACCCTCCCTTACATACACACTCACTCACACACAACCCTCACACACGCACACACTCTTATACTGCTACAACTATTATTAACATATGCCTAGTTCTAGATTTATTATTATTAATGTTTATGTCTGTTTTCTACCTATAATTATAACCAAATTTGTTGTTATTGGAACTCAGTGGTTTTTCGCTCCTGGAGTGGGCGCTAATAACTGCGACACAGTTACTAAACTAACGCAGTATTAACGTACACAAAAATTGTAGTATGTTTTTGTTCCAATAAAATATTTGAACTTGAATTTGAATATAAGAGCTCAATGTACCATAATACTGAGAAATAAATAAGTAAATACAATACAATACGAATAAGGCAGTAAAATTTTACACGGAGGGTTGAAAAATATGCCTGTTTGAAATATTATTTTTTTCATTTTCTCATTTAGGTATTTAGGATCACTATGATTGTATGTAAAGACTTATCAGCAATTTTTGAAACACTGTGCTAGATATAGATATCTATACCAACTGACTTATTTTATCGTCTGAACAAAAACAGGGTATACAAGGTGAACGGTGAACGGAGTTGAAGCCTATGGCACAGATATCTCTTGTTTTTTTACATTCAATTCTTTGATTGAAGCCAGCCGATGGCTCCAATCAGAGGATGTAATGTCGCTACGAATTCATTGATAATATCCTTGCTTAGAGTATGGTGCGTATAAGTTGTTTTTTTTTATATTATTTATTGATTTATTTGTTTTATTTAATTATTTAGAAAAAAAATATTTTTTGGGTGAGGTGTGAAATTGAAGAGTGTAGACAGACCATCGTAAACATAAACATTGTCTATTGAGTATTTCGACAAGTAACGATACACACGAACATTTAATGTTTGTTTTCATCTAGTTAACGCGGAGGTTTAAAGGTTGCTTAAAGAGGATATGACTGGAATTTCAATTCCCAGAAACATTCGATTGAATGGCGACATTGGGCAATACGTTGGTTGGAATCCACGTCAAGCCATGCTGTTTTTTAAAGTATTCGTTTCGGGTGACAGACTGACCAGCACATACGTTCAGCCATAGCTACTATCACCAACCGTCTTTGAGATGGTACCGTATGTTTTTCAGTATCTTACTGTGTGTTGTCCGAGTCAGTTACTCTCGTCAAACTGTAAGAATGAGACAATAGATAAAGTTATTATTCGCCTAGTGACCTAATACATAGAATAAACTGGAATGTCCCAAACCTGACCTTGAAGGAACAACTTAAGAAACATAATTCCTAATTAGTTGCTGATGACACATCTAGCTTTGTATCTGTGTTCCCACTGAGAAGCTCATCAAATTAATAGTCAAATCGTGTCACTTTAACATAACGCTATTGTTGGGCTTATGATGCTGTTACCTCTGATGAATGACAGTAAAAACTGGATAGGTTTGGGATGCAGGCTTACATGGTATAAATGTGGTGGGATTCACGACTCGTTGCCAAAGAACTGAGTACCACTACTAGAGATGGTGAGTCTCCTGTGTCATTTTGTTACGACCATAAGCACAATGAGGCGTATTTTAATCAGTTACTAGATCTTCTACTGGGCTTCCATGGTTTACGAAAAATAACGAAGTGCTTCAATTCAGCAAGCTTAAGAAGAAGTCGACTAAAAGTCCTGCAAAAACTTATGAAACCTTGAATATTATTCATCATAAGTTTTATTATTTCAGGGGAAGATTCTGATGCTAGTTCTCATTACTGCAGCAGCAGCCATAGCCAGCCGGGATGTCCGTTCTCCAGGTAAGTAACACATTATTTTACGGTTTATTTATTTATTAAACTTTGTGCTCTACAGTGGTGGTGCAGAGATAACATGACAGGTGTTTGTTTGTAAGGTTGTCTTAGCTTGCCCGGGGACTTCACTAAATCCAGCCCGGTACTTAGCTGTCTTCAGCACAATATAGAAAATTGTTCACCGAGGGGAGAAAGTGGCCGATTACTAACGAGGGTGTAGTTTGAGGCCCGACGCTCAGCTGAGGGCCTTAATACATACGAGTTGGGAGTCGCACTTTCTTCCGAGTATTCTTAGGAATATAAAATACTTTTTTTTAAAGTAAAGTTTATATTAAAATAGTTACAGTTATTAAAACTCAATGTAATACTTTTGCCAGGGAGATTTGGTTTGAATGAACAACAAAAGTATGTGGCCAGTGTCATTTTGCGCTTGGTGATAAAAACTTTTTGTCTTTTGTCATTATACTATATTTAATTAGGTAAGCTACTGAATAGATGCAAATTAAAAAAATACAGTACGTTAACAACGGATTTACATATACCTTTTCTGTCCGCTGAGCACATTTGAACAATGGACTTTTGTGCAAAGTACAACAGTAATGAAGTACATTCTCCCTCATTAAAAAAAAAGTAATAAGGTACTTTCCGAGCATACCATACATGCTCGGAAAGTACCTTATAAATAAAATGAAGACGCCGAGGAACCGAGGAAACTCTTATGCAAAACCACTAGTGTCATCTACTTAATCTTATCCCAAAATGTTGAGGTTTAGGCCTTGGTTCTAGTGACTCAAGCCCTTCATGACTTGACTTCATGTTTTTTTTTACTCCAGCAAATAAACTCGTTTGTCATGATATTTCTTCTACGTTTATTCAAAGAGACATCCACTCGTGCTTAGGTAGGTACCTAAGCAATCAGCCTACTTAAATAGCCTACAGCAGTAATTAGCGGTACCTCAATTTAATATAACAAAGTGTGTAGTAGGTAAGTACAAATCTTTCACTGTTCAAGCAGTACGGTTATGGAATGACTTGCCCGTGTCGGCAAGGCCTGCTCAATCTTTGTCCATTTTTTGAATTATGATAAAAAAGCACTTCCTGTCTCGTTAAACATCATCATTATATTGTCTTTGCTCTTGTTTCATGTTTATTATTATATAGATAAGTATAATATACTTTATGTTTATATTTATTGTATATTGTAAATAGTACACCACCTACAGTATTTGTCTCTTCTTAATTTTAATCCATCCAAAGGTTGTCTCTAAAAGATCGCTCTTAGCGATAAGACAGCCCATTGTGTCACTCTTTGTAAAATTTACTTAGTTATGTTCTGTAATATAAATGCTGTACATAATAAAGAGTATTCTACTCTATTCTATATTCAAATTTAATTTGTTTCAAATTGACGTTATTTCAAGTTAAACAAATATCAACTTTATTTCAATGTTAATTAAGATGATTTCAGAGTGACTAGCACTATTGAAAAAGTTATAAAAATGTTTAAACTTGTAGCGTAAACAGAAATTTATTGTGTAGGAATTAGTTATTTTTCCGTAAACTCATATTTTTTTTACATTTTTGGCGAATATGTCGCGATTCAAATTTAGGTATCACAAAAAAAGAATCAAATTTCGGTATACAATTTGTTATATTAAATTTATTATATTTGTGCACAGCTCACATTTGCATTTTTACAAACGTCAAATGTCCGATATCCTTTTTTGTCTCGTCTAAATTTATCCTGTCATTGAAATGCAAGTGATTGACATAAAAATATCGATTGATCTATGTGCGGATGGTGATCACCGGGGTGGTTTTAGTGAGGTAAAAATCCCACACTCCTCAACCTCACTTCCCGGAGGTCGGGCGCCTTTTGAAGGTCTCACCCGAAAAAAAAAAAGGTATCTACCTACTGACAAGAATTGTGTTTCTCGGTTAGGATTTTCAAGAAGCTGTTGGAGCTAGCCCGCGTTTGCTGCAAGTGATTACGGGTGGTTACGTACTCAAGATATCTGAAGGAGTAAAGAGTTACCGGTCGTACCTATGAATAATAATAATCACGACTACGGTGTTCTTTCCAGGTGGCAGCGGCTGGCAAGTAAGCAACGGTTTCGGTGGAGCACCTTCCGTTGGTCTCGCACGCTCTTCTGGCGGTGGCTGGGCCAGCTCTGGCGGTGGTCTGGGTCGATCAGGCAGTAATGGTGGCTGGCGCGGGACCTCTACCTTCGGATCAAGCGGTCGAAGCCGCACCGGAAACGGAAACAGAAGTCCTTCAAGCGGTTGGTCACAAAATGGATACAGCTCCAACGGTGGTTATGGCGGCAATTCATTCAGATCGTCTCCTGGATGGCAAGATAGATTTGCAGATTCCACTGTGATCGAAAGTTTTGATTCTACCAACGGCTGGGACGGACCAGACCTAGGCTCCCGTTCCAACAATGGATGGCAGTCTTCGGGATGGTAGACTGGAACAGATGGTTAAATTCAGTGGAAATGGCATTTGTATTTTTAAATCATAGCTCGGGCTTTTGTGTTATTTAACGTTTACTTTATATTAAATTATCATGAATATGCAATCCAGACGTTTTATTATTAGTATTTAAACCACGACCGACGAATTGATTGCATAATTAGCTAATATTGTGATTCAGGGAAATTGCGCAATTGTCTTACCGATGAAGTGTTTGTTTTCCATTGAAACATGGAAAGGGCGGGTGTTTGAATACTCCATGACTCCATGAAATAGAAACCTAATGCAATGAAATTATGCAATTAGAGAGGTTGGGTATGTTACGGCAGGAAAATACACTAAGTACACAAACCTAGAAATATTAGTAAGTATATAAGGTCTATCAATTCATACAGGGGTCATTGAATTCATAATTACGAACAACTTTTACTATGGGACTAAACCTGAAATCGCGAAAAAAACAGCTGTTCCCTACATTTATGTTCGCACAAGTCGTCAAAATGTATGGAACAGTAGACTTTTTTTTGCGATTTCCCGTTTTGTCCTATATTAAATGTTGTTCATAATGATGAGTACAATGACCCCTTTAGATATTTCGTGTATGAATAGATAGACCTTATATAAAAGCTGTTGTTTTCCATCCTCGTCAAACAGGAGGCTGTTATGAAAGACATAATTAATCAAATAAAATTACGATCCCTGGTAAATAATGAATACATACTTGTTTTATTTTTGTTATCTAAGTTTGACAGTATTTCAGAATACACCACTTTCAAAGAACAAAATCGCGTTATGGTATCGTATAAGCGGCCGCGTTTTTATGTGTGTGTAAGAGGGCAGTTACAGTGCGGTCTCACACAAGCCGCATTTTAAAATGCGTGGGACACGCATGCTGATTTCCGAAAATTAGAAAAAAAAAGAAAAAAATACTACTTATTTTATTATTGATTCGTGTCGAGAATCAGTAGCATAGTTACGTAACGTTCTCCTTGAATTTGACGAGGATGCAAAATGACACCTTGTAGAGTAGGTAGGTTAATGAAAATTAAAAATGCACCCCTAGTACATGCATATGCAAGTACAACAGCGCCGCAAGGTTTCACCCGCATAAGTGTCGATGCCGTGAGAATATCGCGATAAAAAATAACGTATGTGTTATTCTGATGTATAAGCTTTATAACTGTAAAGTTTCATGAAAATCCGTTCAGTAGTTTTTGCGTGAAAGAGTAACCAACATCCATCCATCCATCCTCACAAACTATCGCATTTACAATATAAGTAGGATAGGATAGTTAGTAGTAGGATGTTTCATTCATATTAAGTAACAATCAGGTTTATTGAATTATACAATTATTTACATTACATTGCAGGTCATTAAACGCGGATTGACTTACTAACCACAAATCAATCTGTAAGTATAGCCATTTCCCAACTATGTTAGAGTCGGCTTCCTGAATGTGGATGTGGTGGTTGTCGGAAAATATCCCACGGGAACGTACTACCGGGAATGAAAGTACCCTAAGTGTTAATCCTGGTTATAAACTATACGTGTGCCAAATTTCATCCAAACCAGGTTAGCCGTTTTTGCGCCAATCCGGAACACACATCCAGACAAACAGACAAACGGACAAAAATTCTAAATACTATATTTAGGCATCAGCCACGAAGCAATTACATTTAAAAAAATATATTAAATGTACAGTTTTGACTTCGTTGATATCTATCTTCTATGTATGTATATCTATCTATACCTTCTATATCTATACTAATAATAAAGCTGAAGAGTTTGTTTGTGTGTTTGAACGCACTCATCTCTGGAAACACTAGTCGGTTTGAAAAAATATTGTTGCCTTCGATAGCGCAATTCATGAGGCAGGCTATAGGCAATTTAACATCACACGAGCAAAAAGATAAAAATCAGAAAGAACGCTAAGCGAAAAACAGCAAACAAACGATGTGATGATGTGTGATGTCGATGATGAACAAAGTCGCGGGCAAAAGCTAGTTTTATTATAATGTTTAGAAGATTTGGTTTCTTCATAACTAGCAAGTTGTTAACAAAAAAGTTTTTAATAATTGCGATATCATTATACAATTTTTATAATCAAACAAAGTAGGTTAAGTAAGTAGTAGTGTAATAACATTAATTTGATTTTAATTATACCAAACAGCTGCAGTAGTACCTACAAGAAGGTAAAGTTTGTAATTCCAAGACTTCACTAGAAACACTGTTACCTACATAGTTAAAACTGTGTTGAGTTTGTTTCTCTCATTGGGTCCTCAGCAATTTTAAATGACTATAGTAACCCAATAATGAAGACCTAATACGGGAAGTATTACTCCAAGGACTGGAAGACGAGATGTCGGTCGACTGGCGACGAGATGGGAAAACGACATTGTTACCATCGCGGGCAAAACCTGGATGGGGTTGGCACAGGAGCGTGGGGATTCCGGTCAGGGGTTGCGGAAGGATCGTACGTTCCCGCGACCCCCGGTGTAGGTGTCAGATGGAACACCGGGGTGGTTTTTATTCAAGTCTGACAGACCCCTCCACCCCCCACGGCGGAAAACATCAAAAAACATAAAAAAAGGAGCGTGGGGAATGCCACAAGAGAAGTCGGGTTGTGAATGATAATGATGACAGAAAGTATTAGGTAGTTTGCGTCTTCACAAAATTCATGATTTTTGCCTCTTTGGAAATTCCGACAATAAGGGATATTCCTAGGTAATGATCCTCTACCTACTTTTACCGCCACATAGAGTAAATAAACACTTAATAAGTAGTTTACGACTTTCACGAACAATATCAAACATAACAAGACTTGCGGACGCATTCTCTTGAGGACGTGGTTTGGGTTCATTCATGATGTTGTCTAAGGTTTGTTAATTCTAATCTAATCTAACTAGCCTGTACTGTCTCACTGCGGGGCAAATGTTAAATAATTTTATTTTTTAAGTAGGTTTGTACAAACACTTTTACACGTCAATCATATTTTAAAAGCTAGATGAGGTCGGCGTTTCCTATCTGACTAGTCTGAGAAGAAAGGCCGAAAAAAACTCAGCGGTCACAGTCTCTTAAAGTCCAGACCTAATTTTGGTCAGATCATATGAAGACCATGATGAAGACATCGATCTACGATGTCTGAGATGGTATTTTGAGGAAAGAACCACACAGATTGAGAGGACCTGTCCAGTCAGTGCACGCATTTGTCAGAAATCGTGCAGCTCAACTCAAAACTTAAAGAGCTCAACGATCGACGACGAGGCCTCCCTCTCCCTTTTACACACAATTCTGGCTTTTGCGACATCCAGTTTGTTACTTAACTTACTCATTTTAATTAAGTATTAGTTAGGTATATTTGAATGGCTAATATTAGTACTAAACTTATAATATGTAAGATATTTTAATGTTCTATTTCAGATAATGAACCTATTTCGGTTGTTGGGAGCTCCTGGAGGCGAGACTGACGACCTAGTTGCCCTGATAACCCGTCCGATTCACAACACAGGCCTCTCATCATACGTTACTATCCACAAAGTGCACTGGGCAGCCAATGTGTCCACATTCTGTTTCTTGACAACGTGCGTCTTGCAAGTTATCGCACTCGTCATGGCTAAGGAAGATCCTGAAAGGCTCTTCGAATGCTTCAGTGTTTTCGCGTTTTGTGGCATGGGGGTCCTCAAACTACTTTCGTTGCGTAGAAGCCATCAGAGCTGGCGTAAACTTCTCAACCAAATCTCATTGTTGGAGAACATACAAATGAGTAAAGATCCCATCTCACATGCGGAGTACCAGTCGGATAGCGAGGAGGGTGACAACTTTTCTGCCTCCATCAACATTTACACAAATAAATATAGAAATACAGCAACCATTCTAACTAGATTCTATAGCTTTACAGCAGTCATTTTTATAGTGTCTCCGTTCGTGGAACATTTTCTGTGTAAGATACGCGGATTGGAATGTCTGGTGTATCCTCACATTTTGCCCGGCTGGGCTCCACTGGATGACTTGAGCGTTTTCGGCTACATTGTAACCGTTTTATGTGAATTTGTGTCTGCTGTTTACTGTGTCTGTGTCCACATTGCATTTGATTTAACAGCCCTTGGGACCATGATATTCGTATGTGGCCAGTTTTCATTGCTCCGCGATTTTAGTTCGCGCATTGGAGGAAAGGGGAAACGGTGCAATCTTTCAAAGAAAAGAGACGAAAGAGCTCACTACAGAATTGTACGGTGCCATCAGACTAACAGCTTACTAATAAAGTTAGTATAGTTACTACGAGTTACATTTTAACAAAGAATAATTATTTGTTTAAATGTAACTCGTTAATATTTTGGCAAAGAATAATGATTAAATAAATAATAATTATTATTGGCAAATAATTATTCTTTTAAAACCGAACTTGTGTCTATTTTTTATTTAAGTAGGAAGATTACCTACTTAGGTACCTATTGTACCTATATCTTAGAGGACACACATATTTTTTTAAATTTTGACTAGCTTAGGTTTATAACCGCATGAATCTAATAATATTATTTTCTATTCTATTATCAGTTCTATTACGGAGCTTGACAAGTTGTTGAGAAATATCATAGGAGTATATTTCCTCCTTGCCACTTTAACATTGTGCTCAGTTGCTGTCAGATTGAAATCCGTAAGTACCAACAATATATCTCTAGTGCTACTAAGTAGGTAAGTATATGAAGATTTTTTCTTATGAAAAATAATATGAAATGTAGTTGTAGTTATATGTAGGTAATTATATTTTTCATATTACAAAATAATTAAAGCCTGATACCTTAAGAGGGTTTAATTTTGTCCTTACTCCTTTAGAAAAAGGTTTCTTAATTCCAATGTTTTATTTTTGTCTGTTCCTAAATGCGATGGTTTAATTCAAATACCTACTTCAATTATTTGGGTGAGTTTGAGATTTTATAGAACAGCATTATTCTCAATGTTTCAATTGTTTTTCTTTATTTCCGTTTCAGGAAGACATGAGCATAATGCAGCTCGTATCATTAACACAGTACATGTGTGGTACTCTGACACAACTCTTTTTATTTTGCCAGTACGGTGACGCAGTTTTACACGAGGTAGGTACAGGTAAACCAGAAAAGGTACATGATTATTCGCTTCGGTAATATTCGTCTTTCCGAATACGCACGGACGTCGCGCCGCAGAATAATCAATGCAATTCTTCTAAGCTTTGTAGTACCACGCTTTGTTATAGTGCACCTATCGATGCGCGTTTGTATGAAGTTTTCTCTGTCGGGTCATTATGAGGAATTGCATAGAGTTGTTAATAGCGAAACAGAACACTTGCGGAAAGACACTTGCGCGAACCCATTTGCTTAAAAAGACATTTCCGCGAATGGACTTTTGCCCAAACGGACTTTTGCGCAAAGGGGACACTTGCGCGAAAAGACATTTCCTCGAATGGACTTTTGCGCAAATGGACTGTTGTGCGAATTGAATTTTGCGCGAAAGACACTTGCGCTAATGAAAAGTAGCGGAAATGAGATTTCTTCATAACATCACGCCTGTATTCTTTCAAAGGGCCCAACCCTTTGAGGGTATCAGTTTGATTTTCGGTGGCGCCATCTTGAATTTTGATTTAAACCCTATTATCGTTGTCAGCAACCTCGAGAACCATGAAAACGACACCCATATTCGGTAGGTATTGAGTGCCATACATATAATCCAGTGTGGTGAATTATAAATAAGAGATTGGCCTTCTTAACGTTTTCAAATCAAATCAAATCATCTTTATTGTGGACTATAGGTATACATCATAAATACAGGTCTTAAATAATTAAAATAAGTTCAGCTATGTCCCGCCGTTGAGGCATACAATAATAAAATACAAATCAGAAGTTAAAACACAATTAGTCAGTAGTAATTTTCGCTAATCATAATGGAAGATAAACTAGCTGGGCTGACTGCTGTTTAGTAAGATGTCAGACAAGGCATGGCGACACCCACCAACACGCACTGGGCACACAGAGGGGAGGTCTGTTTCCCAGCAGTGCATTATAGGCTGATTATGTTTATGCAGACATCAGACGTTCAATTTTATAACGTCAAAAATCTATATAGGTACTAAGTCTTGCCATAAATATTGTCACGAAGAAAAACAATTTTTTTTATTGCAAATAATATTTATTACTTTTACAGTGTGTTAGTTTAATACATAAATATAAAACAATTTAATACATAAAACGCTTATTCGAAGTGGTCTCCATTGGCTGCAATACAGTCCTTTAAACGTTGAGGCCAGTTATCAATAGAAGCACGCACTCTTTCCATGGGAAAATTCTTCACTGCCAATCGTATGGATTGTTTTAGGGACTCCAAATTATCATGGCGTTTAGAGCAAGCCGTACTCTCTAAAACTGACCATAAATCATAAACCAGCGGATTAAGATCGGGACCAGACGACGGCCAGTCTTCAGCTCTGATGAAGTCCGAAACGTTCACTTCCAACCAAGACTGCGTGGACCGAGCTTTATGACCCGGCGCCGAGTCTTGTTGGAAGGACCATACTTGGTTATTGAACATGGTGTTGTTAAGGGGCTTAACTACCTTCTCAAGAATGGTATCTTGATACACTTGTGCCGGGGTAGAACTGAGAGTGGCGGTAGGAAGGCTGAAGGCCAAAAATACCGCCCCAGGACCCGACGGCTTGCCAGGTAAAGCCTGGGTCCTGGCCTCGAGGGCTCTCGGGCCTCGACTGGAGGCGCTCTTAAGCGCATGTTTGGAGAGAGGCCAGTTCCCGCTTCGTTGGAAGACGGGGAAGCTGGTCCTCATTCGGAAGCCAGGGCGCCCAGCGGACTCTCCGTCCGCATACCGGCCCATCGTGCTGCTCGACGAGGTGGGCAAGCTCTTTGAGAGAGTAATTGTAAACCGCCTCGTCGGGCACTTGGTGAGGACGGGGCCGGATCTTGCGGACAGCCAGTTTGGCTTCCGCAAGGGGCGCTCGACGGTGGACGCCATCATGCGCGTGAGAGCCCTCACGACGGGGGACGCGGTGTCCCGGGGTGGGGTCGTCGTGGCGGTGTCACTCGACATCGCCAACGCGTTCAACACCCTGCCCTGGAGCTGCATTGTGGAGGCACTCCGGTATCACCGAGTGCCGCCCTACCTCCGTCGAATAGTCGAGGCGTATCTGACGGACAGAGCCGTCAGCTACCCCGGTCGCGATGGGGAGTGGAACCGGCGAGAGATGTCGTGCGGTGTCCCGCAGGGATCGGTTGTGGGGCCGTTCCTGTGGGACATCGGCTACGACTGGGTGCTGCGGGCCGACCTCCCTGATGGCGTCAGCGTGGTTTGCTACGCTGACGACACGCTGGTCCTGGCGCAGGGGAGGTCGCATCAGGCGGCGGCCGACGCGATGACACGCGGGGTTGCGGTAGTCGTGGAGAGGATCCGGCAGTTGGGTCTCGAGGTGGCATTGCACAAGTCCGAGGCCATGACGTTTCATGGGCCCCGGAACGCGCCACCACCGGGATCCCAACTAACGGCAGGAGGGGTTCACATCGGCATCGAGACGACGATGAAGTACCTGGGTCTCGTCCTCGACAGCCGGTGGAACTTCGTCGAGCACTTCCGACGTTTGGCCCCCAAACTGGAACGGGCTGGGGCCGCCTTCAAGCGGCTCTTGCCCAACCTGGGGGGGCCAAACGCCTCCTGCCGGAGGCTTTACGCGGGGGTCGTGCGGTCCATGGCCATATACGGGGCCCCGGTGTGGGCGCGTTCACTGCGGCGGCGAGCCGCCCACTACCTGAACGCGCCCCAGAAGGTGGTAGCCGTAAGGCTAATCCGGGGCTACCGCACGATCTCGCGCGAGGCGGCAAGCCTCCTTGCCGGACTGCCGCCATGGGATCTGGAGGCGATAGTCCTCGCGCGCCTGTATGAGTGGCGCGCGGAGGCACTACGCCGGGGGGAAAGTCCGCTCCCGCGGCAAATTGCTGCGGAGCGGACGGACCTCCGGCTCGATCTCATGGCGACATGGAAAGAGCGACTGTCGCAACCCAGCGCAGGGCACGCCGCGATAGCGGCGATAAGACCCCTCTTTGAGGAGTGGCTAGAGAGGCGCCACGGCGCCCTCACCTACCGCCTGACGCAGGTCCTCACCGGACACGGAAGTTTCGGGAGGTTCCTGCACATGATCAGGCGGGAGGAAACGCCCGGGTGTCACCATTGCCAGGATCGCCCAGAGGACACGGTGGAGCACACGGTGGAGGTCTGCCCCGCTTGGGCGGAGCACCGCCGTGTCCTCGTGGAGGCGATCGGCAGCGGCGGCGGCCTCTCGCGCCCGGACCTGGTGCAAGCCATGGTCCGGAGCGAGAGGGAGTGGGAGGCAGTCGCCTCCTTCTGCGAAGCAGTCATGCTAGCGAAGGAGGTGGCGGGACGGATGAGGGAGAGAGCCTCCCGTCCCAGCCGCCGCGGGAGACGCCCCGGGCGTCGGGAGTCCACTGGAGACTACCGGCCACCGTAGGCGCGGGCCTGCGGGCGGAGAGCAATGGGTAGCTCACCGCCCGATCAGGACCAGGCCCGTGCCGGACGGCGCGTAAGTGTTCCACGCGCGCCTCAAAGAGATGTCAGCATAACGAGGGGCCCCTCAGGGCCGAAGCCTGCCGGGGCAGCGGGATTGTCCGAAAGGGTTACCGCTACCCCGGAACATAAAGGGCGAAGGAAGGAACATGGGTGGGTTTTAGTCAGTAAGAGTCTGACACTCCCTTCCGCTCCACCCAGAGCGGGAGGAGTCATTTGATGATTTCCCATCCCAAAAAAAAAAAAAAAAAAAAAAAAAAAAAAAAAAAAAAAAAAAAAAAAAAAAAAAAAAAAAAAAAAAAAAAAAAAAAAAAAATACACTTGTGCCGACGTTTTGATACCTTTTTCACAAAAATATGGCTCAGTCACTCCTTCATAGCTAACACCCCACTAAACCATCACTGAAGTCGGATAATGCCCACGTTGCACTCTGTCGACTAATTGGGAAGCTTCCTTAGAGCTTTGAGCATATATACGGTCATTTTGTTTGTTAAAATGTTGCTCAATTGTAAAGATTTTCTCATCCGTAAACAAAATTTTTCTGTGACCTCCCTTTGCGTACCGCTTCCACCCTATTCTTTTTTAAATTATCAGTTAAAAAATGACCAGTGCGTCTCTTATAGGCTGCAAGTCCTAAGTCATCTTTTAAAATACGCGACATGGTTCTGGGTGCTATCTTCATCTCCCGAGATAAAATCTTTTGCTTTCGGACAGGATTTCTTCGAATTCTTTCCCTTACTGCTTTGACCACCTTTTTTGTACGAACACTACGTGGACGGCCAGATCTTTTTCTGTCATAAACAGAGGTCTCATTGTACCTATTAATAGCCCGGTACACAAACATTTGAGTAATACCAAGCGTATGGAGAATTTTAAAAATTGCATTTGGCTCCATACCAACTTTGTGTATTGCAATCACAGCGATCATCTCTTTATAACCCCACTCCATTTTAATATCGTAATATAATATTGTACAATGTATTGGCGCCAAAATTAGAAAACTCAATGAACAATCGTATGAAAATGACAGATTCCAAATTCATATGTAATATCTTTCTAATTTTTAATTGTAACAGTATTTATGGCCAGACTGTGTATATGTACTTATACCTCCTACTAATATACTATTATAAACGTGAGTTTGTATGGATGGATGGATAGATGGATGGGTGGATGTTTGTTACTCCTTCACGCAAGAATTACTGAACGGATTTGGATAAAATTTGGCACACAGATGGCTTATAACCAGGATTAACATATACGATACTTTTTATCTCGATATCCCCACGGGATCGAAACTCATGCGGGTGAAACCGCAGGGCGCAGCTAGTACAAATCTACAATACTCTACACAAATAAATAAAATTGAAGTGTCTGTTTGCAAAATATTAGTGTTTGACTAAATGCATAAGAAAGTATAAACGGCACTTACGGTAAAAAAAAATATTGGCTGTTTGTTTGTTCCAGCTAATATCCGAAACGGCTGGACCGATTTTGACGAGACTTTCACTGGCAGATAACTGATGTTATAATAAGGAGTAACCTAATCTACCTACTTTTATCTTAGAAAAAGAATTAGGGTTCCGCGCAAAAAACTAAAAACCCATGGAATCCAATTTTTTTTCGATTTGCACGCGAACGCGAAGTCGCGGGCACAGCTAGTAATCAATAAACGTAAAATTAATGGGCTTTTCTAAACTTTACCGTAATTCGTTTCAGAGCTCAATGGGCATGGGCGAAGGGCCTTTCGCAGCGGCGTCGTGGTGCCTCAGCCCTCGCGTCAGACGGGACCTGACGATGCTCGGCGCCGGTATGATGAGTCCACGACATCTGCGCGCTGGGCCCTTCAATTTCCTAGATTTGCCTTCATTTATACACGTACGCATAATTTTTTTTATTGGTCAAGGAAGTCTAGTCATACAATGCTTACTTTACAGAGAGATTACTTACTTTAAAAGATTACTTAAATTTCATTAGATACCAGACGGATATACCACGGGTACCTACTTAGTAAGGGCTACCCAGAATTCTATATATAGTAAGTATAATAAACTTTTGGTTTGACGCTGGGAGTAGGCCTGTGGTCGCATCTACATCCCCATAGGCAGTTCCAGCACATTGACGTCATGCATAATTCTGCATCGCGCAAGCAGAGTTTACCGCGAAACTAGCATACCTATGTACAACGTACCGATAGCATAAGGCGCGCTCAAACTTCCACCAGCCAGTATGAAAGCAAATCAAACGAGGGGCCTGTATTTACAGATCACCGCAGGCCCTGGCCGGTAGTAGGGCAATAGGCCTGACCTGGCCTGCCAGGTCAGGCCTTCTGCGGCCGGGGGACTAAGCCCCGGTAGGTACGGCTCACCACGGCCCGCCGCGTTTGCCCCCGTAAGCGATCGCGATCGAATCTTCGAGCAGTTGCCCTCCAGACACGACATCCATCTGTTCGGAAGATCATCCTATTTCTATGGAGGATGAGTGAACTTTACACCCTGTTCCTCATGCCTCTATAGGCTTTACGATACAGGAGTTATAACCGAGTTTTCATGTTATCATTTTATTGCAGGTGGTACGAACAGCCTACAGTTATTTCGCTGTATTGGGCAAAAAGGAGTAACTGAAATTGGACACGGAGTTTTTGGCCATTTCAAACAAATACTACGGAAACTGCGAAAACATAATAGCCAATGAAAACATACCTTTAGTTTCTAATAGAGAAGGGCATTAAAATTCTCACGTAATTGACATCTTTATTTAACACTAGCTTCTGTCCGCAACTTCGCGTGAAATTTCTTGTTATCCCGACCCATCGAAGGGCATCGCATCGCCTGCCTGCGCTATTACTTCGTTTTCGCTCTTTCTGACTTTTTCGTTTTTGGTCGGCTCCTTACGATCCCAGCGTGATGTTAAGCCTATACTACCTACCTACCTAGGCTTCCTCAAGAATTGCTCTATCAAAAGCGAAAGAAGTTTTCAAATCCGACCGGTAGTTCCAGAGATTAGCGCGTTCTATTAGTATAGATATATATTTAAGTAATTAATAAATATTTATTAAGGTCACATTGCAGAAATATCGATAAAGATTATTACTGTCGTCACTCGCACGTCATTAGCACTAACGCCCTTAGATTTTAATTAAAGTGCGTAATATTTAGTGTACTATTATGATTATTCTGTAGAACACAAATAAAAGTACAACTTGATCTTACTTCAGTTTTATTTCATAGCCAAATAGATGAGTTACAGGCAGGTTCCAAAAATGACGTGGAGTTCTATTGCACGTGTATTTTGAAATGATGATAATTTGCGTTCGCGATTTAGTTGACAAATATGAGTTTATGGAAAAATAACTTTAATTCCTACATAATAAAGTTCAGTTTAACAAACTTCAAACATTTTTAATAGTGCTAGTCACTCTGAAATCAACTTAATTACCACTACAACAAAGTTTATATTTGTTTAAATTTAAATAAAATAAATTGGAAACGTAAATTTGAATAGACCTTACATGTGACCTTCCATGTATGACTATTTATTCCAATTCCAGCATACTTGGCACCCCTCAAACATATTTAAATATAAATAGAAAAAAGAAAGAAAATGCATTTATTTGGCACAGACTAAAAGACACACAATACACCAGATACATACATCAGATATACGAAGTCTGACATCCAGTCTTACCAAGGGGTATCGTATTACCCAGTAACTGGGTTGTGGAGGTCAGATAGGCAGTCGCTCCATGTAAAATACTGGTATTCAGCTGCATCCGGTTAGACTGGAAGCCGACCCCAACATAGTTGGGAAAAGGCTAGGCAGATGATGATGCCATACATCAGATAAAAACAAAAAAAAAAGATTAAATTAAAAGTGTAAAGTCCGATGTAAGAAAATAGTAGGAAAGTGTGCCTCGCGGCTGCGCCAAAAAGGCCAAAAATAGGTAGGCATTTGTGCTAAGAGACCATCAATCCTACAAGTGAACTGTTGAGCTTGCGTAGTCTTATATACCAAGAAGTATTACGATTATATTGAGAAAAACTACATTTGAATACATAAGTACATCGAGATCGAGACACTGTTGTGTGTGATCTATGGGAGCTATTCTTTTTTTTTAATTTTGTTAGTAAGAATAAATGTATAAATGTACGGACTTTATAAATCGGATCAAACTTGGTCCTTTATCATTTTTATAGAAAAGTAGTCCTACGCATGGATAAATTACAATAAGATAAGTATATAGACACTTGTGGATTATGTATATTAACGCTTATGATTAAAACCTGCATAGACCAAATCCACCATTTTCTTTTTATCACTCCGCGCTTGGCGCAAATCTGTCAAACCTCAGTCAAATCACAACGCAACCCACGCTCATATCCCGAATATAATAATAGACACCAAGATACAATATTATAAAGACATCAAAAATTTTGCTACGCGTTAGTATATTATGGCCGCGAACGGATCGGCGATCCTGTAACCGTCTAATAGTAAATTATTTACCAAGGGGATAATGGTGTATTATGTCAAGGGCGCAATATTGAATCTCTCTAGAGCTCCTGACCGCAGCGATGGATCTTAGAATAGAATCCTTAGAGCAGTGAGGTATACAAGCACGCCCAAGACGAAGACACCTTTATCCCCGATGAAAAGACTCTTACTTTTCATACCTGCGAGGTTATAAAAAGCACCCGTCATCTTGAACAACGTTCGTTAGAAACTCTTACTCAATTCGTGGAAAAAAATCTAAGCGCACCAGCAAGCAATAGTAGAATTTATTTATTTTCTATTTCGATGCATGTATTTTTTTACAATTATTTTATGAGTTTCATCGCGATAGTTGTTTATAGTGCGTGTAGAATCGCCACCTTGACAGATGCAGGTGAGTAAATCGCCACCCTGTATTTCTTTTTGTAAAAGTTTTTTCAAATCACATTATTGACCAGTTGTTAAAATTAAATTCAGTACAGTATTATTACCCGGTTTGAGCCCAGGGCTTTAGAGGCTTACTTTAGGTTAGGTTTGTATGACATATAATTTGACATTATCGAGCAGGTGGCTTCAAACAGTTTTATATTACCGAAAGAATCGATATGTCTCAGAACTTTGACGATGCACGAACATAAATTGTTAACGCAGTTTTAAAACCACGTTCAGTGCCCCGATGTTAAGTTCTTATACCCTACAAATTAAGCGTGATGGTTGTTGTTTATCCAGGTCGCCACGTGGTTGAGATGATAGGCGCTCCATCGTATGTTGTTGCGAACTGTCTCGAGCGCGCGATTCCGAGCGGACTCGCCTGCGCCCGCCTCAGGGTATTGAGCGAAGAATTCTTGCATCTGCAAATAAAATGAATAAATAAAAGAGGCAAGGTACTTTGAGACTTATATTTAGCACCGAAATTGGGTAACACACTATCAATCATAATCTGAATCATTTTTAAGGATCTTACTAATCTATTGCTCTTCTGAAAAGAACAGATACTACACTTTGACCTTAGCCAAAAGGCCGAGAAGCCGATCAGGACCAGGCCCGTGCCGGACGGCGCGTAAGTGTTTCACGCGCGCCTTAAAGAGTAGTCAGCATAATTTCAGTCAGCGGGATTGTCCGAAAGGGTTACCGCTACCCCGGAACATAAAGGGCAAAGGAAGGAACATGGGTGGATTTTAGTCAGTAAGAGTCTAACACTCCCTTCCGCTCCTCCCAGAGCAGGAAGGGTCATTTATTGATTTCCCATACGAAAAAAAAAAAAAGCCTACCTCTTCCGGCCAAAGCCCCGCACGTCGTCCTATCGAGCGCCGCAATTGATTTACGAAAATCACTCTTACTATTACGAAATAAAGGCACTGCCGAAGTGCATATTTCTACGGCCGTTAGAACGCTGAGCACACAAAAATAGCACCTAAACATACCTCTTTAAGCTTCAAATCAGTGTTAAAACTCGCAGTGATGCTAGGTATCAAGCCACCTAGATAGCGGCTGTTGAGCGTGAAGCGCTGGACGAGCTGAGGCCATCGCAAACGCACGTCGTCCCATACGAGTGATGTGCCCGACGGGTTGGCGCTGATCTGCGATACCACGCTCAGGTAGTCTTGACTGCGGATGTTGGTCTCGTCCCAGGCCATTAGCAGGAATCTAGGAAAAATAACGTTTTTTATGTGCCACTTGGAGATTTACACAAAAAACGAAACGATAACATAGCCAAAACACAACCAAATCTTATAAAAATATGAGTGTATGTGTGTACGTCTGCACCAATTATGACATGGAAGGCGGATTCGCTAATCAGAGACAGTTCGAACAACAAATTTCAACCTTATCGACCTCATTACAAAAAATATAAATTTTATTTAGAATTTCGAACTTTATTCCGACAACGTTAAAGTGCTAAATACAAACACTGAGTGTAGTCTTCAATTTTGTATTAAGAACTTTATTTCAGTCGGTATAGGGTCTTTCTTTCAGATCATCAAACTTATCTTACTTTTATCATGAGAGTATGCGCATTTTGTAAATCACTATCAAAAATATTAGTTCCGCGGACGCTCACATTGTTATCAGCGCCAAAATGGCGTAAATCAAATGTCTTCGTTTTTGTCATCGATAGTATGATATCCAGCGTACTTGTATAATATAGGTCAGTGTATTATCGCGATTACGATGATGGCCCCATGGAGAAAGTTGTTCAGTTTGGTGGTCTGTACCATACCCTTAAAATATGACCACACCTTCCTGATACATGCTGTACAGCAGTACCAGCCACTTACTTGCGCAATATGGCGGTGTCTCGTGGAGCAGCTAATGCTCTTCGTAGCTTCACCTTCTCTTGGACATCTTCCTCCTTTTGGTACAATTGCCACAGACTGTCCCAATCTGCCATAGAAGCAGATTTCATACCTGGGACAAGAAATAAATATGTAAACATGGATACAGAATAAAAAAAAAACATATATTGCCACTTATTTAACATTTTAGTTTAGTGTTGAATTGATTTTGACTGAGCGTCTGTAATAAAACGGTCTTAATAAATGTTGGTTGCAAAAAAAAGTAAATATGATGTCATTATATTATGGAATAATGATATTAAGTCAAGCGGTGGTTTAAAAATAATGTATTGATGAGTCTTTCAAAATAAAGAACAACGTTTAAATGACAAGGAAAACCAAGTATATAAACATAGATACACAATTAAAAAAAAAATACAAGTGTTGCCACTTTTTCAGCCTTTTATTTTAGTGTTAAGTTGATTTTTGATTGACCGACTGTAATAAAAAGGTCTTAATAAATTTTGGTTGCAATGGAATTGGAACTTTTTCACGTTTAGCATAGAATAGAATAGTTCTTTATTTGCACAGGAAGTAGGTATAAGTTACAGATAGAATTTGTATAACCAAAACTTTATAATTATTTGAGACTTCAAATAATCTGTTAGAATGTTATAACTTATTGCATTAGAAATTTGTACTTCGGCTGGAAAACGACACTTTTACTTATTTTACACCTAACCTCGACTTATATCTCCAAACCCCCTCTTTCGATTCTTTCAAAACAGTTACAAAGCACATAATATAGGTACATAAAGTGTAACAGAATAAACGCAAGTCCTGAAAGTAGTTCGTTCATCAACTACTGTATCGATTTCAGTAACTTTTAACATAGCAAATACTTACATTCTTGGCTTGCTTCGCCCATATTCATATATCTGGTTTTACACGAACGGGTGCGAGTACTACGCACCTGACCTTCATCTCATCACCCAAAAAGGTCACTATATCTCCTTCTAGGACGCCCCCTCCCGGCGTTTCCACTCACATCTGCTTAGTAAATACCTTTTGTTAGTAGCCTTTTTGTTAGTTAAAGTATGTATAGACAATTACCGTTAAAATACACAAGATCCCTAAGGTCCTGTTGAATGGGCTTGCTCTCAAACTTGCCGTGTCGGTTCAGCCAGACTTGGAACATAGTCTTAGCCCTCTCTTCAGCCTCTGGTAGCTGATAACGCGCAGCCAATGACAGTATCATTGTTCGTAGTAAACTGAAACAAATATAGACAAGTTTGAATTTTGATTTAGGAATAAGATTTTTCGTGATTGACTGTTGGGTACCGACATATTTTGAGTAAATATGACGTCATTTATGGGATGAGGGTTAGTCAAGCGGAGGTGTAAAAATAACGTATTGATGAGTTTTTCAAAATAAAGAAAAACAAAACATTAAAATCCCCTTAAAATTACAAGGAAAATCAGTAAAATATTTTATTTCGTACTGTACCTATCTTGAACGGGCAAATTCTTAGCGTCCCAGTCCTGTTTCACGTAAATCGGCCGAACCATGCGCTGAACGTATTTCTGTTAACAATTATAATAAAATATTTCTATATTTAACGAAGACAACTGGATTTATTTTTAGTAGTAAGTAAAATATTCTTGGAAAAAGAAAAGAGAGGCATTTGCCCTGCAGTGGAACAATACAAGCTGAATTATTATTAAAATATTATTATTATAAGTAATAACTATTAATTATTATCGCAAAATTCCAGGAATACCATCAGATTGTCATACGCCAAAGTGTTTTGCAGTCTATCCGCGAGGTTCATGAAGATAGATGAAGCCGTCTGCCAGGGTACGAGATCATTCTCCACCAGCAAGTATGTGGTGAGGTCCAGGGCCATATTGAATGGGACCGCGCGAGACTCGGCTAAAGCGAAAATATCGTCCATGAGGTTTGATCTGTCTGCTGGTGTGAGCTGTAAAAAGAAGATTTTTATAATTTTAGAAGCTATACTTTCCATAACGATCTTATTTTTATTTATATTATTTATGTCTTAGTCCTAATATGGTGAGTAAAATTGCAATATATGTATGTTCGTCTTGTAATTTTTTTTTCTTGTGTTAATAATCTTAAGTTTAAAAAGTATATTGCCATAATTTCTTAATTCTAGAGCCTTAGTTTTATTACTATTGTGTGTTATCACTTATTTCTAAGATTGTTGGTTAACCTGTCATTGGCGACTGTGTAAGTCTGAGGATATTGTTACCCACGTTAGTACTTACATAAAATAGATGTAGTAACTACGAAAACCAACCTTAGTGCTACGAAATAAAGGTGCAATAAAAGTCAAATATTGTTACCTACCATGTGTGTGAGTTTGGATGTTCGTAATTTCGTAATTATTAGTATTTATTTGTGTGATACCTGTTTAGATTTAGACTGCATAGCTTCAATCAGTGTCTGCCACATAGGTAGTGAATAATTGACTCTGTAGTACCCAACTTGATTGATGTTCAGCTTTATCCAACTATGGCCTTCATCCCCCCTCAATTTTACTGAAAAATACAAATATTCTTAATCTATTCTTTAAAGGCAAACATAGAAATTTCCATCTTTAAGGCTGCCTGTCCATTGAAGCGGAGCGAGGCTGCGGAGCGGAGAAACGGAGAAATATTAACCAATAAGATTAAGCGGAGCGGAGATTTTATGCTATCCTATTGGTTAATATTTCTCCGTTTCTCCGCTCCGCAGCCTCGCTCTGCTTCGATGGAGAGGCAGCCTAAAACTCTTACCATTTTGAGCAGTATCGGAGAGCCATACAATCTCTTCATTTGTACTAGTGTTCGTTTTGAATGTTATAGGCACAAACCAACGGTAGCTAGAACACACGAAATATCATGACAGTTGGGACCAATGACAGTCTTTAGGGACCATAAATTATAAGTGTTAAATTCATAATTTTTTCAAATGCGAAAAAGGGATGGCTCTATATATTATGTTCTGTATAGCAACATCTCTGTCTCGCCTCTGGCCATTGCCTGTGGGGAATACACTGGCTGGTTGAAAACTATAGAAGTTAAGTATCTGTCATTCTATTGGTTCACAAAATATGTGGCAACTTACTTGAACTTAGAATCGTTAGTGTAAATCGCGTTAGGGTCAATTAAGAATCGTGACTGCGACACAAAGTAAGTGTTAGGCATGTCACCCATCTTTACTTCTAACACTGGGTAACCCATCTGCCGCGTCCAAGTGGCCATTACGTATCTGAAACAAATCAAATAGTAGAATTTTATATTAGTATTTTTTTATCCTTTTTTTTTATCGGCTCGTATGCGGGGTGCGGGAGATTTCTTTACCGCATGTTTTTATTAGTCGATAGGGCCCGCATGTGGTATACGGAGAACCTGCACCGCACGTTTGGCAATTGTTTTGAAGGCTCATTTTACATTGGGTGCGAGTCTCCGCACGCTTTTTACCGCCCGATGAATTTCATTGGTCACTTCGCCCGCTACGGGTATACCCCACAGACGGTGTACCAACGGCGTTATCGCGGGGGTAATTATGTGATATGTTAATGTTTATTTACAGATACTTATATGTATATATTTTTTTTAAGAAAACTAGGCAATAAATACTTAATACTTTTGTAATATCATAAAAAAGGGAACTTACGAGAGATTTAAATCCGGATAATCATTCTTGAAGTAAGGTTCCAATGTTGAGAGTAGGTCTTGGGTGACAGTGTTCCCAAACTCAAACTTCTTCAAGTAATCAGACACCCCCAAACGGAAATTCTCATGTCCAATGAAACCTTCCAACATTCTTAAGATTGACGCTCCCTATAAACGTAATATTATCTTAAAAGTTATGTCCCACTAGCAGCTTTCAACCAAATCCGTTCAGTAGTTTTTGCGTGAAAGAGTAACCGACATCCTTCCATCCATCCTCACAAACTTTCGCGTTTATAATTTATTAGTAGGATTATAGTAGGACTAGCAGCGCCCCGCGGTTTCACCCGCATAAGGCGCCTTCCTCACCGGATCGGCGCGTTTTCGTTTCGGTACAGATTCTTTACCTAGCGCATACATACGTCTCTGTACCGAGTACTACCGAACCATTCGACTGTACAGATTCGATACAGAAACGAAAACGAAACGATCCGTTGAGCAAGGCGCCTTAGTTTCGATCCCGTCGGAATATCGGGATAAAAAGTTCCTATGTGTTAATCCTGGTTATACCTAATATATCTGTGTGCCAAATTTCAACCAAATCCGTTTAGTGGTTTTTGCGTGAAAGAGTAACCAACATCCATCCATCCATCCTCACAAACTTTCTTGTTTATAATATTAGTAGGATTATAGTAGGACTAGCAGCGCCCCGCGGGTTCACTCGCATAAGTGTCAATCCTGTAGGAATATCGAGATAAAAAGTATCCTATGTGTTATTCTAATGTATAAGCTATATTACTGCAAAGTTTCATCAAAATCTGTTCAGTAGTTTTTGCGTGAAAGAGTAACAAACATCCATCCTCACAAACTTTCGCGTTTATAATATTAGTAGGAAGTAGGATTTATGGCAATAAAGGTAGGCTTTACTTTTCCCTCTCACTGAGAGGAGGCCTGTGTCCCAGCAGTGGGAACATTATAGGCTAATTGTGTATGCATTTATACGCACCGCACGCAAATAATTTAACAATTCGCTGAACGACGTCATTGCGTAGCCAGCACGTGCGGACGTTAATAAAGGCTTAGTCTCCTTGAGCAAGAGCTGCTCACCAAGCGGCGCTAAAGGTGCTCTTGAAGTCGAGGGTTTCAGCAAATGCAGAGCATACAACTCTTGCAGTTCGCAGCTCTTTAACCGATTCATTGCCACCTTCATTTTCGTGAACATTTCAGCCAGGCCCCATTCATTGGTCGGTGGCTCACCATTTGAGTCATCGGCCTCCCTGAAGGATGACTCAACTGATGAGTCATTGGCTCCTTGTAATGATTTAATGCTTTTCGCCATCATTCGAGCCAGTCTGACAACCAGAAACGTTTTACTGTGTTCTCCTATTCGAATTTGTGGATATTAAAAGTGAATATGGCGTTTCAAGGTAGTATTTTTTGATTTTAATGAAATATTGCAGAGGTAGTAAACATTTTAGTAACCTTACCTACATGTATTCAATCATTATTTATTATTGTAATATTATTTGTAGATAATCAGGACTACGACGATTTTACTGAATGTAGCCAGGCAATGTTTACTGATTTCCATGATCAACAACATGAAGATAAAGAAAATCAAGGTTTTCCAAGCTGTAGTCAATCGATTTTACAAAAAAGTATACCAAAGAAGCGTCCATTCACTGAATCTCGTAATAGTTGCAATGTAGTTTCTAACAACAGTTCAGATACTAGCATTGAAGAAATTTTGGACTCTGATGAAGACGAAGATATTAAAAGAAAAAAAAATAGTTTTCATATGAATGAAAATAAAATGAAAAATGCGCTAGAGGCACTAGGCACTATTATGGAATTTTGAGCGCTAAAACATCAAGAAATGCACTAGATCTAGTGCCGAAAGCACTAAGTTGGCAACAAGGCTGTTTGTAATATAATCTTATTAGAGAAATACCTGTATAAAAATATACAGATAGTATGTATAAAAATCGAAGTAGATAGATTTAAATTCACCCATGTGCACATAACATTTCGGCCCATAACGTGTCGGCACACGTTTGACTCAACTATTGAGTCATTGGCCATGAATCGGCCACCTCGGCTATCGGCTAACAAAAGGTTTATGACACCTGACTATTAAAAATATTCTGTAAAATGAAGGGCCAGGTCTGATATTCACGGAAATGTTTAATGAGATCTGAAAAATGGTAGTTTAAGTGATATTTTTTTTTTAATATCCGTTTTTATACAATTTTGGTTTGACTCAACAATTGAGCCATCGGCCTTCCTAAAGGTTTTTTAATGACTCAACTGTTGAGTCATTGGCCATGAATCGGTTAAACGATGGGTTAACTCTTGCCTCGTGATGCAAAAACAAAACATACCTTATTGTATGAAATTGAGTCAAATATAGCCGTTATTTGATCAGGAGTGTCCACAGTTTTCACTATTGGGTGGCTTGATAGTTTAGCATCAGTCACCAGCACTGGGTGCAAGGTTTTAGTAAGGAAGTGATCCAACTGAAAGAAGAATAAGATAAATTTTATACTTGGATTCTTCATAAATCTGCAGCCATAATAAGGTTACCCTTACAGTTATAAAAATTACAAATGTATCACAATATTTAACTTACAACTTTCCAGGTTGGCTCAATGGTATCTAAGGCTTTGACTTGCATGTAGGAAGCAAAGCCTTCATTCAGCCAAACTTCATCCCACCATTTCATTGTCACTAAAACATTTTCATAATAAAATATACTTCATATATACAATATGTAACAAAAAGCCTGTTGTTCCTTTTAGGGGCATATACATTTACCTACAAGCACAACATTTATGAAGTTATAATTTAAAAAAAATAAGCATTGGCTAGTCGAGAGGTCAAAATCAAATAACTATTAAAATCGACACATTCAAAAAAATAAGCGGCGGCGGTGCATCGGCATCGAGCAAAGAGAGTGGGTCGTTTTATCTCTTTCTGGTTTCGCGTCATCGCTTCATGCAGAATTGCAGAGGTAAGAAATTGGTTAAACATTACAAATATTAATAATGAAATATTTATTTTAATTATTTTTGGTGAACAGTTTTTTTATAAAAGACATGCTTTAATTACGTATGTATACCGATTCTTAAAACGTAGGTAGAAGGAACCATAGGGTTTTTGTTACATATTGTATATATTTTTTTATATTTTTATTACAAAACATAAAATCTTGTTCAGTATGATGTATGAGCATGTAAAATAATACCACATAAATATTTCAAAATACCATAAAACAGCTATTACCTAAGTTTCCAAACCACATATGAGCCAGTTCATGAGTAATTGTGTTGGCAACATTAATTTTGTTGGTAGCTGATGCCTTAGCCTCATCAACGAGGAATGAAGTCTCCCTATAAGTGATCAGGCCCCAGTGCTCTGTAGCACCTGATACATAATCAGGAATACCAATCATGTCTGAAACATTTAATTACCAAATAAAGTTAATTGACACAGAAAAAAATATATATTAGGTACTAGTTTTGATCATAAAATGTTAAAGTATTAAAATTTTATTTCAAACCTAGTTTAGGTAGAGGGAAAGGTACTTCATAATATTTGATGTAGAACTCGGTGGCTCTCTTTCCGATGTCTTGAGCAAAGTCAATTTTGTGCAATTCTTGTTTTTGAGCAAATGAGCGGAGCATGAAAGTCTTTCCAATGCCTCCGGTGTTAATTTCAGTCTGTTTGTGATCAAAATCACAGACAACGAAGCATGCTAAGTATGTGGACATTGGCACACTTGTTGCGAAAGTCACCTGGTCCATTTTAGCATCATTATCAAATTTTGATGAGATTTCCTGGAGGAAAAATATTTAGTTGTTTACTGAGGAAAAATATTTAGTTGTTTACTGAGTAAAACCATAACTATAATTTTCTTAAGATGTTCTCAATGTACCATTGTTTTTTTAAGTGACACTAAAAGAAAAAAGAGTTCTAGAATAAAATAGGTTAATTAATATTGAGACTAGTTTTATACTGTATGTAAGGATCATAGCAGGTAGTTTACTGTAGTTTATGTCTACCACTATGGGAAATAGGCATTATGTATGTATGTAGTTTTATACTGCAATACTTTAAGATACTTGCATTCATGTTGGAAAGAGCGACGTAAGACGGTGGCTTCCACAAAGTTATATCATATGTAGCCTTAAAGTCTGGCTCATCAAAGCAAGGGAATGTTTGCCGGGCATAGGTGGGCTGGAACTTACTAGCAACCATTTTCCTGGAACAATTACATACTTATAAGAATCACATAAATAAATGGGATTTATTTCAACTTTTTGTAGAACTATTTGGTAATTGAACACCATATAAGGAAAAAAGAAAAATAAACCTATTGTATTAAATAAGATATGGCTACCTTAATTGAAATAATAGTATTTCTTAAAATAATTTCAATGAAGAGAGGAAGACAATTTATGTACTTAAAGTAGTAGGTACTTTATTATATGGTAAGTCATGCATTTAATATATCATACAGGTCTAATTTACCTAGAATCATTCAAACGTGAAGAATAGAAACCAACAATATCTCTGGTTAGGTCCCCATTGAATTCAATACATATTTTGTAATTCCCTGCGCTAAGAGCAGAATCAAAATGTATGAATAATTGTTCCACCGTTTTAATCTCACAAAACTTTGAGACGACGATCTCATCTGTTCCTTTGTATACCTTCACTTCAGTTATATTCAGAAATTTTGAATGCACACATATATATTTTCTTTCTTGCTTCATCACAACGTCTATTTTCACGCTCCCCTGAAATACGCCTTGTTCTAAATCAGGACGTAATTCAAGGTTGTAGTTCACAGGATAAACTAACGGGGAGAGCCGATCAGTAAGTTTCACGTTAAGACTCTTATCTTCCATGGTATTTGTAACGGAAGCAAAGTTTTGTCGAGCTAAAACAATGAACCTTGCAGTGAACCTAAATATCAGTCTACGACTACGATGTCGGAGAGGCATATGCTTTATGTCCCAACACTTTTTAATTAATAAACCGCGAGAACATAACATTAATTATAACAATAACTTGAACTTAATTAAATAAAATTAGTATATTTTGATTTGCACAGCTGATTTTACGCAGAGTCAAGATCAATATTTTGAAATGTCATCTAAGTTGTGTCAAGTGTCAATGTGACATTTTTTATTTATTTTGGGACATAAGCCCTTTATCCTGAAAAGGTAAAAGGTTAATTTCTCTAACTTGCTATTATTGATCGAAGCTAACTTGTACAAATTGGTTACATCGATACATTCCTACAAATAATTACTACAGACTTATATTAGGTACCTTGTTTATTTAACTTCATCTACCCGCTTACACCTCACAGATACGGTGTTATGTACGCTGTAGATTTTACGGCCGGTTGACGTTTAACTAATCAACATAAAATTATACTGCACTGTGCTGCGCCTTGCGAATGTATGACCTATACACCTATAGAGGCATGAGGACTGATGAGGAACAGGGTGTAAAATTCACTCATCCTCCATAGACAAGGGAGGATCCTCCAACCAGACGGGTGTTGTGTCTGGCGGGCAATTGCCCAACGATTGATGTTGGGAAGTATAAATATAATTATGCTAATTGCGCGGTAAACTCTGCTTGCGAGATGCAGGATTTGCGTGACGTCAGTATGATGCGTTGTTCGCATGTGGCGTTGTAGATACCGCTACACACATAAAAAAAAAAACAAACACAGTTTTGGATATACTTCCTTATAAAATTATGAAGCTTGTGATTTTACCGACTAGATACCTATTTACGTAACTAGATGGTCGATGTATAAATGTGATAGGGTGTGTACTTACCCACCATTTTTAAAATGGCTTCCATAAAATCCGACAATTTTATTATCCAATCTACCAGAGAAAAGAATGAACAACTGGTAGTATTCCTTGTGTATTTCATGTTCTAAATTAATAATCAAGAGCTCTCTTTTATCTAGAGTCTTTTTAATAGATATAATTGGTATGCTTTGATTATTACTGTTTTTTAAACTGACAGAATAAATAGTCAAATTATTGGTGTGCAGTGTTATTGTTTGAATAATTTGCTTGACTCTTAATGTTATCATTACAGATCCATCAAAAGTATTATTAGACATGTTAGGATGCAACGCAAGTCTATAGTTTTTTGGTTCAACGCTTCTTGGCAGCCGGTAATAATTTTTATCCTGAAAAATTAAAAAAGAAGATTTACAGTCCGTTCACGGTCAGTCTACTTCTGATTTTGTATCTTAATGATCTTTTCTCATTACTGATTGGTTGCTGTCAGAGGTAAAATAACTGCGAAAGGACAAAAGGATTGTAGTTACAGTTATAGCTGTTACGTCTCTGTTATTAAAATTATTTGGCAGCACAGCTTTAAGTGGTTAATAACGAGTACAGGTCGTGCTGACTCTTGAGAACAGATTGTAGACATGGCTCAGAAGACAGAATGGCCTATATTTCTTAAGCAGGGCAATGTCGCCATTTTTAAAGAAGAGTATCATCAGTCCTCTGTTCGACACCTATGGCGATTTCCCCCCGAGTATGACTGAATGAAACAGCTGAAGGCTCTTAACAACCGGCCTTCAGGAGATCGGCCAAAATTCCGTCATCACCACTCGGCTTTTGTTTTAAGCTGATCAGAGCCATCCTAATCTAGCATTTCTTTTTATTAGACTTTTTTTAAATATACTTAAAACAGTTTTTATTTTCACCATAATATCCTATACACAACATTTTATCCCTGGTGGGGAAAAGTGAACTGAGTTTATGCGAGTCAACGTCAAAACCTTTAACATTTTTGGTACACACACATAGCTTCATCATCATTTCAGCCCGGAATTACGCAATGCTGGGTATAGGCTCCCCTTTCTTCTGCCATACCTACTTCCCGGTCCCGACAGCTAGGCCGGTCTGGTTCCGGTGGTTAGGACAGCTTGGTGGGGAATAATGCCAAATTCAGGCACCTACCTGCATTTTTGTTGAATTAGTTTCTGCTTTCATTATGTTTCCTTCAATCGCTTCGTGTTCAATAAGTCGTGCATATGCTTTTTTGTCTATGGTCGCCAAAGCAACGGTAGACACGAACAGGCTTAGAGCGGCCAGTATGAAGAATATTAGTAGTTTATTATTACTAGTCCATTTTCTTAGTTTAGACTTACTCATCTGAAATGGAAAAGTTGTCTGTTGAGTAGGCTACCTACCTACAAAACTTTTCGGATTCGAATTTTGCCATTGCCAGTTGCCAGATCGATGATCAAAGCATGCCAGCCAGAACCAAACTAATTACATAATCTTAACTGCCAGAAAATGTTCATAATTCATTAAACTGTAGAGCCTTCCGGGCACGTTTCTTCCATCATACATAGACCTCATCCATCGCTTTCCTTTAGGCGTGATCGAGGTCAAGAGTAGGCCTATTCCGTAATTAAAAAAAAGGGTAGGTAGAGCACTGGGTAAGTCCCCGCAAAGAGATAGATAGCCTGGTACCTAGGCTATTTTGTATCTCGTTTCGCGTTTCCTATAGATATATCTATAGGTACGCGAAATGAGATACAAAATAGGTATAATACAAACACAGTGATTACCGTGATTACTTAACATAACTATGACATACATTTTTATAATTTATGCATACAGTATGTTACGCAGCCCGATAGCGAAAACCATAAAATGTATATTGTTATGAGATAATTGAGATAGACAGTGAAGGTATACGTAACAAATAAATAATTATTGTTATTATGAGCCTGTGTTGTCCCACAGCAGGGCAAAGACCTCCCTTCCCTCCTTTTACTTTTCCCGGTCTACTGCGATTGTGGGCCTATCCTTTGAGAAGGAGTCCAGCTCATCCCGCCATATCTTTCTGGGCCTGCCGCGCGGTCGTTTCCTGCCTTTAAGGATCCACTGAGTGGTGGCTTTTGCATATTGCTGCTCCGACATGCGACAGATATGGCCAGCCAAGTTCCACTTTAGCCCAGCAGCTGTGCGGCCAGCAGCGTCCGCTATTTGTGTTTTGGAACGAAGTATAGAGTTCTTAATGCGTTCCGTGAGTTTGACACCTAATATACTTCGTTCCATAGCCCGTTGGCAGACTCTTAAGTGCGGACTTTTAACGCTTTGTAAGAGACCATGTTTACGCTCCGTAGGTGAGGGTGGGAAGAATGCACATGTCCATGAGCTTTCGTTTTAGTGAAAGCGGGAGAGTTCCTTTCATGAGATGTTTCATCGACCAATAGTTTTTCCAGGCGTTTTCTGTGCGTCGAGTGACTTCAAATAAATATTACTATAATGCCAACACTATCTTTTATATGCTCTCTCTTTCCAGTTTCGCATTTACCTACCTATGTGATACTAGGTATTCCCGGAAAGTGACACGGCGACCTCTCAGACAGATTAGTCTACTGCTCACAGACTAGCAATTAAGAATAATAAAACCACTCTAACTATAATTACAATGGAGGTGAACTAAATTAACTGTTTCACTTTACTACTGTCTGTTAACTTTCTCACTTGTCACTACACTGATAATTTAATCATTTGTAATGAACGCGCGAATTATTTACCTAGATACTTACCCACCTAACTGTGCATATCATTGTCAGTAGATATCATAAATAAATAAATAAATAAATAAATAAATCCCTGGACATTTCACACAGCACCATTTGTCCCAAGCTAAGCAACCTAATGCTTGTGTTATGGTAACAAGATGGCTGATAAACTACTTATATACAATTTTTTTTTTTATCATGGCGAATCAGTATACATATAATCTACGTATAAAAAAGTATACACTTACCTTGTTGAGAATAATATTATTTCACTCTTAAAATTGCATTTATTTTATTTCACAGAATATGGTACCACTTTAATTCTTCTTATTTATTATTTACAATATACTGACAAAGAGAACAGAGATCTGGCTTGTACTGGCTTGACCGAGTCAGTCACCACTACGATTAAAATGCTCGTACTAACTATCGATGTTACGACATAGGGTAGACCGAGGCGAATCGGATCACAGGGCGAATCGGATCAATATAAGAAATCTGTTGATAATTCAAATATCGCATACACATAGAAGGCACTCAACCGGCGTTAAACGTCTCTCCTCTCACCCCGCATCTCCCGACATAGGCAATATTTCGATCGCGCTTGTGAATCAGTGTCGACGCCGCTCATCAGCGACTCGGTCGTTTGTGTGTGTCGCAATTTTGGCGCTCATCTAAGCGTACTTACGATTTCTTTGTGTCATATTACGGATTTGTGTTAAAACTTAACTACATTGGTTGATATTGTTAATCTCTCGAGCGCTTTACGAACACCGTTTGTACATAAGCAAAATTAAGCAAGGTGTCTATATAAGAGAACCAATTCGCTTTTAAGTATGATCTTAGAGGTTAACGTCTAAAATATTTATTTCAAAAGTCTTGATTATGGGGCTAATCGGATCATATCGTCAGGGGTGAATTGGAACTGATTTATTACATGTTTGAGGTTATTGATTCATATTTATTTCATTGTAGATGGTTCGCACGTACAGAAGAAAGACTGATGGCCGGAGGATGGTCTCAAGAAAAAATGAAGGAGGCTGTAAATAAAGTCCAGAACAAAGAGTTGACCTTACGTAAGGCTGCTGAGATTTTTGCAGTACCGTTCACGAGCTTACAGATCAGAGTTAGTTTATCCAGTAGTATTATTATGACATTATATTATTAGGGTATTATTGGACAGCCAGTTTTAGATGAGAACACAGAAAAGAAGTTAGCTGACCGGCTATTGCACTTGGCAAGTCGTGGCTTCGGAATTACATCCAAAGCGGTACGTAAATACGCGTTTGAATTTGCAGAACGTCAAATACTAATATATATAAAAATTAAGAGCTCATCTGCAAAACAGAGAGAGTGGCACTGCATTTACTGTTCCGAAATATTCGTTCATCCACCATCAGAGGATTGGATTCAGTGCAATGTCTGCGAAGAATGGTGCCACGAAAAATGTGCTGACATGGGGGGGAATAAAGGACCATATATATGTGAATTATGTGCCGATAATTAAAATTGATCTCATTATTATTTTTTTACTGATTCCAAAGCTATAGTGTTAAGAAACTTAAAATTTTGTTACATGTTGTGTACGATCCGATTCACCACGAAAATTGGGGCGATTCGGATATTTTTCTTTTTTTAGTTTTTAATAGCTAATTAAGAGAATATACGTATGACTTAAGTTTTCAAATGTTTATTTTATAGCTGATTGTTATTTCTTACGTTTGAAAAATAACATTATATAACACTTTAGTATGATTTGCTCAACCTCAATGAAAAAGTGATCCGATTCGCCTCGGTCTACCCTAAGTTTCACTTGTACACTGCGGCCGTCACTGCTGATGGTCGCAATAGTTTGACAAAACACAGTAACCATGTTACGACGATTACTTAGTTTTTACGTAGAAGAAAAAATACCAGATTTCGCGGCCGTTTTTGTACTTTCACCTACATTTTTAATCACGTTAGATAGACGTTAGGTGAAGAGTCCTTTAAAAATTAGTAACGTAGATATAACGTTACAATTTTTGATTGAATTGGAAGAACTCCTCGTCTAGCCTAGCAGTTAGAATAGCTAGATTCGATGTCGTCTGCTTTAAATTGTTGAGTGAAAGAGCTACCAGGCAGGATTAAACTAATATTTATCTTCTGTCCTTTTCTTAATGAAATAGAAAGAAAAAGATGCACTGAACTTAAATTTAGTTTAGTTTGTGAACAAGGGAATCGGCGCCTAACTATTAGGTAAACTATAGCTTCATAACCTGCTTACATAAGAAACCTATTAAAGAATTCCTAAAAAAATAAAAGAATATCTCTCTCTCTGCTAACTTCTTTCTCCTTTTGGTTGCTCAAAGTAACTACAAGCCATTTAAGACCCAATATTATGAAGCTGAAGAGTCTGTTTGTTCGTTTGAACGCGCTAATCTTTGGAACTAGGTACCAGTCGGATTTGAAAAAAATGTTGCAATTGATAACCCAATTCTTGAGGATAGTTACAGGCTAATTAATATCACGCTACGACCCTTAGCCGAGGTAAAAGAAAAAGGCAGAAATAACGCGATGCGAAAACGAGATAGGTAAGTAATATTGCGGGCGATGTGATGCGGCGCGATAGGTCGGGGAATAACCCGCACAACACACGCTCGAGGACTGCCCTGCTTGGGCCTCCGAGCGGCGGGTCCTGGTTGTCAGGATCGGGCGAGATCTGTCTCTGCCGGCAGAAGTGAGGGCTATGCTGGAAGAGACAGAGAATTGGACGGAAGTAGCCTCCTTTTGTGAGACCGGGATGGTCAAGAAGGAGGCCGCCGAGCGGGATCGGGAGAAGGCTGATCCTGCTCGGAGAAGGAGGCGTCGGGGAGGCAACCGCCTTGGCGCCTAATACGTCGAAACCCGCTTACCAATTAAGGTAGGTGGACCTTTGGGGTCGCGGGCGCCTAGAGTGGGGACTCTGTCCGCCTACCAAGCGACCCCAGGGAAGACGGTGGCACAGTGCTCACGTGCTGCCGTGCATAGCGAGGCTTAGAGCCTCCCAAGGGATGTGCCTTACAGGCGTTGCGCAAGGGTGATTCCGGAATTGGTCTTTTAAGAGGAACCGGGACGACCCCACGTGCGGATGGTGATCACCGGGGTGGTTTTAGTGAGGTAAAAATTCCACACTCCCCGACTTCACTCCCCGGTGGTCGGGTGCCTTTTGAAGGTTCCCCCCGAAAAAAAAAAAGTTCGGGGAATAATAATTTTTACCCGGACAAAGCCGTGGGTAGAGGCTAGTAATCAATCAAACCACATGACAGAAACGGTTATGTAGAGGTATTAGAAATAATGGGGTTGGAAATGCGTGGGTCTATATTTATAAAAATACAAATTAAAAAGAAAATAAATTAGTTATAAATGTATGGTCAACTTATCACAGCAGGTAGATATCTAAACAAAACTATTATTTTAAGAATACCTAATTAAGATTTTGATTATGATTGTCATTACAAGAACAATGTAGTAATGTAGCTTTGAATTTACAATAAGTACATATATGTAAGTAAGAAAATTAATTACATATTGTTCAGACTTTAACGTTGAAAAAGGAATAACGTACCTTTGGGAAATCTTATTTTACTGCGAGCAATGATTAACTGTAAAAGCTAAGTCTAATTAGGTATTTCTCTTTATATGATGATAGCTAAAAGTGTGCGTTTCAGCCGAAAGATGTCCACTGCTGGACATAGGCCTCACACAAACACCTCCACTTCGACCGGTTCTGTGCTTCTCGCATACAACGGGTTCCTGCGGCTTTCACAAGGTCGTCGGTCCACCTTGTGGGAGGCCTTCCAAAGCTACGTTTTCCGGTACGCGGCATAACCCGAAGATGCCAAACTTAAGTGGCAGGGCATATTGCTCGCAGAACAGATAGCGGATGGGGCCGAAAGGTTCTGGAGTGGCGACCGCGTCCACCAGTTAATTGGAAAAAAAATTGGCCAAGTGCGAGTAAGATTTTTGTTAAGGGTATACCCTTAACAAACTCTGACTCGCAGTTGGCCGATTTTGGTGATTTTCACAGGTTTGGTGGTATATATACCACGAAACCTGTTTTAAGTTGTTTTCCTTTTTATTATTTGCCGTGAGAATCCCATAAGTAGTAGGTACTAGTAAACTATTCTGTAAAAAATCTGCGAAAAAAGATTCCCCTAGTGTTCGAATTTCAGAGTCCCATTCTGTACAAAATGTCAACTGTTATCAAGGTTAAAAATACAGGCAGACAGACGCGTTTGTCTGATATTGTACATACTTAGATCGAACGAATAGCTTGATGGGACAGGTCGAGCGCTCATGAGCTGACAACCAGTTTTCTCATCCATAACATTTGTAATTTCTAATTTTATGCTTAGCATAGCCGTTAACCTGCGCCTTTCTTGGGAAAATTTATAGTTGGTGTTTACTAAGTTATATTATGGACGACTTTATCTCCTTGCAGACGTCCACTTTTGAAAAGCTTGTTGATGATTTTGCCTTTTGTACGTCCCAGAAAAGGTCCGGCGACATCGAGGCAGACCCGGAAGAAGATGGTGCGATGAGCTGGACGCTGGATAAGATTGGTCCACACTAGCTCAAGATAGATAAGAGTGTAAAAAAGAAAACTGCACGGCAAAAGCCTCCCCTTTGCCCTGCAATGGGAACATAGGCTAAAAATAAAATAAACGAAGAATGGGCCAACCTAGACAGGTTGCAGACGCACCAGCGGTTCTCGTACTTACTGTTTTGCCAAAGGATTAGGGCGTGCCTATGTAAAGAGAAGATTTTTTTTTTTTTTATATAAAAAAAATTGATTTACAAAGACAATGCAGATCATTCCAAGGTTTTTATTAGGAGAAGATTTGGACTTCTATGAACTAACCGACTATACCCGAATTGCTTTAGCGTGGCAATAGCGGTCATTGCCCTTTCCCTACTATCTCTCCGTAAGAACCCAAATAATAAGCTATGTATGGTATTTCTTTATTAAAACATGTTGAAGATCACGATATATGTATATTGAAGTTAACGGACTTTATTTCAGTTCTTGAAATAAATAATGCTAGAAAATGTAGATGGGTGAATGATCGCTAAAGTGATTTGGGTATACCATAGATATCCGAGAGATGTGCCTTCACTGCATATTTGTTCAAGTTCAAGTGTCGTCACATTTTCCGGACTCCGGAAACTCCCACAAAAACAAAAGAAATACATACGGCACACATGTTCAAAAGGGGCGGCTTTTTTGGCACGCACACAAGAAAATAAGCGTAACACTTTTGTGCTGCACTAGAAAGTATAGATACTGAATGTACACATGCAGAAACATAATACAGGCGACGCCGCCACGTATTCTAGGTGCGTTCACAGATGCACAATACGTGATGCCACAGGAGGTTCCATTAACCACTTACTTGACAAAAACACCCCTCTATCTTCTTGTACCAACCTAAATCTTTTACATTTTAACACGTGGGTGGTGGGTACATAAGTGAAGCTGTTTGTCTGAACAATGAAGACGTAGACAGAGGACAAATGTAATTAAGTATCGTAGCAAACTTACACAAAAAATAAATAAATAAGTATAATGTATTATACAGTACATAATGTATTATATACTAAATTCTTGTGAGTCATTTGAATTGAGATGGAATATACCTACATAGTTAGTAAAGTCGTTTGTCTGTACCTACACTGTAGCCTACTTACAAAATCAGCCTAAAATGTTCCCACTGCTGGGACACAGGCCTCCTCTCTGTGAGAGGGAGTGGGCCTCAATTCACCACGCGGGCCCAGTGCGGGTTGGTAGATGTCACATGTCTTCGAATTTTTTGGTTCTAGGACATGCCGGTTTCCTCGCGATGTTTACCTTCCCCGTTTAGAGAGCAGTGGTGATGAAATAATTTACGCAAAGTAAAGCGCCTGTCTGCGACCTACAACTCGTAAGTCGCGGCTGTTACCACTGGGCCACCACTGCTCTAACATACTTACTTCGTTTTGATACCTTCATTATATAAAGGCCCTAGCTAATTATTGTAGGCCAAAGATAGCTAGCATAAGAAAATGATCTTTTGCTCATTATAACGTTTAATAATCCCATCAAAGCTTTTAGTGGCTTTATTTCAGGCTTTACTACGTGCTATGTTTAGCAACCAGTTTCTCTAAAGAACATATTCTAATTAATAAGAAAAAATAAGACGTCGCGGGTCGCCTGGCAAATGTGAAACAACGAAACTATTTTGTATAGAAAACATAATGAAATAATGGTTTATTAAAGGAAATAAAAATAAATGGCATAATCAAAAAAACAAAATATTGTGATTAAAAATATATACTCGTAATTATATCTTTATTTAATAAAATACATATTAATTTAATACCACAATAAATTTCGTAACACTGGAGAGTCGCGGACGAGAGAGTAGCATAGTCACGAGCGCCTGGCGACACGGGCCGCCACCGCGGGTCTGAACCCGCCGCAAATTAGGTGTTAGGGAATGAAAGTTTGTATCAAACTTCGTCATTTTTGCCGATGGGAAAGCCAACAGGCTTGTCGTTACAAGAAATCGCTATTTTTTATTAAAAGTACGAGTAAATCCATCTCCTGTGATACATTTCCCATCATTTGTAAGTATAGTATGGTTGGACTTGGAAGGTTTTTGGGCCTACAATGAAAGGCTTACCGACACGTAGCGGTAGGTAATCAAATCAAATCAAATCTCTTTATTGCATTTGGTACAGGTTAAAAGGCGTATGTTTTATACTCAATTCCTGTGATTTTTTAAAGTAGGTTTTTCTGTCTTTATTTTACTTTAAACACAAAATACATTCGTTTTTTTATTTTGTGTTTTACGATCTAGTTATATTTAGCTGCTACCTTTAGCTATAAAAGAGTTATGACGATGAACCAGCCGTACCTACAACAGTTAAATTTAAGTACTAAACAAATGGCTAGCATTAAGTAATACTTACATACTTTATAAGTTATACATCATAAATGATTGCAAAAGTTACGTCAATAGGTAGGTACCCAACTTACCTATTAACGTAACTTCTGCAATCAAACAAAATATATTAGCAACCAGGGCCGTCGGACAGGGCCGCCGTAAGCGGGCGTGCAAGGCGTGCACCGCACGCGGGCGGCACGTCCAGGGGGGCGGCAAATCGAGCGACTCATCACGTAATATTCAAAATCATTGTCATAATACCCACCCCACCTACAGAATAAGAAATGTAATGCAGCATGGAAAAAAACAATGAAATTTTTAAACAAACCAGAAAATAAGGAACCGGAATGTCAAGAAAATGATGAATTATCTTTAACAAGCACAGCCTTAAATCAAGAAGCAGTGGAGTTGTCTGAAGAAAAAGATGTATGCTCTTCAGAAGGAGAGTCCAGTAAAACAAGAGAAGGTACTACTAAGAACCAGGGGGTCTACTACGAAGTGCAAAGTGCGAATGATCGGATCAGACCGACACATGGCCGAACCGAATATTATTGAAAAATGCGAAAAAAGTTCGCAGTTGGGTCGGGACCATAGGCAATATTCGAAAGAGTGTAGTAGTGTAGGATCGGGACCGACCGAACCAAATAGTAACTCCGAAGTGGTATCGGCCGAATGTTCTGCCGTTTCCTGGTACGATTCGAATTCAAGTCGTATGACTCACTATTTAGGAGATCAAATTCAAAATGAAATAATTGATTTGCTCGGCACAAACATAAAAATTATATATTGAACAAAGTCAGAGAATCGAAATATTTCTCCATTATATTAGATAGCACACCAGATGTAAGTCACACAGAACAAATTACAGTTGTAATGTTTTAAATAATGAAACCAAAAATGTTGCGATTTGTGAAAATTTCATTGGTTTCTGTCCGATCACCAGCTCCACAGGTAAAAGTCTATTAAATTTTGTTTTAGATTTATTTTCACAATTAAATCTTAACATTCAAAACGTACGTGGTCAAGGTTATGATAATGATTCTAATATGCGTGGAAAACACAATGGATTACAAAAAAAAAAAAACTAGGGAAATCAATAACCGCGTATTTACGTCCCATGCTCGGCTCATAGTCTTAATTTGATAGTGAATGATGCAGCAAATATTACGCACGAAACTTTGAACTTCTTTAATATAATTTAAGATATTTACGTTTTCTTTTCATCATCTACAAAAAGGTGGTCGATAATTTGCAAACATTTACCAAATTTAAAATTAAAAGCTTTAAGCGCCACGCGATGGTCTAACAAAATTGATGCGGTTAAACCATTACGGTATCACCTCGAAAAAATATTTGATGCTTTGCTGGAAATATCTGGTGATTCCTTGGAATGGGATTGTACTACATCTCACAAAGCTCATTGCTTGCACTTGCTCTGAACATTCAAAATTATAGATTTATTTGCTCGGTAGTAATTTGGTTCGATATTTTAAACGAAATTTATGCTCTGAGCAAAATGATGCAGAGCCCCACAATGAATAATCAAATCTGCATAAATTTGTTAAATAAGTTGATTGGTAAGTTTACAGAATATCGTACGGATGAACACTTTGAAATGGTGTTAGCAGAAGCTTCCAAAGTGGCTCACAGGCTCAATGTAGAAACAGATTTCCCACCAATAAATACAATTCGTCCAAGAAGAAAACCAACACAATTTCAATATGAACACAGTGATGGAAGTTTTAGTAGACCCCAAAATCAAATATAGAGTAGAGTTTTATTTTAGAGTCCTAGATCAGACAATAACAATTTAAAGGATAGATTCGACGAGTTAAAAACATTTACCGATGTATTTGGCTTTTTTAGCAATAACTTATTTAATTGAGAAAACATTAAATAGCCTTTTTTGACAAAACTCAGCATAAGTAGTCGTAGGGCGGCATAATCGGTATTGCACGCGGGCTACTAAGTAGCTAGCGGCGGGCCTGCCGTCGGATATAGTTGAAGTTTAGTAAGCAACCGACGGATGTTTTCGAATAAAATTTAATTTAATTAATAGAAAACAAACAGTTAATTTATCAAATTACATTCGAAAACATCCATCAGTTCGGATAGCTTTACGAAAACACGACGCCATGTCTTAAGCCGGGCACGCTTTTTTTTTTTTTGTTTTTTTTTTTTCTGGTGGGAAATCATCAAATGAGCCGCTGATCATTCCCTTCCGCTCTGGGTGGAGCGGAAGGGAGTGTCAGACTCTTACCGACTAAAACCCACCCATTTTCCTTCCTTCGCCCTTTATGTTCCGGGGTAGCGGTAACCCTTTCGGACAATCCCGCTGAGCCGGGAAAGCACTCGCCGGAGCTCAATGTGAAAACACTATTACACCAACTAAGAAAAAACTAAATTCATTAATGTCTCAAAAATATTTATTTTAAATAGACCAACCAATTACAAGCACTTTTGAATTGTCAAAGGGTCGGTCAGTCAGAAAGATGAAGCTAGTTGCCCATTCCAAAGCGTAGGTACCTATGGAGAAGAACGGCAAAGAAACTCCACGGACACTCTTTTAAATCATAAAATTATTACAAAATATTTGATTGCATCATTCGTGTTGAAATTATCCATGCGAGAACGATGTAGAAAGATATGCATGTTAAAAGCGTCCGTTATAAAAAAACATAATAACAATTCAGAAATTAAAATAAGCCTTGGCAGCTAAGAGATGACCAGTCCTTACTGACGGCGCCCGTTCACGATCATGACGTATGCATCAACACCATTCAGCTCAACCATTTTGAAGGGAACTTAATTATCCAACACACACGCCACCACCAGCGAGACATTAGAGTGAGCATGACATGCTCTCAGCCGCCAGGGCACATTCAAGTCAATGAAAGACGTACCCAGTAAATAGTAGCTTTATAGCAAGTACATAGTGCTCACACGTGTGCTATGCAATTATATAATACTAAGAAACTGAATTTATACAATGCAAAGTTTTTTCCAATGTTCAGCTAGCTGCTGAACATTGGAAAAAACTTTGCATTAATTTATGTACTGTGGAGCAGGACCAGCGTTGAGCCAATAAGTTTTGTCAGCGATGTAATCCCCTAACTTATAATATGTTTGGCTACATAGAGTGCGTTTAATACAAGATTTAAATTTCGTTTCATTCAGTTGAAGTAAACCTCGTCCAGTTAGAATAAAATTTGAATAAAACTAACTCTACGGTGGATTAACTCATTCAGCAGAAAGAATCAGTTGTTAACTTTCCTTGTTTTTAAAAGCTTCGCAAAAAGCTATGAACTTTTTTACTCGTTTTTACTTTCATAGCGATTTTCTCAAAAGTTTTGCTAGTAAAACTTCGCTCACATGTGCAACTCTCGGCGGGGCGAGGGTTTCATTTGACCTTACAAGTTAATGCTGACATAACTAACTTTTCAGTTTGGCTTATTAAGGGGTTTATTTATAAACGATGATTAAAGTTAAGTGACGTTCAAACGTCAAAAATGTATGGTTAAACAGTCGCTTCACTACTTGACATAAAGCAACGATTATGAATAAAGGAGTTTGTATCAATCATGCCTGTTATCCCCGAAGGGTAAGGCAGAGGTGTGCCCGTTTCACCTACATGTCGCCAGTAAACAACTACCCCGTAACTAACTAACTAACTGTCCCGTGTAATAGGAGGCGAGCCTATTGCCACCAGGCACAACTCCAGACTGGCTGTTACTGAGAAATTCCAAGTGGAAAACCCAATAACACCTGGTTCGATTCCCAAGTCGGGCAAAGTGTGATTAGGTTTTTCCATTAGGAATTTCTCATTAGCAGCCCAGGCTTTGGAAGTTGGTGGTGTGATACTCCCGTGGCTCGGAAAGCACGTAAAGCCGTTGGTCCTGCACCTGAGGGGCAATTTTCGTAATTTTAAGAACTTTCACAGACTGATCTCAGTCTCAATCTGTCGAAAATACGTCTAATTTCCCTACATTTTGACAAGTTTTTGACATTTGTTTGTCGCCGAGATGAGACTGCGACTAGATTTTGAACGTTTTAAATTACGTGAATTGGCCTTCTGATCTCTCCCCGGTCGTTCAAGAGATTAGTACGTTCAAACAAAGAAACTCTTCAGTTTTATTATTAATATAGATTAATTTTGCTCACAATGTGATGAACATGGACGACAAGCAAAAGGAGTATGTAAGGATCGTAGCTGTCTGGTGGCTTTCTGTTTTTTCTGCCTCCCTACACCTATAGAAAGAAGGCGTGGATTTATGTAATAATATGTATGTGAGATTTTTCCCTGACGGATTTATTATCAAAACCCTCATCATCATGATCATTCAATTTCGGTAAGTGATAAAACTAATCGATAATTTAGTTATGCATAAAAAGTGAGATTATTCGTTTATGCAATACCAAACATTAACATTTCAACAATAAAATAAAATCGAACTCATAGCATTCATTTTTATGATGTATTTCATAACAAATTCGTTTTCATCGCATAAAATAATCTATGTAAAAATATAAAAATCTTTTGAGTACGATAAAATAAATATGAGCTCTCAGCTATTTTCAACAATGTACTTAGCATACATTTCATACTTCAGTAGATTTTTTTTTTTTTTTTGTTTAGCTTGTACTTAACTGTCCCACTGCCGGGCAAAGGCCTCCCCCAACTCCTTCCAGGAACTCCTTTCCCGCGCCACCTCGAACCAGCCCTCGCGGTACGCGTCCAGATCATCTCGCCACCGCTTTCTGGGCCGACCTCGGCGGCGCCGTCCGTCTTCAGGCACCCATTGTGTGGAAACTTTTGCCTAGCGGTCATCCTGCATGCGGCTGATATGACCCGCCCAATCCCACTTGAGCCTGGCAGCCTTCTTGCCTACGTCTATTATACCCGTTTTGGAACGCAACATGGTGTTCCGAATTTTGTCCTGTCTTTTTACACCCAGGATGCTGCGCTCCATCGCTCTTTGGCAACGCCAAGGCGGAACTTTTGCGAATCGGTGGGCGACCAGGTCTGAGCACCATAGGTTAGGACAGGCAGGATCCACATGTCGATAAGTTTGCGCTTTAGGGAGATCGGCAGATCACCCTTCATTAGCGTCTTCATGGACCAGTAGCTTTTCCAGGCGTTTTTAATTCGGCGATCGAATTCCCTTTCCTGCATGTTTTCGAAAGAAACTAACTGGCCCAGGTAGACATACTCATCGATATAATGTATTTCCTGCCCATCTACCTCGACCCTTTTTTTTACTACTTTGATTATAACTAGGTATTGAATTACATATATATGTATTGGTCTTCAGCGTCTGTTTCATCAATCAAAAATGGGTAAGTATTATATAATATAATTACAAAATCTCTAATATTTACAAGATATAACAACTGAATCTATAATTTTATTTGATATAATGATCAGTTAATAATTATAATAAATGATTGACGCAATTTTAAAGTAACTAATTTTTATAAGCATAACATACGTTGAATATAAATTCGTTTGCTAATCCACTCAAAAGACATAAAACCTATTTAGTCTAATATGATAAAAACGCCTAGTAAAAAACACAAAGCAAAATTTAAATATTTTTCAACTTTTTGTTATTTGATAGTCAATCAATTGAAGCATGAATCATTATAAAACATTTGATCATGTGGTTTTTATTTCCCTGTAAAAAACATGCAATCAAGCATAGGTACACCATGCATACAGCGGGCATGCAAACAAGCGTACACCATACATGCAGCATGCAAGCAAGCATGCAGCATGCAAGCAAGCATGCAGCATGCAAGCAAGCATGCAACATGCAAGCAAGCATGCAGCATGCAAGCAAGCATGAACATGCAGCGGGCATGGTTTCTGTCACGGCTCCGGCTCTGCAGGGCTCCGGCGGGCGGTCCTATGCGAGCATATCGTCGCAGATGTGTTTCACGCTCGCGCTCGCTCGCGTTGAGCGACGAGTGTTAAAACCACCTGCTCCTCAGCTGCGGGCCGCCTCGCCCCTCCGCGCCTACGCGATTTTAAATAACACTCTACGGGTAGGGCAGACAAGACTACGTGGAGTCGGTTGTGCAGCGATTCGTTTCTGTCACGACGCTCTCGCAGCTCGCTCGCTTCACTCGTTCGCCTTCGCGCGTTAATGGTCACTGTTCTAACCAAACCTAACCCAAATGATTCACCAACATAGAGGGGACCTGGCACTCCGCTCCGCTCCCGCCTTAACCTTCTAACCTAATATAACCCATCCGAGTCGGATTGCTTGAATCGGGGTGTTAATCATAAAAATGGTATCAATATTATATATTTTAAATGGTAGGCCTAATGTTTTCGATTAAATAAACGTTATATCAGTATTATATATTTTAAACGATAAGGCTAATGATGTTCGATTAAATAAACGTTATATCCAATAACATTATACGAAATACGTTTTAGAGTAGGTATATAAATGTTATATCTAAAGAAATTATATCAATAATTGGTATAACTCACGTTTATTATATCTTGTGAACGTTATTGAAATGTAAATATACCAAATAACTATAAATGATATGAGACGCACCCCCTTAAAATAATTTGATATTTCTAGAATAAAATATTCTAAGTTATTTAAATCAAATCAAATCAAATCATAAATCAAATCATAATTTATTTGTTAACATAGGTAAAGTATGTACAGATCTTATGTTTGAGGAATAGTGCGCTATGTCATGCCAGGAGACGTACAAATATGATGTGCACTAAAATATTTGATAAAAGTGTCTCTTTTGAAAGCCGCTTATGTATTTGACTTTAGATTCTTTAAAGTGCATTATGATGATGAGTGATAGTAGTTTCACTGTCATACGTTTATTTAAGTAAAGAGGACGGCAAAGGTATTTTTGTCACTAAAACCGCAAAGATGTTTTATCACATTCCTTAATTTATTAGTCATAATAAACGCACGTGAAGGAAAACATCGTGAGAAAACTGACATGTCCTAGAACTAAAAATTCGAAGACATGTGACCTCTGCATGGACATGCCGGTTTCCTTACGATATTTTCCTTCACCGTTTTGAGAGTAGTGGTGATAAAAATAATTTACACAAAGTAAAGCGCCCGTCTGGGATCGAAACTACGACCTTCAACTCGTAAGTCACAGCCGTTACCACTGGGCTACCACAGCTGCTGGCACTTTTTACTAGGTTCACTAATTTTGCTTAGCGTGCCACTTGCGCGTTTAATGAATAAATCTAGACTTTGTAAACTCAGTGTTTAGTAATTAACATTTTAACTCATAAGACGCGTTGCGCCACCGTAAAGTAACACAAGGTTAGTTAACCAGCCATTAGTGTTTTTTGAGTTGAGCACATTGCAATTCAATCGACGAAACACAAAATAGAATTGCAATGTCTATGCCCTGATATGATATGTAATCCGACTAAAAATTAATGAACGAACAATGAACGGAAAAAAACTACCACCCAATTATATCCATCTCATTTACACTACATTACGCACGGCAGATAAGGAAAAATATGTTTTACTAGCTGCGCCCCGCGGTTTCACCCGCATAAGTTTCTATCCCGTGGTAATATCCGGATAAAAAGTACCTTATACGTTAATGCTGGTAATAAACCATCTGTGTGCCAAATTTCATCCAAATTCGTTCAGTAGTTTTTGCGTGAAAGAGTAACAAACATCCATCCATCCATCCGTCCATCCAGACTTTCGCGTTTATAATATTAGTACGGTAGGATATTTTTTATAATTTGTATTTATTTTTATATGAGTTCATGAATGTATTGCCTGTTCATATATTATCGACTTTTTACTAACTGCAACGCCGAACAATATAAATAAAAAATAAGTTATCAGCGGTACCTCATAACGTCAATTTATTTTGACATTACTAACACTAACCCAGAGTTTAACATCGGTGGGTTTAATATTTAAAAGTTGAACTCTAGGTTTACCTCTAACTCTTGGTGGCGCAAGATGAATTACATATTTGATTAACATTAAGTTAGCCATTAACTCCGAGTTACATAACCCATGAACGCGCGCGAACGTTTATTTTATCTTTAGCTGATGTATTTTTATAGGTATAAGAAAATATTAGTACCACATATAATTTAATAGAACGATAATTATATAATTTATCTAGTGCCAAATCAAACCTGTGACATTTAGGGCTGGTTGTTTCAAACGGTTGGTTAACGTCAAATATTAACGACTACGTAATCGTAATTATTTGACGTAAGTCAAGGTCATAATTCTGTAATTGTAATTTGAAACGACGCTTTTTTTGTTTTGGCGATAGTTAGCGCCATTTTTGCGTCAAGTGGACGTGAAACAACCCGCTCTTGTACTTTTTGGTGTACAGTAGGTGTGAGGTAGCTCTTCCCAGAAATACAAGGCATATTGTGTGGCTGATCTGTTAGGAAAAAATATGGGAAAAATCACTATCATAAGAAAATAAAAATGTCGTAAACCAATGTATTTAGTTGTTTATTTATATTGTGGTAAAAATACAACAATGAACATTGGGACCCTTGTTATTGTGTGAGTTATTGAATAAATAAGCAAGTGATTTTAATTTTTAAATAGTTCTAATTAACATGAAATAACTAAGATCAACTGTTCAGCAGTAATAGAGGTTCCCGGTTATGTTAGTATTATAATTTCTGGTTTTCTAAATTTCTACACATAGATAATATGTAAAACTTTAGGAAAACAAAATCGTTTACATTTTACTTTAAATTGTAAGTTACAGTTAAAACATAACAGAGAATTGTTTTTGATAATAAATGAACGATTTTCATGTCTTGAAACAAACAACAATCAAGCCTTTACTTTGAAAAAAATACTTAGAATGCATACCTATAGAGAAAAGATTCAATACCTAACTACCGATACTTAGGTTTAAAATAAATTAAATAAAAATAATTTAAATAAATACTAAGACTAATAACAACTAACATCAAGACAATTAGTAGTGATGCAACTAATGAACACAATTGTGCAAATTTTAAAATAACATAACATACATATTTTCCGAAGGTTTAGGCAGAGTTGCACCCATTAGCACACTCACATTTGCACCAGTTATGTTATTAAGTCCCAGGTTGTAGGAAGTGAGCCTATTGCCATCAACCGGGCACAAATCCAGACTCCGGACTTTTTTAAATAGTTGCATTAATTAATTGCATCACTCTAAGATTTAAGAAATAAAACCTATATTATTTTTAAATAACTATTAAGTCAACATACATTTGCCATCAATATGATAACGTTTATTCAAAGCAACAATAGATTTACTTAAATAAAATAACAAAGGCGATTTGACAATCTGATAAGGTTTGCAGGGCCAACATGGCCAGAGATCGCGCAAGACAAGGGGCTTCTGCAAAAAAAGGCGAGGCCTCTGCCCAGCAGTTGGACGTAATGTAGGCTTACAAAAAAAAAAAAACAGATACTAACAAATCGGTATAATAACCAGAATAGAATACTCTTTATTGTGTAGCGCCAAAATTTAGGATAGATTTCAAAAAAATATGAAAGACAAAATGTAAAGTTTAAGTTTTAACTTTACATTTTGTCTTTCATATTTGCCTTCATTAAAAATGAATGAACTAAAATAATTAAATTATTTTTCACAAATCTCTAGAATTTGTAAACCACTTTCTTTTTAGACACAAATGTTACGTTGGTAGATAACACTAACTAACTATATATATTTTAAAATAAATAAATGACAGTCGTGTCCAAAAATTTTAACAACTTACATTTTTAGAATAAATTAATTAATATCTAGGTAGGTACAGTAATAGGCAGTCAATGGTAACAAAACCAGTATAAGCTGACATCTTCTTTTACTGCAAATTCCGTACTATATTAGACCAGCTCAAGGTCAAAGGTAGTTGTCACCGACTTGTTGAAATTACATATTCTAATGATTGAAAAAAATCTTTATGCGGCTAAGAATTTGAATGAATATTAATCTTTACAAACAGAAGTGTATTTCTTCTTAATTTGATTTCCTGTACAATCCGCTTTTTAACGATTATTTTATATAGAGCTGAATAACTATGAACATAGGTTTATAATGAATTATCTAGGGTTCGGCTGTAATATAAATCTTGGAGTTAATTGAGGAATCAACGATATAAGGATCTATATTCCAACAGGCATAGACTTATTTTTGTGACCAACCAGTCAACCAGTGTGGTCATCGAGTTTACATCACAAGATTGATTGAATTTCATAGATTCATTCCGAACTATTCGATGACCTTGTGAAAGCCAGCACAGAACCGGTCGAAGTGGTGGCACTTTGGGGAGGCCTATGTCCAACAGTGCACTTCTCTCGGCTGAAATGATGATAATGATTCCCAACTACAGAACTAGACTGCAACCCCAGCAAGTTTGTGATCACTAAAGTATCTGTCGAAACTGAACATGGCCTTGTGATTGGTTGATCCAAATAAGAAAAGCCACAATGCAATTATTATTGGCTACAGAAAAAAATAAAAAGGCGTTCATCGGGGTATTTGCATAACACACTAACAGTAACAATAGCTTTCATTTTGACAGTTCAACAACATTAATTGCGTTATTTACGTTGTTGAGCACACAAATGTTTCGAACATATGAAGCAATGGATTAGCTTTCTTCAAAATTATTCAGATTGTGATTGATAGTGTTACGCAGGGTGTGTTAATCAGGGTGCACTTCGGTAGCCAACAATTGGCTGCTAACTGCTTTTAAAACTTAGTACGATGATCGTCGGCTTTGCTCGGCTACTCAGTTTTATACATCTATAGACATAGATTTAAGTTGAAGTAATCAGATTTTTTCAGTCATTAAATCAAGTACAGTTACATCTTGCAGTTCTGAAGAATCATTAAGGGCGTTAACACACCTACATACATTCAATTTAAGTAAGAAGCATAGTGTTCTATTCCGTTGTCATGGTAACCATAGTGAGCACTGGCCATCTCAGCGTCTCTTCCCTTGAAGGAGTTGTGATTTTTGAAGGCATTGATCATGATCAGGGTAAGTGCTAACTTTCCTACTAAGAAAGACTTGACCAGCATGAACTTCAACATGCCCATGACGAGGGGCATTATCGCTGACTGTAGGACGAACGGCAGAATAAACATCGGTAGGATTTTCGCCATCATGTTTTTCTTCTTTTTTCGACCTGAAATAGAATAAAAATAATACAGATAAGTTTTATCTTTGTAATATTATATTTACTAAGATTTTATGTAGATTTTTTTAGTGAGAAAGGCCATTTGGAAACAATACCTTGAATATATCGGATGATTATTTTTGCCGTCTGGACAAAAACAGGGTATAAAAGGTGAACGGAGTCTATGGCACAGAAATCTCTTTCAAAAACCTGTAATGGAATTTACCTAACAATAAATACTATTAATAAAAAAAAAAAAAAAAATTATTTTATTAATTGTGAAAAAAAAAACGAGATTTCTGTGCCTGGGGCTTCTACTCCGTTCACCTTTTATACCCTGTTTTTGTCCAGAGGGTAAAAAACAGCAGTGGGTATATATTTTTTAGGAAATTATGCTATTTATCAATCTAGGGTCGATTTTCGTTTGCAATGAGAAACCGATATAGGTACCTATCTCTAAAGAACGTAAGTTAAAATATGCAACGGACTCGCGGATACATAGGTATAAGCATTACTTTTTTCCACGAACGCCATTAGTACTCGTCGTACGTCACCGACATTGTCAGCAAATTATAAATCTCACAATGAGTTATCTTATGCTAAATAAAACGACGTGAAATGATATAAAGTTACTTTTGCGTGACATTATGCTTCTGCACACTGCATGAGTGCAGAAGCAAACTTTCACGATAACCACGCAAGCTGTGATAATTATTCGAATAAAATAGTTCGAAAATATAATAAACGTAATTATAAAAAACTTCTGCAATATAAAAAGTGTACCTACTTATACAAAAAAAAAATGATTTATGTAAATTCTTTAGATATGAATTCTTAATTAAAGTAGTAAAATATTTCAATAAAATTATCTTGGAGTGTTTTTCATCTGGTAAGAATAAAATCATTAAAACGATTACTATGTACACACGGCGACACATCAACCCATACATTTCCAGTTTTAGTTGATCTCGCATTGTATAGATTTTTCTTTCAATCAGAAGTCAGCTCATACTGGTTATGTATAGCTTGATGTGTAGCCGTGCGTACAACCACTACTACTATATTTATTTATGTGGTTTCAGTTTCTTATCAAGCATTAAGTTACTAAAGCATTGTTCATATTATTATTAATAAAGGAAATCATTACAACCTAACATAACGAGCTACTCAAGTAATGAAACCACATAGTTTTCAAGTTGTTTTTTTTATCATTTCCAGTAAAAAAAAAAAAACCTTTGTGAGCCTCCGACTCAAAGTATTTATAACATTCCTATTTATTTTCTAGTATTGGACAGTTCTGGGCCTAGGTTGGAACCGTATTTCGCGGTAAATACAGAGTAGCAGAAACATCGATGGGCCATCTATTTCCATGGATTCAGTATCTTTATGAAATTCATGGTAACAGTCTGCGCGTCAATGTCATCCTGTATTTCTTCGAAATGTTTATACTTACACAAAATGGTTATAAAGTAATAAACTAGGTACAGTCGCCAGCAGGTCAAGCTACCCGAAACTGTCAAATTTTCCCAATCAACCTTGAACCTGAATGATTTATCGATAAATTTGAAAATCTATTAAAGAAATTTGACAGATTGTAGTAACTTGATGTGCTGGCGTCCGTACAACAAGTACAAGTAACCTAGGTACGACCTACGCGAGCTTGTAATTAGTAATTTTCTACTTCTAAATGTAAACGATATCCTCGGTAGGTATAACTACAAAAATTTCGTGATTCACGAAGGCAAAAAAGCAAAGAAATTCTTTGAAAAATGGGTAGTAGGTAATTTAGTTTGTGTGTTAACATTTACGTCCCTTCGTTTACTTTCCAAAAGGTCACAGACCACATCACTTCAGTACAAAAGGCCAGTTAAGTTGGTATATCAATATCTGGTTTCTCACAAAGTTCATAATAAAAAGCGACACTCAAGTCCATGGCCTGCGTGTGCGATCGGACCGGTTCCTTCGCGATCGCCGCACTTTCAAATGCTCTAATTATTTCGGTAACTTTATAAGTACAATCGGCGTATGAAAACATTGACCATTGTGAAAAACCTTGGCCTTACTTACTTTGAATCTTACATAATGTATGTAAATGATGAAGTCTTAAATGTGATGTAGGTAACACACATACCAGTGATAAAGACAGGGAGCTAGAATCAGGGAAATGATTTGGAAAGATTTGCTGTCAGTTGTATGAAATGGCTATAACACTGCAAATTGGCGTAGTGTGTTAATTTGATTAACAATTGATTTCCCTGACTGTACATAATTTTACAAAAAACGAGTTCTATGTGACAATATCCAAAAGTGTCCAATGTTTTATTAACGTGATTGTACAGACGCCAGCACATCAAGCTACTACAATCTGTCAATTTTTTCAAATAGATTTTCAACTTTATCGCTAAAGCATTAAGGTTCAAGGTTGATTGGGAAAATTTGTCAGTTTCGGGTAGTTTGACCTGCTGGCGTCTGTACATACCGTTTTTAAAAAATATGTCACAAATAGTCAATTTTCTACTTTTGCATTCGTTTGATATAGAAATGGTGGGAATAGATTTTTAGTAATCAAGAGATATTTAAGTACAGCGCATGAGTAAAGTTGCTCATGGAAAGTAAAGATGCCACAGTTGACCGGATTGAATATTCTTACCACTACCTATTCTACCAATAAACAATAAATTGCTGTCTGTCACCGGTCTGATTATTACCTATTTGTATGTCGGACGCATTTCACTGTACTTTCTAGATACGACACATGAACCGTAATAAACCTATGAATTAGGGCGGGTGTTCATCAAATTTCCTTTGCAGTTATTCGTATACTATGTTTACCTCTTGTTTGTACTGATTTCACGCATAGGTACACCTGCGGTCGTCGTGGCACTTACGGTTTACATTTCGGGATTGGAGTGTAATTTTGCATAAACTCGGCAATCAAGTGGTATTATAATACTCGCTAATTAGAGAGTGATAGAGTCCCCCTTACCAGCTTTGTTTTATGTAATTACTAGCTTTTGCTCACGGCTTCGCCGACATGGAAGTTACAAATTAAGTTACAAATTATCCGACGGGAACGTACTACCGGGATAAATATATCATGTTCTATCTGTGTTCCAAATTTGCTGTTTGAAATTTGGCAGGCTTGAAAAAGTAATATATAGACAGACAGCGTTACTTTCCCATTTTTATTATACGTAAGAATATGGACTGTGAATGCGGGGTGATTTCGTAACACACTAACAGTGGCAATGACTTTCATTTTGACAGTTCAACAACATTAATTGCGTTATTTGCGTTGTTGAACAGAAACAGTTTTGAATATGTAGCAATGGATTAGCAATATCCTTCATAACGATTCAGATTGTGCTTGATAGTGTGTTACGCAATTGGGGTGCTGGTTCTACTCTAGTCTAATAGTGTTGTCGTGTTGCATCTTTTTTCTCGCAGTAAGAGGCAGTACCACTCCTCCTCTCATAACTGTAGTAGCTTCATCTATCTAGTAAAGATAGCTACAATTATCATTAATTGTTGCACGCACATGTAGACAACAGCATTTCTTCAACAAGATTTTTTAAAGTTATCACCGAGATGCACGCTCTTATAATACATCCGATGAAGTATTATGAGTGCGTGCAACTCGGTCATAACTTTAAAAATCTAGAGACGCTGACGTTTGAAGACGACTACAGTTACGTCAGTTACGTCTTGGTTTAAGAGGCTTGAGTATACCTATTATGTAAATATGTAGATGTCATAATAATTATAATAAATAAGTTTTACATTTTATACTCAAAATATTCATTGATGGAATAAAAACATCTCTCACACAACCAGTTATATAGCTTTCTATTAAATTCTAAATCTGTAGCACTTCTAAATCTTTCAGCTAAGTGGTTATATTTTTTTACCGCCATGGTATAACAATTTTTGTCTATTACGCGGGACTATGGACAGTACATGGTTTTTGTACTATTTTACTCTTTGACATAGCCTTTTCATCTTCTTCAAAAAACGAGTAGTGGTTTCTTACAAATTTTCAGGTTTCAAGTACATATATATAAAAACGGGAGGGTAAGCAGCTTTTGCTTAATACATACAGGGTTACAAGAGTCTGTCAACTTGAGATTGAAAATTGACCTTATAGACTTTTTTTGGGCACAGAAGCCAGGTGTACCGTTGATGACTCGAGATAAGTAGCCATCTCACCAAATAAACTGTTAGTTAGGGGGGCACACTTATTTCCATAACCGACCGTGCAAGAAAAAAATCGTGCAATTGGTTCCTACGTACGAACCTAGTAAAATGTGGCATTTTACCTTCAAAATAACAGTTTATAACTTATAAATAAGCAACAGACAAAATTTTCTGAATGCCTTTTGAGTAATAATTAACACAGATTTCATTTCATACCATCGCAGCGGGGATGTTAAGGTGTTGCGACACGACGCGTTCTCTTAACAATATTAGAATTAATTAGTGTATACCTACCTACTTATACTATAGAATTTTCTTGTAGGTATTTGTCTTGTCTTGTAAGCGTTACGGTTAGTCAGAAGCCCGAAATTCTATTCGAATTGCTGGCTGGCACTGGATGGAGACTGTCACTATGTTGTGAAAGTCCGATAGGCAGTCGCTCTATGTAAAATACTGCCATTCAGCTGCATCCGGTTAGACTGGAAGCCGACCCTAACATAATTGGGAAAAATCGGAAAAAGGCAGGCAGATGATGATGTAAGCTTGTCTTGTGCCTGTCACATTCAATATCGTGTCACCATTCACAACTTGATTTGTATAATATTAACTATCTTCTGCCTGCGACTTCGTTGCTATTTTTTATTTAATCTTGTTTAGATATCGATACCCATCACGTCTGCAGAGATTCGCTAGCTAATTTAATTTGACCTTGTATCGGAAAGATACTAAGATCCATTAGACTTATGTCCATGGTCATCTATAAGCTCTTTAGCTTACTCCAAGTCACGAAAGTTTCAAGTCCTGAGATAGCAGTGTGATAATCTGGACAGCCTAAGTCCTGTCTAAGAACTTCCCCTTATGTAGACCAAACAAGCATAGAGTTGGCAGAAGTTGGAATTGCCATCATCGAGAACAGTGATGGTTGGGCCGGTACATTACTTGAATATATGAATAAATCAAAAGTTCCGGCTACCTATGCCATAATAAATTAAGGAAATTAAAACATTAGTAATCGTGCCATTTCTAGTTAGTTATTGAACTTATACTTTGATCTTAGTAACTGAATTAGTGTAAGACAAAATATTAATAATTCTAAAATGAAAATCTATTCGGTTAGGTTCGTTAATAAGGTATACCAATACTTGCTTAAAAATAATAAGGGTTTTCAACTGAATTTAATTATAATACCTAAAACCCCAAAGTTCGCTGATTATTATTAATTTTAACGTTGGTTTTAATTACACTATAATTAATTTTGTAAGAGAACATAATAAGGTTTACTCTTTATAATAATGAACAAATATTAAATTATTAATATTAGAGAAAACAAGACATTTGCGCTAAATAAATTACAATATTGTTTACCTACTCCCACGTTCGAAATAACGGTAAAAATGTCTAAGATTAAATGTTATCAGACCATACTACTTTATATAAAAAATAACGCTTACCTTCAGTCAAACTCGTGTCGGTATCCAATTCTAAGGATAGCATCCTTCCCGTGCTATTATCCTTAGGCATGCTCACGAAAACACCATCGTACAGTTCCAGTTTTTCATCTTCCACGTGATCTTGTTTTGGCGGTACATTGTGCGCAGACGCAGCACAAATTGCAAGGAACAGCGCGATAAGGCACAAAATCCACGTCGGTTGCGGTGCGTCCATTCTGCCGGTCGTTTGGGCAGTGCACCTGCGCCCGCGCGCCCCACCACGCCTTCTACCGTACCCCTAATCTGATCTAAGTCAAGCGCGACCATGTTTTCCACGATCACACTCTCGATATTCAATTTCACTTGTTATTTGTGAAATTTGTTCATAACGTAATGTTACAGGCAATTTGCAATTATAGGGTAAAAGTTTCAGTGTTGTTGTTGATTTGTTGTATTATTCATTCATGAGTTCGGTACGTTTTATATTCACTATCTGTTTTTGTTTTCGGGCATTTACAGTTATCCAAACCATGATGATTCGAGATTCTTAGATTGACAAATCCCGGCATTCGGAGCATTTCATCACAGCATCATGATTAATTCCGAATTCGTGATGAATGTAAATTACCTCATTTAACCAAACCAGTTATGGATTTTCGTAGAGCGAATCGACCGTTTTGAACGAAAACTGAAATACTACGATAGAATTCCTATTAGCTGGACTGGCTTATAGGTATTCTTGTAGAATACCTATAAGTAGTCCACAGTCACTTGTTTCATACCCTGATTTCCAGAATAAATAGTAGCAGGATATCACTGTCAATTATAAGATTGCCTGGAAGAGATCGCTGAAAGCGATAGGTATCGCCGCTCTTTGTCGTATGTTTTATACAATGCCATTTATATTTTTTTATGTATTATTTTGCTGTAGAATAACGTATAATATACAGGGTAGCAGAGACATTGACGCGCAACCTGTTACCATGAATGCAGTACATGATTCTAAACTCCTTTTTTTTTTTTTTTTTTTTCTGGTGGGAAATCATCAAATGACCCCTCCCGCTCTGGGTGGAGCGGAAGGGAGTGGTAGACTCTTACTGACTAAAACCCACCCATGTTCCTTCCTTCGCCCTTTATGTTCCGGGGTAGCGGTAACCCTTTCGGACAATCCCGCTGACCCGGCAGGCTTCGGCCCTACCCCTCAAATTATGCTGACATCTCTTTGAGGCGCGCGTGGAACACTTATTCTGAAACCGTGAATTCAGCACATGATTCTAGAGAATCATGTGCTGAATTCATGGTTTCAGTTTCCGCGTCGATGTCCCTACCTCCTTGTATATGAATGAATAGATATGGCCTTTTTCAGAAACAACAGGGTCTTTTGGAAGACATAAGTAATCGGAACAGTTTCTTTTAAAATATCAGCATAATTATAGCCCATGATTGTACGTTGCTGAAGCCGCCTTCCTTTCGTGCTTTCTCCAATAATTATTTGACTGAATATGTAGTCATGTCCAGAGCCTGTAATTCAAACCTCACTGGTATATATAATGGTTATTGAAGACAGCAACAAACACGATAGATATCAAAAACGATAACATGAGAACTGTAGATGTGCAAATGGTGGCTAACGGTGGAAGTGGAGCACATCGGCAGACCACTTACCTCACTGAAGCGAAGCAAACCCGAGCTGCAATGTTGCCAGCTCTTTCTGATCCATTACACCTGTATATAGCACACCGTATTGAGGTCTCTTGAACATTTAAATAAGAAACCCAAAGAAACCAACGGTGAAATAAGCTAATTACGTAATTTAAAAGCAGCAGGCGTTCGCTAAAGGACGCATAGCCATAGCATTTAACTCGGGTGTCTGATAAGTTAGTGCTAAGTTATCTGTTTAAATTCACAAGAACACGCTAATCAAGTTTCTAGATAGATTGTAATGAAAATGGATAGGTATAGACTGGTACTTAATAAGAATTGTTTGCTTTGAAATTCATGTTCACCTTGCTAATATTAATTTCCCTATCTGTTTTTTTTCTCAAGTACCTACAGTTGCAAAACAAAAACATTCACGTTCTTGGCGATGACTTCTTCACAAACTTAAGAACCTACGAGTTCCCAAGTTAGGTATATTTATTAATATAAGACTGAATGTTTTTTGCTCAAGTACTCGTACAGTTGCAAAACAAAAACATTCACGTTCTTGACAATGACTTTTTCACAAACTTAAGAATCTACGAGTTCCCAAGTTATATTTTTTAATATAAGATCGAGTAGTCGTATATTAGAGTATTTGACAGCACAGTTGGCGCAGTGGTTAAGCGATTGACTGCTGTTCTGCGTGTTGCGGGTTCGATTCCCGCACGGAACAAATATTTGTATGACCTAACAATTAGTTGTTCCGGGTCTGGCTGTTTGTGTATGTGAGTTTAAATGTTTGTAAAAGCACCCACGGTACAGGAGAAATTCATAATGTGGGGCAATGTTTTTTTTAAAAAAAAAAAAAAGTTTTTTTTAATCCGTGTAGTTTAGGCAAAGGGCTATTATTCTTACTCATCATGTGATTGCTTCGTCAATGTATAATTTTTTTCACTTAACAATATCATTAAATAATATGGTGGAGGCCTTTGCGCAACAGTGGTACAATATAGGCTAAAGCGGGAAAAAAAAAACAATAACATATATTTTTTCCTGCAAATTGTTATTTGAGAAAGATTTTTCGGACGCCACAGCCCACAATATACAGAAGATATGTAACCTATCATAGGTACTACCTGAATACGACCTGCCCATCCATTCTGTAAATATCACGCCGCGGCGTGATATTTACAGAATGGACGGCGCGCCGTGAATACTAAGGTGAAGTGAGCTTTAAGTGAGCTGTCATTCCACCCAATGCTAGCAGGGATTGACACTCTTGACCGCTAACTGAAGGCCAATTCTAGCAATTTGACACGTTCAAACAATTAAACTTGTCAAAATGTAGGGAAATTAGAGGAATATTGGACAGATTGAGACTGAGATCAGACTGTGAACGTTCTTAAAATTACGAGAATTGCCCCTCTGATCTCATCTCAGTCTTGACATTTGTTTGTCGCCGAGATGAGACTGCGACTAAATTATGAACGTTTTAAATTACGAGAATTGGCCTTCAGACTGTGAGCGTTCTTAAAATTACGAGAATTGCTCCTCTGAAATACCTCCTGACATGACAAGCACCAGTCGCTCTAAAAGCATTATACTCGTATATTCCTACAACGATTTTCAATAGGATTGACATAAGCATTTCGGTATCCTATTCCAATCCAATTCTTTATTTTCTTTTCCATCATCGTTTTCGTTGATAGAATGAGTAATGAAACAAAACTTTGCTCGAATAAACTCTCGGTATATTTATGAACAGAGTCACGTTCATAGCAAAGTATTTTTTGCAATTTTAGTCAAAATACAACCAAGTAATTATTGGAAATTGTATATAATATTGAATTAACTATTTAAACGTAAATTGTAGTATAGTCGAATCAATACGCCCACGTTCGCATGGACATAAAAATAATGCGGCGGGTTTTTTTCACGCACTGGATTTTCAATTTTCAGTGTTGAGCCAAGCATTGGGAATCCAACAGAGCGCATCCCAGCGCGTCAAAAAAACGAACAACGAAAACATAGAGCATCTCTTAATATGAATTCTAATGTGATACATAACAATCACTGCATGATACGTCATACCCGCTGGATGGCTACGTGGTGTTGCCAGCAGTCGTTAACAAATGTCACTTTGTGTAGGCCCTCTGATAATCATTACATCTTCTTCATAGCTTATCGATGGCAAAAAGTTCAAACATCTTTGGCCCAAAATTAAGCTGCCCGAACTCCCCTCACTGACGCATGCTTATGATCATCAAGTGCTAGGTGACAGGGTTTGCGGCGCAAGAGATAGAAAGATTGAACACGATATTAACAATAATCCACTATAATTATTATTGCCCCCAGTTAGGCGACATAATAACACCTGTTTCCCTTATCTTGCAACATGAATGCTGACACGCGTCTGATACACTCCTATAATTTCCACGAAGGCATGAGAAACCTTTTGTTCCCACACTATACAAGAAACCACCTTTCTATTACTCGTACTTACAATAAATATGAATATGAACATATATATATATATTATAGAGAGGGGACCGTGGCTAAATTATAACAGCGATGGATGACCATCTTTACATACCCAGACTCCTCCGTGCCTCGGAAAGCAGTTTAAGCCGTTGGTCCCGGCTGGCATTCGTGGCTCTTTGACAGTTGTTACGGGTAATCAGAAGCCCGAAACTCTGACAACCAGTCTTACCAAGGGGTATACCCAGTAACTGGTTTGTGGAAGTCAGATAGACAGTGGCTCCATGTAAATTACTGGTGTTCAGCTGCATCCGGTTAGACTGGAAGCCGACCCCATAGGTTGGAAAAGGCTAGGCAGATGATTATAGAATAGTGGGGGATTACTGACCCATCCAACAACCAGCGCGAGTGCGTTGCTTCTGATCAGACCATGCCCCACTTGCTGGAGTGTCCTAAGAGCCCGTTCAGTTGCTCCTCGGATGACCTAATAAATGCCACTGATACCGCTATCAACGTGGCCACCTACTGGGCACAAAACTATATTAAAAAAAAAAACCACGAGTACCATCGACACGAAAAGGAGAAGAAGAAGAGCAATATAGAACTGTAGCGGTATCTACAACGCCACATGCGAACAACGCGTCATACTGACGTCACGCAAATCCTGCATCTCGCAAGCAGAGTTTACCGCGCAATTAGCATACATACAAACTTCCCGACATTAGTCGTTGGGCAATTACCCACCAGAAACAACACTCGTCTGGTCGGAGGATCCTCCCTTTTCTATGGAGTATGAGTGAACTTTACACCCTGTTCCTCATGCCTCTATAGAACTCTCACTGTATTTTGAACAGCCAGAAAATACCCGAACAAATAACGAAAGAATTTGTAAGGGAAGACAGTTGGCACGGAATTTTCGCCAACCATTATTCCGTTATTTATTTTATTTATTTTTTATTTTTCCATTTATTTCAGGCATCAAGGCCCATATAAACACATACAATACAATATAAATATAACTTAAAAATACTATAAATACATTCACTATTATAATTACACTAAAAAACTTACTAACGCACACGAAGTGTCTGCGTCGTGTTTCGCTGACTGGTGTCATGTAGCCGACCACGAAACCGGCGGTACACCTCACCCTTCGGCCAGAACTCTTTCTTGAGGAACTTCTCGAGATGATGTGTCGGAACACGCACCACGAACGACTTGAAGTTCGAGTTGTGACGCCACTCCAACTTCTCGACCCTCAAAGTCCAGTTTGTCTTCACACGCATGTACTCCACGATCTCCTCAACCTTTGTGGAGCGGTGCAGTCTGGACACGTACAGTCTGCGTCGTCGGGATTGCTGGACGCAGCATGTTGGGTCCTACCTGCGTGGTGCCGCACTGGTTCTGGCAAGGAGGTTATTACTTTTGGGTGATATATTAAACTCGATAAGTAAAACTTTTATGGAATACCCTACTATCCTACTAATATTATAAACGCGAAAATTTTGTATGGATGGATGGATGTTACTCTTTCACGTCAAAACTATTGAACGGATTTGAATTAAATTTGGCACACATATAACCAGAATTAACACATATGATACTTTTATCCCGATATTCCCACGGGATCTTATGCGAGTGAAACCGCGGGGCGCAGCTAGTTATAAAATATTTTCTCTGCCCGCATTTTACTAAATGAAAGCTAATCGAAATGACGAGCTAAAACGATTCCTGTCAGCCTAATTAAAACATAATCAATTAACTTTTGTGTGGGATTTTCACAGAACAGCGGCGAAATATTTTTTGTTGCTTACCATGTCAACACAACAATTACGGTTGATTGATAAATAGCTACATCTTCACAAAAATCCATACGTAATGTTATAAATGCAAAAGTCTGCTAGAACGGATTTCGATGAAATTTGGCACACAGGGACCATGGTCCTGTAAAATAAAGTATTCTGTAAAGTATTCCTTATTATTTGTAGTGTCCTAGGTCAGGACTTACAATACTTTTTACACAATTATGTTCCCGTGGAATAATTTCTGACATGCACGCGGGCCAAGCCAGAGGGGCAGAGGGGCGTGTGGCTAAGTAATAACAGCCACACGGATCGATCGATCAGGTTAAGCTACGCTACGCGCCCACGGTTGGTCCGTGGATGGGTGACTATCTTAGCATACCAAGACCCCTCCGTGTCTCGGAAAACACGTTAAGCGGCCCGCGCGCCCCGGCTGTCATTTGTGGATCTTTGACAGTCGTTACGGGTCGTCAGAAGCCCGAAAGTCTGACAACCAGTCTAATAAGGGGTTTCCTATTACCCAGTAACTGGGTTGTGAGGGTAAGATTCGCAGTCACTCCATGTAAAATACTGGTACTCAGCTGCATTCGGTTAGACTGGAAGCCTACTCCAACCGTTAGTACTATTATTTATTCTGTGCCCCAACATAGTTGGGAAAAGGCTAGGCAGATGAGGACGCGGACGAAGCCACAGGTAAAATCTAGTTACAAATAAAGCTATCTTTCTCTTCATATAAAACTTGTCTGGTACGTGTATCTACGTAGGTAATGCAACTGGGAATGCACATTTATTCAGCCAATAGACCTGTATTAAACTGGTTAGAAACTCTAGGTTAGCTGCCGCATAGTCTAGATAGATTTCATGGCTATTTGTAGGTATAGCAGCTAGCCCTAAGTTATACCTACGTATGCAGTGTCATATGTGTCGTAATAAATTTGTGACTTCTATAAACTTTGCTCGGCGTTATTAGTATGATCTATGATTCAACAACACTCTGTCTCTCCTATGTGGTCATTACTAGTAAAAAGTATTGTATTTCGTCTTACATAAAGTTTTGCTAAATTGTTTAGATAACAGTGATATTTTCAATTAATAATAACAATATGAAATTGCCATACAACGAGGTAATACCGCCAGTCTCTTGACTGGTAATGTACCCAACAGTACCAGTCGACAGCGACGCGGGTGAATTTTTCGACGCTATATTAGGATATAATTTTGTTATTTTTTTAATTAATTAGTCGTCCATCCTCAGGCATCCACCGTGTGGCGATTGTTGCATGCGGCTGACGTGACCCGTCTAATCCCATTTCAGCTTGACAGCCTTTTTTCTGTCTTATTGCAGTCATCATCTGCCTAGTCTTTCCTCAACTATGTTAGGGTCGGCTTCCAGTCGAACTGGATGCAGCTGAATACCAGTGAGAATACATGGAGCGTCTGTCTTATTGCAGTAAATAAGCATTATTGACCTTTTGATGAGGGACACTTTTTTAAATAAATAATGATGCACGCTTTTTTAAACAAAAGTGTGCATCATTAGAAGTACAAAAAGTTTGAGGGGTTCATGGGGGTTCCATGAACCCCTCAAACTCTTTGCACTTCTAACGATGCAAACTTTTGTTTATAATTGAGCCTCTTTTTAACAAATCGTTTTGTAACAACCACTAGCTACTGTAGGAGACTTAAGGAGACCCCGAATTTTTTTTCATATTGATTTTATCGCTGATATGAGACTGCGATAACATTTTGGACGTTTTTAATGAATTAAGGGAATTGGCCTTCGGACTGACTGTCGTAGGTATCTTTTCTAAACTAAATAAGAAAATTGTGTTTTTTTTTCTAATTACTTTGAATCATTAAAATTAATTAATTAAAATCACCGTGAAAGTTGGTTGGCAAATGCTTGAACCTCTAGAGAACAGAATTTGTGGTTCACAAACGATTTAAAAAAGGAATGGAGTTTATTCTACGAGTGCAACATAATTATGTTATTCCACAGATAATTAACATCACTAGCAATGCTTGTAACTGAAGTATTGGACTGTTGTATTGTCGTTTTAATTATTCTACCTTAACAAAGGCAGAATAATTAAAACGACAAACGTAGTTTCGTCACAGAATAAATAGTACAAGTAGTTTCGTGACGTTTTCGCCCTGCAACGCAATGGTGGTTCAGCGATTTTAAAGCTTTATTTTGTGTATTTAATTTTATGTATTTTTAGTATTTAATTATTTTACAATCACTACATAGTATAAAACAAAGTCGCTTCCTGTCTATCTATCCCTATTTATGCTTAGATCTTTAAAACTAAGCGACGGATTTTGATGGGGATTCAATAGATAGAGTGATTTAAGAGGATTTTTTATATGTATAAATACATGCATAATATAGTAGAGAAACACTGATAATTTTAGAGGTTTCTAATGTGATGTCATAAATAAACACATTTTTTGCGCTTACATTGCAAACGCTGGCTGAACCCTACGAGATAGATCAAAATAATGTACTACAGTATTGTACACCTTAAAAAGGTCTACAAAAAGTCCGTGATGGTATATGTCTAAGACATAGCGATAACCCACAATAACCATTTTTTTATCGATTTTAAGCAATACAGCATTAATCCTAATCAAATAAAGTACCTTAAATACATTGTTGTGCATTTAATATAGATCAATATGGCCCTTTACAGCATGTAATTTAAATGAATATTTTCGAAGATATTACAGATTTAAAATGCAGGTACGAGGGCGACACTGAAAGTTTTTAGAACCGGCCACTTGTAAACGATATAATAAAAAAATAAGTTCATATTTTGAAAATGGAACTCTTTACCAATATTATTGTGTGTGTATTTTATTCATTTGTCATTTGTTTACGAATTGGCGGCAAATTGAAAATTGTCTGCGTCACGTCAGCATGAATTTAACGCGAGAAAATTTTCGTACAATGACTGACTTGACTTTCGATGTCATAGAAAGTTATGATAGACTTCGATTGGCTTTTCACGATGAAGCTCCATCTCGTGCCACTGTTTACAACTGGTTTAATGAGTTTAAACGTGGTCGCACTAATCTCACCGATGATCTGCGTGAGGGACGGGCTTCTACGGCGACGACTGAAGATAACATCAGTGTTGTTCGGCGTATGGTAGAGACTGACAAATGAGTGACTTATCAGCAGATTCGGACAAACTTAAGCATCGGTATGAGTCAAGTATACAAAATCCTCCAAGAACATTTAGCGGTCAGGAAGCTTTGTGTCCGGTGGATACCTCATAATTTGCAGAGGCCCAAAGGCTCCGTGGTGTTGATTGGTGTCGTGAAATGGTTCAAAAATTTAACGAAGGTGACTCAAATGTGACACTCAAAAATTCGAAATACTTACGGGTATGAAGCGTGGGAAAAAAGATGGTGGCCTCGTTCTTCGGAAGGACAGGTCATTACGCAACAATTGTTTTAGAGGATCGAAAAACAGTTACTGCAGAGTGGTACACTAACAATTGTTTGCCACTTGTCTTGGAAAATGTTCGGGAGAAACGCCCTCGCAGTAGGAACCTCCTTCACCACGACAACGCCTCGTCGCACACCGCCAAGCAAACAATCGACTGCTTGGCGACGTCAGACGTGGAATTATTGGGTCACCCGCCCTATAACCTCGACCTCGCACCTTACAATTTTTATTTATTTCCGAAAATAAAAGAAAAACTTCGAGGAAAACGTTTTATGGTCGCCGAGGAAGCAGTGGCTGCGTTTCAAAATGCCGTCGACCCCTAAGGACGAGTGGGCAAAGTGCTTTTCTCAGTGGTTCTATCGGATGCAGCGATGTATTGATGTAAATGAACACTATTTTGAAAAGACATAATAAAACTAATAACAAGCTAGTTAGTTCAGTTTTTTTATTTTCTAAGCACTTTCAGTGTCACCCTCGTACATAGCGGTTGCGGAGGTACCGGATAAAAAGCGCGTCGACAGCCGCGCTTCGCCCGCCCCGATGACCCCATAACCCACCTCCAAGAGAGCGATAGGGCAACCAACACAGTATACAAATACAAAAGACCGTCATTCCAACTTCGCCGCCGAGGTCCCTCGCGGCGTCCCCAAGTAAATTCTCCCCCCCAACCGTTGCTAGATGAAGCGCCAGCCCGCGCCGTAGCTGAGCCTGTAGGTTTATATTCCCGACTGTGACCTCTGAGTTTGTTTCGGCCTTTCTTCTTAGAAATAGTCCTAGGAAACCCCGTGCTCATCAAAGTATAAATAATAAAAATTCGATCCAGCCTGTCCCATCTTGCTGCCCTCTCTGCAGTCGCTTAGTTTTAATTAGTTTTAATCCCCGGCTGGAAGCTTTAAGTTTACCTAAGACAACCACAGGATACCCCGGTTAAGTAGTCACGGCCTCTCTAGGTCAACTACGAGATGCCATTTATAAAAAATATAAAAACGCGCTTCGCCCTATAGCACTTTATGATTAGCAGCGATCGCACGCGTTTATCGGAGCTCTCTAGCGAGGAAAGTAACGATTATTACTTAATAAAACGTGCTTTTAGGCGCGACAACGTAATCCGTACTTATAAGTACGTTACGATAAATAAAAAAAAATATATATTCGACATTGTACCATAGTATTTAAATACTAAAGTGAATTCTTTTTTAAGAAAAAACGTGCTTTTCATCATGTTTGTATTGTCTAATGGCAAAAAAGCTGTGAACGTTGTATACATATAAAGACATTCTATAGTATATTTAGTATCAGCATTGCACGCGCGCGAAGCAGGGGCGGGTCGCTAGTTTAATATAACCAGCCTGTCTATTCTGTAAAACTCTCCCCGTGAAAACTTAGGTGAAGTGAGCTTGTAGTGAGCTGTCATGCCACCTAATGCTACGGATTGACAGTATTGACAGCTCACTTCACCTATGTTTTCACGGTGAAATTTTTACAGAACAGCACTACAGTTTATCTTGGTACACCAAACAGGAACAAAAATAAAACGAGAAGATAACATATTTCCGCGCTCGTCTAAATATTCTGAACACGGCCTACATTGTTTCATTCTCTTCCTATGTACACATATCGGAATATCGAACTAAATTGACCTAACGGTATTGTGGTCAAACCTGCCATCCTATTGTGGGAAGCAAGCAATCTTTTTCCTATTTCATCCGAAGTGACCCTTATTAATTTATATAATTATACTTTACTAGCTGCGCCCCGTGGTTTCACCCGCATAAGTTTCGATCCCGTAGTAATATCGGAATAAAAAGTCCTATATGTTAATCCTGGTTATAAACCATCTGTGTGCCAAATTTCATCCAAATCCGTTCAATAGTTTTTGCGTGAAAGAGTAACAAACATCCATCCATCCATCCATCCATACAAACTTTCACGTTTATAATATTATATATATATATTATATAATATATAGTAGGAGTAGGATTGTACACCAGTAAATACATAACAAAAAATACATTTTTAACATTACAAAACATACAATGGGTGACCTTATCGCTTTCTGCGATCTCTTCCAGGCAACCTTGGAATGGCCAGGGATTGCGTGGACATAAAAATGGGGTTGTCATTGGTACAAAATAATAAGTATATGGATACAATATACTATAATAGATACCTAGCTAGTTATGACCCTTTTTCGCCATTCCATGGCATTTTATTTATTTTCTTACCATACTTTACAAAAAATATAGCTATATCCCTTTTCCTTATCAGTTTTCATACCGTTTTATTTTCTATTCTTTCTGATACATATAGCGCTTAAAACATTCACGTAGTACTCATAGCGGTTTTACATATTTTCTGCTCATAAATATGATTAATTATATGAAAACTGTATAAAATTTCTAATTTTATTGTAAGTTTTAAATATAATGAAGACGTACGTCGGTGCGCATCAGCGCGGCTCGAAAAGAATCATCAGATCATTTCAAGAATGCTAAACACTAAGAAATATCTAATTTATTACTAAGTGTAACATAATGTACATACTCACAGTTATCTTCATTCATTCCTCCAGGTCAGACAAGCATTTCGTTACCGTTAGGCGCTGATCTGACTATTCCTCACGACACCAGGTCACGTTTAATCCATAATCAGTACACAGACAGTCATCAAACTTTAACATAACACTACGACGATTTAGTGACATCCAAGGGCTGGAAATTTCGTCCACACTGATTGATATCATTTTTCCTATAAACACTATACTTTTAATACGAAATTACTATAGATTTCATTGTATTTTATTAATATATTTTATTATGACAGTTCTGACAACGACGTTTAATACGTCGCCATGACAAGTTTGCTTTAAAATTCTTATCAGGCTGTAACTTTTAGCTGAAAATATATTCATCCTTCTGCAAATTAATACTGGCCATCAGCATATTTCAAATTCATATTTATTTCTACATGTTGCTATTCTACGAGTTTACCTTATGAATCCAAGCAATGCAAGGATCAGTTCGAGTACGAGTTTCGCCTCTAAAGCGAACCCTCAAAATAGAGCTGGTACTCCGGAGTCACATATCCAGGGAACTCTTGGCGTGTCCCTCTCTAGACTCCGGTACCTGACGGACTCACGCTGCACCTCCGACCTCCGTCCTCCGTACCAGTCGGACCGCTGGAGTGCCTCGCCGGAACACCCTGAAACTACTGGGCCGCGCCTCAACCGAGGGCCGTCTCTCCTGGCGGGCTGACCGCGTGCCGCCGTGCCTGCTCTCTCGCGCCGCCGTGCCTGCTCTCTCGCACCGTCGTGCCTGCTCTCTCGTGCGGCCGTGCCTGCTCTGTCGTGCTGCCGTGCCTGCTCTTTCGCGCCGCCGTGCCTGCTCTCTCGCACCGCCGTGCCTGCTCTCTCGTGCGGCCGTGCCTGCTCTCTCGTGCGGCCGTGCCTGCTCTCTCGTGCTGCCGTGCCTGCTCTCTCCTGCTGCCGTGCCTGCTCTCTCGTGCTGCCGTGCCTGCTGTCTCGTGTGGCCGTGCTGCGACCTACTTCTGCCGCGTGGGCCCCCTACGGGTATCCTCCGTGCCGCACACGCACCAGCACCTGACCACGCCCGCACCTGCACCTGTCACCGGCACCTGCCTCGCGTCGCGTCTACCTCTTCAGCCTCCTCAACCCACCAATCACTCATCTAAACTCATCTTCATCCTTCCTCACCCACACACTACACACCACTGTCATTTCATCTCCATCCTTATCTTATGAATAAATCTTTAATTGATTTTACTTCCCTTTCTTTAATTTCTTAATTTAGACTTAGTTTCTTGTCGCTACACGACATAAGGTAAAGGAAAAGTTTTATCTAAATTAGTTTAAGTTTTATTAAGTTATCTCTCATAAGAAGGGGGTCACCCCTTCTTATGAGAAATAACTTTAACGTTTTACATAGTCGCCGTTAAACTTAGTTGGAAGCTTTTATTAGCTCGGCTTAAACTTGAAACCTTGTGGTATATAGTCGTAAATGCCGCTATGTAATATAATATAATTGTGGGACAACCTGCCTACGCACATACCTGTTAAGACAATGTTGTAGAACTAATAAGTAACCACATTAGTACATTCTTCATAGCATATCAGAGTCTGAAATTGTGATCCACGGTACTTAAGGGGGAAGCGTCAGGGTTATAGCTTTGATATTTCATGAAATGGTCATTCAATACGGTTATATGAACTAAGAGGGTTGTATTGATGATTTTAATTTATTGTAAATCTGTAAATAGATACCTTTTTCAGTCGCAAATCAGGTTTTGTTCAACATACAACCGAACACAGACATATAAATTGCAAAAAAACGTAGGAAAATTAATACCCAGGTGGGTAGCCCGCGAAATTCAAATTTACCTAGGTAGGCACCTATTGCTTAAATACTTAAGGGGGAAGCACCAGCTTATATATGTATATGTATATGTTTATGTATATTTGGTGCCTACCTTCCCCTTGGTAAATACAGGCGCAGTGATATGTAGCTGAAAAACTTACCTATACACGGAGGGACATTTACGCGCAACTTGATGCCATGTGAATTCAGCATATGATTCTAGACCTTTTTTTTTGTCTCTGAGAAATTCGTTACGCATCCCCGCTCGCGGGGAACGAGACGGGGTATGTGGGACTCCTGTCGAAACTGCACCGACAGTATACCCACTAAAACTCAGCGGTGTTCCCGCATCGCCGTGATGGGAGGGCCATGGGAAACCGGCTCAGCCTTTACTTCTAGCTGGCGGGCCCCGCATGCATGATTCTAGACCCTGGGTCAAGTACTTACGAGTATGTACCTAGACGTAGAAATTTTTGCCCGGTTATTAAAAAAAAGCACCTGTTTCCTGTTTAAAATGTATCCTGTATTTTTAATAACCCGACGAAAAAATTCTAGAAGCATGTACTGAATTATAATACGTTTTTTAGTTGTGTGCTCGTCGAAGTCCCCATAAACCCTGTATATTGGCTTTGATTGTATTGAATATATTTACTTCAATGTTTTTATACAAATTGATTATTGATACAGTAAATATTGGATTGTCTTAGTATTTATTGGTTTACTTACTAACTTTTAGAAAATTAAAGACTAACTATAACTACAATAAACTAACTAACTATACAAACAAAATACTAAAACAAAAGGACACGAAGACGTCGATGTACTCGTCCGCATCGCTGCCATCCGGAAACGTGCCCAGAAGACTGGCAGTATTGCCACGCTGAATGGAAATACTAATCGTTTAGCCTCCACCCAGCCCTCTGGTCACGTGAAGCGTTGATCAGTCGGCTGACTAACAGAGGTTAGTCATGTTTATTTCGCCTTTCAAAGCAAGCATTAAATAACATGCTAGCATGCTGCATGCTCAAGCGATTTGCTCCTCTGCCCAGACAGCATTTAGCAAAATATAGTTTACACAAAAACTCTTTAATTATACCAGATAATAACTTACCTGTGTTTACTATAGCACGCTCGGTGTCTAAGAATGTGGTTAAATAACGTGTCACAGTCTATCAAATTAATTACTAACACGCTGTAACACGCAATTCTACAACAGCATAAATCACTGCCTGTCCTGAACAGAAATTATGCTTGTGTCTAAAAATATGAGTGGGTGCAATGTCTTGGCTTAACAAGACGTTATTTTTAAATCAGCTTTTACTTTCAATGCTGTACTCTCGTTAGTAGAATAAGTAGCTTATCGTATTGCAAAATTACGTTTAATGACAACAGAATTCTTTGTGCGTCTGAAAAAATTAAAGTGAATATAAATTATTTTTGAGTTCATAGTGATAAGAACAGTAGATATTGCAGAGGTCGTCCTAGCTTAAAATGATTAATTAAAGTAAGGATTTTTCCCCATGTGTCATTAATCGTACTTGGTTTGGTTGCTAAAACTAGAATACAAAGGTCATTTACCTACAACACTGATCGGTTGGTTGGAAAAATGTTAAAAAATATCAACGAAACGTGAAAAATAATTTGATACAGTGAATTTATCATTATTTTGTCAAGTCACATTTCAATATACTCCATATCAACATTGTAAATCAAATAAGTATAAAAAAAAAAACTGCGTTTTCTTTTAGTCTTTTGCGCTTAAGTACAACGCCTTCGCTTACTAGGTACATACTTATCAAATAGTCCTCCAGACCGTATTTCGGTCATGGTGGCACAAGTGTGTGCGCAGGCACAGGTACACTCTCTCTTCCCTCACTCTCATAGTTCGATGGGACGGCAATCCGACACGACCGGAGAGAGATCAGGTGCAGAACCAACGTCTCGACGTGCTTCCCGACCGCACGGGGGTATAACACCGCCAATTTCCTGTTCCTAAGAAATTCCTAATGGATAAACCCTATAACACTTGCCTTGACCTCGTAAACGAACCAAGGACCCAACGCTTTATAGTCGTGCTTGCGACCACGAGGCCAACGGAGCAGTCGGGGAATTATCTACAAACAACGACAACGATATCGTTTTTTCAGATAGTAATTCACTATACAAACTTGGCATTTGCAAAAAACAAAAAAGGTAGCGATACAGCTGTTCTAGATTCCACGTGAGAAAGCAAAGTTATTATAGTAGGCATTACGTTATGTGCGCTGCGACGTGCGGCCAGTTTAATTTCATTTTGCGCCATTATGAAAGTACTTATGTTACAACACACAGTAAATGAGAGTCACATTTTTACCCGACTGCGCGACGCGATGCAGGGTAATTTGTTTATCAGCCTATGTATGTTTGTTTGTTCGTTTGGGGCGCTCTAGAGACCAATCGCGTGGGCCGATTTTAATGATTCTTACGTCAATCGATTCGTCTTAATCTTGTTAGTGTCATTAAAGACAAGACGGTAATCAAAATTTAATATGGCGACAACCAGACGCCAAGACGCCATATTGTGAAAGAGAAAAAAATAAAAGTCGAGTCGTAGACAATCACATGCAGCCGCTGGCAAAAGGTATTTAGGGTTTTTCGGGTTTAGGTCGGGTTTTTGTTTTTTTTTTTATCATTTCATCATCTGCCTAACCTTTTCCCAACTATGTTGGGGTCACCTTTCAATCAAACCGGATATAGCCGAATACCAGTTCTTTACATAGAGCGACTGACTATCTGACCTCTCGAACCCAGTTACTGGCTAATGTGATACTCCTAATTTTCAGACCTTCAGCGACCCGTAACGGCTGTCAATCGTTGGATTGACAGCCGGGATCATCGGTTTAACGTGCTTTCCGAGGTACAAAGGGGGTCTTGGAAAGTAAAGATGGAATAACTCTTTGAATCATGTATTGAATAATAAATACTTAAAATTAATCCGATCGTCTATCTTTCACAAAATCTCACAGTTTTCGCGAGAGGCAGACGAACTTACATAAACACATTGATAAAATCTTATTACTTTTGTGAGACGAAAAGTAATGAAATTCCTATAAATAAATTAATTAATTCTTAGCTAATAAATAAATGCATGTTAATTGAACTGATTCGCTCAGTCGTTGAGGTAGCCGTAGCGTTTGCTCGATTGGTGGGTTTTCGATTGTGAGTCACCAGGACGTGTGCCTACTTATCATCTATTTTCCATGGAGTATGAAGAAATGGAGCGTTTAAAAAGTAGACGGTAGACTTAAGTCTACCTGAGAGAAACGTAGAGGTAGACTTAAGTCTACCTTCTACGTTTAGCGTTTGGCGTCAAGCGACTACTTATGGCATAAGCAGTGGATTCCTAAAGGATGCCGCGCCACAGATCCTTACCGACCGGTCTTACCGACTCCGTTTATAAAGCGATAGCGACGACGTCTTTAGTCAGACGTTTATCTCATGGTCGTAATTTTGTTCTTTTTTTACCGCATTAACACTCCATCCTTATTATACTCCATGACTTTCCTTATATATTCCTATCAGGCACTGAAGTTGCAGATGATCTAGTCAGATATCAGAGCATCATTGTCAGACCTGCCCCAGGGGGACAGCAGGGGGCCGGGTGCGGGCCAGGGAGCGGGAATGGCCGGGGCGGGTAGCAGCTCAGCACGAGGGTGTAGGTGCACCAGAGATTGTGGCGAAGCAGCCGAGAGGAACAGCCTGGATACAGCCTGGAAAATGAAAACACGCTGGTTATATCATAAAATAACATCAGGCCTGTTTTCCCCGAAGGGTTATGCAGGGTGTACCTACCTAAATAGTACCAGCACCTTAATTGGGTAACAAACTATCAACCTCAATCTGAATAATTTTGAATGATATTGCTAATCCATTGCTTCATATATTCGAAAAATTTGTTTGCTCAAAAAAGTAAATAACGCAATGAATGTTGTTGAACTGTCAAAAACCAATGCTACTGATAGTGTGTTACGCAATTACCCTGCTGGTTATAAGTCCTTAATTAATGTAAGAAACACTTAATTTTGTTATTTTCAATGAAAAGTCTTACGCAAGAACTGAAAACACAATAATCCTGTTACAAAGTAAGAACTAAGTTAAACTGACTTTGTGTCTCGTGTCTGTTAGGGTAAACGAAAATAAGCTAAACTTTAATAAGATAAGACGTGACATACTTACCTACTTATTTGTAAGCGGAATATTTTCGGAAAAAAATATTTCACAGAAGTAAACATTTAGTAGGTACACACAACGACTTATCAAGGTAAATATTTCCAGTATTAGCTGACCTCGCGATTGTATAGGCTTTCCATACAAAGCGAAGTCAGCTTATACTAGAAATGTATAGCTTTAATATGTCGTCTTGCGTACCTACAGTCACTTAATCTGCCTAGCCTTTTCCCAACTATATTGGGGTCAGCTTCCAGTCTAACGAGATGCAGCTGAATACAGTATTTCACATGAAGCAATACCTATTTGACTTCCACAACCCAGTAACTGGATAATACGATACCCCTTGGGAAGACTGGTTGTCAGACTTTCGGGCTACTAACGGTGACGACTGTCAAAGATCACGTAAGCTTGGCTTAATCTGATCGATCGACCTGTGCGGCTGTTGTTACTTAGCCACGAGCCCCTGTACTTATAGTCACGGGTACTTACTAATATGTATTCACTTAGCGAAATTCTAAAGCGTTACTCCTTATAATATGAGCTATCTGCCAGTGAAAGTCCCATCAAAATCGGTCCAGCCGCTTCGGAGATTAGCCGGAACAAACAGACAATCAAACATTCAACAAATTGTTTATTTGTATGTATACGATAAAAATTAAGACAACGTCAATTTGAATCTATCTTTGAGGAGGTTTCTCTAAACCACTTTACAAAATAAAACAAAGATATGTTCCTCTTACAAAAGCAAAGGAAGGTATTTCCTCATTCAACTTAGTGCTTGTGCTAGGAAAATGTTTCGAATACTAAGCATCCTCCTATACTCTGGTTTCACTGAAAGCACATTTTTCTTTTGTAGGAAAAGCCTGCTGAATTCTAGTCGGATTTGGGCATGAAGTTTTCATTTTCACAGAAAGTGAATTACAAGAACGCCTTTGTCATGACATGACACATGATTGTAAAACAAAGAATACTCGCAGTATTTTTCAACAGTGTATTGTTTCTGCTTAAAAGGTACGACACCTATTTAACCGACTTCAAAAAAGGGGGAGGTTCTCAATTCGGGTTGTTATATATTTTTTTATGTATAACTCCGTCATATATGAATGGATTTACAATTTTTTTTTGTTGTTCGAAATAGGTTTATTTCGAAATGGTCCTATTTAAATTTCGTTAAGATCTGATGATGAGTTTCGGAGACAGACAACGGAACTCTTCAATAAATGCCAGCAAATCAACCGCGCAGCTATCGCATAAGTATGCATTGTTTACGCAATCCCACAACATAAATCACGCCTGTACCCTCTAAAGGGGTACGCAGATGTGTTCAGTATACCACGGTATACCCTCATTTATGTCAAAGTTGTTATTGAGGTACCTACCTCTAATCTTGCAAGTATATAATTATGAATTTGTGTGGGGTAGGTAGGTACACCTAAAAAGTGAAAAATAAAAACTTTTTCCAAAAAAAAAAAAAACAACCGACTTCCAAAAAAAAACACTACAAACTGAAAAATAACTTTAATTTCGGAAGTCGCTGTCAAAAAACGAAAATGCGGAACCAACGACACTGACTTCCATATTTAAAAGAGTGTCCTTGGAGTTTCTTGCCCGTTCCTCTCCATAGAGATCTACGTTTTGGAATGGACAAATTTGAAATTAATCTTAAAAATTCTAATTTCTGACTAACTGACCGACTCTTTGACAGTTCAAAAGTGCCTGTAAATTGTTTAATTGAAATAATTGCTTTGAGTTTGAGTTTGAGTAAGCGTTGAAAATCTAACAGTACCTACGCTTTTGTTTAGGCATTACATTTAAACCAAGTGATAGTAAAGACTCCATAAAAAACCATAAAAAAGTGTGCTTTTCTCGTGGAATTTGTGGTACTTCGTATTTCTTTACCTGACTGACAGATACAATGAGCAGCAAGACTCCGATGGCTAAGTTCTTCACGGAGATGACGGCGAGGGCCATCAGGAGTGTGGAGATGACACCCAGGGTGAACATGACGGGCAGGAAGATGAAGGACAGGCGCTTGAGGGCATTGTGACCAAACGTACGGCCCACGCTTATGTCTGAAACGAAGCATTGAACTTAGAGTAAGCTTACTTAAAATAATCGGCTTTTTATTAGCAGCACTTACCACTAAGTAACACTTACATTAAGTAGATTTTGACTTATTAGGGATTATGTTAGGGGATTAGAAAGGAGCCAAACATCTAATAAAGCAACTGAAAAAACTTTAGTTAGGTACCTATTAAGTATACATCAGAAAATCTTTATTCAGTGAGTTATTTCAAGCTTTTTCCAACAAATAAAATAAAATGCTTTACTGCACAGAGTCAATTTGCATTAAACTTATATTAATAAAGTATTTAACTATTTTTCGAGTCAAACCTTACAGTATAGTATAATCAGCCATGTTCCCATTGCTGGGACATTGGCCTCCTCTCTTCGAGAGGGAGTGGGCTGTAATCTACCACGCGGGCCAAGTGCTTGTTGATAGATGTCACATGTCTTCGAATTTTTGGTTCTAGGAAATGCCGGTTTCTTCACGATGTTTTCCTTCACCGTTTTGGGAGCAGTGGTGATGAAATTATTTACATGAAGTAAACCGCCCGCCTGGGTTCGAACCCACGACCACAACTCGTAAGTTGGTCGCCGTTACCACTGGGCCACCACTGATCACGCTGACTTCCAGTCCTGATTGTAAATTTACTTATTTCAAGTAAATTTTACTTTCAGCAAAAAGCTACGAGATACCTACATGATTGCACGAACAAGCGTAAGAAACGCTTCGCTTTACAAAATGTCATACAATATCGAAAGAATGTTACATACCATCATATTAGGAACGCTCACACCGAGGAGCTACTACCATACACTATGCAATCTTGAATTAATATAATACACAGGAGCTCCTGAACAGCACAGCTTCTGAATAGCACATACCGAACGGTTCTAGGTCAATATGTGTACAATAATAAGTAATATGAGCCGCGTGTTAGCATGCGATACACTAACTTAGGCTAAGATTAGAACTTGAATTAAGTTATACTTAAGGAGGAAGCGTCAGTGTAGCTCGCGAAATTCGAATTGTCTCTCGTTTTTTTCCAATTTGCAGGTCCGTGTCTGGTTGTATGTTAATGATATAATTCGTGACCGTAACAAATATAACTTTATAGAATTATACTGAATCATTAGAATCATCAATACTAGGTACTCTCTAAGTTAAAATTTACCTCGAATATGTATCATGCATGATGTCATGAAATAGTCATTCAATGGGTTTTAATATGAACTTAGAGGTTGTATTGATCATTTTAATTCTGTAAATACATAAGTATTTGTTACGGTCACGAGTCACATTTTGATCAACATAAAACCTAATAATGACCTGTGAATTGCAAAAAAAACTTAAGACAATTCGAATTTCGCGAGCTACCCGGACGCTTTCGCCTTTAGAGTTAAAACGTTTACTTTGTTCGGCAATAATATAAATCATACCCCAGATCAGTATAATTCACTCGGCTTAAGAATCGCCAAGACCACAGTTGCGTTTGTGCCCCTAAAGGCTAATTCCTAAAGGAAGGAACATACCTATTCCTGATACTTTAAGACTCGCTAAATAATAATCATACGAAATAATGTTTCCATAAATAAAGTATCTTGAATTATTTAATGTCCACTTGCATCATCACTAGAGTCCGATCGTCGGGAGAACGCGTTCTTAACACACGTCAGTTTCATACAAACGAATACGAGTTTTGCGAATTTGATCTTTATTAGTACTAGATTTGACGCACTGACAGTTGTCAGAAACGCATTCTCTCAACGGTCGGACTATAAATGCATTCAACGCTAAACGAATTTGAAATCCAAGCCCGGTTAAGTTGACGACAAACCCAAAAAAAAAAGGATTTGAAACATCGTTGTGTTTCTGTCAATCGTTTGAAAATTACAGAGACAAGACGATGTTGCAGGACCGTGTAAATATGTTCAATAGTCATGTAGGTATTGTCATTGGTTGTTTAATATACCACTTAAGTGGGCTGCGATAAGGTAGCTCGCGAAATTCAAATTTACTTACGTTTTCTGCAATTTGCAGGCCAATGGCGCCGATTCCCTTGTTCACAAACTAAACTTAATTTAAGTTCAGTGCATTTTTTTCTTTCTACTTTATTAAGAAAAGGACAGAAGATAAATATTAGTTTAGTCTTGTCAAATTAGTCAGCGCCTGACGTAAACTGACGTATTTTTAGTACCCATGTTTTTAATCACGTCTAATTTCTTAATGAAATAGAAAGAAAAAGATGCACTGAACTTAAATTTAGTTTAGTTTGTGAACAAGGAAATCGGCCCCAGTTTTAGGTTGTATTTTGATTAAAATATGAATCGCAACCGTAACAAATAATTATGACTTTACAGAATTACAATCATTAGAATCAGTAGGTAATACAACTCCTTAAGTTAGAATTGACCTCAAGTGACACGATTTCATGAAATACTCATTCAATAGGGTAATATGAACTCTGAGTGGTGTATTGATGGCTTTTATGATTATAATATAATAAATAAATATTTGTTACAGCCGCGGCCGTCTGCAGTATCAGATTATATCAGGTCACTAATACTGATGTGCAAATTACAAAAAGCGTAAGAAAATTTGAATTTCGCGGACTACTCTGACGCTTTCGTTTTAAGTAGTGAGCATCTTCTAGTGATCTCGTATACATTCATACAGAAATTTAATTTGATAAATGAACTGTCTGTTTTCTATTAATTAAATTAAATATTCGAAAACATCCATCGGTTTCTTACAAAACTTCAACTGTATCCGACGACCCTCGTTACTTATCTCCTTTGGTGACCGTACATCAGACTTTACTATTTTTCATCAATTTTTACTTTGCAGGATCACAGGTTTTAATATTTGAATAGATAGTACCTGCCATTGTATTTTAAACGCCTTCTTCTCTCCACCACCAAGAAAAGAGTATAAGGCAGAGAAGAAGGCGTTTAAAATGTCACCGTTACCGCCGCATTTTACAGTCAGATTTTTATTCTTCTTACGAAGAGCACAAATATGCTTAGCTTTTAGATAGCATCTAAAGAGTGTCTTTTACAAACGTAATCTAAACGTAATCGTTCACATTCTAAAATACAAGTTTTCAATTTATAATAATCATCAAAGACTTTCATTATTTTATGTGCACTTTAAATAATTTGCGGTTCTTTCCATTGCGTAAACTAAGTTATTTTAGATTTTTATTAGACTTTAACAATCGAAATTGATTGATTAATTTTACTATTATGGTTTTTTTTTCCGGATGGGAAATCATCAAATGATGATCCCGCTCTGGGTGGAGCGGAAGGGAGTGTCAGACTCTTACTGACTAAAACCCACCCATGTTCCTTCCTTTGCCCTTTATGTTCCGGGGTAGCGGTAAACCTTTCGGACAATCCCGCTGTACTATTATGGTTCTAAATTAATTTTTGTTAATTACTTTGTTGTTGTTTTTGACGTCACTAATGATGTAACATTTATTAGTTGTTTTGCAAACCTAACAAGTTGTTTTCTAAACATCCTGTTGGACTTCAGTCCGGCCGTCGAGAGAATGCGTTTCTGACATCTGTCAGTGCACTAATAAAGATCAAATTCGCAAAACGCGTATTCGCCTCTATGAAATTGATGCGTGTTAAGAATGCGTTCTCACTGCGGCAGAACTATAGTGACGCGCCTTTTAGCTCCCCAGTCGAGTGCGAGAATCCGAATTTTAGGATTCAGCAAACATCCCGGAATTTCGTTATATGCCCGGAAAACAGGCTAGCTTTAAGTTATATGGGACTGAATCACCTCTGACTCTTTGTGCAATTACAAATCATAATTACCTTGGCCTTGGCTCAAGAAATCCTTGTTTTCCACATTATCACACTGCACTACAGAGACGAAGACGATGACGTACGTCAAAGTCAACAAGGTGATTTTGTTGCACATTTTGGCTAACACTGAATATGTTCGGCGGAACAATTAGCTGGTGATCTCCAGACGCCTGCTGGTATATGACTGATTGGTTACCTGCTTGCATGCCAGGATATAAAGTCTCCTATGAAAGACAATGGCCGGCGAGACCAAAGAATCACGACAAAAGAAAGCGCAGGACAACGTGACTGCACGGTAGAAATGTCGCCCCCGATATCGACGCCTGCGCCGCTTAAGGACCAATGTCGATTCATTAACGGTGTGTATGCTCCCGTTGGACATTGTAGCGATTGTCATCGAAGCAAATGAAAGGTGAAAGTGACGATAACATCCTTTTCATCCGTACAGGACTTCAATCCAACATTGTTTGGCTTTAAGGATTACGTATATATGTATTTTTCGCTGTAAGGATTACATTGTCAAACGAATTGTAAGAGCTGTATAGAATGGAAGGGTAATAAAAGCTACACCTGTCAGGCAGCTTTCAGTGTTTCTAATAACAATAGGAACAATAAACTTACTTATTTGTATGAGTTCCTAGGCTACTGTTAACTTACAAAATATTTTATTCATTAAATTAACTAATACTTTATCAGACTTGAGCATTTTGATTATGAATTTAATAACTCCGATATTGTTTATGCGTTAAGATTCACAATTATGATTTACTGTTTCTAGTCTTATCAGACGTCAGTTAATAGACTTAATTAAAATAATTTATATTCGCACTAAAATAGGAATAAAAATCGATCATAAACTTTGTCTCCTGTAAGTTTTGCTTTCATTTAATTGCGAGTCGTGTAAGAATAATTAGGGAAAATTATGATTTGCGTGTGTGGCGCATAATTAGTGGGCATTAATCAGGAATCTTGTCACGTACGGTGTAGAGAAACTCGATCGTGGGGCAGCGGCGCGCGACACTGCGCGGGCGCTGCACCACTCGGCCGTGTCCGTGACCGTGCGTATGCTAATCACACACTATGTTCGGCAATATAGGCCATTTCCTGTCAACACAGAATGCCGAAAAATCGAAACGACAACCTATAGCCTAGAATTTTGGAGCAAAATTAGTGCTTTCACATGCCTCTCATTTGATATTGTGATAAGCTTGTCAATGTTGATTTACTATTCGTGTCGTGAACACGTCGGTGTCGGTAGTTAGATCATAGTCAGCTTGTTTGAGTAGTCCTACCACGTTATTTTAAATTCAAAACGTGCAAAAATAAAACTGTTCTTCTTGAAATCTACTTAGGTGGTAGCCTTATTCCTTGAGCTGACTGAAATGGTGTAATTCAAAAAGTGCCACTGAGCTTTTATCTAGGTAGGTACTGTGAGAGATTAACAAGCTCTCTGTACCGGGACAAGTAAATTAAACCACCATTTCTCATATTACAACAATAATTATTCCTAGAAGATGGTTCTACGTTTTTACATTTTTAATCTCTTTTTTTCTATTGGCAAATTTTTATCCTTGTCCGTTGGCTTGTCAGCCAAATCTGACGCCTACTGTTTTTTCTCTTTTCTTTATATAAATTAATATTTGTTTTGTATTTGCGTCATCTATCATTTAAAGCCCAAAAGAGGTGTATTCGGGCTATCTTTAAGTTACAATCGACAGAAAGCTGCAGACCTTTGTTTAAAAAATACAAAATTATTAACTTTACCGTCTCAATATATTTTTGAAGTTGCATCGTTTGTTAAGTCTAACTCTTTCCACGACAATCTGACAATTTTCCGCGCAACAGACGTGACAATAGCCAACTTTGCTTGCACTCGGCAAAAACTGTCCTCCTGGGGAAAAACTTTTTTTGTATGGCCCCGAAAATATACAACAAAATCAGCCAAAGCAAAAAAGCTATGACAAAAAATCAATTTAAAAATAAGATGTATTACCTATAGCACAACCTACTCATGATTGATAGCAGAGTTAAAGATGACAATCGTACATAATTAATTTCTTGATTGATAGCAGAGTTAAAGATGACAATCGTACATAATTAATTTCTTGCATTCATCATAAATATGAGAGAATATCATCAACGCAAGACACGCAAGAAGCTATAGTCAATTCTGTAACACAATATCAGTAACTATAATGCATGGGAAATAAAAATCGAAATCAACGAGCCATGACAATACTAGATAATCGACAATAAACGCACCTTTATTGATAACGTACCGTTTGTGTTTTATAAATAAAAACGTTAAAATACCTGAAACGGTAACAAAAACCGTGCTTAGCACATGAATTAGTGAAACAATAGCTACGCATCTTGTCATACAGTTCGCAATTAAAAACGTTTAATCGCGTTAAACGTCGATAAAAACGCCAAATCACGTAACTCTTACATTCTCTATTATTGATTGTTTCACACTGATATCATGCGCATAAAAACTACTTAAATTTCATACGCAGCTTATTCTATTCAACGTTCAAAGTAGCCTTTCGATATCGATTATACTGAGTATGACTGATGTCTAGATGTTGCTTTATTAAAAACGACTTTCCATTGCATTTGTGCATTACGATAAAAAAAGTAAAGAGTATTTTTAGTCTGTGGTCGCTTTCATTTGTTACTGTCAGTCATACAAAGGCATATAGCGTGCATAGCTGGTCATTTTTAAATACGATTTATATGCACATCCTCGTCACTAATTAGGTATTTTTATGAAATGATTATGCTTAACTATCACGCGAGTATTATACGGGTGTGACGCGATAAGGCTGGCATACACAGATACAACTCATAAGTAATTACTAGAAAGCTTAATGTAGAACTCTTCCTAATTTGAAATGTTCAGGTTTTTTTTATTGCTGGCCACCTAAACACGGTCTCTCATTTCTCATATCATAATCTGTCAATGGCCTCTCATGGCTCTCATTGAACGGTCTCAGAGGAAATTACGAGTACCACTCTACGATTGGGGGGGTGAATTGCAATTTGTTGCCTTTTAGCAGATAGAAGGAAGCTACTGCCCGTCCTTCTGAAAGTGACTGTTAGAGCGATTCTCCACTGCATCCAATTCGAATCCGAGAAATGACGGTCCGAAGTCGCCAACTATTTGTATGAGGGGTTGCGCACTATATCCGAACTCAGTCCGTCCGAATTTAAAGCATTTCCAATTCGAATTGAACTCGGATCTTAAATTCGTTCGTAGGATTCCCTCAAATCTTTGTACAGAGCTGGTATATCCACATTTTGCCACAATTATATTTAAGTCCAATGGGGCGCGCGCATATTCTTAATTCCGGGCTGCTTGCTACAGAAAAGCTCTTAATGAAAAAAACTTAATAACACATTGCCCAACCCGGTGATTGAGCCCAGGAGCCCACACTTAGCATTCGCGCTTGCGATCACTAGACCGACGAGGCATTCAAACAATTAATTATATGTAACCTAAAAACAATTAATGAGTGACCACTTTCGCTTTAGGAGTGTTGCGGTTATGTTAATCTAACGATTAAGGTCCCGGCTGATAAGTGTAACGGAAGTACAGACGCCAGCACATCAAGCTACTACAATCTGTTAAATCTCTTTAATAGATTTTCAGCTTTATCGCTAAAGGTTCAAGGTTGATTGGGAAAATTTTACAGTTTCGGGTAGCTTGACCTGCTGGCGTCCGTACAAGCAGACCGATTATCCTTGCGATTAACAGTAACTACTTATTTTGAGTTGAACGATTGAAAGAAGGTAATGATTGGAAACCGGTAGTAATTTAACATCCATACATTCATACTACATAATTATAATAAGCGTTTTATTTTTAAACGTTGCTCCACACTAGTAATTTCTCCTGTATCGTGGGTGCGTTTACAAACATTAAACTCACATACACAACCAGCCAGACCCGGAACAACTATTTGTAGGTCATACAAATATTTGTTCCGTGCGGGAATCGAAGCCGCGACACGCAGCGCAGCAGTGAATCGCTTAACCACTGCGCCAACCGCGCCGTGTTTTCGATAGCTATAAAAATAGGAGAAGTGTGTGAGTGATGATATTGTTAGAAAGGGGGTGACTACCAAGATGACGACTAATAGGGAAATATGGAAGAAAAAGACCGTACCTTTTCACGCCTAAACCACTGATCGGATTTTGATAAAATTAGGCAATGAGATAGATGGGACCTTTGGGAAAGACATAGGCTTTTTGTCCCGGTAGCACGTTCCTGTGAGATACTTTCCAACATCCACGCGCGCAAAGCCTCGGGTAGAACCCAGTCATTCATATACAGGCTGGGTTTGAGTTCATTGGTAATCTTACAAAGGCCAAAAATAGGTATTTTTAACTAAAAACAACACTTACTTTGATTTCTAAGACATCAATTAATCTGCCTAGCCATTTCCCAAATATGTTGAGGTCGACTTACAGTCTAACCAGATGCAGCTGAATACCAGAATTTTGCATGGAGCTACTGCCTATCTTACCTCCTGAACCCAGTTACTGGGTAACACGATACCACCAATTTTGAGCTTCTGACTTAGAAGAAGTCAGTTCTGAGTCAGAAGCCTGTCGACAGAAAGGGTTGAAGCCGGGTAGACAGTCTTTATACCCGTAATGACTGTCTACCCGTCTGTCAACTCTCCAGTGTCACGAATGACAGCCGGGACCAACGGCTTACTGTGTTTCCAACACATGGAGGGGTCTCGATATGTAATGTAACCGCGACAAGCGTAGCTTCGCTTTTATAATATTTTTAAATAATTGTACTTTTTTTAATTTATTCATCTTTATGTTCTACCTATATTGTTTTTATGTAATATTATGGATTTTTATTATCTGCAATAAATAAATTGAATTGAATTGAATTGTAGCTTAACTTTCAACCGACCCATGAAGCTTTTAAAATTTAGCGTCGAGTCCTTGGTTGACTGAGACGATTGAACGAGACGATGTTAAAAAAAAAAACTGTTGTTGCAAAATAACTACGTACCTAATTAATTAATTATTATTGAAGCTGATGTTTTTTTTTTCATTATTTCATAGTTATCAACTATGCAGCTGCAGTAAAAGTTGCTCATTATGTGATAGTTGAACATATTAGTGAATAGGTACTTTCACCTCCTGTAATATTGCCAACGTAATGCAATATTTGTGCTTGATTTGATTGAATATTGCATGGCACGTGTAACTATTATTCATGAATGAGCTTAACTATATCTTTACATATTATAAATACGTGTGTGTCTGTGTGGCCGCGTCATTCTTCTTAACTCTGCAACGGATGTTCATGCGATTTTCACCAATACTTAGAGAATTTACATAAACTGCAAGGTTTATGTGTATATGTTGATGATAAAAAACTTTACATATAACAAAGAAATGTTGATGTTTTGTTAAGTTGTAAAAACCGTGCGAAGCAGGGGCGAGTCGCCCATCTATAGTATAAAAGCTACTTAAAAAAAAAACGTTTATGTTTGGATTAACGTACTGTTTGGAACATTGTGAGGTGAGCGTATGACTGTCGAGTAGTCGTATACTTTTCGTTATTGTACTTACATAATCAGCCTATAATGTTCCCACTGCTGGGACACAGGCCTCCTCTCTGTGAGAGGGAGTGGGCATAATCCACCACGCGGGCCCAGTGCGGGTTGGTGGATGTCACATGTCTTCGAATTTGTGGTTCTAGGACATGCCGGTTTCCTCACGATGTTTTCCTTCACCGTTTTGAGAGCAGTGGTGATGAAATAATTTACACAAAGTAAAGTGCCTGCCTGGGTTCGAACTCACGACCTACAACTCGTCAGTCGGATCCATTACCACTGGGCCACCACTGCTCTATTGTACTTAACTTATGTATTTAATTCTTTAACTTATGTAATTGTAATTTAAAACCTTAGTCGTTTTATGTTACATTAAATAAAGAAGACAGTAGAAAGTGGAATTAAAAATGATTTATTATTTTCTTCAACTTTAAAAAAGTCTACACCTTGAAAAGTGGTTAAAGCCATCTGAAACAAGGGACTTGCTGACCTAACATAAAGTCAAAGTTGAAAAGGCTCATAATATATACTTATACAACCGGCTCATATAACCTTTAAACGGGTGCACATTCATGTCTCTTATTAGCAGAAACAGGAATGATAGTAAATTACGCACCCGAAAAATAACTCTCAACAAAACGTTAATTAGTTATTTATTCATAAAACAGAGGCAATGCCTAAAATAGTGTGCTGCGTGTGTAGGTATCCACCGGTGCAAACCGCGAAAGTTATCTAGTGAAAGTGACATTGTAACAGGTAGATTATTATGATAGATTACTAAATAACGAAACACTAGATGGGTCTAATACTGTGGGATAGACCGAGTTAATTAATTGATCTTTGATGTATCATTCTAAACGTGCAGATTAGGTTTTTACGCTGCTGGTCATTTGGCCTCACCTATCACCTTTTAGTCTAATAGTAAGTAAGTGCCAGAGTTTGAAAACTTTCTAGAACTTAAACTGAAGTTAAGATCATTAATTCTGGAATGTGGGAAATGAAATTATATTATGTTTCCTGCTCTATGTAATAACTTTCTTATTTTGTCGGAAATAAATTGTACAAAACAGTGCATTAATCATTATGATAAAACGCAACTTCCACATTTCCGGAATTGCTTCAAACTTAGGGAAAACATCATCATCGATAAAGTATTTTTTTCGAGCGCCACCAAACATCGCTTTCGCCCGTTGTGGCGATGGACTTAGCATTTGGAGCGAGTAGTGAGTAGTGAGGGAACCCGCTTTGGCGTCAGTTCAACCGCAGCGATGCGCCCGCTCACCGCACTGCTACTACTGGCCGCGAGCCAGTGTGTGTACGCACACCAGCGCCCGCGAACGTCGCGCGAACAACTCAACACCACGCTACATTCGCTCCTCGGACAACACTACAACCCTGTGCAACGCATATTCTCCTGCACACGCGAATTAGGGCCTACAAAATGCCTCAGTGCTCTAAGTGTGTGGCGTGCAGAACGCGCCATCGAAGCTTACGCCAAAGACCCCACCAGCCGGTTCAACCTGACTGAGGATGTGGAACAATTCCCATGGATGAAGTACAGTAATACCACAGACGAACAGTTATACTCACAGCTCTATGATGATACCAAGAAATTGCTACAGTATCGAACCCTGGGATTCAACATGATACCCGGCTATAACTTTCAACTGGGTTCGAAAGGAAATGGAACGATGAAAGTTGACATTTATACAAGTAAGTATTTTGCTTCGTGCCAGAAGAAGTTGTGTTACTTAATGGGATGAATGAACTCTAATAATGTAAACACTGTAGACGTAACACTATTACTAGTGAATTTGTTGAAATTAATGTAGTCATATATGTAGTGCTAAACCATTAAACTAATAGAGCCCAATAATTTAAGATCTACGTACGTCGCCATCGTTATTTATAAATTTACGTGTTTAATACACAATATTATTGAAATCATTTAAATGAAATATGGGCACATGCTACCTAGTCGTAATTTGTTTGGTGTTATTTTAAATGAACCTTAATATAACTGTGAAAGCGGAACGACGACAAAATATTGGAAAATGATTTCATTTCACTTTAAAAAAAATCTTTTCACTTTCAGGTGATACTGCGGAATCAGGTCGAAGCACCATGAAGAAATTACAGAAAACATTATACAAGTTCGCACCGTTAATGTTAGTGCCAGGTCTGGTTATGTCAGCCATCTTCCCTTTTATCTTGCCAGGGTTGAAGATGATGACGCTGATGGTTGGGTTGATGAACAACATGGCGCTAATGGGAGCTATATTTACAATTCTAAGGAACAATGCTTTCAACGACAAGTACGAACACAAAGTGGTCTACGTCAACGATGGCTACAACAACGAGAAGTATGCTGCAACAAACATTGAGGAACATGTCCATTCAGATCACTTTGGAGTACTCTACGATGACACTAAGCGACCTCCTAAACATGAAGATCACACATACGGCGAAGATTTTGACCATGTAGAAGATGTACCAGCATTCTCTGTTAGTCCAGAATGGCTGAAATCATACGCTGATGGTAAAATGCTAGCTATTATTGGGAAAGATAATAGTATCCATCATGGAAAACATTAGACAACCAAAATTGTTTGCCTGCAAAATGTAAACTTGCCAGTTAATAATTATTTATTTAATGTTAGAAATGATGATGAGAATTTCAATGCTTTAATATTGTGTGGATTACCTTTATCAAAGAAAATATGTTGTAGATGGCTTAGTACCTATCTACGTCATGTAAATGTAGCATTAATTATTTATTGAATTTTTGTTAGGTATTAGTCTAAATGCCTTTGTAATTTATCATTATGAATCTATGTTTCCTACTGTCTAAGTGTTTACTTGTTATAAGTGCTATGTTGATTTTTTTTAATAAACTACTTCTAGTCTATGCCACCTGTTAAAATACATAGATTCTTTGTTCATAATTTTATTTTGTTGTTACTCATTATTAAGCTAATAAAAAATGTATACTTACTTACGAAAATCTGTTAATTTTAAGGAATAAAAAAGAATAAAGATAACTAAAAGAATTGTAATAGCCTTCAGGCCGCTTTATCAAAAGAAATCAAAATAAGTCTTTGTATATAAATTGAAAGGTTAACTCTGAAACTTAGTAAACAAGGACAAAACTAAAGTGCTGTTGTCTAAATATATTACACTAAGTGACTAAATTTATAAACTTTAGTTTGTTATTAAATTGTTACAAAAGTAAAAAAAAACATAATTGGCGAAATGTAGCTAGGTACTATTAGGTACACCTCTGCCTAACCGTTCGGGGAACACAGGCATGATGTTATGTTGTTGTCACAAAAACTTCGATTAACCTCCAAGAAAAAATAACAATATGTCAGTCCAAAATCAGTTAGGTACTCCGATAGTTTTAGTTTTCAAGCACAATGCCATTGAAATAAATGATAAAGCGAAGTCTTCACCCCGGCGTGAAATCTAATCTTTAGGTGCCATCTTATTTATGTACTTCATTATTTACTAGCGATACACCCCCGCTTCGCCCGAGTGCAAATATTTATAAGTACTGTGTGTAATTGCGCGGAATATTGCGTGCGAACGTGTTTACATGAGCTTGCGTAGGCACTTTCATGTAAACACAGGTTCATGTTTGGAAAACCCTAATACAACAATTTTAAAGCTCATTCTAAATTCGCTTGACTATTCGAAGGCAACCAGAGTTATTTTACGGCCAGGCACTACATTAGGTCAACTTTTGCAGAAAACCCTGTACATGAGCTTGAGTAAAAGGATTGTGCAACCATGACTTTTATTCATAAAATTCGAACACTCAGGCTTTTCTTGCCCATGCCTATAAAAACAATCACCTTACGCCAGAAATCAATTCTACAATATGAGGTTCGACTCTTACAAGAGAAGGCTTAAGTCAGGACGAACGAATCGCGAATCTGACGCTATGATAAGTGTCAGATAAGTTAAATATTATTATGTGCCACTGTGCACCCACACAAGCTAACGTCGTGGCGAAAAAGAAGAAAATCAAACAAGTGACACAATCCATCCATCTTTAGTTTGGCCTTCCATTGCGGGTTCTTCCTTCAGTACACGTAGAATGAATATTATATGAAATCTTAGAGTTGATTTAGTTGTGGTATTACCTTCCATTCGTCCCCCTCCTCCCCCCCTTCCCACACCCTTCCCCCCTCCTTCGTTTCTTCCCTATTCGTTGTAAAATTGTTGGTAGGTACCATTATATTAATGACCAATGAAGGATCATCATTCTCCTGCCCTTATCCCAATTTATTTGGGTTCGGCGCAACATGTCTTTTTCTTCCATACTTCTTATTAGTCGTCATCTAGGTATTTTATTAGTGAAGGATATTTATTATAATTAAGGATTTAGTAATCATAGTCATATTGTGCTTTAATTTTGTTTTGAGAAAGCAAGAGTTACATTCGAAGTGATCATGCAAAGTTGATTAAACGCTGATTTTTCCAACGCCAGATAATTTTATCCGAGGAATAATTTTGAGTTTTTGACAGTTCTTCCATACAAAATCTGTCAGACGTCAATTTTATTCCACGAATAAAAATTATCTGTTAATTAAAACATCAGCCCTTTCAATTTTATAAAGAAATCAAGAGACAAATAAAAACAGGACAGTAACGATTCACAATTTATTAAAATATCAAGATTTAATTTACAATAGTGTTACACTAATGCCAGCACTCGCATACGTCAATTTAACGTTAGGAAGCCATAATGTTTTCAGAGTGTGGGCGTTATTAACCTTATTTAAAGCAGCTTGCCATTCCGAATGTTTCGCTGCTAAATAAATTAAAACTTACATCAAGTTTGTGTCAAGGTTCACTAAGAGCCTGAAATATCTTTAAATTAGCGTCGTTTAAAAGATTGTTTGGACATCTTTACTACTTATTAAACGTGACGCCATTCAGGCTCTTAATAAAGTAATAAATTAAAAAATAAATATCTTTAACAGTCACCATCAGAGCGATATCACATACTAGTGTACGAAATATACTAAATACTAACATAGTACTAGATACATAAGTCGGTTCAGTCACTTATGAATAATACCTACAATCTCTTGTGTATATTAATTACCTTACTTAGGCTTATGCAAGATATCGACCGAATGCCGTTAATCTAATAATATACAACATGAGAATGTTATTCTTCTAAGGCTGTGTCCCATCATCATTTACAACCAAACCAGGAAAGTAACTATTTTTTAGGTACGTATAAAGTATACTTTTACATTACATTCACAATTTGTTATTTACAAAATTACAACCATTGGAACTTCTTTTGTTTGGCTCTTTCTATCATTTGATTCATGTAGAAGCGACACAATGTATCTATAAAATTTTCTTGAGCGATTTGTGTAGGTGTCGAATTACAAGCACGCTAAACATGCGTAATATGCTAAAGAATATATTACAATAAAATTTAAACATAAAATGCTCACAAAATACAATAACAGTCAGTCACCAGAAATAGGTATAGGGACATTCATTCGTACAGAAGAAAAATTAAAACAAATTCCATAACTTGAGGAATCTATTCAGTTTTTCTGTGGACGATTTCTGCAAATTGTTTCTCTTCTTCGGTCATGTCCGTGTCCTCCCAGCCCCACACCGGGTTCTCTGGGTGGTAGTGCTCTCCCTCCTCTAGACCCTCCTTAGACCACGGGTGGGTTCCGTCCCCTGTCCTGTTCACCCTCTGTCGGATCATATCGGCTGATACTGTTTTCAAATCGTAAGCCATACCTGTGAAGAAAAACGAATTTGTTTTATCCTTTTATAGAAAAACTGAACTCTGAATGGAAGAGCTGTGTAATAAACCTACACGGTATATCGGTTAACGTAGGTGCTGTTCATGGATTAAAATAATATTGTCTAAAATATTGCACTTTTGGTTCAATGTTTCAATTTAGTAAGTGGGATAGAGAGGTGCGTTATTCGATTTTGTTCGCTATTCGAATCGGTGCTGTAATTGGAATACTTTCAAATTGATAGACTTCCGATAGTCGAACACAAACACCTGTGTATAGCTTTGTCACAAGTGGGACACATGCATTATAAAAGACACACCGCAGGAAATGGTTGGATGGAATACGAGCGAAATTTCATTGCAGGAACCTACAAATTGTACGTACAATTTGTAGGTTCCCGTATATTACAATAATGTGTGATAGTCTTCTTTGTTTAAGAGCACACGATGTGAATATACTGTAAAGACAGAGTCATTATTTAACGACACAATTGGTTAGTTGCATGATATTGAATACTATATATTCTAGCAGATAATGCATGCGTGATACGATAACAGAATTCGAAATCAAATTTGAAATCGGTGGAAAATAAAAAAAACTTATAACTTATTAAAGCTTTTTGTCTATCTCGTTTTGCATGTAATTTATATGGCGATACTGAACTATGATGTCACAATTCAGTATTTCCCTCTCTGACTAATTGAGATTTTTGAACGGTTATATCTTTTTAATTTTCGAAGATATTAAAAAAACTGGTTATACCAAGCTATTAGCTATAGCTATAGCTTCAATTTAAACAATAAAAAAAAAAAATGTCGACTAGCCAATTGTAGTGGCACTCACATACCTAAGTTCATTATTTAATACTAACCAACCGTAAGTCACAAAATTATAAATAAGTTAGTTTAGTCTTACCGTGTTTAGCGGCGAAGTCTATTAAGGCAGTAGACAAGTTGGTGCTGTAGTTTCCAAGTTCTGCCGCCTTGTAGTCCCAAGGGAAGACGTGGTGGTAGTTGTGCCATCCTTCGCCGAACGCACAGAGCGCGACCGTCTTGTTGTCAGTAGCGCCTATGTTTCTGAAATAGCAATATGTTGCGTTAGTGAAACAGTTTTATTTTGCTCTCGTTAGTTATTATTAGTAGTCGTTGGTCTAGTGGTAGCAAGCGCTACTGCTGAGTATGAGGTCCTGGGTTGAATTATCGGGTCGGGCAATGTGTTAATGGGTTTTTCTATCTGGAATTTCTGGATTTGTGCCTGGTTGATGGCAATAGGTATAGGCGTAGGAATACTACACTGGTAACCACTCCGGTGTACTGTGCTGCGGTTTGTAACTTTGAATGTAGACCGCACGGAGATGCTGTGTCAGTGTGTTATACTCTGCAGTATTTTGTCTGCAAATCAATATTCTACAGCCAAAGTTAAAAACCGCAGCATCACACACCGGAGCGGTGTCCAGTGCAGTGCGATAAACGCCTTAGTCTGTATAACATAAGTTCAACGGCAATCACGTGAAACCTTTCAAGGCAGCATCCGATAATATAAAAGGAAGATACATCCGATTGCTGTTTAAGAAACGGTTCGTTTTGTTGACTAATCGTATCTTTTGGTAATGCTTAACTTAATCTAGTAGCATTTATTAGTATACAGGATGGCAGAGACATCGATGCACAACCTGTTACCATGGATTCAACCTATGATTCTGAACCATGTTGATTAATTTTGTAAGCTATTTAAAAAAAATGCTGTTCTGTACATTTTGACCGCGTAAGTATTGCACTTTTCTATGAAAACGTAGTTTTTTTTAAATAAGATATTCAGTTTGCCCATGGATGTGCCTGCCATCCTGTATTCTTCGTCTTATTTAGACACCCTACCTACTTTCATTAATCATCATTAATTGGCAGCCTTGTTCTACCCACTGCAAGTAAGTATAGGCCTTCTCCCTATTGTGCTATGCTTTTTGCATGGTCTAAGACCTACTTACTTTTTAATCATGAATCGGCAAAAAAAGCATTTTATTAAGTAGACCAATATTATAATTATTTAATGCATTTTTTTTTGCATCACTTCCTGGGTTCGATTTCTAGGTAGCTACAGTTCAATAAATAGCAATCGTGAATTTCTGTAACTGAACAAATAAATTGACTGAAATATTCAGGATGTTGGTAGTTAGCAGTCTCTATTACATAACAAACATCACGCGATATACAACAGGTACCTATATAAATATACACGCTTCGAACGTGAACTAAAATTTATGTTAGCAATTATAAATGGACTTGGATTTAATTTATTTCTTACTGCACCGACAACAACAAAAGACGATGACCATACCAAGATGTTTCAGGCAAACCACACATACATAATATCATACTTTAGTTCTTATACTCATATTTTGACAGTTATGTTTGTCCCATGTTATAGGAGGCGAGCCAATTGCGATCGCCGGGAACAAATCCGGACTCTTTGCTGCTAAAAAAATTCCAGATGGAAAAACCCAATAACACTTTGCCTGACCTAGGAATTAAACCCAGGACCTCATGCTCAGTATTAGCGCTTGCGACCACTAGACCATAGAGGCAGGCAAACAATAAAACTATTATATAATTTTCGTAAATGTTCTTGTTCTTCTCTAAGCGTACTTTAATAATTATCTACAAAGTAGTATAAAAAAAAAAAAAAACCCCCGACTAACATAGCTAAGAACAGTCCCAACTAATTTACCTTAAAAAAAAAACAAAATCAAAATCGGTTCATCCGTTCGGGAACTACGATGCCACAGACAGACATACACACGCACAGACACGTCAACCTTATAACATCCCGTCGTTTTTGCGTCGGGGGTTAAAAGGGAAGCTAAAGTAAGAATAAAAAAGTATTTTCACCTTCGTTACGAACGTCAAAAGCTTCTGGCTCATTAAAAATTCATAATTTACCTGCTTTTAATGTTGACTGTACGTGTTGCCTTCAAGAATTTGCATTGTGAAGTGCCCATTTCTTATTTCTGTTACATTAATTTATTGCTCTATTTAGGTAATACATCATTTTCACGTTTTAAGCACTGTACGTCAGTACCTACATTGAAATTATTTTAATTATGTAAAATAAAGCCGTTTATAAATGAATACCTACAATGCTACACTAAATTGTAACTTTATTTTTTTTTATTTACTTTTATTAGACATTAATGTCCCACTGCTGGGCAAAGACTTCCCTACTCTCTTTCCACCTCTCGCTGTCCTGAGCTGCTAAGGACCAATATTTATTACAGGAGTCCAGCTCATCCCGGTATCTCCTTAGATTTAGGACAAAATCATTCTTTCAACTATTATTAAAAGTACGTACGACGTACTCCTAAAGTGTCGCCACATATTAAGTACAAAAAATAACATAGCCAACATATTATAATGCATCATACTTTATCGTGAAACACAGCTTACAGGAACCTAAAGGAAATACACAGTTAAAGTTGTGCCATTAATAACAAAGTCAACACAATAACAATAACAACGTAACTGAGTAATATTTCGTTCAGTAATCTGTAAGTTAACTGAGCCGTAACTGGGTCAAGAATGCGCTGCATTTTTTTCAACTTTCACCAAATGTTCGTATAACTTGATAACTTAAAAGTGAAATGTTTGTCACTTACTTGTCGTAGGGCCTATTGCCCCAGATGTGGGCCGCGGAGTTGACGAGCCAGGTGAAGTGGAGGGCTACTGTGTATCTGGTGATGGACGCCACGTACCACGAGATCCAGGCGTTCTCGCCCCAGAAGTAGACAGGGATCCAGGCAGGGATGATGAAGCATAGGATTGGCATCACCACGAGATATGTTCTAGAAAGAGATTGGAAATATTTTTTAAGATGGCGTCGTGCAGCTGTGACTATAGACTGTTAGTTGTAGTTTATGAAAGTGTTGGCTACAACATTTCTTGCTTGGAAACAAAAGAAAGTTCTTCATGTTGAACCAAGACAGAGACAAGATAAACCTTTCGAGGTCATTAACAATACACACTAACCACTGGACATGAAATCTACATCTCCCGATGATTCTTATTCAAATAAGAATCGTCATAATATTTGCTCGAAGTGCAAAGTTAACTTTCTTCAAATAGCTAAAGTAAATTGAAAGTTCAAAATCAGGTGTTTACAAACTTAGCGGGTCTTTAGAACATAGTTCTGAGCTGTATTTCATTGTTGATCGATTTGTTTTCAATTAAGATAGTTTACAAAGCAGCTCCTCGTGCCACTCAAAACATGTGGAAGGTGAATGAATTATTTTCTATCTACACAATTTCTGAAAATACCAATTGGTACGAATGTGTATTTGTTTAAGGATATCCAAAATATGTTCGTCACCGTAAGGGTTGTTTTTGCACGATATAATCCGCTTTATCAACTCGGCATTTTACAGTCCTTTCACAGTAATTTTACCCCTGATTTTGCACCACTGTCAAAGTGATCTTTATTCTCATTCAAATAAGGTTGCTGCCACTGAGGTTGTTGTCTGGGTGTTTTTCTATCTATAATATGTATGTATTTACAAAAAAAAAAAAAAAAATTGTATATAAGTAGTTTATCAGCCATCTTGTTACCATAACACAAGCATTAGGTTGCTTAGCTTGGGACAAATGGTGCTGTGTGAAATGTCCAGGGATTTATTATTTATTATTATTATTATTACTGAGAAGTCTGTCAAAATAATTGTGATTTTTATTCTCGTCCAGCAACCTTATTAGGTTGCTGTTAGGTTGCTGCTGTCAGAGGTCCTTAAATGTTAGACCGAATTAAAAATGTGACACTGATAGACTTTGACAATTAAAAGTTTTTTTTTTTTATAATTCATAAAATGGCCACGCAATTAAAAAGGCTTTAGGTTGATGTCAATTTGACATTGTTGTATGTATGCTATTTTGATAGCTGTTTTCATGTAATTAAACATAGTTTTCTATGCAATAGTTTGCTTGCACAACTGTCAAAGAATTACAGTTGTGGTTTTAATATACTGACAATACAGGGAAAAATTAAATTAGCTAGCAAAACTGTGCACACGTGATCGTCTGCACAGTTTCGCTAGCTAATTCAATAATAATAAAATATTATAATAATAAAATTTTATCAATCATACCATCATCATTCATCATTTTATTTTAATTTTATAAATCATATTTTAAGTTAACATAAAAAAAAACTGATTTTTAAACTGATATTTCAAGTGAATACACTAACTGCGGTCGATGACCCCACAAAAATAAGTCATCAAATGAATTTATTTTTTGTTTTATCAGGTTTAGATATCGATTCCCCATCACGTCTGCAGAGTTTCGCCAGCTAATTTAATAGGTTTGATAAATAGCTATACGTTTAGTATGTACCTAACTCAATTCCAACGATTTACAATGCAGTTAATGATCCAAGCCAAGGAAGTCTGTATTCATTAATACAGCTCTCAAAACGAGAACTAGGGAGATGCAACCGGGTTGGGTAGTCTAGAGATCAGCATAAATAAATTAGGAGCCTTCCAATAAACGTGGCCTAGAATTTGTCTTCAATATTCATATTAAGTTAACAATGTTGACTGTAGAAACATACTATGTATGTTTGTGGTAAAAACATCTGTACAGTCACGTGCATAAACATATTACTATCGTCAGCTCGGCAATAATATCTGATTTCATGATTCATTCATTAATATCTATGATCAATTTGACGGCAAATATATGTAATCATTTGCGGAAGACATATACAAGTGGCAGCACAAATATGTGACATCGAAGGAACACCAAAAATATCTGACGAGCCAAAATAAAGCATGAGAAGGCATTGGCTTCAAAAATATGTGTCACCTCTTCGAATGTTATGTATTGCGTTATAAATATCTGTCTACTCAGTTAAAACATAAGAATGTGCAAACACATTGTACTGATACATCTGCCTGTATCCTAACCGGATGATGAGTACCAGTATTTTATATGAAGCGACTGCCTATCTGACCTAGACAACCCATTTACTAGGTAATATAAACCCCTTGGTAAGACTGGTTGTCAGACTTTCGGGCTTCTGTCGACCCGTAACGATTTTCAAAGGTCCACGAATGACAGCCGGGACCAACGCAACGGCTTAACGTGCTTTCCGAGACACGGAGGGTTCTTTGTATGTAAAGATGATCACCCAATCCACGGACCAATCGCGGATGTTATTTTATAGGTTTGTAGCGGTATCTACCTACAACGCCACATGCGAACAACGCGTCATACTGACGTCACGCAAATCCTGCATCTCGCAAGCAGAGTTTACCGCGCAATTAGCATAGATACAATTTCCCAACATCATTCGTTGGGCAATTGCCCGCCAGACACAACACCCGTCTGGTCGGAGGATCCTCCCTTTTTTCCCTATGGAGGATGAGTGAACTTTACACCCTGTTTCTTCATATCTCTATAGGTTAAACCGCTCAATGTGCGGCGAAGGTTAAGTTTATTTCGCCTATATAATACACCTCTGGCTACAGGCAAAACAGACTTAGACTTCAGACACAGGCTTACAATACCTATTGTCACCAGATGATTACCAGATACTCGAATACCTACGACTACTGTGTCCTCAATGTCTTTCAATTCGGTTGTCATGGTATGGGCAGGAGGCATGTGATGCGGAGGAATATGGAAAATGTTGTGAGAAATGTTTTTAATATGAACGTGGATGGCGTTCTTTGGTAGGGAAATACCTACCAAAGAAACGATGAATGGTCTGTATGAAAAACGATATGGCTAGATGGGGGGTGCCCCTATCGAGGAAATTCTGCAAAGAGGTTGTCCACTATGTACATGTTCTGTTATACAGGGTGGCAGGAATATCGACGCGCAAAATGTTACCACGGATTCAGTAAATGATTCTGAATGCCCGAGAGATGAAATTTTTCAAAGGTTATTTAAAAAATAAATTGTTGCATACATTTTGATCGCGTAGGTTTTGCACTTTTCTATGAAACAGCAGATTCTTTTCTTGATATCAGACGAATAATTTCTACGTTAGGTTAGGTCTAGAATTATGACGCTGAATTCATGTTTACAGTTTGCGAGCATGTGATTTTTCAATCAACAGATAATTTTAATCCTCGGATAAAATTATCTGGCGTTAGAAAAATCAGCCCTTAATAATTTCCAATGAAATCATCTGAAGCTGCTTTACAAAACACCTACTGGAAATAAATGTTTTTCACTTAAGTCTGTAGGTAGGTACTACAATCGAGTGATTGTGATATTGTGAAAAATGTTGCGTAGGTAGGAATAGAGCTCGTTTGAAAGGCTTCAGTGGGCAGTGAATCATAATTCAAAGAAATAAATACTGCTTTTGATCAGCAAAAGCTTGATCTTTCTTTATGATCTTCTTTAAAGTTACGACCTTCCCGTGGAGACCTATCAATACCACGTAGTTAGGTTGTTGATTGTTAGAATTACATACCGAGATGTTTTCAAACACTTGCTACATACTTTCCCTCACACACTCCCTCTCACAGAGAGGGGGACTGTGTCCCAGCAGTCCCAGCAGTGAGGACGTTATAGGCTGAATATGCTAAATACTTTTCTATAAAAGGGCGATTTGAAGCGACATAGCTAGGTTTTCGGACTCCACTCGTTGCACTATTTCAGTAAACTTAACATGTAACCTGAGATTTGCCCTAGTAGAAGGCTAGCAATATTTGATTAAAAATAAAAGTAAAAAAATTGTAGGACAAATAATAATGAACTACAAAACTGTATAAAATTCTCCTTCTGGAATCATATCCTTGGTGAACTTTTGGAAACAACATACAATCTTGGCGCATGTGGCTACCACGAATCGTTTCAGTAGTTTACACTGTCTAGGCTAACAGATTATCAGGCATACCCCAACAATATTGGGGTTTTTTTTTTTTTTTTTTTGGGATGGGAAATCATCAAATGACCCCTCCCGCTCTGGGTGGAGCGGAAGGGAGTGTCAGACTCTTACTGACTAAAACCCACCCATGTTCCTTCCTTCGCCCTTTATGTTCCGGGGTAGCGGTAACCCTTTCGGACAATCCCGCTGCCCCGGCAGGCTTCGGCCCTGAGGGGCCCCTCGTTATGCTGACATCTCTTTGAGGCGCGCGTGGAACACTTACGCGCCGTCCGGCACGGGCCTGGTCCTGATCGGGCGGTGAGCTACCCATTGCTCTCCGCCCGCAGGCCCACAATATTGGGGTTAGCTTTCAATCTAACCGGATGCAGCGAAATACGTTATTTTACATGAAGTGACTGCCTACCTGACTTGCACAAACTAGTAACTGGGTAAACGATGCCCCTGAGTAAGAATGTTGGTAAGACTAAAAGATCCATGAATGACAACCGGGATCGACGTTAAAAGTTAGTTAAAGATGAACCTTATCTTTCGGTTGATTTGAGTGAAAATACTTTATTATGTTTGCCACTTACTTCTTTTGGAACATAACGATCGGGTCTTTCTCCAGGTCGGACATGTCGACGGTGGCGCCCTTCTCGAAGACGTCCTTGTGTTTGCGCACCATCAGCCAGCCAATGTGGGAGAAGAAGAAGCCGCGCTTCGCGTTGTGAGGGTCTGCGTCCGTCTCCGTAAACTTGTGGTGGACTCTGTACAAGAAAACATTGATTAGTCAAATAATTCGCCATCGATCGAACCTTCTCGCTAGTTTGTATGCTCCTTACCAAAGTCAAAGCCAAATAATTTAATTCAAATAGGCACATAAAAAGTACTTCTGAACGACAAATTTTACAGAAAAATAAGAATTGATTGACCCTTTCGAAAAGTAGTTTCGTATGGAGAAGAATAGGCGAGAAACTCCACCGTTACTCTTTTAAAAATGTTTTACAATGTGTGAAGACGATGCACCTAGAATAAAATTACTATACAAAAATAGGTAAAAAGAATTAAACATACCAGATCTCTACTCCTGAATATTTGAGGACGCAGAGAACTGAAGCCGCAGTCAACGTGGCCACCTACTGGGCCAAAGTAATCTAGTTCATTAGACGAATGTTTTATCATCGATTCGAAAAGAAGAAACTACGAGCTCGTAGTTTGGTATGGGTTCTTATCTTACAGAACTAAGCAAAACAACTGCTATGCACTTAACTGCCCTATAGCTTAACACGCGTATGATTCAACAATCAAAGATGAGACAAAATTTAACAAGACCTCTATAAGGTGTGACAGAGCCGATGAGCCATCCTTCCTTGGCTAAAGTTTGCTCCAAATCCCAAAAAGGTCTACTTATAGAAGCGAAACAAAAATAAAAGGCCCTTGAACTTTTGAACTAACAAAAAGGCTCAAACAAAAGCTAAAAAGATCGTTTGAACACTCCATGGGTATATTTACCAGAACTTTTTAAACTTACTTAAGCGTAGTAGGTTCTGGAGAATTTAATTATTATTTATCTAGTTAGCTCATAATTAAATTCCGTCTGAAAATTTTATTCAACGAAGTGTATGTATACCTACCCTACTAGTGTGTTTTGGAAAAATATGTTTAAAAATTCGCTTAGCACGCACGACGAAATATCAAGCTATATATTTCCAGTATAAGCTAACTTAGTGCTGCTGGGGAGTTTGTTGCGCCACTTCTTCTCCCAGCGAAAGCACTAGGAAGTGGCGAAGGCGGGCGTTTTTGGGGACTGTCTTATGTAATTTTGACGTTCGAAAAGTGCTGATTCTCAGCCTAATTTGAATAAATGACTATTGATTTTTGATTGTAAGAAATGCCTATACAAATCGAAGTCATCTAAATCTGGAAATGTATAGCTTAATAATAAGTTATCGTGTATACCACAATGTTCAAAAATTTTTCGTCATTCCTAATACTATCTAACAACAGCAATTCGATGTGATGGTGATCCTTCAAAACCTCATTTTTTTACCACGCTGTGCTTAATTAAATCATCGTTACTGTTTCCATGAAGAAAATAAACATACGCGTGAAGAATACATATAAACGAGATAATAATTATATTGTAATTAAAATGCTCAACTGTGCGTTACGAATCTGATAACTGACGGCAGTGAGTCCCTATCCTTCATAATGATCTTACTTCTCGTAACAGTAATCACGTATGTCACCAACCGGTAGAACGTGATATTTCTTAGGACTTAACAAATAGAATACCTACATTAAGAAACTCTTTACAGATATTTTTGGGACCTCTAGCTGAATAGTTACAAAACTAAACGCATTCATTTGTGACCCGGCTTATGTAAAACCACGGACCCTTCCGTGGTTTCCGTGGTCCGTTTTATTAGAAATAGTTATTTGAACCTTACATACTTTCATATTATGTTTAATTTCACAACTAAAATTTAATTCATTGCGGTTTGCACACCTACTTCAAAGTGGGTTTTCGTTGAGTTCAAAACTAGTCGGGAAATCCCGATAACAGACACGTTAGTGAAACCATAAGTACTGTTATTTACAAGGTGGTGCAAAACCACGATCAAACTACATAGAGATACACTACTATGGACATATCCGGCAGCGCTGAACTTACATCAGTAATAATATTTATAGATACCGTCTATGTGTGTGCAAGCATTTAGTGACCGCTAGTGAACCGTTCATGTTTGCTGTTGTCAAATAACTATCAATTAGGTAGCTATTGATATTATTGGGTAAACCTAACTAGAGCTCCTAATTTTTGTCCCGCCTAATATACACTGGGGCAAAACTAACATCTAGACGTACTGAAACATACTAGTGCTAATTTGTTAACTTCAACGAAGAGTCACGAATTTATTTGGTAATGCGACATATTATTTATTGTTCAGAGGTTTTGCAATAGCATTATATAATTCTTTTTTACTGATAGCGTTACTATGCGCTATGGATAATACTGTCGATGCTCTTAACTTTATTTAGCACCTAGCAAAATTAACTTTGGCGGCAGAGGTAAATAGGTAAAAAGATGATACGCGTTGTGTTTCTAAACTACACAAAGGATTTTGATGCGGTTTTAACTATAATTTAGATAATTTATTGTGAAAGGTTTATATGCATAATACTGACATTAAACTTACATAAAATAAAGAAATCTCGATGTTATGTCAAGTTGTCAACCGTTCAAAGCATGGGCGGGTCATTAGCAAAGGAATTAATATAAGGGATCATGACTAACCTGTGATCCCGCACCCATTCATAGATGTGGTTCTGAAAAGCCATCGTCTGCATGAAAGCTAGGAACAGTCGCAGAGGCCACCGCGCCTTGTAGGAGCGATGTGCCCACAGTCTATGGGCACCGGCCGTTACGCCCATACCTGACATGATCGCGAAGCTTACACCTGAAAGCAGAAAGACATATAACATATTAAACCTGCATTCAACCTAAAAATGTTGTAACTTATAAAAGAATAGCCCTTAACGTGTTAAGAATATGAGTCAGTGAGCAATGTCGTGAGTGGCTGACTAGAGATTGCTGGAAGTACCTACCTATACTGGCTGTTCTATACATTTTAAGCGTGTGATAAGGTATTGCTCTTTTGTATGAAACATAACTGACGAAATATTTCTACGCTAGGGGGTCCAGAAGTTCTAGACCCGAACCATGTGTTGAATTCATGGCAACTGTTTGCGAGTCAATGTCCCTTACACCGTACCGCTACTCGTTTAGGTTATTGTGCATTGATTTTTGCTGACTACAGTACCGGTAGGTACCTACTTATAAAGAAACAGGATCATCATCATCATTCTCCGCCATTATCCCAATTGATTTGGGGTCGGCGCAACATGTCTTTTTCTTCCATACTTCTCTATTAGTCGTCATCTCGGTAGTCTCTAACAGGAACGCATTCTCTCGCGCTTCAGTAATCTCGTTTTTCCGAATTAACACGAACGTCGCGCCACTGAGCCACTCCCCCACAGAGGCAATGCTTCTAAGTCTTATACTACCGCGCTTTGTAGTAGAGCATCTATCATTGCGCGTTTGTGTGAAGTTTTCTCTCTGTCAAGTTACCTATTCCGGTCTCAGATCGTCATTTGTCACTCAAAAGTTTTAAACAGGATATGAACCAAAAACTGACGTTATTATGCTCTATGCCTTGCACATATCGCGAACTATGCCGACTTGTTGTTCCATAGTGCGTACGAGACGTAATGATGACATCTGTATCTCCAGTGTCAATGTTAAAAGTCAAAGTCATAGCATTTATTTCAATTAGACCTTTACACTGCACTGTGAGTAGTCAAGAAATTTATCAGTAGGGATAGATTAGTTAAGATACTAAACTTATTTAGTATTATTTTATTATTAGTCTACTCTTTTTCCACCTCTCTCTGTCCAGAGCTGCCAAGGATCATAAAATTATGTTTTACAATTTTTCCACCAGGACTTTCTCAGTTTAGTTTTGTGCCCGGTTAAATAAATCATAGTCAATTGAAAATTCATTACTAACAGCGTTTTCAAAGCCAATCAAAGCCCTTAGGACAGATATCCTGTCAAATGGGGTCGTGTTTGTAGAGCCTTGAATAAAATAAATTGAGTGTCGTGGTGGCTCGGAGGATCACGGACGTCACAGTGAACAAGCGTCCTTCGAACCTTCACTTTTATGAAAAGCCCTTGAATAGGCTGTGTGGCAAAACAGGCAGTTTTCTTAAGACCTTGATTTGCGGTAGCTTTAAGTAGAATTTTGCAGCGTGTTAGCGGTACGACCGTCGAGAGAATACATTCTTGACACCTGTCAGTTTAATACAAACGAATACGAGTTTTGCGAATTTGATTTTATTAGCTACTAGAATTGTCGCACTGACAGGTGTCAGGAACGTATTCTCTCGCGCTTCGGAAATCTCGTTTTTCCGAATTAACGCGAACGTCGCGCCACTGAGCCACTCCCCCACAGAGGCAATGCTTCTAAGTTTTATACTCGTACTACCGTGCTTTGTAGTAGAGCATCTATCATTGCGCGTTTGTATGAAGTTTTCACCCTATCAAGTTACCTATTCCAGTCTCAGATCGTCATTTGTCACTCAAAAGTTTTAATTGCATAGAGTTGTTAATCTATAATTGTGTAAATATGGTAATACAAAATAGGCAAGTACAGAGTTCCATGGTTGTATCAGCTCTTTATTAGATTTCATCATCACGCGTTCGTATTTCCGAAGATAGCCGATGATTCCCGAAGCGCATACTTTTCTTTGGAAAGCTGTAAATAGTACTTATAAAGGATACTTACCAAACAAAATTGTCCACATCTTGACTTTTCCGGTGAACATCAAGTACATTCCGTAAAAAGCTGCAGCGTGCAAGTACACAAACGCCAGTACGTTTCTCCATACCACTTGCCATCTGCAATTAACAAGATTGCCATAAGTAAAACAGTACCTGTTTTAATTGCTTATAATAATTAGATAAGTAACGGGTGTGAGTTGCAAATACAATCAAGTAATTGTATTGTGTTACCGTTGTTTCTGTTTCCTCCTCCATTTTTATGGTGAACTCATTTATTATGACTAAGGTTGCTATTTATAGTTCTTTACATCTGGACTAAAAATGCGTTAATTATTTAATTAAATTGTTGTTTCGAATAAATCTAAATAAGTGACCTACTTATTTCGTATCCAACGCATGAAAATTTCATGCAAATTACGGTTTTAAAAACTTAAGACTTAAACTAAGTAAGCATAGTTTGCATGGCACATTTGAGATTTTATAAGATACTAGCTTTTGCCAGCAGCTCCGCCTGGGTGTATATCGGAAATTATCCCACGAGAACGTACTACCCACATAAAAATTATCCTATGTGTTAAATTAGGTTATATATTATCTGTGTACCAAATTTCATCCAAATCCGTTCAGCCGTTTTTGCGTGATTGAGTAAGAAACATCCAAGCATCTAAACATACAAACTTTCACATTTATAATATTAGTAGGATATCGCTTAGTGACCACAAAACACTTGAGATAAGCTCATTTCCAATTACCTAGTCCTTGAAAATACTGATCAATCTTTTGAAGCAGCAACTTGAAAAAGTCACAACGTCTTTTGACCGACCACAAAAATAATGTTAAACATTCACAGCTATTCACACTCTATTCATGTTAACCAGACACAGAAAAAAACCTCAAATATTTAGTTTTCTACATAATGCGGAACTAAAGATCACTTAAAAAAGTCTTTTGCGAGAACAACAAAGCTTTAAAATACAGTTAAATTGACTATTATCCCCCTTATTCGCCTTTAAAAGATTTAAAACGCATTTACACAGAAAACGAACTTTTGATCGTTGTGGACTCGTTAGCAGAATGCACTTTTTATTGTTCGTATTTTCAAATTTTCCTGAAAAAAATATTGTAAGTACTGTTACTTACAATATTTTTGTCAGGAAAATTTGAAAATCAGGCCAATTTCATGAATTTGATTGAGGCCAATACAGATTGGCCTCAATCAAATTCATGAAATTGACCTGAGCGTGGTCCGGCAAGGTGACTTTGAGTTCACCCCAACTAGTAACAAAATATGTGCCTACAGCAGATTTTATTTCGGAAAAAAATGGTAGCCAACCGAGCATGATCGACTATTTCGCTTTTGATTTTGGACTAAAATCTTTTAAACCAGTGAGTGATCCACCCAAAAAAACTGCAAAACTGAAGTAACAGATGCATGAAAGCCAGATACCGACACTTTTACAGGTGGTCTCCCATGTCATTGTGTGTCATGTTCTTTGGGTATGAGCCTTTATGTTTTAATTGCTTATAATAATTAGATAAGTAACGGGTGTGAGTTGCAAATACAATCAAGTAATTGTATTGTGTTACCGTTGTTTCTGTTTCCTCCTCCATTTTTATGGTGAACTCATTTATTATGACTAAGGTTGCTATTTATAGTTCTTTACATCTGGACTAAAAATGCGTTAATTATTTAATTAAATTGTTGTTTCGAATAAATCTAAATAAGTGACCTACTTATTTCGTATCCAACGCATGAAAATTTCATGCAAATTACGGTTTTAAAAACTTAAGACTTAAACTAAGTAAGCATAGTTTGCATGGCACATTTGAGATTTTATAAGATACTAGCTTTTGCCAGCAGCTCCGCCTGGGTGTATATCGGAAATTATCCCACGAGAACGTACTACCCACATAAAAATTATCCTATGTGTTAAATTAGGTTATATATTATCTGTGTACCAAATTTCATCCAAATCCGTTCAGCCGTTTTTGCGTGATTGAGTAAGAAACATCCAAGCATCTAAACATACAAACTTTCACATTTATAATATTAGTAGGATATCGCTTAGTGACCACAAAACACTTGAGATAAGCTCATTTCCAATTACCTAGTCCTTGAAAATACTGATCAATCTTTTGAAGCAGCAACTTGAAAAAGTCACAACGTCTTTTGACCGACCACAAAAATAATGTTAAACATTCACAGCTATTCACACTCTATTCATGTTAACCAGACACAGAAAAAAACCTCAAATATTTAGTTTTCTACATAATGCGGAACTAAAGATCACTTAAAAAAGTCTTTTGCGAGAACAACAAAGCTTTAAAATACAGTTAAATTGACTATTATCCCCCTTATTCGCCTTTAAAAGATTTAAAACGCATTTACACAGAAAACGAACTTTTGATCGTTGTGGACTCGTTAGCAGAATGCACTTTTTATTGTTCGTATTTTCAAATTTTCCTGAAAAAAATATTGTAAGTACTGTTACTTACAATATTTTTGTCAGGAAAATTTGAAAATCAGGCCAATTTCATGAATTTGATTGAGGCCAATACAGATTGGCCTCAATCAAATTCATGAAATTGACCTGAGCGTGGTCCGGCAAGGTGACTTTGAGTTCACCCCAACTAGTAACAAAATATGTGCCTACAGCAGATTTTATTTCGGAAAAAAATGGTAGCCAACCGAGCATGATCGACTATTTCGCTTTTGATTTTGGACTAAAATCTTTTAAACCAGTGAGTGATCCACCCAAAAAAACTGCAAAACTGAAGTAACAGATGCATGAAAGCCAGATACCGACACTTTTACAGGTGGTCTCCCATGTCATTGTGTGTCATGTTCTTTGGGTATGAGCCTTTATGTTTTAATTGCTTATAATAATTAGATAAGTAACGGGTGTGAGTTGCAAATACAATCAAGTAATTGTATTGTGTTACCGTTGTTTCTGTTTCCTCCTCCATTTTTATGGTGAACTCATTTATTATGACTAAGGTTGCTATTTATAGTTCTTTACATCTGGACTAAAAATGCGTTAATTATTTAATTAAATTGTTGTTTCGAATAAATCTAAATAAGTGACCTACTTATTTCGTATCCAACGCATGAAAATTTCATGCAAATTACGGTTTTAAAAACTTAAGACTTAAACTAAGTAAGCATAGTTTGCATGGCACATTTGAGATTTTATAAGATACTAGCTTTTGCCAGCAGCTCCGCCTGGGTGTATATCGGAAATTATCCCACGAGAACGTACTACCCACATAAAAATTATCCTATGTGTTAAATTAGGTTATATATTATCTGTGTACCAAATTTCATCCAAATCCGTTCAGCCGTTTTTGCGTGATTGAGTAAGAAACATCCAAGCATCTAAACATACAAACTTTCACATTTATAATATTAGTAGGATATCGCTTAGTGACCACAAAACACTTGAGATAAGCTCATTTCCAATTACCTAGTCCTTGAAAATACTGATCAATCTTTTGAAGCAGCAACTTGAAAAAGTCACAACGTCTTTTGACCGACCACAAAAATAATGTTAAACATTCACAGCTATTCACACTCTATTCATGTTAACCAGACACAGAAAAAAACCTCAAATATTTAGTTTTCTACATAATGCGGAACTAAAGATCACTTAAAAAAGTCTTTTGCGAGAACAACAAAGCTTTAAAATACAGTTAAATTGACTATTATCCCCCTTATTCGCCTTTAAAAGATTTAAAACGCATTTACACAGAAAACGAACTTTTGATCGTTGTGGACTCGTTAGCAGAATGCACTTTTTATTGTTCGTATTTTCAAATTTTCCTGAAAAAAATATTGTAAGTACTGTTACTTACAATATTTTTGTCAGGAAAATTTGAAAATCAGGCCAATTTCATGAATTTGATTGAGGCCAATACAGATTGGCCTCAATCAAATTCATGAAATTGACCTGAGCGTGGTCCGGCAAGGTGACTTTGAGTTCACCCCAACTAGTAACAAAATATGTGCCTACAGCAGATTTTATTTCGGAAAAAAATGGTAGCCAACCGAGCATGATCGACTATTTCGCTTTTGATTTTGGACTAAAATCTTTTAAACCAGTGAGTGATCCACCCAAAAAAACTGCAAAACTGAAGTAACAGATGCATGAAAGCCAGATACCGACACTTTTACAGGTGGTCTCCCATGTCATTGTGTGTCATGTTCTTTGGGTATGAGCCTTTATGTTTTAATTGCTTATAATAATTAGATAAGTAACGGGTGTGAGTTGCAAATACAATCAAGTAATTGTATTGTGTTACCGTTGTTTCTGTTTCCTCCTCCATTTTTATGGTGAACTCATTTATTATGACTAAGGTTGCTATTTATAGTTCTTTACATCTGGACTAAAAATGCGTTAATTATTTAATTAAATTGTTGTTTCGAATAAATCTAAATAAGTGACCTACTTATTTCGTATCCAACGCATGAAAATTTCATGCAAATTACGGTTTTAAAAACTTAAGACTTAAACTAAGTAAGCATAGTTTGCATGGCACATTTGAGATTTTATAAGATACTAGCTTTTGCCAGCAGCTCCGCCTGGGTGTATATCGGAAATTATCCCACGAGAACGTACTACCCACATAAAAATTATCCTATGTGTTAAATTAGGTTATATATTATCTGTGTACCAAATTTCATCCAAATCCGTTCAGCCGTTTTTGCGTGATTGAGTAAGAAACATCCAAGCATCTAAACATACAAACTTTCACATTTATAATATTAGTAGGATATCGCTTAGTGACCACAAAACACTTGAGATAAGCTCATTTCCAATTACCTAGTCCTTGAAAATACTGATCAATCTTTTGAAGCAGCAACTTGAAAAAGTCACAACGTCTTTTGACCGACCACAAAAATAATGTTAAACATTCACAGCTATTCACACTCTATTCATGTTAACCAGACACAGAAAAAAACCTCAAATATTTAGTTTTCTACATAATGCGGAACTAAAGATCACTTAAAAAAGTCTTTTGCGAGAACAACAAAGCTTTAAAATACAGTTAAATTGACTATTATCCCCCTTATTCGCCTTTAAAAGATTTAAAACGCATTTACACAGAAAACGAACTTTTGATCGTTGTGGACTCGTTAGCAGAATGCACTTTTTATTGTTCGTATTTTCAAATTTTCCTGAAAAAAATATTGTAAGTACTGTTACTTACAATATTTTTGTCAGGAAAATTTGAAAATCAGGCCAATTTCATGAATTTGATTGAGGCCAATACAGATTGGCCTCAATCAAATTCATGAAATTGACCTGAGCGTGGTCCGGCAAGGTGACTTTGAGTTCACCCCAACTAGTAACAAAATATGTGCCTACAGCAGATTTTATTTCGGAAAAAAATGGTAGCCAACCGAGCATGATCGACTATTTCGCTTTTGATTTTGGACTAAAATCTTTTAAACCAGTGAGTGATCCACCCAAAAAAACTGCAAAACTGAAGTAACAGATGCATGAAAGCCAGATACCGACACTTTTACAGGTGGTCTCCCATGTCATTGTGTGTCATGTTCTTTGGGTATGAGCCTTTATGTTTTAATTGCTTATAATAATTAGATAAGTAACGGGTGTGAGTTGCAAATACAATCAAGTAATTGTATTGTGTTACCGTTGTTTCTGTTTCCTCCTCCATTTTTATGGTGAACTCATTTATTATGACTAAGGTTGCTATTTATAGTTCTTTACATCTGGACTAAAAATGCGTTAATTATTTAATTAAATTGTTGTTTCGAATAAATCTAAATAAGTGACCTACTTATTTCGTATCCAACGCATGAAAATTTCATGCAAATTACGGTTTTAAAAACTTAAGACTTAAACTAAGTAAGCATAGTTTACATGGCACATTTGAGATTTTATAAGATACTAGCTTTTGCCAGCAGCTCCGCCTGGGTGTATATCGGAAATTATCCCACGAGAACGTACTACCCACATAAAAATTATCCTATGTGTTAAATTAGGTTATATATTATCTGTGTACCAAATTTCATCCAAATCCGTTCAGCCGTTTTTGCGTGATTGAGTAAGAAACATCCAAGCATCTAAACATACAAACTTTCACATTTATAATATTAGTAGGATATCGCTTAGTGACCACAAAACACTTGAGATAAGCTCATTTCCAATTACCTAGTCCTTGAAAATACTGATCAATCTTTTGAAGCAGCAACTTGAAAAAGTCACAACGTCTTTTGACCGACCACAAAAATAATGTTAAACATTCACAGCTATTCACACTCTATTCATGTTAACCAGACACAGAAAAAAACCTCAAATATTTAGTTTTCTACATAATGCGGAACTAAAGATCACTTAAAAAAGTCTTTTGCGAGAACAACAAAGCTTTAAAATACAGTTAAATTGACTATTATCCCCCTTATTCGCCTTTAAAAGATTTAAAACGCATTTACACAGAAAACGAACTTTTGATCGTTGTGGACTCGTTAGCAGAATGCACTTTTTATTGTTCGTATTTTCAAATTTTCCTGAAAAAAATATTGTAAGTACTGTTACTTACAATATTTTTGTCAGGAAAATTTGAAAATCAGGCCAATTTCATGAATTTGATTGAGGCCAATACAGATTGGCCTCAATCAAATTCATGAAATTGACCTGAGCGTGGTCCGGCAAGGTGACTTTGAGTTCACCCCAACTAGTAACAAAATATGTGCCTACAGCAGATTTTATTTCGGAAAAAAATGGTAGCCAACCGAGCATGATCGACTATTTCGCTTTTGATTTTGGACTAAAATCTTTTAAACCAGTGAGTGATCCACCCAAAAAAACTGCAAAACTGAAGTAACAGATGCATGAAAGCCAGATACCGACACTTTTACAGGTGGTCTCCCATGTCATTGTGTGTCATGTTCTTTGGGTATGAGCCTTTATGTTTGTCAAAACGGCAGCTGTCATAAGAAACACAGCAGAGAACCACCATGGTACTTCACGCTACATGCTGCAGAGCTATTCTGTAAAATCTCACTGTGAACACTTAGGTGAAGTGAGCTTGAAGTGAGTAAGACAATCTCAATTCCTAGATTCCGTGAAATGATAGCTACTTCAAGATCACTTAAGTTTTCACGGTGAGATTTTATCAGAATAGACCGGTCGGTATTCATTCTTAAATGGATTTGTACTTGTCTAAACTAGCTTTGAAGCCAGGGATAACAAGCTAACCTAGAGCTTCGATCTCTTTAAGATATTAGTTTTACTTCTTAAGAAACTATAGAAAGGATTTTATCTTTATTTATACAGGGTGGCATCGATACACAAACTGTAACCATGAATTCAGCATATGATTCTAGATCCCTAGGGTAAAAACTTTGCCACCTGCCATCCTCTATTGTCGCCCTCGCCAGTAAGGAAGGACTGACCTAATATCTCAGAGATAAAAGTTATATTGCAATGACTTACTTTAAACTTTATTCAAATGTGATAGAGAATGCGCTGCTGAAGTCGTTGTGAACTCGCTCTAATATTAGTACCCACTAATGAATTATTAATAGTCATTTCAGAAGGGCGAGCTTTCCTATATATATTAATACAATCTAGTCTTTGGGAGGTACAGGGGTACATTCTGCTCTGTAAGCTTGAAATCCATAGTTTCGGCTGAAGTGTCGGGCGTGTCCAACTCGGTATCACCTAGGGACATAACATTACTTCGGCGCCCGAACTAAGAATAAATGGCAACCTGAGATAGTTGACCTTACTCTCGATATGTCTTTGCCGGTTCGAAAATGTTAGATAACCAGGAGTAGGGTTCATTCCGATGTATAGAACTACTTTCGTACGGGCCCGTATTTTCGTTGACGGAGTTAGAAAGTAAGCTCCCTGGCGTGACATCTGACATCACACAAGTATCACGTTCCCACATATTCTAGGAACTACTACTTCAGTCATTACTCCACCTTTGAAGCGATATAAAGCCAAAAAGTCGTCGTTTGTGCCCCAAAATTAAGGTCTCATATCATACAAGGTGTCGTTTTACGCAAAACAACACCTTGTATGATATGAGACCTTAATTTTGACGAGGATGCCCTCGTCAAATTCAAGGAGGTAACTATGCTACTGATTCTCGACACGAATCAATAATAAAATATGTAGGTTTTTTTTTCTAATTTTCGGAAATCGGCATGTGTGGAACACGCATTTTAAAATGCGGCTTGTGTGAGACCGCACTGTAACTGCCCTTTTACACACACATAAAAACGTGGCCGCTTATACGATACCATAACGCGATTCTGTTCTTTGAAAGTGGTGTATTCTGAAATACTGTCAAACTTAAATAACTAAAAAAACAAGTGTGTTTTTTTACTTGATCGTAGTTTTATTTGATTATTTATGTCTTTCATAATAGCCACCTGAAATTTGACGAGGATGCAAAACACCAGCTTGTATATCAATTCATAAATAGAAATAACAAGTACCAACGACTTCTTACTAACGAGTCCCTACAGCTTTTATTCCATTTCAATGGTAAATATCTAACATTTCGTGTATGTACCTATCTAATTCTCTCTTTATCTGCATGAATGTATGTAAGAATACATACAAAAGGTGTGTAAACCCATTTGAAATCTTGGTACAAAGGGGCAATGCTTAAATTGATTCATGTTAACCTCTCGAGCGCTTTACGAACACCGTTTGTACATAAGCAAAAACGCCTCGAGCGCCTTACGTACACCATCTGTACACAACAGACGTCGCTCATTGGACGTTGACTTTTATCATTTTGATTTTTTCTGTTGTGTACAGATGGTGTACGTAAGGCGCTCGAGGCGTTTTTGCTTATGTACAAACGGTGTTCGTAAAGCGCTCGAGAAGTTAACAGAATTTTCAAACCGTAGTTGACGAGCTTTTGTCCACGTGCCGTTCAAACGAAACGTTAGGGAATTATGAAAATATAGAAAAATCCACAAATTTTTATTGTTAGTACTTAGGAGTACTAACAATAACAAATTGTGGGAATCAAAAGTACCTACAATAACAATGTGAAAATGCTAATGACCTCGTTTGCGACCTCTACAAAAATAAGGAACAGAGACAAACTTTCATAAGACTATATTGTTTTCCACGATATTATAGACAAAAAAAATGTAGATTTCAGCAAACTTAATCGTGTTAATAAAAAGTTTCCGACGAAGTTATTTTGTAGTTATTTAGGCGTTATCTGGAAAAATAAGGTGGCAATGTCTGCTTTTCACATAGCTACTCAGAAATTCTTTGTGAGCTAACTATCAGCAGTGTCCGTTTCAGTTGAAGGGTTTTATGTAGTGCAAGTAGTGCCTACGTATCTTATAAATCGAAATCTAAGTTACTAAACCAATATAGACGAAAGGTAAAATTGTTTAATGTTAATTCAACATGAGTTGTCGTCGGCGCCGGCTGTCGCTGAAAACCAGTGCTGGGGCTGTCTTGCATAGGGTCGCAGCATAATGCTGACCGATAGCCGTTTTGCGTGGAAGTGATGCATGTCAACTATTTTTTATTGGTCTTTTATGTTCTTTTTTGCATCATGTTTACCGCAAATAAACGTATTTTCTTTCTTTCTTTCTTGTTGTTGTGTCATGTTAGTTTTGTAACTCTTTTAATAGAAAGCTACACTGTTACCGAGTGCCTTATGATGTTTTATTTTAAAGCACGTGGATGAAGACGCGAGCAGAAGCTAGTATTGGGTACATAAATCCCTTTTATTTTATTCAAAATATCTGTAATGTAAATATATTATTTCATTGGTAAGTATTTTTCTATAATAAACAAGGACTAAATAAAAAAAAAATGAAGTTAATGGACTCAAAATTAAAACCACGGAAGACGACTATTTGTCATACAACTTTTGCACAAAAATTCTGTCAATTCTGACATACTGAGTAACCCGCCCTCTGTTTTGAAATTTGATAACAGGGCTTTTCTCAAAGCTTGGTAAATAATTAATACTTAAGTCTTACACCAGGGCCCTAATTCACTCATAATCTGCCTAGCCTCTTTCCAACTATATTGGGGTCGGCTTCCAGTCTAACCATACGCAGCTGATACTAGTATTTTACTTGGAGCGACTGCCTATTCCAATAGGCAGTCGCTCCAAGTGTCTATGGGTTTCGTATTACCCAGAAACAGGTCCACCTCCAAAACCCAGTTTCGTGCTTCTAACGACCCGTAACGACTAACGAGGCCCCTAATGACGACGAGGCCCTAATTCACTATGACTATTTAACGATTCCTTTCTTCGAAACCACGTCAATTCCTTAGCTAATTAATAATTATTAATAATACAAAAATCATTAAGTCGAAACATCGTTTGTACACAACCATGTTTGTGCACATGCTACATACACTAGTTTTATGAAGAAGTACTCACTCGTAATCTCTGTTCTTATTCTTCACAGGTTCAGCATATCTGACGTCATCGTCCTGCAGTTTGCTGGTCAGCATCGTGTTGGCGAGGAGCAGGGGAGCGCTCGACATCGCGGCCATTCCTCCTCGCTGCCTGCAGATCAAAAACATAACGTTAGCACTTTGAACACACTGTAGCTTGGATGAAATTCGAACTATATTTAGACAATGTTAAAGTCCTAATTACAAAAACTGACGTCAAACCCGAGTCTAAGGTACTTGCAAAAAGAAGCGGGTTTTCGGGTCCGCCTCTGTGCATATATCTGCAGGTTGAACATCGGAAGGAAACGGTTACATGTTTTCCTGTTTATTTATGTGTGAGCGCATAAGCTAATGTGGGATTATTTCACCCGCACCAATCGGTACTGACTTGCCTTTACCGGGAACCCGCAAGCACTAAGTAGACTTTTTTTACTAAGAAGTTAGAAGAATTTTGTATTAAAAATCTATTGGTACTAATGCTTTGGCAGAACAAAACCAAGAACCACTCGCTCGACAGTCGACCACTAGACTAACAATCTATTCAACGAGTCAACAGACTTACTTACGACTATTTTGAGACTTAATACTTAAAGCTCTGACCAAATACTCCTCTAAATCCTGAATCCTACGCGCCCTGTCTTTTAATCGATCGCATTACTATAAGTTTAATTGCACTTCATAAATATTATTCAACGTCAAATCTACTTAGATAATTAGTAATTTAACATAAGCACTTTTGTATAATTACTAAAACGATGCAGTTATATTAATTGGTTACTATGGCAGAAGGTATGATTTTTTTTTAATATTAAATGGCGCAATATTGTTAGACCAGAACCGGCCAGCAATCTGTATAATTATTATGATTATAAAAGTCCAGTTTAAGATTTTTTACTGGTAGCAATTATTGTTTTTAAAGCATTTTTAGTTGTCTCTAAAATCAAATATCCGATTTACCAAAGTTAAGTGTGCATGGGCAAGCAAATACACTCAGAGTATAGTTTGAAGTAGTAATTACTTTTTCTCTATTTTCAATTCAAGCCATTGTATGTGAAAGAGCGACTGTCGCAACCCAGCGCAGGGCACACCGCGATAGCGGCGATAAGACCCCTCTTTGAGGAGTGGCTAGAGAGGCGCCACGGCGCCCTCACCTACCGCCTGACGCAGGTCCTCACCGGACACGGAAGTTTCGGGAGGTTCCTGCACATCATCAGGCGGGAGGAAACGCCCGGGTGTCACCATTGCCAGGATCGCCCAGAGGACACGGTGGAGCACACGGTGGAGGTCTGCCCCGCTTGGGCGGAGCACCGCCGTGTCCTCGTTAGAGGCGATCGGCAGCGGCGGCGGCCTCTCGCGCCCGGCCCTGGTGCAAGCCATGGTCCGGAGCGAGAGGGAGTGGGAGGCAGTCGCCTCCTTCTGCGAAGCAGTCATGCTAGCGAAGGAGGTGGCGGGACGGATGAGGGAGAGAGCCTCCCGTCCCAGCCGCCGCGGGAGACGCCTCGGGCGTCGGGAGTCGAGTGAAGACTACCGGCCACCGTAGGCGCGGGCCTGCGGGCGGTGAGCAATGGGTAGCTCACCGCCCGATCAGGACCAGGCCCGTGCCGGACGGCGCGTAAGTATTCCACGCGCGCCTCAAAGAGATGTCAGCATAATCAGAGGGGCCCCTTAGGGCCGAAGCCTGCCGGGTCAGCGGGATTGTCCGAAAGGGTTACCGCTGCCCCGGAACATAAATGGCGAAGGAAGGAACATGGGTGGGTTTTAGTCAGTAAGAGTCTGACACTCCCTTCCGCTCCACCCAGAGCGGGAGAGGTCATTTGATGATTTCCCACCAGAAAAAAAAAAAAAAAAAGCCATTGTACCTATGTACATTTTCCCATATTATATTTTATGTGAAGTTTTTAGAGTCGTTTTAAGTTAAAATAAATGAAATATGGATAATGGTATTCAGTGGTAGCAGCTTTAGGTAGGTTTTAATTGCACACGAGACCTTGTAGGAAGGTAACACGTGAATAATTTTGCGAACACATTATAATCATGTAAGTACATATTAGTACTTATTATTTTAGTTAGAATTGTCTTGTGGCTTGCTTCAGAAAGCACGTTAAGCTGTTGGGCCCCCGGCTGTTATTTGTGGATCTTTGACAGTCGTCCACCAGTCTTTCCAAGAGGTATCGTATTACTCAGTAACTGTGTTGTGGAGGTTAGATAGGCAGTCGCTCCATATAAAATACTAGTACTCAGCTGCATTCGGTTAGACTGGAAGCCGACCCCAACATAGTTGGGAAAAGGCTAGGCATATGATGAGTCTTGTTATATAACATTTGAAGCACATCATTGTGCCAATAAGCTTAGTCGCAGTCAAAGTCAAATTGTTATTAAGTTAACCTAACATATTTTATAAAAAAAGTACAAATAACAACACAGGTGTTGATGTACTTTTGACTTCACAATACCAATGAAAATGTATGGAACAGCTGTTTTTATTTATAACTGACGAAAAATTTCTAGGCTACGGCGTCTAGAATCATGTTCTGAATATATGTTTACCTGAATTTTGAAGTCAAAAGTACATCAACACCTGTGTTGCTATTTATACGTTTTTTTTTATAAAATACTAGCTGCGCCCCACGGTTTCACCCGCATAGGTTTCGTTCCCGTGAGAATATGGGAATAAAAACTATCCTATATGTTAATCCTGGTTATAAACCATATGTGCGCCAAATTTCATCCAAATCCGTTCAGTAGTTTTTTGCGTGAAAGAGTAACAAATCCATCCATCCATCCATCCATCCATCCATCCATCCTTACAAACTTTCGCATTTATAATATTAGTAGGATAGTTAACATAAAGAGAAGAGGCTTGTGGCTATGTAATAACAGCCGCAAGAATCAGAATCATGTGCTGAATTCATAGTTAAAGTTTGCGCATCGATGTCGCTGCCACCCTGTATACTTGCAGTTGTGCTTGAAGTGATGCAATTATTTTTCAATTACTGTGGTCAAGTGATTCAAATATTCAGGGATTTCGCACCATGGTTTATAAAGAGTTCGACGAAGCCGTTAGGAGTTCTCAAGTGTTCCATCACATTATCGTGTAATTTCTTATAGAAAGTGGCGTTATTTTTTATTGAACATCTCATGATTGAGATTGCGTCGCAGTAATCGAACGCCCCGCCACTAAATGATTTCACATGACTTCTTATTCCCATATTGCTGTGTTAATGTCCTGTTTTTCTGCCCCGACATGTTTTAAAATTTGAGTAGAGGGTTATGCAGAAGAGACGAGCGGAAAAGTCATTCTAGTGTCCTTATAACCCGTAGTTCTAACCCCGTCTTTATACCAAGGTATTCATAGTCAGCCTATAATGTTCCTGCTGGGACACAGGCCTCCCCTCTGCGAGAGGGTGTGGGCCGTAATCCACCTCGCGGGCCCAGTATGGGTTAGTAGATGGCACATGTCTTGGTTCTTGGATATGCCGCTTTCCTCCTGATGTTTGCCTTCACCGTTTTGAGAGCAGTGGTGATGATTTTTTTTAAACCAAGTAAAGCGCCTGCCTGGGTTTGAACCCATGACCTACAACTCGGTAAGTCGAGTGTTGTATACCAAGATAAACAACATCTTTCATTATATTCGTTTCATTTATCGTTTACACTTAAAACAACTTAGTTAGGGTATAGGCTAGATTATCCGATCCGGGCAGTATCAAGTTAAAAAAACTCTATTAACTTTGCTTTTCTCCTGTCAGTTACCTTGATTGTCAAAGTAACGGGGAAAAACCAATGCACCTCTACAGTGAATAGGTACACGACGGTACGTATGCTATTATGTTAGTCATTTCCCTTGTGAAAAGGACTAGCTAAATGTGCGGGCGCACGATCAGTTTAAACGAGCCGACCTTGGCATAGGTCGGGAAATCGCTGCATTAGCCTTGTCAGGTCATTATTATGTTTGAGTAATCATCGCGTAACAATGTGAAATACACACGATTGTATAATATCTTGTTGGTTTTTAGCTAAATGATGATATATAGATAGATAAATCGTATATTTGGTGCGCATAAAAGACATAACACAAAATTTTTATTTTATTTTTTATTTATTTAGTATTACCACTTACATCTGTTTTTACATCTGTTTTTATAGGTGGGAACCCAATTTAACTATGTACAACTTCCACACTCGGAGACGCATCTAAAAACCACACAATCACCTAAAAACCAATTTGATGCCACCACAAACAAAAATGAAATGTTTTTAAACTGTCCAGTTAGGACAGTTTAAAAACATTTCATTTTTGTAAAAGTACGATTAACTAATAACTAATTACATGAATGTTAGGAACTAGCTACAAGGTGCCAATCCTACTATATTAATTTTATTATTTAATTTAATTAATCCTACTAATAATAAAAACGTGAAAGTTTGTATGGATGGATTGATGGATGTTTGTTACTATTTCACGAAAAAACTACTGAACGGATTTGAATGAAATTTGGCTCAAAGATATTTTATAACCAGTATTAATACATATAATACTTTTAATTCCGATATTCCCACGGGATTGAAACATATGCGGGTGAAACCGCGGGACGTTGCTAATATTCAAATAAAAAAGAAGGACAGTAGAAATATTGTGACTGTGATGTCACTATTGGCTATGAGACAATATGATGAAGTCTACTTTCACGTAATACCTGAACAATAGTGTCATAAAAACAATTAGCGAATACTTCACGCTTCTCGGAGAGAAAAAGTGTAGATTAGCGGAGTTGAAAATGACATGTTTACGGGTATTTTCGTAATAGTTATCATCATGTGACGAGGGGCTTATGGTATAACAGCCTCATGGATAAAAGCGGCTTCACTAGCAGCTTCGTAGATAACGAAGTAAAGCTGTGTATCCAATCGTGAGTGACGACATATTGTTTACCCGTAGAAACCTCACGAGATGCCTATTATACCTACCTACCTGCCTATTACAAGAAGGAAGGGCTTTCATAAGTGATACTTAAGTACCTAATCCTTACTAATGAGGGCTTCCAAGTAAAATTTCATATGTGGATATATTTACATCGTTAATATAACGCTATTTTTCCATTGAATACCAAAACCAGAAACAAAAACAACAGTAAATTCATCTATAGAATAATAAATATATAACATACTTACATAGTTTACATCCTACTAATCCTACTATTATATTATAAACGCGAAAGTGTGTATGGATGGATGGATGGATGGATAGAAGGTTACTCTTTCACGCTAAAACTACTGAACGGATTTGGATAAAATTTGGCACACAGATAGTCTAAAACCAGGAATAACATATAGGATACTTTTTAACCCGCTATTCCCATGAAACTTATGCGGGTGAAACCGAGGGGCGCACATAAAGTCCAATCAGTCTCTACATGCCTTTTTCAACCATATTCCCATTCTCATTCATATCCTAATTTTTGTATATTTTTTTTATATCTGAGTTGGTTTTCAGTTTACTTAACCAGTTACTAGTTTTAGATGAATTCTATTCAGGAGCTGATGGTGCTAAAATAACTTTTAATAGCAAACCGATTCAATTAAACTTTTTGTAATATTAATAACACTGCCAGATAATAATATACCTTATTAAAATTTAAAATACAACTGTCATTGTCTTCGATTACCTACTTTCACTTTCTGTCTCCACAATTAGTAACAAATGTTTAACGTGTTTATCAACGTCAGATGTTTTTTACCCTGTATTGCCCCCAAGGTGTTACAGAGTAAATTTTGACCAGTTTTATTTGCAAAAAATACCCGTAGCAACAATAAATCACATTATTATTGTTCTATTCTGTTATATTCGTATACAACATATTAAATTGAATAATTGTAAATATTATGACTAGGTAGTAAGTCTATCAATGACAGCCAGAAAAGTCTTACAAACAAGAAGCAAATTTTGTTTCTGACAGAAGTCATTACATACATTTCCATTTTTGACCAAAATTATTAATTATGTATTCACCAAACACAAGTGGTTAATGATTAATATTGCTTTGACTGACAATGGATTCCCACGTGCCACATAGGTATGTTAGTTGAAGAGATATCTTCACAATGATGAAGAACATTATCCTTTTCTGGCCAAAGACATTTAAAAGTAGAAATAAATATCTAACATTAGCCACTATACACTATAAATAACCGGACTTCAGATCGCAATATACAGCATGTATTAGAAAGCAGATGGGCTAGTGGCTAAATAATAACATGCGCAAGGGTTACATCGATAAATCTCTAATAGTGAGAGCGAGAGAATAAACAAACAAAAAGCCATATAACATTCATGAGATTTTATAAATTTATACCAATTGGATTACAGTGTTAAAAATTTATTTAAATAAAAATAAATAAATTTTTAAAAATTAAATACGGGATGATGATACAGATCTACGTACATGCAAAAGACGAATATGGTGATAATTCAAGGTCTTACTATGAAGGAAAGGTTTATGATGAGACTGCACTAATATTTAATGTCTGTTCCGAAGTATTTAATGAAAGTATAAACAAACCGTCCAGGTTAAATTCTTTGTTTCCCTCCGAAAGTAATAATAAAAATATCGTTTAATTAGATTCTCGATTCCCCCGAAAATTCAAAATTAAGTACAGTGAAACGAGAAAGTGCAACAACAATAAATGAATGATGAAATGCAAGAAATCAGCTCAATGATAAATTCTATGCACACCAAAATATAATTTAGTTATTTTTACTCAAAGTTGTTGACTACAACAAATATGTATAATATATTAATATTAGTCTAAGTGCACATTTATTTTATAGACACCAATTGAGCATTATAAAAACAGGTTCCGTTTTTTACAATTTGGCTTTTGAACCCAAAAAAAAATTCTACTTAACTATTACTATCACTATCATTACGTTTAATTTCACTATAACGATAATATGTATTATCACTTTTGGACTACGTACAGTCGTCGCAAACATGATTGAATGTAACATACTTTACTCTGCGTGGGCATACGACTGTTCACTGTATGCCCACGCCCACAAGTGACCGTTCATAAGCATTTTATCATGATAAAAAATAAAACAAAAAGTGTCTATATAGGGAATATAGACACTTTTTGTTTTATTTTTTATCATGATAAAATGCTTATGAACGGTCACTTGTGGGCGTGGGCATACAGTGAACAGTCGTATGCCCACGCAGAGTAAAGTATGTTACATTCAATCATGTTTGCGACGACTGTACGTAGTCCAAAACGTCTGCCTCGCATTGTTAAAATTTTTAATTGAATTCAATAAGGTCTCCAGCTCAAAGGAGCTCTCGCTGGAAATAACTTGTTTACTTGCAAGAGGATTGTTAAAATATGAACAAAAATATGTAACAAATGAATCGATTTTATTCTGTAGAAATATTCCTTTTGTTTCCAATTTTCTTTTACGCATAATAAAGTTTAACATAATTATTTCGGCTGACATTTGACATTAATACATAATGAGTTCTTTAGTATACACGGGTACGTAATTAATTTAATTAATTATTATATACGCTGAGAGATTCTTTATACAGAGTTTCGAAAATGAATTTATTATTTTAAAATTTATATAGATAATAAGATGACTAATTAGTTACGCTAGTCAATTAGACAGGTATTTAAGATCACTGATGATAAAGTGATTATATGCATCACAATACTACTTAGTAACGTACAATGGAGACATCGTTCATTTTCATCTCTTGTCTTGTTAAAATGCATCCGCCCATGACTGATAGTATCCACGAACGAAGCTGTCGTGTTATTTTGTTATCTATCTTTATTGCGCGAGAGTGAATATGCAATTATGAGGTATCTGTAATCTACTATATATATACCTATCCAATACATTTTTCACAAATCTTGATTCAACTAAAGTTGGGATAATTAATTGTCAAAGGTTAGAAGCAGAAAAAGGGAGAGAAAATACGTTTATTTTCCGTCAAAATGACGCAAAGAAAGAACACAAACACAAAAATGAACAAGTTGGGAGAAGATATGTGTCATATCCACGCAAAACGGCCATCGCTCAGCATAATGCTGCGACCCTATGAGAGACAAGAGCTCCAGCGCTGGTTTTCAGCGACAGCCGGCGTTGACGTGATGACGTCAACCGGTGCAGTATACGAAGAAATAAATAGCACAATAATAAAGAGATATTCTATTCACGGAGTATGTAATTTATTTCCCTGACGGTATCTACTATCTACACTGATCAAAAATATGATAGGCGTCACTTTTCAAAGGCTTCTTTTAAATAACGGAACAGCTACATATTTATCGAAACATATTTACTTATTTCTTCGCTTATTTGAGACCATAGAAACAACAGAAAAAAAAAAAAAAAAAAAAACCGTTCTTGAGAAGTTTAACATGAGTGACTATAATTCTGTCACTACACCCCTTGAAAGTAAAATAGATTACGAAGAATTAAATTCGTGTGAAATAACAAGTGCCCCTTGTAGAAATCTTATCACGTGTTTGCAGATGTATATCATGCCTGTGCACTCGACCTGACCTAAGTTTTTCTGTTAACATCTTGATAAGATTTCTACAAGGGGCACTTGTTATTTCACACGAATTTAATTCTTCACATCATTGAAGTATATTTATTTTATCATACCGGAAAGTAGGAACTCGACAAAAGGAAGCTTTTGTTACATAACAACTATCTTTAATGAACGTAAAAAGATCGTGTACATTTACAGCTTTTGAAAGAAGTTGCCTCGCACGTTCAGTTTTATTTATTTCAAACTTAATTTCTTTAAAAAAAAAGTATTTACCTCTCATAGCATAGCATAAGCATGATTAGCCTGTAATGCTCCCACTGCTGGGACACATGCATGGCCCACTCCCTCTCGGTGAGAGAGAGTAGGACGTAATCCCCCGCGCGGTCCATTCGTACATAATGAAGTAGGTACTTATACATCATAATAATTGCTATTGCGTAAACACGTACGCAGGTACAAAGATAAAAAAGGACAATAAGTTTCGTGAGAAGATACCTCATTCCGACGCGGTATTTAATGTTTATGCGTCGCTAATTCTTTAACATTAACCTTCTCGCTAGACAGATGGATATTTGTTCTCGAACAGTAAACGTTATTCGAAAGTTATATCATTGAGAAAATGAAGGAGACAAGAGCGTACTTTCACAACCGACGTAAAGCAAGTGGCTCTTGAAAGGTGCGTTATGCCATGATTCTAGCTCTGCACGTTACGTTGCTAGTTGACTAATTACTCAAGAACTGGGCAAGTGGGCACTGGGCACGGGCATGCGATCTCTGACCAGTTAAAATGGAGACTGAAAAATACTGCAACCTTTTTATGCGGGATACGGAACAATTATAAAGGTACGTCAAATATCTCAATGACAAATGACCTCATTTTTAATCACCTCATTAGTATAGGTACGTTACATTACATTGTGAGTTCCTAAGATCTATTATACCAATATACATCAGTTTACTGGGTATTTAATCAACAGACTCCAAGAAACCGCAAAACGGATGTTTATCTTTTTCTTCTCCTTTAGGCTTTTGCCTACATCCGTTTTACATTTAAGGTTTTCAAAACCTTATCTTATCTTGTTTTTACAGCATTTACCTTGACCCGTTAACAAATAAAACACTCCTCTTTTGAGCATACAAACAATAAACTCAAACAAAAATTTCCGTTCGTGGAAAATGAAATGAAAACACGATAAATCGGCTGTTTTCTTTGTAAATAGTGGTTATTAGTATTGCAACAGCTGACGGAGGCAAACGGGTTGGTAAGATGCATTCTTGCAATCTGTGGACTCGATATACTAACCGCGCAAAGGGTGAAATGACAGCATTTGATGCTACATTGCAAATTTTCGTATACTTTACGACTAAGTATCGTTTTTGTAAGGTGAGAGTTCTGACTACCTATACGTATCATATAGAGGTGTCAAGTTCTCGATACGTCGTTAATAATGTAATACCAGCTTGCACACAACGTTCAATTTAAACTGTGATCGGTAAACCTACTTTCTTGCGGTTCGGTTCGTAGCAAAACATTTTATGCACAGTCAGATAACATTGTGGCCTAAAGTCCATAATAGAATTGACGCATAGACACGATGTCTTTGTCTAGATACTCCCATAGTGCATACAATAGATTTCGCAAAGGAAAGTTTTACGAATGTCAGTGAGAGAAAGAAATAAACACTTCTAAAGTCAACCAAAACGTCACATGACATACAGCCGTCGGCAAAATATCGACACATCACACATGACTTCACAAAGCTTTGCTAACTTTTACTCTCTCTCGAGGAAAAGTAAATAATGGGAACGAAACTTGTTGTGCGCTTGACCTCGAGTTTAACCGACTACAGTGAATGAGATTGCGTGGGGATCGCGGGACACTTTCACCGGCGCGGGCGCATGACGCGATGTACGTACTTGTAGAAGCGGTGGAGAGTGACCACGTGCACATCGGCCGGCCGGCGAATCATAGCTCCGTGAGCTTACGAAGAGCCAAAGCTCTTGTCTCGACAAACCTGGAGGTTTTGGAAACTCTTTGAATGGAAAAGTTTTAACTTCCGAGAAACAGCAATTTAGTAGACACTTTTCATGAATTAAGGTTTTGATGCTAAAGTTTTGCAAAGTTAAGGTGGCTACTAACCTACTTTATAGTAAATACTTTCCAGTTTAATATTTGCGTAGTTCAGTTACTTTCATAGTAATCTAGGTACTTATATCTGATGAGATCTAGGGAGATGAGTAATCAGACCACATAGTACATACGATCATTTAAGGAAATCGCAGTACATTAGGCTTTAAAATTTTCAGAATCAGAACTTTATTTTCTTCGAATGTTGGTACAGGTATAACAGGTACAGGTGGTACAGGCTTTTCAGCAGTGAAGCTTCAAAGATATTTTTAACTTGATAATTCTTATGTAAACGTAAGCAAGGTTGAATGTCGGTCATTTTCCGTTGTGGTTTTCCTCATCGTTTGTAAATGCATACGAGTGAGACACTTGCTCCGGTCAATTATTTTTTTTATTATGCAAATGGCCTTCTCCATGATTTTATTTATTTACGGAAGCACATAACAGTTTGTCAAGCTCTACTTTAAATTAACTAGAGTGAAAATGGCTCTTGCATTACATATAAGTAAGTACTTTATTAGTATCTAACTGAACATACCTAGCTAACCAAGCCGCACTGGGCCCGCGTGGTGGATTACGGCCCACGCCCTCTGACCGAGAGGAGGCCTGTGTCCCAGCAGTGGGAACGTTACAGGCTGATTATGTATGTATGTGTAATGAACATACCTAGTACCTAACATAGAATAGGTAGATTCCTACTGAAAACGAAAGTAGGAAGTTTAATTCCTTTATTTTTGGGTTTTGGTGTTTTGAAAATACATACTTCTTAACACTTCTGTTTCACTTGCACCTTTTACGAGTAGATAAACAGCACCCTAATCGCGTAGCACACTATCAATCTCAATCTGAATTATTTTGAAGGATATTGCAAATCCATTGCTTCATGTGTTCGAAAACTGTGTCTGCTCAACAACGTAAATAACGTAATGAATGTTGTTGAACTGTCAAAATGAAACCCATTGCTACTGATAGTGTGCTACGCAATTACCCCGCTGATCTCTTTTGAAAGAAGAAGCTAAGAAATATATGCATACGGTTACGGTTATGGTTAAAATAAGACAAGTAACTTAGCTTTAACTATTATTTAAAAAAATCAAAGAAAACTGATCCTTTTCTACCCCGTCCATTAGCTTTTTTGACGGATGTCCTAGAACGTACATATTCTAGATTACGTAAAACTTAACTTTAAAATGCATAATAAAATAAATATATAAACTGCCTTATCTTATTTATTGCTTCTTACAGACATTATAATACCGTACGTGTATCACTCTATTTATTGTGTGTTGCTGCAATCACTAGTTCCATCTGTTTATCTTTACCGAACGGACAGGGTGTAAGTACCTACTTATACCCTGTCTACTGCAACGGTTCCAACAATATAAAAATTCAATTGCTTAAAAGAAATTAATAACTGTCATGAAAACATGTTGTTTTATTGTTTGTTGTTTTAATTAATTATCATGTATCTGCTAAAACAACATTCATCGCTTTCGACAGGTGAAATGGTGTTAGATTAATGTGAGAGTGAAAGCAGCGTCTTAAAAAAATCCTTAATCTGTATGTTATAAGAAACTTATGAAAGGATTATCTCGAACAAAAAAAAACGTAAACATGCACGGGTGTTGCACGGGTTCAAGCAATTAAATAATAATTGTTAATTAGGTACCTAACGTTCATTAAATGTATTCCAATTACGATTTTTTTTTTATTATTACTTTTGGCTTTTGAACCCACTTGATTAGGTACCTATTTAAACACTAAGGGCTGATTTTTCCAACGCCAGATATTTTAATCGGAGGAATAATTTTGAAAAATCAGCCCTAACTCAGAAAAGAAATGATCGTATCCACGTTATTTACACGTTTTTTTTTTTCATAAACATTATCATTGTCATTTTCTTGCTCATAACTCAATTTATTTAGGGGTCTGCGCAATATGTCTTTTTCTTTCATCTTTATTAGTTGCCATCTAGACTCTGTATTCACAAACAGTAAGTAGGCAGGTAGTTATGTGGACAATAAACTTTAAATCATCACCAATTTTTTGTTTTTCCGGTTCAAAGAAAGACCATCATTATCTGTACAAATAGTGCTGTGAAGCGGCCGGGCTTCAATCGTAACTACATAATCGGAAGTAGGCCAAAGTCAGCTGACCTTGATAGTTACACCAATCTTAAAAACCGTACTCTTTACCGTTAATGGCACTTAAAGCATTAATTTATATCTCAACAATAGACGAGCTACTGTGTTTGCTTTGAAATTAAGGTTGTGTAAAACATGTCTTTCGTTTTATGGAATCAAGATGCTAGAAACGAAATCGAAAGTTTCGTTCTCTAGATTTTTTCTACGGTATTATACCATTCTACTTTTTTCTATGCATGTAATTGATTCGTTCTGTTCTAAATAATCAAACGTGTTTGATTTGCATAATATTATTATAAAACTCTAGAGAAAAATATTACGTTACTTTTTATTTCTTTCGTCAAATACTTAGACGAAACTACTTACTTCTTTTGTGTTTTGTTAGAAATATTTTCGTAATAATCTTTATTTATTTTTATTTTATTTATTAATAGCCAATTTATATTAACAGTTTGCACCTTTTATTCCCCGTAGTTCCATGTAGCTAGTTCCACACCACACATATACAAGTTAATCATTAACAAGTTCATGTTAAGTCGTTAGTTACAAAGAAACAATTAAAATAAGTTCAATAGTTATGATAACTAGATACAAGTACAGCAGATTAGAAACTCTAAAGATTCCTTGAACAACGTTTAAATTTCACTAACTAATTATAAGTATCTACTACAACCGTTACACGTGCAGTAAGACTATATTTTTTAAATGACGACGTCACTATTATATATTTTTGCATTAGGTCTATTAATAGAACTATTGCTTTTTGTAGGTACATATAACCGGTTGCTTTAGGTACCTTTCTGTCTGTCATGGTCGCGCATATAAAATCGAAAGCACTTTTTATTTTATAATTAAATCATTAAAAGTGAAAGTTTTGTCTACTAGGATCACACTCGTTAAAGTAGCTTAAAGAGTAATGATTGGGAATATCGTCAAGTGTGCGTCTAATGGATGACAGCTGCGATCGACTGTTGCGCTGCGTGTCGTGGGTTCGATTCCCGCACGGAAAACAATATTTGTAATGCCTACAGTTAGTTGTCCCGGGTCTGGCTGTTTGTGTATGTAAGTTTAAATGTTTGTAAACGCACCCACAATACAGGAGTAATTCCTAGTTTAGGGCAAAGTTTAAAAAAAAATGGAAATATAGGTAAATATTATAAATATGACATTGAATGTTAATATCTCATAATTAATTTATGAGATATTCATATTATTTAGAGAGATAGTCGCAGTTTGTGTCTATATACCTGACCGCGTTGTTCTTCGAAATTTGACACCGGATTGTGATGCGGCTTTCCCCATCATCTAGAGATTTTATTCCGGAAGGTTTGTTTAAACTTTTAACTTACATATCATAAAGACATCCCGTTGTTTTGTCACGTCGTGAAAACCGTGCAAAGCTGGGTCGGGCTGCTAGTAGATTATAAACCGAATAACCTTGCTTGCACAAAAATACCGATCGGTAAATAAAAGTGGGTTTCTTCGATGTTTAAATTCATTACGATTAGTAATACCCTACAATTTATACATACGTGTGTAAGATTTGGAAACAATTGGTCAAGTATTCAACGAGTTATTAAGCAATAAACAAATGAACCAACTGCAGCCAGTGCATTTTCGCAGTCACAGTATAATTTAAAAACACATAACTCTTACACTTTCTGTTAGTAGCATTATTTTTCTGTTAGTTACATCTTTGATTTTTTATTTTTTGTATGAATTATCCATTAAAATATCTTTGTTGTTTTTTATTATAAATTATTTTAGTAACTTGTTTTTGGATCTACCATGTTTTGCTTCTGCATCTCCCAAGGGTCGGTAGCAGCCGAACAGGCAGACAAAGATGGCTGTATTTTGACATTAGGTCCACCTCTGTGCAATACTCTTGTGCATAGTGCATTTATAAATAAATTAACAGTTCTTGACAGTCGAGTAGTAAAGAATAAAGTCAATGCCTATGAGTGTGTGTTTTTCCTTATTTATTAGGAAAACAACAATTGTGTTTATGGCCTAAACGTTTAAGGTTTAAGTTTGTTTCCGAACACATAGTTTACAACGAGCGTGGCCTACAAACTATTGCTCGTAAAGTTTATTCAAGCAACACAAAGAGGTCGTACCGATGCACTGTTTAGCAACATTGCTTACCTATACAATGCTTAGAAATAGCTAGAATATTTCACATGACTAACTTATTTATTTTGACTTTTTAAACTGAAATAAAAAAAGTTTGTTTGTAAATGATTAATTTAAGTTTTCTGCTTCGTTAAATCGCCTTGATGAGGCAAAAAGTTAAATAAAGTTCAGGGTTCAAAAATATAGTATCTAACTACCTACATACCTATAAAAAAATATATTTTGAGTTTTGTTTCAGAACAGTTATTAATATTTTTGTTACTTACCTAAGACCTATGTCAATTTTATACATTCATACCTGTAATTTGTATGTTGTACATAATAAAGAGTATTCTAATCTATGCCTACATTATATTTAATTTTCGTTCCCTTACCTACCTAGGTACAGATGTTTACACCCACCCGACACAAAACCTATGTAGTCACCTATATATAAACCTAATTAATTTAAAGGCGGCCTCTTATTTCATCTCCTTTACAATCAAACAAAGGTACTGATAAAGACATCTTCATCAAAGAGTACAAAATTAGTTCATATTAACAAGGTCATCGTTATAAATGCAGACTCATTTGTTTCGTGTCTGGCGTTGAAAAGGATAGCTGTGTTTGTGTGAAGAGTTAAAACGTTTACTTAAATAATTAGCGGGTTTTATATTTTAACTTTCCAAAGAACCGGCGTTAGCTTTGTATGCGATACTTAATGGGAGAGTAATTGCTTTCAGTTTTATACCGCAGTAAGACAAATAAGCTTTGTTAGAAATTCATTCATTTAAAAAGATAAATAAAGGTGGTCTAAGGCTGTGATGCTAGGTTGGAGTTCAATACAGAAAGCCTCTACGTCCGTCTGGCAATCATCTTGAGTCGTCTACTGCGATACCAACCGGCTGACTGGCTAATGTCAGAGCTGGTGCCGAATCCAGAATGAAGCAGAATTACTTTGTAAAGTATTGAAGCACAATTTCCATTTTTTTTTTTAGGTGGGGATGGTAATAAATTATATTTCCTATATCTTATAACGTTCCCATTCTGCTTACAAGAAATCAGTCAAATAAATCCACACTATTATATAGCTAGTAAAAAATCGGCAGAACCCTTAGTCGGCCCATCACTATTTATTTTATTTGAAAAAATTACAATTTTAGGGCTTGGGTGACTTATCCAGTTAAACGTAACGCCAAGAAACGATGACCTCTGACCCCACGTAAAGTATAGAGGGTAGCACAAAGACTTAGAGTAGAGACATCTTTTCTCTTGAGCATTGAATTGAATAATATAGAAAGTAAAAGTGTTGCAATTATTTCACTCAGAAATCTCCCAATTATTTTTATTTTAACTATCAAAATCGCAATGAATTTTAAAATCCCGACGTTATTAAACAAAGTTAAAGATGAACAAAATTAAACGAATAGTTCAATTTACAAATAATACGTGATTACAAATCGGCACGTGCTTAACACGGTTTTAAATATATTTTACGATGATTATGTATTGTTTACTATTAACAACAAATTCTTATTTTAGATAGACTCAACGATATTATTATTCTCCGGAAAACAAAACGACACATAGGTACTCTCGCAAACTAAATCTAACACAAGATGAAAAACTTATATTTTTTTCCTAATCATCATCTGCCTAACCTTTTCCCAACTATGTTGGGGTCGGGTTCCAGTCTAACCGGATGCAGCTGAATACCAGTATTTTACATGGAGCGATTGCATATCTGATCTCTACAATCCAGTTACTGGGTACCCCAAATGCAAATGGTCTAGCAAATTAAAAATCGAGAGTTTAAATAAATTGTTTTTGTCATGCAGTTATGATGATCAATTTAAACAGAAGTTTCGAAATGCTTTGTATGAACCGGTACTAGTGTTAGCAGACTGTTTAGAAAATATCTCTAAGCCAGACAAAAGATTCTTAGACTCAAGACTTAACACTTCTCTCAGAAACTTTCTAATCAAAACCAAAACCAAACGGACACGGTTCCGTAATGAAGATTTCTTGAAAGTAAATTTTGATTTTCTATAAAACTAACAAGACCGAAATTGTAATTTAAAATAGATTATGAATATCGTTAACATACTTTTCACTTGAAGACGTGCGTAGTCTCGTTGCTCATAAGAGCAAAACCTCACTGCCCTAATAGCGGTCAGTATTTTTTTGTTATTAACACTATTTTTAAGTTTATTCTTGGAGCGTGTAAACTACGAATAACAATGTCTGAAATATACCTAATTATTATATTTCAAAGCGAAATCATGTATTTTAATCTGTTTGGCCAATCACATTACAAATTCTTAGTAAAATCTTAATGGATCACCAACCAAGCCAATTATTAGCGTATTGCGGCTAAATTGATGACGAAATAATTATGAAGACATTTGTCGCGTCAATGTACGGACAGCAAAGGAAAGACTTTCACGAAATTATCTTTTTTATGTGAGTAAACCTGACTCGGAAAATATTTAATTTCGTGAATAGAGATCAGAAGCCGTTACTTGCAACTAGCAAGTGATTATGTAGGTTCTGAATAAGAATACAATTATGTACGCTTAAACATGAAGATATTATCTTTTTTGACTGTTAAAGAACTTCTAAGCAAGTCATTTATTAAATTTTTATGCTCGAGTTCAAATTCATTGTTTACTTTTTCAGCTATTTGATACGAGTATCTAACTGTACAGTTCGTAGCTGTAGACTCCTCAAAGAATAAATAGAATTTATAAGGCCAGCAGAAGCAACTGGTATTCATTACCTACTGCCGCACTCTAGTTGATTTCATTCCCAGACCACATAGCAAAAGTAACTAACTTGAAGTGGCTGCAAGTGAGTGTTAATTAACTAGTAGGTAACTTGTCACTGTTTGCCTAAACTTACTTACCTTACTTTACCTTTTTTTTTTTCTGGTGGGAAATCATCAAATGACCCCTCCCGCTCTGGGTGGAGCGAAAGGGAGTGTCAGACTCTTACTGACTAAAACCCACCCATGTTCCTTCCTTCGCCCTTTATGTTCCGGGGTAGCGGTAACCCTTTCGGACAATCCCGCTGACCCACCTTACTTTACCTTACAAACTCATCTAGTTAAGAGCAGATGACGTATGCATTAACTTCGAAGTAGACCAGTAAGAAAGCTATACGCATGCAAGTTTCACTGCTGCAACGCTAAATTGATCAGTTCAGTATGGGGACACATTCGCCCGTGCATTAATTTGTTCCGCCACGCTTGTGTCATTTTTTGTTGGTTTCTGCGATGATAATTGCTGTTTAACGATTGTTAAGTATTGATTAATGACATGCCTTTCTTTTACGATTACTTATAAGATGTTATTTTGGTAGACAATGAAGTATGTATGTTGTCTACACAGGTGTCGAACATTGAAATGACGGCTGTATGAGTTCTATTGAAAAAAAGTCGTGCTGCGTCGACCGCAAATTAATTTGGAAAAAGGGCAAGATGTCGATGAATGAATTGGCTATTATTGTATTCTACAATTGAGTTCTATAAATAAGTCTCAAGTAGATCTAGGCAGTCGTAGTAAACAAGTACATCGCGATAGTTACGTACTAAACGTTGCGCCTACGCTTGCGGTTGCACCGCCATTGATTGTTTTCAGTTGCATCTGCATCTTAGCCTCTAACATCTCATTTGCCGGTTCATTGCCATATAAAACCTCAAAGTCCCTTTCATTCTGAATGTTTAGATTTCAAAATACCTTTATGATTCATGCAGATTGGTTATAAAAGATTATTATTTCAGGCACACGATACTGCGGTTTTACGTCAATGACATGAAAATATGCTTTGAAAAGGGTTTTATCGAAACTATTTCCATTATATTTGATTTATGCGATGTCATGACTGACACAAATTCTAATACAAATGTAATTCACGCTATGGTCCGTCTATTATTGCTCGTCGATGTTGGTTACGACCGTGAAAAGTACCGTAGATATCTAGCCCAGTTCATCACTCAATACAAATTATAAGTGTTTCTTTTGCCAATGAAAGCGAATTAGTTCTGATTGATATTTTTCTTAAACTTCATGCTAGTTATTAAATAATTATCGACAAAATTGAAAAGACAATTTCTCCATTCTATTTGTCAAAATGAATTTCTGTAAGTAATATTCAGCTACTATTCATTAATTTAACTCGTTAAAGAGTAAAACTAATTTTTGAAAGTTACAGAGAATCATAAATTTGTTAACATTTATGAGTCTTCGGCACATTTTATTACTCTAAAAAATAAATTAAAATCTTACCTTATTTCAGAATAGGGATGATGTTTTGAATCCAGAAATGACAACACACACTATTACTGGACGTAGCACTAGGAAATGAAAAGTTAATATGTAGCTGGATTTTTTTAGGGCATAAACCACACCGAGCGCCCGTGACACTGCGCGCAGGTCGGAGCTTTGAGTGGCGCGTGCGCACAGACGCCTTACTTATAGTTTCAGCGCGCGGTGTAACACTTTCCCCACCTATCTTCATCTCTTTATAAATGTAAGATATATTCGAATTTCTCTTTCGTTTAAGATAACGAAAATCTGTTAGGAAATTTATTTTTTTGGTTTTGGTACGAATCTTCAGATGCATACACGAATTTGGTTTATGATTTTTTATTTAAAAACTAGCTGCACCTGCGACTTCGTTCGCGTGGATGTCGGAAAACTAATGTGTCTCTTTACTAAATCATTACCGAAAATAAAAGTAGCCTAAGTTACCCCTTATAACATCAACTATTTACCAGTGGAAGTCCCGTAAAAATCAGTCCAATCGTTTCGGAGTAGCCGGAGCAACACACAGAAAAACAAAAAAAATTAAAATCGTTTTTTTTTATTAGTGTCGTGTATACGTTCATATACATTTAATAAAAAGCTGTTATTTTGACATTACACAAACAGTTATTTTTTAAATTGATTTGTATGCATACTCGTAGATCAAGAGTGTAACTTATTCAACTTTCTAAGTTGAACATTTTTGATATACGTAATGCCTAGTCTAGACAGTAGGTACAGTTGAAACTTTGCATTCACCACTTTTAGTTCCTCTCCATCTTTAACTGACAAAAAATATTTTCAAAAACAAAAGGATAAAAAACTTTTTCAAAAAATGCTTTTGCGTAATGTACAAAAGCGGATAGCCCTGTCCCATTAATGCAACAGAAGAAGGATAACACTCTTAAGGTTCTTGAAAATAATTTGACCCCCATAACTCTACCCTAGAAAAATGTAGTTAATATGTTAGGTACATTCATAATCTGATCTGTTCTGATCTGTACTGATCTGTTGTTAATTAATTTGTGTGCTGTACAGCCAACAAAGGAGATAAGTAACCAGGGTCGTTGGATATAGTTGAAGTTTAATAAGAAACCGATCGATGTTTTCAAATGGAATTTAACTTGACAAATTAACTCTTTGTTTTCTATTAATTAAATTAAATTTTAATTCGAAAACATCCATCGGTTTCTTCCTAAACTTCAACTATATCCGACGGCTCTGGTTATTTATCTCCTTTGGTGACCGTACCTATATAATAAAGAGTCAATCAATCTGCCTAGCCTTTTCCCAACCATGTTGCGGTTGGCTTCCAGTCTACCGTACCTCAACAACCCAATTACTGGGTAATACAACACCCCTTTGTAAGACTGGTTGTCAGACTTTCGGGCTTGAGGAGGTAAAACGCCGCCGGGGCGTAACTCCGCTGCCGCGAGAAATCACGGTACAGCGGACAGAGCTCGAGAGCGGCACAGAGTGCGATTGTCGCAACCCAGTGCTGGGCATGCCACAATTGCGGCGATAAGTCCCCTCTTTGTCTGGAGAGGCGCCACGGCGCCCTCACCTTCTGCCTAACGCAGGTCCTCACCGGAAACGGTTGTTTCGGGAGGTTCCTGTTCAGGATAAGGCGGGAGGAAACGCCAGGGTGTCACCACTGTGTGGATCGCCCGGAGGACACGGTGGAGCATACGGTGGAGGTTTGCCCGGCTTGGGCGGAGCACCGCCGCGTCCTCGTGACGGCGATCGGCGGCGGCGATCTCTCCCGTCCGGCCCTGGTCCAGGCCATGGTACGGAGCGAGAGTGCATGGGAAGCCGTCACCTCCTTCTACGAAGCAGTAATGCTCTCAAAGGAGGAGGCGGAGCGCGTAAGGGAGAGGCAATCTCTGCGCCCTCACGCCCCTAGTCGCTGCAGGAGACGCCCTGGAGGTCGGGAGTCACCAGCCGACTCCCGGCCACCGTAGGCGTGGGCGGCAATGGGCAGCTCATCGCCCGGTAAGGACCAGGCCCGGGTCGACGGCGCGTTGTGTTCCACGCGCGCCTCAAAGAGATGTCAGCATGAACTGACGGGGTCCGCTAGGGCCGGTGCCTGCCGGGGCCGCGGGTTGTCGAAAGAGATACCGTGAACCCTGGCACAGGCAACTGAAGGAACACGGGTGGGTTTTAATCAATAAAAGTCTGACACGCCCTCCCGCTCTGCCCAGAGCGGGAGAAGTCATATAATGATTCCCTAACCAAAAAAAAAAAAGACTTCGGGCTTCTGACGACCCGTAACGACTGTCAAAGATCCAAGAACTTTCACAGAAATATGATTTTTAGTAGTTTCCAACTCAAACAGCAGCCAGGGGGATTGTAGATCTGTTGTAATAGTTAAAATATGTTCGGGATGTTATGTTTAATTAAAAGTTGGTATTTTTTAAATTTTATGCTTGAAACACTAGTTATAAAAATATGATGTTTGGCATTTTCAATCTCAAATAGCAGCCAAAGACTTTTGCTTTAATATTAAAAATGTTCAAGATGTTATTTCCCATAAGAAAACAGTACATTTTTCTGGCGCCTTAAGTTTTGGGTACGAATTGAATGATGTCCTTTGACTGCCTCGTTGGTGTACTGGTGCAAGCACTACTGCTAAGCATGAGGCCTGGGTTCGATTACCAGGTCAGTCAGTCTAATTGGGTTGTCCATCAGGGATTATGCCCGGTTGTTGGCAATAGGCTCGCCCTGTCTCAATGTAGAGACTTAAACATGATTGGTGAAATGTGGGTGTACTTCAGGTGCACCTCTGCCTAACCCCTCGGGGAAAACTACCGTGCTTTTGCGTACGTATGTGGATAGTGATGTTTAAAATAAACATAGTAGCAGTAGCCTATTTTAAGAATAAACCAGCAACGAAAAACTGAGACGCTGTTACCGAATAGGCAAGGATTACTGGCTCTTAGATAATGCGACCACAAAACGTTTTCTTGCAGACAACCTTCGGGCCTAAGGCTTTAAATGGAACTAATTTCAAGATTGTACTAGCTCTAAATGCCTACAATTCTGTCTATTGTGACAGATGTTCTAAATTGAGGAACTTGATTCAATTCTGTGGGAAATAGGCAGAATGTCGGTGGAATTAATAAGATTTTCTTGTTGTAAAATTATTAAATCAAAATGAAAGTATTTACCTGACATCCGTCAAAATAGAATTCAAAGAGTATTTGAGTTGACGATAAAGTACATTATAGTGTTTTATCTATGATCGGAACGAATTGCAGAAAAATAGAAAAATCGATGTGACAACTTCTTCTTCAATGAAGGTTCAGGTTGCTCCATAATAAAACTGTGTTTGAGAATCTATGTTTTGTCTAAGTATGGGACGTACGAATTCCATGCTCCTGTGTATGTCGGTATTTCTTCGAAGAATAAGAATTGCTGGCGCCGGTTTATTCAAATTGACTTGTATGCGATAGTAAGATAAGTACTATTACACGTAACATCACGCATGTTTTCCCTGAAAGGTTTGGCAGAGGTGTGCACAGTGTTTCGACGCGCAATATGTTATCACGGATTCATCCGTGCATACGATGCATACCTACATGATTCTGAACGAAATTGCGTTGACATATTTCGTCGGTCCTTAAAAGAAAATACCTGTTCCATACATTTTGACCGTGCAGATATTGCAGTTATCTATGAAATAGCTGGTTTAAAACCAGCTAGGAAGTCTGGAATCATGTGCAGAATTCATGGTTATAGTTTGAGCGTCGATATCCCTGCCACCTTTTAGCTAAATGCATGTAGCTGCCTATATCAACAAAAAAAAAAATCATAATCGTTGGCCTAATGAAAACAAGTAAAAACGAATAGAGGGCATTATAAATATATTTAAATTAAGTAATATCTATTCCGGACTTTGCAATAGCAACGTGCGATTTTCATTGCTCTTTAACCAATTGCATTTGTTAATGAAAAGAGAAATTTATTTATTATTATTAAATCAATAGGTATAACCAAACGCCTGTTGCTAAAATAATAATTATTATAACATTTATTGAAGGCACGGTTCCAATATAAAAAAAATACAAATAACTACCTACATCACTGCATCGATATCAATACTTCTTTTTTCGGATGGGAAATCATCAAATGACCCCTCCCGCTCTGGGTGGAGCGGAAGGGAGTGTCAGACTCTTACTGACTGAAACCTACCCATGTTCCTTCCTTTGCCCTTTATGTTCCGGGGTAGCGGTAACCCTTTCGGACGATCTCGCTGATCGATATCAATACTTAGTTACAATATGAAACGTTAAAATACATATTTCTTTTGTTTAGCCTATTCTGTCCCTCTGCTGGGTAAGGGCCTCCCCGAAGTCCTTTCAGGAACTCTTTTCCGCGCCACCTCGAACCAGCTCTCGCGGTACGTGTCCAGGTTATCTCGCCACCGCTTTCTGTGCCGACCTCGGCGGCGTCCATCTTCTATACTTACTATAAAAATCACTAAGATGTTACTGACTAACTGGATGTATACAATACACACATTATGTAACCTAACAAGTTCCCATATTACAATTAATTGGTAGGTGTTACATTGTCTTTGAATGTTCATCAAGGCGTTATTTTAAATAAATCTCTTTATTATTATTTTTCCTCCATCACGCCAGTGTAAGCATTGACTTCTACGTTAGGAGAAGAACTAGACGGAAAGTCTAAAAACGGGGCTGACTAGTTCATATCATTTCGTTACTCGCCGTGAATCTCGTAGGTAGGTAATGTGTTTTACTACACCCCAAACTCAATTAACTAAACAAATCTGTAATGGTAGTTTTAGTTGTAGAGTTATTGTAAAATACATAGAAAATAAATTATATTTTTACTAGTTGCACCCCGCGATTTCACCCGCATAAGTTTCGATCCCGTAGGAATATCGGGATAAAAAGTATCCTATGTGTTAATCCTGGTTATAAACTATCTGTGTGCAAAATTTCATACAAATCCGTTCAGTAGTTTTGGCGTGAAAGAGTAGCAAACATCCTTCCATCCATCCATACAAACTTTCGCATTTATAATATTATTATTAGTAGGATCGAAAATTGGTCAGGACAACGGATCAAAGTAATTTCTGCCCAGGAAGAGGTGGCGAGACGACCTAGACGCGTAGGTACCGCAAGGATTGGATCGAGATAAAGACAAAGATATTTGATTTTGCAAATATGGGTACAGTACATGGTGCGAGGTGAATGGTACAGACGCCAGCAGGTCAAGCTACCCGAAACTGTCAAATTTTCCCAATCTACCTTGAACCTTAATGCTTTAGTGATAAAGTTGAAAATCTATTAAAGAAATTTGACAGATTGTAGTAGCTTGATGTGCTGGCATGGCTGGCTGTACATGGTGCGATGTGGTGCTAGAAAAGGATGCATGGAGTGTAGGCTCAATAAAAGAAAAACACACAAAAACGACATTTCAATTTGACTGACTAACATAGAATGTGAAAGTATTTCCCAAAATCAATTTCTTAGACAGTGTTAAAGTTAATGTCTAAGTAAAAATCAAGAAATATTTATCTATTGACACACTTAATTATCGTAAATTATTTAATGACAAAAAAGCAAATCAAAATTTAATGTACTTAAGTATACTGTGTTGAAATTTCTATTTAATTGAGCAATGAAATAAGTACTTAAATTAGCAATGTACCCACTTAATTAATTATCTAACATTATCTGATATTAGCATTTTTTGAGGACACGCACAGCAGTCGATCGCCCAGCCACTTCGCCAACCGTTAGCCTAATTGCGTAACACATTTTCGGCAAATGATTCAGATTAATTGGTTTCGTTTCAATCGCTTTTTGTTTCATTTTGCGATTTTCGTATTGCGTAACTCCACTATCATGTAATAGCAACAGCTGTTGGTTTGAAACGCTAAAGAGTGAACGATATGTGCTTAAGAAAATCGTAAAATGAAACAAAAAGCGATCGAAACGAAACCAATTAATCTCAATCATTTGCCAAAAATGTGCTACACAATTAGGCTGACGGTTGGCGAAGTGGCTGGGCGATCGACTGCTGCGCTGCGTGTCGCGGGTTCGATTCCCGCACGGGACAAATATTTGTATTGCCTACAGGTAGTTGTTCCGGGCCTGGATGTTTGTGTATGTGAGTTTAAATGTTTGTAAACGCACCCACAATACAGGAGTAATTCCTCGTGTGGGGCAACGTTTTTATAAAAATAAAAAAAATGTAATTACGAATGCAAATCAATATAGTGTGAACCTTACTTAGGTATATAATAGTAAATCCTAAATGTATTAATGTAGGAACATGCACATACAATTTGTCTATGATTGTACTTAATTACGACCATTATAGCACTTTGTACACACGGTTTCTTTACGATATGCGAATATGCCGCGCCGTAGTATGACTCTCATTCCCTACGAATTGTATGGGAAAAGTTTTTTGCAATTTCTGACTTTTTTAGTACTCAAACCTCAGTTGGTACAATAGAAGTTTTTGATCCTTGTAATAAAGATAAACATAAAGAAAAGTTTTTTTGAAAATTGCCCATTTTCCTGCTGACTGTACATTTTTATCAAAATTTGTGAATGCATATCAAAACTTCTCAGAAAGTTAAGGAAAGTCTTCTAACACCGATTTCCTGTAGCTACAACGGTTATGGTAACTGCCCTTACTGCCCCATCTCAAGAATCCACATTGCGTGTATATTTCTGTGGTGCCTGGTAGTGGTGACACACGGTGTATATACCGCGCCGTGAAAAACGTGTCCATCAACAAGCTCACAGCCACAGCCACAGCCCACAGCCCACAGTTCAGACAGTTCCACAGAGAACACTGTGCTTTCAAACTGCGAATAAACCTTACCTTTTTTCACGGCAAGAAACGGCCTTATGTGGTAGGTTCTTGTACTAGCAGCGTCCCGCGGTTTCACCCGCATAAGTTTCGATCTCGTGGGAATATCGGGATAAAAAGTATACTATGTGTTAATCCTGGTTATAAACTATTTTTGTGCCAAATATCATCCAAATCCGTTCAGTAGTTTTTGCGTGAAAAAGTAACAAACTTCCATCTATCCATCCATCCATCCGGATATTAGTAGGATGTAATATGTGTTTTGATTCTCATTGTGCATGTAATATACAAAGTATTCCTTGATTGTTTTATAGACTCGTATCGCCAATTATCATGGCTAAATGAGCTATTCAGGTATTTATTTAAATTAATAAAATAAATCACAAACATTTAGTATGCAGGATAACTCAGCAGTAGTGACTCAGTGGTAACGGCTTCGACTTACGTGTCGTGTGTTCGAACCCAGACAGGTACTTTAATTTGTGAAAATTTCATCACCGCTGCGCTCAAAAACGGTGAATGAAAACACCGTAAAGAAACCGGCAAGTTTTAGAACCAAAAAATTTGAAGACATGTGACATCCAGCTACCCGCACTGCGCTCGTGTGGTGGATTATGGGGGAAAGGAGATGAGGTCTTACAGGGCCTGTGTCCCAGCAGTGGGAACGGTGAAGGCTTATTATGCAGAGTATCTTTAGCATCTTATTATGCAGAGAAGAAACTAGTACCTACCTATTGCTTCACCCACTCCTAAGTAAATATGTGTTTCCTATATTTACTAATGTTATCGAGGAGCGAACATTGTCCATCGTAGTGAGGCTCGTGTCGGAATATGTCATCATCATGTGCCTAGCCTTTTCCCAACTATGTTAGGGTCGGTTTCCAGTCTAACCAGATGTAACTGAATAAGCCGGATGAGCTGCTGGTTGGAGCGACTACCTATCTGACCTCCACAACCCAGTTACTGGGTAATACGATACCCTTTCCTTGTTAAGACTGGTTGTCAGGCTTTCGGGCTACTAACGACTGTCAAAGATCCACCAATGACAACGCCGATGCGACGCGAATGATTAACGTGCTTTCCGAGGCACGGACGGGTCTTAGTATGTGAAGATGTTCAACCATCCACTGACAAACCGCGGCAAGCGTAGCTTAACCTGATCGACCCGTGCGGCTGTTAATACTTAGCTACAAGCCCCTCGGAAAATGTCTGAATATACACAGTCTGGCCATAAATACTGTTACAATTAAAAATAAGAAATATATTACATTTGAATTTGGAATAAAGAGAACCGAATTGCTGTGATTGCATTACACAAAGTTGGTATGGAGCCAAATGCAATTTTTAAAACTCTCCATACGGTTGGTATTAGTCAAATGTTTGTGTACCGGGCTATTAATAGGTAGAATGAGACCTCCTCTGTTTGTGACAGAAAAAGATCTGGCCGTCCACGTAGTGTTCGTACGAAAAAGGTGGTCAAAGCAGTAAGGGAAAGAATTGGAAGAAATCCTGTCCGAAAGCAAAAGATTTTATCTCGGGAGATGAAAATAGCACCCAGAACCATGTCGCGTATTTTAAAAGACGACTACGGACTTGCAGCCTATAAGAGACGCACTGGTCATTTTTTAACTGATAATTCAAAAAAGAATAGGGTGGTAAAATCGAAACAACTACTGAAGCGGTACGCAAAGGGAGGTCAAAGAAAATTTTTGTTTACGGATGAGAAAATCTTTACAATTGAGCAACATTTTAACAAACAAAATGACCGTATTTATGCTCAAAGCTCTAAGGAAGCTTCCCAATTAGTCGACAGAGTGCAACGTGGGCATTATCCGACTTCAGTGATGGTTTGGTGGGGTGTTAGCTATGAAGGAGTGACTGAGCCATATTTTTGTGAAAATGGTATCAAAACATCGGCACAAGTGTATCAAGATACCATTCTTGAGAAGGTAGTTAAGCCCCTTAACAACACCATTTTCAATAACCAAGTATGGTCCTTCCAACAAGACTCGGCGCCGGGTCATAAAGCTCGGTCCACGCAGTCTTGGTTGGAAGTGAACGTTTCGGACTTCATCAGAGCTGAAGACTGGCCGTCGTCTAGTCCCGATCTTAATCCTCTGGATTATGATTTATGGTCAGTTTTAGAGAGTACGGCTTGCTCTAAACGCCATGATAATTTGGAGTCCCTAAAACAATCCATACGATTGGCAGTGAAGAATTTTCCCATGGAAAGAGTGCGTGCTTCTATTGATAACTGGCCTCAACGTTTAAAGGACTGTATTGCAGCCAATGGAGACCACTTCGAATAAGCTTTTTATATTTTAAATTGTTTTATATTTATGTATTAAACTAATACACTGTAAAAGTAGATAATAAATATTATTTGAAATTAAAAAAAAAATTTTTTCTTCGTGACAATATTTATGGCAAGACTAGGTAGTATCATATAAAATTAATCTTCGATTTAATTATTTTTCTAAACTCTCAAAGTATTTTTAGATGGCAATGAATTCCGAACGAAATCGAAACCTGTGATTGTGATCCAGTCTGAATAAATACAAAAACTTAGCTTACTTTCACTTAAAAAGTGATAACGTAGATATCCTTGATTTTATTACATGCAATTTAAGAAAGAAAGAAAAGAAAGAAAATACTTGTATTTGCGGCAAACATGACGCATAAAAAAGAACATAAACACACAAAAAAAAAAGTAACATTTCGATGTATAAGTTGTTTCGATCCACCACCGACCATTATCTATGTATATTTATGGTTTTTAGTGTGACGTAAGACTACCTACTCTCACAAAAAGCGATACTAGACGAAAAGTAGGTATATCAAAACACCATTCATGATTTCTTGTTTTTGAATAACTAAAATAAATATTTAGTATTTAGCATTAGTTTAAAGTTATAATAATAAGTATGATACTTAAAATGTTTATATACGACTTTATACTGAAATTTTCAAGAAACAAGTAATTTCATACCAGTTCCTTTCAGAACTTTATGTGCATAACTTATTAGATTTTAACTTACGATCACAAAAAATTACATACTAAACTAAATTATTTTATTAGGTGTTTTAATGGCCCCACTACTAGTAATTATTAAACAATAATATATGACGATCTATCATTGGTCTAAAATGGCGGCAATTTTGGATGAACTTGAGTAATATTGGGAGACTATAAAAATATGTGAAAGTATACGCCAATTCTATTATACAATATGTTAACGAAATACCTCATACACCCCAATTAGAGTATGTACTGAGTTAATAGCATAATACAATGACCAAAAATTTATTTAAAGCTAATTATTATTATCCAGAAAATCGTGTTGACCCTACATTACTTCATGCATATAAAATTTAGTCTTACGGTCTTGTAATAAGATTTAATTTTCTTTGGCTCAGTTGGCGATCAGTTTCGCAAAATACATAATTTAAAAAAAAAAATACCTGTTTCAAAAGTTACTGAAACCGATTCAGTTTTCTATTACGAACAAACCACTTTCACGACTTACGTTTATTCTGTTACACATTGTAGTTTTCATTCCTTTTTCTGACACCCGCATGTGCTAAGAAAGCGGCTGAAAGAAAAAAAGAAAATGATTTTGAGTAAGATGTCAAATCTAATGAAACTGAAGGAGACAGTGACAGGTGATTGCCCACTCTCGAACCTTATTAACCGGGAGCGTAACCTTTGACACTTATAATTTTTCCTGTTCTTGAATAAAAATAATAATATACTTTTATTTATGAACAATATACATAGGTATTATTCTTTTTCGAATATTTTATTTAGGGCTACGTACCTACCTTGTACCTACTTATTTAAGGCATTGACTGACAGTATGGTAGATACACCACACATGATTAATTTCATAGTTTAGGCTACCCCTACATAAAACTCGAACATTTTACCTTTTTATTTAAAATAGTACCAAACTAAAATTCATTCGAAAATATCTATAGGTTTCTTTCTAAACTTCAACTACATCCGACGACGCTGGTTAGGTACTTATCTCCTTTGGTGACCGTACTTTTTGCTTCACTTCTGGGTTGGGTTGTACCGCAATTATTTTTGTTGTCAAAGGACTGTACGAGTCGTACTTGACAGTCTTTTGATTGACAATAACAAATACCAATTTCAAGCCTTATTTGAGCCAAGCATAATTTGAGGGGCCCCTTAGGGCCGAAGCCTGCCGGGTCAGCGGGATTGTCCGAAAGGGTTACCGCTACCCCGGAACATAAAGGGCGAAGGAAGGAACATGGGTGGGTTTTAGTCAGTAAGAGTCTGATACTCCCTTCCGCTCCACCCAGAGCGGGGGGGGGGGGGGGGGTCATTTGATGATTTGCCACCAGAAAAAAAAAAAAAGCCTTTCCTGAAAAATATACTGGCATACTCATATTTCTTTCCACAAGGTAACTAGGGCTAACTTCAGAGATGAAGTGATATTTTTTTATGGCTGTATGGCTGAATGTATGAGAAATAAAATAGAATTTTTTTTTCTCATACATTCTATCGGACCAACTGAGATTTGAGTACTAGAAAAGTCAAAAATCGCAAAAGGCTAACTGACTGGCTACTAAAATTAAATTATAATGATACTGAAGATATCCTTACAAAGACCTAAACACAGAATCACACACTCTAACACACCCACACACTTACACACCCACACACCCACTCAATCACACATACTACAGATCTACTAACATTTGTCTCGCATACTTAATCTAGATATTAATTAAAATAAAAACTACAAAATGTCATACCTTACTACATTCTGTCAGCGCGCATAATTTGTAAAATGAAAATGTAAAGGGGTGGGATCCTGGTGTCCTGAAACACAGGCCACGAGCCTAACTTAGGCACCAGTCTCCCACAATATATACTCAACTGAATGATATGTCATTGTCGAATCTGACCGACGTAAAATAACATGTATATTGTGGTGAGAAAATAAAGTTTTATTATTATTATTACTGTTTCGAAAAAAAAACTACATTTATTTTTCTAATAGGGTCCTGGGCCTATAACCTGATGGATTATTGGTAGGAAAATAAGAATATATTATAAGATGTGATGTGATTTATCATCGTAACTGTACTTTGGGGGTCGAGATGAAACTAAAACTTGACTGGAAAATAAAATCCACTCTCGACCCCCAAGAGTCGAGAATAAACTACAGCTAGTGGTCCAGTGGAAACAGTATTTATTGGGGGTCGAGGGGCCGAGAATGGACTAAACGCAGGTAAACAGCTGCTTGGGTAGAGTAAACGTTCACTACCTTCCTCGGCTCACTTTACATACTAAATCAGGGAATTCCAGAAAACCGTTGGATGAAGGATCGTTCTAAGTTTGACTTAGCTGGAAGCTTCGTTCAACATTGACGATACACCCGGGGGAAACAAAGCTGCCTTTATAAAATAACATACATACACATGAACATAATATCACGCCTGTTACCCCCGAAGAGTTAGGCACAGGTGTTCCCACTTTTCGTCAGTTATATTTAAGTAACAGGGGGCGAGCCTGTTACCATATAGCGAGTACAAATCCAGACTCCGGGCTGCTGCTGAAAAATTATTAAGTAATAGAAAACCGCAATACCACTTTGCCCACCCTGGTAATCAAAACCAGGACCTCATGCTCAGCAGTGGCCCTTGCGACCACTAGACCAGCGAAGCAGTTTGTTAAATTCATTTACTAAAGAAAGGATTGCTTCCTAAAAAAAAATCTCATTAGTACACACGACGTCATATCAAACTATACATTTCCATTTAGCTGACCTCGTATTGTATAGGCTTTTCGTGCAGTGAGAAGTCAGCTTATACTGGAAATTTATAGTTTATCATGTTGTCGTGCGAACACAAGACTGAAACACCGAACTATATATGTATATTATATATTATCTACTCAATGCAAAAAGTCTGCCTCCCGCAGTACGAAACCAATCACTCCGCCACTACCATCTGCGTTCGATCAGTGTGGAAGATGGTGCCTTTTCAAGACTCCTCTCTTTCTGTCTCTAAATACTTAGTTCTTTGTCTAAAGCGGTTTATAAAACAATAGATATTAAAATTATCTATTATAATAATCAAACATTCCCCGGCGGCATGTGTTAGAAGATGTGCGTCATAATAATAGTAAAAGACGATTTTTTTTTTGTTTAGCCTGTACTGTCCCACTGTTGGGCAAAGGCCTCCCCCAAGTCCTTCCAGGAACTCCTTTCCCGCGCCATCTCGAACCAGCCCTCGCGGTACGTGACAGCAATTTATTCTGATTTATTCGTTATAGGGACCACGAGTTAATCCATTCCTAGTATCTGTACCTACGTAAGATAGCTTTGGGGATTACAGTTAGCCCCTTCATCAACTGCACAAGTCATCCTTCCTCTATTTAACCCGTCAAACGCTCACCTACTAGAAGCCATTTGGGCAAGGGCTTAAAAAAACTTAAAAACTAAGCGACTACACAGTAAGGGCACCCCCTGTGGGGTACGGACCTCGGCTTAGGGCGTCGCTGGGGGAGGGCAGCAAGGGACAGGCTGGATCTGTGTATTTGAGCATCGAACTCAAATACACGAACGGCACGTTGTCGACGGCTGCCGTCGAAAATCGTCGAACATGGTCATCATCTCGTGATCTTTTTCATCAAATAGTCGTTGAGAAGTTTGTTTGTTAGTTTTGTTTCTTATGGTCTGTTCCTAAAGTATCTGATGAAAATGCAAACAAACGGATCAGAAAATGTACCTGTGGATGCCAATTTGTAGTGCCACTTACAAATTGAATGCTTTGAACCCGAAATTCTAATTAGATGTTTTTTGGAGGGGGCCGTGGCTAAATAACAACAGCCGTACAGGTCGATCGATCAGGTTAAGCTTCGCTTGCCGCGGTGGGTCTGTGGATGGGTGACCATCTTTACATTCCGAGACCACTCCGTGCCTCGGAAAGCACGTTAAACCGTTGGTACCGGCTTTCATTCGTGGATCTTTGACAGTCGTTACGGGTCGGCAGTAGCCTGAAAGTCTGACAACCAGTCTTACCAAGGGGTATCGTATTACCCAATAACTGGGTTGTGGAGGTCAGACAGGCAGCCGCTCCATGTAAAATACTGGTATTCAGCTGCATCCGGTTAGACTGGAAGGCGACCCCAACATAGTTGGGAAAAGGCTAGGCAAATGATGATTAAAGATGTTTTTCATTTGAATGTTGAGATTAATATTATAATCCATTGGTATGTTGATGATGGTATACGATGATTTCCTACCCAAAAAAAAAAATAATTAAAGGCCCGTACCCGAAGCCTGCCGGGTCAGCGGGATTGTCCGAAAGGGTTACCGCTACCCCGGAACATAAAGGGCAAAGGAAGGAACATGGGTGGGTTTTAGTCAGTAAGAGTGTGACACTCCCTTCTGCTCCTCCCTGAGCGGGAGGGGTCATTTGATGATTTCCCATCCGGTAAAAAAAAAATCCTCCTCGGCTTAGGGCGTCGACAGAAGAGGGCGGCAAGGGACAGCACTCCCTTTAATTTTTTGATTTTCACGATTATATTTAGAGTAGTTTCGAGTGTATTTTTGTTATGAACCGGTGGGATTCATACGATATTTAAGAGGTTAAGCAACCATCACAAGCGGAGCATGAAACTATTATATAATCCGGTCGCTTTGTAGATAAACTTAGCTAGACTGAAACATCCTCAACAAGCAAAACCGACATGATAATTTCGTAAAGGTCACCCTGTAAGGTAATTGGCACTTAGTAGCAGCTACATATTGGCTTCAGACCGGTGCTAAAATATTAAATCAACTAGAACGTTGCTCTGTGGTTTAGACTACCTATGCTACATTTATATACTACATAGATCTAGATGTTGACGAAAATAACACCTTCCCCCCCCCTCCTACTCCTCCTCCTTTATAATCCTCTTTTTATTATTAAAGTAAATAAATTCGTTGCATGATTTGTGGTACCATAACATGATAAAGAAAAAATATGAAATGGTTCAAAATGTTAACATTTTCTTTAGTCAAATTAATACATTTAAATAAAATAAATATTAAATGTGAAAGTTTGTATGTTTGATACTCAGTCACGCAAAAACAGCGGAATTTGGATGAAATTTGGCACACAGATTCAGTTTATAACCTTGATTAACAGAAAATATACTTTTTATTCCGATATTCCCACGGGATTCAGACTCATGTGGGTAAAACCGCAGGACGGTGCTAGTGGGTAATATTTTTTTTGAGCTGCATCAAATTGTTGAGTTAATTTTATTCAAAAAAAAAAAAAAACCAAAAATAATTTATTCTAATTAGGCTGAGAATCAGCACTTTTCGAACGTCAAACAATATTTAAAGAAAGCAAGTTTCTCCATCTATTATTTACATAGTTTCTAGCATGATATGAGTAACTGATTGGTTTAAATAACAGTGGTCTTCAATTTTAATTTGCAATAATTGTTTTTTTTTTCTATTTTTACATGATCATAATCAGCATATATGTTCTCATTATTTGGAAACAGGTCTCCTCTTTGTAAGAGGGACTGTAATCCACCACGCGGGCCCAGTGCGGGTTGGTGGATGTCACGTGTATTCGACTTTTTGGTTCTGGGACATGCCGGTTTCCTCGCAATATTTTCCTTCGCCGTTTTGAGAGCAGTGGTGATGAAATAATTTACACAAAGTAAAGTGCGTCATTTGAATCTACAAACTACAACTCATAAGTCGCGGCTGTTTCCAAGGGGCCACCACCGCTCTTATTTTAATAATGCTTTTGAGCTTGCCCATTCCATTCATAATGTAATCGACATACTTTTTCAGAGTATTTTTTTTTTTTTTTTCCGGTTAGGAAATCATCAAATGACCCCTCCCGCTCTGGGTGGAGCGGAAGGGAGTGTCAGACTCTTACTGACTAAAACCCACCCATGTTCCTTCCTTTGCCCTTTATGTTCCGGGGTAGCGGTAACCCTTTCGGACAATCCCGCTGACCCGGCAGGCTTCGGCCCTGAGGGGCCCCTCAGATTATGCTGACAACTCTTTGAGGCGCGCGTGGAACACTTACGCGCCGTCCGGCACGGGCACTAAAAATATATTTAGGCAGCGAATTCGGGCAATACTTAAGGATCGGCAGTCGAACTTGTATTGTATGCATATCTGAAAGAAAGAAAGAAAGAAAAGGTACCGTCCGTCCGTCCGTTCGTCGCAAGTCCGTAGTAGTAGTAGTGTAGTAGTATCTGTTCATATGTACTGTGGCCCGTTTTATGTATATTGTGTATGAGTTTTGTATTTATTGTGTGTGAGTTTTGTATATTGTGCATCAAAATTATAATTAACTGTAATTTTAGTTTACATCATATATATATGACATACTAAATGTCTCTCCTGTTATAAAGTAAGTATTTAAAGTAATCTGTGGAAAACGTAGTGGGTAGCATATTTATCACAGATTAGTATGTAATGCCTTGTTATAACACTCTAATATGTTACTGTTTATTTTTCCTTAATAAATAAATAAATAAATAAATTCCAAAAGATAATGATTGGTTCCTAAGCCGAAAACATTGGTTCATTTGCTCAGACACAATATCTTACATTCATAGATAATGCATAGCAACGGTAGTGAAACCGTTTTTCGAAGATGTTTTCCGCAACCAAATAAAGATTTCAGAGAAACATAACGGTAACAGGAAATGCTACAGATTTTTCTTCAGAACACGAAGATACTTTTGCTGAACAAACATTTCATAGATAAGGCACTTACTTAAGTAAAAGTAAGAAGGCCTCTTTGAATTATAATTTGTCGGTAAGGCTTTTAAAAATCTCAACTTCTTCATTGGGTTGTTTTTTTTTTATTTTGCAGGAAACATCTTACCGTCTGCATATAAGAACATGGATTCTTACAAGTAATGTACCAGGAACAAACACGACAGAGTACCTACTAACAGCAGACTAGGGTGACTGATATGGACAGTATGCAAACAGAACAGTTCATATTTATTTACTCGGCTCCTTATGGTCCTTTGTCCGTTCGGCTTTTGCTAATTTACATATTCTTAATGCTTTTATATCTACAATGTGCCATTTACCGGAGACCCCGAAGCCATTCTGTAGGTAGGTCTAGTTACAATCCATGAATGAAAATGATAAGAACATTAAAAGTTAATCTTACTTGTACATTGTTACTTCACAACTTGCTTGTGGCTAAGTAATAACAGCCGCAAGGGTTGATCGATCAGGTTAAGCTACGCTTGCCCCGGTTGGGCCGTCTTTTTTTTTTTGTTTTTAAAAAAAAACATTGCCCCCCACTAGGAATTTTTCCTGTATTGTGGGTGCGTTGTACAAACATTTAAACTCACATACACAAACAGCCAGACCCGGAACAACTACTTGTAGGTCATGCAAATATTTGTTCCGTGCGAGAATCGAACCCGCGACACGCAGCGCAGCAGTCAATCGCTTAACCACTGCGCCAACCGTGCCGTCAAAGTGTTGGTCGCTGACTGTTTACACCGCCGCCGCGTCCGAGAGAACTCTCTCCATTATAAGTTTCTTAGGCGGGAAAATAGTCTATAGCTAGTTAGTTGTGGGACGTGCCTCAGTGCTACAACTAAATAATTGCCTGGTCAAAACACGAGTTTAAGAGAAGTTGTTTAACCATTGTGTTGAGTTAAAGCTTGTTAGGAGACTTCTGACAAAGTGCAGTTCCTAGATAATGTTTGTAGTTTCATCATTGAATGAATAACTAGTTATATACCTGTAAAGAAAGAGGGGCTTGTGGCTAAGTAATAACAGCCGCTCGGGTCGATCAATCAGGTCAAGCTACGCTTGCCGCGGATGGTCCATGAATGGGTGACCATATTTACATACAAAGACCCCTCCGTGCCTCGGAAAGCACTTTAAACCGTTGGTCCCGGCTGTCATTCGTGGATCTTTGACAGTCGTCACAGGTCGTCAGAAGCCCGAAAGTCTGACAACCTGGGTTGTGGAGGTCCGTTAGGCAGTCGCTCCATATAGAAAACTCGCTGGGCTATAATGAGATACCTGTAAAGAATTCAAATAGGTACTAGTCTAGCCTGTTTTAATAAACTTCAATGTTTTTGTATTTCCACGAGAAATGCTGAAATCGGAATCCTACACGTCGGTACAACATTAAAAATGGAATTTTGACCCATTTGACCTACTTATGGTGTTAGACTTGTGATAAATGTCATACTTTAATTTCTTAAAGGTAGGATTACACCTTATTTATTGACATTTATATTGCATTTATTGTTGTATACAAAATTCTTTATTCCATAACGCGACCCCCGACCCAGTTGAGCCAAGCGACGGTTATGATATTTTATTTTAAGTGACAATTTAATGAAATTTAGCTTTATGTCTATTCAGTTTTTATTTTTTTTCGTATTTATTTTATAAATGTATTGAATTTAATGATTTTTTTTTTATGTAATGTTGATTTGTATAAGTATTGGTACTTTGTGCCTGAGTAAATAAATAAATAAAAAATGAAAGAAAACATTTCAATGATTATAAACAATATACCTATAACGCAACTAACTATTTATATTAGGTACTAAATTAAATGACTAACTAATCCTAACTAATATTATAAATATGCGAAAGTAAGTTTGTTTGATACGCTTTCACGCTAAAACGGATCAACGGATTTGGATGAAATTTGGCAAGTGGGTAGACCGTGACCTGGAAAAGGACATAGACTACTTTTCATCCTGGATTGCAGATAAAGTCGCGGGCAACGGCTAGTTATACAAATAAATACAAAAAATCCTTTTGTTTTTTGGAAACAATGTTTTTTTTCAAGAAATTAATTGGAATAAATCTTTTGAAAATTAAAAGAGCAAATTGAATGAATATTCATGAGCAACACGTCTTATCGCTGTCACGATTTCGATTTATAACAAACTAACTGGCAAACTAATGAAAACAGATGGACTGGAATCTTAAAAGAAGAAAATAACAAGCAGTTCCTACTCTATTGTAATAGCAATTTCGCTAGCAATCAGTTTAAACCAGCTAATTTAACAAATTATGTACAGACGCCAGCACATCAAGCTACTACAATCTGTCAAATTTCTTTAATAGATTTTCAACTTTATCGCTATTGCATTAAGGTTCCAGGTTGATTGGGAAAATTTGACAGTTTCGGGTAGCTTGACCTGCTGGCGTCTGTACTTTCACATATTAAATTAAACGTATGGAAGAATGGTTTATTTGCCATTTTATTATTATCAGCCTGTGAGGTCCCACTGCAGGGCAAAGGCCTTCCTACTCTCTTTCCACTTCTGTCTGTTCAAAGCTGCCAGGGACCAGTTCTTAATGTAGGAGTCCAGCTCATCCCGCCATCTCCGTCTGGGTCTACCGCGATGTCGCTTACCCATTAATTTAAAGCAGTCATAAGTCCATGCACTTATTGTTTTGTACCTACTATTGAACTGTTTAGCATTAAGCGCCTGATATTTAGTTAATGATCTATTGGCGCAAATCAGCAAGAATGTTGCCTTTTTAGTAGGCGCAGTCGACGTCAGACGCGTCCGTTCTTGAAGGTTGCGAGGGCTTTTGAACGTGCTTCTACGCTAGCCTTGCATAAGTAATGGTTTTGCTGTCACGAATCCGTCTGCCAAACTGGTGAATAATGGAAGATAGGTACATGATCCTTGAGAGGTCGTTACCGTGGCCTTTAACATGTTATTCTATTATTTTACAGTTGACCGAACGCCTGTGGTAACACTTTGACCTTTATCTGGCTTAGCGTTGTCTGGAGTTTCAATAGAATAACCCCGCGTCCTAACCAAAATAGCTCGTCGCATGTGTGCGTGGTCGTTTGTATCATTTTGACGTACAAAAGCGGCTGGTTTGATCGCGCGACTATGTCATATTCGTACAAAAGAGCGCAAAAATCTCGTGACCATCGCTTTTGGTTAGGATGCGGCCTAAGAGGACAGCTTATACTGATTGGTTACCACTGGCATGCGATCCATTGGGCCTACGTTAAATTTAAATCTTTTGCTGCACTAAATCAATACTTTGTCCTAAAAAACCTTTTTTTTCTGTGTGGATAATCATCATATGACTTCTCCCGCTCTGGGCGGAGCAGGAGGGCTGAGAAAACCTCGCACACGACTTTTGATAACGAGATTACCCATTTCTAAGCGCCCTCACTTATAATAAATTGAACCAGATTTTGAATATACATTCCCTTACCACATTTCATTGTAAATCTAAAATTAAAGAATATCTTTTAACTCTTGACTACAGTAAAACAGAAGATCTATTAAAATCGCAATATACGTGACCAATACAATGACCACTCTATACACACCCACCCTCACCCTCACCTCACACCCTCACACACATACTTACACACGTACTCACCACACCTTTTTCACACTAGATTTAAGCACATAATTGTTCCACTAAATAATACGTAATACTTACTTACTTATCTGTATTATGGACGGATGACCCCTGTAACACAGGTTGCACCTAGCATGGGGGTCATTTTTTTTTTTCTTTTTTGGGGGTTATTGATCAAATCTCTGTGCACTTGTAAGTACTACGCTGTAATCAGCTGTAAATGCTGCGCATACCTACTTTGTACATTAGAGGAGGCTTGTGTCATCAACAATAAAGGCTGATCATGTATGTTATTTTATTTTGTTATGGAAATAAATTATTTATTATTATTACCTTGTATTTTCAATTAATGCTTTACTAAATGTAAATGCTTTGTATTTTTATTGACGGCTGTACGCACGGCTACACATCAAGCTATACATAACCAGAATAAGCTGACTTCTGAATGTACGAAAAACCTATACAATGCGAGGTCAGCTAAAACTGGAAATGTATAGCTTGATGTGTAGCCGTGTGTACTAAATTAATACTTTGTATTACTATGTCCTATTTCTGAATATTTGCAACCAACGTACTTACTTGAATGTTTGCAATAAAACGCCTGTTTATAGCTTTATGTTCTCTCATAATACGGAAATTTATTGCTCTTAGCTGTTGCTAGGCGCTACCTGGAGACTACAAGGTTTCTATGAGGATTTCCAAGCCGTTTACGAGATGTTGTGTCGAGGCTTCTACGAGCCTGCTACAACGCCTATATTGGGAGCCCAGTGTGGAGACACTGTAATGGACCTAACCGTTCCATACTAATATTATAAATGCGAAATACGGTACATAACGGCTGAGAGTAATCCTTAAAATTTGGTACTCAAATAGATCATGACCTGGGTTAAGACATAAGATATATTTATCCCGATACTACGTTCTCGTGGAATAATTTCCGACTTCGACGCGGATGAAGCCGCGGGCAAAAGCTAGTAAACTATATTTTTTTCGTTTTTACCAGAATTACACTTTAAAAAATACAATAAAAATAAATCTATACCTACATACAAATAAATAAACTTGAAGTGACTGTTTGTAATGTCAAAATAACGGCGTTTTTATGAATTGCATACTATGAAAGTATACCTTAGGTAGGTACATATAACAAAGAAACAATTTTTTTTTGTCTGGTTATCTGTCTGTTTGTTCCGGCTAGTATCCGAAACTACTGGTAGATACTTAGCTGATATTATAAGGAGTAACTTAGACTACTTTTATTTTAGAAACAGAATTAGGATTCCGCGCAAAAAATTAGGATTATTCGAAAGCCCTATTATATTTATAATATAATAAAAATAATAATATAATAAACTCAACAACTCAACAAAGACACAACACAGAACCAACTAAGTACAATCAACAAGTACATATAAATTACATTTTGAAATATTTTTATAAACAAAAATATAAAAAAAAACATTTAAAAATATAAAAAATTGTAGCCCACCGGTATCGGGAACAGGGTCCAAGCTACCGGCGGTCAGGGCTCCAGAGAGAGGAACCTCCTGACAATGCGAGCTGTGTCCAGAAGTACCGCTTTCTGAATCAAGCCCTTGATCCAGCTGCCCAACGAGAGCCTCCTCAGGTGTTGGTCGAGGCTCTTGGCTATTAACTCATTGGCTGACACGACTATCGGCACAATGATTGCTGATTCCACATGCCACATGTCGACAACCTCGCGAGCCAAGTCAAGATACTTGATTTGTTTATCTTTCTCGGCTTTCACGAGGTTCTCATCATGCGGGACGGTTATGTCAACAATCATTCCGCGCCGCGCCGCTCTGATGGATCCACCACCACTATATTAGGCTTATTGGCAATAATAGTCCTGTCAGTGATGATGGATCGATTCCAGTACAATGTGATATTTCCATTTTCGAGAACTAGGTCGGGCACCTGTAGTACGGCACCTCAGATTCCACAAGGCTGTATTTCAGAGCAAGTTGCTGATGGATTATCCTGGCTACAAGGTTGTGTCTATGCAAATACTCTCCGTTAGCTAGACGAGAACACCCGGAGATAATATGCCTGATTGATTCTCCCGGCCGGTGGCATGCCCGACAGATGTCAACCGTGCCGTCTTTCACAATAAATCTCCGGTAATTGTTCGTCATCATAACTTTGTCCATAATTGCACAGACAAAACCTTCGGTTTCTCCAAAGAGGTCACCGAAACGCAGTCAGGCTACGGACGCTAATAGATCTACATCGGGTCCATGTAGGGCCCGGTAAAAGCGTCCGTGAAGCTCCTTACTCTGCCATAGTTCCATGCGATTATTAGTATCAAGCACTACTGGCTTGCGCCAGTTCTCTTTAGCCAAGGAGAGCAGGGTGAGGCCCTTGTCCACCTCGACCACATCTCGATGCATCCCCACGTCGGTTTCTAGGAAATATTCCCTGAGACTGCATATCTCGCGATTGTAGAGGGTCTTAGCGTTTAAAAAGCCCCGACCTCCACACTTTCGCGGGATATACAGCCTCATTACCGATGACCGTGGGTGATGCATTCGATTTGCAGTCAACAGCGTACGGACCCTCCTATACAGGGCCTCGAGTTCGGTCTGAGTCCATTTGAGTATGCCGAAAGAGTACATAAAAACCGACATGACCCAACTATTGAAGGCGCGCACCTTGTTTCCGTCTGATAAAAGACTATTAAATACTTTTTTCAGGCGGCCAAAGAAGCGCTCCTTCAACGATTGCTTCATGTCAGTAACATTGATGACCAATGCTTCCGACATACCCGAATACTTGTAGGTTTCGGCTGCGGAGAGGGCTCTAAGGTTTGAGGAATCCGAGAGTTGGGTTCCCACGGATTCCACAATCTCCCCTCGCTTTACATGCATGACCGCACATTTGTCCACACCAAATTCCATCCTGATGGCGCTACTGAAAGTTTCAGTAATTTTGCAACAGTAAGCAGCAGCAGCAGCAGCAGCAGCAGTTTTGCAGTTTTCAGTAGTTTTGATTCAGTAGTTTTGCAGTTGTTTTGCAGTGTGTTTTGTAAGTTTGCAGCAGTGAACTGACTGTGATTGGAAACAATCGAACTCTAATTTTAATATGCACGTAATATATACGTAAAGAGGGGGTAAAAGTGTTTAACAATAATGTATGCCATCTATCTATCTAATAATTATCATAAAGAGGAAAAATTTGTTTGTTTGTATGTAGGGGGGTAATCTCTGGAACTACCAGTCGGATTTGAGAAATTCTTTTTGCATTTAATAGCCCAATTCTTGAGGGCTATTAACTGCAAAAAGAATTTCATTAACATCACGCTACGACCCTTAGAAGCCGAGCAAAAAGAAATAAGTCAGAAAGGACGCTAAGCGAGAAAAAAGTGATAGCGCGGGCAGGTGGGAAACAAAAAAATTCACGTAGACGAAGTCGCGGGCAGAAGCTAGTTTACTATATATTTTTTTCGTCCGATAGACAATCATGCTAAATTTCACTTGGCTTGAAGCTTTACCAGATTACTGCTATCAGGAAAAACACAGTTCTGTACATACCAATTTCCACTCTTAAGCGGTATAACTTTTAATTCTTCAATACATATACGAACAGGAAACTAGGTACATACGTGGCTTACGCCTTTTTCCGATGGGGTTAGGCAGGTGGCACCTACTACAGTCCGTACATACTCTTCTTGCTTCCTTTGCGTTCATGGTTCACGCACACCAGTTGCGAGTCCTACGCACCTGACATCAAAAAAAAACATCTGATGTCCATTTAGGACGGTCACAAAATAGTATTTAAATGATCTACTTCACAATATACAGACTACTTTTAGTCCCACGTATCGTTTACTATTTTATAGTTCGAGTGACCTAAACCCGCACTCGCACTTAGTCACGATTTTCCGTGTAAAAATCGACTACTTACGTCACAGAAAAGCGTGACTTAAGTACAAGTTTAAATCACACAGTGCTACAAACAATATTTCCACCACTTGTGATTTAGGCTACTTTTACAACGACAAATAACACAGTGTATGTAGTACGGCGTAGTAGTGTGGAAATAAAAATCAAAACGTCACGCATACTCGTACTTAACTTTTCTCTTACTCAGAATTTCTTCAATCTTATGAATAACTTTTCTCGTCCTACCAAGCTAACTTAGGATTTCGGGTAACCAGAAGCCATATCTCTCCAAGGGCACGGCCATGACTTTTGTGGCCTTTATACAATTTCTTTCATACATGGCTTTTATATAAAGTGCTATAGCGAATAAGTCTCCTAGGCAATTCCCGCATTTTCTCTGAATTCTTAAACTAAGGAACTCGTTATACGGCAAGGAGGTCGTGGAAATTGTTGAGGACTTCGCCATACCGACATCGAGTACCGCGGCGTGTGTAATTTTATCAGTTACTCAGAGAAGTACCGTCTGCAAAATAAGTTCAATATTATGAACGATTTATGGTTTTCAATAAATACCTAAAAACCCTGTGCCAGATGATAACGTTCAAAGAGTAATTATAAATCTGTATTAAGAATGGACATTTACGACATGGACATTGTCCTGTAAATATAATATTTATGTATTTATTTAATTGATTCACCAAAAATTGTATACATTGGTGTATGCTAAAGGTAACATGCAAATGTGTTAATGCAACAGTGTAACGATCACTTACAGGTAATTTCCGCATGCATAAAGAAGTTGTACCCACAAAAAATATTTATCAGGTGATCTAGTTTTAAATTACTTATCTAAACATCTCTACCACCTCGCCTTAAAAAGTTTGGAAAAAAAAATTAGTTAAAGTTCTGGTGTTGGCAGTACTTACCTACTACAAAATTTTGCTTTTAGACGTGTTCAAATCAGAAAGATTGCTGCTGATAAACTTTTATTGCTTTACCATCTTGAATGACTTTATCTAAGTGACTCACTCTGTATGTTTTTCCTACTTAGAGTTTTCTGTTTTCAGTCTCCCCAGAAAGAAAAAAAACATTGTGTTGATTTTCCTTGTTTACTTATGAACAGATACTTAAAGCTTTCGTTGTCTACTTGAATAATAAAGTTTTAAGATTATTGCTAATGCTGTTGACATCCGTCAATATAACTTGCTACTGGAAGTTTTTCCTGTATTTAAGTACCTTCAGTGGGGACTGAGGCAACAGACAAAAATAACAACAAATTTTGTATGTCATGAGTTTGTCCTAATATTTTTTCTCTATAAATAACGGTAAGATGTGGAATATTTGTAGCTTCTAAATGTATACGGTGTGGCAATTAGATTATCATATTAATTGTATGCTTAAAATACATCATCTAGAATCTTAATTGTTATTACTTACTTTAATTGTGTAATTAAAATAATTAATAACAATTAAGATTCTAGCCGAGGGACCTTCTTTTTTAGTAGATACTTATTTAATAATAATATAATAAATCATTTTTTCGGACTCTCACACATCCATATTATTGTTAGTACCACATAAATACTTATAAACGAAGTTAGTATACGGAACAAAAAAAAATTATTAAAAGCAATTTTGCAACATTAAACTTAATTCAAATTTGGTATCAGTACCGTTTAAAGGCCCCTGCCTGATCAATGTTTTATAAATACACTAGGTGCACAACGCGGTTTCACCCGCATAAGTTTCGATCCTGTGGGAATATCGGGATAAAAAGTATCCCATATGTTAATCCTGCTTATAAACCATCTGTGTGTCAAATTTCATCCAAATCCGTTCAGTAGTTTTTGCGTGAAAGAGTAACAAACATCCGTCCATCCATCCATTCATCCATCCATCCATACAAACTTTCACGTTTATAATATTATAGTAGGACAGTACGAAGTAGGATTAATAGTAGGAAGTAGGAGAGTAGGATAGGATAGGATGGACAAGTGCAAGTGAGTGTTGAGTGTGCAAGTCACCCCCTGCCATTGCAGGGGGTGACTTGCACACTCAATAATGGGCCCCCGGAAACTGTCGCTAGCACATAGTGACGTAGCAACAAGCGGGCAACATGTCCTGAGGTGCTTATGAGGAGTGGAGAGGTATTCCACGGCTTTCAGAACATTACCAGAGCCCGGAATATGGTCAAGATCCCTACGAGCACTTACTGGAATACTTCGTTCCCCTGAGCACGTTTCCTCTTGCTCGCTTACTCAAGCCGGCAAGTAAAGGCAAGAATGAGGTGGGAGCTCTGTTCCTTGTCAGTGTTCACTTCAGCCGGCCAATAAAGGCAAGCCAGAGGTGAGGAACAAGACTACTCCCGGGAGATAGGGTCCGTGGGGTCACTACTACCCACCATTCGCCACATGCTACCCTGCGGGTTTTTGTATCTCTCTTGGTCTGACTCCTCATCCTAGACCTGTTCCGGTAAAGTAAACTCTACCAGCACAAGCCTAGCGTTCGCAGCGCGCAAGCCCCACCGCGACGTCAACGTAGAGATACGGCGGTGGGGTTATTGTTATTATATTATACGAGGGCGAGTCAATAAGTCCATGACTTTTTGAATGAAACAACCTTTGAGCTCTATACACTTTGTCCAACGTTTCTACAATTTTTTTATCGCTTCCAAAAAAATAAGATTTGTCGAGGTCATCAAAATAGGTATTCGTTTGTGAGATGATTTCATCATTGGAGTCAAATCTCTTTCCACCAAGCCATTTCTTCAAGTTTGGGAACAAGAAATAGTCACTCGGGGCTAAATCCGGAGAATAGGGCGGATGAGGGAGCAATTCATAGCCCAATTCATGAATTTTTGACATGGAAACAGCACATGTGTGCACCCTTGCATTGTCCTGGTGGAAAAGAACTTTATTCTTGGCCAAATGCGGTCGTTTTTTTTTATTAAATTCGCATTAAATTGACCCAATAAGTTGGCATAATATTCACCATTGATTGTTTTACCCTTTGGAAGGTATTCAATATGGATAATACCGCGTGCATCCCAAAAAACGGTCGCCATGACTTTATTGGCTGACAAACCCACCTTGGCCTTCTTTGGCGCCGATTCACCCCGAGAAACCCACTGTTTTGACTGCTGTTTGGTCTCTGGTGTGTTGTGGTGGATCCATGTTTCGTCCACGGTTACGAAACGGCGCAAAAACTCGTCCATATTACGGTTGAACAACGCCAAACACTCTTGCGAAGTAGTCACACGATTGCGTTTGTGGTCGATTGTGAGCAACCGCGGCACCCATCTTGCGAAAAGCTTTCTCATGCCCAAGTGATCATTTAAAATTGTAACCACTGAGCCATGTGAGATGCCTATGGCTTCCACAATCTCTCTCACTTTCAATCTCCGATCGGCCAACACCATATCGTGAATTTTTTCAATTGTTTCGGGTGTAGAGACCTCAACTGGGCGTCCAGAACGTTCGGCATCTTCCGTGCTTGTACGGCCACAACGAAATTCTGTGAACCACTTCTTTACCATTGAAATTGATGGTGCAGAGTCCCCATAGTATTTATCGAGCTTAGCCTTGGTTTGACTGATGGTTTTTTTCCTCCAAAAATAATGCTTAATGAGCACACGAAATTCACTTTTTTCCATTTTCTTCTCAAAATAGGCGGCAGTCTGCTATCAATGGCTGTCAAAGACAAACCCACAGAGTACATATACGATATATTACTTTATGTTATAATATAGACAAACCTAAAGACGCAGCTTGTTCAAATTTTGACAGAAGTCAACTGATAGTTGCCTGTTGACAGGAGCAGTGTTGCCCTTTCAGTTAAAAGACAAGAAATTAAAAAAGTCACGGACTTATTGACCCGCCCTCGTATTATAATTTACCCAATGTAACCAATATTTTGTAACAATTTTATGATTTAAAAAAGTGTCCGTGGAGTTTCTTGCCCGTTCTTCTCCATAGGTACCCACTACGCTTTGGAATGGGCAACTAGCTTTCATCTTTCTGACTGACCGACCCCTTGCCAATTCAAAAGTGCTTGTAATTGGTTTATTTGAAATAAATGCTTTATGGTTTGCTTTTGAGTTTTGAAAAACTTAAACAACGAGTGCTCGGCAATACACAGTTGATCATGTTGTATGTAGTGCAAAAATAATAAAAAAACCTTAATAGCAATACATAAACTTCATTTTTTTGGTTAGATTTTAGTAGTAAACATAAACGATGTAACTTCTGACTCTTTTCCACAGTGATTTGGTACCTAGTTATGTACAAATGGTGCATCGTATGTTACTGGCCATTACAGTAGTTAGAAAAAAAGTGACGTGACAATTTTACAATAACGTACCATCACGCTATTATATAGTTTCCATGACCCGGCTGGATAGAGGTTAGTGAGAATTGTAAATGAAATATTAATGTTTAAATGCACCTGGCAGGTAGGTACATATTTTCATTATATCTATACAAATAAATAAAATTGAAGTGTCTGTTTGTAATGTTATAATAACAGCTTTTTACTAAATGCATATGAAAGTATATACGGCACTTATAACAACAAAATACTATTTTTTAATTGTTTGTCTGTCTGTTTGTTCTGGGTAATCTCCGAAACCGAAAGGACCGATTTTGATGAAATTTGGTACCTACCTATACGTTGAACCCTGGGGAAGGACTGCAATCAGGAGGAATGCAATGCAATAGTTTTAATATGATCTGTTATGGTATACCTAGATATTTTATCATACGCATACAGTCAACCTTAGACTTATGTACAACAGTGATAACACTTGCACTACAAAAATCGCACTTACTGCTACGACATAAAGGCGCAGTGAATGTCAAAGTCCAGAAGGTATACAGTCACCGCTCATCAAATTCACACTCAAATAAAGCATGTTAGTCTCTAAGCTCGTCAATAGGGATAGTGATGTGCTTACAGTCTTCCTTTCTTTTAGAGTACCTACTTATTTTCTCAGTAACAATTTTAACGTGAATCTTCCTTACTAATAAGGTAAAATACGAAAATGTAAATAGAGGAAATATGATAAACTTGTGAAGGTTTTTCCACAGGTTTTTACATTGTAGGTAAATAGGTATTTTTCTGGCCCATTACCGGCACACAATTAAATCATTCATAATTTCATACCTATGTACCTACATAAGACACATACCGCCGCCGCCGTGTGAAAATATCAGCACCCACCTATTTCACTATATTTTTATTGTTGGTTTCAAGGTTTCAACCTAACATGCATGTGCTAGAACCAAACATTCGAAGACATGTGACATCCACCAACCCGCACTGGGCTCGCGTGGTGGATAATGGCCCTCTCACTGTCACAGAGAGGAGGTCCATGCCCTAGCAGTGGGAACATTTTTTTTTTTTTAATAAAAAACGTTGCCCCACACTAGGAATTACTCCTGTATCGTGGGTGCGTTTACAAACATTTAAACTCACATACACAAACAGCCAGACCCGGAACAACTACCTGTAGGCAATACAAATATTTGTTCTGTGCGGGGATCGAACCCGCGACACGCAGGGCAGCAGTCGATCGCTCAGCCACTGCGCCAACCGTGTCGTCAAAATTCGAAAATTAAAAATCGATTAAACAACAGCTGTTTAATCGATTTTTTTAATATTTGCTACACATATCTATCTATTGAAATATTTAGAACATCCTAAAACTAATTTACATCCGTAAGACGTCCTCATAACATAGGGTCCACTTGAATACCAGCTTCAAGCATTAGTTGTCTGACATTTATGCTGAACTGGGATATTTGAAGTTTTTTCCTGTTTTTTTTTGTGTGAATATAGGTTTAAAGAAACTTTATTCTCAATAAAGATAAATGTCACTCACTTGAGAACAATACTAAAACATACATATTTAATAATTTACACAAAGTTCGCCGTCATCAGTTACAAACTAGACTACACCCGTTCAATGCCTTCATTTCTCCAGAAGTGCTCAATCCACCATTATATGTATATTGACTAAGTTGAGTTTTGAATGCATTGAAAGAGTGCAGATTTCTTATACTAGAGGGTATTCTATTAAAAAGCTGTGCTCCTTCAAAGGTTAGCATTTTTTGCCATAGTTAATTCTAGTTTTGGGTAAAACTACCAAGCTAGCTCGCCGTGTGCTACGTTCACTGACTTGCTTATATTGGGTGAGTTTTATGCTCGTGTGAACATAGAGTAAATATACTATAGTGTGCCTTACTTAGCCTGGATCAAATAAACTTGTTTTCTTTCTTTTCTTTTCTTTCTAAGTGCCTAACTACCTATTACTATTTTTATAAAAACTACACACGTTCAATTAGTAAGTACCTTATGGTAAATTTATTTATAATCACTGCATACATTAGTATGTCGTATGATTAATCTATATTAGTAAACAAACTCGTACTATCAATGCGTGACTCATATTCGATTATCAGTTTATCGAAACTACTAGCTTCTGCCCACGACTTCGTTCGCGCGCTTGTTCCCCGACCCATCCCGTCGCATCGCATTGCCTGCCCGCGTTACTACTTCGATTTCGCTTAGCATTCTTTCTGACTTTTTCTTTAATTTTGCTCGGATACTAAGGATCCTATCATGATTTTAAGTCGCCTAAAGCCTTTCTCACGAATTGGGTTATCGAAGGCAAAACGAATCTTTCCTATCCGACTGTCAGTTCCGAAGATTACCGGGGGGCACTCTGGAAGTAACAGTCGGATATGAAAAATTCAAACTTATAAACAAACAAACAAACTTGTAAGAGGTAACCTCGGGAAGTACCTTAACCAATTACAAAAAATCTTACACTGATAGAAGCTACACTATTGCCGAGAGCCATAGGATATGTTTGGTATATTTAAATTCCACTTGGATGGTAGTCGCCGGCAGAAGCTCCCAATTATAAAATATTAGCTCAAGTGCAAACACCACCAAATAGTGATGACAGGAATTTCAAATCTCTCAGGCATGGTCACGGACTTGTAAAATGCTAAGACTCCTGTTAGAACGTACAACCACTAAAATACCGTTTTTTTTTCTTGTAACATGAACGACTTCTTTCTCACCATCTGCCTAGCCTTTTCCCAACTATGTTGGGGTCGGCTTCCAGTCTAACCGGATTCAGCTGAATACCAATATTTTACATGGAGCGACTGCCTATCTGACCTCCACAACCCAGTTACTGGGTAATACGATACCACGGAGGGGTCTCGGTATGTAATGATGGTCATCTATCCACAGACCAACCACGGCAAGTATAGCTTAACCTGATCGATCGACCTGTGCGGCTGTTTTAGCCACGGGCCCCTATTACTATACCTACCTATATATTACTATTTATTGGATCAATGAGGAGTAAGTTATCTACTAAGTTTCAATAGTGTTCGAGCCACGGATAGTTCGACCACTGATGGAATTAAGGTCGATGAAACCATTATTTGCCTAGGTTCTACCTATAATGGTTTCATCGACCTTCCCAGTTCCTAATAACTTGCCTAGAAATTACACAAAAAACCGTTACAATGGCATTAATAAATTTATGATAAAGTCATTAGTATCGTGCTGTAGATTACCAACATTTGTTTTACGTATCCGTGTTATAATACCTAGGTAAGTTAACACAAGGTTACCTACGACGTCAAAACTGTGTGCCTTGTGTACATTTAAATGCATTCGTAAGTCGTTAGGTTACATCATGTTACCTCCAGTGTACAGACGCCAGCAGGTCAAGCTACCCGTAACTGTCAAATTTTCCCAATCAACCATGAACATTAATGCTTTAGCGATAAAGTTGAAAATCTATTATAGAAATTTGACACATTGTAGTAGCTTGATGTGCTGGAGTCTACACAAGGTATTTGAAAAATTATTTGATTCCAGTGTAGTCTTAAGTCAGCTATCTTTTTTAAGGAATGTTCAGTAACATTATTTCTTCACATTGTTCTCAGATTCCACAAGAAGAATAACTTACCCAGGATTTTGTATTATCTTGTTTTTAAAAATGTCCATGGAGTTTCTTGTCCGTTCTTCTCCACAAAGAATTTAAGAACGAGCAACTAGCTTCAACTTTTTGACTAACAGACTGACTCTAAGACATAATAGTATATCTACTCGTAGCATGACTATTTTTACACGACGACTCTAATAGTAATACTGTGGTCAATGTCAATTTAAATCATCTTTTTCTTATCGGTAACTTATTGACATTATAATTTATTTATTATTAACATTATCGCATTTCGTTAAATATTGTCATTACCTGATTTTTATACTACTGTAACTGAATATTGGCAAAAGTCTTCCATAAGTGTATATTTGTACACCAAATAGCAAAACAGAGAAACTACAATTGTAACATCTTGCACACTGTTAGTAACCTATGTTTACAAATGAAGACTTACTGATTGATTGATTGGTGAGACAATTCAAATGTGCCTCCGTAAATGGCTTAATTGAAATACATGCGTTGAGTTTGAGCTCATTCCTTAATATAAAGGAAGAACTCAAGTGCATCGTCATGACATTTAATTTTTCTCTTTGACGAACTTGACGACGGAAATTCAGAAAATGTTTCGAAGAATCGACTTGATAGGTACTTTAGGACGAGTCTTACTACTTAGGTCTTAAAGGGCTGATTTTTTAATAATTTTTATATGGAATAAAATTGACGTCGGACAGTTTTTGTATGGAAGAATTGTCAAAAATTCAAAATTATCTGGCGTTGGATTAATCAGCCCTTAGAATGAGTTCTATCTATCTGAGGTCTTTCCGAATATTTCTTACTAACAAGTAGTAACTTCGAGGTGTATATTGAATTGTATGTATAACTAGAAAAATATCTACTTGCCCACACTCGACACGCGTGTTTTCTTTTAGAGCTTAAACTAGATTCCTGTTAGCGTGATGTAACTTGTGAAAGCGAACCCTAGTATGAGTCAAACTAGTAATTCGTAGAAAGTAAATGTCGGAAAAAATGTGTGTAGTGTTCATTATTAATTCATTTTAATGGAACTAACTCTGGGCCAGTTCCATTAAAATTCAGTCACGTTTACCTAGAAAAGGCACAGTTTGTTGGACAATAAATTGGATTCAGTTTCCGCTAAACCAGCAATTGGATTTACTTCCGTGATGAGTAATTAAACTGTTAAAAAGAAATTCATGGTCAATACCATGAAATACGGCAAAGTGCTATTATATGAGACAAAAAAGTATTGAACATTGAGAGAAAATACTTGAATTAATTAAGAACTTCATTACTTGTTTGGAAGACATTAAATACCGCTCTTATACTTAATCTGGAATATGTACAGACGCCAGCACATCAAGCTACTACAATCTGTCAAATTTCTTTAATAGATTTTCAACTTTATCGCTAAAGCATTAAGGTTCAAGGTTGATTGGGAAAATTTGACAGTTTCGTGTAGCTTGACCTGCTGGCGTCTGTATGTTCCAAGATAGATATTGTCAAAAAACGGTTAACTTAATGGAGAGGGTATAGTTGCGATCTGCATAGCTGGCCCCTATAGCGGTAGCTATAAAAACGGTAAACGGTATAAGCGGTGTTCATTAAATTGTCCATTTCAAGCCATCTTTTGTATAGGTACGACAATCGAGTCCAATGACTGAGCGCTCTTAAAGAATCAAGAGCAACAAGTGTCACCAGGGTCGTCGGAGATAGTTGAAGTTTAGTAAAAAAACGGTAGATGTTTTTAATTTGATAAGTTACCCGTTTTTTTTTTTGTATTATTTAAATTAAATTTTATTCGAAAACATCCATCGGTTACTTATCTCCTTTGGTGACCGTAATAAGTCATTGAGTAAAGGCCATTTGATTTTGAGTTATAACTAGGCTTAAGTTTTATTTTACAAGAGTTAGTTACTGAGCGAGTTTAGTTTTAAGTTTGTCTTGTTTGTATTCTTGCACCTCACTGCGTGAATTCGCTGGATTTTCTAACTGTATCTACATAATATGTATTTTTACTATTTAAGAAGTATAAAATACGATCGGATTGAGAAAATAAATTAGGTATTATTAGTTGTTGTTGTTTATTTATTATTAGTTATCTGGCATTTTTGCTGAACTGGGCCTTTTTGGCGCAGCCGTGAGGCACACTTTCTTACTAATTTCTTACATCGGACTTTGCACCGTTTATTTGTTTTTATCTGATGTACGTATTGTGTATCAGACTAAAGTCTGTGCTTAATTTTATTTTCTTTTTTTCTTTTATTTTTTTCTTCTTTTATTTCTTTAAGTATGTGGATCCTCTCTGAGCCGGTTTATTTCTTCAATTGGAAACATCAGTAACAATTCGGCCTAAATAGTCTTGAGCGAAATTCTGTAATACGTGCCTTAATATCTACTACAGTACTGCTGTCATACTTATTTCTAACACTAGGCATCGTTGATGTGATCCATTTCGTGATATCACGCGTAGGTGAATGAATTGAACTGATTTGCATGTGAGGCCACTGAAAATCCGCGCTGGTATCATGCTGAGTCTAAGAATCCTTCTTCTTGCAGTCGTGTTGTGCAGCTGTTCACTATTTCTATACTGTGCTCGTTATTATAGACCTATTTTGTTTTTTTTTTTAATCTAATATTTATTATTCGATTTCATTATCTTTTTGTATGCACGTGTCTCTGTGACAAACATACCTATTTATCCGACAGTCGTTACGTCTGTCATCAGAAACCCGAAAGTCTGACAAGCATTCTTACCAAGGGATATCGTATTACTGCGCCTCATTAGCGACTGTTCTGGCATTGGTGATATTTACGTGCAGCAAGGGTTCCTTAAAAACAGAAAAAACATGATGTTCAATGCCTAAATTATTTATTTATTTCGATTTAGCAACGTTTGCAAACACTACTGAAATTACAGGAAACAACAGAAAATAAAGAAGAAAATATAACAAACAATTATAGGTAATTACTGCATTTTCTTATTATTACCTACGTACTAGGTGTAATCTTAAAGTACCTAACTACCTACAATAATAGAAAAAAACAAAAATAAAAATGTATAATTTACTGCTACACGTGATAGGGATAATATTAATAAATAGAATACCTACGTCCTGTCTACGCGTAAATAAATATATCCGGATAAATTATTATTGGAGTACAGGAAATAACATTAAATAATATCACACCTGTTTTTCCCAAGGGGACGGCAGAATAATATGTCCATTCACGTTTTGTCCCCTATTGTGAGAGAACAAATCGGTACTCCGTTCTGCTATTTGATATTCGGGAAACGAAACCTTTTCAAAATTAACCCCTTTTTGTCTACAAAGTAATCGTAACATCAACTAACGATCAACAAAGTAGTCATAAAATTAAATAACCATTATCTTTTTAATGACTACCCATTGTAAATGTGCTAACGTGCGTAACCGCATCCATAAGCATTGAATTAGTTCACGATTCCCGTAATAGAAAGGTCGCTAGCATCCTCGTTAGTCACTCGATGCATGGGCTGCATATTGCACAGTTACACTGCTACTACTGAATTTATTCAATAGAACTAGCTGTAGTGTTCAAGGCCTTGAACTGTAATAAACTAATAACATTAACTTCCAAGGTTGAAGCCCGGCAGGAAACGTCGAGCTCTTAGGATTTTATAAAGTTGTGCGATCGAGAACATTATCTCTTCCAAATGGGATATCCATGGGGAGTCTCCAAGTAAAGCAAGTGTTATCAATTTTGTAGAAAAAACGGATAAAACAATACCTAATTAGGTACCATGCCTAAAGTTACGATAGATGGTTTAAAAATATATGTGGCGTGGAGGCTGATTTTACGGTCCATCTCTCTATGGTGATGATATTGTTGTGCTCAAACAACGTAACGGGCAAATAATATTGCTACGAGATATAAAGAACTGTAAAAGTCACAAGAAGATTCATAAAATTTAGGTCAATTCGAAATGTATATCATAAAAATAAATCAAAATGATGGTTCTCAGATAAATATATTTAACGCACATAAACGTCAAATTCGCATAGCATCTAAGCGGCCATCCACACCAAATATAAAGTGTGTCAGACACGTGCGAGGAAAATTACGTAGCAGAAGTGTGGTGTTCGGTGGATGAGCTAGCGAAGGCGAGCAGAGCGTCGCGAGGCGCGTGGGTCGCGCCCCGCTGCCGCCTCGGTGACGCATCGTGGCGAGACCGACGCAACTGTGACCAGCTAGCACTACATGTCCCACGATAAAATTATAATGTAAAATAAAAAAATAAATAAAATTCACTAATGTATCGTGAAAAGCCCAAGGTTCAAAAGCTTATGTCAGAAAAAAACCAAATAAAAAAAAACATTGAATATACTTATTTGAAACAAGCCCAAGAAATAAATTGGAACGTCACAAAACTATGTTTTACATTCACACAATAGAAATTCTTCATACGGTTCGTGTTATATTAGCATACGTAACCGGAGCAACAAACAAAAATATCTCGAGAACTGTCGTCGGATTGATCGTCCGTGTTTGTATCGTGGCGGAGACATACTAGTGGAATAGGTAGTGCAGTGTTTGGACGGCCCCGACCCCATCCCATCCGTGATCCGTGGTGTTGAGCAGTCCACCATAGAACGCCGCGCGCGCCGCCTGTATCGTACCACAGCCCCACGTGCCCAGTGCTAACCGCTCAACTGTGCGCCGATTGTGTAAACGTGACGTATTAACCTAGCTTTTCGTCGCGCGAAAAGCGACAAGGTCGCTCTAGATTCAGTACTTTTTGTCAAATCTGTGTTAAAACCCGTGCCACCGTATCGCTCAAGGAACTTCTTGCTTCAATGCAGTTTTCTGTTTACAGTGAATGTAAATAATCGGAGAGACGCCGCTTTTCAGGTAGTGTGTCAAGGTCATTATGCGTACTCCTAAGTTAGTGTTAAGCTTGGCAAACCAGCTGTGTGATATGACAGATTTTCTATTTATTTACATTCCATTCTGTGTTTATTTTCTAATAATTTGTGTATTTGAATGTTTAGCAAGAACATTAGAAAACAAGATATAACTAACCTAACATTGGAGCCAAGTGTTTCATATCTCCAAATATCTTCTGTTGAGGTCTAAGGTTCGATTCTTATAAAGCGTGACTCGAATAGTAAAATGGCCTCTTCGCTACGCGGCGGTAACTCGAGATTATTATGCCTGACATCTCCTAATTAATAGCGGGACAGATTTGTTGTATGTCGACTGTGAAATTGGTAATATTATAACTATGCATTCATTAGTAGTCCGTTCACCGTCCTTAGTAAACAGTACTCCAGTGTTATATACGCTAGGTATATAGATAGTTCTAGATATAACAATCTATGGTTAATTAATTTCTTAAGTACTATGCATACTGTGACCTCACCTTTGGACTATTTGGCAATTTATGTACTGTGACATCATCGTACTGTGACTATATACCAAATTTCGTTGGTTACAAACAAAAACATCAATAAATCATAGTTATTATGTCATCACAAAACGCTTTAAATATTCCGAATACCTTGTACCTATAACTATAGCATACCAAGTTACACTCATTCTTTATCTGATACAAACGTTTGTCACGAATGGTTGTTCGTAGGGCATGACGCTTCTCAGGGCCGTAGGAATCGTAGGAATTAACGCATAGTCGTAGTTATTTTGATAAGCTTTCTCTTTTTCTGTCGCAACGCTCGGTTACGAGATGCTAGTGGGCGATACAGTAAGAACTTGTTACTCCTACAAAACTATGATCTATGTTGATGCGTTTTAAATTTGTTGTGGCATGTTGGTAACGTTGTAATTTGTGTACGTGTTCGTCATATTAACGGTTTTACTTACAAGTTTTCTATACTATGGGAATATTGATTTGTTGTTTCTGAATATTTGAGTGGTGGGCTTTTGTTTACAAAGGGCTGATTCAATCGACAGATAATTTTTATTCGTAGAATAAAATTGACGTCTGACAGATTTTGTATGGAAGAACTGTCAAAAATTAAACATTATTCCTCGGATAAAATTATCTGGCGTTGGGAAAATCAGCCCTAAGGCAGAATACCACCAATCTTTTATACCTTGTTTAAGTCTTATTTTTGAATTTTTGACAGTTTTTCCATACTAGAACTGTCAGACGTCAATTTTATTCCACGAATAAAAGATATCTGACTTGAACAGAGTGTCAAATTAGTACCAACTGAAAAATTCCGGGAATGGTAGAATTTATCTCAATAGCACACGACTGTAGTACACTGTATGACTGTATCAGTGCCCAGTATCAAACCAATACGATTACGATACCGGCGTAAAATCTGCGGGACTGTAACTTGTGTGTTGAACTGTGATTGACACTGTTGAGAGTTTGTTTGTTGATTGTTCATTGTGGTTGCTATGCACTAAGTAGGCCAGCATGTACTATCGCCAATATTACCACCGTAAGGACTATTCCTGCTTGCAGCGCATATTATTAGTCGACCTAAAAAGGATCCTCTATTGTTTTACTTACGGACACAGATGTGGTCATCATGTGCACGGGATTTTGTTTTCAAAATGGTCAGATATAGGATTTGGCGATAGTACTTATAACTGTTACAGGAGATATGCTACGTCTATTGATCCCTGTATAATCTACCTTAAATTAGGCATGCAAACATTAAAAAGTTTTAAAAAACACATGTCAGTCAAATTAAAAATGTCAAAAAAGTCTATTTATTATCTGGATATTATTTTGCAAAAGAGAATACGAGGGTCATTAAAATTAAGTTCCAAAACTACCTACCCACATACCCGCAGGTAATTCCGTAACACACTAACAGTAGGAATTGCTTTCATTTTGACAGTTCAACAACATTCATTGCGTTATTTACGTTGTTGAGCAGACAAATTTATCGAACATAATTTATGAAGCAATGGATTAACAACCAGGGTTCGTAGAAATCCGATATTTATAATTAATATCAAAATATCCGATATTTGATATACTTATATCCGATATTATATCATGCAATAAAAAAGATGCGATTTTCATTCTGTAAGTGGTTCAAATAATTATGTGTTTTTGTTGTAGAAATTGTTGTTTTTTTTTTGTTTTATTATTAATTTGACGTTTTTATTTTCAAAAAGTAAAAAAAGAAATAGTCTGTGATGATTAATAATAAGTTTTACCACCCAAAAACATTAAGTAATGTGTTTTTCTAACAAAGTCAAAAACACAATGAATGAACAGTTGTATAAAAAAAGCATTGAACGATATACGTAAGGGAATTGCCAAAACAAAAAAAGCGGCCAAATGCGAGTCGGACTCGCCCATGAAGGGTTCCGTAGCAGCAAATTGCGGTTTACGATTTATGACGTATTAAAAAAAAACTACTTACTAGATTTCGTTCAAACCAATTTTCGGTGGAAGTTTGCATGCTAATGTACATCATATATTTTTTTTAGTTTTATCATTCTTTTATTTTAGAAGTTACAGGTGGGGACACATATTTTACCACTTTGGAAGTGTCTCTCGCGCAAACTATTCAGTTTAGAAAAAAATATCAAAATCATTTTTGAAGACCTATCCATAGATACCCCACACGTATGGGTTTGATGAAAAAAAAATTTTGAGTTTCAGTTCTAAGTATGGGGAACCCCCAAAATTGTTTTTTTTTTCTATTTTTGTGTGAAATTGTTAATGCGGTTCACAGAATACATCTACTTACCAAGTTTCAACAGTATAGTTCTTATAGTTTCGGAAAAAAGTGGCTGTGACGTACGGACGGACAGACAAACAGACAGACATGACGAATCCATAAGAGTTCCGTTTTTTGTCATTTGGCTACGGAACCCTAAAAATTAACTACAGCGGAATACCTTATATTAACGTAACCTACTATAAGCCCTATGTAATGGATATAAGGTTTAAATTTCAATAAAAAAGTACCTAATCGTACTTGCACGTTATTTGGTCAATTCCCTGAACTTAGGATTAGATTGCCACTTCGGGAAAGGTATTATAAATTGTACTCGTAGTTTTTTGACAAATGTTGCTGTTGTGGTAAACTTTGAATCAATAATATCATGATATATCTACTGATATAGGATTATGCGAAACCTGTTAACAGCAATCTTCAAAATGATTCAGATTGCGATTGATAGTGAATTATGCAATTGGGACACTGGTATCAAATGGACGAAGTTAAGCAGAAAGGATTCAACCCACATTCTTCCCAATAACTCGAAAATTGCGTTAGTCTATGTAATACAACTTGACTCATAAAAATATTGGTAAATATTTCAAAATATTCCATATACAACATCATTGCAGCAATACACACCTAAACTTAAAACCTCGATAACTCAAAAACTACCTTTTGTAGGTTGAGTCCTTTCTGATTAACTACGTCCAAATATGAGTGGTGAGTTAAAACCGGTATAAACACTATTAGAAATTATACACTTTCATGACTTATCCGATCACGGAAAAAAAATTATACACTTTAATGACTTATCCGATCACGGAAAAAACCACAACTGACTACCCGCGGGTTCGTAAAAACGAAGCACCGTTCGGCTATTAGGCTATTACATGCACGTTTCAAAAGCACGGTTACGTAATCATAATATCACGCCTGTATTTCGCAAAAGGACAGGCAGAGGCATATATATGGGTATACTGTAAGTATACCCATACTCCTGCCAGGGCTGCGGGTTGTTCCTGCCAGGGCCGCGGGTTGTTCGAAAGAGATACCGTGGTCCCTGGCATAGGCAACTGAAGGAACACGGGTGGGTTTTAGTCAGTAAAAGTCTGACACTGCTCCGCCCAGAGCGGGAGAAGTCATATGACGATTTCCCACCCGGAAAAATAAAAGTATACCCATGCTACTATATTTGCTATTTATTTTTAAAACCCAATAGGGGGTTATGGCTAAGTAATAACCGCTGCACGGGTCGATCGATCAGGTCAAGCTACGCTTGCCGCGGTTGGTCCGTGGATGGGTGACCACCTTCACATATCAAGACCCCGCCGTGCCTCGGAAAGCACTTTAAGCCTTTGGTCCCGGCTGTCATTCGTGGATCTTTTACAGTCGTTACGGGTCGTCAGTAGCCCGAAAGTCTGATAACCAGTCTTACCAAGGGATATCGTATTACCCAGTAGCTGGGTATGGAGGTCAGATAGGCAGTCGCTCCATGTAAAATACTGGTATTCAGCTGTATCCGGTTAGACTGGAAGCCGACCCCAATATAGTTGGGAAAAGGCTATTCAGATGATGAGGGGGTTAAAGCCTATTACCATTATGCTGGGGAGTTTGTTGCCCCACTTCTTTTTTCCAGCCAAAACACTAGGAAGTGATGAAGGGCGTTTTGTTTGGGGTACTATATTTTGACGCTCAGTAAGTGCTGATTATTAGCATAGTTTGGATATATGAATATTGGTTTTGATCAACCTCCGGGCTTCTGCTAAGAATTTCTCAACAGAAAAACCTAATAACTCTTTGCCAGACCCGGGAATCGATCCCAGAACCTCACACTCAGCGGTCGCGCTTGCCACCACTAGATCAACGAGGCAGTCAATGCATGTAAAGATGTAAACAATACAATAATAGGTAAGTATGTTTTACTGCAATAATTTATCCTAACGACTGCATTGTTGTACAATAGCTGATGTTTATTGGCTGGTAATAGAAAATCAAAAAATCTAACTTATCTTGTGCATATTTAGGTTTACATTGGTGTACATTTGCATCTTAAAAATCTTCACATTCGCCTTAAAAATGCAGGGTATACGATAATCAATTATGACCTTAAAAAGGATTGTACCCACGGCTACACATAAAGCTACACAAAAGCAGTATAAGCTGACTTCTAATTTTACGAAAAACCTTTATCATGCGAAGTCAGCTCAAACTGGAAATGAATAACTTAATGTTTAGCCGTGTGAACCAGTGCAATAGTTCATGTGTATTGGATGGTAATAAGAGAAACAAAAGAGGTAACTACACAGACAAACAGGCTTACATAACTAATCTTTTCTTTTGCATATTTAGGTTTACATTTGCATCTTGATAGAGGTTCAAAAATGCAGGGTATCCGGTAATCAATGGATAACAATGAAATCGATTACACATATTTATGGCGTTATCGATTACATTTTAATAGGCAATTTAATCACTTAATTCTTGTACTACGGCCACATAAATGAAAGAATGTCATCGGTATTTTATTGTATGGTAAGTGTTGAGGGATTATGATCATCCACAGCCCGACTTCACTTACTGCTGAGCATAAGCCTCTCTTTTCAAGTGCCATTCCCCACGCCCCTGTGCCAGCCTCATCCAGGTTCTACCCGCAATGGTAACAATGTCGTCCGCCCATCTCGCTGTCGACGACCGACATCTCGTCTTCCAGTCCTTGGTCGCCACTCAGTCACCGCCTTACTCCACCGTCATCACTGCGCTTTGCCAGGTGTCCTACCGTTTGAGTTCCTTAACTCGTTTTCCAATACAGAAAACCTTCGTACGTCTGCAGACCTTCACGTTTGGGGATAACGCTGAGAGATAGACTGAATGAATTGCTGTTACCTATCTACTATCGATCACTAATAAAGAATAGTGATCGATGCTATCTACACATAAATAATGTTCTTTATTTAACTTATTTTTATACACGCCATTTCAAGGTTTTCATAAATTACCGGGCACCTGTATTTTGTCCAAATTAAAGAGCCCTTCCTTCCAAGTCCATAAAAGTTGCTGAAATGTATGGATTACAAAAGACAGTATTAAAAGTCTTAAAGCCATTATTTCACCGCTTTCTAACGATACAGTTTAGGGAGAGGACGCGTTACTGAAAAAATCCCAGCAACATCATCATCTGTTTGGTATCTGTCTGTTATATCTGTATGTCAATATTATCAACACACGAATGCGTCAAACGATACTAAATAAATGAATAGTTGAATACCTACACCATCAAAACGGTATTATCAACGGTTTTATAAAGAGAAGAATGTGCGCAATTATAATTTCTAACGTAACGATTGTTATCGTGGATCTCCACGGTATTCACGATAACACAGGGAAGTAAAATGTATGGAAATATGAAGACGCTTTTTTCCGTCCACGATACCGTTATAATGTGCAAAAATTTCCATACATAGAATAGAAGAATAGAATAGAACATACATACATTTACACACACATACATACATACATTTTATGAACTTGGATTGGACGTCCACGACAATATCGTCACATTAGAAATTAGAAAAGTTTTATTACTTTCACCTTAACTACATATACATACATAGAAATAAATAAAACTGAAGTGTCTGTTTGCTTTTTACTAAATGCATATGAAAGTATATAAAATTTTTTGTTTGTTCCGACTAATCTCCGAAATGGCTGGATTGATTTTGATGAATGTTGGTATGGAGATACTTTGAACCCTGGAGAAGGACATAAGTTACTTTTTATCGATATACCACGCATTCGAAGTCGCGGGTGGAAACTAGTATGCTAATAAAAAGAACCAGGACAATATCACGTAGGTGCACCTGCATAGCCCGATCCCTCTTCCGCTCTTTTTCTTTGTAAGAAGGGTCAGGTAAAGCAGAGTACTGACTGTACTTTGTACGTATTTATAAATTCAAGTAAAGTAGGGAGGTATACTTACACGACAAATAAAAAGTAGTATGAACGATGTTGATACCAAATTGACTATGGACACGCATCATTACGCATTCAATGGAAACGAACAAGTGACTGTTTTTCGACGTTGGAACGTTCTAGAATTCTTTCTAGACATAGGAAAATAGATTTTGTCTGTTTGGTGACGTAGGTTTATTATTATTATAATATTCTGAATAGGTTAGATAATACTTAATATGTTTTGTTTTCTTTTTAATTACATAATGCCCGACTTTAGAGAAAGCCGGGTTTCGGTTGATAAAGTGTAGTACACTTATTGGTCTATATTTCTTGTGTTTTAATCTTTACAAGCACAAAAATTACTTTATCTGATATTGACACTATTAGCCTAATAAAAAAATTCATATCTAGATCATAATTTATCGTAGTTATTATTATTTACTGGTTTTTGTAGAACAAGAAATCTTAGTCAAACTACACTATCAATCACAATTTGAATCAATGTGAAAGATATTGCTAAACCATTGCTGGATAGGTTGGAAAAATGTGTGTATTCAATAACGTAAATAACGCAATGAATGTTGTTGAACTGTCAAAATGAAAGCCATTGCTTCTGTAGTGTGTTACGCAATTACCCCGCAGGACTAGGGCAGGTTGACCACAGGCTAGGTAGGTTGACTATATAGTGTACTAGTAGTCTTCATAACAAAAAGTAAATACCATAATAATTATTTCACTTTCGGGTCCTTCTGATAAATCATAATCATGTCACCACTACTAAACACGGGCACGAGACTGTGATGCCGTACTTTATACAAATGTGAGGTACCGAGATGCACCCTCGAGGGTGATTAGATGACCCAAAAGTCGTACTGCTGACGAGTTTTTGGCAGTAAGTCTACCTACCTCTATAAGCAACCATCCCCGCTCTCCCCTACTTTTAATTAAGTGTACAAAAATATGACAGTATTTTCATACAACCTATAATTTTCGACAACGTTCATAGACTAGTCAGCAAAACAATGGCTATACATCTTGCTAATTAGAATACAAACGATGTAGGTAAATAATTAATGTTTGAAGGCTATTTGGTAAATTGCAAAACAAATATATCTATCTACGAAGCGATGTATATATACGTCCTATATTTATGAACGCGTCATCATCGTTGAGAGCTTTAACCTAATTCTTATGCATGAAGTAAGCTCCCTCGAAATGGCACATGACGTCAGATTTCTGCCCTCATAGTTAAGTAATACGATTATAATACTTTCTCCCCCAGTCGTTCCAGCTAGCCGTTGGGAGCCGGCCTTGAATGAACGCATTCATACGAGTATAATATGACACAATCTAGTCGTGATGTCATTTTAGAAGATATTAGACATGACACACTAACGCAACAACAGGCACGTGTAAGCAGATGAAATTCAAAAGCGAATTTCTATCATCTATCGAAATTATATGCATTTACTCTATCCTACTTCCTACTAATATTATAAACGCGAAAGTTTGTATGGATGGATGGATGTTTGTTACTCTTTCACGCAAAAAGTACTGAACGGATTTGGATGAAATTTGGCACACAGATGATTTATAACCAGGATTAACATATAGGTAACTTTCTATCCCGATATTCCCACGGGATCGAAACGTATGCGGGTGAAAGCGCGGGGCGCAACTAGTATTAAATAATTTCATCACCACTGCTCTCAAAACGGTGAAGGACAACATCGTGAGGAAACCTGCATGTCCAAGAACCAGAATTCGAAGACATGTGTCATCTACGCACTAGGCCCGCGTGATCGTTAATAGCCCACTCCCTATCGAAGAGAGGGGGCCTGTGTCCCAGTAGGCTGATACTGAATATTACAGACCTACCAAGCAGCAGAAAGCACAAACATGGTCAGGTAAATAGTTTGGAAATATTTCACAATCACAACTCAGTAGATAATAAATAGCTTTTGAAACTCACTGTGTGAACGCTGTTATGTTTACAAATATATTTTTGCATAACTATACCAACCTATGTACCTATATTGTGTATGTGCAAGTGTTCACGGAATGTAAAACATTATCTGCATCATAAAACATAGCCCATTTATCTAAAGTAAAGCACTAGGTTTAAATAACACAATAACTCTTTGCAAACGTTAATTTACTCCGAATAAAACTGTAACGCGATTACAAGAGTAAAGAAAATAAAATTATCTTATCGTTTCTTTTCTTTTACATGGATTACGAGTATAAAGGTGAATTGCTAGTTAAAAGCATATTAAGGAACAATATAGAACGTCAGTTTACTGAATGACATGAATATTTACTTTGTAAAGTCATCATCCTTATTTCAGCCGAGTCCACTGCTGGACATAGGCCTCCCCCAAGCACCTCCACTTCGACTGGTTCTGTGTTGCTATTTGTAAAGTACAAATATGTATTATTTTCTATCGTGCTTGTTAGTGATCCTAAGATTCCTACTACATTTTCTGTTTTTACCCGTGAGAACCTGTATTTGGCTTTGTGTCTCATATATAATTGTTATCCTTCTGTTATAGCTGATGGTTCTCCTATAAATAAATAAATAATATTATTTTAATTATTTTGAATGTGACGACAATGTGGGTATTTGTTTTTTTTACTTTCTTTTAGTTAGTTTTAGTGATGGTAGTGCAGTTTGAGGTCTGGCCAAATGTCCTTTCTTTGGTATTATACGATTACGTCTACTCGTTGAGCTCTTTCAGTTCTGAGTTGAGCTGCACGATAATGTTGACAAATGCGTGCACTGACTGGACAGGCCCACTCTATCAGTGTGGGTCTTTCCTCAAAAGGCCATTTTAAACACCAATTTATATGGTCTTCACATGATCTGACCAAGATTATGTCTGGACTTTAAAAGATACTGTGATCTCTTGAGTTTCTTTCGGCCTTTCTTCTCACACTGAGAAGAATGTGTCAGACAAGAAACGCCGACCTCATCTAGTTTTTTAAAATATGAATGACGTGTGAAAGTGTTTGTACAAACCTACTTACAGGAATAAAATCACTTATCATTTACTTATATTTAAATAAAACGTTTCATTGATAATACAGAGCTGTGTGCTTGTTTACACGCACACTATGTCTGAGTCTATGGATGAGTGTAAAATGGGTGTCACTGACTGCCACACGTGTATCCGAAATATAAATTCTAAATTGCATGGCAACGAGCACACTCACACACTAGTGACGCGCCCACAAGGTCACAATTGAGTAAATTTAATGTACGTTGCCCGTGGGTAGTGTGTATCAGCCGAATTATTTTGTCACCTTACTGTGCCCAGTGGTAGCAGCCTTCACTTACGAATTGTAGGTCGTGGGTTCGAACCTAGACAAGCGCTTTATTTTGTACAAATTGTTTCATCACCACTGCTTTTAAAACGGTGAAGGAAAACATCGTGAGCAAACCGGCGTGTCCTATATTCATAAATTCGAAGACATGTGACATCTAGCGACCCGCACTGCGGGGTAATTGCGGAACACACTATCATTAGAAATGGCTTTCATTTTGACAGTTCAACAACATTTATTGCGTTATTTACGTCGTTGAGCAGACAAATTTTTCGAACATATGAAGCAATGGATTAGCAATATCCTTCAAAATGATTCAGATTGAGATTGACTGTGTGTTACGCAATTAGGGCGCTGGGCCTGCGTGGTGGATTACGGCCCACTCAGGCCTGTGTCCCAGCAGTGGGAACGTTATAGGCTGATTACGCTGCCACTTACTTTTGCCACAACTGTATTTGGATCTGTTAATTTGTCTGTATCTTTACAAATAGTTTGGAGGTCGTTGACATACATTTCTGTGTATCTACGTAATGCACGCGGCCAACGTTGAGATATTTTGAAATTGTTGAGAGAAGACAACGTTAATAAATATTGAATGTGCGCTTTTTACGCGACTGCCCAAAAAAGGAGTGTTATGTTTTCAGGATTCATGTATGTTTTTTTCATTTCTAAAGTGACGATGATATTAACGTAGGTAGACGTCCACGTCACGATAACACAGGGAAGGAAGTAAAATGTATGGAAATATATGAAGACGCTTTTAAATTTCCGTTCACGATAACATTTTAACGTGCACGTCCCTATGATGGTGTTCAGAATACTAATTTATAAATCTTTGGAATAGAAAAAATACAAGCAAATTGAGAATTTCATATACATTATCGCATTGTCTCTTGATTCAATTTATTGATAATCATAATGGCGATTATCAATTATAGTTGTTACCTACATTATTTTCCTTGAAAAATTTAGGTACAGTCACCAAAGGAGATAAGTAACCAGGGTCGTCGGATATAGTTGAAGTTTAGTAAGAAACCGATGGATGTTTTCTAATGAAATTTAATTTGATAAATGAACTGTTTGTTTTCTATTAATTTAATTAAATTTTATCCTAAAACATCAATCCGTTTCTTACTAAACTTCAACTATATCCGACGACCCTGCATACTTATCTCTTTTGTTGACATGACCGTTTGACGAGACATAATATCACACTCTTAAAATCTTTTGCATAACAATTGAAAACAACACTTCTCGACGATATCTGACGATGCGCACGCAATCAGAACATATTATGCTATGACCTCCTTCGCGGCCACCCTCGGGGAATTACCTCGGCCACCCTCAGGGAATTCCTCTATATTGCTGTGGCGTTATCCTCATGTTTTCCTCCTTAGAAAAGGAATCTAGAACTACCATTTATTTATTTTACGATTTATGTACACACATATATAAACAGACAAGTAAAACAAAACAGAAAAAATAGGTACAGGTAACTTATTTACAAACCAAGGCTTAGGTACTCGATGTTTCTATAATACTTTACACACAGGATTGTAGGTACACACGACTACGTATCAAGCTATACATTTCCAGTTTTAGCTGACCTCGCATTGTATACGTGTTTTGTACAATCAGAAGTCAGCTTATACTGGTTATGTATAGCTTGATGTGTTTGTGCTTGTGCGTTAATTAAAAGCCATGATCATTATTAACTAGCTCCTGACCACGACTTCGTCCGCGTGGACGCATGCTATTACTTCGTTTTCTAAGCTAAGCGTTTTTTCTGACTTTTCTTCTGTTTGCTCGGCTCCTAAAGATCCTAGCGTGATGATAAATAGCCTATAGCCTTCCTCAAGAATTGGGCTATCAAATGAAAAATATTTATTCAAATCCGACTGGTACTTCCGCGCAACAAACAAACTGTTCAGCTTTATTCATCATCATCATTTCAACCCGGAATCACCCACTGCCGGGTATTAGCCTCCCCTTTCTTCTGCCATACTTCCTATATAGTATATAGAACTTTACCATACGGAATTAAAGCCTGTTTTATAACGGCATAATAATAGTCTTCTGTTCTTACCTTATTATTTTTGTATGAAATACCTATGTTTGTAATACATTATTCATAGTCACATACACATTTAACAACCTTAATGTGATACTTTGGGATCTATTGAAATGTCTAACGCTAAACACGTGTAATGTTACAATCCTTATAATAATAAAATAGCCGTGGAACTCCCGGTTGGAACGGAGTTCCTTTCGCTGTATGGTATGTATTTAAAATAACAGGCACAATACAATAAATAAACAACGTTTTAGAATACCTAACACAAAAATAAAAAAATCGTGTCGGACAAAATGTTACTCTTTCTTCGCTTTAGCTCTTATTTGCTTAGTGCAGCGGCCGGCGAGCGCTACTTCCAAGTTGGTCGCTGTAGCTTGGCTATTTCTACAAACTGTATGCAAGTGCCGTTCGGGAACTGAAAACAGTATTGATAAACTGCCGATTGATTCTGTATATCTCAAAGTGAAAAGTTAGATGAAGTGAGCTGAGAGTGAACTATCAATAGTGTCAATCCCTAGCATTAGTTGGAATGACAGTTCACTGCACGCTCACTTCACCTAAGTTTTCACGGTGAGATGGTTACAGAATCGCACTGCTGTTCCGCCAAACCGCACGTTACAAAATTTTGTTTCAGTGCGGTTAGTGGCGGTGCTCAGGAACGGTTCGTGCAAGTACTGAGTGAAATGCCGCTTTAGTATTAGCGCAAGGTGGGTTCCGTCGCATGTAAGTGTGATACAAGTTCACAATCCATCGTTTTGCCATAGATAGATTATAAACTATCGAAAAATAATGCATTAAATTGTAACACAGTGTTAACAATTTTTCCATAGTTCATGATCTCGCGAGACAGATAGATGATCACAATTACGGTGACATTACATATTTATAAGTATTTCTCAAAAATAAATTACTTATAATCAAGATCAGATTATGATCAAACCTTTTACCATATTGAAAATTAGTCTTATCAATCAAAATCATACTAACATCAATCGATTCACGTTAGGAAATATTACTCACAAACTGCTGACTCATCCTAGTACTTACACGCGCCAACACCAAAGTCAAGGTCAGAACAATTCTAGTTTTTATGTAGTCTAGGCTTACCATAATTGTCTGTACCTAACCTGCGTCCGCGATTTAGCTTCCAAACAAGTAAACAAATGTGAGTTATTGGAAAAAATACTTTACTACCTACACAATAAAGTTCTGTTTACGCTACAACTTCAAACAGTTTAGAACTTTTTTCATAGTACTAGTCACTCTGAAATCCACTTAATTTTCATTACAATAAAGTTGATATTTGTTTAACTTGAAATAAAATTAATTGGAAACATGAATTTGAATACGCCTTTACGTAAAAACTGTCCATACAGTGTTGGTACAAACATTTAATAATTATATTTGTACAAAAAATATGGTTTTAGTATTGCCTCTCATATTCGTATTCATGAAAATTCCTTATGCCGTTTTCATTTTGACGTCTGTTTTGGAGATTCTACTATCAGCTGCCATGTTTTTCGACTGCTAGGTTTAAAGTCTCTTCACTGATAGAAAAAAGCCCCTTCAATTGCTCGCCATCTTGCTCATTCCACAACCTCTGTGGTGTTGAATCTGGCTAGCACTCCAATTTCGAACCACACTTTCAATCCCAAGCCAAAGGATTGTGACGGAAATTTCTGATCCATTGCTTCATTTGTTTGAAAAATTCGTATGCTCGACATTGTAAATAACGCAATGAATGTTGTTGAATTGTCATAATGAAGGCACTCCATTGTAAGTGCGTTACGCAATTACCACGCAGTCATCTTCTTCACCCATTGACGATCATCTTAACTTAGTTGAATGTCGAATTTTCAGCATGAAATACATATTCTTCTGCTTCAATTTTCCCTCTCAGGAATGTCATTTTAAAACATTTGCTAAAACCTTTTCTATTGCTCTATTTATCAAATTCTATTAGAATATCATCCCATAAAGCATTTTATATTGTCTCTTACCAGCATGTAAGTACCCTAGCTTGTGTGACATTCTACGACGGAATAGATCCAACCTTCGCTCCTCATCAGTATCGAATTACTTATCCCTACTTATGAAGCGCTTACGTCACGTGGGTAAATAAAACCATTAGGGGGACTTGAACTCTTATGCCTGTCTGAATAAAGTTGTAGTTTAAGGAGCTTCTTTTCAAAGGGCTGGCCTGCAGAAAATTCTAACACCGTAATAATATCTATAATATATAATATTTATACAGGGTAGCAGGGACATCGACGCGCAAACGTCGTGAAAAGGTTACACCTAATGCCATAAAATAAAATTACGAAAGTCATTCATCTCGGAAATGACCGGTTAAAAAATTGACATTTTTGAGTGCGCAATGTATTGCAAACAACGCGATCAAAACGCTCCGCGGATAGCGCGCACGCTACCTACCGCGATACCGCGCGCTGCCCTTTCGAGTTTTATTTACATTGCTGTTTTATGTGAAACAAGTGAATTTACAATTTTTTAATTAAAAATCTCATTGGGTTAGATAGAAATAACGATTTTATACAGTTACGTAAAAAAAAAATTGCAGAAAAAACCGTAAAAATTAAGAAATAGCCTACGAAAAATTTACGCAGGGGGGTCCAGAATCATGTACTGAATCCATGGGAAGCCGTTGCGCGTCGATGTCCCTTTTTATTTTTTTTTTTCTGGTGGGAAATCATCAAATGACGCCTCCCGCTCTGGGTGGAGCGGAAGGGAGTGTCAGACTCTTACTGACTAAAACACACCCATGTTCCTTCCTTCGCCCTTTATGTTCCGGGGTAGCGGTAACCCTTTCGGACAACCCCGCTGACCCGGCAGGGCGTCGATGTTCCTGCCACCTTGTTTACAGGGTGGCAGGGACATTGACGAACAAACTGTAACCATGAATGTAGCACATGATTCTAAACCTCTAGAGTAGACATTTTTCGTCAGTATAAACATATAACAACGTGTATCAAAAACCCTATTGCTATCCTTAAGCACTAGCAATAGTGTTTCTGATAACAGCTGGTATAGAATCACTATACATAGTTTCAACTCAAAATAAAATACTCTAAGAATTGATGCCAAATTTTCGGTTTAATATGTTTCTTAAATTCAAATCAGAACAAACTTGTCACCGCAATACGTTATATACTACTTGTTGTGTCGTCTTACATGATGATATAATACAAAGTGGTCTCATCATTTTCGGACCAGACAACTGCGAGAATAATCCGTGTTGAACTTCACTTACAACTTACAAGTAAGTTCGTCTGACTATTTTATTAAAGCTGCCATACATATTTTCTGGGTTTCGATTAGAAAGCGCCATTATTGACATTAGAGCATGAGTTTTGCCTAAAATACAAAGGTTGACAAAGCATCGGTGAGCCCCTTGGGGTTGCCGGTACCGGTAGAATTCGAAGCAACCTTTTTCCCGATTCACCACATAGAAACATTTAATATTCTGCGACCATTTAATGTAAAGCGAAAACTGTATTCGCATTTCATCTAATATTCATGTAGGTAACTTAAATTGTAATTTGCGTAATGAGTACAAGCAAAAACTCGCGCTTTTTTCAGGAAAATCTCTTTTACTGAACAGAATCTGTAATTATACCTCTCTCAATTGAATGAATTAAACGAAGTCACGCTTTTGTTACGTAAATTAATTAAGTTGTAACACTCGTAACTGTTTATGAGAGAACCACACGACATGCTGTTAAAGTTTTCGTGTCACGGCACGACCAACTGATAAAAACATAGTAGGTATTGTATCAGTCCATTATTTATTTAACATACACTGATTAATTATTATTTTTACAAGCTAACACTAAAATATATAGGTATATACAATTTTATACAACTATATAATACGAAGCAATATAGAAAAAGGCTCATTGGGCATCGAAAAATTCGTCCGCATTACTATCAATGGGATAAGTGCCCAAAAGGCTGGCAGCATTACCACGTTGGGTGGCAATGCTGATTCTTTATCAGTCCATTGACTTAGATTTTTACGTACAATTTACTTTGTTTGGTTTACATACTATAATAGGATAGGTATCATGACCTGCAGCCTAATTGCGTAACCATTTTCGGCAAATGATTGAGATTAATTGGTTTCGTTCCGATCGCTTTTTGTTTCATTTTACGATTTTCTTAAGCACATATCGTTTACTCTTTAGCGTTTCAAACCAACAGCTGTTGCTATTACATGATAGTGGTGTTACGCAATACGAAAATCGTGAAATGTAACAAAAAGCGATCGAAACGAAACCAATTTATCTCAATCTTTTCCCGTTAATGTGTTACGCAATTAGGCTGCTCTTACATAACCCGCAGATCTGTTCCGTTTCCGTCATCATCAGCATCATCATTCTCTTGCCCCTTATCCCAATTTAGGAGGATTTTGGGATTTTTGTATTTGACTTGGGTCTCCTTTTGACCTCGTACAGGACTTTCTGTATTTTTACTTTCTTTTTATATATTTTTTTTTATTTTTATGTTTGTGTTTAATTTCGTTTGTGATCTTCCTTTGCGAGTGACAATAAATACTTTTTCTTTCTTTCAATCAATTCATGGATGAGGGACTTGTTGGTAGCGAACGGTCATTGAAAAGGTAACTGACCCCAATCAATCAATCTAGTCGGGTGTGCTGGAAGAGATTTCTTGTGAAATTAGCATCACCTATGTACCTATTTTTTCTGTTCTGTTTTTTTCTTGTCTGTTTATATATGTGTGTACATAAATTGTAAAATAAAAATAAATAAATAATCTGCCTAGCCTTTTTCCAAAAATATTGGGATTGGCTTCCAGTCTAACAAGATGCAGCTCTATAATACCAGTATGCTTTTTCCCAACAGTGTTGGGGTCGACTTCTAGTCTAACCGGATGCAGCTGTGATGCAGCCAGTATTTTATATGGAGCGACTGCCAATCTTACTTTCTTACTCGTATTATAATCTTACAACCCACTTACTGTATAACACGATACCCTTTAGGGCTTCTGACTTACCATAACAACTGTCAAAGATCTGCGAATGGCAGCCGGGACCAACGGCTTAAGGTGACCAACCCCATTTGCCCCCAAATTCCCAAGTCTCTTGACTGAGAGGCGAGATTGCTACAGAAAGAGTAGAGGCAGTGACAATGTTGCATTTTGACTTCGTTAGTTGGTGCGTCTCCACCAGCACCAGCACCCTAATTGCGTAACACACTGTCAATCACAATACGAATCATTTTGAAAGACTGCTAATCCATTGCTACATACGTTTGAAAAATTAGTCCGCTCAACAACGTAAATAACGCAATAAATGTTGTTGAACTGTCAAAATTAAAGGCATTACTACTGGTTATGTGTTACGCAATTCCCGCGGAACACTTTTTGATTCTGTATCTGAGATCGGAATCTAGAAAATAAAGTTTGAAATACTATTAAATTGATTTTAAAATTTCAGCTAATAGCTATCTTATTACAAAATAAATTGGTAAATGTCTAGGTCACTGATGAAATAGATATTCCTGACAAATACAAATAATTTTTTTTAATAATAATAATAAAATTTATTTCTCAAAACAAAGGATTGTAGAACATGTTAAAATACAGTTAAAATACAGTTTTACAAAATAAGTACTATTTCTACAAACGTGTGGGTGAGCACTGCTCTCCTAGCTAGGTTGTGGAAACCTGTGTTAAGGAGAAGCAGTCCGGTCCCCTAAGGTACAACGACGTAAAAGTTACATTTGGAAGAATTGAGTCAGACAATTAAAAGTTTGAGATACGTTTTGTTATCGTTAAAATAAAACAATAAAATAAAATAATTAAAAAAAAAAAAAAAAAAAATAATAATTTGAGGTAATTATGAGTGTGTGTGTGTGTGTGATTGGATCTGTGGTGTGTGTGTGTGCGCTTGCCGATGTTCATCACCCTATGTTAAGATCTTTTCAGTTTCGTCATATGACTTATCTTGGAGGTACGATTGCACAATCTTTTTGCATTTGTAGAACGGTAGACCATAGATTTGACACTCTTCGTTTATTCTATTGTAAAGAAACGGACCAAGAAAATGAAAAAATCGCTTAACGAAAGTTGAGCGTACGCGCGGCAGGGTGCATATCCCATCCTTTCGACGTTTGCTACGTTTTTTATTATCTATTATTCGGTATGGGGTGTTGCGGTGTTGCAGAATGACTGCCTGTAATATGAAGTGTTGCCGAACATTTAGCACTTTGCAGTCATTGTATAGTTGATCGGTTGGAAACAGAATAGGACGAAAAGTGGCTACCTTTAGTATGGCCCTGTGTGCTACTTCTAGCGGCTTGAGGGTGGTTTTGGCTGCGCCACCCCAACAAGGGATGCAATAAGTTACAATGGATAGACAAAGCGCGAAATAGACGTTACGTATTATGATGGGATTGGCAATATACCGGAGAGTTTTAAAGATGTATATCAGTTTGCGAACCCGTCCAGTTAGCAGACTGATATGAGACTTGAAATTGAGATTCCTGTCCAAGACTATTCCCAGGTATCTGATGGTTTCAACAGAGGTTAAAAGAGGACAATGACAGTTTGAACCCTGTGTTAGTGGATGACCAGTGTGAGCTTTGATCAACATTGTAGTCTTTGGTTGAGAGACCGAGCTGTTGGAATAAGTTAGAAATTTGGTTTTGGAGGTATTGAGTGTTAGAGTGTGGGAATTAAGCCAATTTAACGCCACGTCAAAGCCAATCTGAGCTTGATGCTCTAGTTGTGACCAGGAATCCGCGATGAAGGTTATTGCTGTGTCATCTGCAAAGGATATTACCTTGGCATTAACGATATTGAGGTCACACAGGTCATTAATAAAGATTAAGAAAAGAGTGGGGCCTAAAATGCTTCCTTGTGGTACCCCATAGTCAATTGAAAGCTCGTTGCTGTTATGGCCATCGATTCTGACTCTTTGCAAACGATTGGTGAGGTAGCTCTGGAAAAGATCCAGTTGTAGTCCCCTGACGCCTATTCTTTCAAGTTTGATTAAGAGTGTGGAGACGGGAACAGTGTCGAACGCTTTCGCGAGGTCTAGAAATATAGTAAGAACCTTTTTATTTTTATTTATATGATCTATGACAAAGCTGGTTAGGTCATGAACTGCGTCACATGTTGACTTATTTTTGCGAAAGCCATACTGTTGTTGCGAGATTATCTTGCAATGCTCCAGGTAACTAACCAATCTTTTGTTTATCAAACGTTCAAGAACTTTAGATAAAGCGGTTAATACAGCTATAGGACGGTAATTATTCGGCAAAGTTCCGTCACCCCCCTTGAAGATTGGATAGATTATTGCCTTTTTAAAGGAGGTTGGAAAAACAGCTGTTTCAAAACAAATATTGAATATATGGCATAAAACAGGCGCCAGAGTGGTGGAAAATTTCTTTAGTATGGTGGGTGAAATGCCATCCCATCCAGTAGCAGCGTTTGGCCGCAGTGAATTTATGGTGGATATAATTTCTTCTGTGTCAGTTTTATCCAGGACAAAGGATGAAGTTGGTATAGAACTGCTTTGTGGGATAGGTGGTTGTTGCGAGGGCCTCGTTTTTATAATGTCATCTGCAAGTTTTTTGCCAACGTTGACAAAAAAGGAATTCACATTGTTACATGACTGTACGGGTGTTGGTGATGAGGATAGCAGTTGCGTGGACGAGTGTGTAGTTTTTGTGGTGTTTGTAATTCGTTTTATGGAATCCCAGAGTAATTTGGGGTTATTGCTTGCTATGCTGAGTTCTTCCGCATCGTAGAGCCTCTTCGCCTGTCTAAGAATTTTGGTACAGAAGTTTCTGTATCGTTTGTAGGTTATATTTAACGTTTGGTTGTCTGGAGACTGCTTGAGGTTTCTGTGCATGGCATCTCTGTTTCTCATGCACCGTAACAGTCCAGGAGTTATCCAGGGTTTAAGAGTCTTTTGTTTTGAAGTCACTTTTTTAATTACGGTGTTTTCGGCTATGGCTGAGGTTAGTTTTTCAATTAAGTTGTCAGTAGCGATATTTGCGTCTGTTGTACTTAGAATAGGGTCAAAGTCTATGCTCAAAATTGACGCACCAAGTGCTTCATAATTGATTTTTGTTATGATAGACGTACTGGTTACAGGGATACGTTTGCTATCCAGACAAATTAGTGATGAACCATGGTCGGTAACCGTAGACTCATAGACAAATGTGAGTGCGGGCGACCTTGTTCTCAGGATAATATGGTCCAGACAGTTATTGCCCCTGGTTGGGATGGTATGGGCTGGAAGAAAACCATGAAAAGCGAGACAATTCAAATACTCGTGGGACCTTGTATCAAGAGAAGAAGGTTTGATGTCGAGATTTAAGTCACCCGCTATCACAACCGTTCCTAGGCCATGGAGCGATGGAAGGATGCGATTAAGGGCGGAGAGGAAGTTCTGTATGTTGTCTGTAGATGGTGAGCGATAGATGCAGAGTAAGGCCACGTCAGGTTTAATTTTTATTATTAGTCCTGAGGCAGATTGGTACAGGTCTGGTTCCTCACCGACGGCTACGATTTCCGATTTAATATAGACCACGACGCCATCACTCTGGTTTATGTGCTTGGTTGTTTTAAATATCGTATAATTTGGAAGAATTGGAAGAATTGAGTTACTAGAACATGGAAGCCAACATTCTGTCAGGACTATTACGTCACAGTCAAGTGAGATACGATGCATTAGAGTTTGTAAGTTTATGAAGTTACAATTTATTGATCGAATGTTTTGTGAAAAGACTTTCAGGTATTTATTTGGGTTTATCAAAAACGATTGAGTTTGTTCCGGAGTGCAGGTATGCGTCACTGATACAGAGAGTTCATCGATGTTATTGATTAAGTGAATTGCGTTATTAGCCATTTGTAAGATTTTGTAGTTGAGAAGGCGACGACGAAAGTTTGCAAGTTGTCGGAATAGGTAATAGTGGGGTGCTTGAGGTGATGTGAATGTAAGTGTGTGTGTGTAGAATGTGTGATTTTGATACTGATTGTGTGTGTTTTGTGTGACTGTAATTTGTTAGGATTTCTGAGATTTGATCGTGTGTTTGTAAATCGTGAGCGCAGTGTGTGAGAGTTGTGTTTGTTGTGTTTGGGTGTATGATTACCTCAATGGTGCAGAACAAATATGTTATGAAAAAATTGGTTAAAAACAAAAATTTTAAAAACAATGTTAAAATAAAAACTGAAATTAATATTAAAAATAGAGTGAGTAGAAAGCTATGGAGTTTAACATCTAGTCATTTCCCTAGCTCATTTTTATCAAGGTCTGCTTCGCTTTTGATCAAGAAATGTTTTTTTCCCACGGCCTGACGAAGAAATACTCTGCCCAGTGAGGTCCAGCAAAACTTAAAGTCATTTTCTGTTGCAAATTTCCGTGCCAGATAAAAAAGCCGTTGCGATTTAGGAGTGAGACTCTCTGAGAGGTAGATCGGTTTTGCATCACCGGCTAGTTTTAGATGGTTTGTGTTTAACTTATTTTGACTATTCTTTTGATTGAAGTTCCGTAGATTTTGCAGAATATTATCTTTTGTAGTGACACTGACAAAGTCGACTATGATTGGGGAAGTACCATTTTTCTTATTGATGCGGTAAATATCTTTGATTTCCTGGCGTTGCAACGAAGCATCAAAGACGCTAGTTGTTTTCGTGATTAATTTAAAGAGATCTTCTTTACTTTCTCCCTCCTGTTTTGGTATATTTCTAACCTCAATCCTGGACAAAAACAATAACCGCTCCATATTTTCAACTTTGTCCTCGAGTTGGCTTATATAGTTACGGTCAGCTTTACGTTCGGACTCAATTTGATCAACTTTAGTCACCATATCATCATACTGTTTGGTGGTAAAATCTAAGGATTTCTTGATTTCCTCATTTTGTAATATAATTTCTTCCATAGATTTTTGAAGTGCAAGAAACTTACTTTCGGTCTGAGCTGTGGCCGACTTTAGCAGCTCGCGTATCTCCTCCATGAAGGACGTAGCGTCTTCTTCTCGATTGCGCTTCCTGCTACGCGTCGTTATAAAATCGGTATCAACCAGAGTAAGATTCGGGGTAGACTCGGATTGTGTAATTATAGTAGGGGCTGCTACATTTTGATCAGCAATTTTGGTAGTTTTTTTAGGTGGCGTGTGTTTCAACAACATTGAGTTCATTTTTCTCCTCTGGTACCACGAGGTCAAGGTTGAAGAGAACGCCACGCGAACGTAGTTAGAATAATTATTTAGTACTGTTTGTGGTCGGGGTGGCGCCACTAGTCCCATTCACCAATGCAAAAAGTTCGCTTATATTTGTCGCTGGAACACACCACGAACTTTGCCACCGGGAGGTTGGTAGCACTGACAGTGCGATGAAGATCGCGCGTACGCAGGACTCTCACTTTTAGAGCTTTCTCACAAGCGTCAGAATTCTGTGCACTCGCGGTCTATTCACTGGTGACACGGCACTTTTACAAATTTTTCACTATTTAATAAAGCTTGAATTTCACTTCGTGAAGAGCCGAAAACAGTTATTTGAAGGGTTACAATATGCCAGACTTGGGTTTAGCATAAAAATAAAAGTAATAACACTGATAAGTAATTTTTGGAAAAAGGTTTACTGAGGGCACGACTTAGCGGTCTCGGAGCGCGTTCCGGAGCAATTAGTTAATTAATTAACTAATTCTATATGAGATTGATTTGTTTCCTTATAATATCAGCCTATTACTGTCCCAATGGAGACCGCATATCGGTAATCGTAGTGTGGGACTCCCCCAGCTAGATGTACAGACGACCTCAAAAAGGTGGCTGGGACAGGCTGTGGCGTAGCATCAGGGAGGTCTATGTCCAGCAACGGAATGTGATAGGCTGAGTTGACTGTCCCACTGCAGGGCAAAGGGTTCTTTTCATACAGAGAAGGGTCGAGTATTGATCTCCTCGCTTGCTCAAAGCGGACACTTATTCAATTTTTTATTTACCTCCCCCTCCTTATTTAATCGGAACAAATACAGAATTAGGTATTTAGTATGTAAGCCTCCTTATACTCATTGAAAATTCCTATGAAAAAGACTAAATGTGCATACACATGGGCGACTCGGTTCAACAGCAGAGACAACTGCAACCTTCGACGAGTTTCTACGGCAGCTGTCGACAACGTGCCGTTCGTGTATTTGAGTACGGTGCTAGATACACGAGCGGCATGTTGCCTCTGCCTAATTCCGATCCAGGCTGTCCCTTGCTGCCCTCTCCCAGCGACACCCTAAGCCGAGGTCCGTACCCCACAGGGGGTGCCCTTAGCATGTAGTCGCTTAGTTTTTAAGTTATTTTTAAACCCTGGCTGGAGGCCTTAATTTATTGAGGCATCCACAGGCAAGCCCGGTTAAGCAGACGACAACCTCATAGGTTGAACAACGAGATGCCAAACACAAAAAAAAAATACACGAACGGCATGTTGCCTCTGCCGTTGACGAGTGTCGCTCGTCTGTATCAGCACTAACTGAAACAGTACATTTACAAGTACTCCATTAATTTATAAGCTATGCGTTGAAAGCATTCCTTGTCTTATTTAATCAGAAGCTATCGTATCAAAGTCTAACGGTCAAACGGGTGGAATGGGCTTGATTGATATAGGATTAGTTCAGATTTGTTTCGTAGTCTTCCATACATTCATACACTGAACAGACAGCTGTGCTGCTGGGGAGTTTATTACGCCACTTTTTCTCCCCAGCGAAAGCACTAGGAACTGGTGAAGAGCGGGCGTTTTGGGGGACTGTCTTTTTTAATTTTGACGTGCGAAAAGTGCTGATTCTCAGTCTAGTTTGAATAGATGACTTTTGATTTTGATATATAAACCCACGTTTTCTTCCCATGGGGAAATAAAAGGTGTTTTGTAGTATCTGCATACGCAGACACTACAGAACGCCTTATTTTTGTGACTGGCATCTCGTAGGTCAATTTAGGAGGTTGCCGGCTGCTTAACCGGACCATCCTGTGGATGCCTTAAAAATGAAGGCCTCCAGCCAGGACATAAAACTTATAAACTAAGAGACTACACGCTAAGTGGCTATGGACCTCGGCTTAGGGTGCCGCTGGGGGAGGACAGCAAGGGACAGACTGGATCGGATCGTCTACAAAACGCCAACTGCTACAAACCTTATTTCCTCATTTACGTTCATACAACTGGTCCGACATATACATCTAGTCTTCATCATCTACCTAGCCTTTTCCCAACTATGTTGGGCTCGACTTCCAGTTTTACCGAATGTTGCTGAATACCAGTATTTTTTACATGGAGCGAGTGCCTATCTAGACTTTCATGTGCTGAATAAATATGTAAATCAATAAAGAGAGTCCCGTTGGCTCTTTTGCTGTAGGTAAGTCGAGATTTAATTTCTGTTTATATTGTTAGTTAAAACAGTTCTTAAGTTTAAATTGAAGTTTTGTTTCGTTTTTTATTTAAACTTTGAAATCTTGTTAGTTTACTCCTTGTTGATTGATAGCTCTGTCATCAACAGTGCAGAAGAAATTCAATCATATTTTTTGTTGATTGAATTGTCGCTGCTCTGCCTGTCGACAATTAGGTAAGTACCTACAGTCAGGCTCAAAAAAGTGTAGGTATAGGTACACGAACAAGGAACCAATTTATTGCCTACAACTCTATCCATGTAAACAAAATATAGAGTACAAATTATTTAACAAAACGAAGTAAATATTTTGTCCAAAACCTTTTACACAGGCCGGGTATACATATAACTATACCCTATGAGCAAAACAAAGTAAACAGTTGTCGTTCCATAACGAGGTAGACAAGTTCTGAAAACTTGTCTTTTCCGGAAAAACTTTACAGCACATTGAAGAACATACATAAAATTAGACATCAACCTATAATTCTTCGAAAAAATAGATCAAGCAGGCACGTTTTAACACCCGTGACTGTTTTCGTTTCGAAGAGATTTGTCTAACGGTCAGTAAAGCTTCAATGGACGCTGATGTGTATCCAAACGGCCATCGTACAATGCTGTCAAAAGTGTCACAAACTTGACGGAAATGTGGTAATTTTAATATTCGTAGACCACTGACCTGTGTGTTAAATTGTTTGCTGTCTCGCCACAAAACAACTCGTTGGTTAAGTGTTTAAACGTATTAAAAAAAAAATATCGGCTAGCTAAAAGTCAAAGCCATTAAGAGGTTTTAGAAATTCAAAATCGAATTTAAAAACCAATTTTCAAACCGGAAGTTATTTGAGTGTTTGGAGTTTCGATTTTCGACTAGAGTCATCATCAGCCTTGCACCAACTCGATTTTCGGCAACTCTCATCCAGCTACTACCAGCCATCCTGGGAAGAGCGTTGCTCCACCTAGTCTGAAGGCGTCCTTACAACCTTAAGAACACTATTAAAGAAGAGTAGAGTTCGACTAGAGTGCATAATCAATAATTACACGGAATGCTACTTTGTAGCACATATGACACTTGTAGATCAGGCTTAAGGAAAACGCAGAATTACCAGTCATCCTGTAGATTCAGTTATTATTCTGACTTAGGAAACTCCATATACGATCACATCATCTGCTTAGCCTTTTCAAATATGTTGGGATCTAACAATATGCAGCTGAATACCAGTATTTTACAAGGAGCGACTGCCCATCTAACCTCCACAACCTAGTTACTGGGTAATACGATACCCCTTAGTAAGACTGCTTGTCAGACTTTCGGGCTTCTCACGACCCGTAACGACTGTCAAAGATCCAAATCCCATATACCTAAGATAAAGTTAACTAATTAACATAACAATGATAATAATAGCATTATCAGTAAAGTTCTTAGTAAATACTTAAGTAAGATTTACTTTAAGTAGGGACCTTTGATATGTCATGAAGGTCATGGAACAATTCACACTTACATAATGCAACTTTATTGCAAAAACCCACAAACACCATCTGATTATTATACGAAATAATAATAAAAAAATATCTCCTGAGGTTCCTAGAGCCCTGACCACTGGCAGCATGGACCTTGTCCACTTTAACCGACTTCAAAAAAAGGAAGAGGTTCTCAATTCGGATGTTCTCAGTTCGGATAACATAACGCCTGTACCTTCTAAAGGGGTACGCAGATGACATGTGTTCAGTATACCACGGTTCACCCTCATTTCTGTCAAAGTTGTTGTTGGGGTACCTCTAATTTTGCAAGTAAATGTATATATATAAATTTGTGTAGGTAGGTAGGTACAACTAAAAAGTGAAAAAAAAACTTAAAAAAAATACAACCGACTTTCATAAAAAAAAAACACTACAAACCGAAATTAAAGTTATTTTTCAGTTTGTAGTGTTTTTTTTGGAAGTCGGTTGTTTTTAATATTCTTATAAAAATATCCAAAAACAAAAATAATATGTATGAAAATGTAATAAAGAAAAATGTATCTCATTATTGTCGTTTTATTTTCTTTATTAACAATGATACAATAAATTATATTCCCACCTTATTACAATTTTGACTCAGTAGTTATAACAAATAATCATAATTTAAAAGAAAAACAAAATGTATTACAATAGCGAGACAGAACAAATATTGATTTGTAAATATAAAAAATACATTAAATGCTCCCGCAGACACATGCGGAGCAACTCTGGAAGAACAATTTCTATGGAAAATTAATGGAAATTGTTCTGTTAGAGTCGCATCACGCCTAACTGCGAGAACCTTGAAGACAGATGTTTCGCTTCATCGAAGAGATCGGTTGTCATAGTCGAATGGCAACCTTGAGAGAACATCAAAGATGCATCAAGTAAACAACATCGTAAACATTTACGTGGCCTTCGTTCATCATTTTTAGTGATCTTAGAATTAGGAAGTCGCGAAACAGGAAGATGTTTCACTTTTAAGACACACTTAGCGAGTGTTCCTAATTTGTCGTGTTGACGGATACCTAGTTGTCTGGTTCAAAGTGTTGTAGCATTCAAAATAAATAATGTAACGAAGCAGCACATTGCGTAACACACTTTCAGTCACAAACCGAATCATTTTGAAGGATGGTGCTAATAAATTGCTTCAAATGTTCGAAAAATTTGACTGCTCAACCACATAAATAACGCAATCAAAGTTGTTGTACTGTCAAAATACAAGCCATTGCTACTGTTATGGTGTTACGCAATTATCCCGCTGGTGTATTACTTATTTTAGAACAGAGTCACGTTCTCAGCAAAGTACTTTCCAAGACTAGCTACCATAATTGGGTCTCCCTTGTTTCATAAAAAAATAGACAAATTATCAGTTCCCAAAATTTGTTTGGATAATGAAATTCTGTCAAAATAATTTTGGCAAAACGGCAGGCTCCAATCATAATTATATTCTACCTTATTTATAATACTTTTAAAGTTACAATTTTTGTTAAAATACAATTAAGTAGGTAATTATTATAAGTTGTAGATAATAATTGCATTAACTATTTAAACATTATAATGCGCCACTTGATAGTGTCCTAAGTGCCCGTTCACCTGCACCTCGGATGACCTAAAGAATGCCACTGATGACACAATCAACATGGCCGCTTCCTGGGGTCAAACTATATAATAAAACAAAAACGAGAAAGAGTACCATCGACACGAAAATATGAAGAAGAACGTGTAATGTAAAATAATCGAACCAATAAAAGAGCATTTTCTAAATATGAATTTTAATGTGATACATCACTGCAAGATACGTCATACTCGGTGGATGCCTACTTGGAATTGAGTTGTTTACTCAAACCACAGCCACTGTCATCCACCACAGATTAGCAGTGCGCTTCTGTTTTCTCGTCACGCTCGACCCGTGGAAACAGCTAGTAACGACAGTTTCCGTCACGACAAAAAAATGAGAACACGCTTACCTACAGGAAGGAATGAACGATTGTGGAAAAGGCCAAAGTTTGAGGGCTGAGCTTAGGTACAATAATACACTCACCGGCACGGAAACTTGGTCACATGTAAATTTCACGATATTTCGCATTTAAATGTATTTTGACACTGAAATAAGGGTAGATGCACTCAGTAAGGGTTTCTTATGCTTTTAGAACTGGAAATTGAAAATGTCACTACACCAATAAATGTATTTATTAAATTGGGCACTTTTGCAGAAAAAAAGAATTTTACACTATCAATTATAAAACACTATAGAATAAAAAAAAAACCTAAATTGGTTTATTGTCTCTACGTTTTAGTATCGGGTGTTTCCTCCTCTAGCCCTAATAACGGCCTGCATTCCATCTGGCATGCTTTGAATGATGTTTCTGACATCAACTTGCGGTATGCTTTCCCAAACAGTCAGTGCTGTATTTCGAAGACGGTTGAGAGCTTCTGGCGGGTCGGAGGTGGACTTTATCTTTCTTTTGAGCTTGTCCCAGATATGCTCAATCGGGTTTAAGTCCGGACAATGCAATTTTTCCGGTCCGGTGGTCTTCAACGCAATTTGCATGGTGTGGGCGTGCATTATCGTGCATTAGGAGGAAGTGGTCGTGCCCAATGTTTCCCGAATATACCAAAGCATGTTCCTGGAGGACCTCCTTTGAGGTATCGGGCTGCAGTTAGCCGGTTATCGACGATAACCAACTCCGTACGACCATCGGAACTTATTCCTCCCCAAACCATTATAGAGCCTCCATGAAAACTCACAGTTTGTGTGGTGGTAATGGGTAGAAATATCTCTCCTCTTCTTCCCCACAGTTGCTCCCGACCCTCTGGAGCACGCAAAGCTATTCGACACTCATCTGTGAACAGCACTCGAGCCCATTGCTTGTGGGTCCAGCTAGCGTATTCACGTGCGAATTGAAGTCAAGCTACTCGATGATGTCTGAGGAGTTCTGGACCGCGTGCTGGTCTACGGGCTTTTAAATTACATAACTTCCACCATTCGTCTTCTCATCGTACGCTCACTAACATTCACGCCTCTTGCAATTTGGAGCCGCTGGCGTATCTGAACAGCGGTCAGGTAGCGGTTTCTTAAAATTTCCAGGACAATAAAACGGTCGTCCGGGGCTGATGTGCATCTGACGCCTCCACCGCCTGGTCTACGGGAATAGTGGCCTATCTCCTGGTATCGTTTCAGGGCATACTGCATCGAAAAACGCGGTACATTGAGCACCACAGCAACTTCACGCTGTGTCAACCCTTGGTCGATTAATGCTACACCGTGTGCAACCTGTGCTGATGTTAATGATTTTTTTTATTGGTGGTACAGCTCTTTCAGTTAATCAATAAAAAGTACAAAACCACAATAATTCAATAAGCTACCCGTAAACTTTTACAACACACAAATTGAAACTTGCAACATTCAACTAAAAATTAAAGGTCGCACCATAGTGCACTCAACCATAATGAATTACCCTCTTGAACTAAGAGTAAACATTTTTTTGACTTACCCTCTTAAGAAACAATCATTGGAAACACTTAAAGTTTTTTTTTTTAAAGCGAGTATTTGCGAGATAAGCGCTTGGCCAAGATTCCGTGCTGCTGAGTGTATTTAATGTTGAGATTAACCTGGTGTTTTCTTGATAAATTCCACAGGAAATAAAGAGAATATTTGTTAATATTCTTGTAATATGAATATGGTGGTTATCCTTATCTAAGTAATACATACAGCGTAAGACAGGAAAATACACATGCTCGAAACAAATAACATAAAAATCAAGAGAAGCTTAAAATCTTTGATATAAGGTGGTCACAGTGCACCGGACACGGCTCTCCGGTGTGCGGTGCAGCGGTTTGTAACTTTGACTGTAGAATCTTAATTTGTATACACACACTGACACCGCACCTCCGTGCGGTTTACAGTCAAAGTTTAAAACCCGCAGCACCGCTCACCGGAGCGGTATCCGGTGCAGTGTGATAACCGCCTAATAATACTAGATTGATTATTGCATTATTACTTTTGTTTCTAATCCAGTAATATCAATGCTATGATTATTCCAAAGTCGCTCTTAAAAGTCATAACACAGGAAAATACACTTGCTCTATGAGAAAGTGACGTAACATGTAATTGTGCTTGTATGAATCATGACCAACTCCAATAATGTGATGTCATAATGGGTCTCGCCGATAGTGTGAAGTGTTTCAAGAGTAAAGTAGATTTCCTGGAAATACTCATAACAATAACGTCTGTATTCCCCGAAGGGTTAGGCAGAGGTGTACCTAGAGTAACTACACACCCAGTTCTCCAGTTGAGTGTAAATAAGTTTAAATCCCATGCAATAGGGGGGGAGCCTATTGCCGTCAATCGAGCACAAATCCGGGCTGTGAGCTGAGAAATTCTAGACGGTAAAACACAATAACACTTTGCCCAATCCGGGAATCGAACCCGGAACTTCACGGTCAGCAGTAGCGCTTGCGACCAAAAACATACTTACATTTATATCTGCTGTAGGATAGCTAACACCCCCTGATGTGATTTTATAACATAAAGCTCCGAAATATACTTTACTACCGACTGGTTTAGCAAAATATGGGAAACAAATTCTGATGTAGAATTATGTAAGAACACAACTGGCCAGAGAACACATATACAACATACAAGAAATCACGCAAATCGGTTTCATGGATCATTGGATCTCGAGTTATATAACCACGCACTAACAGACAGAGAGATAGACGGTGCGTTTTAAAACATTAAGATACACACACAAACACATCACAGATCTCTTTTTAATTTGTATTTCTAATTATCTGGCAGCATCAGTGGTTTGTTATTACTATGACGAGTTTGAATGTGTCGTATGTGCCAACTCGCTCGTTTTCATGTATGCACATACTGACAGCTTCCATTGGTTCAGCTATTTCTTGCATAATCACGGTTTAATTGACTCACTTGTAAAATGAGGTCGGGAACGTTTTAAATGAATACTTAGTGTTTGGAACGAAGTAGGTACTATCGCCAAAACCTATATGATATATCTGACCATTTTGAAAACAAAATCCCGTGCACATTATGAACACAGCTACGTCCGTAAGTAAAACAAAAGAGGATCCTTTTTAGGTCGACTAATGCGCTGAAAGCAGAAATAGTCCTTAGTCCTAGTCTTATATAATGACTGCGCCTTCTCAGTACATTTATGATAATATTTTGTATGTGCATACAAATATTAATCTGTTTAAAAAATACAGTGATATCCATAACATAAATACTAGGAGCAAACACAAATTTGTTGTTCCTACAACCAGGCTCAAGAAAATAGGTGGTTTAGATGCCAATGTATACGTTTTTATGGGTGTCCGTTGTTTTATAGCTAATAGTTTTATAGAATTTCGTTTCACATAAAGTTGAATGTTAGAATAATCATAATAAAATAACAAATCAAATATTATATTGTTTATTTAATATGAAACTTATTACCAAGAATAACATTTTATCAAGTGACAGTTTAATATAAGGGGTATATTTTTGCCACTTTCATTTCAGTCAAATAATTTAGGTAGAGGTAAAGTATCGTTTATAATTATACTAATATTATTACCTATATATATTATATACTCTGGCTGAGGTAATTCCTGCTGGGGGTCTCTGTTGTAACCAAACCTACTGCTTACATGCTGCAAGCGAGCATGCAGCATACAGCGTGCAAGCAAGCATGCAGCATGCTAGCGAGCATGCAATATGTAGCAGGCTTGGTTTTTGTCACGGCTCCAGCGCTACGGGGCTCCGGCGGTCCCGCGCGAGCTTATCGTCGCAGATGGTATTCACGCTCACCACCGCAGCTTCAAAACCACCTGCTCCTCAGCTCGCGGGCCGACTTGCCCCTCCGCGCCTACGCGGATTTAAATTACACTCTAGGGATAGGGCAGACAAGACTACTTGGAGTCTTGTCTTACTCTTTGCAGCGATTCGTTTCTGTCACTAACTATTGTAGCACAACATATTGACTTTTTAAGACAATATTTTAATAATACCATGGAAAAATACACCGAACAAACAATATTCGTAAAAAAATAATTCTACTGTCTGATAAGTTTGAAAAACAAAAAAATGTATAAATGTAAAAATTCACTGAATTGTGTTTCTGTGAAATATATTTCATTCAAATAAAGTCTTTGAATATTCGAAACAAAAATACAAGGATCAAATATTATATGAAACATTTTCTGGGAAACGAAATTCTATGAAATTTCTGTCTGCGAAACAAGGGTTTTTATAATAAACTTTCTAGCCACATTCAAGAACTAAGCCTTAATAAATTCAAATCTTTTAGAAAACGAAAATTATGGCAGAAAGCCTATTACGAGGTAAAAGACTATATTGAGGACCAAAAGGTTTGGGATTGAGCTGCTCCAATAGGTTTAGAGAGTGAATGTTGATTATTTATTTATTTTTGTTTTGCTATTTTACAATTTTATTTCGTATTATTTATCTATATACATATACATACAATTACATGAACATTTACTGTGTAAAGTATTATATTATTTTAACTATTGTGAATGTGAGGGCCATGTGGGGCATTGTTTTAATCTTGATCTGGCAGTTTGAGTAATTTACGCGGCCTACCCAATTTCCTTTCTTTGGTATTGTTCGCCGACATCGTTAAGCTCCTCAAGTTCTGAGTTGAACTGCACGATTTTTGACAAATGCGTGCACTGACTGGACAGGTCCACTCAATCTGAGTGGTTCTTTCCTCTAAAGACCATTTCAGACACCAATCTGCATGGTCCTCACATGATCTGACCAAGATTATGTCTGGACTTTATAAGAGACTGGGACCGCTGAGTTTGTTTCGGCCTTTCTTCTCAGAGTAGTCAGATAGGAAACGCCAAACTCTACATCTATCTACATAATAATCTACATAGTTTAAAAAAATATGATTGACGTGTAAAAGTGTTTATACAAACCTACTTACAGAAAATAAATCATTTATCATTTACTTGCCTTATCGCATATTACATACACTCTGCATATTTGGTGAATGAGAGCTAGACTGAAAAAGGTGTAACATTTTAACCGTCAGACACTTTTACTACAGGGTAAAATTAAATTAGCTAGCGAAACTCTGCAGACGTGGTGGGTATCGATAACTAAACACGACAAAATAAAAATAAACATGATTTGACAAAAAAAAATAGGTCAACGACCGCTCGTAGTGCTGTTACTTGAAGTATGAGTTGAGAATTTCTGTATTTTTTTGAACGGTCACGTCTCTAAAGTTTAAAAAAAAACACATTTTGAAACTGATATTTCAAGTCACTACTCTACCTAACTACGGTTGATGACCGCAGAAAAAAACAAAATTAATTTATTTTTTGTTTTATCATGTTTACATATCGCTACACATCACGTATGCATAATTTTGCTAGCTAGTTTAGTGGACCCTGTATAGTAAGTGTTTTTTTTTTTTTTTTCATTTAGTTACTGACAAACGTTGTTGATTAATTTCATTCTGCCTGTTATTTAATACATAGATAATGTACAGACATCAAGCTAGTACAAGCTCTCAAATTTCTTTAATAGATTTTCAACTTTATCGCTACAGTTTGTGCCCGACAGGGTCCATAATTGTTTCTATTATTTTTTTTACTTTTCCACCTGTAAGAGTACAGACGTCAGCACATCAAGCTACTACAATCTGTCAAATTTCTTTGATAGATTTTCAACTTTATCGTTAAAGCATTAAGTTCAAGATTGATTGGGAAAATTTGAGAGTTTCGGGTAGCTTGATGTGCTGGCGTCTGTACATTATGGATTGCAATAAACGATTTCATATTTATTGCGATATTTTTTTTCATGTACATAATATCATTATTTTAAATTTTAGCTTGTATAATGTAAATACTTAATTCCTATTAAATAAATATATAACTTTATAAAATAAACGATTTCAGATTATAGATTTAAAGCATTAAGGTTGATTGGGAAAATTTGACAATTTCGGGTAGCTTGACTTGCTGGCGTCTGTACAGCGAAAGGAACTTTGTTCCAAGCGGGTGACCCACTACACCTCTCGCCTCTCACGCATGTATGTCGGAACCGAATCCAAAAATAAATACATTGCTGATAAAAGTAAATTAACTGTTATCAAATATTTGTTCTAATAAATTATCCAAATACTTGATAAGAATTATCACAGACAAAGTGTGACTGGTGTTATTATTATGACCGATGACGTATTGTATGTATTCTACCTTATATTTTCCTTGATTGTAATGGGAAGTACTGCTTACGAATGACGTTTTATTTCATTATTGTCCCTAAGACAAATACCTATTATCTAGGTAGGTAGATCCTGCCTACCTTACCTGTTGTTGTCCAATTTTTTTAATCAATCAATCAATCAACTCAGCCTATTGCAGTCCACTGTTGGACATCGGTCTTATTTCATAGGCATTTTTTAATAATTAAAACGAAATAAGTAAAACTTCATTCTAATAATTAATACTTAAAAATTATCGTCGGAACTCATAATGATGTTAGGGTCGGCTTCCAGTCTAACTGGATGTAGCTGAATACCAGTACATTAGATGGAGGGATTGCCTATTTGACCTCCATAACCCAGTGACTGGGTAACACGAGGCCCCTTGTTAAGACTGGTTGTCAAGACTTTCGGGCTTCGTACGACTCATAATGACTTTCAAAGGTCCACGAATGACAGCCGGGACCAAAAGCTTAACATGCTTTCCAAGGCACGGTGGGGTCTTAGTATGTACACAGATGGTTATCCATCCACGGCGCAAGCGTAGCTTAACCTGATCGATTGAACCATGCGGCTGTTATTACTAAGCCACCTATCGAATAGATAGTAACAGTAGATTTCCCAAGAGTGTTCCTGTTAAGTTAGCTAATAACTCCATGGATTCTTTGCTACTTAAATATTTTGCAAGAAAATCGTCTTTATTTAGGCCTTTTGAAATCTGTTATCATACAGTATTTGTAACTCACGGAGCGACAATGCGTGCTTGTACAATAGTCCCAATTAATTCCTACTGTATACCGGCGGAATAATAAGTGTATCTCAACTGATGACGGCACTGGATGCTTGTCACTACAGAAATTAACTCACTGAGAACTGTGACGTAATCGCAAATCATGGTAGATTACTCATAGTTACATAGGTGTAGTTATACACCATGTTGAATGTATCTTGCAATTGCTTGAAACATAACGTACATACTCACATTTATTTTCATTCATTCTGCAGGTCAGAATCAGAACTAGCATTCCGTTACTGTTAGGCGCTGTTATGATTGTCTTTCACGACACCAGGCCACATTATTTACCCACAATCAGTACACAGACACAGCCCTCAACTTTAACACAAGGTTACGACGACTTAGTGACATCACAGGGCTGGGAACTTCACCCACATTGGTTGATATCACTTTTTTTGTATAGTCACTATACTTTTTAACACAATATAACTTTAGATTTAGAGCTCTTTCGATCCAGGTCTAAAGTAGACCACTGGTCGTTTGTTTTGTCCAGCTCGTCCCGCCATCTTCTACGGGGTCTGCCGCGATGCAACCACCATGACATCATTTAGAATTATTTTATTTTGCACAATGTATTTATTTATTTCATCTTGGTAGTTCGCTGTCCCCATTTAATTGAGTATTTTGTCCATTATCAAACATTCTGAAATAAACATAGCTCGAATTAAAATTTAAGATAACGCAACTCAGGCCCCCAAGATACAGGCGCTGCAGTTTTTAAATTTATTTTGCAATGGACCAATAAATTATTATAATTGTTATTCTAGTTTTTTTGAGAGCAACAACTCCTAAATCATTTCCAAAATATTAACCCGGCTTCCTCATAACTATAGTAGGAGGTAGATTAGTCAGCATTTTCTCATACCTAATATTAGTAGGAGGTAGGTAGATAGGTACTTATCAAATTCGATTATATTTCAAAGAGTGTATAAAATGAACCCATGACAAAAATTTAATATAAATTTATTAAAAGGTTATTAGACCCTAATGGAATGTCAATACCAACGAGAATTTTTATTATTTTTTATCGAGCAGCGTCTAAGGGCGGGCGTGCACAAAGAAAAAAAACAAATTTGCTAATTTCTGAGTACCTACTTAATCTATTATGAGAAAGCTAAAAATAATTAAATAAATATACTTACATATGGATCTGTGTGACTATAAAAGTACAGTTTGTGTGGTGTGCAAAACCATTCGCACAGTACCTGCTTTTTTTTTTTTTTTGGGATGGGAAATCAATCAAATGACCCCGCCCGCTCTGGGTGGAGCGGAAGGGAGTGTCAGACTCTTACTGACTAAACTTGTAAGTTTTTCACTTTTGCGCTCTTGAATATAGGTGTACATAGTTTATTTCGCCTTTGATTTACTCAAAAAGCCATTGTATTTTAGTAAAATAAAAGAGTTGCATTTTGATGTTTATACTTTCAAAACAAATAAAAAAATTGAACTAAAGTAAGAGCGTAAGCAGTTTAACATAAATAATTAGGAATTCATCATTTGTCCAGGGATTTATTATTATTATTATTATTTAATTCTAATCTTAAAATCTAAATTGTGAAATTTACATTGAAATGTTGGAAATTAAATTAACTTTATTGTTAATTTCCAACATTCAATGTTGATAAGTTTAATAATTTTGATGTTAAGATTAGATCAAATAATAACAAACACGTTGTCAACTCTGTTTTAGTATTTTGGAGTTTCTATTGTTGGTATATTTATTATATTCAGGTATAAAATTCAGTTCAGTCACTTCATTGTCTCCTATTGAAACTCATCACCTCCATTAAGTGATCAAGCTTTGAGGGTACCTAAGTGTGTACCTACACAATTATAAAATTTTTTATTTATATAAAAGGTTTAGCAAATACCAATAAATGCTTATTAATTATTTGCAAATGAGATTCAAATTGAAACTCTTTAACTGTTTCAAATATAGTTTTATTAAAAGCACTATAATACTCAAATCAAAAATCAAAAGTCATTTATTCAAATTAGGCTGAAAATCGAACTTTTCAAACCTCAAAATTACTTAAGACAGTCCCCCAAAATGACTGCCATTCACCACTTCCTAGTGCTTTAGCTGGGAAGAAGAAATGGCGCAACAAACTCCCCAGCACTAAATTGAAAAGTAAAACAAGACGATCAAAAAAAGAGTTTAACTCTAGGTTTATCTGTAACTCTTGCCGGCGCAAGATTAATTAAGTAATTGATAAACCCTGAGTTAGCTGATAACTCCGAGTTATTTAAGATAACCCGTGAACGCGCAAGTGGGCATTAGTGTCAAATATTCATGTCATTTATAAAAATACACTACAACGACTTACATAAATGAATTCAAAATTCGTGGATCGCACTTATTATTAATTAAAAAAGCGCTCTGTGCTTTTTGAATTAAATATAAGTAATTTTTAAGAAACAAGTAAATTATAACCCTGTCTTTGCTGTCGTGCAGTGCAAGATGTTTTATTATATTATGTCACAGTCATGATGATTATTTTTCGCTTTTTTCGCTTATAGAGAAGCGAAAAATAATCATAGATATACTGATAGAATATAATATGCTGGCCTCAAAAATAAACCACGCGGGTCCAGTCCGGGTTGCACTGGGCCCGCGTAGGTTATTATGGCGCACTACCTCTCACAGAGAGGAGGCCTGTGTCCCAGTAATGGGAAATTGACTGACTAATAATTATGCTTACGCTTATTTTAGAGATTAGTAACCGTTATAGGAAAAATCCAAAAGACATTTTATGTACCGTAAATCTTACAGTTTAAGAGTTATTAACAATAGAGCGCATTATCGTGCGAGGAGAAAAACAATGGTTATTGTTTGTAATTAAAATGCGTGACTTATGAGCTATTCACATTGTTATATCACGGAGATTTACTACGGTAAGTAATGCAGATGGTCTCGCCAGTAATTGGCGTAGATAAGATGAATATTGTGATTGCAGTGTGCATAATGCTTTAACTGAACACTAATTATCATTATTGGTGACTAGCACGTTGCCAGCGACTACGTTCGCCCTATTTTATGTACATTGTTAAAATAAAAGACTCCGTGCCTCGGAAAGTACGTTAAGCCGTTGGGCCCGGCTGTCATTCGTGGATCTTTGGCAGTCGTTACGGGTCGTCAGTAGCCCGAAACTGACAACCAGTGTTACACCAAGGGATATCATATTACACAGTAACTGGGTTGTGGAGGTCAGATAGGCAGTCGTTCCATGTAAAATACTGGTATTCAGCTGCAACCGGTTAGACTTGAATCCGATCCCAACGTAGTTGGAAAGAGGCTAGGGAAGATAATGATGTTAAAATAAAATACTAAGACCCGCTTGAAAAAAAAAATGCAGGGGCAAATCAAATTAGATAGCGAAACTACGCAGACGTGATGGGTATCGATACGCCAAATAGACTAGGTTTATATCCAGCAATAATGAATACACGCGTTTGTAGAAAATATATTTTCATTAAACGTCCCCCGACGCGACGATGACGATTGTTTCAAAAATAATATCGTAAATTCAATCATAATTTGTAGGTAATCTACAACTTATGATTGAATTTACGATATTATTTTTTGACCTTTAAAGAGGTTTTAGTTTGTGTCGGTGGTTCTTTAAATTATTAAATTTTCATAGTGAACTTTTCCGAATAAAGTTTGATCCCCTAAAGGGGGTTTGAATTTCCAAAAATCCTTTGATGAGGAACTCTTGTCCAAAATTGCATGCTGCTAGATCCAGCGGTTTATGCCGTGCGTTGTCTGTCAGTGAATTTGTATTTATTAAGTTGTCAACTTTTCTTGTAAGTGCAGAACCACACAGCCTTATTAATTTTAAAACAGAAATGATTAATCATAGCTAACACTAACACCCAAAAAATACTTGCACGTGTCATGCCCCGGAAGTGTGTGGGAGACTTCTGTCCATCATTATGTAATAATGTATTCCGTTGTTATATAAACATAATTGATCCTTTTGACCTTGAACTAAGAAACATGTGTCGCGGCAGTTGGTAAAACAATGAACACGTGATAGAATAATGACAATGCAACTTAATGCTAAATTTTAAAAAAGGCCACAAACTAAACTAAATTTATGTTCAGTGCATCTTTTTATTTTTATTTCATTAAGAAAAGGATAGAAGATACCTAAATATTAGTTTAATCCTGTCAAATAAAGAAACTCCATAGACTGTTTAGACGTGATTAACCTTTAAGCACCGACGTGCATTTTTTGTAACGTTAGTACCGACGTGAGGCCTAAGAAGCCGCTTATATTATGTTGTGTTTTTTAAAGAAAGTGTTGATTTAAATATTTGTCTCTGCGATATAATGGAAATAAAGGGTTTTAAGAAAAAATAAGCATAGAAAGAAAATAAACTTTACTATATTTTTAAATTTAAGACTACAATAATATTTGGCTTGAATTTTGGGGGAAAATCCGACTATTCGATATAAAAAATCATAACACAAAGAATAATCCTCTGAGAATAACAAAAAATGGTATTTCGTACTTAAGACTAATATAACTTTGAGAAAAAAACTATAGTAGGAACGTTAAACCTCTGCAAAAAAAAATGTCCACAGTCGAACTACACCTTAAATTCTAAGCACAGTCAGGGCACACTTGTTTCGCGCATTGTACACAAATGTGTTTTTTGCAAGAATAGCACTTAGACGTCGATTTTCTTTTGAGTTTAGGTTTACAAGAGAGGCAAGTCTTGCGTGTCTTGACTTTTTCGGCTTGATCTTCAGATGCCTCTGGCTTATCAGAACCAAGTACTCTTGCCAATCTCATCCCAGTTCACGACGCAATCTTAGGTTACAAAATCTTTGCTTCATGTGCTCTGATACCAACTGTCGAGCTAATTTTTTTATGATGGCTCCTCTATGCTACATCATGTACATGTACATCATGTAGAAGATGAGAATTGACGGAGCTTATATCCAAAATCCGGTAAAAAATTGTCATAGGCCAGCGTCTTAATCGGCGACTGCAAATGTATATGGATCTTTTCTTATCTATTTCATCTACACCACCTTTCGTAGAATTATAAAACTGTATAATTTCTGGCTTCCCTGTGTCCGTATCTGTTCCTTGAGTATGATGCATTGATGAAGCCAAAATGACCGCTTTTCCCTTCTTCCCTCAATCACATATAATTCGGATTAGATTCATTTATTTCTATCCGAGTTCTCTTTGAATGTTGTATATCTGTCAAAGAACTATTTCTTTTACTACCTGAAGGTCCTGGTCTATCCATAGTTTACTATATCTGTGAAAATAATAATTTAGTGTAACAAAGGAATAAAACAAAAAACTTACGTAAGTACCGACGTGAGGCCTGAGAGGCCGCGTCGGAATTTCAAATCGTAATTACTCACCAAATGCGCGCGCGACGTCACGTCTTTTCGTTTTGATGTCAACGTGGGCACTGTCCTTGCAGCTACTTAAAAGCAGGGATCGGAATTCAGCGAGGAAAGGGGTAAACTAGCATGTCAAGTGGCTGTCGAGGCCTGTCAGACCGCACGTCGGTACTTAAAGGTTAAAAACATGGCGACTAAAAATACCCCTCTCACCGAGAGGAGGCCTGTGTCTCAGCAGTGGGAACATTTTAGGCTGATTACGTATGTTATGTGACTAATTTGACAGGACTAAACTAATATTTATCTTCTGTCCTTTTCTTAATGAAATAGAAAGAAAAAGGTGCACTGAACTTAAATTTACATAGTTTAGTTTGTGAACAAGGGAATCGGCGCCATTATATCGAAAAAATTTAAACCCAAACATCTGGTCATCTATCGCCGATAACATACTCGATGAGTCATAGGATGTTGTAACCAACCTTTGGCCACTATCAAGTGTAGGTAGGTAGATGAGCAAACACAGCGTCACCTTCCATACAAATTTGGAACACCTGTATTTACTAATACAGCGATAAGGATTACACTAGCTGATTATCCTGAAATATCGTAAATAACAGATAAAATGACAAATAAGGAAACTGTTATCCGCCGGGTGGAGCATGGGCAAGGCGAAGAAGTTATTATTTATCACCATTTATTTTTGTAAGCTCCTTAAAGGTGTCGGCTATGCTGTGATTGATTTAACTGTTCTGTTAACGCAAGAAAATTAAGAAAATTTTGTGCAATTTGTTGATAACAATTTCTCTTTTCCCCACAGAATGGCTCCAGCGCAACAGAACATCGAAATGTGTGGAGATGAAATGCATTCGGAACTAAAAATGAGACCCCTTTCATACAAAAATGGCAAAGTTGCACATTTAGAGAACAATAACACAGTGTTAATGGACAGTGCTAGTGAAGTGACAAGTGATGCTGACTTTGATATTAAAAAATATGAAGCCATGGAATTTAAGGCGCAATGGCGATGGCCGGACCTTACCGTACAATTTCTTTTGCATTTAGTTTCATTATACGGACTGTACCTGATAATTAGTAATCAAGTTAAGCTGTACACAATATTATTTGGTAAGTGAACTTTTTATTCTACCTTTCCACACTTATTGAGTACCTTAGCAGCCTCATTAAGTCTACGACATACATCGTAAATACAAAATACGAGTAAAATCTTGATAGATTGAAGAATTAAGATTAATATTAGGTACAGTTGTTTTTTCCACTGAATTCGAAGTTATTATCTTTGTGTTTGGAAAGCTCCTGAAAAAGAAATAAAAAAGGTAGACAGATTTAAGAGGTTTCCAAACATTGACCTTCGGGTAGTACCTAGGTAGGGATAGGAAATGTCGACACCATTTAGCCTATTTTTTTAATATAAATTTTTCGTGTAAATGTGATTCCGATATTCACAGAATAAACAATTTAATTTCATGTCATTGCGCATTTTTTTATTTAGTTTTATAATTAATTACCTACACTGAATGTTTGATCCCTCAAAAACATCATTTTCAGCTCTGAGTGTTACTGAAGCGAATAGAAATAAATACTTTCAATTTATTCACGTTTCGTTAAGTAATAAAAATCTGGTGAAGTAACCTGTCTTTTTAGTTAGGTTTTTGTTATATTTTCACTGCAGCGCAAAAATCCGTTCTGATAGTTCAATTCCAACAATGTCGAGCCATGCTATTTTTTAAAACAAAGTCGTATTTTTTCAGCATTCGGCACGATATACACGTCTGGATTTGGAATCACAGCGGGCGTGCACAGGCTGTGGTCACACCGGGCGTATCGCGCGAGGTTACCGTTGCGGATACTGCTCGCCATATTGTTCACAATAACTGGACAGGTAAGATTATTTTTTAATTAGGTTTGTTTCCCACTACATTACCAAATTATTAATATCCTCCCGGTCGAATTTCGGTCACGGCGGCCAATCTCAACGGAGATTATCCAGGTACGTAGAAGATGTTATAGTGCACAAGTGTGAGCGCAAACAGGTGCACTGTCTTTTCCTATATAGTTATAATTCCGATGGGACGGCAATCCGACCAAATTATTAAAGTATTAGCCTTTGCATTATACCTACACTTATAGCCAGTAAAAAGTATATTAATGAGTCTGTCCTTGAGAACTTACCTAATTATTTGTTAGAAACTAAAATGGGGGAGTCCGGACGAAACTTTTCGTTGATGAAGAAAGGAAAAACTTACATAATTATTTGTAAAAATACTTTCTAAAGAAATGGATATCTTCTTATTTTATTACTTACTAGCTTCTGCCCGCGGCTTCGCCCGCGTGGATGTCGGAAATTATCCCACGGGAACATGCTACCGAAACAAAAAGTAGCCTATACAGCCTATTAAGGCATTAAGTCAGCCTTTGTACCTTTTTTGTATGCAAAAAGTTTAAATAATTAAATCTATGTTACTCCATAACATCAGCTATCTGCCAGTGAAAGTCCCGTCAGAACCGGTCCAGCCGCTTCGAAGATTAGCCGCAACAAACAGACAAACAAAAATTTAAAAAAATGTTTTTTATTTATGTACTTAGCGTGTATATTTTCATTTTCATACGCATTTAGTCAAATCTGTTATTTTTTAAGACCCCACTTCACTCTTCAAAAGGTAGTTGTTTTTTAAAACAATGATTAAGATCTCATAATTCATTTAGAAATGAATGAATTATGAGATCCTAATCATTATTTATTATTTACGTCTACGCCTTATAAAAGTAAACCTAAAAAGTAAACGCAATAACAGAAAATAAAATACCTACCTACCTAAATAAACCTATTTCTGATGATAACTAATCTAAACTCAATAAATAAGCAAAATCCCTAAAAACTAAGATGTTAGTTTTTAGGGATTTTGCGATATTGTATCTTAAGATAAAATATTATAGTATCTTAGCCGTGTGCAGCGCCCCTTAGTGAACTCCACTGTGGGTGACGTAACCTACGACAAACTTATTATTTGCGGTTGGTACAGTAATCGGATCTAGGGATCGAACCGCAAAATTAAGTTTGTTTTTTATTGTATATACTTTTCCGGGATGAAAAGTACCCAGTGTGGTGCCCAGGATATTAAAGAATAATTATACCAAGTTTCATCGTAATCGAACCGGTAGTTTTTGCGTGATGCCTGAACAAATAGACAGACAGACAGACAGACAGACAGACAGACCGACAAAAAATTTTTTAATCACATTTTTGGGTTCGGTGTCGGTCTAGTAACACCCCCTGCCATTTATTTTTTTGATATTTTCAATGTATCTACAGAATTTTCACTTCTACAGATTTATTATAAGTATAGATAAAAACACACGTCTGCGGAGTTTCGCTAGCTAATTTAATTTGACCCTGTATAGTAATCTGCGGTATATACATGTGCGAGTATGTGCGTCGAATGAACGATTGAATGTTGCTCTAGACTTCCGGTAGGCCAACAGTAGATTGGAAAACTGTCTATATGTAGTACAACTTTTATAGGTGGGTTCTAGAAACTGGTATTTTGTACTGATTTTTATTATCATAAATCATAGAGTTTATTTGTAAAACACAGGTATACAATAGGTCATACATATAAAATATTTAGTACGCTATGTTTTGTCTTAAGACATACAAATATGGTAACATGCAAAGTAATTAAACTAAGCAAAATGTCATTAACAAAAGGTAACATAGTACCATTATAAAAAAATGTCACATATGAAAATTGTCAGATGTGAAAATTTTAAATGCAGCATTAATAATTATTATAACTGTTTATCGTTTAAAATAGCATTTGTCAATAAGAAGTTTCTGCAGTACGATTTTAAATTTTGACAATTTTTTTAGGAATTTTATTATACATATATTCTAGGAGCCATTCCGAAAAAGCTTTTGTACATCAAAGCAGTCTTACATTTTATGTTACATAACTGATTTTTGTACTGAGCACGCAATTCAGTGTTTTTGACTGCTGACAGTTTAATAAATAAATGCGGGTTTCTTTTTACAAAAAGTGCAGTTTCTAATATATATAGTGCCGGAAATGTTAACAGTTTCAATGATTTGAAATAAGGCACACAACTGTCTGTGGATTGCAGACCGCACATAGACCTAATGCAACGCTTTTGCATCCTGAATACGGTGTCTCTATCAGCTGACTGTCCCCAAAAAATAACACCATATCAGAGAATTGAACCAACTAAACCGTGATACGCTGTCAGTAATGTTTCAATATTTACTTTTTTCGATAATTGGAACAGTGCGTAAGCGGATTTACTCATGCGATTACATATATCTTCTACGTGGAGTTTCCAAGCGAGTTTATTGTCGATATTTATACCTAGAAACTTACTACTGGTGACCTCTTCTATCAAACAGTTGTTATAAGTAACGGAAATCGGTAGGTTTGCACGACGTTGATAGAAATGCATTATTTTAGTTTTACCCTAATTTATTTGTAAATTATTCTTATCAAGCCACTTTATAATTTCATCTAGACAGCCATTGATTTCATTTTAGGATTAGTACACTCAATAATTGCTGTGCTGTCATCAGCAAAGAGAACCCTGTTGTGTGTTATCGCTTTTGGAAGATCGTTAATGTATATTAAAAATAATAACGATCCCATTACGCTGCCTTGAGGCACACCATATTTTACATGTGTAAATTCAGATGTGTATACGGATTATATCTTACTTATTGGGCATATTCTAGAGATTTCTGTACACTGCAATCTGTCACTGAGGTATGATTCTAAGAGTTTTAGTATATTTCCTCTTATACCATAGCTATGCAATTTTCGAAGTAGAATGTTATGATCAACAAAATCAAATGCTTTTGTCATGTCAGTGTAAATAGCACATATTGGATTCTTTTTATCTATGGAAGTCATAATATTAGATATTACGTCAAAAATGCCTATGGACTAATAATGCCTATGGAATAATGGACTAAAGTGTTCTATCGAAATCCTTTTTGTTCAGTGCAGAAAAGTTATTTTTTTTCAAATATTATACACAGCATTATATATTGTATGTATCCACTTGTACGTACCTACCTAAAGATTAAATTACTTCTAAGATTTAAAAAAATGTCTTTTTTTTTGTAATTTTCCTCGTTTAATCAATGGAAACAACAGGAAAAATTGTCCTAAAAATAAAAAGGGACCTCAACGCGTATTAGGTAATCTATAGTGAAAAATAAATTCAGCCAAAAACTCGTATCAACGGATCAAATGACAGGTCTCACGCGTAACAGGATAGGAAAATATACTTGTACGTCAGTACGTACAAGTATATTTTCCTATCCTGTTACGCTATAGCCATCATACAAAAAATGGTTGTCCAAAGCGACTTATCGTGTTCCATCAAGAAAATTACAACGTACCGAAACAAAAATTTAAGCTTTGTAAAGAATTGTGCTTTTCAGTTCAGCAAAAAGTTAGAATTCGCTATTATAGTACAGGAACCTGAAAAATCCCGGTGTCGAAAGTCTAGTAAAAAAAGAAAGAAAGAATCAATGGTTTATTTGTCATAGAAACACACGTATACAAAAGATAATTAACTCGAGTAATCAGAAAAATAAAACAAAATAGATAAGAACAAGTGTATAATCTCCGAGTACAAAAAAAACCGCAAGAGAACCAAGGTTACCGACGTAGCCCGAAGAATTGCCAAACTTAAGTGGCAGTGGGCAGGGCACATTGCTCGCAGAACGGATGGCCGATGGGGCCGAAAAGTTCTGGAGTGGCGACCGCGAACCGGAAGACGTTGCGTTGGAAGGCCTCCCACTAGGTGGACCGATGACCTGGTGAAGGTTGCGGGAATCCGCTGGATGCGAGTCGCACGGGACCGGTCAATGTGGCGACACTTGGGGGAGGCCTATGTCCAGCAGTGGACGTCTATCGGCTGAAATGATGATGATGATGATGACAAAAAAAACAAAAGCAGTCGACAGCGGCACGTCGCGTCGTGACTATGACCAGAAGGCTTCCACTTAGCATATTCAGCACCATGCTGAGTCGAAGCCTTCTTGTCACAGTCAAGCTATGGGGGACCCACAGCACAACACAATTATCTATCCACTTACTTAACTTCTTCTTGCAAAGTATTACATGCACCTAATAGCATCTAATAGGCTGGTACAGGAGCGTGAGCATAAGACAAGAGAGGCCTATACTCACGCAGTGGGTGAAGTCGGGCTGGGGATGATGATGATGAATAGCACCTTTTCAAGGCATATTCTGATTTTCCCGTTCAAACTTCAACACCCCATTTTACGACTTTACCTATCTGTTGGTTGATAAACCGACGTTCGCAAGGACGAAAAAATATTTATATATTGAAAAATATTTATTTATTTGTATTTTCAACTCTCGGTGTTGAGCCAAGCATTGAGAATCCAGCAAAGCGCATTCCAGGGACACTGTTGGATTTTAAACTCTCGGCGCTCAACAGTGCGTTGAAAAACCAGTGCGCGAAAAAATGCCGCCGCTAAATTTTACGTCCGTGTAAATGTCGGCTAACAAGTAAAGAAAACTGGAAAAACTTAACAAGTTATCTTAATGAACTAGCTAAGTAACTATCCATTCCATTACCTTTTATTTTTTGTTTGTTCAGAGTCTGTCTATCCTATTTTATTTGCTTCGGAGTTGAGTTTAGTAGAACTTTACTAGAGTCCAGGACGCACTTTTTTGCTCAACCGTCAGTCTGGGAAATCGATTCCCTCGGAGCTAGGACCCTTAGACGGTTGGCAACTTTCAATTATGGCAGGAAGAAGCCTCTTTTTACTTTTCATTCACTAAGTTCCGTTTCTCTCGAGCTAAACAAAAACCAGCTTAGGGATGAATAATTTCCTAAGAAAATAAGATGAATTAGGGCTGATTTTTCCAACGGCAGATAATCTTATTCGAAGAATAGTTTTGAATTTTTGACCTTTCTTCCATACAAAAACTGTCAGACGTCAATTTATTACACAGTTAAAAGTTATCTGTCGTTTAAAAAATCAGCCCTTAATGGAATGCATTTACACCAGCCAGTATAGGTAACACTAGATGCTTACAACAATTTCCAGTCAGTAAAACGATTTCAAACACTCTAAAAACACATACTGAAAAACGCTGTTACATTTTATGCAGAGGGTATTTAAAATTGCATTTTTCTTACCTGAAGCTATTTTCGTTGGAAAAACGTGTCTGAAAGTATTCCCTGAAGGATAAAACAGATGTACGAGTACTCACTGCGTTTCGCCAATCTCTAATACTCCTTATTATGTACACTATATAAAAATATGCAATGCAATACGTGTGTATATATGTGTATGTATATGCAATTATGCTACTAAAGTTGGCATTCCTTTAAAAAATCTTTTAACTTCTTATTGGTTTGTACAGACCATGGCGTAATTACAGCAGGTAGCGTGGTTAGCACGCCATCACCTCTACCTCTAGACTAACTATGTCCCCCACTCCTCCCACCGCTGACCGTCAGGCTACACATAAATTTAATTCCCCTCGGCCACCTTCCACAGTTAGTGGCTTTTTAATAACAAAGGTCATGGTGATGATTCACCATCGCCAAAAATGTTTTAGGTCAAGCAAATGAGTGATTTAGGCACTTTCCCTGAATTTTATAGCCAGTAATTGTAGGTTCCAGCATTTATATTGCCCGTTATTAAAACAATTTCTATTAATACATATGACCTTATCGTTTTGTGACTAACAGCTGTGGTTTTACGAGTGCTGTTACGTTTTGTTTTTGCTATTTCTAAAGCAATGTCGAGAACAACAAACAGATGCACCGTTTGTTGCATTTTGTATCACAAGATTTATGAATATGTTACACTTTAACAACGGCTGTGATGTAAAATGGATTTAATAGCCTGCCACATAATTTCGTTGAATCCTAATAAAACAATTGGAATTTCGTTGGTACCTATCTACCTATTTTGAATAAAACATTTACTTTAATATCATTTAATATTCCACCCGCTGGCTACACATTTTCATGAACAAAATTACTCCGACGAGGGAAAAACACAATTGGGCTCGTTGCTAAATACTATTTTTTGTGAACAGGGTAATAAAAACTACGGGGAACACAAAGGGAAATAAAAACTACGGGGAGAACTACTATGTAGTTCCTGGTTAACTGAATGTAACGATTTTGTTAGTGTTTAAAAAAGTACGGTCGGTGCAACGTGTTGTACCTAGTCGTGGCGTCTGCGCTGCGCACACACGCTCTACTATTAGATGCTGGAACAACGGTCAATTTGGACTTAGTTCTGCCAATATACACCAACCTACAATTTCTCATTAATTCAGTTCGTTACGTCAAATTAATCCAATATCCCAAATGTGGTTTAATACAATACAATAAAATCAGTCCAATGTAGGTACAGACATTCATAATTATGATGATTGTGCATACTTCCCATCCTCACATATGGTGAACAAACATGGTCTTTGACAAATCAGCAGAGGTCCACGCTCTAGGTTTGCCAGAGAGCTATGGAATGGAGTATTCTGGGTATCAAACTAACAGACCGGGTTAGGAATACGACCAACCGTTCCATAACAAAAATAACTGATGTCACTTGGAAAGCTGCCTCGCTAAAATGGAATTGGGCTGGACACATCTGCCGCATGTCAGACGACCAATGGGCCAAACTTACGACCCAATGGGTCCCTCTTAATGGCAAGCGACATCGCGGCAGGCCCAGACGGAGATGGCGGGATGAGCTGGACTCCTTCAACAAGAACTGGTCCTCAGATGCTTTAAACAGAGAGAAAAGGAAAGAGAGTAGGGAGGCCTTTCCCCTGCAGTGGGACACCACAGGGTTAAATCTTCAGAAATGGAATAATGGAAAATGAAAGTAACTTTGATCCAAATAGATATCTAGGCAGGTACTATCGCCAAACCCTATATCTGACCACCGTTAGGACTATTCCTGCTTGCAGCGCATATTATTGGTCGACCTAAAAAGGATCCTCTTTTGTTTTACTAACGGACGCAGCTGTGGTCAGCATGTGCACTGGATTTTGTTTTGAAAATGGTCAGATATAGGTTTTGGCGTACATTTTTTTTTTCAGTAGGTACTATACCTACTGAAAAAAAAAAAATGTATGTAGTCTTGTAATTCAATCAATCAATCAACTCAGCCTATTTGAGTCCACTGCTGGACATAGGCCTCCACAACATCCTGTCCTTTCGCATAAAGTCTGTCCCAGTCACGTCTTTCCATTCTATACAAGGCCAGAACGCAAGGGTGGGAAACTAATCGCGTATGGATTGGAAATCGAGTAAAAGAGTTGTACGCAAATACTCGCGTATAATTCGTAGTGACCTAACTAACAACCTTATTCCATAATATACAGTGCCAGTACGCATCGTACTAATTTTCGTAATAATTTACAGACAAGGACGGAAGTTCTGTAAACCCACTAAAGTAATTTTTTTTCTATATAATCAAGTCGTTTCTGGCACACCGACCGCTGCCGCGGCACCACTCCCTTCGCTCGCTCGGCTCGTGCGTATTTTTTCATGCGTAAGTGATGTATGTAGTATAGTTTGGAACCAGGACGCGCGCGTACACATTACAAACTATACAAGAGCAGTACGCAAAATTCGTGTATACATTCAATACATTGTAATCCAGATTTTAAAATAGCAATACAAAGTATACGCGAGCAGTTCCCTATGGCTACGTTCTGGCCTTGTATAGAATGGAAAGACGCGTCCCAGTCACCTTTTGAGGTCGTCTGTCCATCTAGCTGGGGGACGTCCCACACTACGATTTCCAATACGCGGTCTAGTAGTTATTCCGATTTATTTAATTATTTACCTTCGAGTATGTAGGCAGGTAGCTACCTAGATACTCGAAAATCCTATCCTACTTCCTACTATCGTACTAATATTATAAACGTGAAAGTTTGTATGGATGGATGGATGGATGGATGTTTGTTACTCTTTCACGCAAAAACTACTGAACGGATTTAGATGAAATTTGGCACACAGATGGTTTATAACCAGGATTAACATAATAGAATACTTTTTTTTCCGATATTCCCACGGGATCGAAACTTATGCGGGCAAAACCGTGGAGCGCAGCCAGTAGAAAATAATAACTGAAAATTCTCTTTAAAAATGCTCTCAGTAAAAATACTCGTTTTAGATTTATTTTCTCGTTGTAGAATCTAGATAACTGCATTTATAATATCCGCAACGCTACTCGTTGCCAGCTAACTAGTAACCACGTTATCCGATACAAACTTAATTTTACGCTTGCGGTGGGGCAAGTCTGCTGATGCCATGAAAGTTAGCAGCCTTGCTGTCACAGCTTATCTTGCACCTGGGTGCAGGCTTCATAACTCAGCAAGTCAGGATTAATTACATTATCCTTGTGCACTAGCCTTATTATCTACCAACTTAGATATTTATATTCGGTCTCGCGTGGGAGACGCTAATAATCTGCCATCATTTTAATATTTCTTTTAGTTTTTGGCATTACTTTTGATGAATTTAAAGATGTGTAAAGACTAGGTGTATAAAAACATTGTTTCTCTGCATCTGAACTCAACCAGTTGAACTTTAACTCCTTTTTCTTAACTTTACACCTTGAAATATTCCACTTAGCATCGGGATTTCATTAGCATCGGGTGAAAAAACTGTGGATTTTTTTTTTATTTGTTTACCTGCACTGCTTGCAGAAAAATAAATTGTCTTTTTAACTGATAAACTAAGTCTAATCTGTGAAAACAATCTTCGAGTTTACAGTTTACACGGAAAGTTACTTAATGACGAGTTTTTGCTATGCGTAATATCGCAGGTGTTTGAGATAAAAGACTACTCATTTGGGGAAAACGTTCCAATTGTTTGCTTATTGATTTAGTTTAGAATAAACGTAAGGAATTTCTTAAAAGTGTATTATTAATTCTGTGCATTGATGAACAGAAATATCTTGATTATTTTTGAATCATTAGGCATTTGCCTTTAAACAGTAAAAACATGAACTTTGGTCTTTTTCCTCGAATTTTCCTTTACATAGTGTCTTGTCTTTTTATTAGAAGAAAATATATTTAAATGCTAACTATACAGCTAAACGTAAATAATATTTTAAACCTACTTAACAGCATCCAACTATCCATCTACCTATCCTACGAAATCAAATTATTTTTAGTTTTTATAATTATCCAATATACCTATCTGCTAGCCTACCTATCAATATAGCTAGCCCAGTCAGTTTTAGTGTACTGTATACCTGTTTGGGGCGGTGCTACAAAAAATAAATTTCTAGAATTGGAGCGAGCACAAAGATCTCTCTTGAAGACCATGTATTTCAAATCGTATAGATTTCCTACTGAAAACCTATTTTCGCTAAGCGGACTTCTCACAGTCAGGAAATTGTATGTCCTCCACGCTGTTTTAAAACTCCATAAAACTCTCCCATATGATCCCAGCATCGACAAAAAAAGAAGGAAATATTTTGTTGCACCAGAAGTCTCAGTTAATTCGACCTACGCAAAAAGACAGTACATCAGGCAATCCGCTTCCATCTACAACAAATTAAATAAACAGTTAAATATTTTCCCCATGAATTATCGGGATTGTAAAAAATCTTTGATAGATTGGCTAAAAAGTAAAAGCTATGATGACATCGAAACCCTTTTACAAACTATCGTGTGATAATCTGGCGATAAGTGACGCATACACAAACATACTTCCATATATACTGACTCACTCTTTACATACACCACACACTATTACACAACACACTAACCCACACCCACTCACACCCACACACACTCATACACGCACATGTTTTTAATTTAATTTTGTTTGTTTTACCTTTTTTTCTTCTAATTAATAATAATAAGTTACCAAATTGTAAATTCCATGTAAGCACAATCCTACATGCTATTGTACTAGTTTTAGAAGAGCAGGGCCTCCTAGCACAGGTATTTCTCATACTTAAAAGGAGACCCCTATGTAAGATTAATTGTAGAAGCTGTAAATTTACTGAAAATAAATTTATTATTATTATTATTTCCTTTATTTCATTTAAATACCTACAAATTACATTTTTAAATATTTTTATAAACAAAAAGATAAAAAAACATTAAAAAATATAAAAAATAGTAGCCCACCGGTATCGGGAACAGGGTCCAAGCTACCGGCGGTCAGGGCTCCAGAGAGAGGAACCTCCTGACAAGGCGAGCCGTGTCCAGAAGTACCGCTTTCTGAATCAAGCCCTTGATCCAGCTGCCCAACGAGAGCCTCCTCAGGTGTTGGTCGAGGCTCTTGGCTATTAAGCCATTGGCTGTCACGACTATCGGCACAATGATTGCTGAGTCCACATGCCACATGTCGACAACCTCGCGAGCCAAGTCAAGATACTTGATTTGTTTATCTTTCTCGGCTTTCACGAGGTTCTCATCATGCGGGACGGTTATGTCAACAATCATTGCACGCCGCTCTGATCGATCCACCACCACTATATCAGGCTTATTGGCAACAATAGTCCTGTCAGTGATGATGGATCGATCCCAGTACAATGTGATATTTCCATTTTCGAGAACTGGGTCGGGCACATACCTGTAGTACGGCACCTCCGATTCCACAAGGTTGTATTTCAGAGCAAGTTGCTGATGTATTATCCTAGCTACAAGGTTGTGTCTATGCAAGTACTCTCCGTTAGCTAGACGAGAACACCCGGAGATAATATGCCTGATTGATTCCCCCGGCCGGTGGCATGCCCGACAGATGTCAACCGTGCCGTCTTTCACAATAAATCTCCGGTAATTGTTCGTCATCATAACTTCGTCCATAATTGCACAGACAAAACCTTCGGTTTCTCCAAAGAGGTCACCGAACCGCAGCCAGGCTACGGACGCTAGTAAATCTACATCGGGTCCATGTAGGGCCCGGTAAAAGCGTCCGTGAAGCTCCTTACTTTGCCATACTTCCATGCGATCATTGGTGTCAAGCACTACTGGCTTGCGCCAGTTCTCTTTAGCCAAGGAGAGCGGGGTGAGGCCCTTGTCCACCGCGACTACATCTCGATGCATCCCCACGTCGGTTTCTAGGAAATATTCCCTGAGACTGCATATCTCGCGATTGTGGAGGGTCTTAGCGTTTAAAAAGCCTCGACCTCCACACTTTCGCGGGATATACAGCCTCATTACCGATGACCGTGGGTGATGCAATCGATTTGCGGTCAACAGCGTCCGGACCCTCCTATCCAGGGCGTCTAGTTCGGTTTGAGTCCATTTGAGTATGCCGAAAGAGTACATCAAAACCGGCATGACCCAACTGTTGAAGGCACGCACCTTGTTTCCGCCTGATAGAAGACTATTAAGTACTTTTTTCAGGCGGCCAAAGAAGCGCTCCTTCAACGATTGCTTCATGTCAGTAACATTGATGCCTAACGCTTCCGACATACCCAAATACTTATAGGTTTCGGATGCGGAGAGGGCTCTAAGGTTTGTGGAATCCGAGAGTTGAGTTCCCACGGATTCCACAATCTCCCCTCGCTTTACATGCATGACCGCACATTTGTCCACACCAAATTCCATCCTGATGGCGCTACTGAAGGTTTCAGTAATTTTCAGTAGCTCCATCAGTTGCAAATTGTTGGGGGCAAAGAGTTTTAGGTCATCCATGTAGAGGAGGTGAGATATAACCTGACCACCTCTCCTCAACCGATAGCCTAGACCTGAATCTTCAAGCAGCGTGCTTAGAGGATTCAAGGCTAAGCAGAACCAAAGCGGACTCAAACTGTCGCCCTGGAATATGCCTCGCTCGATCCTTATCGGCTCGCTATTCCTCTGGATATTTCGACATCCTGGATAGCGAAGGACCGTCCTCCATTGCCCCATACACGTCATCAGGAAGGTGCGCAGAGTTGTATCTACTTATTATTATTATTATTACCTATGTTGAAATAACATAGTAAAGTATTGACGTTGTGAAACTAATATGTCCACCATTAATGAAAATATAAAGATATAAAATACCCTCCTTGAGGACATCCAGCGTACATACAGGTTAAGTTTAAAATTTAATTAAAGTTGACTTACGAAGATTTCGAGTGCATTTCAGGGAACTAACATGTTTGTGTTGCCTGATAAATTAGTAGCCAGAACTTGACGATTTATACAGAAATACAAACAAAATGTATACGTCATCAATTATATACAGGCTGCCCTGTCTGCGGTGGCAGATTTTCAGACATTTATTATTGTTGAATATTGAGTTTCAAACAAGGCCCTGCGGCATTATTTTGTATTCGACGAAAATGTTTTTACATACCAGGTCAATAATGTGAAATGGGCGGGAGCTCTGTCGGACACTTACAGGTTGGAGTGCGGGGTGAGGCAGGGTGGCCTGAGCTCACCTACGCTCTTCAATTTGTACATGAATGAGCTTATTGTCGCGTTCAGCAGCCGCCATATTGGATGCCATATTGATTATGTTTGTTTTAATAACATCAGCTATGCGAACGACATGGTGCTGTTGAGTACGTCTGTGGGTGGTCTCGAGCTCATGAGCATATGCGAGACTTACGCTCACTCACATGGCCTCAAGTATAACGTCGCGAAGAGTGTGCCTATGATCTTCCAAGCTGGGACCAAAGGTCTGACGGACGTTTCTCCGGTCAAGTTGTGCGGCGTGCCCTTGGAGCGCGTGCAATCTTTTAAATACTTAGGCCATATTGTGACTCATGACTTGAAGGATGACGATGGAGCGGAGGGCGCTGTCGGTGAGGGCGAATATGATAGCTCGCAGGTTTGCTCGTTGCTCCAAAGAAGTCAAAGTCACCTTGTTTCGAGCCTACTGAGTTCGATATAACGCGCTGAGGGCATTGCTGCGGCTGCTTTGCTTCTGCAGCGCGTCAGGGATGTTCGCCAGTGTGCGCGTAGACTGTTTTTATGCCACTATGCGCAGGAGGGGCAGCCTCGATAGCGGGCCGAGTGAGGGCCAGCGGCAACAGTCGCCCTGCCGTCGTCGCCGACAGGTTAGACGGGTCATTCATGCGGCATTGGTTGGCCCTACATGCGCCCATATTTAGGGCATGGGTGAGATAAATAGTAGTTTTAGGTTAGATATTATTTTGGATTATATTTATTTATTATGTTATTCCAATTCATCTAATCAATCTAATTGACTATATTATTTTAAATTAGTATGACGTATAATTAAGTTACTTATTTTGTTATTTTAATTATTTTTAATTGCCTATTTTGATTATGATTATTATTTTGTTTATTTTTATTATGTTATCTAATATTTTTATGTTACGTCGAAATTGTGTATTACTCTATGGATATTTTATTTGTCTGACTAAAATAAATTAATTGAATTGAAATTGAATTGAATAAGCCTCATTGGACCTAAAATAACTGTGCATGCAGGCATCAGCAACGGCCCGAAAATTGTCAAAATAATGAATATATACATTGTTAAAAGAAACATTGTTCTTTATTTTGTTTTTCCTCACCCTGTGTAGATGATACGAGTATTTAGTTGTATCAGACGGATAAGTTAAATTGAATTGACGGACAGAACTTTCTCCTTTTAAATTCAGTGAATTTAAATCTTATTTAAACCAGGAGCAACTTAAATGAATGATTACTATCCCTTTCTTCGTAGTTTCTCTTGTAAATTTGTCTGGGTTGTGGAAAATGGACTTTAAGTTCGGGGTAAAAGTAGAAAAAAGCAACCCCGTTTTAGTTCAGCACTGTTTTCTGTTATGACATTTATAATGTTATACTACCCTCATGACCCACCCCTGCTTCGCACGCTTTAACTGCTTGATAAAACATGAAGATTTCTATATGATATATAAGTTAAATATGAATGTATTATACACATAAACCTTCTGGAATAAATTATCTAAATGATGGTGAAAACCACTTCAAAATAAGTTACGCAGTTTAGAAGAACAACGTGCTCATACAGACAGACACAAAAAGCGACTTCAACTCATAATATCTATAGATATTAAAAATACTTAGTAATATGTATACCTATCCAGCAGTAGGCACTGCTCTTAACACTTCTCTGCGCTAGTGTCCTTTTTTCTATACTTTATTTCATAAAATTCAAAATGTGCCAAGAGCCTTGTACAAATTGGAGTCGTCGACTCGCCCACAAATAAATTAACTCGTGCGAGTCGCCTATAGAAAAAAATAATAATTTAAAAGTGACGATTCGCACGTTTCGGGCGAGTAAATTCGTGCAAATCGACTAATAGCTAGTCGAAGCTACTAAACTTGTGTATCCTGTAACCACATTGCTATAATACCCACACTTACATTATAAATTTACTCATATAAGTAATCCCCACATTAACCACTCTTATCAATTCCTTGTATTCCATTGCGAAGGAATTGTCTTTGCCGGGAACCGCATATCTAATCTTAATGCATAATATTACCCCTATACATGAGTGTGCCGTCAACCTTATTCTAAACCGCAGGCGCTTCAAGCCCACACGCTCGCAACTCTGCTTTCACAGCCAACATTTCAATTAGAATTGGATTAAATTTAAAACATGGTAATTAATTAATACTGTTTCCACTTTTAGCTAAATGTGAAGAGGAGAGGATAATAGAATAGAAAATTGTTGATTGTTGTTGTAACTTGTAGGTGGTTAACAAATGAAGTTGGTGAAAATTAAAAACGTATCTCTACAACATACCTCTAGGATGTACAATAATAAGAAAATAAATCAAAAGAATATTCTAACTTTGAATACATGATAAAATATTAAAGCTACGCCAACGGTGAACGCTTAACGCGCGACAGTGTTGTTATTCAAACCGAAATTCTTTTCAAAGCCATTTATATTGCGCCAGGGCTCTTGTTGACACAACTAAGGCGGTATCGTCAAGTTGTAGGCAGCTTAAGGGAGCTGGGTCTCGCTCGGCTTCCTAGAAATTACTCAAAGGATTTATCTATTTATTCTGAGGAACCTATCGGTACATACGTACGTTCGTCTGGGTCGTTGTCCCAACTGTATCAATCTGCCTAGCCTTTTCCCAACTGCATTATTATTACGTATTTTGGGGTCGGCTTCCAGTCTAACCGGATGCAGCTGAATACCAGTATTTTACATGGAGCGGCTGCCTATCTGACCTCCACAACCCAGTTACTGGGTAACACCCCTTGGTAAGACTGGTTGTCAGACTTTCGGGCTTCTGACGACCCTTAACGACTGACAGAATTACTTTGTAAGAAATTGCTTGGCAATAAAGTTATATTAACATTGCTATAAGAGGAACGCTATAGAATGAAGGGAACCTTAAGTAGTGGGTATCTACTTGTGCGTAAAATTCGTGTATCATAGATGCGTGTCCATTTCGATAGTGTTCGGAATAGTTCAACCTTCCCAACAAATATTGATGTGTTCAAGTGTCAAAGGTCAAATTACTTACAGTTTTAATTAGTCAAAATTGATTTGAAATGTCACTGGTGACTTTATTTATTTATTTGGGAAAAACAAACAGTAACACATTATATCTGCGCAAACAATATAAACAAAGACTTTGTGATACAGGATACACGTGTCAGAGTTCCATAATATAAGTTATGTCATCAACCGGCTCTAAGCGACCCTGTAACAAAAACAAATGTTTTCTACATAATATTTCAGCGAGTGCAGTGGTGGCCCTGTGGTAACGGCCGCAACTTACGACTTGTAGGTCATAGGTTCGTACTCAGAAAGTTGCTTTACTTTGTGTAAATTATTTCATCACTATTGCTCGAAGGAAAACATCGTGAGGAAAACGCCATGTCCTAGAACCAAAAATTCGAAGACATGTGACATCTACCAACCCGCACTGGGCCGGTGGATAACAGCGCACTACTTTTCAGAGAGAGGGAATATTATAGACTGCTTATCCCATGCTATCGAATGTTCCCGAAACCGTAATGATTGTCAATTACATTGAAAGTTGTTTACAGCGAATACATTAGTAATTACAGTACCCAGCGCCTGTTGTTGCTTGTAGCTCGTGATCAAATGAAGTCAATTGCACGGGTTGACCTCTCGACCAGCCTTGGCGACAGAGCATCATAAACTAAACAGTATGACTGCTCGTTACATAACTACAACTGTTCTACATAATGTCTCCTTTATGTTTTCAGTATTTTTTATAGATACTTGGTAGTAAATTCAATTGGTCACTGTAAATGTTTCTCATATCTACATACGCAGAAAACGGTAAAGTTGTTTTCTATATTTTAACAGGAGGATTTATTTTGTGGGGTAAACGTTAGCTTTGGTCGTTTTACATTTTCATCTTGCTTTTAAGACAGGTATTATTGTTTTTTAAAACCACAATACTGGCTAGTAGCAAAAATTGTAGGTAAGATATTTATTAAGATATATTATAATTATAGTAATATTATTATTTCACTGTTATGTATCCTATGGTTAATTTGTGATGAGCAGTGGTAGCCCAGTGGTAACGGCCCGTACTTAAGAGTTGTAGGTCATGGGTTCGAACCCAGACAGGCGCTTTACTTTGTGTAAATAATTTCAACACCACTGCTCTCAAAACGGTGAAGGAAAACATCGTGAGGAAACCGGCATGTCCTAGAACCAAAAATTCGAAGAGATGTGACATCCACCAACCCGCACTGGGCCCGCGTGGTCGATCCCCACCCACCCACAGTGGACCCACTCCCTCTCACAGAGAGAAGGCCTGTGTCCCAGGTCCCAGCAGTGGGACATCGGGCGGCGAGCAATGGGCAGCTTGCCGCCCGGTAAGGACCAGGCCCGGGTCGACGGCGCGTTGTGTTCCACGCGTGCCTCAAAGAGATGTCAGCACTAACTGACGGGGTGCGCTAGGGCCGATGCCTGCCAAGGTCGTGGGTAGTTCGAAAAAGATACCGTGACCACGGCAACTGAAGGAAGGGCCGAAGCCTGCCGGGTCAGCGGGATTGTCCGAAAGGGTTACCGCTACCCCGGAACATAAAGGGCGAAGGAAGGAACACGGGTGGGTTTTAGTCAGTAAAAGTCTGACACGCCCTCCCGCTCCGCCCAGAGCGGGAGAAGTAATCTGATGATTTCCCACCCAAAAAAAAGGGCCGCAGAAACAAATAGGTGCCGTAACTATTTTAAGAAATGCAGATTTACCATTTTAATGTATATATTCGATGCATGCGATGTATGCGAGCAAGTAGTCACAAACTAGTAAATAACACCTTAGAAAGTCGCGTCCGATTTAAGTTTGTAATTGGCAATAACGCCCTAATTGGGTAACACACTTTTATAACGAAGCTTAGAACAAAGAATGCCGAGACAAGATTTTAGTAAAAAATAAACTTAAAGAATTTTGTAATTGGCAATAACGCCCTAATTGGGTAACACACTTTTAATCACAATCTAAAACGTTTTAAAGGATATTCTTAATCCATTGCTTGATATGTTCGAAAAATTTATCTGCACAACAAACTAAATAACGCAATGAATATTGATGAACTGTCAAAATGAAATGTATTACTATTGTTAGTGTATCACACAATTACCTCTTTAGTTACTTTTGAGCCCATCGATGTAAGAAGGGCCTTACGTTACACTGGTTCTACCATGTCATATTGTTACATATGAAGCTCCTGTCTAATAAATATCAAATAACTTGGTAGTATGTTTAACGTCAAGGCTAATACGACGTACAACACCAAGCAACCTTGATGTAATATATAATTCAGAACTTACTACCGCGTGGTATTTACTTGCCCTTTCGAATTCTAGCCGGCCAACTAATTTTCGTGCAACACGAAACTGGGATTAAAAATGACTATTAGTGTAAGTAAGTAGGTAGGTTCCTACACAAGTAGTCGTCACTACATAGTATAAAACAAAGTCTCCGCCGCATCTGTCTATCGGAATGCGGCGATAAACGGATTTTCATACAGTTTTCACCAATGGACGGAGTGAAGGTTTAGGAGTATAATTTAATAAAATTTTGTGTAAATTGGCTGCAATATGTCGATGATTGTTGAAGAAGTCGGAAAAAATCATGCCGACTGGGAGCTTTACTGGCGTGCGCCGCGTTAACTAATAGAGTTATATGAGAACAATGTATTACAGAATAAATACATTGCTTACCTGAATTAAAAAACTAAAAAATCATATTCATAAAATGTAGTCATACCGCATACCTATCAATTAATGTTAGCAACTTCTTACCTACCTAATATTTATTTGTATAACTTCACCAACACGCACCTGAGGCGAAATGTATTTCATTTAGATTTAAGCAATTACTTTGTATCTCATTGTGAATATTGTTCTTAAGAGAATAAATTCTTTAAACCTAATTAACACATAGGGTACTTTTAATCCCGGAAGTACGTTCCCGTGGAATGTTTTCTGATAACCACGCGGGCGAAGCCGCGGAAAGCTAGTTCAGAATAAACAGCACTTCATTATTTCCTAGTATGCTGTTGGGAAATATTGAAGACTGGTTTAATTGCACACTGATTACGATCGGGACACATTACTCCGAAGTCCGAACATGTTTGCATTCCTAATGGAAATCTAAGAGTCCAAAAAGAATCCAACGTTTGGAATATCGATATCGAAACGTTGTAAACAAATTCTCGCAACTCACAACATCAACTTACGTGTACTTTTTACTTTTCGTAATTAAAACAACTGACAACTGTAATGACCACGATCAGCAGCCTAATTGCCTAAAACACTATCAACAACAATATGATTAATCCATTGCTTCATATCTTCGAAAAATATGTCTGCTCAAAAACGTAAATAAAGCAATGAATATTGTTGAATTATCAAAATGAAAGCCATTCCTACTGTTACCTAGTGTGTTACGCAATTACCCCGCAGATGTCAAATTATTTAATAAAGTAGCCTGACTTTTTTCATATAAGATTACAAATAATGGCCACACCACACGAATTGGCCTTTACCGAAGGAAATAGAGAACCACAATATACCATCGGTCGGTACAGGCCATGAGGATGACATAGAAATTCGATCAGTATCCTTGATTGAATTATTGATGACACAGTGATACTTTGACAGAGACACATGTAAGAATAGGATACAAAAAACATGATACCAAATTATACAACGTGGATATAATTATACAAGAATAAATGAAAATACAGGCAATACTAGTGCCTGAGAGCATATAGATATTTTAAAACTATCGAATAAATATTACCATTGACCACTGGGCTCACTATGGATTTCGCCAATTAGACTGGCTATAGTGGAAAACGATATAGTGGTCATGGCTGAGACCATGGAGGACCTCAGTATAATGCTCGATGACCTCAGCAGAGCTTCCGGAAGAGTGGGTCTTAAAATGAACATGGACAAAACTAAGATCATGCTGAATGCCCATGTCACACCCACTCCTATCAAGATCGGAGACTCAACACTCGAAGTTGTAGACGATTATGTGTACCTGGGACAAACGGTCCAGTTAGGTAGGTCTAACTTCGAGAAAGAGGTCAATCGTCGAATCCAACTCGGCTGGGCAGCGTTCGGGAGGCTGCGCGGTATCTTCTCGTCCAACTTACCACAGTGTCTCAAGACGAAAGTCTATGACCGGTGTGTGTTGCCAGTGATCACATACGGGACTGAAACGTGGTCGCTCACAATGGGCCTCATCAGAAGGCTTAAAGTCACTCAAAGGGCAATGGAGAGGGCTATGCTTGGAGTTTCCTTGCGTGATCGAATCAGAAATGAGGACATCCGCAAGCGAACCAAGGTTACCGACGTAGCCCGAAGAATTGCCAAACTTAAGTGGCAGTGGGCAGGGCACATTGCTCGCAGAACGGATGGCCGATGGGGCCGAAAAGTTCTGGAGTGGCGACCGCGAACCGGAAGACGTTGCGTTGGAAGGCCTCCCACTAGGTGGACCGATGACCTGGTGAAGGTTGCGGGAATCCGCTGGATGCGAGTCGCACGGGACCGGTCAATGTGGCGACACTTGGGGGAGGCCTATGTCCAGCAGTGGACGTCTATCGGCTGAAATGAATGATAGTGGAAAATATTGAACACTAGCAGCGCCCTGCGGTTTCACCCGCATATGTTTTGATCCCGTGGGAATTCCGGGATAAAAAGTATCCTGGTTATTAACTACCTGTGCGCCAAATCATTATAATTATAATTATAATTATATCCAAATCCATTCAGTAGATTTTGCGTGAAAGAGTAACAAACATCCATCCATCCATTCTCACAAACTTTCGCGTTAATAATATTAGTAGGATAGTAGGATTTGATTGAATTTTTGTATGCATACTGGGAACGTCATATGATATATGACATTCATTAGAATGTCGCATCGTCATCCCCACATAGTATAAATTTATACTACTTAATAATAAAGCTGAAGAGTTTGCTTGAACGCGCTAATAAGTCGGATTTCAATGATTATTTTTGTTTCTGATAGCCCAATTTTTGAGGAAGGCTACTTAACGTCACGCTAGGATCCTTAGGAGCCGAGCAGAAACACAAAAATCGGAAAACAAAAACGAAGTAAGAGCGCGGACAGGCGATGCGATGCGACGGGGTGGGTCGGGGGAGCGAGAAATTTCTCGCGGACGAAAGCCGCGGGTAGAAGCACTAGCTTCTACCCGCGGCGCTTCTATTTGTATTTTATTTTGTACTAACAAAATAAAATACAAATTGCTACCTCAAGCTGAGCTGCAACGACGGCTGCAAGTACTTACCATAAACCAATTTGCTGTTATTGTTCACTTCAAGCGACAGTTCGGAAGCGCGCTCATACAATGCAATAATACAATAACACTGTACAAGAAACAGCCGATCGATTCTGTAAAAATCTCACCGTGAAAAGTTAGGTGAAGTGAGCTTAGAGTGAGCTGTCAATAGTGTCAGTCCCTAGCATTAGTTGGAATGACAGCTCACTCCACGCTCACTTCAACTAAGTTTTCACGGTGGGCTGGTTACAGAATCGCACAGCTGTACAATACCATTATGGTCAAATATAAGTAAGGACAAAGGAAGCTCATAACTTGTTTCTAACGAATGCATAACTTATAAGGAAATAAATACATAGTTCACATTACATATGTTCCCACTGCTGGGACATAGGTCTCTTCTCGGTGAGAGGGAGTGGGCCGTAATCCACCACGTGGGCCCAGTGCGGGTTGACAGATGTCACGTCTCGGAATTTCTGGTTCTAGGACATGCCGGTTTCCTCACGATGTTTTCCTTCGCTGTTTTGAGAGCAGTAGTGATGAAATAATTTACACACAATAATGCGCCTCGCGGGTTCGAACCTACGGGCCTACAACAGTCGCGGCTGATACCACGTGGCCACAACTGCTCTCAAATAAATATGTAGTTCACATTAGGCAATGTGAATTGCCTAACGTGTTTGTGTTGATGATGCAATGATTTTTTCATTAGTACAGACACCAACGATGCACTTCTTTCTGAAATGTTTTATTTTTACTTGAAAAATGTTTTGGGAACCGTAAATGTGTTTCTTCTGAAATAAAAAAATATAATTATTAATTTATTTATTTTACCATTTATGTACACAGATATAGTATAAACAGACAAGAAAAACAGAACAGAAAAAATAGGTACAGAGGTGATGCTTATTTCACAAGAAATCTCTTTCAGCACACCCGAGACAGGACAATAGATACAGAGATGTAGACAGCGTGTGAAATAGTAAAGGAGACAAAAACATAATACACACAATCAAAAACATTTCACTTAAAAACTAAACAAAAATTACTTTATTATAATGGTTAACATACATAATACAAAATTGCGGAATAAATAGTTGCAAACTCATAAATAAACTATGAGTGAAATTCTGACATGATTAAAACTCAAAAGATTTGAAGTATTTCTAAACTCATTTGCGTAGCCTTTTCCCAACTTAGTTGGGGTCAGCTCCCAGTCTAATGGGATGCAGCTGAAAATGTATTTCTAACTCTTGGCATATTTATCCCAATTCGTGTTTTATTAATCAGGGGGTAAGTTTATTGCCTACTTACCTGCTTGTCTACTGACTGGTATATACGTACCTATGCGTGCTAACATGATACATGATGTGTTCAAGGACGATATCTTACAGCAGTGTAAAAATGAATGCGATATTTTATGACACCAAGCGATATTTCGCATCAGTAAACTGGATGAAATTGGAAATATTACATCCCATAGACACTTCCGGGAACCGGTTCAGGAATAAATACGAATTTGTCCCGATCATTTCGTTTTCACGTTAAAGCGGTTTCAGCATGATTTAAAAACGAATCATGAACAATATGTACACAAATGGAGCAGTTTTTCCAGTGGTAACGGCCCTAAATTACGAGTTGTAGGTCGTGAGTTCTAACCCAGGCAGGCGCTTTACTTTGTGTAAATTATTTTATCACTATTGCTCTCAAAACGGTGAAGGAAAACATAGTGAGGAAACCGGCATGTCCTAGAACCAATAAGTCGAAGACGTGACATCTACCAACCCGCACTGGGCCCGCATGGTGAATTACGGCCTTCTCGCCGAGAGGAGGCCTGTGTCCCAGCAATGGGAACATTATAGGCTGATTATGCTATGTAGGTACACGAATTGGACAACAACGTACAAGTTCTTCCATAGAATAGGGAAGATCCTCTGACCAGATGGGTGTTGCTTCTAGTTCCCAACGGTTTTTCTAACTTACTAAGCAGTTCGTTGACATACTCATAGGTAACTTGATATACATACTTTTCCTAAACTTAACTTTTTTTCTTTCAGCGCGACATCTACATCTGGGCCCTAGACCACCGGGTGCACCACAAGTACTCTGAGACGGTAGCTGACCCTCACGACATCAGGCGAGGATTCTGGTTCGCTCACGTCGGGTGGCTGGTCCTGACTCCTCACCCTGCCGTGGAAGACCGCCGGATCGCACTGCAACCTACGTGTGCTGACCTTCTGGCTGATCCAGTGGTCATGCTGCAGAAGAAGTAAGTAACTCTAGGTTTAGCAGCTTTAAATCACACTGAAAAATGATTTATTCCAATTTGGCTCCGAATATTCTGCTTTCTGCTCTAAAATTGGCCAAGTACTTCAATTAGTTTGAGGGCCCTTCTGAGTCAATTGGTTTATTGATAGGAGCCGAATCGTCGTTGTTGATTGATACTCAAAAATTGCCATGAGAGCTGTGATCTGATACCAATCGAACATCAAACAAGGTTTTGAATCGGAAACCAGGTTGTCCAAGTATATTCGAAGCTTAATATCTCGGACTGGGACCAACCGTACCCAGCAAAGTATAATAATCCACCACCCAGCATTTACGTAGCTCTTAGCATTCAGATTATTGATACGACCAAGTACCGAGCTGTAATTAGAATTTTAGAATACAAATACTTGAGCACCTAGTTGAATGTATTTAGAATTTAGAAGATTAGGTATACAGGACGTAAACTTATAGCTTAATAAGTCACTAGGAAGTTTGACAAATAAAATTGGAAAAACAAAAACAAATCTATACTTATAATAAATCTGTAGAAGTGAAAATTCTGTACATTGAAAGTATTAAAAGAATAAATGGCAGGGGGTGTTACTAGACCGACACCGAACCCAAAAACGTGATTAAAAAAATGTTTGTCTGTCTGTCTGTCTGTCTGTCTGACTGTTGGTTCAGGCATCACGCAAAAACTACCGGTTCGATTACGATGAAACTTGGTATAATTATTCTTTAATATCCTGGGCACCACACTGGGTACTTTTTATCCCGGAAAAGTATATACAATAAAAAACAAACTTAATTTTGCGGTTCGATCCCTAGATCCGATTACTGTACCAACCGCAAATAATAAGTTTGTCGTAGGTTACGTCACCCGCAGTGGAGTTCACTAAGGGGCGCTGCACACGGCTAAGATACTTACTATAATATTTTATCTTAAGGGCACACCGAGCTTCTAGCGCTAATCGATTTTAGGTATTCTATGCGCTCCGTGTATGCGTGCGTGAGGCACACCGGCAAGAGAGCGAACGGCTAGACAGATAAGAGCACTGCGCCGTCCGCGCGCCGCTCGCGCCGAGCCGTGCGCCGATCGACTCGCGAGGTGCTACCAATATTTACAAAATTAAACAAAAAAAAAAAGAAACGATTTCAAATACTTTTATTGGAAATATACAATTTTTAAAATTTATAATTTACCGTCGTTAGATGAGTATCTATGATCAGATCAATAAAAAAATAATATTACGTATTTAGTCTAATAATACTCAATTAGTTACCTTTTATGATAATATTCTAATTTCTAAGTACAAGAGAAACTTAAAAGTGATTTCAATAACGTAAAATAACTTATCAGCTAAATAAGTAGGGTAAAAATCCCAGTAGTCGACCTTTTATTTTCAATTTCAAATTATTTATTTTTCAAAGTAGATTCAGTAAACTACTTTCGTTAGTACGTAAGGTTCGACTTTTATTTCCATTTAGTGACTTGATGGTTAATTTGACAGATTTGAATAAAAAACAGCTATTTGAGTGGGTGTAAGAATAAACTATATTCAATGAACTTCACAAATGTACTTGTCGGAGAAGGTGTGTCTGTCTCTCGTTAGCATCAGGCATATTTTAATTACTGTGGGCGTACTAAGGGTAGTGTTGGTTATAGCGCAATAGTAAAACGGTTTGCAGTTTAAATCAGATTGCAATTCACGAACAAGTCAGTCACACTAGCGAATCACACACTGTAGGTACCTACACAACTCAACGATATGGAACGCGGCAGTTTCTATGCACATGTTGTTCGTACGATGTCCAATGTGTGTGAAATTTCTTGCAACTGTTCTAATAAATACATAAAATCTACAACTCTATTTCCACTTATTTTGATCTCTTCCAATTTTTCTTCTGGTTCTATTGTGTAATAATCTTCTTCTGAATCTGAATCAGCTGGCGAATGATGTGTAGAATGCTAAAAGGTGAAAAAATTATGATATTAAATCAAATAAACAAATATCCTATTTTTCTCAATAGGTTCAGGATACGTTGATAAATTCATACCTAATAGGTACTACTTACATTGGGATTGTCTTGCGTCCTAGTTGCAGCAGCACGCGTCTGTAATTTCTGTATTTCATCAAACGGAAAACTAAAATGAAAAAAAAAGAAGATTTATGTTAGCAATCAATATTTTTGTAAGGGTTTATAAAATATAATAGAGGGCGCCCTGTGAGGAGGGAGCAGTGGTAGCCCAGAGGTCACGGCTGCGATTTAAGAATTGCAGGTCGTAGCTTCGAGCCCAGACAGGTGTAAATTATTTCATCACCACTGCTGTCAAAAACGGTGAAGGAAACATCGTGACGAAACCGGCACATCTTAGAAAAAAAAATTAGTAGACATATGACATCCACCAACGCACGCAACGCACTGGGCCCGCGTAGTGGATTACGAATCGTAATCCACTACGCGGGCCCAGTGCGTTGCGTGACAGGGCTAGAGAGTCGTAATTTACGACCCTCTAGCCCTGTCACTGAGAGGAGGCCTGTGTCCCAACTGTGGGAAGAGCAACCTGTTAAAATTAGGGTACTAGTGATAAAAATATTGCCCAGTATACCTAAATATTATGCACAATGTACACACGGCTACATATCAAGCTATAAATTTGATTGATTTGATTTGATTTGATTTTTGATTTAATTTTTTTATAACTTGATTTGTAACAATGTGTACACACGCATATAAAAAAATATGAGGACACAAGCAACAATAATAATCAATATCGGACTTGCTTCATGGCAATATTTTCTCTGTGTGAGTAAGTCATGTCACTGTCTATTTCTCCTTCCACTGGAAGACAACAATTTTGTTCCGGTGTAATTGGCATCCTATAACAAAAAAGAACATTTGATTTAATTATAATTTCTATAATTATCAACAAATCCGTTTTAGGATGAAAGTAAGACTTATTTCATAAAAATAATTAGTTTCTGAACTTACAATTCCAGAGTTTGATAAATTTTGGAATCGGTGGCTTCCATGAAATTTACCCTGAAAATTGAAAGTTATAAAGATAATGTGGTACTTAATTTATTATAATGTTTTCTTAGACACATCCTATTATTTTTGCGCTTACCTCACCAGTTCATCAGACGACTCTTTGTTTTGTAGTGAGGTGCCAACAACTGGTACATTTACCCTATAAACAGAAAAAGATAAAGAATTTTCCAGCGTAACTATTTCTTAAAATATCGTAAATAGATAGATAAGTGACAACTATGTACTTACTTTTAATAACTGAGTATAATAAGTAGGTAGGAAGATTATACTTACGAAGCCACAGTATTCTGTTTATCCTAAAAATTTTGTATCTGTAGTTGTCTTTCTCTCTCGGCATCAGATGGTTCAAGTTTATTTTGCAGTGAAATGTCAACAACTGGTACATTTACTCTATAAATAGAAAAAAATAATACAGAATGATTCAAATCATAGTAGATTTAATCCGTGATCCGTGATTTGGAAAATATGTTGTCGATCCGTGCATAATCACGGATCGACAACATATTTTCCAAATTTCGAAATTAATAGAAAAAAATTACGTAATTCACAAAGACGGTCATCGAACCTTGATACTGAGCACTTACCGAGTCTTCAGTATGCATTTGGCTGCATGAATTAGTGTCACCAGATACTAGAAAGTAGGTAGGTACTGTACTGAGTATACTTACGAAGCAACAGGAGTATTCTTTTTGTCTTCAACATTCTCAGCCTGTACTTTTCTTACTCTAAAAGATAAATTCAATTCTTTTTAAAATACCCCATAAAAAAATAACACCACTTGGTAAGGCAATTAGTAAATAAGTAGGTAAGTATACGAGTTTTACTTACCTCATTTCTTCATGCAAGCGTTTAGCATTGGTTTTTCGCCAACCCCTTCTGTCTTGATTTCTTTACTTTGTTCCCCATTTCAAATAAAAATAAATAAATAAATAAATTTCAAATACGCTGCAATTCATTTTCACACAATTTTCATCGTTACGTTATTAAATCCGTGCGTAAGCGCAAGCGACACAAGCTCCCCGTCCGATGGCCGACGGCGGACTAAAGCGGATAAGAGGGCGGCGCGGCGGCTCTGCTTATGATGGGCAAAACTCGCGCGAATTTAGGTATTTCCTTCTTATTGTTAAACAAATACACATTTTGAAAATGTAAATCGTATACGTTGTATAAAACATGTAGTTTTGTTATTATTAAAAAACTGATGACCTTCCGCGAAGTATTCACGCCGTACTAAGCGTTTGTTGTGTTTTTTAGAGATAACTTTGTGAATTTATTCTATCGAGCCAACTTTATCAAATCGTGTTTCCATCCTGTATACTGCCTAGTATATATGGTCAATAATACCAATTTATTTCCTGAGATTTTAATTTAATTGTTTACTACTTCAAACAACCGTTATAAAAGCGCGTTTTTGTGTATAAACAGCTCGGTGCCCCGTTAAGATACAATATCGCAAAATCCCTAAAAACTAACATCTTAGTTTTTAGGGATTTTGCTTATTTATTGAGTTTAGATTAGTTATCATCAGAAATAGGTTTATTTAGGTAGGTAGGTATTTTATTTTCTGTTATTGAGTTTATTTTTTTTTTTAATTAGGAAGGTAGGTACTTAGGTTTACTTTTATAAGGCGTAGACGTAAATAATAAATAATGATTAGGATCTCATAATTCATTTATTTCTGAATGAATTATGAGATCTTAATCATTATTTTCAAAAACAACTACCTTTTGAAGAGTGAAGTGGGGTCTTAAAAAATAACAGATTTGACTAAATGCGTATGAAAATGAAAATATACACGCTAAGTACTTTTATAAAAAACATTTATTTTTATTTTTGTTTGTCTGTTTGTTGCGGCTAATCTTCGAAACGGCTGGACCGGTTCTGATGGGACTTTCACTTGCAGATAGCTGATTTTATGGAGTAACATAGATTTAATTATTTAAAGTTTTTGCATACAAAAAAGGTATAAAGGCTGACTTAATGCCTTAATAGGCTGTATAGGCTACTTTTTGTTTCGGTAGCGCGAAGCCGCGGGCAGAAGCTAGTATGTAAATAAGTGAATAAAACAAAAACGTTAACGGATATTAAAACTCTTGACGCGGCGTGCGGGAGAGATATGAAACGTGCAACCCGCGTCCCTTTGTGTTCGCCGATCGCCGACAATCACTTTGAATATTGGAACAACGTCAACACTGGCTAAAGCTTCGAGTGCTCTCGTCATCAAGGGCTTGTATTTTCATTACGTGTTGCATGTTTGAAGCACGAAGCTAGCTATCACTATTGAACTTATACTATACTAGTTGAACTCTAGCGATTTGTCGTTGCTTAATTTTAACCTAAATGGAAGAAGGCACTGGCTTCTGAAATACAGGAACTCTAACATAGCTCTGGAGCCAGAGTCTTATTATTCTGTAACATGTTTTTATGGTCGATAAATAAGTGAGCAAGTTTTAAGAATGTGTACTAGGTATATATTTCTCATCATTATATACATACATTTGTCTTATCTCAAAACTTGACACCTGAAGATAATTCCCGATCAGCAGACGTGTAATAAGTCGCGGATCATAGGGGAGCATATCTTTTGACAGTATCCGAACTTCATTTTAATATCCGCCTGCCGCGGACAACATATTTTGTCTGGGCAATAAAATGCAGAGAGAACCTACTCTCACAGCAACGTAGACATACCATTTCTACGCATAGTACCTTGTTAAAGTTATGAAATGACCGTCATTCGCAGCCTGTCACAGTCAGTAAAAAATGGATTTGAGACGTCGTTAATAATGACAGAAAATCCCAGCTCCCACTAAATACGGGGAATTAGTTCGAGTCCGTGCTATAATTAATTTGATGTGCCATGCCAACTCGCTAATTTGCACAAAATTCGGCTCAAGTCACACATTTAACTGTAGTTTACGTGTGCGTCTTAAAATAATTTTAGATTTTACTGCCCTGGCAAACATTAACACTAGCCTGTAAATAATTCGAGTTTACTTGCATCCAATATGCTTATGTTATTGTTTCCTGAATTCAAAGTAAATTGTATCGTTAATTTAGGTACTGTTTACAGAGTGTGTGGATCCAACAAGGATATAGGTAGGTATATTTTATATCTAAAGATAAAGAAAGTACCCTATTTAATATTTCATTTCAAAACAATTTGTTACACGGTACAGACGTTGGCTCAAATCCATAATGTTCTGGTTTTTTTTGTTAGGATTGGTCGTTGGACTCATAAATTGGTGCCTGAGTACCAATACAGATGTCCGTGAGTGACAATATTCTGACGATAGTTCATATCAATCAAACAATCAATCAAAACGTTTCGTCACTACAGATGTTCATAAAAGTCACCAAAATTGAGGCACCAAGGTCGCAAAAACGATAACAAATCTTTAAAGGAAAGATGTACGACTAAATTAATCGCTTTGCAATCAATATCAATAACGTCCTATAAATACAAATTAGTCTTATTTAGCTATAGTTTTAGTAGCTCGTTTCAAGAATTCCTAACAGAATATTTATTTTATATTTTATGAATGTGAGATCGTTTTAGGCCTTGTAGACTGTAGATTTGTAGACCATTTATTTTATTACGAGTAAGTACCTGGTACTTGTTGACAGGCAGTTATAAATAAATGATAAATGATTTATTTTGTAAGTAGGTTTGTACAAACACTTTTACACGTCAATCATACTTAAAAAACTAGATGAGTTCGGCGTTTCCTATGTGACTAGTCTGAGAATACTTTACAAAGTAAGCAAATGTCATTGTATATATAAAATTCATTAATGTCAAAGTGTATATAAAAAAAAAACAACAACAAAACAGAAAAAAAAAAAAAATTGGAAGCAGCTCAATCCCAAGCCTTTTTGTCCTCGATATAATCCTTAACGGTATAAAATGCTAAGTAAATTAGGTCTTTTCTTTATAAGGGAATGAAATTGTTTATATAAGCGCAAGGCAACTAAAGATAATATTTCTCTTGGGTACATTACCAGTCGACAGCTATGCGGAGGAATATTTCGACGCAACATTTTAGTTATTTAATAGTTTTAGTTAGTATAGGATATTATATTTTTATTTTAATAATTTGTAGTTTATTTAGTATTAGAAGTTTGTAAATATTATTTTTTGTTTTATTAGTAGTGTCATTTTGAAACGTACCTACCAATTCGAGGGTGTCAATTTCCCGATGAACATAAATTATTTCAGCTCGAGTAAATAAATATCTGTAAGTAGGTTTGTACAAACGAATGAATTTAAAAGAACTATAAAATACAAGTACCTACTTACCTATTTGCTAATAAAGTACCTTCTAGGTTTTCACAGTGTAAACTCAGTAAACTGGTACTTACCTACGTTGCGAGTCCATTAGCTTCACCGTAAATAACTTTTTAAGGCGAATGCGTCCGGGTAAACCCGCAATACAAATTTTCTTACCTTTTTTTGCAAATTGCAGGTCAATATCAGGTGGTATGTTGATCTACATATGATTCGCTGCCGTAACAAATATTTATTATACAACGTGCCGCTACAATGGCGACATTAATTTAACACACGGGTAGGGCTAGTGGTCGGTAATCTTAAAAGTTATAACAACATAAAAAAAAACCTAACTTGAAAACTTCCACCTGCGCCGCTCGCCGCCATAGGGCTCTATCTCTTTCCTTCAATTCGCCTTCTATTTGCACGTTATTTGTTTTAATTACATTGATGCGATGTTATGATCCGTGACTCCGGCAAATGACCCCTGCGCTACAGTTCTTTAAGTCAGGTTGCTCTAAAATACTATTTTAGAAAATTGTTAATAAATAAATAAATATGAATGTTTAATTGAATTAAAATATATTCATACAAAAGTCGTATTTTAAACAACATACAACGTGACATTGACCTGCAAATAGAATTTCGCGACCTATAGCGCATCCCCCATAATACAATCCAATCACCAAATGAGTTGCCCGATTGCTTTGCCAATAGAACATCCGATATAACAAAGTACCTACGTACCAATAGCAACAAATTTTTTTTTTTCTGGTGGGAGATCATCAAATGACCTCCCCGCTCTGGGTGGAGCGGAAGGGAGTGTCAGACTCTTACTGACTAAAACCCACCCATGTTCCTTCCTTCGCCCTTTATGTTCCGGGGTAGCGGTAACCCTTTCGGACAATCCCGCTGACCCGGCAGGCTTCGGCCCTAAGGGGCCCCTCGTTATGCTGACATCTCTTTGAGGCGCGCGTGGAACACTTACGCGCCGTCCGGTACGGGCCTGGTCCTGATCGGGCGGTGAGCTACCCATTGCTCTCCGCCCGCAGGCCCGCGCCTACGGTGGCCGGTAGTCTTCATTCGACTCCCGACGCCCGGGGCGTCTCCCGCGGCGGCTGGGACGGGTTTTTTTTTTATTTTTTATTATTACCTACTTACTTTTTAAAAAAACTTTATCATCACCTACACGGTCAAAATGTAAGTTACAGCTGTTTCTTGTTTGAAAAACCAATGAAAAAGTTCTTCGCTGGGAGATCTAGAATCATGTGCTGAATTCATAGTAACAATTTCGCGTCTCTTATTCCCTGTCATTATCTGCCTAGCCATTCCTATGTTGAGGTCGGCTTCCAGTCTAACCGGATGCAGCTGAATACACATGGAGCGACTGCCTATCTGACCTCCACAACCCAATTACTAGGTAATACGATACCCTTTGGTAAGACTGGTTGTCAGACTTTCAACGGCTTAACGCGCTTTCCGAGGTACGGACAGGTCTTGATATGTAAAAATGGTCACCCATCCACGGACGAACTGCAGCAAGCGTAGCTTAACCTGATTAATCGACCCGTGCGGCTGTTATTACATAGCCACAAGCCCCTCTTATACAAAGTCTCTTCTCTTATAGGTATCCTGTATATTGTACATATTTTTAGCAACTGTCCTATACAGGGTGGCAGGGACATCGACGCGCAACCGCTTACCATGGATTCAGTACATGATTCTGGACCCCCCCCCCCCCGCTTTGCCTTTTCGTCGGCTTTTTCTTAATTTTTACGTTTGTTCTGCATTTTTTTTTTACTGTATAGTGTATAAAATCATTATTTCTATCTAACCCAATGAGATTTTTAATTAAAAATTTGTAAATTCACTTGTGCGCGCGCCATCCGCAGAGGGTTTTGATCGCGTTGTTTGCAATATATTGCGCACTCAAAAATTACAATTTTTTTAACCGGTCATTTCCGAGATGAATGACTTTCGTAATTTATGGTATCAGGTGCAACCTTTTCACGACGCTAGCGCGTCGATGTCCCTGCCATCCTGTATAACGGATATGACAGTTTTATCATCACTATGAATGGCGCTATGAATTTTTGTTCTTGTTTCATTACTTGCAAGACATACACTTTTGATTTGCTTTTCTAATTTTACCGTGTTTCCTTTGAACAAGTCCAGAAGAAATGAGAATGACACGTTTTGAGTCCATTTTCTATATGGTTTTTTCCCTTGGAAAAAGCCCGCGCTGTGCCAAATACTAAACTAAGAAAAATTTGAACGGTTTCAAATTTTTCGTCGGCCATTTAAAAATAAAATGCTGTTCCATATATTTTGTCCGCGTGTGTATTGCACTTTTCTATGAAACAAATGATGTTTTTTTGATAACCGACGAAAATTTTTACTCAAGGTATGTGCTGAATTCATGGTTACAGTTTTCGCGCAAATTTTTCTACCAACCTGTATTAAAACAGAAAAAAATTGAGGAAAATAGGTCAAAATAACCCACTAGAGTTATCAATAACTTAATACACGGTTTGTTTTTGCGAAAGTTTTTTAACATGACGCACAGCCCCCGGATGTGGTTTAATAATAATAAAATAATAATAAATCCCTGGACATTTCACACAGCACCATTTGTCCCAAGCTAAGCAACCTAATGCTTGTGTTATGGTAACAAGATGGCTGATAAACTACTTATATACAATTTTTTTATTTTTTTTTTTTATTTTTTTTTTTTTTTTTTGGTTTATTTTGTGATTTTCCTCAAGATCAACCGAATATAATGCAGTCACGAGCACCGTACACTAACGTAAAATTCCAAAGCAATTTTCTCGTAAATAACGATCGCAACTTTGCGAAAATACCTATTTCAAAATAGTATGGTTTCGAGAATTATATGTTTGTAACAGCATAACTATCAATAAATTATATGAAAATGGCAATAAATTATGTGAATATTTATACTCGTGACTGTGCATAGGTACATGGGTAACTAACTATAATGGTCCTCTAGACCGTATTTCGGCCATGGAGGCCAATCGTGCGTTCTCTCTTCCCTCATTCTCTTTGTCTAATGGGAAGGGAATCCGACACGACCGAAGAGAGATCAGGCGCAGGACCAACGGCTTAACGCGCTTTCCGGGGCACGGGGGTGTCATACGGCAAACTTCCAAACTCCGGGCCGTTATTAAGAAATTCCTAATGAATACCCAATAACACTTGACCGGACCTGGGAACTGAACCTAGGACCCTACGCTCAGTAGTCACGAGACTAACAAGACCAACATAAATGACATGCCCTGAAAGCATAGTCGTTCAATCTATCTCCGACGTTTTTTCTTCGCTGATTTATTCCGAAAGGCCTTATCACAAAGCTATAACTTTAATGCGAGCTTTAAAGCTTGTTCAATCATTTACATTTACGTAATAAAATGCGACAGTAAAGTACGCTCTCAGAGAGACGACCTACATAGGGTGTCTGGTAGCAGCCTGATGAGAGTGATTGGAACTCGAGTTAAACGGCGACGTGCGATTGGTCTATGTTCAGGATAGGTGTTAGATTAGGTTGATGATAATGATGAAGACAAAAAAATATATAAATGGGAAATTGCACTGCTGGGCCTCCTCTCAATGAGACGGAGTGGGCCGTAATCCACCACGCGGGCCCAGTGCGGGTTGGTAGATGTCACATGTCTTCGAATTTTTGGTTCTAGGACATGTCAGTTTCCTCATAATGTTTTCCTTCACCGTTTTAAGAGCAGTGGTGATGATATAATTTACACAAAGTAAAGCGCCTGACTGGGTTCGAATCTACGACCTACAACTCGTAAGTCGCAGCCGTTACAACTAGATCTCTTAGGGTCAGTTCACATCGAGACGCGACGCTGCGCGCACACTTTAAAAGAGTGACTCAAAATATACTTTATTTTCTACACGAAAAGGTACACATTGCATTGTGAGAGTTCAGAATACGTTCCGCGGTGCAGTAGGTCGTTTTAAAGTGTGCGCGCAGCGCCGCGTCGCGTCGCGTCTCGGTGTGAACTGACCCTTAGATTACAGATCAAAATATTTTTTTTTATTCGGGTGAAAGTGAAGACTAGCGCTAATTCTAGGTACTACTGCTATTATTTTACATCCGTATATTCAAATTTAATACATTTTTGTTCCAGGCTCTTCATTCCAATGTTCGCAATACTGAACATCGGGCTTCCCATCTTCTTGCCGTGGTACTTCTGGAACGAAACCCTGGTGAACAGCTTCGTCATTAGCTTCGTCCTGAGGTTCACCATCACGCTGAACATCGCTTTCTGCGTCAACAGCTTTGCTCATCTGTGGGGCAACAAGCCTTATGACAAGTAAGATATTAATTCCTACTAATATAAACATCATCATTCTAAAGTGAGGATGGATAGATGGATGTTTGTTACTCTTTCACGCAAAAACTACTGAACGGATTTTGATGAAACTTCACAGTAATATAGCTTATACATCAGAATGATACATAAGTAAAAAGATAGTGTGTAAATTGGGTATAAACGCGAGCAAAGCCACGGGCAAAAGCTTATCAGGTCCGATTTTGATAAATGTTTCTTATTTTGTATAGCACATTCTAACAAACACTTAAGAATATCAAAATTGGCCCTATGTCTTAGGATTAACAGATTTAGACGATTTTTTGGAATGACTGACTTGGCTTTAAGCCAGTAATTTTAGGCTAAGTTTCGATCTTCGATGGTTGTATGTGTTTGCTGTAGAATAGGCCATAGGTTACGTAAATGATAAGGTTTGGTAAATAAGGTCTTAACGAGTAATGGGCTTGTGAGTACATTGCCTAATGACTTAGGGTCGGATAATCTTAATCTTTCTCACACTCGAACGGATACCTACTGGATATTCTTGAAGCATTGGATACATTACACCTTAGGCTTAGTAGATAGATATAACGGGTGTTTAAAGACACTTAACGAAGCCGAGAGTCTCTTGTAATCCCCGTCATTGTGATATTTTTTTTACTGCACCATACCTGGGTACCTTCTGGTTACCAACGTCAAAATACCAACTTTTCCTGAGGTTTTCTTACGAAAACCAGTTTTTATTGTTATAACACAACTTTAAATACCCCCCACGATGCATGCATCTATAAGCACAATGTTTTGCGTGCGTTACATTGCGCACTACCGTAAATAACGATTTTTCACACCAAAAACAAAAGTCGTTTCCTAGCAATTCCTTTTGCCCAAAGTAACTTAGTTTGATGTACAGAATGCGTTGACGACTATGTGATGGGTGTTCATATACCCTGTATGTATTTAGGAGAATATTTACAATCAATATTTACGAAAGTGATAAAAATAGACCATCCAATTTTGTTTCTTATTATTATTCAGACGGTTGTATCATACTGATGTTATTTCCACTCATTTTATTACGTCTATTATCCATAAATACAGGAAGTATAATATTACTCTTTACGAGCAACATCGTAGATTGCTAATGGTTTCCCTACTCTATGGACAAGACAATATTGTGATTGTTATAAACATTATTGTGAATTCACACGTCCTCCGTGTCGTTTGAATTTAGTTTAATAGATGTAGGTGCCGTATATGCTACGAGTACGTACACTTTGCGAAAGCAGCGATATATTATTCCATGCGGGTACCATCAATCAATCAACAAGTAGCGAAGGAAGCCCATAATCATACAAGTAGACGTGGCACAGTCTATATGGCATGCGACTGCGACAGCTCGGCGACTAGACGCAACGACTGGCTGCAGCCGACAATTTTTATATATTTGTCAAAGCCACAGGCTAATTGGGGAGTCGCTACTTGTTTCAGCGACTAGGCGCACGGTGTACACGCACATCTGACGACAGTCGCATGCGAGCATAGAAATGTAAAAAACAGCATGCGAGTATGCAACAGGTCAGCGTTAGTCTTGTTCTGAGCGCTGAGGAAGGTGCACCTGTTTGTATTGCAAATCTCAACAAGGATACCTTCGATGTTTTCAAATCGGACGTGGAAGTACCTACGTCGAATGCTCAAAGAAATTGATCGCTTCCTGCACGACGTCTGTCGTAACGGCTACTGGCAGACCCAAACGAAAGCTCTGCGTTTAGTCGCAGTGAAAAGACGCAGATGCATACGACAACTGTGCGCAACAAGACATACAGTTTGCTCTGGCACGAAAAGTACACACTATTTGTCCTACGTCATTATTTTTATCAAGTGATCCATAGCTAAGCGATGTAGTACTTAGATACGAACACTTAGCAAAATTAATATCACCATAAAAACACCTATGTATAGGAAGTAATGGATACCGCTTAGATACGAAGCATTTACTTGCCTATGTTCATAAAAATCTATTATGGAATTAATGGATTCCTGCCAATAATGACTAATGTGCGATTCGCACCTGACGGAGCGCGGCGGTAGCAATTTTCCGACAAAGTTAGGGGAATTGACAAACGATATCTAAGTAATATCGTTTGTAATAAAACCTGCTGACATGACCGCACCTTTCGTGGTATTGGATAAAATGCTGAAGGAGCCGGAAACAACCCGCAAAGAGGCAAACAATGGGGCCGCTTTAGTAATTCACTATGACTATTTAATGATTTCTTACTTAACATTCGTCAAAGCAGTACGATATTTTCAAATTTAACGGGGAATAGTGACCCTGTCTGTTTCTGGTTTTCAAAGTCCAAGTTGTGGCAAGTCATTTTTTGAGGTTGTTTTTTTTCCTAATCTATACAACTAATAATAAAACTGAAAAGTTTGTTTGTTTGTTTGTTTGAACGCGCTAATCTCTAGAATTGCCAGTTGGATTTGAAAATATATTTTTACATTTTATAGCCCAAGTCTTGAGGAAGGTTATAGGCCATTTAACATCACGCTACAACACTTAGTTGCTGAACAAAAAAAAAACGAAATTTCACGCAGACGAAGTCACGGACAGAAGCTAGTCTTTCATATTATTATACTCAACAGAAAAGTACACTCTAGCAGAATTATGTAACGAAGCTTGAATCGAGTTACTATTACCTACTTACACGTCCGAAAAAAGGATAATAAGTAACATGCATGCATGCTCTTTTTATTATCGGTAAAACGGGGTGAATAAGGATGCAGGGGTGAATCGAGACGAAACTTTAAAATGGATTTTAACATTGAAATAATATAGTTTGTTGCTAACAAAGACACTTAATCTTTAATTAAAAAACAGTAAACACATTAGAGACTTTTCTGGCAACAAACTATATTATTTCAACGTTAAAATCCATTTTAAAGTTTCGTCCCGATTCACCCCTGCATCCCTATTCACCCCGTTTTACGGTACTACTAGGCGAACGTGAAAGTCCTTTTTCATTTTACAAAAGTACTCTCAAGCAAATTGTCAATGTCGTAAATGTTACAAAAGATCTTTGCCAGTCTGTTAGTTGACTATCTCACAAAAGCCCACTCGGCAGTTCTTAGGCAAATTACTTCATGGAATTTGCCGAAGGCGAGGCCAGACGAAAGACGCTTCAAGAAGAGCTTTGTTGAGTGACCCGTAAAACACGGGTCACTCAGGTCACTCTTGTTTTAAAAGGTTTACTAATGATAAGCATAAAATATAGTATCATAATTTACATTGGCATAACGAAATTCAGCCAAATGATCATTACGCATGATATTATTAGGCATAAATGTTTTGCCATAATGCTTGTTGCCATAAATACTGCTAGCATAATAATAATGAAGCATAATTTTATAAAGCATAATGTTAAAAACGCATTCTAACCCAAACCACAACACCAACAATAGAGGGGATCTGGCGTTAATGGGCACTGTTCTAACCTAACCTAACCCATATAATTCAATAAGAGTAGTAAATATCAGGAAAGATCATACCTAGTAATTGTATGCCTACATACTATTATGCTAAATGCCTTTAAAATTTATGCAATTCCAACTTAAGCCAAAACATATTAGACTAAATGACTGTTATGCTAACCTTTGCATTATGCCAAAGTATTATTATGCAGCAGTATTATTATGCTAATAAAAGTTATGCGAAAACGTTATACCAAACTATATTATGCCTTAAAATTTTATCCAACAGGGGTATTATCGTTTCAAAAACACTTTTGAAACGATGTTCAAACACGAGTCGTGAAGCACGTTACGTAGTAACTATTCAGTAATCTGTGACGTTACATTCTTCTTTGCAAATCAATAGATTAGTTGGCCTCAGTGAGTGGCTACGTTAATAGCGGCGTCAGTAGAGTCAAAAGTGCATTTATTATTATTATTTGTTGGTATACATTTTTGTATCTCGGCACTGATGTGCCGGTTTTATAGAATAACACGGGCCGAAGCCAAGTGCTAACCTAAGCGATAGATGATAACATATTATTGTGTGATGATATGTTTAGACTTTATGTTGTTGATGATGTTTGTGGGTGTGAGTGATATTTGTGCATCATTGTCGTTCTGAAGGAATTTCCGGACAATTCTGCCAAGTGTTCAGAATAGCAGCTTTCTGAAGGATTTGGTAGGTAGAAGGAGATAAGTCTAGCGTTTTTAAAGATTGGTGCAGTTGTTTGGGAATGACACCGGTGGTTGAGACTACTACTGGGATTATGGTAACGCTGCCTAATCGCCACATTCGGCTTATTTCTATTTTTAAGTCTGTATATTTTATTATTTAAGCCTTTTATTTCCCAAATCTTTTAAAATTAATTAATTACAATAATATCATAAAATAATCATATCTCTTTCCTAATTACAATCTGAATAATAATTGAATCATGCATTTTAACAAACACTCGTAACTAAATAATAATTGATTTTATAAATTGAATAATATAACATAAATAATTCTTGTTCAATTAGTATTGGGTGCCCATTTAAGGGCGAAGGCCTCCTCCATCTTTCGCCATTCCTCTCTGTCTAGAGCCATTCTAGTCCAGATGGGGCCGGTCACGGCCATAATATCATCGCACCACCGGCGCCTGGGTCTGCCTCGGGTGCGTGGTGCATTGCGAGGGTACCAATGGAGGACCCTCTCACTCCATCGTCCATCTGTGGCTCTGGCTACGTGTCCTGCCCATCGCCATTTCAACTTGCAAGCTAATTCCACAGCATCTATTATTTTAGTGCATAGTCTTTGTTTCTTTTACGGTCTCGGAGTTTAATTCCTAACATACTCCTCTCCATTGCTCGTTGGAATACTTGAAGTCTGTTTATAACTGCCTTTGTTAGTGTCCAACTTTGACAACCGTAGAGTAGAGTAGGTAGTATAATGGTGTCCATAGCTTTCTTTTTCAAGCGAATCGGGATGCGTGATTTAAATACGGGTCTACCCTTTACAGCAGAACTTTTTATGTCATAATATTGTTTTGCATAACAGCGGATAGCATAAACTTCATTTCGCAGAAAATCGTTTGGCGGACACTCCATTATCATACATTCAAAACTCATAATTTTGTAAGTCAGAATCATCTTTAGGCATAAATTTTATATCCATAATAATTAAAAAGTAGAACCATCATATTGCAAAAAGTTCACAGTCAGAATCGTCTTTTGGCATAGAATTCATATCGATAGTCATTAAAAGGCAGAACTATCATATGTCAGAAAGTTTAGAGTTAGAATCATCATTTGGCATACAATTTATATCCATAATATTATTCATAAGTAAATTGTCTATGTATTTTGTTTAATTCATTATTTAATTATCTTTCTGCATGTAGGTATTATCATTAATAAAACAGTTGATTTTGTACATATGTGGTTATTATTTTCCTATAAGAAGCATGCAAACATGCAAACAAACATACACCATGCATGCAGCAAGCATGCAGCATGCAAACAAGCATGCAAGCAAGCATGCAAGCGAGCAAGCAAGCATGCAAGCAAGCATGCGAGCAAGCATGCAACATGCAGCAGGCATGGTTTCTGTCACGGCTCCGGCGCTGGGGGGCTCCGGCGGTCCCACGCGAGCTTATCGTCGCAGATGGTTCTAAGGCTCACCACCGCAGCTATTATGATGTTGGTTAAAAGGCATGTCTTTTCCGCAGTGGAGACCACATTTTCGACTTTCCTTATCTCTCAAAAGTGCTTACACGTTGCCTAATCTAAATAAAATGTACGTATAAAATAATCCACACATCAAATAAACTGCATCGTCCCTCCGTCAACAAAATGTTTGGTAGGTACTGCATTCTGAATCTAGGTAGTAGTTAGCATAATCAATTATTTAAATTTATAAAATATTACAGTATTCAGAGGGTGATTACATTACCACATTAAATAGTACCTACAGCGGTTATTAAAATTTGTTATCAGTAAGTTAAAATAAATAATTGTAACTGAATTTTTCAAACTAAATAAATAGCATCAAAATTGGCACGAAATAATAACCCTAGATAATAAGTCACTACACACGCGCGGGGTGATGATAACAATTCAACACAGACTTTATTTATGGTATTGTTACCAAATAATCACAAATTAGATTTAGTTTTGTTAAATACTTAAACGAAAAAAAAGGTACTACGGCTAGAATATTAATTGTTATTATTTTAATTGTGTATGTTCAAAATACGTAATGTACGTAAATAGCGTATTCGCTATATCAATTAATGTGATGACCAGAGGGGCAATTCTCGTAATTTTAAGAACGTTCACAGTCTGATCTCAGTCTCAATCTCTCAAAAATACCTCCAATTTGACTACATTTTGACAAGTTTTTGACATTTGTTTGTCGCCGAGATGAGACTGCGACTAGATTTTGAACGTTTTAAATTACGAGAATTGGCTTTCTGATCACCGCCCAGTATTATACAAAATAACCTTTTTCGGGTCCATAACCTATCCTAACTTACCTGTTTCTACCGGGTAACCCGGTCATAGGGACCAGAAAAAAGTAGGCAACCTAACTGTTAAAAAGTTCTGTATGCTTTATACTTTCAATTGATATCTAATTCGTTTGATAACCAATTCAGGGAAATTTAAAAACAATATACTTATAGTATTTTTAATTAATTATGACCATGAACATAATTAGGTAACACATTTGCAATATATTTGTAATCACATTATTTTAATAGAGGGGAGTCCGGGGTACGGCTAGAGCCAGCTAAATCTCTACATTCTAGTTTTTGAATTCACTCGAGCTACCGCTCCAAACCACACTGCAAGTCATACGGCAGGGCACGCCGCGTTAGCGGCGATAAGACCCCTCTTTGAGGACTGGCTAGAGAGGCGTCACGGCGCCCTCACCTACCGCCTGGCGCAGGTCCTCACCGGACAAGGAAGTTTCGGGAGGTTCCTGCACATCATTAGGCGGGAGGAAACGCCCGGGTGTCACCATTGCCAGGACCGCCCAGAGGACACGGTGGAGCACACGGTGGAGGTATGCCCCGCTTGGGCGGAGCACCGCCGTGTCCTCGTAGAGGCGATCGGCAGCGGCGGCGGCCTCTCGCGCCCGGCCCTGGTGCAAGCCATGGTCCGGGGCGAGAGGGAGTGGGAGGCAGTCGCCTCCTTCTGCGAAGCAGTCATGCTAGCGAAGGAGGTGGCGGGACGGATGAGGGAGAGAGCCTCCCGTCCCAGCCGCCGCGGGTGACGCTCCGGGCGTCGGGAGCCGCGTGACGACTCCCGGCCACCGTAGGCGCGGGCCTGCGGGCGGAGAGAAATGGGTAGCTCACCGCCCGATCAGAACCAGGCCCGTGCCGGACGGCGCGTAAGTGTTCCACGCGCGCCTCAAAGAGATGTAAGCATAATTTGAGGGGCCCCTTAGGGCCGAAGCCTGCCGGGTCAGCGGGATTGTCCGAAAGGGTTACCGCTACCCCGGAACATAAAGGGCGAAGGAAGGAACATGGGTGGGTTTTAGTCAGTAAGAGTCTGACACTCCCTTCCGCTCCACCCAGAGCGGGAGGGGTCATTTGATGATTTCCCACCAGAAAAAAAAAAAAAAGTCATACGGCAATACTATCAAACGTCCATTGATATTACTAAACCAATAAGTAATAGTAGATATATTTTATCGTGGTTGACGGCCGCATGGCGAGTCTTAATTGAGCTTAAGTTTAACGGGGGATTATCCAAATTTGCCTGTTTTAAAATAAATTATAAGTGGTCAAATGTTTATGGGCTAATATTTTATACTGTGGCATGGATTTTCCACGCAATGGTCATCGGCGCATCGTAGCTAAGGCAGCGGAGGTAGCGTTTCAAACGCCTACAGACCCGGGAAACCTCGCCTTAACATAATAGAATTAAGTCGATGTGATCTGTTGTCAGTAATTATAAACGTATGTCCAATTAGTCATTTAAGTACAAATATCACGAGACCGGACCCAGATTAGTAATTATATTATTAATTTCAAACTGAATTAATAAATCTGAAACTGAAACTGGTACTATAGTTGCCTGTGAATTACAGAAACTTGATTCAAATAACATTAGTAAATTCGAGTGTATTATATTGTATCAACGAAATTATAGTTACCGCTTTTTAAAATACTTTTTAATAAATAAAATAATGTAGTCTACGTTATTCAAAAAAGAGGTATTTACCTTGCTAAGCAAATTAAAAGAAAATATCTATTGGTCCTTGGTCCTTGGCCTACTATTAGAAATCAAAATCTTACATACTTTTACATTAAAAAATCGTTTTTCTACGAAGTTTATTAACCTGTCAATAAGCGGAAACAATAATATAACTTTTAAATATATCCAATAGCGAACTGAATCACGTCATGGAATTTCGCGGCACCATCCCGACTCACTCAACGCTCTTTAATTATTGTTATAATTAGGTATGTTTATGGTTTATTGCTCTAGCTGACGATATACAAACACTTCAACTTTCATCAACATTTTAAAAATACCACTTGATACCAAAAACAAAAACAACGAACGGTAATGGCTCACGAAAGCTTTTTATAAAAATAAATCTCTTTATTTCATAATTACAGATTGGTTGTATAAAATAATAAAACATTAGTTCCACATTACAGGATTATTTCAAAACATGTCTGTGTGGTCGGTCCATCCACAATACAATGCTGTCTGGTCCAAATATATTTCAACAATCCAGACCGCCAACTGTTTTATAATTAAATGAAATTGCGTTCGCTTTCATCGGAATATAATATGTATAAGTGTACAACTTCGCGTGACATAGCGAAAATTCAATTTGATTCTATTCTAAGAATAGATTTTAAGGGTCATATTAATCGGGAGGCTCCTGTTCAGGATAAGGCGGGAGGAAACGCCAGGGGACACGGTGGAGCTTACGGTGGAGGTCTGCCCGGCTTGGGCGGAACACCGCAGCGTTGTCGTGGCGGCGATCGGCGGCGGCGATCTCTCGCGTCCGGCCCTGGTCCAGGCCATGGTACGGAGCGAGAGTGCATGGGAAGTCGTCACCTCCTTCTGCGAAGCAGTAATGCTCGCAAAGCTCGAGGAAGCGGAATGCGTGAGGGAGAGGCAATCTCTGCGCCCTCACGACCCTAGTTGCCGCAGGAGACGCCCTGGACGGGTCGACGGCGCGTTGTGTTCCACGCGCGCCTCAAAGAGATGTCAGCACGAAGTGACGGGGTCCCCGATGCCTGCCAGGGCCGCGGGGTGTTCGAAAGAGATACCATGGCCCCTGGCACAGGCAACTGAGGGAATACGGGTGGGTTTTAGTCAGTAAAAGTCTGACACGCCCTCCCGCTCCGCCCAGAGCAAGAGAAGTGATATGATGATTTCCCACCGAAAAAAAAAGTCTTTTTGGAATCAGAATCTTTATTCGTAAACATAGGTAGAGTGACACAGTGTGTGAGATGTTGCAACATTTACATAGGTTCTCTATGTTTTGCCATTAGGCGTACAAATACATATATACAGACTGTTTTATTATAAAATATTTTGAAATCGTGTAGGGCTTTTACGTATGTCAGGTATTGTGAAGAGGCGTAATCACAAAGAATTACAGTAAACAAAACTATCTAAACTTTATATTATCCATCCATCCATACAAACTTTCACGTTTATAATATTAGTAGGAGGATTACTTTGCCATGTAATCTGGTCCTAGATGAACAATAAATCTTTATTTATTATAAGAGAGAAAGAGACTCTTCAGTTTAGTAAGTACTTGGTGATATCAATATTCCCTCTCTATCGTACCTATAAGCATAGATTGGAAGTAAAATTCAAACTCCGATCTTATTTGAACCCAAATCTACTTATCTAAACACCATTCCGAAATTCAAACAACGTCGAGATGTCAATTCGGTTACTTAAAAAAATCAATGAATTCGCTTTCCGATTGTGTAGGTACGACCGTTTGATTGAGGGTCTTCATTCATTGTTTCCCATATATGTAAATTCTATCTGCTGGGCAAAGGCCGTCTCCCGTTTCCACACACGTCTGTCAAGTTCGTCCCTCCATTTTCGTCCTAGTTTATGTAAATTACCTTTTTTTATTTTTTCTCAGGTTCGTAAAGTCAGTGGAGAACAGCCTGGTGAGCCTGGCAGCTTTGGGCGAGGGTTGGCACAACTATCACCACGTGTTCCCCTGGGACTATAGGACCTCGGAGCTGGGCAAGATGAACGTGTCCACCGGTTTCATCGACCTGTTCGCCAAGATTGGATGGGCTTATGACTGTAAGTTTTTTTTTTTTTTTAATATAAATCTAGCTAGTCTGTAGCTAATCTGTGAGCGGGAATTATATGACTTAATTCCGCCATCACCGTTCCATCATCGGACAACCCGTCGTACGGCGAGTTTCCACCCTTACGTTGTTGACACCGCTACGATCCGGACGAAGCGTTTCGCCTCGTCGTTTAAAACGCGTACATCGAAGGACTGGAACAATTTGACTATTTGACTGCAGAGGTCTTCCCGTATAATTTAAGTGTCTTCAAGGCTAGAGTGAACAGGCGCATTAGTGCGCTTTACCATCAACGATTGCATCACTGTTTCCCATCAGGCGGGATCGCAGTCAAGCACTACTTTATATCATTAATGAATATGAATATGAATTGCACCATTCCCAGCGTGGTTTGACCAGACTCGATTAATCGAATGAACCCCAAAATTCACACTAGCTCCTGTAGCCTCATGTTCATGGTGCTACAGCGACCATTGTATATCAAGAAGTAGACCGGGGGGCGCGGTTTTTGTAGGGAAGAAGTGCCCGTAGAAAGGGTAGGATTTAAGAGCCTACCGGATATGCATCCTAGAGTAAGCATTGGACTTGGAGAGATGGGTGATATTTGTCTATGGATGGACATCTTTTAAAGACTTCGCGGCCAGGTGCATCAGGTCGAGCTTCACCCGTGACTCTTTTGGCCGGGTTTTACTGCTTTCTCGGTTCTTTTGTATGTCATTGCTCTGCTGTGTTATATGTTGTTGTTTTCAATGTCATCGTCGGAGTTCTCGCTACTATCCGTTTCCGGTCTTTTGTATATCTCACGTCCCGTTCCGCATTTTTTTGATGATTTCCATTACGTCATCTGCAGTGGGTCCATCACATTGGACTTCGGTTATCGGCTTTTTTATATTAACTGTTGGTATAAGACGGCCCTCGGATTTTTTTTTTTTTAAATTTGCTCCCCTTTGGTCATCGGTATATAAGTAGATCTTTTTCGATGTTTTGTTTGAAGTTTGTTGCTCCTGTAAAAAAGTACAGCATTTGCATGCGGTTTTGCAGGGAGGTTTTTCCCCAGTCCGCTGAGGCTGGTCCTGCATGCTTTTTGTTCCTCCTGATATTTAACCTCTTGAAGTGTTGCCTGACGTTCTTTTACGCGGTCATGCCTATTTGGATTATCCGGTTGCCTACGTTGTAAGAACTTAGCCTTTTGTAGGTTAGCAAGAGCTAGTCGATGATCTCTGGGGAGAACTGGCTGAAGAATTATTTCCTGTTTCCTGGGCAGCCGCTTTTAATACTTCCGTTATGGTATTCCAGGGTATTTCGATGTTTTCGTCCGTTGAGTTGATTCCTATATTTTTTTGTTTTTTTGTTATGCAATCTTGGTATTTTGTTTTGGTGAACTTGCTGTTGAGGGCAGCATAATAGCATTGTTTATAGTTGAATGCAGTTTTTCTGTAGCGTGTGGCGTTATAATGTGATCCAATTGGGACTTTTGAGTACCCTTTGACCATGTCAGCCTGCATGATGATCTCGCTTTTGTCGTTTCTATTTGCAGTTTTTCCCTGTTGGCTATATCCATTAACAGGGAACTGTTGCAGTTGGAGAAGTCATGATGTAGGTTTTGTTAAATCAGCCCTTTACGTTGGTAATGTTGTGTATCATGTCGACCAATATAAATAAAATATGGGCGTTAAAGTCGCCTAGAATTATTAAAGTACATTTCTTTGGTTTTTGTCTGATCAAGTTTAATAAGCCAGTGAAGGATCTGTTTGCTATCGATGTACGACTGTTGATGTGAAAGTTGATTATGTACAGAGGAGCAGGCTTGTCATTTCCCCTGTCAACTATAAGAGTAGGTAGCTGACATTGCGTCTGTATCCTTTTTCTTGTTAACTAATTCAATTTGGGCATCTTTTCTGATTAAAATTGCCAGTCCCCGGTGCGTTTTACCTGTATTTCCATAGAGGTGTCATTCGTAGTGTGTGGAGTTGTATGCTCCTGAGTTCATCCCTGTTTCTTGTATGCAGGCTACATGAATGCCCCTAAGTGAAAGTTCAGCGTCTACTTTCTCTTTTTTGCTGGTTTTGAGACCCCACGGACGTTCCAGGTTGCAATACGAAAGTCTGAGCAAGTGTATTTTATTGCGGTAGACGGCTGGTTTCTTAGTATTGTGAACCCAGTGACATCTGCGACTACGTCTGATAACGGTGTATATAATGATACTTGTTGTTCATTCTATGTTAATGAGCTAGCCAATTGGGTGTTGTTAGTTTGAGACTGGGATTTCGCGGGTTGTCTGTTAATTAAAGGCTTAGTATGTTGTGATGTCTTGACATTGGTTGTTTCTTGCATTAGATCCTTGTAATGTTCATCGTCGGTCGTGACCCAGCTGTCATAGTGTTGGTCGTTGTAGAGGACGTGTATGTTGCCGGGTACCGGTTCACCTGTGGGTGAATACACCAGTGTGTTTCTTGTATCCGTGTACACATGCTCATGCTATCTAGTGAAGATAGAACTCAGACGCGGCGATTAGGATATCCTCTCCGCCCCAGAACGACTTGTTAAACTGCATTGTTAGGTAACTTGTTATCCTTTGTTCCTGGGAGAAATTGCTGTTAGGGAGGAATTCCTGTATATTATTTAGAAGTGCTAGGAGAATTCTGTCGTAATATCGATGTTCCAAAACATATGAGTCTAAGTCGTTACGGACAGACATGTGGTCGAAGGTTAAACCCATTATATTATTTATTTGATGGGCTAAGGCCCTAAATAAACAGTTCCCATCTTTTATCATTGTTTTTTATGGTTTAGTAGAGCTGTTAGTCACTTTTGGAAAACAGCGTACTGTCTGAGATTTATGAGCTTCGCTTTTTGTTGATCTTTGGAAATATACCCTGTTATGCAAACTTAAGAGTTCGGGGTAGTCTTTTTTGTTTTATTTTTTGTTCCACTGAGGGTGTCATATAGCGCGCGTGGGTACCCAAACTTGATTTACAAGCCAGGAGTCTGATAACTTATTCAAGACAGTTTTGGCAATTTAGCACCATGTTAAAATAAGAGAGGGAGAGGCGTGAAGTAGGAAATCTAGAGCAATACCGTATTTTAGGCTAGAATATTAAGGCGTATTAGTTTATCCTTCTCTCCTATATATAATATGAAAACTTTTTCCTAAAACTCATCTATGGCTTAAAATGATGTTGAATTCGCCCGAGTCTTCAAAAGTTCAAATTAACAATCTAGACACAACAGGATCAGCTTCCAATGGAGATCCCTGAATTAAACGAAAAGATCTCTCCAGATTGGCCCGCAAAGGGCCCTCAGAGTCACTCGACGTCACCAGGAGGCCGGAAAGCCGGGAAGCCTAGGCCTCGGGCTGAAGATCAGGAACACACGTATGCCACTTTACCACCGTTTTAAGGTGTTTTAATTTGCAACCACAAAAATAAAACGCGAGACACCGTTCCGATTTTAAATGCGACGACCAACCACCCTAGTATTGTCCCACTGCAGGGCAACAAAGGTCTCTTCTCATGCAGATAAGACATGAGCATTGATCACCACACTTACTCAAGACGGGTTAGCGATTTCAGACTTATTAACTATTAGTCCAGGTTTCCTTACGATGTTTTCCTTCACCGATGTCAGTTATTTCCAAAATAAACTTAGAAAGTATATATGAATTGAAAAAGTCACATTGGTAGATACTTGCACGAGTTTGAGCCCACAACCGCGTTTTTTCTCTACGCGAATAGTTTTAATCCCGAAGTATAACTAAACAATCCTATTGAAAATTTTATATATTTATATTCTATAATTTGTATGGTGTACAATAAAGAGTATTCTATTCTATTTTATTCTATTCTTGAGCAGTGATTTTATCTGAAGGCAAATTCTCGTAATTTAAAACGTTCAAATTCTAGTCGCAGTCTCATCTCGGCGACAAACAAATGTCAAAAACTTGTCAAAATGTAGGGAAATTAGAGGTGTTTTTGACAGATTGAGACTGAGATCAGACTGTGAACGTTCTTAAAATTACGAGAATTGCCCCTCTGATGTTTTTCCAGTAAAGAGTAAGTTAGCTCGTAGCAATTATCCGTAGCGTGTAGTCATCTCGTAGCATAGCGTAGCGTAGCGTCCATTAATAAAACGAATAGTATTAGATATTATAATGTTAACATAAATCGTAGTTTAATCAAATATTTTCGTCTCATTCAAACATCTCAATAGATCTGTCTACAAATCTCAAGTGTCTAATCTGAAATCTATTGACAAATATGTTCCCAATTTGCATGTGGCTGATACCTGACTAATTGGCATGTGGCATCTTTATTACAAACTAGCTTCTGCCCGCGACATCGTCCGCGTCCGTTTCATGTTCCTTAACCCACCCCGTCGCATTGCATCGCCTTCCCGCGCTATTACTTTGTTTTCGCTCAGCGTTCTTTATGACATGTTTTTGTTTTTGCTCGGTTCCTAAGGATCCTAAGGTGCTGTTAAGTAACCTATAGCCTTCCTCAAGAATAGGGCTATCAAATGCAAAAAAAAATTTCAAACCCGGCTTAGAGCGAGATTAGCGCGTTCAAATAAACAAACAAACTCTTTAGTTTTGTTATTAGTATATAATATAATATAAATATTAGTATATACATCTATATACTAATATAATATTATACGTATATCCCGTAGATTCTATCTAAAGACAGTGGATCCTCTTCATTGTCTACGAACTAGTGGTGATTTTAAACTGATGACTACTGCGTATACTGCGTCAAAGCCTATTCAGCTTTCAATGTTGCATTGTTGCTGTAGGCACTTACAATATTCTCTCGAGCAAGCGTATATATCCTAAACATTTGATAATTTTACTGACCAATACGTACAGTCACGTCCACGAACACTAATATGTGAACACTTGGAAACTTTCACTAGCGATTTTTGCGTGAAATAACGAAAACAACAATGAAATACGACAAATTGTAAAAACCTATAGGTTCTAAAATGCTATGTTCCTAGCAACATAAAATTTCATTCATAAATAAAGGAGTAAATCGCTTTTGAATAAAGCCAAGTGTATACGTACTTATGCTAGTGACTGTACGCAAAATAAGGGCGAACGTGGAGTTCCGGATCGTGATACTACTGACCAACACGTAACTTGAGCTTGCACAGTCACTTTTAAAGATATCTAACGTTCCGGAACGAATCCTGGAGAAATTGAGGGAAATCTACAAGCCACACTCATTTATGTAGTTGTTTACAAAAAAACAACCGACTTCCAAAAAACACTACAAAGTGAAAAATAACTTTAATTTCGGAAGTCAATGGCAAAAACAGAAAATACAAAACCAAAGACACCGACTTCCCAAATTATAGTTACTTTTCACTTTGTAGTGGGTTTTAGTAAGAAGATACGTGAATGTAACGTCGCGTATGCGTCCCGTCAGCGTCCTACGACTCTTCTAGTCGACAAATAACTTCTTAAGGGCTGATTTTACCAAAGTCAAATAACTTTTATCCGTGTAATAAAATTGTCGTTTGACAGTTCTAGTATGGAAAAACTGTCAAAATTTCGAAATTTATTCTCAGGATAAGACTTGTTCTAGGTATAAAAGTTTGGTAGAATACGCCCTAAGTATGGTAGGGCTTGGTGGGGATATAAGAGTTACTCACAAATAAAAACCTAACCTTAATCAACTTAGGTTATTATCGGGTTTCATACCTTCGCGTCGCAATCACAATGTAACAACTATTTCTACTACAAATTGCCTCTGCAATGATGAAAAAAGCAATAATGTAAAAATACTTCTTGTTTCAGTGAAAGCCGCAACAAACGACATGGTATCAAAGAGAGCTAAGCGAAGTGGAGACGGCACTTTCGGGGAATCTGAAGAACCTTATCCTACGTCAGAACATTGTCATTCCGAGTGAAGACGTACGTCCTACAGATCAGGGAACATGTAAAATAATTGTTAAGAAATTGTTTTCCTCGTAAACGTGGAATGGTGACAATCCACCTATTGTTTTATTTGTCTTATGTAATAAATACTTACTACTTAAGTTCTTGTGTACGTGAAAACGTCTTTTCGCTCGGTGACCCTTTCAACCTTCGTATATGGCAGATTGCAATCGCTTATAACTACGAGCTAAACCTATTGCAGATAGATGATTTCTATAAACACTGTTTAGGCAGGATATTTTAATAAAGATATTTAACTTAAAGTTACTTTAGTTGAAAAATTAATTTAAACTTAACTTAAAAATAATTGTGCGAGTTGATAATTGCTTAAATTAATATTTGTAAACTTAACACTTAGTTCGTTAACAGACTATTTTCAGAATCAAGACCCTTTTTGAGCTTCAGTTTACGAGTGGCCTTTACAGTACTTATAACGTTTCAGAAATATAATTCCTTAAATAATTAAAATTTATTTTTTAAATTCATAAGTACAGTACCTAAGTACAGTGGCCAGCACATAAAGCTACCCGAAACTGTCAAATTTTCCCAATCCTTGAACCTAATGCTTTAGCGATAAAATTGAAAATCTATTAAAGAAATTTGACAGATTGTAGTAGCTTGATGTGCTAGCGTCTGTACATAGACTTTTAAGTAATCATATATTTGTTACCATTGTGGCATAATAATATATTTTGTTATACGCTAAGGTTTTGTTGAAATCCCTAAACACCAGTTTCCCTTGTTTTTCAAACTCTTGTTAATATAAACACCAGTTTTTCTTGTTTTTCAAACTTTTGTTAATATAAACACCAGTTTCCCTTGTTTTTCAAACTTTTGTTAATATAAACACCAGTTTCCCTTATTTTTCAAACTTTTGTTAATATAAACACCAGTTTCCCTTGTTTTTCAAACTTTTGTTAATATAAACACCAGTTTCCCTTGTTTTTCAAACTTTTGTTAATATAAACACCAGTTTCCCTTGTTTTTTCAAACTTTTGTTAATATAAACACCAGTTTCCCTTGTTTTTCAAACTTTTGTTAATATAAACACCAGTTTCCCTTATTTTTCAAACTTTTGTTAATATAAACACCAGTTTCCCTTGTTTTTCAAACTTTTGTTAATATAAACACCAGTTTCCTTGTTTTTCAAACTTTTGTTAATATATTGCCAATGTTTGTTAAAGATGAAGCGTAATAACAACGTGTCTCTAGATTATTGTATGTAACGAGAATTTTTAATGGTTATTATAATCCTAATATGCATATTTTGTAATTTCTTACATCACTATATTTATTATCATGGACTTCGCTGTTCACGTCCATTAAATGTATGGAAATACGTGCATGTTATAACCTTATCGTGGACAGACATTTAAAAGCGTTTTCATAATTATATTTCCATACATTTTACTTACATGTGTTATCGTGACGTGACGCTGTGACGTGGACATTATTGTCGTCATGTTAGAAATTATAAAAGCGCACAATGTCTATCACCAGTAAAGTTTTTGTAAACGCAGTGTAAGCTTACAGCTTATTGGAGTGTACCTGCACCCTTATTGTGTATCCCACTCACAATAGCTTTCATTTTGACAGCCCAACTTAATGTTCATTTTGTCGTTGTTGGAAAATGCTTATTTCATAAACGTAGAAAATATCCATGCAGCTTTTTGATCAATCAAAATGAAAGGTATTGTTATTGTGTCTTTATAACGCAATTAGGGAGTTGTTAAATAAGTAGCTATTTTCTTAATATATTGTCACTAACGAGGATCAGGGTGGAATGTATATTTTTGTAATTATATCGAATCATCAAGTAAGAAAAAAATACCCTACAATATTTTTTTATGGTGGTCAACGTAAGCCTGTTTGGTGAGCTTTCTTGGCTTTACTTCCCAACAGATTTTGATGAGATTTAACCTGGGGGCAATACTCGTGGTTTTAAGAACGTTCACAGTCTGATCTCAGTCTTAATCTGTCAAAAATACCTCTAAAATCCCTACATTTAAGACAAGCTTTTGACATTGATTGTCGCTGAGTTGAGATTGCGACTAGATTTTGAACGTTTGTAAAAACGGGGAATTCGCTTTCAGCTCATTTAATATACAGGCAGCTTTATATACTCGGACTTTATAAGACCTTTCACATCTATTGTAGGCGTTCATCGACCTTACAGGCAGTGTTAATGTCAAAGCCAATCAGATGAGAAGGCACCCTTAAGATCCTAATGCTCAATCACTAAGCGATAGAACAAGCACACAAATCCAACAGCGTTATTTAATTGAGGCATTTATTAAAGTATCGCCTAGTGTTAGTGAAAACGGGCATTACTTCCCCTTTCTTGAAAACTTTAAACACGAATTTGCGACAGTAGACGGAGTTGTTTTCTTGTTATTTTTTTGTATGTATAAATGTGGTGATAATTAATAGAGTATATATTATATTTTAAGTGATATAGAAATTCCATACTTATATTTATCTACCTATGAAATATACCTTTGAGAATAAGAAGTTCTTTTTATTATAACCAAATAAACAGACAAAGGAAAGTATGTATTATGACATAACTTCAGATTGGAATAAGCCGGTCCTTATGATTTCAATATAAAAACTATTACGAAGACGAGGGTTCCAGTGATTGACATATCGGAGAGCTTAGATATTAAAATATATGAGTGTCATTTATTAGAGCAGTGAAGCAAGAGCCCAGTGGTAACGGCCGCGACTTACAAGTTGTAGATCGTGGGTTCGATCCCAACCATGCACTTTACTTTATGTAAATTATTTCATCGGCACTTCTCTCAAAACGATGAAGGAAAACGTCGTGAGGAAACGCGTCCTAGAATCTTAATTCGACGAGATGTGACATCCATCAACCCGCACTGGGCCCTCGTGTTGGATTATGGCCTACTCCCTCTCACAGAGAGGAGGCCTGTGCCCCAGCGGTGGGAAAATTATAGGCTGATTATTTATTAGAAGCCCCTTGACCAAGAAATTTTTATATTATTGCATAGGTAAGTTTGGCTTTGACGTCAGTTGCTAATGCCAATATTTAATTGGATTGAGTCGATAACGACTACCGAAGTTATTATAAAATATTTTAAAAAACAATATTTAAAATAACTTAAATTCAGTCGTGCCAGCGACACGAAGAAGAAGAAGAAGAAGACTTAAATAATGATTGATATGAGACCACGTTAAGCATTCTTCGCATGAAGGAGCCGTTTGTAGATGGCGCTACTGCTGCGTCAATGCTACGTTTTGTTACGCGGCAATCATGTCTAGATGAAGCTACAGTCTATTCAAATTCATGTCATTTCAAGTTAAACCAATACCTATCAACTTTATTTTAATGGCAACTAAATTAATTTCAGAGTGACTAGCACTATTCAAAAAGTTATAAAAATGTTTGAAGTTGTAACGTCAACTGAACTTTATTGTGTAGGAATTAAATTAAAGTTATTTTTCCATAAAAACATATTTGTTTACATTTTTGGCAAATAAATCGCGAATGCAGATTACAACAAAAGCAATGTGCGAAGGCATCCTTAAAATTAGTTATAAAGCCTTAGTAGTCATCTCTTTTTTTTTTTGTTTTTCAGTTACACTTATATGCTTCCATATTATAAATCAAGTACAAAAATGTTTTACAGATAATCTATTGAAATGTTACAAGCAACGAACATGAATAATTGTTGTTCGACCTTAAAACATCCCCTTAGAGATTTTTCACAAACGTGGAGTGCGTTTTGACAATTAATATCACAAGAATCTCAACACGTAGTTCGAGCAACTTAGACATCAAACAAGTTCAGAAAGTGTTATCTATCCTCAAACACCGAGAACTTTACTGGTTTTAGGACTAGAAAAGAAGTTTAATACATAACCTTAAAATTTCAAGTATAAGGTAAAAGAAAAAAAGTTGGCAAAGGAAATAGGCTCAAAGGTACTACCTAGGACCTACTAAGGACTACTACCAGTTTTTTAACTTTTCTTTGTGGTTTCTTTGCGGGTCTATTTATCCTACTAATATTATAAACGCGAATGTTTGTATGGATGGATGGATGAATGTTAGTTACTCTTTCACGCAAAAACTACTGAACGGATTTGGATGAAATTTGGTACACAGATAGTTTATAACCAGGATTAACACTTTTTATCCCGATATTCCCACGGGATCGAAACTTAAGCGGGTGAAACCGCGGGGCGCAGCTAGTATTTATCATAAAACCGCTAAGGTATTAGTTAAAGACAAGTACTATATTATAAAGTATAGAACTACACGACAACACCCTACGCTCATCTCACAATACTCAATACAAACATCTTGCGCCTCAAAAAGAACAAAATGTACAGACGTCCCAGGTCAAGCTACCCGACACTGTCAAATGCTCCCAATCAACCTTGAACCTTAATGCTTTAGCGATAAAGTTGAAAATCTATTAAAGAAATTTGACTGATTGTAGTAGATTGATGTGCTGGCGTCTGTACACAAAAGACTGACAGTTGGCTGCATATATTTGCATATTTTTAATTTTAGCATATATTTTGCCTTAATTCAAGACCCTTTTGTCGAGTGTACATGTCAATTTCATTAAGAAGCGAAATTACCAGATAAATTAGGTGTACCAGCTTGAACAGAATATGAACAGTGGAAACTAATCTTTGGAACGAAACTGAACAAAGGAGTACTATACGTGTAAACAAGTACATACATTGCTTTGCTCTACAAAATTTCACTGAAATTATGCATTTCTGGCAAAACTAAATAAAACTATTCGGCAAGCTCTTTTAATATTTTATTTAGGATTTATATTTTATCAAATCTATCGTCATAGGTCATAGTTTAAAGTCCTACTTAAACTGCTCCGTTGATCTCGTGGTCGCAAACGCGACTGCTGAGCGGGAGGAGGTTCTGGGTTTCGATTCCCAGGTCGGGCAGACTGTTGTTGGGTTTTTCCATTTACAGGAAATTCTTTATAAGGAATTTCTTAGTAACAGCCCGGAGTTTGGAAGTTGTCGTTGGTGATATTGCCGTACCTCGGAAAGCACTTTAAGCCGTTGGTTCTGCTCGATTGCCATCCCATCAAACTATGAGAGTGAGGGAAAAGATGCACCTGTCTGCACACACACTCTCCGCTAAAATTGGTCATCATAGCCGAAATTTGATCTTAAGTACTGTTAAACTGATTAGATTGCTGCATGCAGCTTTCAGTGTCCTGTGGGCTAAAGGCACACAAGACCGTGACAGGAAGGTAGAGGAGCCTGGGGGAGGACTACGTGACAAAGATTGCACTGACTGAATGATGAACACACCGAACTGCAATAATTATTTTTTGCTTAACTTATTTTACATTGTAATTCGTTTTAGTTATCAGTAAATAAAGGCTTTATTATTATATATTAATATTAGTAAGCAACTTTCAGTAATTAAATTAAGGGCTGATTTTCCAATCATCTGATAACTTTATTTGAGGAATAATTTCGAATTTTTTACAGTTATTTCATAGAAAAACTGTCCAACGTCAATTTTATTCCTCGATTAAAAGTTATCTGGCGATGGAAAAATCTAACATAAATACGGTTGTCTGTATTAATTAGTTACCTTCATTTCCTGTGTACCGTACCTATTTGTATGATATGTACGCAATGAATGCAGGCGTCAAGATACTGAATGGTGTTTAATTGAAAATGATTTTTATTCCCCACTCGTGTAACTAATACCGAGCACTAGGATGACTTATGACGTGCACTAGGGTAATTAATACCGAGCACTAGGATGACTAATTCCGAGCACTAGGATGACTTATGACGAGCACTAGGATGACTTATGTTATGACGAGCACTAGGGTAACTTATGACAAGCACTAGGATAACCTTGAATCAGTAGTAACTTATGACGAGCACTAGGATTACTTACGAGGTTTAACCTATAGATTGCACCCGTGCGAAGCACGGGTCGCTCGTATAATTATCTTTTACTAATTTCAAGCTCTTCATTCAAGTATTATCTCATTTCAAAACTGATTTATACTTCACTCAACAACTTCGTCTCAATGTTTATTTTCCTTTGTTTTCTTAGAAAAGAGATACATTTCATTAAGTTGCGCTAAAACATCAGATGCTCAAGAAAACTGTATTAATATCTGCACCAGAGTTTCTCAATACTTGTTATATTTCTGTAACTCCAATAATGTTCTAGGATATTAAATTGTGTGCATTCTTGAATGCTTCTGTGATATTTTGTTACAACAACTTCGAATATTAGGTATCCCAGTCAAAGGTGTTTGACCTGAGGGGCAACTCTCGTAATTTTAAGAACGTTCACAGTCTGATCTCAGTCTCAATTTGTCAAAAATACCTCTAATGTTCCTGCATGTTTGTCAAGTTTTTGACATTGATTGTCGCTGAGATGAGATTGCGACTAGATTTTGAACGTTTTTAATTACGGGAATTAACCTTCTGAAGAAAGTTGCATGCAAGAGCTAGTAAAATTATACGAGTATTATGGACAGCGTATTACCTATTTATTTTCGATGCAGGTGTATATATGTATTCCATGTCCGTACCTACCCTTTTTTAATTTGTTTTTGGTTTGAATATATTTATTATTTATTAGTATAGCACCCTCTCCTGGTCGACGCAGCAACCAGCTTCAACCCCGCGCTTTTCTGCACTGGGGACATCTCCGCAGACTCGACTCCGACTCACAGTGAACTATGCGGCAACCGGTTCCGACTCACTGGAACCTCAGCTGTCCTGGCAAGCATCGCATGATTTCGTGACACCTGGTTCGCCTATTGTTCTTGTAATATATACTTGTTATTATTGTGCTGTGACTATTGTGACTGTGTGGCCTGTGATGTTATAATCTGGACTATTCTCCTTCTGACTGTTGTGTGTGTGTTGCTCAATACAATCGTGAGTACCTACTACAAGCAGACTTGACTTTTATTCCTCTGCCTATTACACACCCCTATAAACACTATATATATGTATACGTTATTGTACACCAGAAAATACATAACAAAAAATACGATTATTAATACAAAACATACAATGGGCGGCCTTATCGCTTTCTGCGATCTGTACCAGGCAACCTTAGAAAAGACAGTGATTGCGTGGATATAAAAAGTGGGGTATTTTTTTTGTGGTGTATTTTTTTGGGGTAAAAATGGGATTATATTCATAATCTCCTTTGACTTTATACTCACCTGCCTTTACTCTAAACGGTTAGATTGATTATACCTTTTGAATTCCGAAATACTGAGTTTGCCAAAGGGCTGTCGCCCATACCTCGAGTTTGTACTTCTGATTACCTTATAATTTCATGGATTTTGCTCAAATTAAATTATTTGGCCAGCTGTAAATTCAATGAATATTCTTTTTTTTTCTGGGTTGTTTTAGTTTCACTAACTCTGCCAGTTAATTATAAATATTCATAAATACTAAAATATCTTCAGTATGCTTCACGCTCAATTTTCACGATTGTCAAATCCGCTGTGTTACATAAAAAACTCTGTATATTTGTTATGATTTCACGTTAAAAGGGCTGAATGAATTTTGATAAAAACGAAAAAAAAAGTCAACTCGGGGCTGATAAAATTTTTCGTCGGGTATTAAAAAAAATTGTTGTTCCATTCATTTTGACCGCGCACTTTTCTATAAAACAGCTGAATAGTGGTGGCTGAGTGGTAACGGCCCCGACTTACGAGTTGTAGGTCGTGATACCCAGGCAGGCACTTTATGTAATTCATTTCATCACAATTGCTCTGAAAAACGGTGAAGGAAAACATTGCGCCACCCTGTATTGTTATCAGTACCTAATCAATTGCACTAGCTGTGGTTACGCGTTGACTATCCGTCACTATACTGCGTCAGCTGCGCCAACATCCATTGTCTGTGAGAGATCGACTGTCTGTTTATTTTCACTTAGATATACAGAGCGCAAAGGACATATATGCATAAACTATTACCATAAATTTTATTCAGTACATGCTTCTTAACTTACCAGGTTTGACATTTTTCGACGGTTATTAAAAAATACTATAATATAAGTAATATTGAAGTATTTTTAAAATAAAACATATAATTTAAAGTTTGTCATTTAGTTATTCATTGATATCATAAATAAAAGCAATTAGATAAAATAAATTGTAGTTTATTTATGAATGTATAAATTTATTTTTGTTCTTTTTTAATTATTTTGAGAAGAATTGGCCTGTAATTTACAACGCGGGCCCAGTGCGGGTTAGCAAATGTCACATCACTTCGAATTGTTGGTTCTATGATATGCCGGTTTCCTCACGATGTACATCTTCACCGTTTTGAGAGCAGTGCTGATGAAATTATTTACACAAAGTAAAGCGCCTGCCTAGATTCGAATCCACAACTCGTCAGTCGGGGCCGTTAGCATGAGTTTCCGCCAGTATGTGTAGGTAAAATCAAAAGGCATTTATTCAAATTAGGCTGAGAATTAGCAGATCCTTAAGGACCTTTGATTTTTCTTCTTCTTCATTCTTCTGGAACGTCAAAATTGTATATAAGAGTTCCCCAAAACTCACGCCCTACACCTTCACCACTGACGCGTGCTTTAGCTGGTTGCTCTCGCAAAACGTGTAGGCGCCAACGGTATTCTACAAAATTGCATAGATAAGATGAAAGAAAGAAAGAAAATACATTTATTTGCGGCAAATATGACGCATAAAAAAGAACATAAATACACAAAAAAAAAAAACACCAATTTGGGGGTAAACATGCGTCACGCAAAACGGCCATCGCTCAGCATTATGCTACCCTACACGAGACAGAGCCCCAGCGCTGGTTTTCAGCGGCAGCCGGCGGTTATCATTATTTATTCTTTTTATATACAAGGTGACTTAATTCGACGAATTCCGAAGTATGTAGGTAGCGGTATTTTGTATTCATGATTTTTGGAGACACAAACAGGTTTCATGCAAATATAAAGCAAAAAAAAAAAACAAGAAAAAAAAATCAAAAAATTTGAAGAAAGATAAATAACTACGAATGGTGGAAAGTTTCTTTTCATAAGTTTTTTTTTTTTCTTAGCCTATACTGTCCCATTCCTGGACAAAGGCCTACCCCAAATCCTTCCAGGAACTCTTTTCCCGTGCCAACTCGAACCAGCTCTCAGTACGAATCCAGGGTCATCTCGCCATCTCTTTCTGGGCCGGCCTCGGCGAAGCCGCCCATCTTCTGGCACCCATTGTGTGGAGACTTTTGCCCAGCGGTCATCCTGCATGCGGCTGATGTGTTCCCATTTGAGCCTGGCAGTCTTCTTTCCTACATCCAGTATGCCCGTTTTGGACTGCAGCGTAGTGTTCCGAATTCAGTTCATAAGTACTTATATATTATTAGTTTAATGAACTTCAAAATTCCGTTTATTTCCTAGGCATGCTTTGAATGTAAAGAAACTCAATACGTGTCTGCTAAACGTGTACCTACAAACTAAGGATCAAACATCTGACAGACGCTAAGATCTAAATATAGGTACACATATTATGACTCTGTAACCTTTAAGTAGTGGGTGGAACTCTCGCCGGCTGAAGTTGGTCTAATAAGTTAGATATATACCTAACTTATTCCAAGTTCGGCCGGCCGTGAATTCTGCCCACAACCTGCAAAAAGGTAATAAATGTTACTTTCGTGAGAGGCTTAGAATCTATTTATAGTTTTCACAGACAACAAAACTGTTGTGGAAATGTTATGTAATGTATTCTATACTTTGCCTTTTTTTGTGTCATTTTCAATTATAGCATGCATCAACTCATCACAGCCTATCGCAGTCCATTGTTGGACATATGCCTCTATCAGGCTGCGCCACAACACCCTGTCTTCCACCATCCGCATCCAACCTGTCCCAGCCACCATCTTATGGTCGTCGGTCCATCTAGCTGGGAGGTGTTTCAAACGACACTTGCCGATACGCGGTCTCCACTCTAGGAATTGCCATCGGTCCTTCGGCAAACATGGGCAGCAAACTGTCATTTCAGTTTGCTTACTCTGCAAGCTATGTCGGTTACTCCAGTCCTAGCAAGCATGTCCTTATATAATTTGAACATTAATTATGTTGAATTACACAAAAGACGTACACGTTAAAAGCATCCAGAGTACCTACAGCAAATGGAAATAATGCAACTAATATTATCACGAAGATGACGCGTGGATCAGCACCATTATGCTCAACCATTTTGAAGGAAGCTAAATGATCCAACACACGTGCCACCGTCAGCGAGAGATTTGAGTATGAATGACATACTATCAGTCGCCAGAGAACAATTAAGTCAACAGGAATGAAGGGAATGAAGGACATAGTACCCGCTGAATGGTAGCTCTGCCTAACCTAGAGATAGTAGTGAGCTTAATGTATAGCATAGCATGCATATCATAGCATGCATATCGTAGCATGCATATCGTAGCATGCATATCGTAGCATGCATATCGTAGCATGCATATCGTAGCATGCATATCGTAGCATGCATATCGTAGCATGCATATCGTAGCATGCATATCGTAGCATGCATATCGTAGCATGCATATCGTAGCATGCATATCGTTGCATGCATATCGTAGCATGCATATCGTAGCATGCATATCGTAGCATGCATAGCATAGCATGCATAGCATAGCAGAGCCTGCAGGTACAGACGCCAGCACATCAAGCTACCCGTCAAATTTTCCCAATCAACCTTGAACCTCAATACTTTGGCGATAAAGTTGAAAATCTATTAAAGAAACTTGGCATCTGTGCCCACAGAATTAAAATTAATATTAAATTACGTTAGGAGCATACTCATGATATTTAAACGCGACGAATAAATTAACACAACAAATAGACAAACTCATTTTAAAACTAAAACAGGACATGTGATAATCAAAAACGAGTTCTAAAAGAGGCTTATGAACAGTTTTCCATTTAGTTAAGTATATGTAACAGAATAATTAACAGTATGTAGTTATTTTTAGAAAAATATTATCTGAGGTACAGGTACTAACTACGGGAAAAGTTTGTTACTCTTTCACGCAAAAACTACTGAACGGATTTAGATGAAATTTGACACACAGATGGTTTATAACCAGGATTAACATATAGGATACTTTTTATCTCGATATTCCCACGGGATCGAAACCTATGCGGGTGAAACCGCGTGGCGCATCTAGTAATATTATAAACGTGAAAGTTTATATGGATGGATGGATCGATGGATGGATGTTTGTTACTCTTTCACGCAAAAACTACTGAACGGATTTGGATGAAATTTATCACACAGATAGTTTATAACCAGGATTAATACATAGGATACTTTTTATCTCGATGTTCCATGGGATCGAAACTTATGCGGGTGAAACAGCGGGGCGCAGCTAGTCAGCATATAATGTTCCCACGGCTGGGACACAGGCCTCCTCTCTGTGAGAGGGTCGTAATCAGAAACCCACCACCAATCAAGACATCCATCAAAGCGAAATTTGCGGTTCTAGGACATGCCGGTTTACTCACGATATTTTCCTTCACCGTTTTGAGGGCTCATCTTTCTGATCTTGCTCCTTTATTTCAATATAAACACATATAAATTATATTTTTAAATATTAGAATAGAAAAAGTATAAAAAACAATTAAAAATATAAAAAATAGTAGCCCTCCGGTATCGGGAACAGGGTCCAAGCCACCGGTGGTCAGGGCTCCAGAGAGAGGAAAATTTATTATTCTTAGCGTGTCAATGTCAAACAAAATTACGAAAAGACATACCTAGTTATATACTTTTGTTCTTCCCAAAATTCAACAACGCGAATACCGTTTGCTGGCGCAGCCATTAGGTCGTCACGAGTGCAGGTGACAGGGCATACGGTGCAAGTTGCCTCTAGGTACTGCCTATTATTAGCAGAAATGGGGGGTTCCTAATGGGAACCACAGCCAGCACATCAAGCTACTGCAACCTGTCAAATTTCTTTAATAGATTATCAACTTTATCGCTAAAGCATTAAGGTTCAAGATTGATTGGGAAAATTTGACAGTTTCGGGTAGCTTGACCTGCTGGCGTCTGTACAATAATTTACTCATGAAGAATAGGTATTCTATTTTTAGGCTGATGGAGTTACGAGCATAACAGTTGCGCAAAATTCTAAAGCATTTTACATAATACGCCATTTACACAGTTTACATCCACATTTCTCCAGCATGTTTAAGTTCCATGTCATAAGGGGCGAGCCTATTGCCATCGACAGGGCGCAGATCAAGACTACGGACTGCTACTAAGAATTGCCTAATGGCAAAACCCAATTACACTTTGCCTGACCCGGGACTCGATCCCAGGACCTCATGCTCAGCAGTACCGCTCGCGACCACTAAAACAACAAAAAGCTTGCGTTAGGTATTTAGGCACGTGAGTTTATCTATTTACCGCTATTTAGATGTAGCAGCACGTATACCATATTATATCTTGTTTTGCGGAATGCAGCTGTAAACTCAACGCGGCCATCGAGTGTTAGTGTACAGAAAAATGGTGCAATTTCACGAACGAGAAAAGAGATCCTTTATTTAGATTTCAGCCACTTATAAAATAGAATTGGACTGCTGTTGCTTTTTATGAGTGCTGCAAGATTTTTTTACAGGGTTTTTGGTTAAACACTAACAACCTCGCAGGACTGGATTACTAACATCATAAACAACAACTTTTGTTCTATGACTTTTTACAAAACGAAATACCTACAATTACCAAAAACAAACCTTTAAGATTTCGTTGTTCCATCTAACCCCCGCTCTCCTCCGCTGAATTTTGTACAAGACACAGCAGTTTGTTTACAGTACTAACTAGTGCTTTCTTTTGCTTCGCGAAGAATTCGTAACAGAAAATCGAATATTTCAATTCGACGAATCGTAACATTTTTATTTTTGTATGAAAGTTTGATGAATTCAAATCTGATGAATTATTAAAGTCATAGAACAAAAGTTATTTTTAATGATATTAGTAATATAGTCCTGAGAGGTTTTTAATGATTTACCCATAGATATAGGAATGAAGGAGATATGCCCCGAAAATGTTGAAAATGTATCAGAACTCCATGTCGCTAAGACGATCCCACTACTGCGCCACTACTACAGATGTAGTTCAGTAAAAGCAATAGATACAAAGTGGCGCACACATTTGCAATTCATAAATCAGAACGTACTACACAATGAATTATAAACCTTACAACTGACTCACACAAAAACATCTGTCGCTATCGTTGTGCTGTGCGAAAGCCATTTATTTTACATACAACTTTGTCAAGAAAGTACAATAAGGGGAAAGATCAATAATACACAAAATGTTAGTTATTCATCCATATTTATTTTGTCGCCTCCAAAGTATGCTCCTTCAGAAACGATACACTTACGCCAACGAATAGTCTAATCATCAAAACATTTTTTAAATGAGTTTTCCGGAATTGAGTTCAGATCTCGCCGCGAATTGTCCTTTATGTCTTCTACCGAACAAAAACGTGTGCCACGAAGTGGTAATTTGAGTTTAGGAAAAAGAAAGAAGTCGGCTATGGTCTCAGTCAAGTTCTGGAAGGGCACTAAGTGGTTGAATGGTAAGGCTAGTCTGCTTGTGTGCGTTGATGGCATCAGTGATGCTAAAATGATTGCAAATTCATTTAAGGATCATTTTCAGGTGAGATCTTTCTTTCTGTCGGTGTCTGATACTGAACGTTACCCAGTAGAAAAGCCTATTGGATTTTCAAGTAAGGATGTGGCAGACATTATTAAAAAATATGAAAAGTGGGAAGTCACCACATGAGGGACTCAGTGTCGAGCACTTGCAGCGTGTTAGCCATGTTTTACACTTTTTGTATACGGCATTCATATTTACCATCTAATCTTATGAGAACATGTCACTGCTGATATCTCTGATAGAAGTAACTATAGGCCGATTTATTTAGCTACTTTAATCGCAAAAGTGTTAGATGGGTTATTAGATAGAAAACTTGATCGTTTTGTAACATTACACGATACACAGTTCAGTTTCAGGCAGGGGTTTTCAACTGAAAGTGCAATACTGTCTCTGAAACACACTGTTGATTATTATGTAAAAAGACAAACTCCAGTATAAGCATGCTTCTTGGATTTGTCCAAAGCTTTGATCTGGTGTCATATAATAAAGCTTTGGACAAAATTAAGAATGGCAGGTGTCCCAGCCGATCTTGTAAATATCCTCGCCTACTGGTACAGTGAGCAGCATAAGGTGGGGAAATGTATGCTCAGATGAATATTCGTTAGAGTGTGATTGACGATCAAGTGATTGACTAAATCGGAAAGTTATCGACTCTCCTATTTATTATTGTACTAAAAAAAATTTGGGCTTTTGAAAATTCACAAATACATAATACCCGTTTATAATTACCACATAGAACTTAGAACCTGGAATATACTTCTTGAACAGAATATTATACCCGTTCTGCAAGTGCGCGAAACGGTGAAAGAGATTTATCTCTTGAAAGAGATTTACCGTTTATAACGTAGAGATATTTTCATTTGATCGGTTATACAAGGTTTAAACAAAATTAGAGTGCGATCCGTTTCACGAAAACTCGTTATATTTAAATATTTTTCAAGTACGAAATGTAACGTAAAAGTAACATCTTGAGTCGTGTTACATTGAATTAACATGACAGGGCCACAAGTTACGCAAATTTTACAAAAGTTACACTAACTGACCCGGCAGGCGTTGTCCTGTCAAAATTTCAACAGTTCATACGAAAATCCCATTGAAAAAAACGTTCAGATTTTCTCGAATTTGAAAATGTTCCAGGAAACTTGATTAACATAAAAAATAGCCATATCAGTCCAGCCGCTCTCGTGTGATGCGCTTACCAACGAACAGCTTTGAATTTTAAGTCAGAGACGAAAAAAAAAAACTGATCTTCAGAATACCTCGTTTATTACCTTCACACACCCATCACATTAGAAAAAATACTTATTAGCACAGACCAAACAATGTCTTACTATATCACTAGCCTATAAATCATTTCAAAACAAACCATGGACAGTTTTCCGCAATGTCATGGGAAAACTTGTAAATAATGTCTGTTTTCGCGAGCATTCAGTGTTCAGCGGAGTGCGTAGGTTCTTGGTTCAGTCAAGCGGGTAGTACGGCGCGGTTCAGACGCGCGCGACGCGGCCCGCAGCTGCAGTTTACGAACTTGTCATGTGAAGTTTTATCAATAACAAAAACATGCAACATTGTAATGCACGTGGTTTTAGTTCCCAACAATTGTGTCTTGAACTTGTGTAGAAGTTACAACTTTTTACTAGGCCGTGGTGAGTTTTACAAGTTTAACTTTTTAAGTTTTCTTGATAAGTTTCAGTTATTAGTTGTAGTTATTTCGTGATAACATTTTAAGGTTATGTGTTAAAATCATTTCAATCAATCATTCTGTCCTTTCAAAATAATTTAATTTTAAAACACCTTTTGAGCTCGCTTGTTGCTTTCAATTATTTAATAAAAAGCGTAAACTGGCAATTATCCGTTATCATGTAAATAAAGAGTTATTAATTTTATAAATGATGAAGCGCACGCTAATTATATTGTTATAGTGCTTCAATGTTTTAAAAGTAAGTTTTTATGACGCCTCGTGTTGATTTTATTGTTAAAAATAATAATTAATTACCTACTACTTATTCAAATTCACGATTACCGCATACACGATTCGCGTGAATGTAAATGTATCCTATTCGAATAGAATATATATTACATACTTAAATTAGAATTAACTTTAACAAAAAACATTTAAAATAAATGGATTGTCGGGTGGATCTGTATTCGGGCAAGTGAGTCTCCAGGCATATATGTATAGCCTCGGAGAAGCACGGCACATCGGAATTAATCAGTGATGGGGCTAGGATTTTCCTGATTAATTTATCAGTGCCGTGGACCGAGAATATGAAAGCCAGTAAAATAATACTAGAAATTTTGCGAACGCCGAGGCCCCCCCTACGAATGGGAAGAGTAGCTTGTGCCCGAGCTCGGTCGTCCATGGCCACATTTAAAATCGAAGTTAATGTATGCCTGATAATTTGGTCCATTTTGTCTAAAAGGTGCTTCCATAAATGGGAAACACGAAGGAAATAAGTGAATTTAGGGCGAAAACAGCAGTAGCGGATCTAGGTAATGGCCGAATGCATTAATATGCATTCGGCCATTACCTTGATCCGCTATTAGATTGTTCCAAATTAATATTTGGAACAATCTTTCCGAAACGTCATTTAAATTTTGGATTTTTTCCTCAATAAAAACGGGAAAGGAATTCTCAAAGATTGGAGACGAAGAGAGTTGGTTTCAATAATAAGTTTTCAATAAATAATAATTTTTACATACTTAACAAAGGTCGCCTACATTTTTTTGAGTAGGTAATAAAAAATATCTACATAATAGTGTAGATGATAAAACTACTCCAATTTGCATACCTCTAGGCAGACCATTTTTAATCTGGATGACCTTTCTGCGTTTCTTAATATACGGTCATTTATTTCTATAAATAAAATCTCAATCTAAGCGAATGCCGAAATCTTATTTACATCTACAATTTGTGCATAAATTAGCAGTAAACCCCGTCCAAAATACTTTTGCAAAAATGTTGAATCTATATGCTGTTCGTGTTCTTTTATTAGCAAATAAACAACCCTAAATAAAGTAAAAATGCTGTTTATGATTTGGAAATCGAACTATATTAGATTACGATTATTACGATTTACGATTTTGCGATCATTAGATTTGAATAGTGGGTTTACAAAAGAGGGTAAGTGCCAATAAGTATCTGGGGACTTACCACCAGCTCTTATAGCAGAGCTGAAGTTGAGCTTTTTTGTTCGAGTACTTAGTCATAGAACAAAAAAGCAGTGCAGTTCAACTTCTGCCCTGCTATAAGAGCCGATGGTAAGCCCCTAAGAGCTGAAAATATGCGTCCTATGGAATCCACTAGTCACTGCGACCCACTAATGCTCGGTTCCTATAAACAAAAACGAATCGTCTTTCTTACGAATGGCAGCATTTTTTATTGCTAAACTGGGCATATAAAATGATTCGTAAGCTAATTTTACCCGTCATAGCTACTTCCATATTGAAGGGTCGACTATACAAAACTGTGAGGCTTTTGCTTTATTATTGGTAAAGACACATGAGTCTTAATTTTAACCAATAACGTCCGTAAATTATGGGTACCGGCCATAGGACTATAAGTTACTTTTCTCCATCTATTTCAAGATGATTAATCGCCCTGATTGCTCAGAAGCCAGAAGTTGACATATTTATATATCTATAGCAGTAAACCGATGTTTAATGTTTGTATAACTACGGTTTTTTTACGGTTTAGAGGTAACTTTGAGATTTCTTTGTATCAAGAAAATTGTATGCAATCGTGTATTCGTAACAGACAACACTTAGCTGTAGTCCCCATCTTTACTGTATATTAATTTCACTACAGAGTGATACGGCAGTACTGTTGAAACTACATCCATTAATGCTAAGACAATTTTCGCAATCTGAGGTAGTACAGGCGAGGAAACGCCCGGGTGTGAGGAAACGCCAGGGTGTGAGGAAACGCCCGGGTGTGAGGAAACGCCCGGGTGTCACCATTGCCAGGATCGCCCAGAGGACACGGTGGAGCACACGGTGGAGGTCTGCCCCGCTTGGGCGGAGCACCGCCGTGTCCTCGCAGAGGCGATCGGCAGCGGCGGCGGCCTCTCGCGCCCGGACCTGGTGCAAGCCATGGTCCGGAGCGAGAGGGAGTGGGAGGCAGTCGCCTCCTTCTGCGAAGCAGTCATGCTAGCGAAGGAGGTGGCGGGACGGATGAGGGAGAGAGCCTCCCGTCCCAGCCGCCGCGGGAGACGCCCCGGGCGTCGGGAGTCGAGCGACGACTACCGGCCACCGTAGGCGCGGGCCTGCGGGCGGAGAGCAATGGGTAGCTCACCGCCCGATCAGGACCAGGCCCGTGCCGGACGGCGCGTAAGTGTTCCACGCGCGCCTCAAAGAGATGTCAGCATAATCAGAGGGGCCCCTTAGGGCCGACGCCTGCCGGGTCAGCGGGATTGTCCGAAAGGGTTACCGCTGCCCCGGAACATAAAGGGCGAAGGAAGGAACATGGGTGGGTTTTAGTCAGTAAGAGTCTGACACTCCCTTCCGCTCCACCCAGAGCGGGAGGGGTCATTTGATGATTTCCCATCCCAAAAAAAAAAAAAAAAAAGGTAGTACAGGTCCTTAAAGATGCGCGCTTTGGTGTTTACTGTAAGTGCAACAAGCTATTGTTACATAAATATATAACAAATACAACCTTTTACACACATACCGCCGTTTTGCGTGGATGTGACGCATGTCAACCTTTTCTTATTGTTTTTTTTTTTTTGTTTTTTATGTTCTTTTTTGCGTCATGTTTACTGCAAATAAACGTATTTTCTTTCTTTCTTTCTTCTTTCTTACATACCAACACTCGATTTATGTATGTATGTATGCATATATGTGTATGTGTAAGTAAGTAAAATGAGCAGAGTAGGAATTGGTATATTTAATTAGTCAAGTACAAAGTGTCCACAATAAATCATTTCCTAGGCGACAATTTGAAATTAATGGAATGATAATGCTGATTGAATATCTACACTTCTGTAGAAAAGTTTGACAATAAAAATATTGTATTTTATCATTTTATACACATATACATCAACAGCCATATTGTAAAGATGACCACTAATGATTTCAAATTTACATTTTTATACTTATACTCGAATTCCTGGACTAAAATAACATACCTAGTACTTATAAAATTAAAGGCCACTGTGGAAAAACTTTCTTAAAGTTATGTGATACGACTCAAATATTGTTAGCGTTGCAAAAATTTGTAGTGTCGAGACCAACATTCAGGCAACGAGCTATCAGCAACCTGTCATGTCAGACGACTGCTTCTGTTTTTTTTATTTACGCATGGTCGCTCACTTAGTATAAATTATTAAATTATATATTAGGTATGTTGAAGAGGAAGGGCTTGTGGCTAAGTAATAACAGGTAGGACTGGGTGATAACCCAGTCATTGGGTTGTGGAAGTCAGATAGGCAGTCACTGCAACTAGTGAGACTGGAAATCGATCCTAGGCTAGGCAGATGATGATGACGATTAGGTATGTTGAAACTGTTTGTACTCCTCGTCACTTGTCCTTAGAGGTTCATTATATACCAGTGTCAAACAGCATCTGTCTAGCATTAATACTGAAATGAACCTTTTTGGCGCAGCGTTGAGCACGCGTGTGCCTCAAGGCTGCGCCAAAAAGGTTCAGTTCTTATTGTTGTTAAAACTTTACTAATTTCACTTATTTATTTTGCTATCTGTATTTGGTGTTTCACGAACTGTGTCCAAATAAACTTTATTCTTTCTTTCTTTCACTTAAAGCAGAGATTACATTATGAAACTAATGTCGTGAAACAGTAGCTTGTCTGTTCTGTTTCGGGCTATAGCTAACCAATAACCGGTTTTTGAAAAGCTGATAAATTCAACTAACACGCTACCAGATGATGACGAATAAAAATTGTGCTTTTATACCTGTAGAAATCATGTCAAGCCGTCACATTTATTCTTAACACAAAACTTATTACAAGTTATTGCTTACAAGTGATTCAAACGCTTGGACTTAAACTTAAGCATAAAAAAACAAGTTAGTAGCGGTTAGCTTAGAAAGTTACTATCAAATATTAGACTGACGGGGACTGACTAATCCAAAGTGGAGTAAAGCTAAAGCCCCTTATTAGCTACTGGATAGCTAGTACTGGTCACCTAACTGGTGGTGGAAAATGCACCGGGGCGTGTGAAATCTGTCTTTCTTCTGTTTAGCCATCGTCGACTATCGCAACCGACTGTATTTTAAAACTTGTTTTCCCAAAACTTTACAACTTCCACGGCGTTGTCGGTGGCAGCGCAGAGGTCACTTTGACTGCATGTTTATTTGTTTTTCACATGCAGCGTGTCTGTGAAGGAGGCTCAGGTAAATGTTGAGAACTCTGCATAACTTCTGCGAACATCCTTTCAAGTTTAGTCCTTCATCGTTCGTCTATGTTTTAAGGTGAAAATCGAATTAACTCTCCCTCTCGGTGTTACTAAGTTGTTAGAGTTACCTATTTGCTTACGTACCTAAGTGATACTTTACTATGTAGATACAGCACAAGTCAGTTTTTATCTATATCCATCCTACTTCCTACTAATAATATTATAAATGCGAAAGTTTGTGAGGATGGATAGATGAATGTTTGTTACTCTTTCACACAAAAACAACGAAACGGATTTAGATGAAATTTGGCACAGATAGTTTATACTCAGGATTAACACATAAGATACTTTTTATCCCGATATTCCCACGAGATCGAAACCTATGCGGGTGAAACCGCGGGGCGCTGCTAGTCTTATAAATCTATACACATAAAAATGAAACGCTATCCGTTGGTAAGCGCATCGCTTGAAAACGTTTGAAACGATTTGGCTATATTTCATTTTAAAATGTTCGCAATAGTCCGAATCAGGTTTCTATGGAGAGAGAAATTGGAAAAGATTCCTGGATAAATATTTTTGTCATAAGTTCCTTGCTTACTTTCATATGCATTTAGTAATAAAAAGGTGTTATTTTTTTTGACAGTACAAACAGACACTTCAATTTTAATTATTTGTATGGACGTTGTATTGTGTTGTATTTTATATGCTATATGTTTTCAAATAGGGACTGCCTTATTGAAACGTTTCTGATTTACGGTCGGGTATTTGAATTTCTTTAGGTATATTGCGGACGGACAAGAAAAAGTCAAAGTCTAAGTCAAAGCATTTATTTCAAATAGGCACATAAAAGGCACTTTTGAACGTCAAATTCCAATAAAACAGAAATGATTCTAGTCATGTAGTTTTATGTTCGAAAGTGAGTTATGGTCATACAGCTATTTGATTAGGTACGTCTTGATGATTTTGAACTAGTTAGGCGACGTATTATTATTAACCGGTCGAATGCCGTATTACAGAAACAATTAAAAAGCCATTGTGTCCCGCGTGGATCCACGTTCGACACGAAGGGTTAAAGGACCATGCGCTTTTGTGACCAAAACTACAACTCGTAGAATAGTGATGTGACCTAAGTATTTCATGTGAAAACTTGACGGTTGTACTTCGTTCCATTGTATGCCAGCTTAGGTCATATGCTAATTTCTAAGTGTTTCACTGCAATTTAGATAAAATATTTGAACAAGTATTTTATTAACTTACTTAAATCTTGAAAGGTAAATAACTCCAAGTTTCATCAGTCAAACATTTAATTGAATGAAACAATTAGCGCTAGCGAGGTCAGTTCTCCTTTCGACGCCAAATGAATTAAATGCAGTCGTTCTTCAAACCCCACTACACCACTACCGAGATTGAATATTTCCACGAACTAAGCAAAAATGTTACTGCATCAAAGAGAGATTTTTTCTTGACTTTTTTTCAATCGCGTATTTTCACGAAACACGTCCTGTTTCGTGAAAATACTCTTTTTATTTTTATTTATTTATTAATTAACTAACGAGTCGCCCCTGCTTCACGTTACAACTTGACAAAACATCGATATTTCTTTAATATATTATTTATTTATGAACTCATCATCACTATCATTACAGGAATTTCCTAATTCAATAGTGTGGCCATAATTACAGTTTTATTATTTACCATAACATATTCTGTACATCGTGTGTGTGTGTATCTGGATTGTTTTTGTAGTTTAAATGTAATGCACTTTTAAGCCCATTCAATAAATATGTATGGGTTATTACGCAATTATGAACATTTTGTAAAACGTGTCACTAAAGTATACTGTCCTTCAAGATATAGGATTTTCCTAGTTTGGAGGGTAGCGGCTTACCCATCTGTAATAGCTGTATAGCTGTTTCAATAAGGGATGAGTATTCATCCCTTATTGAAACAACACTGATGTTAGCTAGACTTAAATAATATGATTACTTAAGTACTTACTCTTAATGATTACTTACTTAAACAATCCGGAATAAATGTTGTGAATACCGCATCAAAATCCGTTGCGTAGTTTAAAAGAATAATGTAGATTTAGGATCTCCAACAAATGATTTAGATTCACAAGAAACTTCTAATTTATAAAATTACTAGCTGCGCCCCGCGGTTTCACCCGTGTAAGTTTCGATCCTGTGGGAAAATCGGGATAGAAGGTATCCTTAAGCTTAATCTTGGTTATAAACTATCTGTGTGCCAAATTTCATTATAATCCATTCAGTCGTTTTTGCGTGAAAGAGTAACAGACATCCATCCATCCATCCATCCATGTATACAAACTTTCGCATTTATAATTTTATAATAATGATAATAAAAAAAATATTTTTAAAAGGTATGCAGCGTGATGTGGTCACAGTGGACAAGGGGCTCACCACGCTCTCCATGGCGAAAGAGAACTGGCGCAAACCTGTAGTACTTACTACTGATTATCGCAAGAAGATATGGCAAAGCAAGGAGCTTCACGGGCGCTTCTATCGGGCTCTTCATGAACCCAGTGTAGATTTCTCAGGTTCCGTATCCTGGCTACGTTTCGGAGAAACTGAAGGTTTCGTCTGTGCAATTATGGACGAAGTTGTCTTGACGAATAATTACCGGAGACATATTATGAAGGACGGGACGGTTGACGTGTGTCGGGCATGCCACCGTCCGGGTGAGTCCATCAGACATGTTATCTCTGGTTGTTCTCGTCTGGCTAACGGCGAGTACTTGCACAGGCATAACCAAGTAGCCAGGATTACTCACCAGCAACTTGCTTTGAAATATAAACTTGTCGATTCTGAGGTACCGTGTTACAAATATGTGCCCGACCCAGTTCTTGAAAATGACCATGTCACGTTGTACTGGTATCGGTCTATCATTACTGACAGGACTATGGTCGCCAATAAGCCTGATATAGTGGTGATAGATCGATTAGCGCGCCGCACAATGATTGTCGGTGTTACCATTCCACATGACTGGAACCTCGTGAAAGCTGAGAAAGAGAAACAAATTAAATATCTCGACTTAGCACACGAGGTTGTTGACATGTGGAATGTGAGCTCGGCTGTCATAGTGCCGATTGTCGTATCGGCCAATGGCCTGATAGCCGAAAGCCTCGATCAACATCTATCGAGGCTCTCGTTAGGCGGTTGGATCAAGGGCCTGATTCAAAAGGCAGTACTCCTCGATACAGCTCGCATTGTGAGGAGGTTCCTGTCTCTGGAGCCCTAACGACCGGTAGGTTGGACCCTGCTCCCGACATCGGTGGATCACTATTTTTTTTTTTTTTTAACTAAAATTTTATATTTAAAAAAATATTTAAAAATGTAATAAAATAAGATAAGTAAATAAATAAACGAAATAATAAATAATATAGTAGGAAAGAAGTAGGATAGGAGGATTACGCGTTATTGGACAACAATTTGGCTATATTGTCCATGACATTTAATCTGACGCAATTTGAATACTTGTAAGAAGTTCTTAATTAACTTAAGGACAGCACCGTCATAAAGAATAATTCCCTGCGGGGTGTAACCTCCCGTGGTCCACTTGGAAGTCTCTGAACCGTCTCCGGACACAAGTGGGAAGATGTAAGTCCACCCTGGTAAAGTAGGGTTACCTTGATGGAACGGCAGGAGGGTGCCATTGTAGAGCTATGTCACAAACCATGTTCCACCTCATATCCTGCCCTCTGTGTCCCAAAACATACAGTCAAAGTGACCTATGCGCTGCCACCGACAACGCCGTGGAAGTGGCAAAGTTTTGGGAAAACAGCATTTAAAATACAGTCGTGCCAGCGACACGAAGAAGAAGATATATTTGTATTTGCATAAGTAGTAGATTGTCTGATCAAAGGATATCACAAGAGCAAAAATATCCTCCTAAGAAGAGCAAATAATTAGGTACCTATATTATTAATAATAATAATTGTTTATTACACAAAGTGCAAGTACATTGTACTGTACGTAGAGTGCATACAGTATTGACATTGACCATCGTACTCGCTGCGACGCCCCATTCCATGTTCGCCCCGATCCTTGCTCGAGCCAGAGACTTCCTAAGCCGAGGCCCGTGCCCCTAGCGTGTAGTCGCTTGGTTCTTTAAGTAATCTGTATTAGAGTTCTTAATTTAGCATTAGGTAGATAAGTACAATAGGTTCAACCCTGTCCCCTAAACTAGGCTAGGCCTGTATCTTAGGAGGCAGTGCCCGGCTATAGGGTATGCTTATATAATGCTATTGTGGCAGACGTGCCAGTGGACTGTGGCAAGTGGGTGCATTTTGATCTTGTGTTAAACTTTAAAAATGTGAGAGTGAGACGGTGAAGAGTGAATTGTATTGGAAAGGGCAAATGTTTGATGATTGTGTGTGGGTAGTGTTTGGGGTGTTTTGTGATAGTGTTGAGTGTAGTGAATGAAGTGAGTGTATGTTTTTAGTGTGTTATGGATGTGGGAGTGTTTAGTGCGTGTGCAAAAAATAGGTGGATTACCATAAAGAGTGGATGTTTATTACTCGTAGGTGTTGTAGGTTAAAAGTGATTCCGTTTCATGATAGTCCTGTTTTAGCCGCCATTAAATTACTGTACGTTTTAGTTTAAACCTAAATTTTTACATGTGCCTACTTATTATGTAAAATTGGTGCCTTGCAAACTTCGTTTTATGTTGAATTATATGTTTATGTTTTTTTGGGGTCGGGCGGAGCTAAACTGCCATGTGTCCTAAGAATTGATTGAAGCACAAATAGCTGCCGTACGTTAAAACCTTACAGCATGAATAAAGTTGCGCTGTTGGATATCTGCGTGGTTTCTTTGTCATAACTTTAAGGACTGCTCTTTGTGAATGAACACATGTACATGAACTTTGACATCAGTTATCTCAAAATTTTACTATGGCATTAAGTGTACAGATTATATAAAAGACATCTCCATTTAATCAGCTATCTAACGAGAAAAAAACATTTAAAAAATATGTAGGGTTGTTCATGAATCAGTCGATAATGCTGGCAAAGGTCGAATTCGCAACATGTTGAAATATAAAAAAAAATTATAATAATCATAAATAATAAATTAATATAAATGTATATCCATCAGCAACTTGCCCTGAAATACAGTCTTGCAGAATCTGAGGTGCCGTACTACAGGTGCCCGACCCAGTTCTCGAAAATGGAAATATCACATTGTACTGGGATCGATTCATCATCACTGACAGGACTATTGTTGCCAATAAGCCTGATATAGTGGTGGTGGATCGATCAGAGGGGCAAGCAAAGATTGTTGACATAACCGTCCCGCATTATAAGAATCTCGTGAAAGCCGAGAAAGATAAACATATCAAGTATCTTGACTTGGCTCGCGAGGTTGTCGATAAGTGGGATGTGGAGTCAGCGATAATTGTACCAATAGTCGTGACAACCAATGAGTTAATAGCCAAGAGCCTCGACCAACACCTGAGAAGGCTCTCGTTGGGCAGCTAGATCAAGGGCTTGATTCAAAAAGCGGTAGGTACTTCTGGACATGGCCCGCATTGTTAGGAGGTTCTTCTCTCTGGAGCCCTGACCGCCGGTAGCTTGGACCCTGTTCCCGATACCGGTGGGTCTCTATTTTTTATATTTTTTTTTTATTTTTATCTTTTTTTTTATAAAAATATTTAAAAATGTAATTTATAAGTATTTAAATGAAATAAAGGAATATATGTATAACCCTAAGAAAATATTTAAAGTGCTCGTGCTCATCCATCTTCGAAGGGTGTAATTTGAGCATTACTCACTGTGATAGATATTACCTAATCGACGTTTGTGTCGTTCGAAACAAGTGCTTAATGTGTCAGCACATTTCCAAGGGGATTTGAAAGTGTCTGTGAAAATATATTGGAAATTATCATTGGTCCGTATTGGGTACGGCTGGGCCATCTGGCCACTGTCACAGGCACGTTCATTTCGAAGCTTTGTCAGGCATAAAGTTGGAATCGGCATCGGCGAAGCGAGAGAGATAGGAATTAGTGGTTAGCGTTTACTGAAATGGATGTGTGACGAGACCATTTCTCGTAATTAAAAACGGTCAAAGTCTAGTCGCAATCTCGTCTCAGTGACAATCAATGTCAAAAACTTGTCTAGATTTATTTTTGACAGATTGAAACTGATATATTAGCAGACTGTGAACGTTCTTAAAATTACAGGAGTTGCCTCTCTGAAATTTCAGAGAGACAACTCCTGTAATTTAAAGAACGTAACGAGAGGTAAGTATCTCATCCAATTGGATGAGATACTTACCTCTCGGATTTCAGAAATTATTGGTTTCCTAAGCCAACAAGTACCTACACATACGAGGTTGTTTACATACAACAATCATATTATATCTATGTAGGTTAGTGACAACGAAACATATAGTCGATTGGGCTGGAAACATGAACCAATATATTTTTCAAACAAACAATCCACCTGACTATTTGCGAATATTGAACCCGACTGTCAAGTGCGCGTGGGTGTAAAAAAACGTTTTTGCTTTTATTTTTTTTTAAATTTCTGCCAGAGGCTTTATACACAAATATGGACTGTTTTCAATAGTTCTAGTGCCCGTTACGGGACGCATGCGAAAAAAAATAACAGTTCACCGGTAGGTGCTTCCTTTCCGTCTGTTCTTTATACATCCCAACATATCAGTTTTAGGGTTATGTACCCAAAGGGTGGCAACCACAGAACAGATAAAAGAAGTGTGGCAACAGAACCAGCAATAGGGTTCTGTTGCTACCGCTGTCCGTCCGTCCATCTGTCAGCGGCGGCTCATGAGCCGTAATAGGTTGACAGTTTCTACAGAGTGTATATTTCTGCTGCCGCTAAGTATAACAACACACAGTAAAAATAAAATAAAGTTTAAGAACACGATATGTGTTTTTTTCGTCGTTTTTTGCCTTGTGGCGAACCCTTCGTGTGCGAGTACGACTCGCACTTGGCCGGTTTTTTTTATTTTCCACCTTTATTTTTATAATTATGCGGACTCCTACGTTTTAAACCCGACGTGTTTTGAACCAAAACAAAAAAAACATAATTAAACCTAATTATGTGATAAATACTAATAAATAATACAACTGCAAATCTTTATTTTTTATCTCCATATTCATTAACATTAGAAAAATAAAAATCCAGTTTCTTAATGGCAATAAGCTAAAAATAATTATCATATCTATGTTTCTGATAATAATACCACAAAACAAACGTTTGGATTTAATTACTTACTATAGCAAAAACAGAGCAACAGTGTTCTTTTATTTGTTCAACGTATTTGTATATGTATGCATTGGTAGGTACCTACTTTATTCGATACGAAGCAAACATAACTTTGCATAAAAATATCGTAGTCGTTGTTTATAATTACGTATTCATCAAAAACTTCCTCGCATACTTACCTATTATCTACGTGGGCGACATTATTATATTAATTCCTGATAATTCATTAATTAATGAGCAGTGGTAGCCCAGTGGTACCGGCCGCGACTTACGAGTTCGTAGGTCGTGGGTTTAAACCCAGACAGGCGCTTTACTCTGTACAAATAATTCATCACCACCTCAAAACGGTGAAAGGAAACGGAAAACGTCGTGGGGAAACCGGCATGTCCTAGAATCCAAAACTTCGAAGACATGTGACATCTCAGATTTATAAACTAAAGGGAGATATACCAAGGGGACGTGGCGCGTGCGAACAATGTATGCACAAAACAGAAACAAACGCGGGCGTCGTTGATTTATCAATAAGAATTGTCAATATAGCTGTGTGTCTCAACGTTGCGATCTGCGTTACGCGATTGGCTCGCGTTGAGTTATAGTGTGAGTGTGAGTGAGCGCGTGTTCGTATTGTAGTGCATATGTAGTTGAAGGCGACAGCCGGACTCGAACAGTTAGGCAGCCACACCATATCTCCCTTTAGTTTATAAATCTGTGTGTGACATCTACCAAGCCGCACTGGGCCCGCGTGGTAGTTTACGGCGGACTCCCTCTCACAAAGAGGAGGCCTGTGTCCCAACAGCGGGAACACTATAGGCTGATTATGCTATTAGACTTACCTATGCTATAATTAACTATATGAAAGTTTGACATGGGTCTAATTAATTTTCACAGAAACCACCGGAGCAGGTAGGTTTCAGAAGGTTTTTCAAAAACGACTATGAATACATCAATGAATTCAATATTAACCTTAATTAACTTCCTTTCATTAACTTTATTTTTGAAAAAGCTGCCACAAAACTTTTTTGTCGAAAGTTTGCCAACCTTCTTTTGAACTCCTGCGGCACTTCGGGAAAATTCCGAATCATCAGCCTACTTCACAAAAGGGAAGGAAAACTGTTGAACTTTGGAATAGTTTAGAAATGTCCTGAAAGGTGAGTTCTCGAGTGGAAGTAAGTACCGTAAAAGTTAGGACGAGGGATGTTCCACTTCCGCATAGATCGGTTAACGACCGAAAAAAAGTATTATAATACTTGCGGGGAAATTGCGTAACACACTATCAGTAGCAATGGGTTTAATTTTGACAGTTCGACGACATTCATTGCGTTGTTTACGTTGCTGAGAAGAAACATTTTTCGAACATATGAAGCACATATTTATAAACTAAAGGGAGATATGCCAAGGGAGCGTGGCGCATGCGAACAATGTATGCACAAAACAGAAACAAACGCGGGCGTCGTTGATTTGTCAATAAGAATTTTCAATGTAGTTGTGTGTCTCAACGTTGCAATCTGCGTTACGCGATTGGCTCGCGTTGAGTGTGGTGACTGTTATAGTGTGAGTGAGCGCGTGTTCGTATTGTAGTGCATATGTAGTTGAAGGCGACAGCCGGACTCGAACAGTTGGGCAGCCACACCATATCTCCCTTTAGTTTATAAATCTGTGATATGAAGCAATATCCTTCAAAATGATTGAGACTGATAGTGTGTTACGCAATTATTTTATTATACTATTTATTATGGGATAATGAACAGCTACAATATAAAATGTTTACAAATAACAATAATAAAGGCTCATAAGTAGTATTAACAATATTGCAGCCCAACACATTATTCGCATGTTAACAAAATTAAAATAAGGTAAAAAGTGCCACTAGATTAGCATTACTCAGATATATAAAAAATAATTGATTATTAAGATACAATACAATAAAACATACATAAATATTAATTTTTGGATAAGATTAAAAAAATTGGGATTGTTCCTTATTATTATCACAAATAAGAATTAAGATTATAAAAAGAAAAACAAAAAAGGAATTGACAGTATAATACAATACAAAAACAAATTAAATTTAGAATAAAGGACTCGCGCTATTTCTTAATATCATTAGATAAGATTTTAAAAACATTGGACTTAAATTTTGATTTTGATTAGGAACATATAAAATATCAATGAAGTTGCGATTATAAGATTATAAGGTTCCACCAATTAACATTCAACATCAATGAAGTTGCGATTACAAGATTCCACCATACGACGAACAGGGCAACACAATCCTGAATTAGTCCGACAGGTATTTACAGCGAACAATGTACCTGCACGGACACTACGCTTCTTTACAGTGCGGGGGACCACAAACATACCTTACTCGTGAGATCAATGGAATCAAAGTGATTATGAACAATACCATGTAGTATGTTGGCTTCTAGAAACTTACGCCTAGATTCTAATGTTAACATATTATATTTGCTTAGTAATTGTGAATACGAGAAACACCTTTTATAGCACCTATAGTACATGGCGCGAAGAAATTTATGCTAGACTTTCTCGATCATATCTATATATTTCTTATAAAACGAGTTCCAGATTGGGACCGCATATTCGAGCTGCGAGCGCACAAGGATCTTTTATAAGTAGAGATAGGTGGAGGGCCGTTTGAACTCAGTAGATGATCTCATGACAAACCCATACATCTTAAATGAATTATTAAGGAAATCGTATATTTTCATGGGATTTCTTTTTATGGTTTGCATTGACATGTCTATGGGGAGCTTTTGCAACAAACGGAGGGTGGTGTGGGTCTATAGGTAGTAAGGGGTCTATTGGATGTCTCAAAGTGCTAATTATGTTCGAAATGAACAAATCGAGAATTTTACAATTTCCATTGGATAAGCCATTATATAGGTAGGCACCCAAGGTTGACATTAGCTGTAGTAGTTCTGATCATACAGGGGAAGGTTCTGTGCAAGTCATGCCATTGATTTGTTGCTTACTTTTGGTCAGGGCAACCTGCCATGTAATATCAGGAAGATTATAATCCCCAACAATGAATGCACTCATCACGTCAGGTTCATTTAATAAGTCCTGCAGTGTGTCGAAGTGAGAGCTATAAATCTCAGTGGTCCCCCAAGGTGGTATACTGCGCTAAAAATAACATGCATTTTTGAGCTATTATTTTTATTTGGAAATCCAACAATGAAATGCTCAATGCAGGTGGTAGAGTCATTATGCGAGCGATTAGAAGCATTAAGCAAACACGACCGAAATTCCCGCAACACTGCGATGAGGACCCCGCCGCCATCCCGTTGTTTTGTTGTGTTACGATCTCGGTCGCATCTGTAAACAACATATCGAGGATCCACGAGCTCAACGCTAGCAATATCTGACACAAGCCATGTTTCAGTTAGAATTATAATGTCATATGAAAACGATAAAATGTTTACAAACAAGGTCTGCAGTTTGGTTTTTACACCTCAACAGTTTTGGTAGTATATTGATTTTTGGTCGCTGCTATCCATAATCACAGTACCTTACCATGAATTCAAATAAAACAATAAATGTTGTGCACGCAAGTAATAACCAAATTGTATCTGAAGAGCCTGATAACATAAGCACACATGAGATAGGATAGAGAACCGGCAACATCGAAGTTAGATAAAAACAATAATTGGCTAAGTCGTATAAATATGGAGTCCCAAAAAATGACAATAACTAAAATTGAGCATAAATAATTGGCAAATGGAGAGAATATCAAACCAATTAAGATTTCATGATGTACAAAAAATGAAATTGGTCATAGTAAGATAATTAAAATTGTCAACACATGCAACATAGAAAAAATAATATTACTTAACTTAGGTGAAAAAATCGAAAATAAGTTTATTTTCAATTCTGCGGATTCCTGCAAAGAAGAAACAGTTATTCAGCTGGTTTTGTTTTTTTTTTTTTTTTTTTTTTATTGAGATCGCTTTCTCCATGTATTGGAATGCATTTTCACCCTCGAGCTCGCGCACCAGTATGGTACCATTTCTGATCCATACAAATTTGTGGTTATGATTGTTAGCAACTTCACGGGTTTTACTAAATATGATGCCCTCATGAGCATGTTGTCCCTCTGTAGGCGGGTAGCGAATTTAAGAATTATGTTTTTGGTCGTGTGCTTTGTTGGTGTGCGTGGGGCACCCTGTGCACCGTAACAATGTCATTTAATAAGACCGGAGACTTAAGTGCACTTCCTACAGCTTGGATAATTAGGGTGCTGTTGAGTGTTTTCAAAAGTTCCTGTATAGGATTTCAATAAAATTTATCTTTAATTTAGACTTAAGTAGTCAACTATAATATACATATATAGGGTGACTGGTTATTAGTGGCCAATACTTATACACAAGATTATACTCATCATATTAAACCACTTTCCGAAAGAAACGATTTTTTTTATTCACCAAACGCATGAGCCCAGTCACCCCAATAGAATAATTTAGTACCTAACAAGAATAATACACCGACAGCTGTAATTTAATTTAGTAAGTAATCCCTTTTTACAAATAAATCTATTCAACTTTTACCCTGTATTATTATTTTTCGTTCATTTAACAACCGTAGATAGAGACCCCGCGCGTGGTTCTATTGTGGCCATTGGGGTCACGCGCTTGGTAAATAAAACAAATCGTTTCTTTGGGGATGTTGTTTGTTATGATGAGAACAACGATGTGTTAGTGTGTGAGGTTGTGTGTTACGATAGCCAACTCCCGGCCACCGTAGGCGCGGGCTTGCGGGCGGTGAGCAATGGGTCGCTCGCCGCCCAGTAAGGACCAGAACCGGGTCGACGCGACGGCGCGTTGTGTTCCACGCGCGCCTCAAAGAGATGTCAGCAGTAAATGAGGGGGTCCGCTAGGGCCGATGCCGGGTTGTTCGAAAGAGATACCGTGGCCCCTGGTACAGGCAACTGAAGGAACACGGGTGGATTTTAGTCAAAAAAGGGTGTGTGTGTTAGGGTGTGTTTGTGTGTGTGTGTTGTGGTGTGAGTGACCGATGCTCGGATATATCGGTCACTAATTACCAGTCACCATATATATAGCGCACAGGTGCCACCTATTAATTAAAGATGTCATGTTAATCCTTGTAGCTAAGAAATAACAGCCGCACGGTTCGATCGATCAGGTTAAGCTCCGCTTGCCGCGGTTGGTCCGTGGATAAATGACATTCTTTACATACCAAGACCCCTCAGTGCCTCGGAAAGCACGTTAAGCCGTTGGTCTCGGCTGTCATTTGTAGAAAGTCGTTACGTGTCGTCAGAAGCTGGAAAGTCTGACAGCCAGTCTTACCAAGGGGTATCGTATTACCCGATAAGTGGGTTGTGGAGGTCAGATAGGTAGTCGCTCCATGTAAAATACTGGTACTTATTCAGCTGCATCTGGTTAGACTGAAAGCCGATCCCAACTTAGTTGGGAAAAGGCTAGGCAGATGATGATGTTAATCACATTATAATAAAAATCAATAGTGTGGGTTGGATCGAGCGGTGCCGCGGCAGCGGCCGGCGAGTGCCAGAAACATATTTTTGAATGATAGATATTTAGTCCAATCAGTATTTTAAACTTAGGTAATTCGTAGGTAGGTGTTAGTTGCTTAGGTATTTAAAAACATTAGGTATTTAGATTTTAGGGATTTTGAACTTTGGTTATTTCACGTTAGTTCTTTTTATTTTAGATATTGAAATACGTATCCAGCACTACATGAGATAATTATAGATCTGCCGTAACGTTGGTTGTATGGATCGGAATGTTGGGTCACTAAAGTGATGGATGAAAGGCAAATGAATGGAACTGATATGAGAATGTATTGATGTGTTCCGTGACGAGAATGAATGATCCCTGGCTTATTAATCGATTCGCAAGAATTTGGTCGCGCAAAATGGGCGAACCGTCACTTTTAAATAATATTATTTATTCTATAGGCACTCGCACGAAGTTAATTTGTTTGTGGGTGAGTTGACAACTCTAGAAATATGTATTAGGCAATTGGCACCTTTTAATTTTTATGCAATAAAGTATAGAAAAAAGGACACTAGCGCACAGAAGTGATGCGAGCTATTACGATATTATACTTTTTTGTTCGTGCGAGTTGCCTATAGAAAAATTTAAATTATTTTTAAAAATGACTATTCGCCGGTTCCGGGCGAGTAAAGTCGTGCGAAACGAATAATAAGCCACATCCCTACATCACGAATGTATTTGTGTATGTAAGGGTTACTTTAAACAGCGGGATTGTCCGAAAGGGTTACCACTACCCCGGAACATAAAGGGCAAAGGAAGGAACATGGGTGGGTTGTAGTCAGTAAGAGTCTTACACTCCCTTCCGCTCCACACAGAGCGGGAGGGAGGGGTCATTTGATGATTTCCCATCCGGAAAAAAGGGTTACTTTGAAAGTGTATTCACAAATTAACTAACACCTTAAATAATTGTCCTTATTTGTGTAATCACAAATATCATTTTTTGAATTTTGTATGAAAATGGCTATAACACAGTACATTGACTTAGTATGTCAATTTAATAAACAGTTAATTTTCCTGCCTGTACAGCCACGAGCACTAATATGTCCACACTTGAAAACTTTCACTAGCGATTTTTGCGTGAAATAACGAAAACAACAATGAAATACGACACATTGCAAAAACCTACGGGTTCGAAAATACTATGTTCGTAGCAACATAACATTTAATTAAAAAATAAAGGAGTAAATCGCTTGTGAATAAAACCAAGAGTATACATACTTATGCTCGTGAGCGTACACCGGTGACAACGTATGACATCCAACGCAATGGCTTTGTTTCCTGAAATGAATATTCTGTTTTCCGCTTGCCTCTGCACTACGGAAATAACCTTCAGGCCTTAAATTGGGCCGCTACGTTTTACCTGTGTCAACTTTGAATACTTTAACCCAAATCGATCGCGATAGACAGAGAAAGACGAAAATGATTCCATGAGTGTTCTATTTACCAGCGCTAAGATATTTATTTTTTAAATTTCGCAGCATTTTGCTGGAATAGCCTTTTTGGCCTCGCACAGGTCTTTTTTTTTGGTTTATGTATTTTTTTGGTTGTTTAATGTAACTTTGTTCATTTTAAATGCTGCTTTTTTACTATATTTTGTATTTCCTGTGTGTATCCCAAAAACTTAATTTATTTATTTTTTAATTTATTTATTTTGCTAATCATAGCACCGAATGCGCTGATATTTTCTTATTATCTTATACCTTGCTATCTTCTACGCACGGCTTCGTCCGCTTGGATATCGGCAATTATCCCACGGGAACGTGCTTCTAGGATAAAAAGTATGTCCTTCCCCAGGATACCATCTATCTCTTTGGCAAATTTTATCGAAATCCGTTCAGTGGTTTTTTTTTTTTCTGCTGGGAAATCATCAAATGACCCCTCCCGTTCTGGGTGGAGCGGAAGGGAGTGTCAGACTCTTACTGACTAAAACCCACCCATGTTCCTTCCTTCGCCCTTTATGTTCCGGGGTAGCGGTAACCCTTTCGGACAATCCCGCTGACCCGGCAGGCTTCGGCCCTAAGGGGCCCCTCGGATTACGCTGACATCTCTTTGAGGCGCGCGTGGAACACTTACATGCCGTCCGGCACGGGCCTGGTCCTGATCGGGCGGTGAGCTACCTATTGCTCTCCGCCCGCAGGCCCGCGCCTACGGTGGCCGGTAGTCGTCACGCGACACTCGACGCCCGGAGCGTCTCCCGCGGCGGCTGGGACGGGAGGCTCTCTCCCTCATCCGTCCCGCCACCTCCTTCGCTAGCATGACTGCTTCGCAGAAGGAGGCGACTGCCTCCCACTCCCTCTCGCTCCGGACCATGGCTTGCACCAGGGCCAGGCGCGAGAGGCCGCCGCCGCTGCCGATCGCCTCTACGAGGACACGGCGGTGCTCCGCCCAAGCGGGGCAGACCTCCACCGTGTGCTGCACCGTGTCCTCTGGGCGATCCTGGCAATGGTGACACCCGGGCGTTTCCTCCCGCCTAATGATGTGCAGGAACCTCCCGAAACTTCCGTGTCCGGTGAGGACCTGCGTCAGGCGGTAGGTGAGGGCGCCGTGGCGCCTCTCTAGCCACTCCTCAAAGAGGGGTCTTATCGCCGCTATCGCGGCGTGCCCTGCGCTGGGTTGCGACAGTCGTTTTTTCCATGTCGCCATGAGATCAAGCCGGAGGTCTGTCCGGTCCGCAGCAATTTGCCGCGGGAGCGGACTTTCCCCCCGGCGTAGTGCCTGCGCGCGCCACTCATACAGGCGCGCGAAGACTATCGCCTCCAGATCCCATGGCGGCAGTCCGGCAAGGAGACTTGCCGCCTCGCACGAGATCGTGCGGTAGCCCCGGATGAGCCTTACGGCTACCACCTTCTGGGGCGCGTTCAGGTAGTGGGCGGCTCGCCGCTGCAGTGAACGCGCCCACACCGGGGCCCCGTATAGGGCCATGGACCGCACGACCCCCGCGTAAAGCCTCCGGCAGGACGCGTTTGGCCCCCTCAGGTTGGGCAAGAGCCGCTTGAAGGCGGCCCCAGCCCGTTCCAGTTTGGGGGCCAAACGTCGGAAGTGCTCGACGAAGTTCCACCGGCTGTCGAGGACGAGACCCAGGTACTTCATCGTCGTCTCGATGCCGATGTGAACCCCTCCTACCGTTAGTTGGGATCCCGGTGGTGGCGCGTTCCGGGGCCCACGAAGCGCCATGGCCTCGGACTTGTGCAATGCCACCTCGAGACCCAACTGCCGGATCCTCTCCACGACTATCGCAACCCCGCGTGTCATCGCGTCGGCCGCCGCCTGATGCGACCTCCCCTACGCCAGGACCAGCGTGTCGTCAGCGTAGCAAACCACGCTGACGCCATCAGGGAGGTCGGCCCGCAGCACCCAGTCGTAGCCGATGTCCCACAGGATCGGCCCCACAACCGATCCCTGCGGGACACCGCACGACATCTCTCGCCAGTTCCACTCCCCATCGCGACCGGGGTAGGTGACGGCTCTGTCCGTCAGATACGCCTCGGCTATTCGACGGAGGTAGGGCGGCACTCGGTGATACCGGAGTGCCTCCACAATGCAGCTCCAGGGCAGGGTGTTGAACGCGTTGGCGATGTCGAGTGACACCGCCACGACGACCCCACCCCGGGACACCGCGTCACCCGTCGTGAGGGCTCTCACGCGCATTATGGCGTCCACCGTCTCCGTTCAGTGGTTTAGGCGTGAAAATGTAACATACAGACAGAATTTATAATTTTATGTAGTATAGCACTTTGCCCGCGACTTCGTCCGCGTGTACTTTACTCTAAAAATTTGAAGATGTATGTTTACGATCTTTATCATTTATTTATTTGATTCAGGTTAATTTTAAAGTTCATAGACCAAATGAATAAGATTTTTGAAATAAACCTTCTCGTCCCCTTTTAACACGACATGCTTTGTTTTTAAAAAAGCGTTTGGTACATACGTTCCCATTGTATGGCTTAAAGATTATTTATACCCATTTTCTAGTTAACGGAAGCAAGCAGTAAAATCTACAACTTAAACTTTATTACCCTTTTCCACCCAGGTAAGAGACGATTTTTGAAAAACTCTTAAAACACATACTTTTTGTTTTATGTATTAGTAACGAGTTTCGAGTTAATCCGTCCGAGCGGTTTAATTTTTTTTTTACCATTGCAACTCGAAAAAGAGCATTTTATTCATCGGTAACAGTGAATAAAACTCTCTTTTAGTCACTCAGTGAACAAAAACATTTTGAATTTGGAACAAACACGAATATACGAATTACTCGTATGTACAAAAATAAATAAAACGTGCTGAAAGTACGTACTGGCTGGCTATATGGAGCTATTCCATAGAGCTATAAAATTAAATTAAATAAAAAATATCCCGCCAATTTAGGTTATTTTCTATTTGTTATCGTGGTTGTTTTAAGTCATTGGAAAATCTAATAACATAAAATGAGTTCTTCCAGTGACGAAAATGAGACACTGACTCCGGAATCATTTCGAAATAAAGCAGCATTTATAGTAGATAATTTGTTGCCGCCAAAATCTCGGGAGGGGGAGAAATACACAATTTCCAGTCGCAGAAGAAACTGTGTATTTCTCCCCCTCCCGGAAAACCACGAATGGCGCCGATTCCTTCTCAGAGTCCGTATTTCTTAACTATTTCAACGAATTAACCAAGACTAAGAAGCCGTCGACACTTTGGAGCATACATTCTATGCTAAAAACCACAGTGAGAATCAACCACAACATTGATATTTCAAACTACTCAAAGTTAGTGACATACTTATAGCGACTATCCGAGGGTACTCGTAATAAGCCAAAGAAATCTAGAGTGCTAACCTCCCAAAACATTGAACGTTTTCTAAATGATGCGCCTGACCACAGTTTTCTGGCCGTAAAAGTAAGTGCCTATGTATCTACAAACCTAATATACTTTAAAAAAATTATTTTAAACACATTTTTTATATATATTTTTAAAAATATTTACATATTTTTTTAATTATTGCTCACAGGTTGTGCTAATTTTTTGCGTGAATGGGGCCTGTCGCAGAAAAGATAACTATGAACGACATTCAAAAACACTCGGAAAATTTATTACTGATCGTTTTAACTGATACTAAAACAAACATTGATAGAACGTTCGTGATAGAGAGTACCTACGTAAAAATCGTCGAAAAATATCAAGCTTTACGGTTTTTCATACAATGCCATGGCGGAAAATGTACTCGGAACCCTATTGGAATCAATAAAATAGGTGCGATGCCAAAAGAGATTGCCACATTCTTGAATCTATCAAATCCCGAACAGTACACAGGACATTGCTTCCGTAGAAGCTCTGCAAACAAGCCGTTTTAGCAAATTCTGGTGCTGATCTTACAGAACTGAAACTCCACGGAGGGTGGAGATCCAGCACAGTAGCAGAAAGCTAAAAGATGCAGCCGAATAGTTGACAGTATAAATCTAAAACCGTTTACTGCTGACCCTTAGGCGCCACTATCTCCGGCGCGCCCTTCAACATCGAAAAGACAACCTTGTGGAATGACTACATTACAGCTTTCTCAGCAACAGCAACCACAAAATATTATTATTATATTACTTTGCCCAACACCAAAGTCTTATCTAATACGACCGTTTCAAAACCAAACAAGCACATTACACTGAATTTCGAAAACTGTTCTAATTTCACTATTAATTTTTAATGTTTATAAATTAATCCTTTGTTCTCTTATTACCGATTATAAAATAAAATGTGATAAATACTATACTACTATTTATTTTCTCGCTGACTTTTTGTTTTAAACTAGCTAGCTATACTTAGTGACTAAAAAGTGTTTACATTAAATTGTTACAAAAATATGAGTTATGTAGCGTTGGTATTCTGTAGTCATCTGTCCTGTGAAGTCAACAAAATGTCAGTTGGTTACATTATTAAAGCACAGAAACTCACTTGTAGTTCAAACATTATCATCTAACAACTAAGTTAGGTACTACACTCATCTCGAATTCACAACCGCAGCGGTGCGCCAAAGTTAATTGAAACGGTTGGATACAGATAGTGCATGCTCACGGGTACCTACTGGATTGTACGAAATATTTACATACACAAAAGTGCAATGTTAATGTACATAATGATCAATTGTATAAAATCTCTGTTTAAATGTTACTTATTAATGAGTCACTTAAAGAAAAAATCAATATTGCCATTGTTTTGGTAACAAAAACTATTTTCTCCCGCTGCTCTGAGGAAGTAAAGACTACGCTTTTTAAGGCATATTGTCAGAGCCTTTACACGGGAAGTCTGTGGGTCAGTCACACCAAAAGATCGTTGGATGCCCTGCGCATCCAGTATAACAATATCTTCAGGATGATGTTGGGGCTGCCCCGATTCTGTAGTGCTTCGGGGATGTTTGCGCTATATCGCACGGGTGGTTTTCACGCCGTTATTCGCAAAAAGACGGTATCCCTGATCTGCAGATTGCGTGGCAGCCGGAACAAAATCCTGGAGACTGTAGCGGACAGGATCTCATCCCCACTTTGGAGGTCTTTTGTGAGAAGGGTAATTTAGTATTTTAATTTAATAATTTTGATAAATGTAATTTTTAATGTATTTAATTTTAATAATTTAATAATTTGATAAATGTAATTTTTAATGTATCTAATTCTAATAATTTTAATGAATGTTTTTGAAACTAATATGGATCTTTTAGACATCTGAAATAAATGATTTTATTTATTTTATTTAATAAATTCAAAACATAATAATTATAAATTATTATTTATAAAACAGATATTATATATTTATACATAGTTCTAACGGTCTTGAATCGGAATGTCTTTACAGAGCGAGTCAGTTTTTATGAGCAATAAAATGTTTACGTACAATAATTTACGCCCGTAGATATATTCGGCGAAGGGATACGTTCCATATACCTATAGGTACAGGATTGAATTGAAAACTTGCGCCAAATCGAAAAACGTAGTGCAATAACTGTTACATAATCAATAAAAATTGTTATTTCCCAAATCTAAATTCTTAAAAAACATCGTGTAATTATCGTCTTAGATAGTGGAAACTAATTTATTGCCTTCTAGTAGACATTTATTATCGTCGTTCAAATATTTTTTTCTTTCAAAATTACAAAACAAATAAGAAAATTAAAGTAGGTATCCATTTTTGCACGCACCCGATAAGTAATTCATCCGTCGCAGCGTTCAAAAAACTAGCAAGTTGGCAACGCGTTGAACTAGCGGTATTTACTTAATTTTGACCGTTCCTCCAAATTGCTCGCCTACGCGCACGTATGTATGTGCGTCCCTTTTCTTATTGACATGCTTCTTTTATTTCTTAAATTCAATAGAAATAATTGGAATTTCAGTTTAAAGCACCTTCTATTTACATTTTTTTTAATTTATTTAGTTTTGTTTCAGGCTTCGTATTAACATAGAATCCTGAAACGAAAAACCTGTGCTAATATGTACAACGCGTAATAAAATCGATACAAGATCTCAAAAGATATTATAACAACAAAAAATAGGAGTTCATGTAATAAAAAGGCATGGGGAGTCCTTGTAGCAATATCTTGGACGAGTCAGCCTTACCCTTACACAAAAATCTTACCCTTGGTTGTGGGTAAATCAGGGTAGCTATCATAATCAAAATCAAAACTCATTTATTCAAATTAGGCTGAGAATCAGCTCTTTTCGAACGTCAAAATTACAAAAGACAGGCCCCCAAAAACGCCCGCCCTTATCTTAACCTTATCAACTTTTAAAATAATACTTAACCTTTATTTAGTAATAGAAAATATAGGTTAGCTGCTAAATCAACTCAGCCTGTCGCAGTCCACTGCAGCGGGGTAATTGCGTAACACACTATCAGTAGCAATGGATTTCATTTTGACAGTTCAACAACATTCATTGCGTTATTTACGTTTCTGAGCAGACACATTTTTTGAACATATAAAGCAATGGATTAGCAATATCCTTCAAAATGATTCAGATAGAGATTGATAGTGTGTTACGCAATTAGGGTGCTGGACATAGGCATCTCCTAGGCTGCGCCACAACATCCTGTCCTCCGCCTTCCGCCTCCAGCGGGCAGCTAATTAACTAGAGAAGATCTAGAATCAGTCAATATTAACGACAACAATTTACACGACAAGGTCTTAAAATCTGTCACTTCAAATCATAGATAACGTTTCAAAACGATTGTTACCTGAGTCGCCACACGATCTGACAAGAATGGTAATTCATACAATTATCTACTGACATAATAAGGTGTTTACGATCGTATTACTAGTACTAGTAGAACATCAGTATTTATTCAAAGTTATTACCTGCTACGAACAATCTTGTTTTATTAATCAAGTTATGTGTTTGATGTGTTTTTAAATTACTCTGTTTTCTAAGTTCTTTTATAAAGGAGTACAGGCTTCATTTTTGCTCAGAGTCAACTAAAATAATCCTACCCTCAGGTTTCTGATGGCCAATTCCCATATTTCAAAGCGTTCAAAAAGGGATTTTAACATTGAAATAATGTGTGTGTGTGTTTACTGTATTATAATTAACGATGAAGTGCCCTTGTGAGCAACAAACTAAGTATATTATTTCAACGTTAAAAATCCATTTTAAAGTTTCGTCCCGATTCAGCCCTGCATCCCTATTCACCACGTGTGTATGTATTTTTGAGAGATTGATATAATACTGAGAATAGAACGTGAACTTTCTTAAAAATACGGGAATTGCCCGTCTCATTAGTAAATCAGTCGCTAAATCATTTAACAACTATGTATGTAGGTACAAGTTGTAAGTTTGGTTTCCTAATCATATCTGACGTGAGATTAACACCAGATTTACATAATCAGAGAGAAGTTTGACGTCACCCATGAAAGCTAGTGAGTGTAATGCTTCTGCATTACACTCACTAGCTTTCATGGGTATACATGGGTAGCTTTTATGGGGAAGTACCGTGTGACGCAGATTCCCATCCTGTTTTCAAACTAAAGTTGTTTTGTAATGGAGTTGGAATCCAGATTCATGTTCATGCATCTGTCACTCGTTTCTCAGGCCCATATAAAAGTTTTATGGTAAAATATTCATAGATTTATTTCAACAATAATTCAGCTCCGATCCGAGCTGTGCTTGCACTAAATTAAAATCCAATATTTCAGAATTAAGTAATACTTAAGTAAAATAAAATAATAAGTACCAGTTTCATTATAAAGTTGGACTTTATCCGTACGCAAAACACGCGCATTAACGTGGAGTTGCGAACACTAGCCCGTATTACCTATTACCTAAGGTTGGACTTTTAAACTACCATACAAGTTTAGTTAATACCACCTTATTTTAAAGCCGCCTAAAATCACGCTAGTTTCCTTGACAGCTCTTAGTAGACTTGTACTTGGTTTCTGAATTGAAAGTCTAAAGTAAAGAACTTGTCAAACTCTACTTCAGCATTAGATAACGTAGTCAGCATATAATGTTCCCACTGCTGGGACTCAGGCCTCCTCTCTGTGAGAGGGAGGGGGCCTTAATCCACCACGCGGGCCCCGGTGCGGGTTGGTAGATGTCACATATCTTCGATTTTTTTGTTTCTAGGACATGCCGGTTTCCTCACGATGTTCACGTGATGTGTCTTCAGCATTACTTAAGGTCTTTCAATGTAGCCCGTGAATTCAAAATTTCTTAGGTTTTTGCGGTATTCACCTTAATTATTTTTTTTTAATACATATTGCTAATGTAGGAAGAGTTTGACAAGTTCTCGACTTCAATTACTTCTAACTTTCTTTTATAATTTTAATGACTTTATCAGAAATCGATCTTAAATCTATTGTTCTGCTTTTGAGTAAATTATACCTAAGTACCTACTTTCTCTTCTGAACCATCATAAACGTCTGTGTAATATTTAAACATATTATAGACGGTACAACTAAGTCATTTACAAGTATAATCTGCTGTCCAACTCCATTGGCATCAAATGACGAGGACAAATAGAATTTATAAAACAACTTTCAATAAGTGTTCATAAGGGTCAGTTTAGTCTATTTTGAACTAAATCCTAGCCAACGTGCTTGGGAAATAGAACCAAAAACAGGGTGATAGGCATACGGGCTGCGACGGATTGCCTCGTCCAATCAGCGCCTACCCAATCAATATGTGCTACATGAACTAGGTACCAGCTTGCAATACTGGTGACTAGCCACGAGCAGATTAAATGTGTAATCATAACTTGTTTATAAGCAAATTATTGTTATTTCTATATCATTATATTGTTATTTATAGTGAAGGTCAGACACAGGAAATTCCCTCTTAACTGAGCATGTGTAAGACCTAAGATTATTTGTAAGACCTAAGACATCAAGACTAGTACTCAACATACGCGTTTATTGTAACTTATTAGTTTACAAAATATAGAATTTAAAACGAGTTTTATCATCGAATGTTTATGTGGACGTGAAATTAATAACATCATCTTTGTCTCACTGTAGGACCTTTGCCTTTTCTCATAAAGACAAGACATGTGCACGACGTTATGTACATACTTAGACTATACTGTTCCCACTGCTGGGACACTGGGGGAGGGCCGTAATCCACCAAGCGGGCCCAGTGTGGTTGTTCGATTTTTTTTTTATTTTTTTTAACGTTGCCCCACACTAGGAATTACTCCTGTATCGTGGGTGCGTTTACAAACATTTAAACTCACATACACAAACAGCCAGACCCGGAACAACTACCTGTAGGCAATACAAATATTTGTTCCGTGCGGGAATCGAACCAGCGACACGCAGCGCAGCAGTCAATCGCTCAGCCACTGCGCCGACCGTGTCGTCACACGTCTTCGAATTTTTGGTTCTAGGACATGCCGGTTTACTCACGAGGTTTTTTGACCGCTTTGAGAGCAGTGGTGATGAACTAAATTACACAATGTAACGCGACTGGGTTCGAACCTGGGACGTATATCTCGTAAGTCGGGGTCGTTACTGCTGGTTTTATATTGTCATGCATGACACGGCCTGAATAGTTTTGAACAAACCCTTTGCTGTGGTTTCGACAGTTGGACGTACAATGGGGGTTGTGTAATTGTGTTACCAGCAAAGTTATATATGAAATAGGTCGTACAGGGTCTTAGCACTATGCTGAGCGATGGCCGTTTTGCGTGGATGTGACGCATGTTTTCCCCCAACTTGTCTTTTTTTTGTATTTGCGGTCTATTTACGCGTCATGTTTACCGCAAATAAACGTAATTTCTTTCTTTCTTTCTAGTCATCATCTCATTAGTCTGTGTGAGTATATATAATAGTTTAATTTTGTTTTTTTTTATATCTTTATTAAAAAGAACCAGGTTCTTAATTATTGATTACAATCTAGCCTATAAGACTAATAAGCAATTTTCTAAATTTTCAATTTGACCATTATTTTAAAACTTAGAATAGTGTTGATTGTACCTTACACGAGTCCGTTCCATTTTCTTAGAGTCTGTATATAATGATATAAATTTAATAATATAAATATAATGATATAAACACTTTGTTCATGTGTTATTGTCACTAATATTTGGAACACTTTTACACTAAACTAACTCAAAAGGTTTTTGTTGGTTTTAGTCTTCACACTGTGTCACATTTCCGTGGAGTCAGTGTTCATGAGCCTAAGCAAGTTTTCGGATTATGTTGGTGACGGGTGCCATTTTTAGGTTACGATGGAGGTCGTCATTTCTTATATACCAAGGCGCATTAACAATAGTTCCTGAGTACTTTATTCTGAAATGTTTGTATAAATTTGATGTAGGTCGGTTTTGTGCAGCCATGTTGGAAGCCATATGTCCATATTTACAAAAGAATATACTTATATAATCAACCCAGAGCCCCCAGAGCCCAGAGCTTATATAATCCCCTTCCGCTCCACCCAGAGCGGGAGGGGTCATTTGATAATTTCCCATCCGAAAAAAAAAATATACTTGTATAATATCATTTTGTTACGTATTGACTGGTAGGAATCCCATCCAATCTACCAATACATGTTTTTAAAACGCATGTCTAGTTCCTGTCTTTTCTTTTTGACGTGGCAAGGTAATTAGCTCTATTTGCGTATAGCACCTGTTGGCCATTCTTGAAGATAGGGAATAGGAATAAAAAAGGGACTAAATAGGCAATAGAAATCACAATTCCTATTGGTGAAATCAATGTTACGTGACTTCGATTCATTTTTTAATTTGATTCTCTGTTTTTGTGCCAAGTCATGAACTTCATTTACAGCGAATAGTTTAATGGCCGATAGTTTAGTTGAAGTAACAAGTTATGTGTCCAACTCCATACGTCAGTCCAAAAGTTTTTCATTGTGAAGTGTCACATCTCGCGTATAGCAGTGTTACTTAGTTATCTACTTTAGTGTCTAAGTTGATTTTTGAGCGACCATTTGTAACAGAAAGGTCCAAATAAGTTTTTGGTTACAATGGAATTTTAACTTTTTGAATTGTACATTTAGTTTGTTGTTTTGTAACTTGAAAATTATCTCAAATTATTAATTCGAATGATGTCTTCACAATGAAAAACTGTGTCTTTCAAAGGACTGAACGCTTCTTAACTAATGGAAATGTAAATTAGCCTTAATAACAGGAAAATGAAGATAAATTAAACTACATTAATTTCTTTCATTTTGTATGATTCAATTAAGTATAAGTTTGCCGACAGATACATTGAAATCTGTCCAAACTACACTACTACTAACTAAGGTCCTTAGTACTAAGGCAAATTAAAGCCAGGCACTTAGACTTGACTATTAATCTAATCAAAATGTACTAAACTTTTAAGTAACCAAACTCGGTTAGTTTATAAACTAACTGCTCACATTACTGGGTTATCTGAAACCTATGACACAGTAGTACTATGAATAGAATTTGAAATTGCTATAGATATACATATGTAGATAGCAATTTAACACTACGAGGAAGTTATTATAGAGTAACTTCTTTATAGATATTTAAATACAATAGGTAGGTAAAATACATAGGTAGAGTAATTAATTTCTTGTTAATGTATTCACTAGCTGCGCCCCGCGGTTTCGGATCCCGAGGGAATATCGGGATAAAATTTTCTTATGTGTTAATCCTGGTTATAAACTATTTGTGTATCAAAATTCATCCAAATCCGTTCAGTAGTTTTTGCGTGAAAGAGTAACAAACATCCATCCATACAAACTTTTGCGCTTATAATATCAGCAGTATATAACAGAATTGAGTTCGACTGGATTTAATAAGTAGGTCTAATATTTATATCTCACGAAGCGACGCGCGGTTCACTTGTGCTTACCAAGTGTACAAACACGTTTTGAATGTGTGCGTGAAGACGAGTAGCGTCAGCACATAACACACACAAGCACAGATATACTTCCGACTTCGCCAGTGTCTTGGATGGTACCGAAAACTCCGCCTCATGCTCACACACACATTCACAACGTGTTTATATACTTGGTAATCACAAGTAAAGCGCGCGTCGCTTCGTGAGATAAAAATACTGTGTAAAATACACAAAAGAAAGCACAGTTTACAAAAAATTAAGTATCACAAACTATACTCATTGTCAGGTACCTGTTTTGTTGCAAAATTTCGTACGAGCACATGAACTCAGCAGTACCTGTTCATCCATTATATGGCCGCATTTCATTCTAAAGGTGCGGCCACACCGCGCGCAGTTGCGCGTTATCAGCATTCAGTGACGTTCATTTCAATTTGCGCTTTTATACTTTCTAACGTGAGGATATTATCGTGGACATCCACGTCCACGTCGCGGCATCACGATAACATAGGGAAGTAGAATGTATGGAAATATATGAAGAAACTTTTCAATTTCCGTCCACGGTAACGTTATAAAATGCACATATTTATATACATTGAATTGAGCGTTGTGTTCGAAAATGTGGAATTCCCAACTAGTTACACAGCTCTTTCATCGCACACAAATTATTGAAATTATGAGGATTCTCGGAAGCACGTGAATGCTTTAAAAATGCTCGCTGCGTTGTAGCCTAACCTAACCTAACCTCAATAGGTAATTCGTATGTAAAACGAGTGTTACTTTGAAATTCGACATTAATTGCTCAGATAATTAATTAGTTACTTCACTAAGGACCACGATCACGCAATTTATGAAATGAAAGCAAAACTTAAGCTTCATTAACATAAAGAGAAGAATAATCAGCCATGGCCTCCTCTCTGTGAGAGGGAGTGGGCCGAAATACACCACGCGGGCCCTAGGCAGGCTTTGTGTAAATTGTTTCATTACCGCTGCTCTCAAAACGGTGAAGGAAAACATCTTGAGGAAACCGGCATGTCCTAGAACCAAAAATTGGAAGACATGTGACATCTACCAACCCGCACTAGGCCCGCATGGTGGATTACGGCCCACTCCCTCTCACCGAGAGGAGGCCTGTGCCTCAGCAGTGGAAAAATTATAGGCTGATTAAAATAGTTGAAGAATTAAGGATAAAAGAATTCCGAACAACTGTGTATAGGTACGAACACCTGCACCTTGTTTATTGCAAATATTTATTGCATTGGCCATCTAGAGTAAACTATTTTATTTATTTAACCATTTATATACACACATATACAGGTTGACAGGGAAGCTCGACGTATTCCTTTGAAAGGCGTTATACTAGCGGTAATTAGCAATAAATGTAGTCTAGTTAACTAGGGTTCAAAACTGGATGGTTACCGAGCTGTGTCGGTTCTTCGATTTTTTTGAAATTTTCTGTTACCAAAAACAATTAATTATGAGAAAAAACTAGGTACTCCACTCCAAACATTCAATTGATACTTTTCTGAAAGTTGAATAATTTGTGATTATTTAAAAAAACATGTTTGCAAAACTTACACAAACTCAGAAATAAAAGGTTTTTAATAGCAATTTTTTTTTACCATACAGTTTTGACCCCTAGCTCACGGGACTTAATTTGTTGCTAATGACCTCTAGTATAACCCCGTTCAAGGAATACGTCGAGTTTTCCTGTCACCCTGTATAAACAGACAAGAAAAAAAAGAACAGTAAAATAGGTACAAAGGTGATGCTTATTTGCAGCATACCTGCGATAAGAAAGTACATAGATAAAGAGATGTAGACAGCGTGTGTAACTATGCATATGTTTGTTATCGAATTAATTGTCAAGATACCTAATATAACAAAATATAATAGCTTAACCCTATGCTGATGCTGTCATATTTTGTGATATGCTATCATAATCAGCCTACACTCTTAGAGAGGGGATGGGCCGTAATCCACCGCGCGGGCCCAGCGCGGGTTGGTAGATGTCACATGTCTTCGAATTTTTTGGTTCTAGGACATGCCGGTTCCTGACGATGTTTTCTTTCACCGTTTTTAGAGCAGTGGTGATGAAATTATTTAGACAAAGTAAAGCGCCTGCTTGGATTCGAACCCACGACCTAAAAGTCGTAAGTCGGGGCCGTTGACACTGGGCCACCACTGCTCCTATAATATACCTAACACAAATGTTCGCCATTCAAATGAACACATATGAGATAACATTACTCTGACATAGAGGTGATTGAACTTCCGCAGTGGTCACAGTCCTCTGCAAGTTGAACGCAATCGAATGTTGAAACTTCAGTAAGTTTCAGAGCGATTCGCTTCTGTACCTATCTATCTATATTTAGAAGATTCTCGTAAATGATATTCAACAATATTCTATGATAATTAATGATCTTTGAAACTTGAAGAACTAAAGTTACTTTTCTACAGATAGCTGTGCTGCTGGGGAGCTTGTTGCGCCACTTCTTCTTCCCAGCGAAAGCACTATAGAAAGTGGTGAAGGGCGGCGTTTTGGGGGACTGTCTTTTGTAATTTTGACGTTCGAAAAGTGCTGATTCTCAGCCTAATTTGAATAAATGACGTTTGATTTTGATTGATTCATCCTTTTAAAGTTTAGGCAGAATATTAAATTCATAAGCCCGTTTTTGATAGTAACACAGGTAAATAAAGCATAATAATTATGTAAATAATTTAAACTTAATACCTCACGCGTTCCTGAGAAAATGGATAGTGGTTTTGGTCTCGCTTCTCTGATTTTACGGACGTTAAGACAAAAATGATGTTGAAAATACTTAGTAGATGATATTAAAGGCACATAAGTATAAATATTATGTGTTAAAAGTTCTTAGTGCTCACAAATAAGGCATGATTAAGTTATAATAATAATAATAGACCCAGTTCTTGAAAATGACCATGTTACGTTGTACTGGGATCGGTCTATCATTATTGACAGGACTATTGTCGCCAATAAGCCTGATATAGTGGTGATAGATCGATTAGCGCGCCGCACAATGATTGTCGATGTTACCATTCCACATGACGGGAACCTAGTAAAAGCTGAGAAAGAGAAACAAATTAAATATCTCGACTTAGCACACGAGTTTATCAACATGTGGAATGTGAGCTCGGCTGTCATTGTGCCGATTGTCGTAACGGCCAATAGCCTGATGGCCGAAAGCCTCGATCAACATCTATCGAGGCTCTCGTTAGGCGGTTGGATCAAGAGCCTGATTCAAAAGGCAGTACTCCTCGATACGGCTCGCATTGTGAGGAGGTTCCTGTCTCTGGAGCCCTAACCACCGGTAGCTTGGACCCTGCTCCCGACATCGGTGGATCACTTTTTTTTTATACTTTTAAATGTTTTATTTTTATACTAATATTTAAAAATGTATTAAATATGACAACTAGATAAATAAACGACATAATAATAATAAGAAATATATTTCAGACAAAGTCCATATACTGTTAGTAACACAAAAAACCTTAAAAAATTATTGTTAGTACATACAAATCCACAGAAAAAATCAAAATCACAAAGTGGTACCGCCCAAGAGTGCCAGTTTATAGCAAACCCTGGATGCGACCACCCACAGTGTGTAGTCGCATCCAGTGCCTCCACATCGGCGAGTCCCAGCGGCCCACAAACACGCTCAGAAGGCTGTTCGAGCTGGCCCGCATGCGCCTCATAAGAGATGCACAACGCTTCCGCATGATGGCATGAAAACCATCCACGCTTTTCACCGCAAACATCGCTATAGCGCTACAGTGGCGCGGCAGTCCAAACAGCACCCTGAACGCGTTATTATACTGTACTCGTAAAGCACTGTATGTACGCTGCGTGTACTTAGTCCACAGGCTGCAGGTGTAAAAAGATTGACAGAAGGCCCTAAATAATGTCACTTTGACTTGCTCGGTACACCGTCCAAACCTGCGGGCCAACATGTTACAGCGCACAGACAGCGCTCTGCGTTCCCTCTCCAAATCAATGTTGTCACACATATCCTCTGAGACCCAGTGACCCAGATACTTAAAATTAGACACTCTGTTTAAGTTGGCACCGCAAAGATATAAGGGAGGCACATTAGCGTATGATTTATTACCAGCCTTAAACACCATCACTTCACTCTTCTTGTACATTATATCTGAGTCCATGGGTTCGTGCATACTTTTCACAAATATCTAGCAGTCTGCGCATGGCACTAATCGACGGGCTCAGCAGCACCATGTCGTCCGCGTAGCTGATATTATTGACGCACTGTCCATCTATATGGCACCCTATGCTTGTTCTGCTGAGCTCGCCGATCAGCTCGTTCATGTATAAGTTAAAGAGACGAGGAGAGGTTAACCCCCCTTGCCTCACCCCGCACTCCAACCCATACACATTCGAGTGTGAGCCTGCCCACCGCACAACATTCCTTTGACTCGAGTACCAATATCTCAATATTGCAACAACATCACGTGGCACATCTGTTTCATGTATCATCTTTTGCCACAACACGTCATATGATACCAAATCGAATGCCTTGGACAAGTCCAGGTAACAGGCATCGACCGGCATATTCCTGGCTGTATAATACTGAACAGTCTGCTTGAGGCATAGAATGGCACTTTCAGTTGAAAGGCCAGGTATAAATCCAAATTGAGCACCATGAAGTTCTATGTGCCTATCCAGGTGTTTCTCAAGCGGACTATCCAGCACTTTTGCTATCACAGTAGCCAGCGAGATGGGTCTGTAGTTTGCCAGGTCTGAGAAATCCCCGATCTTGTTAATGCGTTTGCAATACGCGTCAAATTATTTACTTTAAAAACCTTGTTAGTTCCCATTACGGTTTAGAGCTTACTCAAAATAATTCGACAACAACAAAGCGCTAGCGTTTACCAAAGAACTGCACGAAATATATTTACGCCAATAAGTCGGTAACAGAAATTTACCGAAATTAAATACTCAAAACACGTTTGTATTGATACGTTAAGATACTTTTCTCGTCTTCATTTTTAATTTCAATTACGAGAATATACTAACATACATACAAATAAGCGTTAAGTTAAGATAATGTTTTTGTTGAAAATTCATGATTGTAGTATGTATTCAACGCTACTTAACATGAAAGGAAATATCAAACGTTATTTAATAATTATAATAATAATTTAATAATAATAATTTATTTATTTAACTTGACAACATAGGTCCAATGGTTAAGTTAAGTGGCAACGTGGTAATTTAAGTGGCAACGTGGTAAAAATACCAAATTCAATTTTCATTAACATTTTGGGAAAATATACAAAATGGTTTTGTTAATATAATACCTACTTATTAACAATATTACCTATAGGTATTATTAAATTGGGCACGCCACAATTGCGGCAATAAGTCCCCTCTTTGAGGAGTGGTCACCGGACATGGGGCCCCGGTGTGGGCCTCATACGAGGCGGCCTGCGTACTGGCTGGATCCCCGCCCTGGGACCTCGAGACGAAAGTACTCGCGTCATTGCATCGGTGGCGCGAGGAAGCGAGGGCGCGGGGCGAGCGACCGATGCAGCGACACACGGAGCTGCGTCGATCTGAGCTTCGCGAGGTCCTGGTTGCGGAATGGCGGGACAGGCTTACACGCCCTACCGCTGGCCTCGTCACCATCGGGGCGGTCCGGCCGGTGCTCGAGCGCTGGCTCGGGAGGAGGCACGGCTCCCTGTCGTTTCGGGTGACGCAGGTGCTCTCGGGGCATGGTTGCTTCGGGAAGTACCACTATCACCACTGCGTCGACTGCCAGGAGAACACGGCTCGGCATGCGCTGGCAGAGTGTGCTGCCTGGGAGGAGCCGCGCCATGCCCTCATCTCAGAAGTAGGCAGTGACCTGTCGCTGCCGGCCGTGGTCGGCAGCGAAGAATCCTGGGACGCGGTGGTTTCCTTCTATGAAACAGTCATCTCGCAGAAGGAGGCTTCGGAAAGGGAGAGGGAGATCTCGTCCACTCACCCGGCCCGCAGCAGGCGCACCGGGCGTCGGCGGAGGGCGGACAACGCCCTCTTCTAGCCCCCCTAAATGGGTCCAGGGGCGACGAACGGGGACGTTAGTCGCCCCCCCACGCGCGCCCCTTTTAGACGGCGCGGGGGGAGTCAAACACCTTACTCCCCCCTGACCCGAGGAGGCCCGCGGTGGCGGGCCGGCACCAGTCGGATGGATCGTACGTTCCTGCAACCCCCGGCGTAGGTGTGAGATTTAACACCGGGGTGGTTTAGTCAGTAGGAGTCTGACAGACTTCCAACCGGAAAGAAAAAAAAAAAAGGTCCTCACTGGACACGGTTGTTTCGGGAGGTTCCTGTTCAGGATAAGGCGGGTGGAAACGCCAAGGTGTCACTACTGTGTGGATCGCCCGGAGGACATAGTGGAGCATACGGTGGAGGTCTGCCCGGCTTGCCGCGTCTTCGTGGCGGCGATCTCTCGCGTCCGGCCCTAGTCCAGGGCATGGTACGGAGTGAAAGTGCATGGGAAGCCGTCACCTCCTTCTGCGAAGCAGTAATGCTCGAAAAGGAGGGAGAGGCAATCTCTGCGCCTTCACGCCCCTAGTCGCCGCAGGACGCCCTGGACGTCGAGAGTCAACAACCGACTCCTGGCCATCGTAGGCGTAGGCTAGCGGGCGGCGAGCAATGGGCAGCTTGCCGCCCGGTAAGGACCAGGCCCAGGTCAACGGCGCGTTGTGTACCATGCGTGCCTCAAAGCGATGTCAGCACTAACTGACGGGGTCTGCTAGGGCAGATGCCTGCCAGGGCCGCGAGTTATTCAAAAGAGATACCCTGTCCCCTGGCACAGGCAACTGAAGGAACACGGGTGGGTTTTAGTCAGTAAAAGTCTGACCGCCCTCCCGCTCCGCCCAGGGCGGAAGAAGTCATCTGATGATTTCCAACCAAAAAAAAAGGTATTATTAAATGTACCTATGAAGATGTTTTCTGAATAATGAAGGTTCATAATAACTACTATACAACGTGTAACTGAATTAATGCGCATTATGAAAGTAGTTTGTTCTGAATTGTTTACTGAATCGATTTTTGTCATTTTTAATATAGGTATTTTTTTATCCCAAAAATAATTAAAACTACAGTCACACTAAATAACAGTCACACTTCTGCTGTACAGTCAAGTAAACCAAAATGGACGAAGTACCTACCCTAGTACCATGCTAGACCCTTACACGTGTGTGGGACTGTGTGCGTGCGTAGATCTGACTACAATTTTTCCCCACAATCATTATAACTAATTTAATAAATAAACAACGTTTTATGCATATTAGTAAAATTTAAGTGATTATAACATAATATTTTAATTGAAGTGTTTGGTGGTGAACGTTAATTCCGGGACATGTATACATATACATTTGTATAGTAGATTTTACAAAAAAGTAGGTACATATTTATTAATTACATAACAAAATATCACGCTTTGTTTGCCCGAAGGGTTGAACAGAGGTGTCCCTATAGCACATCTACATTTCGCAAGTAGGTACTAATTTACTTGTAAATAACGAAAGACTGCCTGTCTATCGGAGGGGAAACATAATCTTAAGATAATTATTATTAGCTAAGGAAAGTATACACTTTATTAAACAAAATTAACGCCCGGTAGGACATAATGCTCCATTGTTTTAATTGGCTATTTTTGTAGGTATTCCTTAATTATGAACAATAAAACGATCGAAATCTGTATATAATTATCTAGTTAATTTAACGTGATACTTTGTGAGTCTGTAATTGTGTGCTAATTTATACACAATTTAAGTTGAAACCACTAAACTAGTTGTACTCTGGGTACCTAATTACCTACTACTGTGGATGCGACTTTTGGAACATTATATCTTCTAGTTCATTTATTTCACCTCATTCTACCAATAAACAAAATATTAGAGATCAATCATTAACATTGTAACACCCCGCATGTAATCCCTAAAGGCTTATACAGAGGTGTACCTATAGTAGGTACACCCACATTGAATCAAGAATGTCTTTAATTAAAAATAAACTAACTCTAAGCTCTTTCACACTGTGAGGAGTTGCTTCTACGAGTAGTATAAAAATCTGCCTCCTACTTTGCCTTTCATGTAATTAAAATTATCAGCCTCGCTCAGCGGGGTAATTGCGTAACACACTAACAGTAGCAATGGCTTTAATTTTGACAGTTCAACGACATTCATTGCGTTAATTACGTTGTTGAGCAGACACACAGAACATATGTAGCAATAGATTAGCAACACACTCTCAATCACAATGTGAATGATTCTGAAGAATACTTCAGAATCATTCACATTGTGATTGAAAGTGTGTTACACAATTAGGATGTTATTGCTATATTACGATGCTATATATGCTTAATTCGATTTTACGAAGTAATTCGAACCGTTGGGGGCGGATAGGTACTATATATTATGTTTTAAATTCCGAAATTATGTCAAAAAGTTTGTATGTTGGCCATAAAATCCAAATTATCAATTAACAAACTCTCCAGTTTTTCTGAAAATCAAAAAATAAAGAGGAACACTTTCGGCTACCAAAGTCGATATCCAAGTCGAAATCCAAGAACTTTTTCTATTACGGCGAAAATATTCCAACCTTTTCGGGAGTTATATGTTTGAGCCGTTTGGGGTGTAAACATATAGGGCCATGGGGTTGGTCGACTCTTTACGTGACCAGAGAGCTGGGCTATTTTTTGAACAAAGAATCACGACGCCATTTAACGTGGCAATGCTGCCAGCCTTTTGAGCACTTTTCCTGTTGATAGCTGCGATGCGGACGTATTTTTGATGCCCTATGTATGATTCTTCCCCTCCTTTTTTAGATATATGTACACAGTACTGTTAGCTCCTTATTATTATTGTCAGCTCCTCATGTAATTTAGTAGGTAGTTTTTTTTTCGGAAACTACTAACAAAACAATACAATGGCTTAAATAAAAAAATAAAATATAAAAAAGGAAGAAATTAATTTTTAAAATAAAAATAAATTTAGGAAAGAACAATACACAACAGTAAGCAATTTTTTAAATATGTTATTAACATTGAGATCCGTCTATTATTGTAAATTAAAAGAACACCCGTTTTCTTAGTACTTACATTCCTGACTTCAAGGGAAATACTCAAACTCATATAACAATATCAGCCCTATTCAAATATAGTTTGGACCTCAAAATGGAATAAACAACTGTAAACTATAATAAAATTAACTTCTTCGACTGAAACTAGTCCAAATCTAACAAGCTAGACCAGAGATAATTTTGTAAGCGTTACCACTGGAGCAAACAAGCGTCTCTAACGACTTAGGTAAACTATCTACGGTGACACCGAACTGGGTAATAAACCAGCTTTGTTGCACACAGATAGTACAGCATGGGCAACTTGGAGGTATACAACTTTTTTTTGCCGCCATTTTGTTTTGGCGGTAAATATGACAGTTGTTTCATGAAAATTATTTTGTGTAGATACGGCAAATTTGTTATGGAGCGTTTTACGACTGAACAAAGTGTTTAATTATTAAAACATTCTACTCAACCCAATCATGTGCGGAAACACTAAGAAAATCGCGGCCAATTTTTGGTAGGAATCCCTTCGCGGCTAACAATAACTCGTTTAGTGATTAAATTTGAGCAGCATGACATTTTAACAGATAAAGCAGTTTTCTTACATCAAGTGAATCAGTTGGGCTTAGGAAACATGTGGTTCCACAAGACGGGGCCACATGTCATACGGCACGAGCCATAATCGAGACATTGAAAAGAACGTTTCCGGGTCGATTAATTTCGAGAAACGGTGACATTGATTGGCCCCCAAGATCCCCGGATTTAACAGCTCCTGACTTTTTTGTGGGGCTATCTAAAGGGACGTGTCTATGCTAACAGGCCAATGAACCTTCAAGAATGAAAACAAAATATCTGAGACCCAGTCACTGAAATAACGCAGGAAATGTGTGAAAATGACATGAAAAACGCAGTAATAAGGGTTCAAAATCGTCTGCCATGCTGCTAGAGGTGGACATTTGTCTGAGATTATTTTCCATAGTGAATTGCCGGCCCTAAATACTACATTTAAATAAAAATACTTAATAATTTTTATATTTCATAGAATATAATTTAAAAAATAAAGTGTATTCCTCTTATTTGCCCAGCCTGTATGTCAAAGGTTTAACAATGAAACATGTACAGTATGTACAGAAATGGCGCAGTGGTGGACCAGTGGTAATGGCGCCGACTTACTAGGTGTAAGTCGTGTATTCGAACCCAGGCAGGCGCTTTACTTTGTGTAAATAATTTCATTACCACTGCTGTCAAAATGGTGAAGGAAAACATCGTCAGGAACCCAGCATGTCCTAGAACCAAAAATTCGAAGACATTTGACATCTCCCAACCCGCACTGGGCCTACGTGTTAAATTATTAGCCCGTTCCCTCTCCTGGGAACATAGGCTGACTGATTTGAAGAATACACTAGAATCAAGAATACACCAGATTATATCGATATCACCGTGTATCTGCCGTGATTGTGTAGATTTGGCGCCGCGAAGGCCGGACCAGAAAGAGATGGCGAGACTATCTGAACGCGTACCGCGAGGGCTGGTTACACGTGGCGCATGAAAAGAGTTCCTGGAAGGATTTGGGGGAGGGATACCATGTAGGCACTCAAGCATAAAGTTGAATTATGTTTGAAATGTTTGTATTAATGTGTAGGACGAGGTTTGACATCTCAGAAAATATAAAAACAAATTTGTTTTTGCATTATATAAATAAAAAAAAATTAAAGTCTTAGTAAATCTTAGTAATTAGTAAGTTACTATAACACATCACTAAAATCATGGAACAACACTAATTGTGTAATATTGAGTATCACTCGGGACAGGCCTCCTCTCACAGAGAGGCCGAGAGAGGCCTCCTCTCACAGAGAGGAGGCCTGTGTCCCAGCAGTGGGAACAGTATAGGCTGAGTGTGTGTGTACTCGGCTATTTACCGTTGAGAACCCTGACAGCGCTACAATTCACTAGATATATCTGCCAATTTCAGTGTTCAGTTCGTAATTAAGTAGCATACAAAAAAATATCATTCTGCCTCTTTTTGTGTTGTTGATTTTGAGTGATTTGTCCGTTCCGTTCCGTCCGAGTTGTGTTCGTTCGTTGATACATGTGCCGGAAAATGAAAATATTGGATAGGATTGAGTTAAGCTTTTACAATAGAAATTCCGGATCAGAATTGTATCAACAAACAATCGAGATTTTTTTTTCTTTAGAATTCTAATCAACCTACGTGTTTTTTGCATATTTTTTTTTAAATTACTATATATATAAATACGGACACAAAGGTAAGATTCGACCATTATTAAAATGGCTCCGTTTTGCTTATAAAGTAAGATAACTATCACAGGATAATTACCTACCGATGGAATTAGTAACTTTAATTCGAAAAAGTGGGGATTTCAATCTATTAGGAACTACTCATACATTTGCTGTTGCACATCATAAAAAATTTGGTTACTTTAGTATTCAAATGTCCTTTTATTTTCAGTAAATCATATTCGCAGACAGACTACAAAAAAATAAGCTGAATTAATACCAGTTTTATTCAAATAAGTATGAAAATAAAACCAGTTGCTCATATGTAGGGATATATAAAATGATAATAATTTGACGATTCTCACACAAAATCACAATGTGTTTAAAAAAAAATTAATGTGCATTTAAAGATCCTTATCATAAACATTGTACGGACGCCAGCACATCAAGTTACTACAATCTGTCAAAATTCTTTAATAGATTTTCAACTTTATCATTAAAGCATTAAGGTTCAAGGTTGATTGGGAAAATTTGACAGTTTCGGGTAGCTTGACCTGCTGGCGTCTGTACTTGTAGAATAGGTATTCCTTACATTTTATCGCTAGCTTAAATTGCAAGAATGATTGTGTTAATTTACTCATTTAGTTTTTCTTTTCTTATTGAAATAACTTATTCAATGTCCTTTAAATATACTGCCAATGTAAACCGTGGTGGAGCTAAAATATATACACATTTAAAGCTGCTCGTTAATTATATTTATACCGCGTCTGCGTAATGTTGAAAACTGTTATTTCACACCACCAAAGCTACAAATTAAAAGTTGAAAAGTTAAATAAAGGTATAGTTGCTCAAAAGTAGTTACTTGCGCAGCAAAAAATCTGAAATAATTTTAGTCAATGCCGATTTATGCTAAAAAAACAAAACAGGAAAAAAAATATCTATAACTAGCACACTTTTTTATCTCAAATCTCGAATCGTTTATTGCAATCCATACTGTACAATTACAGGTGGTAAATAAAAAAATAATAGAAACAATTATGGACATTGTCGGGCACAGCAAATTTTTAAATAAGTAGAAAGAGGAAAAGCGCTTTATTAATTTTCTTTGTTATTTTGTATACAATTATTTTATATCCTATTAATTATTTTATACCTATGTATTTATATTTCCATTCATTCACTTATTCTATTAATGTTTTATATGCTGGTCTATCTATTCATTTATTATTTATTTAATTATATTTAATATTGCTTATTTCTTTACTCGCTTAAACATTTTTCATTATTATAAATGTAGTATAATTATTAAGTAGGTATTGTGTTATAATTTATTTTTGTTATTTTACTTATGAAAATATGTCTGTTATTCATAATTATGTATTATTATTATTGAATTTATCCACTGGAATTATTTTATATCCTATTATCTATGAATTTAAATTTCCATTTATTTACTTATTCTATTAATATCGTATATGCAGGTCTATCTATTGATTTATTATTTCTTTAATTATATTTAATACCATTTATTTCTTTACTCGTTTAAAAATTGTTAATTATATTATATTAATCGGTCAAGCATCGCGCGGGCCCATTACAATAGAAATATCAATTGTGTCTCATTAGCGGGGTTTGAGCGATTAATGAAAAACGACATTTAGAAAACAACCCAAAAATAATTAATAGTAAATAATTCAAAATCTGTGCGAAAAATGTATGACAAGTTTTAGAATTTCGTAGCCTATAGAAAGAATCACTTTAATTCCACTTTTAATTTTAATTTTACTTTATTTTACTAGAGTCGTGTCGCGTTGTGGTGTCGCGCCTGTCTGCGGGAGGTTTAATGTAGAGTCTGTTAAATTGTCAACTTATTTTTTTTTGCCATTTTTTTTAATTGTGCGATTGTATTAACGCCCGCGAAACTGTATCTAAACTCTAGCAACGAATAGGTACATGGCTACAAGGCTGTCACACCTCTTTTATCTGTTCTGTGGTCACACTTTATAGTTCGGATTCATAAACGTTCCAATTGTTTTCATTGCATTTCAAATTCATTAAAAGTAAGTTGGTACTACCGTATATACTTTCATATACATTTAGTAAAAGCTGTTATTTTAACATTACAAACAGTCACTTCAATTTAATTTATTTGTATACAACATGGCGTTACAATAGCGACATTAATTTAACACACGGGTAGGAAGGTGGGTGGCCAGTTTTTCGATAGTGTATAATCTCGCGAGATAGATTATAATTAATTCGAGAAGGCCATTAAAAGGCACTTTTCTTCGTCAAAATTTACAAGAAAATGGCATGGATTCTAGGCCCCCCTTCCAAAAGATAGTTTCGTATGGAGAAGCAAGGGCAAGAAGAATCCTCCTTAGTTTATTGCTATATTATGTTCTATTCTTATACCAGGCAATAAATTCTGTCCTCCAAAAACGGAATAACAATGAGTTACTCGTAGCAACAAGTCATTTGAATACAATGTACTAACTATCATCAACTCCTAGAAAACATATTTCGAAATTCCAAAAACGAGCCAAATTACTGTAACTTTTTTACTAAAGTTAGTTTTTTAATCGCAGATACTAATCTGACATTTAAGTCTATTGTGTTTGCGTTTTTTTAGTATAGAAATTTGACATTACACCTGTCAAATTAGTATCTGGGTTTAAAAAACGAACTATAGACAGTTTCAAATCTTAAAAAAATATATTAACCGCATAGTTTTAATTACAAAACACTATTTATTTACCATCACTGCTTGCATCAAAATAGTTCGTAAAAATTGTACATGATGCTAACTTAAAAAAATTAAGTTATGGGAGGTTGTTTAAAAAAAGAATATATCGATATCATAATCACTGCTCTCAAAAGGATGGAGGAAAAACTTCATGAGGAAACCGCCATGTCCTAGAACCAAAAATTCAAAGACATGTGACACTACAAACCCAACCCGCGTGGAGGATTATGGCTCACTCCCACTCACAGAGAGGAGGCCTGTGTCCCACCGGTGGGACGGTATAGGCTGATTATGGTAATCACGTTTTGATGCTATGTAGGTATATGATAGGTAAACATTGAGCAGTTGACCTTTTTGTTTTTTGTTCTTACTCAATATACGAAAGAACATTAAATAATAACAACAGATTAATAATAACTGTTTGTGTTTGAAAGAAATATCAAACAAAGCTTCAATATACAATTTGTAAAGAATTTATATTATTTACAAACACAATTTTATGTTTTTATGATTCTCAGACCAAATAAGGTTATAGCGTTCCTTTTCATATTTTTTTATTGATACTACACTTTAATTTAACCGTCTATGTATTCACAATATTCATAATATTTAAGGGTCTTATGGCTAAATAATAACAGCCGCACGGGTGGATCGATCAGGTTAGCTTGGTCCGAGGATGGGTGACCATCTTTACATATCCCCCTTCGTGGCTCGGAAACCACGTTAAGCCGTTGGTCCCTGTCATTCGTGGATCTTTGACAGTCGTTACGGGTTGTCAGAAGCCCGAAAGTCTGACCACCAGTCTTACCAATCGTAGGGTATCGTATTATCCAGTAACTGGGTTGTGGAGTTTAGATAGGCAGTCGCTCGATGTAAAATACTGGTATTCACCTGCATCTGATTAGACTGGAAGCTGACCCCGACATGTTGGGAAAAGGCTAGGCAAATGATGTGTTTCTAAAATGACCACGTAATTAAAATGAAAAATAAAATGATTTTATTTCTGTAAGTAGGCGCCTGCAGAGAAAACGGGACCCCTCAACGCTCACTTTTGTAAGGCGGGGGGGGGTCGTTTTCTCTGCAGGCGTCCGTACAAACACTTTTACACATCAATCATATTGAAAAGGCACAGAATGAATATGACCATCGAATTTACGTCAAAACGAGTTTGAATAGAGAAAGCCAAAATCTATAATAGAAACACTCACTCATCTTCGCCTTTTCTATTTCTTTTCGCTTTCTTTTATTAGAATCTCTGCAATCAATCAGCTGTTTCCGATATTCCCCGGATGATCACCTACTAAAAGCCCTGGCAGAGTAATCAGACCATCTATCTGTATGCGTCATAGCCTTATGGGCCATGGGAGTGTGCTCCATAAAACATGGCCTAGGTAAACCACAAACAAGAACGTAGTAAAAGTCCCGACGTTCTCACGCACCGTGAGCGAAACGCTATACAGAGTGGCGATTAGGTTATCACATTGAGGGCTGATTTTTTAATAGACAGGTAATTTTTATTCGTGGAATAAATTGTCATCTGACAGATTTGATTTGACAAAACTGTCAGACTATCTGTCGATTGAAAAATCAGCCCTCAATAGTACATACAACGGTCATGAGAAGTTGTTATTAGTCTGTTAAAATAATAAAATAAACAATTTGACTGAAAATAAAACTGCGTTTTTAAACAAAATAAACAGCGTAAAAATTGGCACGAAATAAACCACCCTTGATAATAAGGCGCGGGGCGATGGTATCAACAATTCAAAATAAATTTTATGGTATTGTTACCAAATAATAGCAAATTAAGTGTAATGTTGTTAAATACTAAAACAAAAAACGTCGCACGGCTAGAATGTAAATTGTTATTAATTTATTTTAATTGTGTATGTGTAAAATACGTAATGTAGGACACGTTGTTTCAATTAATGTGATAACCGCCACGCTGTATAGTAATTCCATGGTAAAACGTCAGAGAATCTTAGAAACCTTCAGCTTACCTAGAGCAACGTATTTCTTACCAAAATTTTGTTTTAAAACAGGTAATTTAATGCATTAGTTTAAACATCGCTGTCTGAATACAATACTGGCATAGTACAGAAAATAAACAAGGACGCGATTTGGAACGAGAATCTATTCGTAACTCAAACCGCTTACCTACATTTTCAGTTCTCCCACTATTGAATTCAGTCAACGATATAGTTAAGTACCTACTCGTAATCATTCTACTAGTAATCATTTATTTTGTAAGACCCCAGCGTAACAATACAGACATTTAAGTAACAAATCATGATAATAAAAACACAAATTAAACATTTCAATGTCAGCATGAAGTGTAGAAAAGACAAAGCAGAGGTATTCGTTATTCGTTTCTTTAATTAATGTAATTGCTAACAATAAAATCATAAAACCGTCCACCTGTCCACTGAGGTAATTACAAAGGTGCGATACAAATGGAAGGCTAACAACAGGAACAAGGGCCACCATTAAAATGAAGTCATGAAATTAACACGATTGCATAAATCTTCCTATTGCATGGCGGAATATTTACACAACCCTAGCACATTTACACATACGCTATCAAACGTAGGCTATCAAGCTCCACTGTTTGTTTTATCCTAACGAACATCGTCACGTAATGGGAGTCATTAATAAAACTACGAAATTTTAGAATGACCTGTAAACTATGACAGAGGAAAATGGAAGCCATCAGTAGATTGAGTGCGATCGAGTTGCGTGCTAGGATTAATTATGCCGTCCAATGCCGACAAATGATCTTGTAACAATCTGCGCGACCTGCTTATGAGACCACTGAATAAATGAAGTACTTATAAAGTGACAGATTTTACGATATGACAGCAAAAGTACCAATAATCATTGCATTGTAAAGGCCAGGAAACAGGTTTTAACAGAACAACATAATATTCTGTTGCGATGCTTTCGAGGCTATGTCCAGCAGTGGACGTCTCTGATGATGATGATCAATGTTTTTAGCTTTAAAGCGCACGCCACATCGCGAGCTGGCGGGCGGACGCAGACGGACGCGGACGGGCTGGCGGGCGAGAATCGTTTTCCCTTTTTAATCATGACAACATATCAGTCAACTTTCAACAAAGCAAATACCAGAAGGCCCGACCGCCAGATGTGGCCGGCGTTTAACTTTTCGCTATTTGTCCGCTACTTTACTCTGTAATAATACGTTTTCCTTAGACAGTCTATGAATAAATCATGCAATAACAAAATGCAAAACAAACTCAACAAGACAACAACCAATAGAATTTATAATTGAAGAAAATACAAAGTTAGTGTATATTTTAAAGAATGTTGGTTCTTAAGGGTTTGTAATAGTTCAGCTGAAATTCATATTTTGCCCCCACTTCCCCGCGCCATGTATCACTCTATCCCGGTCGCACTGTCTAACTGATTCAGTTAGGGTGAACTAGACTGTTGATGGTCGTAGGCTCGGTAATAAATGATTATAATAATATACGAAATTGTCGTCTTCTGTATTAAATACTCGTAAGTAAAAAAAAAAATTAAAAATAATTTTAGTTCGAGTTTCACTATCTCATAATACAAAAAATACACTCATTCAATCACATTACATACACAATAATAAAAAATAATCAAAATTAAATGGAAAAATTACAAAAGAGATGAGCTTGTTAGTCGCATCAGCATGCCACATGTCGCTCACAACAGTGGGAGATGATGGAGCAATCCAGTCTTACACCGCGAGCGCGGCCAGCATGCTGTTAGCGCTCCCCCGCACTCGCCGCACCAGCGACGTACCTCTGTTGCGCATAGTGGCGTGGAAGCAATCCACGTGCACTTCCGCAAACATAGTCGATGCGCTGCAATAGCGAGGGAGCGTCAACATCATCCTGAACGCGTTGTTGTCAGTCAGTCCACAGGCTGCACGTGTACAGTGTAGTGCAGTAAGCTCTAAAAAGCGTTATTTTGACATCTTTAGAGCACCGTGTAAACCTGCGCATAACCCTGTTCGATCTAACCGATAGCGCCCTCCGCTCCCGCTCAATGTCCACATCATCCCTCAAGTCACGAAATGTCCTAAGTACTTAAGAATGTCCGACCTTTCCAAGGGTGAGCCATTCAGCTTTATGGATGGCATTTCCAGTACTTTTCTAGACCCACCTTGAAAACCATACACTGACTCCTTTTTACATTATACAGCAGTCCGTGATCAGACGGGCAATTTTCGTAATTTTAAGAACGTTCACAGTCTGATCTCAGTCTCAATCTGTCAAAAATTCCTCTAATTTCCTACATTTTGACAAGTTTTTGACATTTGTTTGTCGCCGAGATGAGACTGCGATTTTGAACGTTTTAAATTACGAGAATTGGCCTTCAGGTGCTCAGCAACACCATATCGTCCGCGTAGCTGATGTTATTAAAACATACGCCATCTATGTGACCACCAATATGTTGCTCACTGAGCGCCTCAATCAGTCCATTCACATAGAGGTTAAAAATGGAGGGAGAGCTCAAACCCCCTGCCTCACTCCACATTCCAACCTATATGGGTCCGACAACGTGCCCGCCCACTTCACGTTGTTCACCTGGTTCCCGTACCAATACTTAAAGATGTTAATAAGTTCACACGGTATCTGGGATGATATCATCTTATTCCAAAAGATATCGACCAGGTCAAAGGCTTTGGAAAGGTCGAGGAAGCAAGTACACAGATGTTTTCCTCTCGGTATACCTAGTATTTAACAGCACTCTTAAAAGACAATATTGCAGCTTTTGTAGATACTCCCGGCCGAAACCCGAACTGATTATCATGTAACTTTATGTATTTGTTTAATTGTGTATTAAGAAAAAAACAAACACTTCTGCAACTATGGTAGCTAGAGAAATAGGTCTGTAGTTAAATATATTTGCTGTAAAAAGCAAATCTGCTTTGTTTTTTACTATAAGCACTACGTTAGTTCTCAACATGTCAGCAGGCAGGTATGAGTGCGAAATACAAAAGTTGTAGAACATAGCCAACACCCTGCGCATATGAGGCCCAGCATGCTGTATATGTTCCACTCCTAATCCGTCATGGCCAGGAGATTTCCCATGGGAAATCGATTTCACCGCCATTGATACATCCCTGGCTGAGATTCTGGTACCTACATATTTCCCACTCAACCAATGACGAGGACGATCCCAACGGTGAATTTACAATAAAGTTGTATTTAAATCTATCAGCCTTCTATCTATCTATCAGTATCTATACCTTTCAAATCATTCGTCCCGTCAACACTCACGGGAAGACCAGGGCGTATCCTCAAACGGTTGGTACTTTTCCAGAACCCCTTGAAATCCTTCTTTTTTTTTTTTCTGCTGGGAAATCATCAAATGACCCCTCCCGCTCTGGGTGGAGCGGAAGGGAGTGTCAGACTCTTACTGACTCAAACCCACCCATGTTCCTTCCTTCGCCCTTTATGTTCCGGGGTAGCGGTAACCCTTTCGGACAATCCCGCTGAACCCCTTGAAATCTTTTGTGTTATGTTTAGCTGCCAAAACATCCATTTTTAACTGGTTTTCATGGTTCCGACACCATTTTAAACGCGACTTAAACATTTTTCTGGTCTCACACGTTTTAGTAAATATAACACCAGTAGTAGGTCTATCACATAATCGCCATTCCCGCAAACTTGCCCTGGCCGCCCCGTGACCGACGCTCACAATTTTACTCCAACAAAATAGAATAAAATAAAATAGAAGTAGATAGTATAGAATAAAATGGCCACCAAAAAAAAATGGAAATATATTGAAAGTTAAAAAAAATTAAATGCGAAGCGCCTATTTTTTATTGGAAATATATTTCCATTACCACAAATCTATTTCAAATAAAATTATTTATAAAAAAAGGTTTGCTGAATATATTGAAAACACCATAACCATTTGGGAACTGTCTAAAATATACGTTTACCTCCCTAAATATTTAACAATGTTTTGACATTGAGACTTGAGAATTAATTGGGTTATTTCGGCGACGGTAATCTTTTATACAAGCGAATTCGGAGTAATCATCAACTGTTTAATATTATCCCCTTTATTTATAAGCGTTGCTTAAAGTTAAGTGACATTTAAATCTCAAAAATAGTATGGTTTAATAGTCGCTAATCATTACTTAACTTTAAGCAACTTTTATAAATAAACCTCTGTGTTTGTACAGACGCCAGCAGGTCAAGCTACCCGAAACTGTCAAATTTTCCCAATCAATCTTGAACCTTAATGTTTTAGCGATAAAGTTGAAAATCAATTTTAAAAAATTACCAGAGAACGATTTAAAAAGACGTACTCGTTAAAATCGTCCCGTGTACAGCGTCTAGAAACAAAAATAAAACAATTCAACAATAAAATAATTTAAATAAGCCGTGGCAGCTAAGAGATGACCAGTCCCAACTGACGGAGCCCGTTCACGAACATGACTCATGAACAGCACCATTCAGCTCAACCATTTTGAAGGGAGCTAAATTATCAAACACACGTGCCACCATCAGCGAGACAATTGAATGAGCATGACATACTCCCAGCCGCCAGGGCACATTCAAGTCAATGAAAGACATACCTATTACCCGGTAAATGGTAGCTCTATAATACTCACACCTGTGCTACCCAATTACATAATACAAAGGAGATTGAATTTTAACTATGCAAAGATAGTCTTACAATCTTCAGCAGCTCCAACAGTATTTTCAAGTTTTAATCAAGTACATAGATGTTGTGTGGACTAGCATTGAGCCAAGCATTTTCTATCAGCGATGTAATCCCCCAACTTATAATATGCCTGACTGCATAGTATGCGTTTTATTCTTTTGATCATTCCCAAAGCATAACTAACTGCAAATCTACAATTGATTAATTGAATCTGAACCAACCTCCCAAACTCTCAAGTTTACAAAGTAACATGTGACAAGATATCGCCCTCCCGAGAAAGTGAAGACTCCACTTTAACTGTAATCCGTTTAGTTTAATAGATTAATGGATTCTTACATTTGAAGATATAAGTATGAAAGCACTGGACATTTACTTCTGTTTATCCTTATAAAGATAATATTTTGACACGTTTATTAAACGACGTTTTTTGCGTTTAGGATCTGGTGGGGCGCCCCGTTTCTGTAGTGCGTCAGGGATGTTCGCAGATGCGCATGTATGTAGATTGCTTGTACGCAAAAATGCGTAAAAGATGCGCTTCCCTGGTGCGCAGGGTATGGGGTGGCTCCAACAGTGTCTTGAGGCATTGACTGCCACCGCGGTCACCGGTGACCACCTACAATAGATTTTCTATTGTATCTGTTGTCTGGCAGTCAACGTGTTAAGCAGGGTTGCGAATTGCCTGGACTGTGTATACGTGGGTTACTACGGATCACGTGGCCATCTCTCATGGGATGTCGCAATGGTGACCAACCGTTGTTTCTTATATTGTTTTCCTTGTTTTTGTTTAGTGTCTGTGCTTACTAACATAGTCGTAAGTTTTACTAACAATCTTATTGAGTCCTGTAATGAAGAAACATTCTATTCTATTCTATTAACATTTGAGTCTCAAACGATCAGTGTATGAGGGCTTAAGATAATTTGTAATAGAGTTTAACATAAAATAAAAAACGTTGCTCCGCACTAGTAATTACACCGCGGCATTTTTAGCATTTTTATATCCGTCGTAACTTCCAAACGAAAGGTCCGATTCGAATAATTTCAAGAGGAATTTACATGTACATAATCAACCTTGGCGCCGTTCGTCCGGTTTTTATTTTGCCTATCATAACATACTGAATCACCGAGTTCGGTCGAGATGGACAAATGATCGCCGACACCGAGACGTCACGTTCGATTCGAATAATTTCGTTTCTCGGTGACGTCCCGGTGAAGGTTGCGGTGAATAAATGTCAATAGGCGTCGAAGAATACTGGCAGCATTGCTACTTTGAATGGCACCTGCTCAACTCTTTGGCCAATTGGTACTTAGGTGCGACGCTGGCTCAAAGTCTGATGACGTGATAAACTTGTTACCGTGTTACTAGTTTTACGACTGAAAGGAAGCGATCCTGTTGTCTTGTTATTGTTTTTTTTTATCATTTACACCGACTTTTATTCAATATTCAAAATTCATTCAATATGAACTAAATATAGCAAAGTTATATGATAGTAGGTTCTGCCCGCGAATTCGGTCACGTGGAAGTCATCAGACACCAATATACTAAAATAACAGCCATATTTTTATAAATCTTCCTTGTATGTTTGTAGTTTTGATCTCAACAGCCAAAATATACAGAAGATCAGGACTGGTGTCGCGGGAGCAAGAGACGTGCAGCACCTTAATTGATACACTAAAATAATATAACAATAGATTGTAAACACACGGAATTTCTCATTAACAGGCACCTAGCCATAGATACCTGTTTATTTTTATTATAACTAAAGATGACAGAAGAGGCCCAAACTTTATGTTTTGCTGTGTAAATTCTACGAACTATCATATAAAAGTATAAAAAAAAGCAAAAAAGAAGCATAAAGAATATCAATTTATAGTCGGCAATCGAACATAGGTTTGCAAAGCAGTCGTCGAACCATTAATTATTTAGTTTGTTAGAAGTTTAATAAAGTAGCCGTTCTTATATTATGTCAGGATTTATTGCTGCTATTCATTAGGATACATCTGTATCTCTCTGCTATATTCGTTCCCTATCCAGCCCAGTGAAATCATGGATTAACTCGACTGTTGTCATACACTGGTATATTGTGTTCTCTCAACTCAGTCTCATTTCCTACGAAATGTATGGGGAGTTTTCAATTTTTGACTTTCCTAATACACAAACCTCAGTTGGTAGACTTTAGGGAATATCTATGAAAAATTTGAAGAAAACCTATCCAGTAGTAAGCAGACAAAAATTATGTTTTCGGCATTAGAACCGTTCCCAGACGTTCCCGTACTTTAAAAAATTCAATGTACAGTTTTGACTCTGCTACGATTTTATTATACCTATCGATACCTAAAACCGATTTTCTCAATCCAGTCAATCAGTAAACAAAGAATATTTGAAAATATATCTAGCACGATTGGTTGACGTTTTATTCATGTATTTTAGGTTCCAGTCCGCTGGATCGATATCTGGCAGACGCAAAACCTATACATTGACATATCGTTTCGTCGCCCCAATACTGTTGGTCGGTTTGATTGTTGGTTGGTGAAGATATATCGGAAAAAAAATCACACACCTAAATAACATACAATTAACGTCAATCAAGTACTATATATCAAGTACTATATTATATGTATCGAGTAATTAAATAGCAATTATGAACGGAATACTCATTTGGATATTATCGATATCTTGTTACTACCGCACTCGTAAGTTTAGTTTTCTACAAGGTATTTTATTTCAATAAGAATAAAAAAAACGTTGTATTTTTATTTTTTTTTATTTTTGGTGCTTCTAACTATGGTATAAATAATATGGAATAAATACAAACTCTCCCCAAAAATAGTACTGTCTACCCAAAATATATGCCAAAAAATACTTTGTAGTAGAAATTTATAACAAAAGTCAAAAAATTAATTATAATATTATTCTATTGCCTTTATTTATAACACAAATTCAACTGTCTATGAGACTTCGCCAGCCAATATAAAATAATGACGCTGCCTGAAAAGCGTAGAGGCCAAGCTTTCGTAGCACTGCTACGGCGTAGCTGCACTGCTACGAAGGGCCTGCTCGAGCATAAAACTAATCCTTAGTATTGGTTATTATACCTCTGGGTTACATTAGTTTTGATATTGAGCTAACAAGAAACTACGCAAATACTCATAGAATGTTTCTTCTTTGATCTACGGATAGTTTACACATAATTGTTCTGTTACTTCAAAATTGGTTTGAACGGTCTAGATCCTATATTTAGACGGAGTAATTCAAACATGTGGATTTTCCTCACAGAGATGGGTCAGTACTAAAACTGTCGTGTTTACTGCATATTCTCGAGAAATGCACTCGGTCACTGCCCTCAAAAGAGTTGCAATTTATTTGATTGCGTTGTAACTTGTACGGTTACGGAGTGCAGTTACGTGATCCGAGTTACATGAAACATCGCGATTTATTGAGCAGTTCTTGAGATACGGCTTCATCAATTTAATGCACCTGCTCCAAATAAAGTAGTATTTACAAGTGTTGATAGTTATAGATAAATGAGTTTTGTTGTTCGAAATGATTTTGTCCTCTAATATGTCGCTCTCCAAAATAATATTAAACGAATTGTTCAGTTTTGATTACTATTTCGTGATATGGGATGGTTATCACGGAAACATGCACTTTATTATCAAAGACGGCCTTCAATGACTTCTGCCAGCTGTTGGTGGGAAAAGTTAGATTATTATTTTCTAACTTTTCTTACAAGCGGAGTTGAGGCCAGAAGTCGTCTGGGGCTGCCTTGAGGTGGCTCCTGCCCAATCTAGGGGTCCAAACGCCTCCTACCGGAAACTCTAGGCGGGGGTCATGTAGTCTATGGCCCTGTACGGGGCACCGGTGTGGGCACGTTCCTTAAGGCGGCGACCAGCCCGTCGGTTGAACGCGTCCCATGGGATTTGGAGGCAAAAGTCCTCGCCCACATTTGGGAGTGGCGAGAAGAAGCAAAACGCCGGGGCGTAACTCCGCTGCTGCGAGATATCACGGTACAGCGGACAGAGCTCCGGCGGGATCTCATGGCGACATGGAGAGTGCGATTGTCGCAACCCAGTGCTGGGCACGCCACTATTACGGCGATAAGTCCCCTCTGGCTGGCTGGCTGGAGAGGCGCCACGGCGCCCTCACCTTCCGCCTGACGCAAGTCCTCACCAAACACGGTTGTTTTAGGGGGGTTCCTGTTCAAGATAAGGCGGGAGGTAACGCCAGAGTGTCACCACTGTGTGGATAGCCCGGAAGACACGGTAGAGCATACGGTGGAGGTCTGCCCGGCTTGGGCGGAGCACCACTGCGTCCTCGTGGCAGCGATCGGCGGCGACAATCTCTCGCGTCCGGCCCTGGTCCAGGTCATGGTACGGAGCGAGAGTGCATGGGAAGCCGTCACCTCCTTCTGCGGGTCGACGGCGCGTTGTGTTCTACACGCGCCTCAAAGAGATGTCAGTTTAGGTATAGGTGTGTTGCAAGTAAAAAAGCGAATAATGATCTGTGTATTTTATTATTAAGTGCTGCTTATATACAGTACCAAGTCATAAAAATCAAAATAAATCGGGTACATTAATAAACTTAGAACTAACACAATTTGGAAATGTCGGTAGAATGTACCGGGTCTTTTCGTTGTGCGAGCGCGATGATACAGCCGGCCAATCAACATTCCTTTCACCTTGGTTAGCTTAGTACGCGCGAACGCACGGTGGCGAACGGCCGTATGCGCTCCTCTCATTTGTATGTCTATACGTAAGTATGAGCTGCTACATCAGCACTGACGGGGTCCGCTAGGGCCGATGCCTGCCAGCCGCGGGTTGTTCGAAAAAGATACCGTGGCCCCTGGCACAGGCAACTGAAGGAACACGGGTGGGTTTTAGTCAGTAAAAGTCTGACACGCCCTCCCACTCCGCCCAGAGCGGGAGAATTCATCTGATGATTTCCCACCCAATGATGATTTTCCAGTTAGTCGATGATTTTTTTTGTTTAAAAAATATATTATTTATCTTTTCTGGTGACACTTTTTTTTCCGTGTAGCTTAAATTCAATCTAGAATTATTTAATCATCACAATAAACTGTCAAATGAGAATTTGTTTTATTAGCAATACAACGAAATCAATAAAGTTAATCATTTTACGTCAAGATCGCGAGCACCTACCTAAATCAAATTTCCTCTTAATTGTCAGTGTAATCCCGGCGACGACGTCGTAATAAACTTTTAATGAGTGATTTGATCTTAACATCCCAGTCTTTGAGCAATATTGTTACCGTCAAGCTGTGACATCGCCTTAATCCTGAGAAATAAGGTGATGTCACCGCCTTAATTCCTAACGAGAAGGTATTTCCTGAAGGTTCGAGGTCAGATTTTTTGCAAATAATAAGTTTTTAAATATTTTTTTCTATTATTATTAATGGTCAAATATTGTAAACCAATTTTTAACGTCGTGATATTTAATAGATTAAACCTTAAACCAATTTTGTAGGAAAAGTTTACCTTATGTCTCGATAGATGGTGTTGGTCGATTTAAATTCGCGCTATGGTTTCGTTACCACGCAAAGTGTAAGAGACTTCGAAAATATTAGATAAATGCCTTTGTTCTGAGTTAATAGTGTGGTTTTATTCCTATAAAATACTCCCGACTCGTCGATAAAAAAAGGCGAAAAAGATCTTCGATGATCACCTATATTCATATTTCACGCGTGAGTCACACCATAAAAAAAAATTTAAAATGCTGATAACCACTTCTCATGTCAGAAAATTATTGAAAAAAATATTGTACAGACGTGATGCTTTCTAATGTACCTAAACGAAGAAAGTTAGTTACCATTACCAAACGTAGACAAGAGTAAATAGGCTAAGTTAATAGATTCTGAAAATGTTTTTGAAGTTGCCTGTCATAAGAAAGAAATAGCCGTTGTTTAGTGACCCAAATAATTTCTATGAAAGTCGAGGTTAATAAAGGAGTAGGTGTATGAAGTGTTATAAAATGGAAGTGTATGTTAAAATTTTCCTAGCGAAAAATATCCTAAAACTGACCCAAGGCGTCGCAAGTCGCCATTCTAAAAGCCATTATGTTTTATAGACCATAAAATGGATGTTGCTGAAGACAAGGTCCCCTAATATCACGACTTAATGCCGCGCATTTCGTCAACTTACTAAATACAACTACCACGATATATGTTGGAAAAACGAAAATAATTTACTTTTAGTTTATCTAAAAAATGATTCAGAAAATTTTATTTAGGTTTTTTTTTACTATTGTCATCATCTAACAAACCTTTTCCCAATGTTGGGAAAGCGTGGTCAGCTGCCAGTCTTCCCAGATACAGCTGAAGACAAGAAATGTTTTTGATAGCAGTCTAATAATATCACCTACCTTTATTTCTTCTCTTGCAATGCAATAATTATGTTGTAATGCCTTTCATTTTTGTTAGGAACCTTCTCCAGTGCGCATTTGTTTAGATTACAGCCCACTCCTTCTCGAAGACAGGAGGCCTGTGTCCCAGCAGTGGGAACATTATAGGCCGATTATATTATGTGTTAGATAAATGATTTCTTAAGATCATAATACATGTAATAAATGACTTTACCACCTGACCAAAAAACAATATACGAATTTAAATTAATATTTTCAGTATCTATAACGCTCATATCGACAGTGTTTTAAAAGGTATAAAATAATAGATACATCTATGGTATTATACCTAATTAAGTCGAAAACAACACAATTAATCGCTTCTTGATTGACTTTTTGTTTACTGTTTTTAATTACAAGATTAATTATGAAGTAATCCCGTTTACTGACCGATTTATCCTCATTTGAAAAGTGATCGAGCTTTTTTGTATGGGGACTGGCCTCGTCCCGGTTCGCTCAACTCAAAACTTAAGGAGCTTTGACGGCACGGTTGGCGCAGTGGTTAAACGACTGACTGCTGCACTGCGTGTCGCGGGTTCGGTTCCCGCACGGAACAAATATTTATATGACCTACAAGTAGTTGTTCCGGGTCTGGCTGTTTGTGTATGTGAGTTTAAATGTTTGTAAACGCACCCACGATACAGGAGAAATTCCTAGTGTTCCTAGTGTGGAGGAAATGGTTTAAAAAAAAAAGAACATTTGCTTAGGCCACATTTATTACACAAACTGCCAGACCATGACAAAAACTAACAGAACAGAGAGAAGAATAAAATGACCCACATAGTCTTCACATTCACAATAATTAAAATAATAGAATGCTTTACAAAGTAAGCAAATGTCATTGTATATATAAAATTAATTAATGTCAAAGAGTATATAAAACAACAACAAAACAGAAAAAAATATTCAATATGTAAAAATTGGAAGCAGTTCAATCCCAAGCCTTTTTGTCCTCGATATAATCCTTAACGGTATAAAAGGCTTTCTGGCACAACTTACATTTAATTAATGATTTGAATTCACAAAAAGGACTTTTGTAGGAGTTAATATGATAAGTGTAGTCTATGAAAAATTAAGTTTCACTTTGATGCAGAATGGTACGGGATTCCATACATCCATGAGCATTGTCCTTTTATTGTGAAGATAAAAAAAATAATAATCTGTGTTTTCACCATTGACACGAATCACACAATCACAGCGATTTGGCATGAGCAGAGCTCTTCTTGCTTCTTCATACCCCATGCGTGCTTAATTGGTTGCGGTCTGGCGAATGAGTAGGCCACGGCTGAACGTTGATGCGAGCATCGGCAAGAGTGCGTGTTACGACCGAATCGCCCAACCGGCTTCACAAAGGGATGATTACGTCTGAAACAATCCTCTCCGCAAAAATCTGAGCATTGAGGTTGCCCCTGATCCAAATGAGATCGATTCTTCCACCGATCCAAATACTGGCCTAAACCATTATTGTTCCCCCTCCATATGAATGAACTTCCTGACAACATTTCAAACGTTCTTGACGTCCAGAGGTCCTCCAAACTCGGGCCTGCGGGCGGAGAGCAATGGGTAGCTCACCGCCCGATCAGGACCAGGCCCGTGCCGGACGGCGCGTAAGTGTTCCACGCGCACCTCAAATAGTTGTCAGCATAATTTGAGGGGCCCCTTAGGGCTGAAGCCTGCCGGGTCAGCGGGATTGTCCGAAAGGGTTACCGCTACCCCGGAACATAAAGGGCGAAGGAAGGAACATGGGTGGGTTTTAGTCAGTAAGAGTCTGACATTCCCTTCCGCTCCACCCAGAGCGGGAGGGGTCATTTGATGATTTCCCACCAGAAAAAAAAATACAAAAAAAGGTCCGAAACGAGATTCATCAGAATAGCAAACACAACGCCAGTCTTCTTCCTCCCAATTTCTGTGTTCGTGAGCCCATTGTAAACGGGCCCTACTATTGCGGGGTGCTATAGATGGAACTCTCAGCGGCCTTCGGGAACGCAGACCCACTTCACGTAAACGATTTCAGTTGGTTTGTTCGCTTATCAGTAAGCCTGAAGAGCTGTGGAACCTCGTAGCCAACATCATGGCGGTCATGGTACGATTCCGTCGAGCAGTATTTTGGATGTACCGGTCCTGTCTGCGAGTAGTGATGCGAAATCGTCCTTCATGACACTCGGCCACGCTACCCGTGATGTGATAGCGTGTCCAGAGGCGGCTTATGACGCTCTGTGTAGTGCCAAGAGCGACAGCCACAGTACGTTGCCTGGAACCAGCTTACAACATTCCGACGGCGCTCATCATTTCTTCTCCTGTCAAATGATGTCGTCGCTCCATATCAATGCAATTTTTTTCAGTTCCGATGCAAAATTATAATAGTTTTTGTATAAACGCTATTACACAATTTTATATGAATCCTGATTGACAGTTGATTTTCTTTTTTTAATGAAAATTTAAGGAAATTCTTTATTCAAATAGTGAAATTAACTAAAAAGAATCAATAACGATCCTATATAGATTAAGTTGTTTATTTCTTAGCTTGATAACTTACAGACCATTGAAGTCGATTTCTAAAGATAATCTAAACGACATAAGTAGGTACTGTTTTATGATACCTACCGTTTTTTTTTTTCAAATAAATAAACCGTAACTTTTCCATACCTTATGCATTAGTTCATAATTTTTAAGTATGTTCAGAAATGGCACCTAATTAACCTTTTCCTTTCTCCTGCTTTGCGAGACGACAAGCCCCGTAATGATCATGACTTAGTAAAATTAGCCCCTACATTCATATTTTGAAATAAATTGATTCAATACTCTATTAACATCCAAATATTTGCGAAAAAGAATCGTCGCAATTTAATCGCGTTTTATACCCTTTTACAATCCTACTCGTCTAAATGTGCAAGAAGGAATAGGAGGCGAGAGCTAGATGACAAGCGAGAACAAGAAATGATCGAAAGTCGTCTAACTTGATTCGACACCACATGACGCTGGCAGATTAGTCGACTTCGGCTCAGTTGCCATAGAAGAAAACAAAAACTTGATTCAAGACAGCATCCTGCCGTGCGCTCACTGAGGACGGAATTTGACTGCGAAAAAGTGCAAAACATCTACTTAGGTATGTTTTTCGCCGCAGTCGAAATCAGTTTATATGCTATAATACTATTTTTAGTATAGCATGTTGCTATAATAAAAAATGTAAGTGGAATAATTAATAAAAACTAAAAGATCAGTTTATTCTCAGACATAGTACTCGTACATAGTACCTAGTAAGTTTAACAATGTAGAATAGCAGTGTATTATACAACAATAAGTAATGCAAAAACCTTCAATTCTGAGAACTCCGCATTGTAGACTAAGAATGTAGGTAATCACTTATTATGTGCATAAACCCTAGATAATCATTTTCTAGTTATGATGTAGTTATTATTAGCCAATGGTATGTAGAATTACATGAAATTATTACAGAAATTGTTACATTTTTTATTAAAAACAACATGTATTATTGAAGCGATGGATGCAGACGAACATGTTTGAGCATTCTGCAGTGAGTAATATTCGATGACAGCAGCTGAAAAATGCTTTACCTCGTAAAAAAATGTACACGTATTCCCTATTTTAGTATCGTAATTACTTATCGATAAAGTAATGCCTGGAATTCTTTTAGCGAAGAGTATTTTGCCGGTCTAGTAAATTCTAGAACTTTTAAGTAAACATCTAGCTTAAATTGATTGACAGAATATTCAAATTTTTTGAGACGATGTCAATTAAAGTTTCAAACTAGAAGTAAAAAGAAAGTTATAATTGTAACAAAACCATAACGGAAAAAGCAGTAATAAAATGTCGCATAAAGCTAACATATCACTGTCATAACAAAACAAATGATCGGAAAGAATCCATTACGTTTAATCAATAAAACATGCGAAATGTGTCCTACGCGTTGTCACACAAGATATATCAAGGTTCACTGGAAAATAATCCTCTTGTCTCCTAAAGGGTGTAAAAAGACCCATCACATAGCCGTCATCTACGCATTCTGTACATCAGATCATTACCCAAAAATAATTACTGGGAAACGAATTTTATTTTTGGAGTAAAATTTTGCAGTTTGCGGTAATGCGCTATGTGAGACACTCCAGTCATTGTGCATGTAATGGTGCAGCAGTCGTGGGGGTATTTAAATTCGTGTTATAACATTAAAAACGGGTTTTCGTAAAAAAAAAACGTCAGTAAAAGTTGGAATTTTGACCTTCAATATATAACCAGAAGGTTCCCAGTTGTGGTCCAGTACAAAAAAAAAATACAATGACGTGAAGTTCAAGTGAATCTCTGCTTCGTTAAGTGCCTTTTACACCCATTATACACATAACTTTTCCAAGAGATAAAAGCCAAAAAATCAATCCATTTCAGAAACTACAACTTTGACCACTTTAATTGTCTCTCCAGTTTCGCAATCAATTTTTGAGACGGGTTGTGTCAGCACACGGATTAGCCCCGACTCTAAGCGCCAAAGTAACTCTTTTGTCGTTTCAAATGCCGGAATGTTATTGATTTCAAATCTATACTTCTTACCGTAGGAAATACGCAGACTCGGGGGCCAGATTGACCCGATCAAAAATATTATTTCTCGGTGTAAGACTACATCATATTCTTCTAAAATACGATAAAATTCGCAAGTATTTGAAAAGCAAAGTTACTCATTCGATTCATTTTCAAATAAATATCTTCATATGGCTGAGCGATCGACTGCTGCGCTGCGTGTCGCGGGTTCGATTCCCGCACGGAACAAATATTTGTATTGCCTACAGGTAGTTGTTCCGGGTCTGGCTGTTTGTGTATGTGAGTTTAAATGTTTGTAAACGCACCCACGATACAGAAGTAATTCCTAGTGTAAGGTTAAAAAAAAAAAAAAACTTATTATTGGGCTCACTTTATGAGGCCAGGCCAGCGATTCGCCCTCCAAAGCTTATGAGAGTTAACTGATAATGATGACATAAAATTATGTAGAAAAGTTCTAAATAATCCTGAAGTGGGACCCAAATATATCGGCCTAGCTAATATCAGACCCAACTGCGCAATCACTTATTTATAGGACTGGTACTTTTTATTGCTACGTGTACACTAGACCACTTTGTGGCTCAATAAAAGGATCGCTTTCTAGACAGAACCATTTTTAATACCAATACCCATTGGGCTAAGGCTGGAGGTTGAAGAGGCTTGTGGCTAAGTAATAACAGCCGCGTGGGTGGATCGATCAGGTTAAGCTACGCTTGCCGCGGTTGGTCCGTGGATGGTTGACCATGTTTGCATATCAAGACGAGGGGTCGTGGCCCGAAAGCGAGGGGTCTTGCACGTTGAGCCGTTGTTCCCGGCTGTCATTCGTAGCTCTCTGGATGGCAGTCGTCACGGGTCGTCAGAAGCCCAAAAGTCTGACAACCAGTTGAGGGCCAAGGGCGAGCCAAGGGGTATCGTGTTACCCAGTAACTGAGTTATGGAGGTCAGAGTAGCCCTGGATAGAGGGAAGTGGAAGGAGAGCCTTTGTTCTGCAGTATGAAAATCCAATCTAATAAATAAAATGGGTTTGTATTATTTATTTATTTTTAAATGTTTTTCTTTATACAAATATTTAAAAATATTATTTTTAAGTATTTCAATAAAATAAAGGACATAATAAATAATAAAAGTTTATTAGGAACAATTTAGGTACAACTTAACAAAAAACACGAAGATGGCTACAAAAGTAAAATACTGTTACACGGCTATCAACGCCCCACACAAAATATATGCATTTTGCTCCAGGCTTTCAACATCTTTCTTTCTTTCAGTCTTGTGATGAATTCAGACTTCAAAAAAATCACTATAAGTTTGTATGTGTAATGTTAGTTTGTATAATATAGATTGGAAGTGTGTATGGATATTAAGATAATGCGATAACAATAGTAAGTACTACTAAACGTACGTATTTGCTTTTACAATAGAATACTCTTTATTGTACACCATACAAATTAAAGAACACAAATATATAAAATTTTACAAAGGGTGACACAATGGGCGGTCTTATCGCTAATAGCCTGCTGCTGCCTGCTGGGCTTTTTATTTATTTATTTAAACTTTTCGCACAAAAAGGTACAAAGGCGGACTTAATGCCTTAGGCATTCTCTACCAGTCAACCAAGGGTGGTGAAGAGATTAGATGGCAGGTGCTTTGGTTGAGAGGGACAATGATAAAAAATCTCTTAAAATTAGGTACACAAATACATAAATAGGTTATATACACATACATACTATTACTATAATATATAATTATAATATTTACATTTATATATATATACAAAATCAAGGGAGAGAGTTGTTGAGATGACTACGCTATTTTTTTGAAAATTAGTTTTGAAAATAACTCTGCAATTTCCGCTTAAATGCATACCGACTGGTGGCCGTCCTGGTATCAAGAGGAGGCGCATTCCAAAGAAGAATGGACTGAATATAAAAAGAAGAATGAACAAAGTCAGACGTATGAGAAGGACAGAGTAAGAGAAGATTGTTAGATTCTTAGCGTGTGAAGAACATAGATATTAGAAGTGAGATACGAGATAAGAAAGAGAAGTGGGAGAGTTGAGAAGGAAGAAAAGCGTGCTCAAAGCGCGCAAACTTCTTCTTTGGCGAATGGATATCCATTTGAGCTCAGACCTATAGATCGACACATGTTCATATTTACTGAGGTTGAATATGAACCGGATACCATTGTTGAGCAATCTGTCGAGCTTATTCAGCAAAACCGCATTCATGTCAAAGTATCACACATCACCATAGTCGATTACAGGGAAAATCAAAATCAGCACAAGCATGGTCTTCGTCTTAGCGGGCAAAAAGTTCCTCAGACGGTACAGGGATCGCAGAGCTTTTCTAACTACTTTACCGTCTGATCTGTATAGTATATAGTTAACAAATGATGCGAGAAAAATCTTTGTAGATTTCTTATTAAGGATCCGATTAGATAGGTGACGATGGCTTATAACCTACTCGGACAATTTCTACGAACGTTTTTATACAGTTTTGCTATATTTAGAACTCGATTTATCCCGGACCGTATTAGCGAGAATGAGGACAACCACAGGCAAACTGGCACCTCTTTTTGTGTGCTACTCTTCCATCCAGGCAGATAGAGAGGGTATTATAAATAACAGGCCCTTAAGTAGGACATTTACGATCGACGTAAAACCATTAGCAAGTCATTGTTCTTATCTAGGTGAGGTAGGGTATAAATTAGAATGAATGCCTAGAGTTTGTATCAAACTCACGGCGATCGTTCTAATCTAAAATCGATCGTAATAATCGTTATAACAATTAGATAACAGTTACATTGCAAGGACTCCAAAATGGTTATACACCATTCAAACCACCATTCAAGATCACCATTCAAAACGGACTTAAGACAGCTGCTTAACGGACTAAAGTCACATGATGTCCCCCTAACTTCTTCTGGCCCGGAGAATTGGACTTGTGCACCAAGCTTTATAATATTTTTTATTGTATATATAGATAACTACTTATGTAACTATTTACACTAGGCACTAAATTAAACGACTAACTACACAAATAAATACAAAAACAAAAGGATACTGGCGTCCAAGCACTCGTCCGCATCGCCACGTTGAATGGCAATACAAATTATTTGGCTTCAAAATTGTTTTTTTTTTTGCAACAAATCCTCAAAGGGATTAATTACCTCATTCCAATAAAAAACCTGTTTTACGTTATGCATGAATTCAATAAGAGTGTTATTTGTAATGGCTTTTCAGGGTCCAATGATTCGTTTTCTGTTTCATAGGATTATCGCTTTCACATTCGTTACATATTTATTTTGTGTTAAAAGTGTAAGCAGTTTTCAATGTGTTTTTATTATCATTTTATTATTAGTATGCAAAACATACTAAAGGTAATACTCCGGTTTAGTGACTTAAGAATCTTTAATACTTAAAAGAAATGTATAAAAAAATATTACCGAGCAGAGGATTACAGCAAGCATACACACTCACTATCTACAAAAAAAAACATTGTAAAGTAATATGAAACCAAACATGCTCAAAAATAATAAAAGACGATCGTATTATTAATTAAACTTAATAGATATAATTTAAGTGTCTGTTTGCAATATCAAAATAACAGTTTTTTACTAAATGCATATGAAAGTATATACGGAACTTATAACAAAAAAAAACATTTATTTTTATTTTGTCTGCCTTGTTTTTCCGGCGAATCTTTGAAACAACTGGACCAACACGGGATTTTCACTGGCAGATAGCTAATGTTATAAGGATTAGTAACATAAGCATTAATTTTTCGTGGTATAATTTCCGACATCCACGTGGCCGGACACGCGAGCAGATGCTATTTCTTTAATTAAAATAGGGACGATATTTACATTAATATACCTAATATATCCAGCAGACAGTCGAACCGCTCCATGTAAAATACTGGTATTCAGCTGCATCCGGTTAGACTGGAAGCCTACCCCAACATAGTTGGAAAAAGGCTAGGCAGATGAGGATGAGACAGAATATATCCGCAGGCCGTGTCCGTAACCTAAAGCAACAGTCGCGCGCATAGGCGATAGTCGCGATATTTTTGGTCAGCCAAATTACGTAATTCGTAGGTAGCCTGCAGAGCATGATTTAACTCCGACGTTCTCTGTACTAGCCAAGCAATCTTAAAAAAAAAAAATCATATCTTCGTTATTAGAATTGAAGAACTTAATTTTATACCCTAACTAAGAATTTCTTAAAACCCTAGCATAATTGATAAATCTAATGTCTAATAGCACTTTAAAGATTAAATTCTAATTTTTAAAGTGAATTAAATTAAAAAGCCACGAAGCGTGTCATTAGTAAAAGCACGTTCATTGTACTATCGCGGCAGTCTGTCCCGCTTCCTACTCTGCCACACCCTATTGCTGTCATTTAACGCGACTCGGAAGCCTCATCTAACTTCCAGGCTATGTGAGACTTTGACGTCACAAGTGAAAATTGACACTGACGTAGATTCAGAGGCCATAGAACGAACCGTAGATAACGTAAATTCGAAGGATTTTTAGACATGAATAAAATCCTAAAACTAAGTAAATAATTATATACCTACGAAACGAATATTTTCAATTTTTTAATCGAATTTACGTTATGTTTACTCCATGCATTCGTGGTAAGAACACAGATCACCTCAACCTGAGGTCGGTTATTGGAAGCCCGAGGGATATGACATATCTACACACCAACTAAAAAGGAATAGAACCTATTTCGTTTTTGCTACACTTTATCCAGACATATTTCAATTCTCATTCACATCACGTTCAGTGAGATAAATAGCAGAAATATAATTTATAATGTTGGAAGGAATATCTAGCAGTCTGAACGATTTGGTTTATCCAACAAAATATATTTACTTTTCCTCGAAATAATCAGTTGAATCTCAGATCATCTGGAATAAGGCTATTTAATCGAGGTGCGACCTTGCCCCACTAAACATAAAGACGACTATAAACAATTGAAAAGACAGGAGTGGGTTAAATAACTGTAAGTTATTTCAGAACAACAAAATAGTAAATTCATAAACAACAAAGAATCGGTAAACAAGGGGCTCTACAAGCAAAATTGGTCTATTCAAGTGTCATTTAGGGTGTTGTGTCTGGTGGTTTTCATATATTTTTTTTTAGTTCGTCGGACCGTCTAGCTGGCGTCGTTCCTCACTATGCTTGCCGAAACTTGGTTTCTACTCTAGGACTCGTATACACCACTGGCCATCGGTCCTTCGACAAATATGGCCAGCCCACTGCCACGTCAGTTTGCTTATTCTGCAAGCAATGCCGATTACTCCGGTTCTTTTCCGGATAATTTCATTTCTGATTTTATCCTTCAAAAAACTCCAAGCATAGCCCGCTCCGTAGCGCGCTGAGCGACCTTGAACTTGTGAACAAGCCCGACTGTCAGTTTCCACGTTTCGACACCGAATATGTCAAAACAGGCAGGACGCACTGGTTTAAGACCTTAGTTTTCAAACATTACGGGATAGGTGACGAATTTTCCAAACGATGCGCAACCCTTTTGTCGTTTCCTTTCGCGTAGTTATATCTACCGAGCTGGATGACTTGCCCTAAGTAGACATACTCCTTCACAACTATATAAACCAAATACGTGTGATAAATTAAAATAAGGATTTTTTCGAAAAATAACCTTAAATTATTTATTTATTTATTTATTTACTTATGGTCTGCCAACAGTTGTTACAGTAATGTATGTACTAAGTGTGCAATCTAGTTTTAAGTATCACTGCACAACCAATTATAGGCAAACACTGCATGCTTAGGATGTTTGCCTTTACAAAAGGAGTAGAATATATAAAAGTATTTTAAAATAAAAACGTAGTTAATTTAAATATTTTGTGTACAAAAAGAAAATAGTATAAACAGATAAGGCTATTTGACCAGTTAAAAAAATCGCATGCTGTAACTAAGGCACAATTAATTGGGTATATTGTATATTGTCTTCAAGCGGGACACGATTAGTACTCCAAGACACGTGAAAAATTCTTGACATTGTCTGTGTGTATGTCACACAGGTCGCTGCGCTCGTTGACAAGCTTACAGAGGCGTGGTATTGGTGAGTTTGCACCGAACTTTGTGCGTCGAAGTGGAGGGACCAGAGGTGTTATGGGTTTTCTTGGTGGTTTACGCGGTACTCTAAAATTAAATTTGTGTAAGAGCTGTGGGCAATCAATTTTATTTGTAAAAATCTTGTGTACGAATCGAAGGTCCAGTGACTCCCTACGTTTATCGAGGGAGATCATGTTGAATAGCTTGAGTTTAGTTGCATACGAAGTTTCTTTTGTATTGATCTTAGCGGAGTATGCAAGGTGGCTTAGAAACCTTTTCTGGACTCGCTCAATCCGAAATGAGTGAACCGCGTAATGAGGCCGCCAAACGACACTACAGTACTCTAGAACACTGCGCACTAGGCAACTGTACAGTATTATTTTTGTGCCTGCGTTACGGAAATTCTTGATGTTGCGAATGACAAAACCCAAAGTTCGCAATGCCCTTTTCACAATACCGTCAATATGTGGAACAAAAGTTAATTTAGTGTCCAAAATGACACCCAAGTCTCGAACCTCGCACACTTCGGCCAAAGGGGTACCGTTGATGTTGTAAGAAGAGTTCACGTTGTGTAGTTTACGGCTGAATTTGATGTGGGTGCACTTCTTACAATTGAGTTCTATTCGGTTTAATAAGCACCACTCATATAGTCTGTTAATATCATATTGCATCAGTATGGAGTCGTTATTGGATATTATAGTTTTAGCAATTTTGATATCGTCAGCAAAGAGGAATGGAGTAGTGTGTTTAAAACATGATGTGACATCATTTATAAAGATGTTAAATAAGACAGGTCCCAGGTGTGAACCTTGGGGAACACCAGATGAAATGTTATAATGGGAGGACTGATAGCCATTCGCAACAACATAGAATTCCCTGTCACTCAGATAGGATCGGAACCAATCCAGATTATGAAAATTATTCTTCAGAAAATCTTAACATGAAAACGGCTGGTTGTCATTGTTTTTATTCTTGGGTTATAGCTATTCCCGAGACACTACGACGGGTGTGTCGGATGTATAAGTTAAGGGGGGACCTCAACACCAATCTAAATATGCAAAATCCTTCACATTGCATTGGTTCAAAAGTTATTCAAATGTTCTTTGGTAATGAAGTTTAGAAAATTGGATTTGTATCCAATGTGTGCGTGTGTGTGTTGAGGATGTTTAAAGCTATCTCTGCGTCATGTTTACCGCAAATACCCGTAATTTCTTTCTTACTTTGTGTTATAAATACGGTTGTAGTTGTAGGTATTACAAACTAATAGTCTTCAAGTAAAAGTTTAATGAAAGCTTGTACGTCTGTCGACGGCCATCTGTGCTGACTGTGCTTGGCAGAGCTAAGTGTAACGGAGAAGGCCATTCGCAGCTACTTGCACAGTAAAGTAAAAATATAAAATGTGCAAGTTCAAAGTATTATAATTATGTGACTGTGCAAATATAGGGTTGATTATAATTGTAACACTATACATGTGTGCCTATTTGTTCTAATATAGTTGGGATACTAACGAATAAAAGGATTTTTTGGGGTTCCGTACGTCCCGAAAAAACTTATCATAACTTATCTCCGAAAAAAACGAAGTCTAAACTTTTGAAAAAATACCAAAAAGTATAAGTCTTAAAATACCACGGTAAATCTCTCAACATAGCGTACCGTACCTCAACGTAGCGTACTTACATACGCAACTTGCATTTGCAGTTGGGATGTATGCGAGAACATGTTTTTCAACTACAATGTTAAGTTTGTTCTCAAGATAAATTCATGCAAACTGCGAAACTCTTCATTATTGTGCGTGCTCTGACACGGACGGCCGTTTGTTTTTATTATTACGTGCAATTAAGACATCTTTCTATTCTTACTGAATTAGAAACCAGGAAAAAGTTTTACAGAAGTCGATGTTTGGGCCTGTTTAATTTATTTATTTTATTATATTCGGAAAACTTCCAGCTAACTTATATGTATGTTTAGAGTTCTTAAGTAAATGCTATGAAATTGAAGGCCATTTACAAGTTATAGTCATGTGTATGTTGTTGTGTTAGTAGTTAGTGTCTATCAAAACTAGCTTAAATCAGACGAGCAGGTACGCATTTTCCGATCAAAATCTTTACCGACTTCGGTACTAGGGTAACGAAGAGTTTGTTGTTTACTAGAGTTGACTAGTTTAAGGCCTTCTTCCCCATCAAAGGAAAATTACACTTCTATGAAGGGTCGTTAGTTCTATCATCTTATTCAAGTAAAATTAATTCATTTTGTATGATAATCTGATCAGCGGAAAGTCGATGGGTTATTGACTCTGTAAGAGCACAGAGTCAACAATCCATTGACTTTATTATTTCATGATCAGTACTTCACAATAATGGACTGACTTAAAACATGTTGAGAATTTCCTTATGAAAATCAAATGATATATTTTACGTTTAGGTCATTCCGGATTCCAAGTTCTATACCCACTGTTGAGATCAAACAAAAGTCGTTTTGTATTGTGAAATCGACTTCTAAAAAAAATCCATACCGTGCGTGTTTAGTTACTCGTAGCTACACGAGAAGGTTCTATCGTCCATTATATTCGCAGAGTCACCTACTTTAAAGATATTACCCTTATACATACGCCCTGCATTAAGAAATATAAATAGGTATTGTGATGTCTACGTCGCAGTCATTACCTTAATTAGCTGTTCAGTTAACTGTTCGTTTACTGCCAGCCTACACTACATAAGGTCGACTTTTGCAGACAACGTTTACACTACCTCCCTACACATAATAAAGCTCTCTCTCCTATTTTGCTGTGCCCGACTGGGTCCAGAATGATCATGTTTTTGTAAAACCTACCAATTATACCCTATCCATTAGGTAAACCGTTTTTTGATGGAACTAGTGATTGCAGGAACACACAATACATTGATTGATACACGTACGGTATTAAAATGTCTGTAAGAAGCCATAAATAATATATATATATATATATATATATATATATATATTTATAATAATACATATATATTTATTTTATTACGCATTTTTAAGTTAAATTTTACGTAATCTGGAATATGTACGTTCTAAGACAGCTGTCAAAAAACGGTTGCCGTAATGGACAGGGTGTAAGTTCACATTGAGGAAAGCAAATCAATATTGAGTATTGAGTATAATACCCACATCATTAGCTGAAGGCACAATAAACATCAAGCTAAGCGATTAATTTTAAACAATGCAGGTGCTGAAACCATTGTGGAAGTGAAAATAACGACTGTCGTATATATTAGATATACGACAGTCGTTATTTTCACACATTCTCTTTATGTTATACCCATATCTTCGTTATCGCAAACAATGTTAGAGTGTAGGTGTAGTGTGTGTAACAAACCAATTGGGTACCTGCATAATTTGAACTTTAACTTCTGTATTTTGTTTGTGGATGTAAATACAGATATCAAAAATCTTACTAGTGTTGCCTTTTTTTTCTTTCTTTCCTTCTTAAAAACATTTCAAGTAACGTACGTAGGTTTCCAGAATTCACACAATGCTTTCACGGTTTAAAAGTTATCAGATCTCATAACTTTTAGAGCCAAGCCCCTGATTCTAAAAACCTTCCAACGTGGTCAATATAAATATGGCTTGGCCGTTTCGCGGCCATCACACAGTCACTCCTATGGACTATCACGATATCTATGGGGCTTATGGTAAGAAATTAAGCCACTGGTCTTTAGGTATACATGTTGTGTCAAGCTCAAAATTTCCATGAAAAATATTGGAATGTAGTTGCTCTGACTAGTCAATTTAATGGCTGGCCACACAAAGCTAGCTTTACTGACTTGAAAAAATGCTCTAATTGTGTAGTGGCGTCGGTCGCTGTGTCGTGCATGACCAGAGAGAGATTTTCAAATACACTTTTTTTTATAACTTTCGTGTTATTAGGTTTTTTCATCTGGTATTTCTCAGTTACAGACCTGAGTCTGGATTTGTGCCTGATTAATGGCACAAAGGCATTTAGGCTTTTTTTTTTTTTTTTCTTGTGGGAAATCATCAAATGACAGGGATCATTTTCCTTCCTTCCTTCGCCCTTTATGTTCCGGGGTAGCGGTAACCCTTTCGGACAATCCCGCTGAAAGGTATTTAGGCTCGCCTCCTATTACATGGGACTCAAACATGACTGGAGAAATGTGGGTAAACTATAGATACACCTCTGCCCTTCCGTTTGGGATATAAAGGTGTGATGTTAGTTTCTTTTTACTAACCACGTACAATAAAAAAATCCCCGACATAAACAAAAATCTCTAAAAAGCAAATAATTATATGTATAGGTATAGGTATCACTTTAAGATAATATACATAACTTATAGGTAATAAATTTTAATCCAAACGTCGGCGTCGTCGCGTGGGGGGACGGCTAATGAAAATAGGAAGTTAAAAGTAGCTATCCTTTCTACAATAGCAGACATTCATTACTGCTGGGTACAAGCCTCGTCTGTTTGACGTTTTCATTAGCTGAGCCGTCCGCCTTTTGGCGCAGATAGTCACACAACACACACACGTTAAACTTATAACACCCCTTTAGTGTTTCCGTCGGGGGTTAAAAAGGGATGAAAGGGACAAGATCTTTCTGACATTTTCCCCGTTATTTCTGAAACGTGTATGAGACTCTCAGCAAACAACGACAAGGGAGAACGCCAGCAATTTTCAAGAACACGTGATGCAAACATCAAACCCCTTTTGTACACGTCCAAACGACAGAAGCTATTGTGTGCAAGCATAATACAGTGTGCTACCATACACCACACATAATAATATTATACTCAATCTCATGTTTTTATTATCTTCGTAGTAAATAATTGCATATAAGTATGACTTAGGTATAGTGACAGCGTAACGACTTGATTTCTCAAACGTGATGTCAAGCGCACGCGATGCATCCTGCCGCGGAATGATACCCCAAGTTTCATTAATTTACGGCGTCAGTCAGCCATCAGTAATAGAAACATAGAATACTGACATTCTTACATCCCGGTTTTTTCAAACATTCGATTATTTTATTACACTGATCATGTCGAACCGCAAACGTAAGCAATCTCTGTCAGCGATTTGATATTCTCGCATTTTACCAACTATAGTTGTTTCCAGTAAATACAAAAAATCGTCAAACACAAACATTTCAAAACTCAAATTTCAACTGCATTCACGTGGTAAAAGTACACAGTGCCGTTGTTTTCTGCACTTAAAGAAGTCACATAATAGCTAACTCTGGCTTTTCATAGCGAGCTATGTCGGCAAATAAACTCGAGATTCAAGTCAATATAACTTTTATTTTGTGCAAATAAACGTCTTTGTCGGTAATTAAGAGCGGGTTTTGTCTGGGATTTAGTTAGCGAAGTGATGTCGTGATGGCCTCTCATGCCTAACATTCAAATCATATGATCTTTTTTAGTTTATCTTGGATTTTACTGACCGATGTCCGGTAATATCCAAGATATTATTGACATCGGTACCGTATGTATGTATGTCGGATACCGTATCCGTTCACCGATGTGAACGAAAACATCTCAAAAATCTGTATCTCAAAGTCTGTAATCACCAAACCGTCTGAGAAAAGGCTTTTGCTTTGCAGTGGAACAATAATAGGCTAGTATATTTTAGCTAACGCTGGCCTTCGGATTCATCGGCCATCAATCGATTGGGAGTTAGGTATTAGTCCAAGGTTATAATGCCATCTTTTTTTATTTATTTAAGACATTTAACGTTATTACAGTTGTATAAATATTTATAGTTCCCTTCACCGTATCCGGCGACAGTGACCCAGACTAATTTTCAACATTTTTCGTGAGCTCTTTGATGACTTGCAAAACCAAATTTGATCTTAAAAATTCAGTCACAGATGTACAAAGTATGTTACCTATCTAAGTTTGCTATTGAATTGAAGCATTTATTTCAGAAATTAATAAATCTTCAAGATTTTTAGAGTTTACGTAGTCTACCTTCTGAGATTAAGGGCCTGTAATCTAAGGCATAAGTTGGTGGTTTACAAAGGGCCGGGTTATTTAGAAATTTTCAAGTCACATTAAAGTCTTGATGAGCCTGCTCATTTAAGCACGGATATCAAATTCGAAACATTACATCATCCGCAAGACGTTCAAGTGCCTGACGCCTAAGACATTTGTCAAGTTGTATAAGACCTCTCTTGGAATATGCTAATGTCATCTGGGACCCATATTTAAAAAAAAACATCACTCATCTTGATAATATTTTTTTTTTTCAAAGAAGGACAAAAACGGAGGTTCGGACTACGCGTAATCTACCTCATGAAAAATGGAACAGCGCAGATAAAGAGGTAGGCTCATTGAGGCGTACAAAATTACTTATGGAAAATTACCAAATGCCCAGCCTTCAAGACCTTTAGACACTGAATGCCAAGAAACATATGGGTGGACATTTCCTAAAGCTATGGGAAAATGAATCAAAGAAGGTGCCTTTGAAGCAATTCTTGCCTAACCGAGTTGTAAGAGCATGAAATAGATTCCCGGAAAATGGTGTGACGGCTCCCACAATGAACTGCTTCAAGAACCGACTGGGCAGATTAAAATTCCCCAAGCTATTTGAGATATACATCAGCTGCTAAATTAAAATTAAAACTAAGCTTTTAACGTGCACGTATTTCTACATCGTTCTCACATGGTTAATTTCAACAAGAATGATGTAATCAAATATTTTGTAACAATTTTATGATTTAAAAGAGTGTCCGTGGAGTTTCTTGCCCGTTCTTCTCCATAGCCACCTACGCTTTGGAATGGGCAACTAGCTTCATCTTTCTGACTGACCGACACTTTGACAATTCAAAAGTGCCCGTAATTGGTTTAGTTGAAATAAATGATTTGAGTTTGAGTTCTGCTGCGACAAACTAGTCTCACCAAATAATAATAACACATAGATATAGGGTGCACTTGCAGAGTGCGAACAGGGTTAATGGACGGTGGGTGCCTCATTCCATTTAAAATTGTCTAAGCGGCCTCTGCTAGTTGGCCGGGAGGTTTCTGTTCGGGATAAGGTGGGAGGAAACGTCTGGGTGTCACAACTGTGTGGATCGCCCTGAGGACACGATGGAGCATACGGTCTGCCCGGCTTGGGCGGAGCACCGCCGCGACCTCGTGGCGGCCATCTACAGCGGCGATCTCTGGCGTCCGGCCCTGGTCCAGGCCATGGTACGGAGCGAAAGTGCATGGGAAGCCGTCACCTCCTTCTGCGAAGCAGTAATGCTCGCAAAGGAGGAGGCGGTGCGCGTGAGGGAGAGGCAATCTCTGTGCCCTCACGCCTCTAGTCGCCGCAGCAGACACCCTGGTGTCAACAGCCGACTCCCGGCCACCGTAGGTGCGGGCTTGCGGGCGGCGAGCAATGGGCACCTCGCCGCCCGGTAAGGACCAGAGGGGCAATTCTGGTAATTTTAAGAACGTTCACAGTCCTGATCTCAGTCTCAATCTGTCAAAAAATGGTTCTAATTTCCCTACATTTTGACAAGTTTTTGACATTTGTTTATCGCCGAGATGAGACTGCGACTAGATTTTGAACGTTTTAAATTACGTGAATTGGCCTTCTGCTAAGTACGAAACTAAGTCATTTATAACTACGACTGATGACGTAACTACTGATATCTAAGTAAGTCGTTAGGACACTAATCTTGGTATTAAAGATCTTACTTTTAGATTTGGTTCCGTAAAATGCTGATTCGTATCACCATGAAAACAGGCAGAAATTACGTAGGTATAGTAAGCTGTGGTAACACTTTGACCTTTCGGCTGGCCTAGCTTACAGAGTTTCGATAGAATAAGAAGTGGCGTCCACAAGCAACTTTTGTCTCCGCAACCAATTTGTTTCTCACATCAAGTCTACGGGTATGTATGAAAGTGCGTGCATGTAGCGACGCGACAAAGACTGCACTTTCATAGACTTGATGTAAGAGACAAATTAGTTGCTAAGACAAAAGTTGCTCGTGGGCGCCCTCCCTAAGAGGCGAGCCTAAGGCCCTACCTTGAAATTAAATAGTAGTTTGATGGGCGTGGCTTATTTTCCCTGCAAGTGCGGAGTGGCGGTTCCATCTTCCGCGTTCGGCAGCCACGTTGCCGCCACAAACTTATTTGAACCAGTGGCCAAAAGTGGAACCAACGAAATCACTGACCGGTATTCAAAAATGTTACTTAGCATGGTCTTTGGCCAAGAATTATTCTTGTCACTGTCACACAACTGTCAAACTAGAAGAGCTTGTTATAGACGGAAACATATTTTAGAAAAATATGCGTGCTAAGTCATCATCTGCAGAGTTTTTTCTTCGTTGGGGTCGGCTTCCAGTCTAACTGGATGCAGCTGAATACCAGTATTTTACATAGGGCGACTGCCTATCTGACCTCCATAAACCGATTACCGGATAATACGATACACCTTTGTAAGACTGGTTGTCAGACTTTCGGGCTTCTGACTACCCGTAACGACTGTCAAAGATCCACGAATGACAGCCGGACACAACGGCTAATGCTCAGCTATGGTAAGGAACGACGTGCGTGCTAAGTAACGTTAATTTATCTCGATTTGTTACCACAGACGTGCAACCTGTACCATTACAGTCTCGAAGCTATTTTTACCCTCGCAAGATAATTTATTATTTACCTAAATACCCAATAAAGTTTCCCGCCACGCTACATTTTATCTACACTTTTATGTAGTCTAGAAACATTTTATCACTGAACAGGCTGTGATGACGTATGATTTAAATATTCTATTATGTATCTGAGTTCGTTTCACGAGTCGCAGATATACTAAATCAAAACAAGGGTATAAACTTTCAGCGGGATTGTCCGAAAGGGTTACCGCTACCCCGGAACATAAAGGGCAAAGAAAGGAACATGGGTGGGTTTTAGTCAGTAAGAGTCTGACACTCCCTTCCACTCCACCCAGAGCGGGAGGGGTCATTTGATGATTTCTCATCCGGAAAAAAAAAGGGTATAAACTTTATACGTACCTACGTATGCCTTAGTTTTATAGAAGGTAGTGTTTTCTTTTAGTTCAACTGTTCAACTCTTGCGTAATCCAGTAACCGTGATTCAATAACTTGGATGAACAAGAACACAAAGGCATTTAATGACATTATCAAAACTTTAATAAGCCACATTATTATACTGCGTGCTTCGTTCTCGATATATGTTACTTTAACATGCAGCATTCTCGAGTCACTCGGCAACTACGCAATTTTCAGAGCTAAAACTAAACGTAAGTATTAGTATGCATGCGTAATCTGTGTCCTAGCGCGATCTGTCATTATTTTCGTTTGCGCGGCAACTGATACTGTGTTCTTAGAAGTATTTAAGTAAATTGGAGTTTTTAAAAGTGAAATCTTGCTTAATTTAACTGTGCCTAAAAGGCACCACGAAGAAAAGGATTTACTAAAAGAAAATACGAAAAATTTAACGAAAAATGAAGCGTTATTGTCGTCGTCGGGATAACTACGAAAGTGGTGCCTCACTTTCGAGTATTCCAGGTAGCAAAACATTGTCTTGTGATTGCTATTATACCGGTACGGCTACTGGCTTTTATAGCAGTTAAGGCCACAAGGTTTTCATATCCTTTTGTACCGGTTGAGACGGGTGGTGTACGAGATACATCGACGTGCTCATTGGACTCGGGTCGTATACGAGATGTACGGACGAAATCCTTAGACTCGGGGCGTATACGAGATCTACGGACGAGATCTTTAGACTCTTATGAGAAGTCCGTGAGGCTTCAATAAGCAGTTTTTATCAATCACTTGTGTACAATTTTTCTGTGGTATGTTTATTATTTTCCTTTTCAGATTTTATTATTGATGACACTTCGAACGAAGTAAAAATAATTGAAACATTACCACGAGATATGTCACCAGAAACTATGACAGACCCGGTTCCAGAACAACCTGAACCAATGGTTGATCCTGAGCCTACCTCAGCAGCACCAACTATAAGTTCAGAGGTACTTTTAGCACTGGGTGATCTCATGCCAGATGCACCTGCATATGATCCCTCTATATAGGGACTTGGCTCGTATTTGGAGCAATATTATGAAAAAGGGTCTTATTAAAAAGACAAAACAATATATAATGGAACAATTGATTCCAAAAAATCACCCTTTATTAAAGGCACCAAAGCTAAACCCAGAGATTTCTGCTTCGGTAAGTGACATTATTGTCAACAGACACAAAAATATAGAGTTGGAACAAAACCAACTAGGCATTGGACTGTCTATAATAAGTAATGCAATATCATTGTTGGTAAACAATGATACAGGAGACCGATTAAAATTGATCTCACTACTTAGTGATGCTGGAAGGATCTTGACTGATTTACATTTTGTCCAAACAAAATCAAGGAAAAACTTGATCTTCCCTGTGATTGATAAGAAGTTTTTGAACATCATTAAAGATGTTGAAAGAGACGAGTATACTCGTATACTATATGAAGCTAATTTTAGTGAAAAAATTAAAGCTTTGTAAACTTGCCAACAAAGTGGCCAGTACATCAATAAACCTACATTCAATCAGCATACATTAAATAAGGGAAACTTACAAGGTCCCCCTCGCTACAATCCGAGGCCAATAACGAGGTACTGACACAAGAAGACCCAGTCCTCAATACAAGCCCGGAAACATCACGGGCACTTTTATCAGTCCACGGCCAAAAAAGCCAAAAGCCTCACAGGAGAAACCTCATGCTCGCACATAGAGGTAAGTCATGCTGGAAAGCTCACACTTTTTTTTACTGTGCTGGAACAAAATTTGCAAAGATCCATAATTAATTATATCAAAGGATACTCAATTACCTTTGTAAAGAAACCTCATCAGAATTTAATAAATAATAATAATAATCTTTATTGATTCAGACTACAATGGTCTACAGTGTTAGTAACAAAGATAGCTTAGCCTATGTGAGTGCCACTTCCCCCTTCAGTGAAATCAGCTATGGAAAATACTGATATGCATACTGCTATCACCAAATTATTAAAATTGGGTGCTATATCCCCTTACAAGTCTTGTAAAGACCAATTTATCTCTTCTATATTTTTGATTTCAAAACATAATGGTACAAAGAGATTCATACTAAACTTAAAGTAATTGAATAAATATGTAAAAACATCCCATTTTAAAATGGAGGAATATAGGACAGCAATAGCTTTACTTTCTCCAGGTGATTACATGGCAAAAATTGATTTGAAAGAATCATATTTATTAGTAAATAAAAATCCACAGGATAGAAAATACCTACGTTTTCAATATGAAAAATTGTACGAATTTAATGCCCTCCCTTATGGTCTGTGCTCTGCACCTAATATTTTCACAAAGATCATGAAGAGTGTAGTGACACATCTAAGAGGAAAAGGGTACAAATCAGTTCAATGCCTAGATGACCTACTATGTACAGGATCTAGTTATCAATCATGTTTGCAGAATGTTCAAGAAACAATAGCTCTTTTAAAGTGCCTGGGATTTGTTATAAATTTTGATAAAAGTGTAATAGTACCATCACAGTCTTGCAACTTTCTTGGTTTTGTGTTTGATACAAAACATATGACATTACAATTGCCAAATAGACAAAGTATCAAATATTAAGAAGTTGGTTCAAAAATACTTAGATCTAGATCTAGAGATAGTTGTTTTATACGAGATCTGGCAAAATTAATTGGGATATTAATTGCTGCCTGCCCAGCTACCACATATGGCTGGATTTACAAAAAAAAAAAAAAAAATAGAACATCATAAGTATAAATATTTATTTTAAAATAATGAAAATTATGTTGTGAAAGCAGACTTACACTCAGATATAAAATTAGATCTACAATGGTGGGCTAATAATATTAGTACAGTATGTAAAGTACCTATTGCTTATCATAAACATGATATTGAACTGTTCACGGATGCCTCCAGGACTGGATGGGGTGCTGTTTACAAAAACAAAAGAGCCCATGGCTTCTAGAGCGAATATGAGAAAACATACCATATTAACTACTTAGAATTACTTGCAAAATTTATGACATTAAAGGTTTTTATAAACAATAAGGAATACCTTAATATCCTGTTGCGTGTAGTTAATATGACAGCAATATCATATATAAACAGAATGGGTGGTATTCAGCTCCCACATTTAAATAACTTGGCCAGATCCATATGGCAATGGTGGGAAGAGAGACATATTTGGCTCTTTGCCTCCTACAATTAAGTCTAGTGAAAATAAAGAGGCTAATGAAGAGTCCCGAAAAATCAATCCAGACAGAACGGGTGCTAAGCACCGGAGCATTTCAAAAAATTGTATGTGAGCTGGTTTAACCCGAAAATTGATTTATTTGTATCCCACACAAATGCTAAATGTATTCTGTCTATGTCTCCTGGTTTGTCCTGGACAAAATAATTTATTTAAAAATTTTTTTTTTTTATGCCTTTCCTCCATTCAGTTTAATTATTCGAATTTGAAAAAGGTTTACAAAAAATTAAAAATGAGAAGGCAACAGGTAATCATAGTCATGCCTCGTGTATATCATGGATGTCATGCTTGCATCCCTATCACATAATATACAAAAACAATATAATGTTACATATAAAATTTGGTGGACCTTTTGCCAGGAGCATGGTATAAACCCATTCACTCCCATCTATACTACTTGTAATGTATTTCTTAACAAAATTATTTGACTTTGAAGCTGCCTATGGGACCCTAAACTCTCATAAATCAGCTCTATCTTTGATTATAGGCTCTAAAATTGGGGAGGATGATTGTATTAAGAGGTTATTTAAAGGATTCTATAACTCTATATAATAATCTATATCTATCTCTATATACTAATCACCGTTAGCAAAATACCAAACAACATCCAAATAAAGTTTTGGACACAACTGGACTCCCAATATGACATTGAGTTTTGAACGTATCTCAAAGAAACTGATGATTTTGCTTGCACTAAGCACAGCTCAACGGGCACAAACCTTATCATTAATAAAAATATCGAACATAACACTGAGTGAAAGTTGTGTTAATATTGCCATTACTGATTTGATTAAAACTTCGGCTGCTGGACGAACCCAGCCTAATCTTTTCCTGCCCTTTTTTGAATAACCTGAGATTTGTCCAGCCAAAACATTGTGTGATTATATGAGATTGACTAGAGATATAAGAGGTCTTAATGACTACTGGTTTTTGTCACATACAAAAAAAAAAAAAAAACCAGTTTCTTCTACTATTAGTAGATGGATTAAAAATACTCTTTCAGACTGCGGTATTGATACGCGCGTCTTCTCAGGTCATAGTACACGATACGCCTCTACATCCAAGGCTAACTTAAAAGGAATTTCATTAGATGTAATCAGACAGTTTGTCTGATTACATCTAATGGCAAATGCTGGTTGGACAAATAATTCATTAACATTTGCAAAATTTTATAGAAGGCCAATTCTCAATTCAGGAGAGTTTGCCTATGCTGTGCTTAATGCAGAATAATATATTTTTAGTTACACTATTACTTATTATATTATTGTAATGTCACGATGGATATTGTGATCAAAAATGTGTCATTATTAGTTGATAAATAACGGATGGTTACCTATGTACCTACCGAATGAGGCTGATTAATTGATTGTTAATATGATTACTGATTGTTAATTAAGTTTAATTATAGAGAAGAATTTAAGATGTCAGTTTTGACTTAATAAAAATATTTATTTTAAAGAACATAATGACTAAGGAGTCAGGGTTATCTCAAGTTTACCATCTCTCTAAACATCTGCATGTTAAAGTAACATATATCGAGAACGAAGCACGCAGTATAATAGATGATCAAACGAACTTACCTGTGTGAAGTTCGATCATTATTATACGAAGTGCTTCGTTCGAAGATATATGTTCCCTACCCATCCCACCCCAGGTAAAATCGAGATAACCTTTCAAGAATCTAAAAAGAATGACAGATCGCGCTAGGACACAGATTACGCATGCATACTAATACTTACGTTTAGTTTTAGCTCTGAAAATTGCGTAGTTGCCGAGTGACTCGAGAATGCTGCATGTTAAAGTAACATATATCTTCGAACGAAGCACTTCGTATAATAATGATCGAACTTCACACAGGTAAGTTCGTTTGATCATCTATAATGCCGCATAGAGGTAATAAGTTGTAATATCTATTAAATAGGTTATTAGTTACTGACATAATTTATTTGAATTTAAGTTTGCATTTTCTCAACAACGCGTAATGAGGCAGTCACGCGTCCAAATGTTGCCGCCATTTTGTTATTCATAAAATGTATTGTTTTTTAAAAAGTTGATAAGAGTTGAATGAAGAAGTTCCAATCATTAGTATTATGCTTTTAATAGGATTTGGATGAAATTTGGCACACAGATAGTTTATTATAGCCTTGATTAACACATAGGATACTTTTTATTCCCGTAATACGTTTCTCCACGCGGGTGAAGCCGTGGGCAAAAACCTAGTGAACCAATAAACCAATAGACCAATTCTAGTTTATACAATTTTTTTATGATCGTGAAACATATTTGATCAAGATACAACCTGACAGTAATTACCTGACAGTAAGTAAGTAAATTGCAAAAACGTAACAAAATTTTGATTTCGGTAACTTTGCTCATCCACCTTAACCGAGAGAAGTCACAAAAAAAACCAATAATAGTAGTTTTCTCGTCGTTTAAAATTGATAAGAATCCACTTTTTAATATTACATTCATAGTTCCATTAAAGTTCAGTCAGCTCTTAGTCTATATCTTCAATATACAAAATTGAAATTATTTTGAGCGCAAGCTAAAATGTTTTCTAAGAGAATGCTTGCTAAGTTGAAATTTGGTTGTAATAATGTAGCGCACGGAACGGCAACGCTGCCCGTTACCTACTCCGAAGCAAAAATTTGATGTTTTTGGCGCGAAAACTGTTTTTTTGTTATCACGTGGAAACTACAAGGCCTAGAGATTGCTGCCTATGCCAGCTATTATGCTTTAACTTTCGAGCATACATAACCATATCTTTTTTTGTTCGGAAGATATGACATGTGCAGCTGGGGTGCCGTCACTCCAGCTTACACATGTTTATCGGCTTAATAACTCATAGAGTATTTTGACCAGAGATTTTAAAAATTTGCTGCCAATGGCATCTATTAAGCCTTATTTTTTAAGCTTTATTACATAATCATATCTTCTTTCTTTTGGAAGTTATGATATGAGCAGCTGGGGTGACGTCACTCCAGCTTACACACACTAAACGACTCATATTAAAGAAGTTTTTGTGGCAGCTAAATTAAGACTGGGAACTTTGATTGCAGCTATTATGCCTTAAATATTGGCATAGGTAGAATTATTCTATCCCATATGAGGAAGCTTTAGTTATACACACTGTGTATTTTAGTTGGTTGCCCCGAAGAAAGCAAACTATGGGTGAGCTATAGGTAGGTACATACGCTCCTGCCAACCCTTTTGGGAAAAACAAGGGTAGTGTTAAATTACGTAAAAATATATAATCACACTACCATTACTAGTCTAACCAGGAAAACTCAACCCGGAAACCAATATCTTCATTTATCTGTGCGTTATTTGCCAAATACAGAGTTAGTCAAACATTCGCAGGGCTCGTTAGATAGGCACATATACATTTATTGTATTATAGCAAGCCAAAGAAGTCCCAGAGGTAGGTAAATACTAGTCTAGCAATCTGCTTCAACAAAACAGGTGTCTGGTGCAGCATTACTTTTTTTTGTTTAGCCTATTCTGTCCCACTGCTGCCCAAAGGCCTCCTCCTAATACTTACTTATCTTATATACTACTTATATACTACTTACTTATCTATACTAATATTATATACTCGTAGAAGTTTTTTTTTTTTTTATTTATAGTGTATGTATTCTATGGAACGGATGGAATTGAAGACATATTTTTGCATTTGATAGCCAAATTCTCGAGGAAGGCTATAGGCTAAATCTAATATCACGCTATGACTACAAGGAACCGAGCCAAAAGGAAACAGTCAAACGCTAAGCGTAAACGAAGTTGTAGCGCGGGCAGGTGATGCGAGGGGGTGGGTGGGTCGAGGGAACAAGAAATTTCACAAACAAAGACAAAGCTCTAACCAACATAAACTGAACTCTATTTGTGTACATCTATAAACCTGGCTTTGTTTCCGTACGTCGCTTTCGGGTGACCACTGGGAATCAGTGATGTGGTTTGAGTCCCCATAGCACTTAATCATGCTGAGTGGAAGCTTTCTTGTCACAGTCACGACGTGTAGCTGCCGACTACTGCCTACTGTTCTGTGCTTGTGATTATAGTTCTATTTTGTTTAATAATACATAATAATAAAAATAATACATAATAATAACAAGCACAGAACAGTAGGCAGTAGTCCGCAGCTACACGCACTGCTGTGACAATTGAACCTATTTTTATTATTTTTTCTTTGTTTTCACTCACTTTTGAAGTACTTTTATTATTCTTTCTGTTTTGAAACTATTCTTTGTTAAGCTTGGTCTTGAAGAGAAACCTTTATAAACGACTAGCGACCCGCCCCTGCTTCGCACGAATTTTACAACTTGACAAAACATCGGGATTTCTTTATTATTTATGTACCGAGTAAAGTTTTATATTCATGTGTAATATTCTTAAATCTTCAGTAATAAATGCTCTAAGTAATGGCAAAAACCGCATCTAATTCCGTTGCGTAGTTTAAAAGAACATCACGGTCACCAGAAAAGCAATATTAAAGACTTTTATATAAGACTAGCTGACCCGATAGATGTTGTCCTGACCAAATTTCAATAATTCATACCAAAATTCCCATATAAAATGCACTTTCAGATTTCCTTAATTTTAACATTTTTCCGGCAACTTTTCAATTTTTTACTTTTCGTAAGAACCTGATTCGGAAATTTTAAAACAAAAATTTACCAAATCGGTCCATCCGTTCTCAAATGATGCGCTTACCAACGAACAGTGTATCATATTATTGTAGATAGATCAATAGATAATGCAGGTAGGACTTATTTCAATGATAAAGAGTGTCGAAATGTGATGTTTAAAAAATAAAAGATTCGTAGAGGTTATCTTTGTGGAAACAAAAGGAATATGTCTATTTAACTGAGTAACTAGTAATCGTATTATACTAATAGGTACAGTATGAAGTACCAACTAACGACTGCGGTACTTACATCGTATAAGTACCTACCTACACATAACTGTGCAGAGGCAAAAACCTTTCAAAATCTAGTCGCAATCTCATCTTACCGACAATCTATCTCAAAATCTTGTCAAAAATGTAGGTAAATTAGAGGTATTTTTGACAGATTGAGACTGAGATCAGAGGGGTAATTCTCGTAATTGTAAGAACGTCCACAGTCTGATCTCAGTCTCAATCTCTCAAAAAACCCTCTAATTTCCCTACATTTTGACAAGTTTTTTGACATTTGTTTGTCGCCGAGATGAGACTGCGACTAGATTTTGAACGTTTTAAATTACGAGAATTGGCCTTCAGAGTGTGAACGTTCTTAAAATTACAATAATTGCCCCTCTGGTGTCCGGCAATGGTTCATTTTTATGCTGCACCTTTTGCATAATTTTATTATTGAAACTAAGTTCACTTTTTCAAATATTGAGTAAGTATTGAGGTCGGCTATGCTCGTTAAAGCTACGGTTTGCAAGAAGAGCGCTGACCGCCACATACGGTCGTAATGTCCTTTACCTTTTTCGGACCCAGCGAGTTAACACAAAGCGAGTTTATTAAGTTTACAAATCTAAACTTGATTAATTACGTAGTTAGCTGACTGTGTAAACACAGTCACTCAATGATAGCCCTCGGAAAATGAATTAAAATTCTCTGCTCATTTACATAACGTATAACCTACCTACCTTACCCAAACTTGGTACCTTCTGCAAGCCATTATGTAGAAGTTCCAAAGTTCCTTATAACTCAGTCAGTAATTTCATTAATATTTCTCATACATTCATTCTGCCTGCACAAAAACGCACAAAAATATTAAAAAGAGACCCGACTACACATCTATCATAAGCAAAAGAAACTACAGAATCTCAACACCTGACAAGTGACAGCACCTCATTGCTAGCAAGACACTCCCCGGCCTACTCTCTCATTAACACTTACAATAAAGTCTGCAAACTCTGCGAAATTAAAAATACTACTTCATTCAATTGTCAAAAAATAGTAAAGGAAATTTTGCATAACACTGGTTACGATGACTCGGAACAACTAATATAAAGACCCTGACCTGACACCAAATCAAACGAAGCACAATGGAACAAACACACACCCTTACACACACACACCTACACACACCCACACCAGACACACACACAACACGCACATCAAACACACACACAAACATCACACATACACACGCACCATACCATACCTGAAATCACCTCTCTAGTCTCCACTCTGGAATTCGTACTCCGAGCCCTAAGATACAGACTAACTGTCTAGTTTGGGGCTCACTAGCAAATACCATATTGTAACCTAGCTGTTGGTAATATTTTAAGCCACTCATGTCGTTTTAACTTGCTGTTAACCTGTGAACCTGCTTACTGTATTACCTGGACAATAAATATTTTCTATTTCTATTTCAGTCATCTTGCAGATTCACAGAAGTTGATTTCTGCTTTATTTCATCTTGTTGCGTTAACTATGAATAATTTGTGTAATTATAAATGAACAAAAGGTAGCATAAGCGTAATTAGCCCGTGAAGGAGTGGGCCATAATCCACCACGCGATGAAATAATTTATACTAAGTAAATTGAACCCACGACCTACAACACGTAAGTCGCGGCCGGTACCACTGGGCCACCACTGCTCCAACTGGCTGGCCATCAAAAGGTAGGCTTTGCTGGAATTGGGAGGTTTGGCATGTGGAATGCAACATAACATCACCCCTGTGTTCCCCAAAGGGTTTGCCAGAGGTGAAAAATAAATGGGGGCGTCCCCGTCAACATTTCAGAAAAAAATCTAGATTATGGAAATACAACGTGGCGCTACAATGGCGACATTAATCATAAAAGTTATAACAACATAAAAAAAAACCTAACTTGAAAACTTCCACCTGCGCCGCTCGCCGCCGGGCTCTCTTTCCTTCAATTCGCCTTCTATTTGCACGTTATTTGTTTTAATTACATTGATGCGATGTTATGATCCGTGACCCCGGCAAATGACCCCTGCGCTACAGTTCTTTAAGTCAGGTTGCTCTAAGATGCTATTTTAGAAAATTGTTAATAAATAAATAAATAATAATGTTTAATTAAATTAAAATATATTCATACAACTAAGACGCAATACATTATATTATGATCTGTAACTTTTCTATAGAGTCGGTGACAGCTAGGTAGGTAAGCTTCTTCGAAAAGAAAAACCATTGTTGGTAGTCCATTCACACGTTCCTTCTAAGATTAAAGACTGAGTGATTCATTGTGATAGATCAGCTTAGTCGACCTTCGTCATTTTTTATTTTACACTAGCTGTACCCGCGACTTCGTTCGCGTGGATGTCGAGTATCATTATTAATCATACGTCGCCGTAGCTTAGAAAAGGCATAGGTACTACTCGTCCAATGAAAAGGAAGAATAGTTTTTCTCTTTTAAAGTAGCCTAAGTTACTCCTTGTAACATCAGCTATTTGCCAGTCTAAATCAGTGCAGCCGTTTCGGAGATTAGCCGGAACAAACAAACAGACAGACAAACATTAAAAAAAAATTGTTATTAGTATCGTTGCATATACCTACGAGAAAGCTTTTATTTTGACATTATAAACGGACACTTCAATTTTATTTATTTGTATGTATTAATAGATTATTATCTCGCTTCCTCGTCGTCAATCGTTGCTCTGTCATTTCAAGGAAATGTAAAGATTTGCTACTTATCTCACAAATAAATTTTGCTAAAAAAAACTCCAAATACACAAAATTGGACACAGATTACCACTATTTAATTTACCAGTATTTTGAGTCCAGTAGTCGCAAGCGCTACTCCTGGGTATGAGGTCCTGCGTTTTATTCCCAGGTTGGTAAGGTGTAATGGGTTTTTCCATCTGGAATTTCTCATTATCAGCTCGGAGTCTGGATTTGTGCCCCGCTGATAGCCATAGGCTCGCATCCTAATACATAGAACTGGGACAGCAAAATGTAGGTGTAGTAAAGGTATATAACCCTGCCCAACCCTTCGGGAAATACAGGCGTGATGTTATGTTTATGTTTTGTCGTTGTGTTTACATTTTGTTTATGGGTTTGCGAGTCTGTTAACATTTACCGTGCACACATTCAGACTCCAGTTCCGGCTTGCTACTGAGAAATTACTCAAAGAAAACTATCGCATTATCGACCTTGCGCTCAGATCACACGCTTACGAAGCAGTGTTTTGGTTTTATTATATAATAAATAATATAATAACATACACTTGTTAACTCGGGATTACCCAGTTCATGACTTATCTAGTTTCTTACATTCTGATGATAATCTTGTTCAATTAACTTGTCTTAATGCCCTGTGTTCGCGACAATCGCGAAGGAACTCGTTTCAATGTCGCAGTCGTTATGCAATTACCACTGTTTGATAATTGCGGTGCAATTTATACGATACGGAACTTTATTGCACTAACAACGTAAACAATATAGTAGTGCACATGCCAGTGGACACTTAGCTGTGATTACCGGTTTTATGATAGACAACTACGAAGAAGATATTCACAGCGGTATGTTTTGATATTTTTACTTTGAGGGTTTCATGGTTTATATCTCTATTTCATTTTGAACTACAGTCCGTTCACAGTTATTTTACTTCTGACCAACAGCAACCTTATTGTGACGAGAATAAATATCACAATGATTTTGAGAGATTTGTCAATAGCGCAGCAACCCAGCAGCAACCTTATTAGAATGAGAATAAAGATCAATGTGATTTGTACAGTGATGCAAAATCTGTGAGAGGACTGTAGTTTTGCTTTTTTTTTTTGTTAACTTTTTGATCGTCGATCGTGTTATCTGACTGGAAATTGTCCCACTCTCAAGAGAAAAGACACTCTCTGGCACTTACAAAAACAATATCATTTATATGCAGTTTTTGCCAAGTGCCGAACTTCTACAGTAATAGTCGTCGAGAAATTCTGAAACCTGTATTTTCGATTTAGTTTCAAAATTATGATCTTGCACAATGATTTACCTACCTATCAACTTCATCATTATGATTATCATCATTTCAACCGAAAGACGTCCACTGCTGGACATAGGCATCCCAAATCAACCACTTCGACGGGTTTTGTGTTTCTCGCATCCTACGGGTGCTAACTTATTATAATAATATTTTCGAGCCGTTTAGGGTTGTAACCCTTGGGCCGTGGAGCCCGACGATCATATTTTGCTTGACACTTCCCGTGATCCAAGGACTGGCGTTTACCTTTGCCTGATTCTAATCATTGCCATACAACGTGGCAATGCCGCCAGTCTTTTGGGCACATTACCAGTTGCAAAGGAAATTTTTTGACGCCATAATTATTTTCGGTGTTAATGTTGAGGACTATTTTTCCAACGCCAGATAATTTTATCCGAGGAATAATTTTTAATCTCTAATCTTTATTGCATGAATAGATTGAAAAATCGATTGAAAAATCAGCCCTTAATAAAATTAGGTAGTTTAAATATTTATATTTTCCTTCTAACTAGTAATTACGTAAAACATACTAGTACTTCACAATATTTTGAACGAAGTATCACCACCAGTGTAAAAGATTTTCATCGTTATTAATATTTTAGCTATTTATATAAACCATTTTGCTAGAGTATTTTCTGATACCAATAATGTCGTTTTTCTTATCATAAAGCGAAATATTATGTGTGGTAGTCAAAAGAGCTCGCGACAACGCGTGGGATGGATAAAAGAAAGGTTAATAACCGATTAACAATAGTAATATAATAATTTCTAAAGAAGCATAACATGAGGAGATCGTTATATTTCTAACAAACAACATGAATACTGGCAATTTATCACGAATTAATGTGAAATAACGATGGACGTGAATAAGATAATATTATAATTTATTGTTGAAATTACTGCATTCTGGACTACATTTAAATTTTTATTTAAAAAAAAAATTTACTTATGTTCTCTAATTTATATGGTATACATAATAAAGAGTATTCTACTCTATTCTATACAGGGTCAAATTAAATTATCTAGCGGAACTCCGCAGAAGTGATGGGTATAGATAATTAATTTAACAAAAAAATAAAAATGAAAAAAATAATTTTAAAAAATCAGTTTTTTAGTGGAAACTTCACAAACGTAAATGATACCATCTAAACACGATAAAACATATTTTCTCAACTCTTACTTAACAACACCATATCTTTTTTATTTTTAGTTTACCTTGTTTAGATATGACCCGTCACGCCTGCAGAGTTTCGCTTGCTAATTTAATTTAACCCTGTATATGCGTTACGTACGTTTGCATTTATCGTGAAGAGTATAATATGTAGACAATTATTTGTGTAATGAATGGAATCATCATCATCATCTGCCGAGCCTTTTCCCAACTATGTTGGGGTCGGCTTCCAGTCTAACCGGATGCAGCTAAATACCAGCATTTTACATGGAGCGTCTGCCTATCTGACCTCTTCAACCCAGTTACTGGGTAATACGATACCCCTTGGCAAGACTGGTGGTCAGACTTTCGGGCTTCTGACGACCCGTAACGACTGTCATAGATCCTCAAATGACAGCCGGGACCAACGGCTTAACGTGCTTTCCGAGGCACGGAGGGGTCTTGGTATGTAAAGATGGTCACCCATCCACGGACCAACCGCGGCAAGCGTAGCTTAACCTGATCAATCGACCCGTGCGGCTGTTAATACTTAGCCACAAGCCCCTCTGTAATTAATGGAATATAAAAGTAATTTTATAGATATCTATCCCGTATATTGCGCCTGGCATGAGCTGTCCTCCCATAGGTACCTACTGTAATTTGAAAACATTGTAAAATCCCAATATTATTAAAATTGACCGTGGAGTTTCTTGCCGGCTCTTCTCCATAGGAAACGACCAATTGGAACCATGCACCTACATTCTGACGTTTCATAAGTACCCATGAAGGTATATTTATTATTTATTTATATATACTTTATTGTACACTAGAAAAATACATAACATAAAAAAATACATTAAACACTACAAACGACACAATAGGCGGCCTGATCGCTTTCTGCGATCTCTTCTAGACAACCTTGGAATGGAGGTTTATGTGAAATAAAATATTTTGATTTTGATCATGTTTTGTCTCTGCATCAACCTAAAGTTGACTGGTAAGAAATACCTCAGACATTAAATCCGCCTTTACTTTACTTTTTTTCACAGAGAATAGGTAACGTTCGGTTGCAGTAAGGTCATCATTATTATTCTCATATTATCTCGTCATTAATGATTATCTAAGTCGCAGTTGTTTATCCATATTAATTATATTCTACAAGCCGTGCGCCCGATGGGATTTCCCATCGACATAAATTACAAACTTGCATCGCCTATTGGAATCTATTAGGGGCTGAATTTTCAAAAATCCTTAGTGCTTACCCTCGTTATATAAGGAATTCTTGCGCATTTCATGCTTCAGGGGTTTATAGACGGTGCGTTGTATATCTGTGATTGAATGAATTTCAGATTTTTCTGCTAAACCTGTGCAGTACTAGCCATTATTAATAAAGTAATCGAGTTTGTCTGATTCAATCATATGAGCAATCACTATACCACTTCATAATCTATAATGCCAAGATATGTTAATTCTAATGCGTCTGAAACATCAATTAAAGTAGGTAGAGAAATAAAACGTCTTTGACATCGTTATGCGTCGAAACCGGTAAATTGATACTTTTAAATAAAAATAGTAGTATTATTTTCTGTAGACGATTCGTTCGATTCGACCCAATGGGTCCCTCTTAATGGCAAGCGACAACGCGGCAGGCCCAGACGGAGAATGCGGGATGAGCTGGACTCCTTCAACAAAAACTGGTCCTCAGAAGCTTTAAACTAAGAGAAGTGGAAGGAGAGTAAGGAGGCCTTATGCCCTGCAGTGGGACATCACAAGCTTTTAATAATAATAGAAGATTCGTAGTGTTGTGTATCTAATATATATTTCTAGAGTTGTCGACTCATAAATTTTTGTCGACAAATAAATTAACTTCGTGCAAGTCGCCTATAGAAAAAAATATCTTGTTTAAAAGTGACGATTCGCCCCTTTCGGGCAATATTCTTGCGATTCGACTAATACCCCGATCCGGATAATGTTAATTTATTTGTGGGCGAATCGACAACTCCAGAAATTCGTATTGGCATATATTGAATTTTATGTAATTGACTAAATTAAATAACTCGTTTTTACGAAACAAGAGTCCATGTCCGTAAGCTTTTTTAATATAAGTCCATAAGATGCTATTGAATATGGTTTTCACACAATTTATTACTGCACAAAGTACCTATTTAATGTTCATACTTTTTTTTCTATTTTTTATTTGTACGTTATATAATTGGAAATACCTAGTTTCAGACCTAGTAGGTATTTAATTAACTCAAAAGCAATAACAGTATAATATGAGCAACATAATAAATAATCACAAAAAAAACCTAGTCACACAGATTAGATGAAATAATAACAGCTTATATTAATGTATTATACTTATTTCTAAACCTACCTCGCAAAAAGATCTCAATGATAGTGGAAATCGCATCAAAATCCATCATGGAGTTTCAAAGCTTTAACCGAATACAAAGATGTGTGCAGTCTGAGAAAGGATACCATTCATCATCTTTTAAGATCTCGGAGCAGTACTTAGTAATACAAGAATATTGTTCTCTCACTGCAGGGCAAAGTCCTGTTCACCATACAAAGCAGGTACGAGCATTGATCACCACGGTTGCTCAAGACGGGATTTCAGACTTATATTAACTATAAGTCCTGTTTTGTTTACTATGATTTCCTTTCTGATGTCAGCAATGTCCAAGATAAACTTAGAAAATACATTAATTGCACGGATTCGAACCCACACCTAGTGTGAGAGGTAAGGCCATTATTATAGAGTAGACAGTAGCAAGCAATATATAATAATATTGATTAATTCAGAAACAGTCCATAACATATAGTTACAAAGAGGCTGTAATGAAATCTTCATTTCAAAAACCAAACACATACGATCTTTTCATATTTGAACCGAAAGTGAGCACTAAAGAAGGAATTTTATAAATTTATCCCCTAAACGGAATAAATACTGGATGAAGTATGGAAATTCTACATTTTTCCGATGGGAAATTTCATCGGGCACATGGCTTATAGTACTCAAACTTAAAGCATTTATTTCAAATAAACCATTTACAGGCACTTTTGAATTGTCAAGGGGTCGGTTTGTCAGAAAGCTGAACCTAGTTGCTCATTCCAAAACGTAATAGGTACCAAAGGAGAAGAACAGGTATGAAACTCCACTGACACTCTTTTAAATCAAAATTTTGTGAAAAAAAATGGTTACATCATTCATGTCGTGAGAACAATGCGGAACGTTAAAAGCGTCCGTAATAAAAAGATTTGAAAAAAGCAATTCAAATGTTTAATTACCTATGAAATATTTACATAATTTAAAAAGCTAACAGTCTTAAAATAATAATATGAACAAGTATATAAAAAGGAGGGGAAATAATCAAAGCGCATCAAAAAATTCGTCCGCAAATCGTTCGTTCGTCAATAGGAAATGTTCCCAAAAGGCTGGCAGGATTGCCACGTTGTATGGCAATGCTGATTCTTTGGCCAAAAAATAGGCCAGCCCTCTGGTCACGTGAAGAATCGATTATTAAATTAAAATAAGCCGTGGCAGCTAACAGATGACGAGTCCCTACTGAACAACTTACTCTGATAAACTTACTCCTACTATATACAGTCTTAATCATAACACAGACATTTACAACAAGTAGGCACTTGAAACTGCGAACAAAGCCAACATAGTTGTCGCTTATTTATTGCCCTTTCATTTTACGTATCTACTTCATGCAACGTAATAAATATGACTTTCAGAGTAGTTAAACAATAAACTCGAAAAGTCATCATCATCTGCCTAAACTTTTCCCAACTATGTCGGGGTCGGCTTCCAGTCTAACCAGATGCAGCTGAATACCAGTATTTTACATGGAGCGACTGCCTATCTGACCCCCACAACCCAGTTATTGGGTAATACGACACCCCTTGGTACTCGTAAGATTGTCGTGGTTGTCAGATTTCTGGATTTTATCGATCCGTAACGACTGCCAAAGATTCACGATTGACAGCCGGGACCAATCGCTTAACGTGCTTTCCGAGGTACGGAGGGGTCTTGGTTTGTGAAGACGGTCACCCATCCTTGGACCCCCCCGGATCCTTGGATCCTTGGACAACCCCGGCAAGCGTAGCTTAACCTGATCGATCGACACGTGCGGCTGTTATTACTTAGCCACAAGCCCCTCCTCCTCGTAACTCGAAAACTCTTAAACGCAAATAATTGTAGCCAAAGAAAAACATCATAAGCGGTAAAGTAATTGAAACGTCTGCAAGGCTTTGGGAACTTCAAGCGGTAGATTGCAAGAGCAATACAATGGCCGAATACTGAGAGCTGTTTACGAGCACCAGGATGAATAAATTAAACCAGGGTTTATCGAATACCTTCCATAATTATTCCTAAGAACGGTTCTACTTTGAATACATTTATATATTTTTCTATGATATGACTGCGCTTGTCAAAATCTGACCCCTACTGTTTTTTCTGCTATTCTTTTTATATAACATGTCCTGGAATTATCGCACACCACCAAACACCCCAATTAGAAATTTGTTTTATAATGATAATACATACACAGATTTTTTTTTATTAATATCATTATTAATTAATAAAACATTGTTTTTTTTTTTATAAAATTAGCTATACTGATTGTGGGAGAAAATTGTAGTCAATACAAATCTACGCATGCACACGTGTAGCATAGTAGATACTCCATCCATTTTGTTTGTTTTGACTGTACAGCAAAAGTGTGACAGTTATTTGCGTAGTTTTAATTATTTATTAAATTACCTAACGGACTCGCGGAGGTTGCATGTAAGCACCAATCAGGTATAACCTCTACAGTACCTACTACTAAATATTTCCATCAAGAATTCAGTGAGTTTTTTATGAAATCAGGTAGTTTTATATTTCAAACTAGTGATCCGCCCTGATTTTGCACGGGTGCAATTTATTTTAGGAAAACTTACAGCTAAACAGATACAGTAAACAATAGTTTATACAAAATAGGGCCAATTACAAGTTTTTACATGTGAAGACTGTAGTATGTTCACGACCCGTTGTGCACAAGTTCGGAGCAGTAACCTAACAAAACGTACTAAGCCTGCATGAATTCAAGATAGTATTTAATTAGTATTATTAAGTACTTCTTTTTAAATATATTCACATAGCCTATGTCTATCTGGTTGTTGGCATGTTATATTATCTCAATAAGTCTGTTCATGAATCATGACACATTATTAGTTAATTTAATGATTTTTCTTTTGGATTATTATGAACAATTAAGATACATCACTGCCTCTAATGATGATTGAAAAAAAATACTTTAAAGTTTAATAACCGAGATCGGCAAAACTACTTATTTCTTTCCGAAAAAGTTCCTTCAAATACAATTTTAACGTCTTAAATCTTGTTACGGACGCACAGTGAAGTATTTCGTAATTTTCCTATAACCTCATATTGGAAAGAAGCACATCAGTCTTATATCTATCTATATAATATCTTCTTCATCTTCTATTTATAAAAATCAATTTCTGTGCGTCTCGCAAAAACTCGAAAATGACTCAACCGATTGTAATGAAAATTGGTAAATTGTTGAGTGTGCACCGGAAAAGGTTCCTAACGGTATTGCAATGCATGCCGAGGGTAGTGTCAATTGTCCCCCGAGAAACGTAAGGCTGCTTTACACTGTTACGTCGTACGTGTACCACCAGTCCTAACGTGCATAGGCCTAGAGAGGACCTGCTGTGGTTCTAGCGGGACGGGCTCCCTACCCTCAAGCATGTCTTACTCAATCCTGAGGTAAAGGTCTGCGAAGTGCCTCTACCATTGAGCGAGACAGGTTTCCAGAGGTGCTGGACGCGTACAATAGCAATAACCCCTCATAACGGCCTACTCACTTTTCTAAGACAATACAAAACTAACGCAAGCGTACTGCATCGTCAGTCGGTTGCAGAATTCCTTACGATTGCCTTGCTATACACCGAAGTGGTTATTTTAAATCGTCACTTTGCACTTCCTTAATCTACCTAATTTAGAGGATGCTTGCAGTGTAATCAGTAGCCGTGCGTCCATACGTGTCTACCTACATATTTATGTAGCAACGGGGCCTTTCTATCTGGGCATGCAAATTATGTGTCTCGCCAAATATTATATTTTTTATCAGTAAGAGGCCTACGGGGGCCGGGTGTGATTTAACGAGACACAATCCCTAACGTTCCTTAGAACGACTATCAATCCAGTTAAGGGTACTTAGCGAAGCCTACCCCACTCCCTGGAAGAGTGCGTATATCAAGAGCAATGCAAAGTATCCTGCAGTTAGTCTGTCCATAGGGAAAAGGTAGCCATCACTAACGTTTGGTTGGTTTGTGTTCGTAAACAACAGACTACAAGGAAGCACTATAATTAAAATTGGCCCTAACGAGTTGCGAGTTCGGTACGGCCTTCCATAAACGGTGTGACTGCCCTAAGCGTCATGTCTTGGTTGAGGTTGTCTATAGTCTGTTGGTAGAGCATTCGTTTGTTTGTTTGTTTGTGTGTGTTGTTTGTTTGTTTTCTTAGAATTCGTACAAAATATTTCATCTTAAGTGACGTAAAGTATCTTTCTACTGATGACTCGCCACAAGTGGCCGGCCGTCTGTTTCCCATAAAATATAAATGAAATGGGTTTGTAAGGGTTTCAATGTTGTTGTACTATTTTAAAGTAATAGGATATTTTGTTATTAATTAGGGTAACGTGTCAAGCTGTCAGACCATAAAATTGAGATTTAATGCGTTTCTAAGCGGGCCGATATCGTGGGACAATGTTAAAATAAAATTTTAGAATAACACACTTTGTTATTAAATAGGAGCAAGTGACAGACAGTCACAAAGTCATACTTCCTTTACTTACCTTTGACCTTTGAAAGGTTGAGTTTGAAGCAGGACTTCCTGATGAGCACTAATACTGTGCTTTGCCTAATAACTTTAACTTGATAGTCCAAGCAGAAACTGCGATCTGTATATTACACTGTCTATACATAAAATATTTTTTAACAATCAGCAGGAGGTCCCAATTTACCCAATTTATTTGAGATCGGAGCAAAGTTTATTTTTCTTCCATATTTTCCTGTTAGTAGTCACTCCCTTTCAAGCCATATCATCTGTCATACAGTCCATCCATCGTTTAATTCTAAATTAATTAAACGATGTTTGATAATGAGTGAATTTTACGGTCAGGGAAAATGTAACAACGTTATTGTTGATTTCCTACATCAATTTTATTCAATATCTATTTAATATTTTGGTTTGCGATGAAATGCAACGTAGTGAATAATAGGTTTGCCTTAAAATGTTAATAAATGGTTGGTGGTTAGTTTGTTGGTAGCTGTGTTTTATTTATGTACTTACTTTTCAACTGTTAATGGTTTATAATAATGCACTTTAATATCGCAGTGTTTGATTAGGTAATTGCTTGTTGATACGTATTTGATTGTATTAATTTAAAAATAGTTGTAAGTGCGAAGTTATAAAAGTTAACAGCTTCAACGTCTAAATGGAGTTAGTCTCTAAATAGACTTTAAGTACATCAATAAGCTCCCAACTCGAAAGATCAGGTTAGCGAATTTATTTACTCATAAAGAACAATACAGTTCACTTAATAACGAGCTCAAGTAAAAATAAAGTAATGTAGGTAATATACAGCGATCGAGCAATTATAATAGATGTTGTCAACACTGCAAGCGATTTGCTATCTTTGATATTATTTGGCAGATTGTTGTATAATTGTGCTCCTTCATATGTGATAGTCGTTTTACTATAGTTAGTCCTATTTCTTCACAATTTAATCTGGTTAGTGTTTGTTAAGTTATGGTAATTTAATTTTTTAACAAGTTTTATAAAGATAATAATTAAATTAAATGTCTCGAATGTAACAATAAGTTACGACGTGGTTTAATATTATGTAAGTTACGAGCAGGCTGCGGTGTCTAACTTAAGTGCTTACCAAATGTACATACTGTGACAAAACTATATACATAGTTTAAGTAAAAGTTTTACTTACTGCCTTTCAGGATTAGTGATTGTAAGCACCACCACCTGCAGGTTAATGTGGCTTTACGTTTGATTTCCAAGACGGGCAAAGTGTTATAGGGTTTTTCTATGGGGAAATTCTCTGTCAGGATATCCGAATGTATGTGTGGTCCCGGTTACTGGGAAAAGCCTCATCCCCTATTACCTACATGTCAGTTACAACCTACCTGGCGAAATGTGTTTCCTAAACACTTCTGTCTAAACCTTAGGGGATAACAGTTTCTAATGTCAAATGAAATATATGTCATTCGTTAAAAACCTATAATTGAAGGATCCTTAATTACAACAGCAACTTTATAAAAAAAGTAAAAAGAGGGTTCCGTAGTTAACGTCTCGGAACCCTTATAGTTTCGTCTTGTCCGTCCGTCCGTCCGTCCTCGGCTTACCTTCCAAACGGTTAGTGCTAGAAAGATGAAACGTTGTATGGATATGTGTACTTACCACATCGACAAAGTACTAAAATAAAATCACGAAAAAAAAATTTTTTTTGGGGTATCTCCCCTACACGTAAAGTGGGGATGATTTTTTTAGTCAGCTTATACTGGAAATGTGATATGATAAAAATATGTGTCTAGCGGTCGCAAGCTGAGCAGGGGGTCCTGTGTTCGATTCCCGGGTCGGGCAAGGGTATTTTCATCAGGAATTTCTCAGTGGCAACCACGAGTCGGGATTTTTCCCCGGTTGATAGCAATAGGCGCGCCCCAAGGACATTTCTTGCATTTTTTACAAGAAGACCATGTAAAAAAATTCCAGAAATGTCCTTGGGGCCGCCAAAAGTGCCATGACTGGTGAAATGTCGAGAAATGTTGAGTGTACAATAGGTACATCTCTGTCCAACCCTTCGGGGAAACAGGCGTGATGTTGTTTTATGCAAGGCGCATGGTTCGTTAACCAAGACATCAACACTTTCGCATATCATTTATCATCCGTTCGCGTCACCCCTGTCGTGGGTGGGCGGATGGGTTGGATAAAGCCTGCTTAACCCTCTACCCCTACATTTGTTTACAAATAGTCGAGTCGTTTTAGAGCGGAAATTATACAATGGCACGGTGTCAATACGTCATTTTGACAAATGGATGGCTTGTTTTCTTATAAATTTGATTTTGAACGACATTCGTGTTTCTATTGAATGTTATTTAATTTAATGTAAAATTGTCTATCTTGCAATTCTAAAAGTATTTAAAGGTTAGGTGACTGATAATGAGAAATCCCGTGTTTACAATCTACTGTTGTAATAGTGAAACTGTTCGTCAGAAATAATCTGTAAGAATGAATCAGTAGTTGTCAGTGTTGTGCCATTAGGTAGTATGGAGCGCGGGCGTTTATTATTTCACTAAAAACGAAGCATTTGGCTGTTATTTTAGTATATCGTGGTGTCTTACGACTTCCACGCGAACGAAGTCGCTGGCAGGACCTAATATCTAATAGTTATAGAAAAATCACTTGCATAACAAAGTACCTACCCGTTTAACATTTTAAATAAATCTGCTTAAATGGTCATTAACCTTGACTATAAATTATAATTTAAAATCAAGTTTTGGTAAAAAAAAAAACTTCAGGAGCACATTTATTAAAGTAGTTAAAGTATTAAAATATTAAATTACCTTTACAATTTCTGGTAAGGTAAACAGGTATAAGTCAATGTTTTCTCATCTTTTAATTGAATGAAAAAAGAAAATTACTTGGTTAGGGTAAAAATATATTTAGGCAATAAAATATATTCTAGGCAAACAGCGCCTCTGTGTCCTTACGCACATTGGTACAAGGATATGACACTGGGCAATTCTCGTAATTTTAAGAACATTCATAGTCTGATCTGTCTTAATTTGTCAAAAATACCTCTAAAATCCCTAAATTTTTCACAAATGTTTGACATTGATTGTCACTGAGATGAAATTGCGACCATATTTTAAACGTTTTTTATTACGGGAATTGGTCTTCTTTTGGCGATCGAATGACGTCGACAGGGGACGCTGTTGATAAACATTTGTACAAAATTGTTTAGTGAAATGTCACTTGAAATGTACTTAATCGAATAAGAAGATGACGGCGTTAGTTCAGATTTTGGCCACGCGCCGAAAGAACCTTGTAGCGCTATATGTAGGTATAGGTGTAGTGCAGCAGTGCAGCACCTCTGCATATAAATAGTTGGATAACGAGTATCCAATTTTTCATCCATATCCAAAGTTGGAGGACGAGAACCGCTACACCACACGACGAAACTCAGATATTTAGCCAAGTTTACAACAGAGTTAGTCAAGATTCAGAATTCACGAAATGTGGAAGCTACTACGCTCATCCAAAAATATTCTTATATTATAAACTAGCTGTAACCGCGACTTCGTTCGCGTGCATGTCCAAAAACAAATTTGATTTCAAGGATTATTTTTGCACGTGGAAACCTAATTCTAACATAAGTACACTTCAATTTTATTTATTGATATAGATGTGAAAATAACTCTGCTGACTGTCTCTTTGACCGTTTCGATGTGATTCGGCACACGTGACCTAGATGAGGATATAGGATTTTTTTTATCCCGTGGTAGTATGTTTCGTGGGATATTTTCCTACCTCCATAGCTAGTTGCAAATAAAATAATATATAATATAATAACTAACAAAGGACTGGCTCGTTCTTTGACAATGCCGCCAGTCTTCTAGGCACCTATCCGGATGACAGCGATGCGGACGAGTATTTCGACGCCAGTTTCCTTATGTTTTTTTTGTATTTATTTGTATAGTTAGTTAGTTAGTCATTTAATTTCGTATCTAGTGTAAATAGTTCATTCTGATAAACATTTTAAGAAAGTGACTAAATAAATTAAGTTTTTTCTATGAATATTTGCTGTTTTGTCGTTAAGCTTTGAAAGTAATTGGCTTTTTGATAAGCACAGTTTTGAGAAGGGCCTCTCCACATGTAAAAGATTAAACGAAAGTAGCTTCCCGGATATTATTTAAGCAAACATTTTCTTTTTTACGTTAGTCTTAGTTCCTAATATTTGCGAGTTTTTATTTCATGTTGGTTTTCCGTTACAAAACATGGATAAGTATACAAGCTTTCCGTCTAGCAAATTCGCAGACCTGATAGACATCAACATACACAGTTCTGTGGAATGAAGTGAGCGTGAAGTGCCATTGACAATACAACGTGTCTATTCTATAAACATCTTACCGTGAAAACTTAGGTGAAGTGAGTTTGAAATGAACTGTCAATCCACCTGACGCTAGGGATTGACCGTATTAGCAGCTCACTTTAAGCTCACTTCATCTAAGTTCTCACGGTGAGATTTCTACAGAAAAGCACTGCTGGTGTAGATGAAACACGTTAACACTCAGAAACACCGTGATCACAATACGGTTGTGGTTTTTCTGAGTATTATCGTGTTTTACTTGGATTAGCAGACTAGCCCCTGAGATTACGCTTATTGAACCCGGCTCAGGGTACATTAACTATGCAAATGTGAAATTTAAGCATTTATTTTGTAAGATTAGTAGTAAACACCATTCTGAAAAGAAAACCTTTTGTATCCAAAAGGTTTAATAAGTCAAGTGTAGAGCTGCTGTTCACGCTAAACTTTTAGTGCATGCAATTGAATATAATTACGCCCCCACGTTCAAGCTTAAAATAAATGAAATTTTACTCACATGGAACTTTTAAATTTTTAAATATTCATTTCCGTACCTTCAGCTTTACGAATATTTTTAAAGTTGGACAGCTGCGAGCCACGGAGTAAATGAATTACGAACAAGAGCAGAAACAATATTCCACGGAAGCTTCCTGAAAGATGCTGCAGCTAATTGAATGCTTTAGAAGAGCTTGAAAATCGAGCAAAGTTCTCTAGTGCTCGCTTCACAAATTCAAAAGTATTGGCCAAAGTTTTCTATAGGGAAATCTACCAACCCTAAACCTTAGGCCTTACATAAGAAAACATGGTAAAAAGTATAAAAAAAAAACATGAATAAATAATATGTTAATCCATGGTTATTATCCTTCGCTTCGTTTATCTTATCTAACTCAATCGGAGAACGATTTAAATGTAGGTATTGTATTGACAAACAACCAAATTGAATCGGAAAACATCATCTTATTATTCCAACGACTACGAGTACGTTATGAGATGAGCATAGAACAGGCAATCCAATTATGGATAAAATACACACAAAATGTATTCTAATGCAGCTTCTGGAACAAACAGGAAGGTACCTCTCTCTCCTGTTTGTTCCATTTAGATTCTACTATATTTGCAATTATAATTATGTGTCAATACCGTTCGCACACTCTGCTTAGAGGTACTATATGTAGAAATTGCTGCTGCATTACCTACTGGTTTTATTCACCACTTTCCGGTAACCAAAACATAATTCGATCTAAATAATGGTGTTTGTGTTACATCTTTTCGTAATAATATGAGGCATAGCATAGAGTCGACGGCACGCCAAGGCAATCCAAAACAGCACTGATGCGTAATAGTGTTTTCTGTATGGCTCCAATAATTTATGATCACATACCAGAATCAGTTAAAATGTTAAATATTAATCTTTTTAAAAGACATTTAAAGAACTTTCTTGTTAGTAAAGCCTACTATACTATTTCTGAGTTTCTGGAAGACAAATTTTAGATACGCTAACCTAAAATGTTTTAAGCAGGTACTTTGTGTGTTTTTTCATGTTTGTATTATTTTATTACCCTCTATTTAAATTACTGACATCTGACATAAATCTGTAACAACGTAAGCCCTAATTTTGACATTTATATTTTTATTGTAATGAAATTAATTTGACTAATGTTTTTATAATCTAAATCGGGCATATTTTTTGATTAATATTTTTGACATTATTTTATTTTCACTTTTTGTACTATGAGCATATTTTGTAACTAAGTATCATGTTTTTATGTTCATGTGTTATTAATTTTTAACAAACATAATATTTGCACGCCATACTATGTGGCAAACATGTCTCTGAACTGTCTCTTTGATTCCATGTTATCCTGCATGCAAGTCTTTATTTTTATTCTTGTATGTGTACACATGTTTGGGCAAATAAATATATCTTATCTTATCTTATCTTATCATAAAACGAGTTTCATTGGTTTTATTTTCTAATAATCGAGAATTCTATTCGGAAGGTCTGCTTGCTAGACAGAGTGACCATCGACGCGCAAACGTCGTGAAAAGGTTACATCTGATGCCATAAATAAAATTACGAAAGTCATTCATTTCGGAAATGACAGGTTAAAAAAAAAACATTTTTGAGTGCGCAATGTATTGCAAACAACGCGATCAAAACGCTCCGCGAATGGTGCGCACGCGCGCGCTACCTAGCGCGATATCACGCGCTGCCCTTTCGAGTTTTATTTACATTGCGGTTTTAAGTGAAACAAGTGAATTTACTATTCTTTAATTAAAACTCATTTGGTTAGATATAAGTAATGATTTTATACAGCTTAAAGTAAAATAAAATGCAGAAAAAAAACCTAAAAATTAAGAAAAAGCCGACGAAAATTTTCAACGCAGGGGGGTCCAGAAACATGTTCCGAATCCATGGTAAGCGGTTGCGCGTCGATGTCCCTGCCACCCAGTATATTTTCATAAAAAAGTCGCATCGTATTACGTTTACAAACACAGTTATCAGATTAGTGATAACAAGAACTTATATGCAATAGATATATTTGTAGTTTACTATTTTTTGTGCGGGGCTATCCGCAGTATAGACCCTATGAAGCCCCGGGGGTAATCTTTTTCTTCGCAAGTTGAATGCTCAAGACCAATAATCAGCTTATAATGTGCCCACTGCTGGGACACAAGCACAAGAGACACAAGAGAGGACTCTCAAGAGAGGACGCGAGGGAATGGGCCATAATCCACCACGGGAGAGCCCAGTATTATATTTGACTACTAAAAATGATTTTATTTTGTAAGTAGGTTTGTACAAACACTTTTACACGTCAATCATATTTTAAAACTAGATGAGGTCGGCGTTTCCTTTCCGTTCAACGATTCGACGAACAATACCAAAGAAAGGACATTTGGGTAGCCCACATTGCTTTCCTGTTGATTATTCAAAAGTTCTTATCGTTTCCTACATTTTATTTCTATCGACGACATCGGTCCACAATAATTAAAATAATAGAATACTTTACAAAGTAAGCAAATGTCAAAAAATATATATATTAATAATAAAATAAAATTAATTAATGTCTTAGTGTTTTTTAAAAAAACAAACAAAACAGAAAAAAAAAACATTCAAAATATAAAAATTAGAAGCAGCTCAATCCCAAGCCTTTTTGTCCTCGATATAATCCTTAACGGTTAAAAGGCTTTCTGGCATAACTTACGTCTAATGAATGATTTGAATTTATTATGATCTTGAACGTGGCTTGGAAGTTTATTAAAAAAGCGTATACATTGGAATCTGAACGAGCCACCTATTTGTGTTTGTTCCTAGTATTTATATCATGGATATCACTGTATTTTTTAAGCAATTCTATATTTTTATGGGTACATAAAAGATTTTCATAAATTTATTGAGAAGGCACAGTCATAACATTAATCTCTTTAAATTTGTCTCTGAACGAGTGTCTCGGACTAGTCTGAATATCAGCGGCATTTCCCCACAATAGAATACCGTACGACAATACACTATGAAAATAGCTAAAGTACACTAAACGTGCTGTCTCTACATCAGTTAAATTACGAATTTTTCTAACACCGTATGCTACTGAACATAACTTTTTTGTCAATTTATCTACAACATGTCCCGGAATTAACGCACACCACCAGACACCCCAATTAGAATGTTATGTTATAATCATAATACATACACTGATTTTTTATTATTATGTAATAAACATTGTTTTTCTCATAAATTAGTTACACTGATTGTGGGAGAAAATTGTGGTCACATTACAAATCTACGCATGCAAACAGTCGCACTCGTTTAGGGGTCTAGCGCAGTAGGTACTTCATCTATTTTGGTTTGTTTTGACTGTACAGCGGAAGTGTGACAGTAATTTACGTAGTTTTAATTATTTTTGGGATAAAATATTACCTATATTAAAAATTACAGAAATCGATTCAGTAAACGATTCTGAACAAACTACTTTCATAATGTGCATTAATTCAGTTACACATTGTATATGTGGACTTCACTGAAGCTTAGCATCCACAGTTATGCCCAAGAATACTGTGTTGTCTTCAGGATTCAATTCTCCGCCCTTTATCAACACATTAGTTTTCACCTGCCTAACGTGAGAATGTCTTCACGGGACCAGAGGGCTGGCCTGTTTCTTGGCCAAAGAATTAGCATCGCCATACAACGTGGCAATGCCGCCAGCCTTTTGGGCACTGTTCCTGTTGACAGCGATGCTGACAAATTTTTTGATGCCCTATGATTATTTTGCTTATTTTTTCTCATGTACATATCATTATTTTAAATGTTAGCTTATATAATGTTAATACCTATATTATGTCACAAATAAACCCTATAGATATTAACAAAAGTAAAAACGAAAGTTACGTTAGCCAATTAAAGGAAATTGCTACCTTAAAGATAAGAGCTAGAGTAGGTGCTACAATGTCAATAATAGACTTAGCAACTTCTACAGAATTACCCCACAGATCTGCAGTCTTTTTAACACTTAAAGTGTGAAAGGTTCTTATTATATCTATACAGGTAATATGTTCAATATGAAATTCCGAATTGCAGTCATTAACATTTTCCTTAAGCAAAGTCTCAGCAACACAAGGTGATGAGTTTAGGGATTTAGTAGTTGAAACGGGAATATCTGAAAAGAAATTTTCAAATGCCTCGGCGACTTGTGATTTGATTTTATTATGTTGTCATTATTAGACAGGCTGTAGTCAGTATTTCGGTTACTAGATATTCCCGCTTCACTATTAATAAGTCGTTTTAATTACATTAGTGCTGTTTTTAATCTTTGAACCCAAATAACGTGACTTGGCCGTATAACAAACTTTTTAAATAATTTTGAATAAATAATTGTTTGTAAAGACGCTACGAAACTCCTATTATTTGGCAGAGTTAAACTTCAATTTCTTCTTACCCTGCCTCGTAAACGTGTTAAGTATGTTATATACTTATATTCAATAAAGGCGGAACGGGAAGCGTGTTACGAAGCGGGCATCGCGTCAGTGCACTCGCGGTATTACTTCCATTCATTAATTTAATAGGTTTGGGGTAGATTGTCTTCTGTTATTATTCCTATTGGTAAGTACAGGGTGGCAGGGACATCGACGCGCTTTAAAGTAATATCTCCACCTACTGTGCAAAACACCGCGGTCGCGTTCAACCACAATACAGACATGCAATATACGTACCACAACGCATACTTACATTTTATTTATTTGTTTCAGATGAATGAACCAAGAGACTAAATCATCCTGCTGATGCTATCCACAAACCTGGGACCGAGACAATGACCACCATGAGTCCCATCAGTGAGGTCGCCAACGTGACCGACAACACCTCGCTACCCGTGGACCCCACGGTCATCTTCGGCCCTCAGAGGGACCCTCTCTTCATCGTGCTACCTATAACTATCGTATATGCAGTTATATTCTTTACCGGGGTACTGGGCAATATATTTACATGTTTAGTGATAGTTAGGAATAAAAGTATGCATACAGCTACCAATTATTATTTATTTAGTTTAGCAATCTCAGATCTACTATTACTGATAAGTGGGATGCCTCAGGAGATGTATTCGATATGGTCAAAATGGCCGTATGTGTTTGGACACAGTTTTTGTGTGATAAGAGGACTAGCGGCTGAAGCTTCGACGAATGCCAGTGTTTTAACAATAACGTTATTTACGGTAGAGAGATATTTAGCAATTTGTCACCCGTTTGTTTCGCACAAGATGTCGAAGCTATCGCGGGCGACGAAACACGTGATGTTCCTGTGGGTGGCGGCGGTGGGGCTGGCCCTGCCCCAGGCGCTGCAGTTCGGGATCCGCGAGCATAGCGGTGTGACCATGTGCCTGCAAACAAGAGTCATCATAGAACACTCGTTTGAGATATCGACGTTCTTCTTCTTTTTCGCGCCGATGGTGTTAATCACAGTGCTGTACTCTCTAATAGGCCTGAAACTGAGAGACACGAACATAAGCAAAGAAAAAAGTCAGAAGGACTTTGACACAACAATGAGATACACGCACAAGATCAGGCGGAAGCACAGCCAGTCCACGAGGAGGGTCGTCAAGATGTTAGGTAAGAATCCATAAACATTGTTTTATTATTCCGTAGTATAATAAAATAGCAGTATAATACTATTAGGCCATTTTTTGTATTAAATGCGAAGTTGCCTATTGACAGCAACAGTGACATGAAACCAAAAAAAAAATTCAATAGTTAATTTAAAATAACAGATAAAGTAAGTAGACTCATGTATAAATTTTGAATGTTAAATGGTTGCGTACATTTGTTTATAAAATAGCATATGTCTCTCATTTAAAGCAGCCACTTGACCTAAATTCGCGAAAACCATTAGATTTATGTACACTTATTGACACTTAATAAATGATTTGATTTGATTTGATTTGATATGTAAAATTGAAAAAACTTGACAAAACTTAAATACAAATCAATAGGTTTACTAAACTTAGGTAATATCTAGGTATACGTCGCGAACTTGACCCCTACAATACCTTACCATATTTTATTAATAAACGAGGAATATAGTACTTACTATCCGTATAAACTTCAGAATTTCCTTTAATTTATCCGCGTTTGTCTGCGTTTTTTTTTTTTTTTTTAATAAAGAGTACCTAAAGTGTAGTACGAGATGCTGCGGGCCGACCTCCCTGATGGCGTCAGCGTGGTTTGCTACGCTGACGACACGCTGGTCCTGGCGCAGGGGAGGTCGCATCAGGCGGCGGCCGACGCGATGACACGCGGGGTTGCGATAGTCGTGGAGAGGATCCGGCAGTTGGGTCTCGAGGTGGCATTGCACAAGTCCGAGGCCATGACGTTTCATGGGCCCCGGAACGCGCCACCACCGGGATCCCAACTAACGGCAGGAGGGGTTCACATCGGCATCGAGACGACGATGAAGTACCTGGGTCTCGTCCTCGACAGCCGGTGGAACTTCGTCGAGCACTTCCGACGTTTGGCCCCCAAACTGGAACGGGCTGGGGCCGCCTTCAAGCGGCTCTTGCCCAACCTGGGGGGGCCAAACGCCTCCTGCCGGAGGCTTTACGCGGGGGTCGTGCGGTCCATGGCCATATACGGGGCCCCGGTGTGGGCGCGTTCACTGCGGCGGCGAGCCGCCCACTACCTGAACGCGCCCCAGAAGGTGGTAGCCGTAAGGCTAATCCGGGGCTACCGCACGATCTCGCGCGAGGCGGCAAGCGTCCTTGCCGGACTGCCGCCATGGGATCTGGAGGCGATAGTCCTCGCGCGCCTGTATGAGTGGCGCGCGGAGGCACTACGCCGGGGGGAAAGTCCGCTCCCGCGGCAAATTGCTGCGGAGCGGACGGACCTCCGGCTCGATCTCATGGCGACATGGAAAGAGCGACTGTCGCAACCCAGCGCAGGGCACGCCGCGATAGCGGCGATAAGACCCCTCTTTGAGGAGTGGCTAGAGAGGCGCCACGGCGCCCTCACCTACCGCCTGACGCAGGTCCTCACCGGACACGGAAGTTTCGGGAGGTTCCTGCACATGATCAGGCGGGAGGAAACGCCCGGGTGTCACCATTGCCAGGATCGCCCAGAGGACACGGTGGAGCACACGGTGGAGGTCTGCCCCGCTTGGGCGGAGCACCGCCGTGTCCTCGTGGAGGCGATCGGCAGCGGCGGCGGCCTCTCGCGCCCGGACCTGGTGCAAGCCATGGTCCGGAGCGAGAGGGAGTGGGAGGCAGTCGCCTCCTTCTGCGAAGCAGTCATGCTAGCGAAGGAGGTGGCGGGACGGATGAGGGAGAGAGCCTCCCGTCCCAGCCGCCGCGGGAGACGCCCCGGGCGTCGGGAGTCAAGTGAAGACTACCGGCCACCGTAGGCGCGGGCCTGCGGGCGGAGAGCAATGGGTAGCTCACCGCCCGATCAGGACCAGGCCCGTGCCGGACGGCGCGTAAGTGTTCCACGCGCGCCTCAAAGAGATGTCAGCATAACGAGGGGCCCCTCAGGGCCGAAGCCTGCCGGGGCAGCGGGATTGTCCGAAAGGGTTACCGCTACCCCGGAACATAAAGGGCGAAGGAAGGAACATGGGTGGGTTTTAGTCAGTAAGAGTCTGACACTCCCTTCCGCTCCACCCAGAGCGGGAGGAGTCATTTGATGATTTCCCATCCCAAAAAAAAAAAAAAAAAAAAAAAAAAAAAAAAGTGTAGTACGAGATTAATAACTTCATAAACGTGTAAAGTAGGAAAATTAAAAGCAAGTACAAAGACGTAGGAGCGTCGCTGTGCTGTTTTTATTTCGTTAAAAACGACGGTGTTTTTTTCGTACAGTCTCTTGTCAACATTACCTGACCCACCCTAAAAACAAACGAATTTGGACCCTCTAGGTTTATTCAATTTATACGAGCTTATCAGACAAGTGTTCGAGAACTCGATGAAGATATACAATAATAATACAGACACGCAAACTTGAGCTTTATAACGTTAGATATTATAACTACTTGTTATAATATAATTAGTGTAATAGCTTATTTTAATGATTCCGTTCAAGCAATTCTGGTCTCGTGGTCTGTGTATAAGACTGAGAAAAACCAGTTGCGAGATCAAATCCTGCGACGAAGATATTGTTTTGCTTTCAATTTAGAAATTATTCCAAAACTATTTCTTGTATTATTGTAAAGAACTATAGAATTCAAATATAAACTTTCTAAAATGGTAATATTTCCGCATAACTTGTAATAAGTGGGTAGTTGAAAAATAAATATTCGTATTCATTATAAAACTGGTATTCAAATGCTACTAAGGGTATGCAGTGACTACGCGCAAACATATTTTACCTTGCCTTACTATATTGCAAAAACAACGTCTCTATTTTATAGGTACTCGTAGTTTTTTTTTATTATCATTGTGTCAATGGAGTGGCTGCTTGTGCTATGCAAGAATAAACTTTATGAAAGTATTACAACTAAGATCAAATTTCAATGCAGCTTATAAGAGTTGAGTTGGTCTTGTGGTCACTAAGGTAGTGCGGTGTTAATCGTTGTCTACGTTCGAAACCAAGTTTAACCTAAATATAGCTTTTTGGTCAGCTGTTTTTTTTTTAATTATTTTGTTACACTTTTTTTACATTTCTTTAATGGACGACGTAGGGTCTTGTCTTTTTAAATGGACAGTTTGTATAGAAATAAAACTAAACAATTGCAAGTTTAAAATGTTTCTTATTTCATTAAAACACTTAGGTAAGATAAAGTAAGTAAATGCTCATATATTTCCAAATTAATATACATTTTATATTAGTATGCCATAATCAAATCTAACCATTTATAAACATTAAAAAAGGCATACTTATGCTTAAAAGTTTGTTATCGAGTAAATGAATTAATCTGTGAAATGCTGTATAGCTGCCTATTATATGTAGTGAATAAACATGTTATTTAAATAGGAAAAATCTATTTATAACACCAACATCACTACATAATCTGCAACATTTTAATGGTTTAACAATCAATCCATTGAGCATTTACTTACATGGTGTGTTTAAAAATACCTATTAGATTCATTAGTAGCGGAGTGGCGCACCGTCTCCTGCTATAACTTGCTGTAAACGGCTACGCATACCGCGCACCATATTCCAACACCAATCTTTGCCTCTCATGTGCTCCCAAGTCGATCGCCACTGGTTCTACAAGATGGCAAGCACTTCTCATTGTAGCGTTCTCCTTTCCTTCGCCATAAGATTTTACGTCCATCTTTACCCGATTTAAATGATTTTTCATCAGTGAAGATCACAACATTTTCTTTTCAATTTAAATTTAAATATTCCTGGGCAAAACGGACCCTTTCTTCGTGATGAGCAGGTGTCAATGCAATTTTCTGTTCCGGTTTATAACTCCTTATTCCAGCAGCGTGTAAATGCCTTCTCACTGTTTCCACTGAAATATTGTGGTTTATTGCGGTTACATTAATGGGCAAAAATGGATTGAAAATCTATTCGTGTAACCGCACACGCGTCGGCGGCTACCGTTGACTCGAGTCGACGGCTGCTGTTGCCTCCACCTTTGACGCGTGCCGCTCGTGTAAATGAACACTTACGAAAGCCCTTCAGGGGGCCAAATTTGCAAATGCAATGTTTTTATGATAATAATAAATATATATTTTTTTTAATAATAATCGTTTATTTATAAAATGGTGCAGATTTACATTATCTTATCTTAAAAAAAAATATAGAGGACAGACACAGTTGCTCATTTGCCTGAACTAGGTGGAAACCTGTGTTTCAGGCTAGAAAGGTGCTTAGAGTTTTAAAATATTTATTTAACAGCTGAGAAGTTTAATTAAAAACTAATATTACCTTAAAAGACTAACATGTTTTATTTACAGACAACGAGTAAATCCTCTGTCTCGCTATATGATATGCTACGTAAAAATTGCAGAATAATAGCTTTTTACAGTCGTAATTATTTAACTTATAGACACTTAATTTCCTATTTCATTTATTGTATAGAAATAGGCCTAAAAATGTATAAAATCTGTTTACAAAGACATATTTAGAGGATGCATTTGACTCACATACAATATCATTCCGTCTCTTATTAGTACTTTCAATGTTATAGGAAAGCATGGTGTTCTGTTTTAATACCAAGTGCGTTGTGAAAAGCTGGCGAACAGTCAGCACGTTACAGGATTTGTATAGCAGATCTGTAGGATAGAGAAAGGGATCTCTTTCTCTTTCTCTTTTTTTTAAAAACGTTGCCCCACACTAGGAATTTCTCCTGTATCGTGGGTGCGTTTACAAACATTTAAACTCACATACACAAACAGCCAGACCCGGAACAAATACTTGTAGGTCATACAAATATTTGTTCCGTGCGGGAATCGAACCCGCGACACGCAGCGCAGCAGTCAATCGTTTAACCACTGCGCCAACCGTGCCGTCAAGGGGATGGAAGTTAGCTACTTTTAAAATTGCTCTCTGTGCTCTTTCATCTTTTCTTTTCTGTGCAGTAAGTAAGTTTTAGGTGCTCCACCCCATGAAGTAATACAGTACTGTACTAAAGATTGACCTAATGCCAAGTAAACTTGTGACACTAGTTTTTTATCTGCAATTGCTCGCATTTTTTTTTAAACAAAAATTAACTTGCGCACTCTTGTAACCAAACTGTCAATATGTGGTCTCAATGAGAGCAACTCGTCTATTTGAACCCCGAGATATTTTATGTTACATGTTTTAAGGATAAAAGGACACTTGCTGACTGAGCGGAGTCCGCAATTATGGGCATACAGATGAGAGTTAGTAATATTTAAATTCGGTTTACGGATGGAGAAGTGAATATATTTTGTCTTGTCGGCCTTTAATGTTAGTAAGTGGCTTTGGAGTCAGTTAGACACAGTATTGAAACCTATTTGAGCATATTCGTACAATTCGCTATTTGTTTTAGCGGTGAATATTAACGCGGTGTCATCTGCATACGAAATAATTTTGCCTTGATTAATATTTAAACTACACAAATCGTTGATATAAATTAGGAAAAGGGTGGGGCCCAAAATTCTTCCCTGGGGAACACCAAAACCTGTGCTTTTTTGCTCGTCGCTACTAATATTGTCAATTTTAACACATTTATAACGATCGTCTAAGTAGTCAGCAAAAAGTTTCAGCGGCGTTCCCCTTATCCTTAAGGCCTCTAATTTGTACAAAAGCGTCGCAACGGAGACTGTATCAAAAGCCTTCGCCAGATCAAGGAAGATCCCCAAGGTCTAGTTTCCTTTACCAAGTTCTTCTGAGACATAAACTGTTAGACTGTGTATAATTTGCACACACTGCACTGCAACGGCTGTGGATAATTTGGCTCTAAAACCAAATTGCGTAGACGATAAGAATTCATTTTTCTCTAGATAGTTAACTAGTCTACTGTTTATAATTTTTTCTAGTATTTTAGATATTGAGGGGAGTAGTGATATTGGACGGTAATTGTTAACTAGGTCTTTGTTTCCGGATTTGAAGATAGGGATTACAATTGCTTGTTTTAGACATTTAGAGAAAATGCCTTTAGAAAGACACATACGAAAAATATATTAATGTTAAGGGAGGTACGCCCCGGGCGTCGGGAGTCGAGTGAAGACTGCCGGCCACCGTAGGCGCGGGCCTGCGGGCGGAGAGCAATGGGTAGCTCACCGCCCGATCAGGACCAGGCCCGTGCCGGACGGCGCGTAAGTGTTCCACGCGCGCCTCAAAGAGATGTCAGCATAACGAGGGGCCCCTCAGGGCCGAAGCCTGCCGGGTCAGCGGGATTGTCCGAAAGGGTTACCGCTACCCCGGAACATAAAGGGCGAAGGAAGGAAAATGGGTGGGTTTTAGTCAGTAAGAGTCTGACACTCCCTTCCGCTCCACCCAGAGCGGGAGGGGTCATTTGATGATTTCCCATCAGGAAAAAAAAAAAAAGGCCAGGAGTAATCCAAGGTTTAATATTATAATTTTTCTTGTTTACTGTAATAACGGTCGTGTTGTGTAATATAGCTGATTGGACATGTTTCATTAAGTACGATAAAGCAAACTTAGCGTCAGGTGTGGGTGTGAAAACTGGGCTAAAACCAATGGTGCATAAATCATATTCAAGTTTGTTTGTGTTTAGTTGCGTTTTGGTCTGTGGGCGATTTTGCTTAGGCTGCGTTAAGAGTAATTGTAGAGTTAGTAACAAGCGTAATAAATGAAAAACTGGATTTGATTATCATATGATCGAGGCAGGAACCACTTTGATGAGTAGACAGTGTATGTGCGGACAGAAAACCATGGAATGTGCAGATATTAAGATAGATAGATTTAATTAAGATAGAGATAGATAGTGTTGGATCCCTGCATTGCAGTTATCAGAGTTAATGTTTATATTTATATCTCCTGTTAGTATAACATTCTCAAAAGTGCCTACTGCTTGAAAAAATTTAGTTTAAGGAACCATGAAAAGCATCCAAGTTTCTAGCAGAAGGGGATCTATATATAGCAATTATTGCTGCAGTTGTACCAATTTTGATAATCAAGCAATTACTCTTACAGTCGTGTAGATTGGGTTCCTCGACTGTGACCATTAAAGAATCTTTTGAATAGACAACCACACCATCATTTTGATTATTATTGATTCTGGTAAAAGATACGTTGTACCCTGGTATTACTGGGAGGTTATCCTGGCGATTAGATAACCAGCACTCGGTTAGTAATATTATATCACAATTAAAGTTAAGTCTATGAAAATGTTAAAGCTATCCATGTTCTTATAAATACTAGTACTTCATAGTCGATTGAGTTGATGTACCTGTTTTCGGCAGACTTTTTACCTGGACAATCTAGGTCTCCCCTTTTTGTGGCTCGCTGGTTTTTTGAAGCGCAGACATGTTGCACATTTTGGCGCTTCTACTTTCTTTGTGCAGTCTTGAATGGTGTGCCCTTCTTCACCGCAATGACAAGACATAGGCGCAGTGGCTTTGCAGAACTTGGCTGCGTGGCCGTACTGCTGGCACTTGTAACATCTGGTTACCAGAGTGAAGTCACGTACTGGACAGGACGTCCAATTATTAACAGTCGTTCCTGGGTGACTAGGGCCTTACGAATGTCGGCTGGAACTTCTAGTATATAATTGCAGTTTTAACTATCTTTTCTCCCAGATTTGTGGCTTAGTTTTTTTTTGGGAAAATTGCCACGGAGCTAAGTTGGTTCGGACGAACAAAATTTTTGGAACCCTTCTTCACCATATCGGCAAAAGATGTATCATTCCTTCCAGCTCCTTGCTTCGTATAGGACTCCTGAATGGTGCGGTTCATTTTTGTAAGACAGTCCGCTAGGTCTCGAGCTTCAGTCATGGTTTTAAGGGCGGTATATGTTTTTTATGGCACTTGATTTCAGCGACTGGTATTGCACGGCCAATTGAGAAACTCCGTGTCCAACTTTTCGGCAAAGATTGCTGATTCTTAACTTCTAGTTCGAATTGAGTTTTCCTTCATTAGCAGTGGCACAGACCTCATTTAAGCATTGTTCAATGGACCTCAACCAGTTATGAATTTCCGGAGTGGGGATAGGTTCAGCTGGGTCAACAGCCACTTCTTGGTTCTGCTTGGGTTGTTGAGGTGATCTTGGTGTTGGTGTCGATGGGGGACTGCGCGGAGTATTTAAGGTTATCAAAATGGTTTATTATTATAATCAAGTTAGATTATCCATAACATTACTTGATTTATAAAACACGCTAGTACGCTATAAAACTGCCTGTGTGTAGCCAATCATTGACACCGTAATTGTAAATTTTGACAGTTTTGGTAATATCCTAGTTAAAGGGCGTCATTATGGTTTTCCGATGGTGTGTAACTGACACTTCCATTGGAAGAATTGTATCTTTTTGGCAATCTCGTATCTACATGACAAGTCGTAATCTCCTATCATTTTGGTATTTCTTTTAACCACTGGCACGGCATTGTGAATTAGGACATTGTGAACTTCAAGCACCCGTGTTTAGCACAATGATAATGGTGTTGACTTCAATGATCACTATTTGATTATGGAAATCAAACCATCGTGCCGTTTCTCTAAAACTCATTGACACTTCTACTAGTATCTAAAAATAATGTCCAAATATTTCCTATAAGACATTACTTTCGATGACAGTGACGCAACCAACTCTAGAAATCTCAATCATATTTTCATTTCCTGCATGCACGCAGTTCACAAATTGTTGTTATTGCAACAGATGCGGCTGTAATTAGAATATCTACAGTATTAATAATCTCTGACTATTAATATAGAACTTCCGTTCATAAACTTTTCATCACATTCTTGTTGATTCAAGTCAGTTATCAAATGTCAAAGTGTATATAAAATGGTAACCATATATAACATGTTTACCAAAAAAAACAACATTCAGTGGGTAAAAATTGGGGCAGCTGAAACCAAGCTCAATCTAAGATTTAGCTATTCTAAAAAAAAAAAGGACGTGCTCTGTCTGTGCCGAATTGCAACTGATGTTGAAATGAAGTTCACATCTACATGTCATTTATTCAATGTCCGTCTACTCGTGCTACTAAGTATTATAAGTATGACATTAAAATTTGATGCTTAGTCTGTGAGTTGTTAGTGCAGTGTTGTAAACTATTTGCATATGACAAAGGTGCAAATAATACAAGATATAACTCAAGGCTTGGGCACACCAAAAGCAGGACAAGCGCAGCACCTTAGCAGGGCAGGGCAGTTGCGCCGCGGTTGATGTCACACCAGAAACGTGAGCAGTCAGAAAGCAGTTTGAATGCGGGCCTGCTTTGTAACTGCGTTATGTGTGTCGTATCGATAGCCACACTCAGTACACTTCAAGATGTCGAACGGTTCTGACTCTGACGAAGAGGAGCTATTGTTGCTTCTAGCTTTAAGTAAAAAAAAAAGACTATGGGTTCACGATGTAAATAAGAGAAGAGAAGAATATGGGGAGTACCATCGTCTATGTCGGGAATTAGAATCTTTTGAAGATAGGTTCTATACTTATTTTCGGATGTCGAAGAGTAGTATACCGTATTTCTATAATATTTATCCTTTAAATCATATAAACATTTATATTTCCTCACCAACTCAATCAATTTTTCATTCGTTTCCATGATAAAGTTGTAAAAAATCACAACCGTTTACGACCCGCGCTGCGTCTGTCCCGCGCAACTACTTTGGTGTGACTAGTCAATATGGCGGACGTAGTAATACAACGTGTACTCACTGCGACCGCCCCGCGCCCGCGCTGCCACCGCCCCGCGCCTGCGCTGCTCCCGTCCAAAAGTTTTGTAGAAGAGCAGTGCGTGCGCGGTGCAGTGGCGGAGCAGGTAGGATCAGCGGGCCCGCGTTTGTTCAGTGTGTCATCCCTCATATAACTACATTATTTTCTAACGGAGACGCACTGCTACCGCACTGCAACTGCTTTTGGTGTGCCCAAGCCTTAAAATAATAGCTACAGGTAAAATTCCTACGAACAAACATATCGTAAATTCTTCGGTTCACTTGAATGTCGTCTAAAACAAAATAACAAAATAAAATTAGATTTTAAATTGATGCTGGACTTTTTGTTGGACGGTTCTTATATGTATACTTTATACCACCAGAAAATATATTTAAAAAAAAATACAATTTTTAATACAAAACGTACAGTGGGCGGCTTATCGCTTTCTGCGATCTCTACCAAGCAACCTTGGAATGGAAAGTGATTGCGTGGATATAAAAAATGGGGTTGTCACTGGTACAAAATAATATACTATAATAGTTAGATACATAGATATATACATATATATATATTCTGTATAATAGATACATAAATAATAAGTTTATATATACAAATAAACAACGGAAATAAATGACGACTACAGATTATTGCAGCTACGAAAACAAGATCACAACAACAAGTACCTAATGTTCCTTCACGAGTCTCTTAAATACAGCTAACGATTGCGTGCGTTTTATTTGAACTGACAATGCATTCCTTATACGTGTATAGAATGAAGATACGAAATCATTTATTTATTTTTGCACACTTTGCATGGAAGAAAAAATAATAAATCGGACCTGTCATAATGCAGGATGATGACGACACATTAACCCTTTAACAACATTTAACTAACCCGTGAAATTCAAATTTTCTTATTTTTTTTCAATTTGCTGATCATTTTTGTTGTTGATCAGGTTGATCAGGTTGTATGTTGATCTAAATCTTTGTTTTTTTTTTATCGAACAAATATATTAATGCACTAGCTGCCTCCCGCGGTTCACCCGCAAAAGTGTCGATCCCGTGGGAATATCGGGATAAAAACTATCCTATGTGTTAATTCTGGTTAAAATCTGTATGCCAAATTTCATCCAAATCCGATCAGTAGTTTTGACGTGAAAGAGTAACAAACATCCATCCATCCATCTATACAAACTTTCGCATTTATAATATTAGTAGGATGACCAATGATGGAAGTTGACTTAGGACGAATAATGATTTTAATGTTGAATAAATATGGAACCTGCATTAAATATTGTACACCTTATATGTATGTTACAACAATCCTTTCAGAGAGATCAGACTGTGAACGTTCTTAAAATTACGAGAATTGCCTCTCTGATATTTCACCTGTGACAAACAATAAATGAATTTGAATTTGAATTTAAAAATGATTCGCGGCCGTAACAAATATTTATTTATAAAATATCTAATAATCATAAAAATCATCAATATAAGTCAACCCTATTGAATGACCATTTCATGAAATCGTGACATTTGAGGCCAAGGAGTTGTATTGCTGATTATAATTATAATTCTGCAGTCATATTTGTTACGGTCGCGAATCATATTTTAATTAACACTGCAAATTGCAAAAAACGTAAGAAAATTTGAATTTAGCGGTCTATCTTAGCGCAGCCCCGTTTTGTCCTTTAGTTTAATGCTATTATTGTTTTGTTCACAGTGGCAGTCGTCGTGGCGTTCTTTATCTGTTGGGCGCCATTCCACGCCCAGCGACTTGTCGCGATCTACGGAACCACTGAAAACCATCTAGCACGATCACCGATCCTCCTTTCTGTGTACTCGTTCCTCACCTATATCTCCGGAGTTTTCTACTACTTGTCTACATGCATCAACCCGATATTCTACCACATCATGTCCAATAAGTTTAGGGACGCTTTCAAGGTAACTGTCAATCACCTTCTTGCATAAAACGTTTGTTAATAACTCAGCTATTCAATTAAATTGCATGCTTATTAAGCTAGCTTATTAACTCGGATATGCATAATCTTGGCTTAAAATAAACTTAATGACCAACAAAATAAACCATTTTTTTTGTATTTCTTTTTAAACGTTGCCCCACACTAGAAGTTACTCCTGTATCGTGGGTGCGTTTACAGCCAGACCCGGAACAACTACCTGTAGGCAATACAAATATTTGTTCCGTGCGGGAATCGAACCTGCGACACGCAGCGCAGCAGTCGATCGCTCAGCTACTACGCCAACCATGTCGTCATTTTATTAATAAGATTTTTTTTTCCATGTTTAATCCGAAGAGTTATTTTAGTTGTTAGTTTATCATCAAGTTAATTGATTCCAATCTTATTTAACAAAGTAATAAAATTCGAAGAACGATTATTAAAACAATGAATATAGGTTCTTAGCTAGTAGCGAATAAATTATAAATTATCCCATACCAAACTTCAATACCTATTCGACTCAAATGTATTGGATGGCTGATTATTTTTTCGCGATTACGATGTTGGTCCCATGGAGAAAGTTGTTCAGTTAGATGGTGTGTACCACACCCTTAAATTTGACCACACCTTTTTGATACACACTGTATGTACCTACAGTGTATTTCAAAAGTTAGTTGACATTTTTCCACTTCAGCTGTGATGCCACATTTTAAATTTTATAAAATATTTAAAAAATCAAGTAATCCTAAGAGATTACGTGATTATTTATATGATAAATCATAGGCAGTTGAATTAGTCAATAAACCTTATAGTATACAGTTCAAACATTTGAAACGAGGATTTTAAATAATATTGTGGCATCGCAGCAGAAGTGGAAATATGTCAACTAACTTTTGGAGGCCACTGTATATTGAAATACCTTTTGCTCTCAATGTTAAACGCGTCACGATTCCAAAAAGTCGTATATAAAGTTCGTAAAAATTAAAGTTAACAGACGCTGTGTTTCAGAACTCAATGAGGCTGTGGTGCTGCCGCTCGAGCGAGAGAACCGCTGCCAAGCGCTGCTCCTACACGGCCATGGCCTTCCAACGGAACCCCACCTCTAGCGGTACTGCCAACTCAGGTCATTTTGCACGACATTTTAATTTAATTCTTAAAACTCATAAAACTTGTTGGGTTTTCATGAGTTTCAATCCTACATGTACAGCTTGGCCCTTTAATGGCGACATTAATTCAATACACTTTTAAAGACGGTTTCGCGTTCTCGTTTTATGAACATATTTTAATTTCATTAAAAAATTTATTTATTTACATTTTTCAAGAATTATTTTATGTTGTTATAATTTTTATGATTACTGGCCACTAGCCGTACCCATATGTTAAATTAATGTTGCCACTGCAGCGGCACGTTGTATACTTTACTGCATATTCTTTCTTTGACAACAATACAATAAACAAGAAGAAAATGAAACGTACGTTCATAATGTGTCCGCACTTCGCGGCAGTCGTTCAATGTCCACTCAATAAAATTGCTCTCATATTTATGCATTGTCGCGGCACAGCGTGCACTTTTCGTCCGCACAAGTATGCTTGCTGCAGCGCGTGCAGCAATAACAAAATGTAATAGAAGAATAATAAATGGTCTAGGTACTGAAATCACTATTCTGGAGTTTTATGATGCGGCTAAAAGAAATACTTACAATGAATGTACATAGCAACCAAGAAATACACGGGAACATTTTCATCCCACGCTATTTACCTGACACAATTTCATGATCAAATTATTTGTGGGTACTTGGTTCATTCAACCAAGGTTTTAATTACTCGCCAAAATATTTCTGTTGTGACCCCGTTAAATAATATAACAGAATTAATCTAAATAATAGGCGGTTTGATGAGGAGTTGTTCACATGTTCAGTGTTGGATATAGACGTATCTAATACATATTTCGTTCTACAATATTATTAAATAGTATTCACGTTTTGCAGGTAATTCACTCAAAAACTCTTTACGAAACGAAGCGAGCATCCGCTACAAAATGAGAGGCCAGGACGTCAGAGACCGATGCATCCCCACAGTGCACGTGTGCCACAATGGCAGGACGATCGTCACACCCCCTGTGCATGACTACAAGACCTGCAGTAAGCACTCCTTCCAACAATCCCTCAAAGAAGAAATTATTAACCACAGAAACTCGTATTTAGACACAGCTATGCGATTAGCAAACGAAAAACGAAGACCTTGCTCGCCAGTATGCTGCACCTACCCTTCGTCACCTACTGAAACTATAGCAGTGACACCAGACGCCATAGTCAATAATATCTCAGAAGAAAAGAGAGATTACTCGGCGGACGAGCCCGAGAAATATCTCAAAGAAATCAAATTAAGAATTATACAACGTGAGAAAGAGTATGGATAAAATTATATTGTGAAGTTCTAAGTTAAGCAACAAAATGAGAACAATTTGTCAATTTCTTTACGTCGAACTGTAAATAAGATATACAACTTGTCCCGGAATTAACGCACACCACCAGACACCCCAATTAGAATGTTATGTTATAATCATAATACATACACTGATTTTTTATTATTATGTAATAAACATTGTTTTTCTCATAAATTAGTTACACTGATTGTGGGAGAAAATTGTGGTCACATTACAAATCTACGCATGCAAACAGTCGCACTCGTTTAGGGGTCTAGCGCAGTAGGTACTTCATCTATTTTGGTTTGTTTTGACTGTACAGCGGAAGTGTGACAGTAATTTACGTAGTTTTAATTATTTTTGGGATAAAATATTAACTATATTAAAAATTACAGAAATCGATTCAGTAAACGATTCTGAACAAACTACTTCCATAATGTGCATTAATTCAGTTACACATTGTAGAAAGAAAGAAAAAGTAATTATTGCGACTCGTACAGGATCGTAAACTAAACTAAACACAGTTAAAAATAAAAATAAAAGAAATTATATTTAAAAAAAGTAACAAAAGGAAAAATGAAACAGAAAGTCCTATACGAAGCCAAAAGGCTCCTATGTCAGCATGATGCTTCGACATTTAAAAAATTAATGTCTATTCTATTCTATTTTCCTCTATGGCAATGGTGCCGATGCCGACAATTCTGCCAATGTCAGAATGTCGTAGCGCTGGTATTCTGATAGGGCCCGCTGTGATGTCACGGGCAATCACAGTAATAAATAAATAATAAAATAGATATAATTATGTAAAATATTAGCAATCAAATAAATATTATTTATTTTTAATCGCGCGGATTAAAAATAAATAATATTTATTTACGTTACAGACGTAACCTCATTACTTGTCCATGCCCTGAGTCACATGTATGCATATGGCGTACAAGATACCGAATTAAGTACAATTATTTTTCATTTTGTTAAGGAATTTAATAAACTTTGCACTCTACGTGCCCAGGTAAGCATTCCAGAAATATAATCGAGACGACAGTTCTTTGTCAGAATCCTCTAAAAATAATGCATAAAGTCAGTACCTATTTGTAAACTTTTGAAAATATTGTCACTAATCAACTTGTCCCATTCTTGCGAATCATTTGGGCAGAAATATGTGGATCTGATCAACTTTTTGTGACAGCATAAATACTTCCTTGATGGTCTCTTTGCATTTTTAACCGACTTCAAAAAAGGAGAAGATTTTCAACTCGGATGTTTATATTTTTTTTTATTATATCACTAGCTGTGCCCGCGACTTCGTTCGCGTGCATGTCGGAAAACATCGGATTTCATGGCTTTTATTTTTTTGCGCGGCAACCTTATATTTTTCTAAAATATTTTCGCGAAAACAAAATACCTTTGTTTCTATTTCTCCTTGCACTTGTATCAGTATTGAAAATATTTGGATTAGATAATAATATTATTAAAACTTACATTAAACTTAATTATTATTAATACAAATTCGGTCATTAACAACGTGCTTATTCTGCGCAGACCTATAAATTGTTAACCAGACCAATAATTGTCTTGTTTACATACCTACTTAATTAACTAACTTCTCTAAAATTATGTAGATATGTATGAAATCTCAAGTTTTAAATAATTATATCATATTACTTGCTAGCTTCACGGTTGTATCAAAAGTAAGTACTTACATAATTGTAAGTATCCACGTGCGAATATATTATATTTCACAAAAGTGTCAAGATTTTGTCGTGAATCTGAAGATGTCCTGAGTCCTAAGCTGAGAACTTCTGTTGAAATAGATTTACGGCATTCTAAGCTCTTCTGAACAATAAAAATAAGAATAGCAATAATCATGAAAATTGATCTCCTTAATAGTATCTAATAGTTATTCAATTGTATCTGACACATCGCTAAGGATGTTTCAAAGTTTCTCAGTATAACAGTTTTGTAAATCGAGACGATGTCGACCGCATTTTTACGAACTTCATCTCTCGACTGTCGGCTTTGGCGTCATCGTCTACGAGTAATAATGGCGTCTCTTCGGACACAGCTAAACTGAAAATACTTTACAATACCTTTAATAAAAGATAATTATTATTCTTATTTTTGTTGCATTTTGTACTTATAATATTTAAATTTTAAATATAAATGTATTTTTAACTTTTTGGGAGAAGGACTTGGATGCGAGTCCGTTTCGATGTAAGACTGAGATTTAAAAAAAGTAAATAGTGGTTCACCAATTCACGAGAAGATATATTTAAGTACCTAATAAGTATTTTTCTCATTTATTTGTGATTGTTTTTTTATACATAGTTTTAATTAATATCTCTATAAGTACCTTTGTGTAAATAGCATGAAATAGATATAAAAATATTAATTATATATTTATTATGTACAGTCGCTTGGCAACATTATCTGACCCACCCTAAAAACAAACGAATTTGGACCCTCTGCCTGTAACATTAAGGTTTATTCAATTTATATGAGCTTATCAGACAAGTGCACGAAGACTCAACCAAGAATTACAATAATAACACAGACATGCAAATTTGATCTTTATAACGTTACCATTAGGTTATATGTTAAAACTACTTGTTATAATATAATTAGTGTAATAGCTTATTTTAATAATTGCGTTCAAGTAATTCTGGTCTCGTGGTCTGTGTATAAGACTGAGAAAAACAACTTGCGAGATCAAATCCTGCGACGAAGATATTATTTTGCTTTCAATTTAGAATGTATTCCAAAACTATTTAATATATTATTGTAAAGAACTATAGACGGATGATCTTCATACATAAACTTTCTAAAATGGTAATATTTTCGCATAACTTGTAATAAGTGGGTAGTTGAAAAATACCCACTAATACCGGTATTGTGAAATAGTCGTATTCATTATAAAACTGGTAGGTATTCAAAAGCAACTAAGGGTATGCAGTGACTACGCGCAAACATGTTTTACCTTGCCTTACTAAATTGCAAAAACAACATCTCTTTACAATTTTTTATTTTCTATTTTATAGGTAGTTTTTTTATTATCATGTCTCAATGGAGTGATTATTTAAAATACAAAATAATCTATTTGCACCAGGAGAAGGTTGGCTGCTTGTGCTGTGCAAGAATAAACTTTATGAAGTATACTATATGGTTCAAATCACTATGGTAGTGCGGTATTTATCGTTGTCTACGTTCGAAACCAAGTTTAACCTAAATATATCTTTTTGCTCAGCTGTTTTTTTTTTAATTATTTTATTACACTAAAGAAATGTAAAAAACATTTCTTTAATGGACGACGTAGGGTCTTGTCTTTTTACACGGGTAGGTTGTATAGGAATAAAAGTAAACAATTGCAAGTTTAAAATGTTTATTATTTCATTAAAACACTTAGGTAAGATAAAGTATGTAAATGCTCATATATATCCAAATTAATAGACATTTTATATTAGTATGCCATAATCAAATCTAACCATTTATAAACATTAAAAAAGGCGTGCTTATGCTTAAAAGTTTGTCATCGAGAAAATGAATTCATCTGTGAAATGCTTTACAGATTTATAGCTGCCTATATGTAGTGAATAAACATGATATTTAAATAGAAAAAATCTATTTATAACAATAACATCACCACATAATCTGCAACATTTTAATGGTTTAACAATCAATCCATTGAGCATTTACTTACATGGTGTGTTTAAAAATACCTACTAGATTACATAATTAGTAGTCCCCTGCTATAACTTGCTGTAAGGGTCAGTTCACACCGAGACGCGACGCGACGCGACGCTGCTGGAAGAGGCCAGTGATTTCGCGCTGCGCCGCGCTGCGCCGCGCGGCGCCGCGCTGCGCCGCGAGGCGCATCGTAAAATCGTTGGCAACACGACGCCGCGCGGCGCAGCGCGGCGCAGCGCGGCGCAGCTAGACGCCGCGCGGCGCAGTGGGACTTGTTTACATTCGCTACGTGCTCCCGCCCCGCCCCGCGTCCACCCGCAGTCTACCATTTGCAAGCGCATGAGAACGACGTATATATTTGGTGAACAAATGGGTTTATCGGGTAGGTTTTGAACTTTGTAAATATTACATATAATACACGGTCAATTACCTAGGTAGATAGACAATGAATATTAACGTCCGTCATTTGTAATTAGCAATTGAAAACAAACCTTTAATCTTTAGACTACCTAGATACCTACCTACCTCTTTATTTAACATTCCTCATTAACTTACATAGTACAATAATATCATTTTCACATTTTGCATTAATTAAAAAGTACGTAGAACAAAATCATAAAAAATTATGGTTGTTTAAATTTTCCCTATACTAATTCTTAATTATCTCCTAAGCGTGTGGACCGATTTACATGATTCAAACGGAAGAAATGGTTTTAGACCTAGACCTTTCATTTGACACCAACATCGTTAAGATATTTCGATAAACAAAAAAACACATTTTCAAGTTGCTCTCGTAATTATCCAACTTAACAATTTTCTACAAAAGGGCAAGTAAAAATCAACAAGTGTGATAATGATACGTGACAATGCAAGCAGGAATCTAAATATTATTTCGTTAAATTTTGATACCAAGACCAATTAATTGTATTGTAGCTAGTTCACAAACATAATCAAAGTTTAGGAAAAGTCAGTAATAAAATTTTGTAAACAAAAAATAAACATGCGGAACCTTTTATTCAGAATTATCGAGATAGTGGGTCTGTAATTCGTTTTTTGTTTTACTATGTATGGCCGCAACAAATTCAATAAGTTTTGAAACTTTTGGTAATCCATTTTGTAATAATCATAAAATTTTTCTGGATAATTGGCAATGTGGTCATAAGCCAAGGTATGAAATTCACCATGAATTAATCTATTTCTCCATAAATTATGCACCCAAATACTCCTGTGTGATGTCTTCTTTTTAATTTTATTTTTGTATTCTTCTTCCTCTTCCTCTTCTGCAAGAAGTCCGATTATAACAAGATCCCAGTCTATCATTATAATATCACTCGACCGTACTGCATCAATTCTGCACGAAGTCTGGACGAAAATAGTAGAGACAAGTCGCCACAGCGGCCTCGGCTGCGCCTCGCGGCGTCGCGCTGCGCCTCGCGGCGTCGCGCTGCGCCTCGCGGCGTCGCGCTGCGCAGCGCCGCTCTCGCACGCCGCGCGCACCGGCAAGTACCGCTGCGTCGCGATGCGCCGCGAGGCGTCACGAGGCGCAGCGCTGCGCAGCGCTGCGCCGCGCAACGTAATCTGAACTCTCACAATGGAATGTGTACCTTTTCGTGTAGAAAATAAAGTATATTTTAAGTCACTCTTTTAAAAGTTTGCGCGCAGCGTCGCGTCGCGTCGCGTCTCGGTGTGAGCTGACCCTAAGCGGCTACGCATAACGCGCACCATATTCCAACACAAATCTTTGCCATTTAAATATTCCTGGGCAAAACGAACCCTTTCTTCGCGATGAGCAGGTGTCAATGTAATTTTCTGTGCTGGTTTATAATTCCTTATCTCAGCAGCGTATAAATGCCTTCTCACTGTTTCCTCTGAAATATTGTGGTTTATTGCGGAATGGGCCGGCGGCCTTCGAATTCGGGACTATACTTAATGGCTTTTGCTCCTGGACGAATACGCTGAATATCTCCATTGTCTCCATAACGTTTTAGCCAAAGTCTGACCGTATTTCTCTAAAACAAAAAAAAAACATTTTTGGAACCGTGTATGTAACTTGTAAGGAGTGAATGTAGTGGTAAAATAGCCAACTACGCATTCATTAATCACAATCAATAAAATAAAATAGGTATAAAAACACTTACTGCTATATTAAGTCGACGACCAATCTCTCTAATTCCAATATTCTGCTCATGTAAAAATATGATTTTTTGTTTGGTATAAGTAGTCATTAAGTTGCGACATGCTTTTTTACACCAAATTGCTTAAAAATACTTAACGAGTTATGTGAAACGATTTACAAATGTGTGTGCGCAGTCACTGCTATTAGGCGTAGTTTAACTTTTGTCACATAAATGAATTTATTATCTACCTCACGAAGCAAATATATGTTTTACTTCGTATCCAACCATTCTTGGTAGGTAAATATAAATTCTGTGAACTTAAAGTTTTTTAATTTACCCACCTGTTTACAAGATAAATTATTAGGCGTAAATCATATTGGTCGTTCTTTAATAATGCAGGCAATATTGTAGAAATGAAAACAAATTAAAAAAGAAACTGATTAAAGGTGGACCGTGTTTTCGAACCCACATGTTGTTCGTCGCCAATCCAGCATCAAACCGTTAAGCCACAAGAACTTGTCAGGAATACGCGAAATTAAAGATTGGGTTCTAATTATGTAGTGTGATTTAAAAGCTTTTCAACTTTAATGTCAACGAGATAATGATTAAAATAGCTTAACAAAATGATATATGTATAATGCCGGTGGCTCCGACAACGTTGCACGAGCGCCGTCTGATAAGCTCATATAAATTGAATAAACCTTAATGTTACAGGCAGAGGGTCCAAATTCGTTTGTTTTTAGGGTGGGTCAGATAATGCTGCCAAGCGACTGTACATTATATGAAGAATATTCCTTTGTTGCTCTTCATTGCATTTTAAATGTGCTGTTCGTAAGAAAATAGTAGATCACTAATTCCAATGAATTTAGCCATTTCATACAATGACTTTCGCATTTTCAAATAATTTGTGACATGTGCATGTCCGAAATGCCTCATTAACACGTTTTGTTATTTTTTCATTAATATAAGAAGAAATACGACAACACAACTGTCCATGACAGTATTTTTTTTTTTTTGGAATTCTTATTTTGTGTTTTCTTGAAGACACTGCACATACGCAATTAGTAGATCAAAATATATATTGTGTGATTTAAACAATAATAAAGAAGGTAGACTTTGTTAATTGTTCGTCTGTGTCTTTTATTTCTATTTGCATACTATTTAAAAGTAACCTTCGACGTGATTAAGGGTAGCCCGCTTAATTCAAATTTGCACGTCAGTGTCAGGTTGTATTTTAAATAAATTATGATTCGCGGCCGCATCAAGTAGGTATTTATAGAATTATAATCAATACAACCAAATCATATAACCAAACTATATACAACAGCTAACTATATACTGGTTATATGAACTTGTTCAACATACAATCTGACGCTGACCTGCAAATTGCAAAAAACATAAGAAACTTTGGATTTCGTGGGCTACCCGGTAGCCTGCGAAATCCGGAGGATGAACCCCCTTATCATAAACTTCCTCTGTAAATACCCTGAAAACTGCGGTGGGTTCTATCTAAAAAGAAAAGTTGCAGTCAGAGGCTCCGAATCCGTGTGTGCTCGGGGGCTCCCACGAGAGGTAAATAGACAACTGGTCAGTCAAACGGCTTTAAGCGATATCTCTTTAACATAACCCGCTGCGTGGCAAGACGTCTACTACTTAGCTACGTTATTACGTTACTAACCTTTCAATAACCTAACATTTCAAAGATATGTGTTAAAATTTTCGAGCCCGCTTCGCTCGCGTTTGCGTCCTAGTTTTTCTTGGTTCTAAAACTTTTCGCTAAAGTCTGCGAAATAACACGTATTTCAGTATGAATGGTCATGAGAAAATGTAACCTATCCAAGTTGTTATTATTCTTCGAGCTCGCTTCGCTCGCGGTTCGGATTTGGCAGGAAAAAGTGCTTTCCGTCAGGCACTAATACCATTATGTTCATCGGTGATGCAGTCGGTGTGAAAACAATAAAACCAATTACTGTAAAAAAACTGTTTCAGGAAAATTTGGGGTTTGTACTTAGTACCATTTTATGTTTTGTTAATATATTTTACCTGTCTTTCCCACATTCATAAAAAGCAACATCTATATTATAACCAAAAATAGGCATGACTAAGAGCACCCACAAGGTTTTCTAAGAGCGTGCCCCTGATTGCATAAATAGCATTGATGAACTATGTAAATAAAAACTCAATTGGATTATTATGATTTTCATAAAAAAGGCTGCCCAGCTTTACAACTTGCCTATTTATCTGTACGCAGATTCAACGACTCATTTGAAAACTTCTTTTGATTCATTAGATATGATTTCAGTGCAGAAATGCGGCCTGAATGAATAGTTAGCGAATTTTGGAGTATACTCACGTCGCAAGGGCGATTCAAAGCAACTGCTCCATGTTAGTGTGATGCAAATAGGTATTAATTACATCCGGGGCTTACGGCTTTAGTAACTAGTAGTATTGCCGCAGTATGTAAGTGTAGTAAGCCGCCAATTCATGTTGGACAAAACATTCGTGAGGAACCATAAGAAACTGGAGGACTCTCGAACATTGCGATACATACCTACCACACCACACTCATGTTCACCTTCTTCCATAGTGCCATAGGTAGGGGTCTAGAGAACGCTACGATTGCTACGATTCATACGTTCTCTTGTAGCTTCATCCGTCCGATGAAAGGATCTCGATAAAGTGAATAATATTCAGATCTCTCTAAACCCGCGAGATCAAGGCCTGTTTCAATAGCTCATTCCTTAAATTATTGGGTGGCTTGTAATACGTATCAAAGCGTCGCTCTTCATAATCCATTTCCATTTCCCTAAAGGAAATTATTTATGAAAACGTCGCTTTTAAGACCTCGGCTGCTCAATAAAATAATACTCTCCCTTTCAAATATTATCTCATTGAAATCTATTAATGTTAGCCTACTTTATGTCTGTAGATATTGAATCAGTTCGCAGTTGAATTGATTCTTTGTTCATTGATTCCGTCAAGATCTCATACAATCGGGAAATCTCGTGGAATACTACAGGTGATATTCACATGGGTGATTTTCAAATTGGTTATCTAAACGGAATTCCTCTTTTATGAGAAACCTTAATGTTGGGGTATACAGGGTGTCACACACGTCGCACATCGACGCGCAAACCTTAACCATGAATTCAGCACATGATTCTAGACATAGAGTAAAAATGATCGCCAGTCATCAAAAAAAAAACCTGATGTTTCATAGAAAAGTGTGCCCACGCGATCAAAATGTACGTAACAGCAGTTTTATTTATTTATTTTACCATTTATATACACACATATATAAACAGACAAAAAAAAACAGAACAGGAAAATAGGTAGTAACAAAGGCATAGATATAGGAAAGAAGTACGAAGGTAATGCTTATTTCATAAGAAATCTCTTTTTGAACAATAGACAGAGAAATATAGACAGCGTGTGAAAGAGTAAAAGTGAGTGAGTGAGTGTTTTTTTTATATAACCGACGAAAAATTTCTACGCAGACGGGTTCAGAATACACTGGATCCATGGTAACAGGTTGCGCGTCGGTGTCCATGCCACCCTGTAGTTGTGCTTAGATATTTGTCTAATATCTGTGGTTCTGTCAGGTAAGGTTAAATGACAGCTGCAGAAGAAATAAGTAGTACGTCAGTGGTGTAATTGGTTGATCAGATAAAAATAAATTCTAGTACAAAAATGAAAAGAAAACCTCAGCTTATTGCGGCACCAGTGCACTTCAACTACTCATAACTGACCTAAGAGAGCCCATACACATCTTCAATCTACGAAACAATAGTGCTGTCATAATAGTTTCTCCACTTCTTTTTTTTGTTAATTGTTACAAATAATTTAAGTTACATTGTAGTTTTGAACAATGATGAAAGAGACTGGCCTCCACGACACAGGGAATCCTAGTGTGGAGACCAGTGATCTGTCTGACCTAAATATGTATTTTTCTGAACAATAAAAGATTATTATTATTATTATTACACATTGAACGTAGTCTAGCTGTATACACAACTACGGTTAATATACTCTCATAGGCATACCTATATATCAGGACCAGTTTCAATCATAGAATTGATTTGAAATTAAATCATTAATTTCTACGAGGCCTGGGAGCGATTCGCATACCGCAAAAACTACCGGATAGATTCTGTTCATATTTTGCATAAGTCTAGTCAATCTGTAGGCATTATCACGCTATGTCCTATGGGGGATGAGCAATATTGCATTATGTTCGTATTCTTCAACATATTACCGCAAATTGTAACAAGGCGAACTAAACGCTCAGAATACAGACATTAGAATATTGCAGAGAGATACAGATTTAACCTTTTATATGATTATCATCACGCTATAACTTTACAGAGCTAAGCAGTCAATCAAGACATATATAGAAACAGCTATTTTTGTTAACTTTCAGCAAAGGAATAGCTTAGTGGTTCGACGACTGCTTTACTATCCTGTGTAAGTTTGATTCCCAACTATTGATATTTTTGTGACTATTTTTTTGATGTGAAACATCTAATGCAACGGGTCAGACAGGCTGTCGTGTTGCCGACACATCGTCGCCACGCCAACAGCCGCCACGCGCTCAAAACTCTGTGACTCTCTTCCCACTCGGCTCGGCGATCTCTCCTCTCTCTCACCGCGCTGAGCTCGTTTGCCTATAGCGTATTTTCTATACAAAATATTTTCGATGTTTCACATCTACGACTGCCAAATGTCCCGCGACGGCTCAATTGTTACTCGGAAAAACATGAAGTTTAGGCCTCTTCTGTCACTGGTTAATTAGAAATCCCGTATGTTTACAATCTACTAACATATTATACATATTAATGATAACCGTTTGTCAGGAATTATCTGTAAGAATGCAGCCAGTACCTATATCAGTCTTGTGCTATTAGGTAGTGTAAATACAGGAATCCATTCATTTATTCTCTAAAAAGAAAAAGCTTCTGAAGCAATGGAAAAATGCTACTAGAGGCTGCGGCTGTCGACCTCAGGACGAGCTGCTTCTCACACGGTCAGCTGTACGTCGCTTGCTCCCGCGTCACCAGTCTTGACTCTTTTTGGCTGTTGACACCAAAACTACAAACGTATGTAATTTTATAAAAATGTGACTGTTATTATAGTATATTGTGGTGTTTCTCGACTATCACGCGAACGAAGTCGCGGGCAGAAACTAGTATAAGATAAAACAGTATCAAATTAACAGATCACAGTAGGTACTAATGGTTACCTTTATATTGTGAAGAACGCGCTAAGTACTTGCTACGTTATTGACTACAATTAAGGCTGGTAATTGACGTGGCGTGCCGGCAAACCATGCTATTGATCATAGATCTATGCTATTACCTAATATACTATCTATAGTTACACGACACGAGACTAACACTGAGGTGTGTAACAGAGGGAAAATCGTAGCAATTCAGTATCTACTTTTAATTTTTTTAAAGGATTATTCAAACTGGAAATTTATCTACGATAGAGTGTCAACAAAGCTCAAGTAAGTGACATATAAAAAAATTACTATATATTTTGTTTTTAATAAGCTTATTCTTTAATTCTGTTAAGCGCCATCTTTGGGAGTCCGCCATATTGAATTTAGTATAATGTCACTTAATTAAATGTGCATTGTCATCCAAACCAAGCGTGTATGCAAAATTTCAGCTCAATCGGTTGTGGATAACTATTATAAAAATCAGTTGCAAGATTTGACCCATACATACTCACTAACAAGGCAAGTTAAATAAAAGCTTGTAAAAATCACGATACAAAAACAGGTAGGTAATTAACGGTATACTCGTATACTCCCTTGTACCGTGTAAGTACAGACGCCAGCACATCAAGCTACTACAATCTGTCAAATCTCTTTAATAGGTTTTCAACTTTATCGCTAAAGCATTAAGGTTCAAGGTTGATTGCGAAAATTTGACAGTTTCGGGTAGCTTGACCTGCTGGCGTCCGTACCTGTATCCAGTATTTCAGTAGGAATCAATCGTAGTTTTCAGTCCAAATACTCTGCCGCCCCAGCGCCATTTTATATGAAATTATTCACAATAAAATTCATTTATGCTATCTTTGCTATAGAATTTCACTCAGGCGTGTACCTTTCTGCGAATAGTTCAAAATCTCGTTACTGTGATACGAATAAAATTCCAAAGGCGTTATGGTTTCTTTTTCTTTGAGTTTATTTTAGTTTGTTTTCTTACCAACTAATCTTTTGAAGAAATTCCGCTTTATTTGCTAACCAAAATTCACAATGATTGTGTTCAAAGAAAGTGTGCAGTACAATGTCTTTTTTTCAGAATTAGTTCTTGGACTTCGGTATTTCTTTTAAATAAATTAACTAATATTTAATTGAATTTTAGTGCCAGGCGAGATATGAAAAGTCAAATTGATATACTTAATTTTCTTTAAAAAAAATAGTGAAATCCAGCTTAAACTAAGTAAGTATTTTTTGACATTTAGAGAAGTCGGACTTTTGAACTAATACAATTTATATTACAAATACAATATCAATTCAATATCATAACTTGAAAAAAAAAATCGATTAAATACGCTTGGATGGCATTGTCATTCATTTGCAGTGTTGCCGATTGTGTAATAATTTGCGAGTGTGCACGGTCAGAATAACCGTAAGTACTAGATCTGTAGTAGTGTTCAGTGTGTACATGCCAACAAACTCGAATGATAATCTTCCGCAGTTTACAGTCTGTCTTAGTACTATTCGCTCAATAATAGAAGTAGAGGAGAATAAAGGAGTTACGGCTTTTTAGATCATAGGAGACTATAATGCACATCCGAATGAGTTGTTTTATAACGAAATGATACAATTTTGTTCTGATCAAAGCTGCTGTGTAAATGTAGAGATGTGTGACAGTGAAACCTACACTTTTATTAGTGAATGACATGGCTGTAATAGATGGTTGGACCACTGCATCGTCACTGAGTCTGCGCAGCAATCAGTCGTTAGTGTAACAGTAGTCCGACCATTTCCCGATTTTGATTGAATGCGACTTGCTTAAAATAAACTGTAAAATTGTAGACAACATACCCAAGAATAATCTTGTTAATCGTGTTGTGTGGTGCGAGAGAACGTCTGAGCAGATTAGCAAGTATCACAGCCTCTGTCACTCTAAGCTGAGACTTATAGATATTCCTCAAGAGCTGAGTGATTATTGTGATATGTTCTGTGATCACAGAGAACTTTGTTCAGCTCTTGATAAAATGTATGCTAATATTGTGAATATACTGGTACACGCCGCCGTACAGTCTTATACGAGGGTGACACTGAAAGTTCTTAGAAAATCAAAAACTGAACAAAGTAGCAAATTATTATTTAATATAAAAATAAAAATATATTAATGTAGCATTTTATTACATAAATCTTTTCAAAATAGTGTCCATTTACATCAATACATCGCTGCATCCCATGGAACCACTGAGAAAAGCACTTTGCTCACTCGGCCTTAGGGGTCTCCTCGATGGCATTTTCGGTTCATAAAACGTTTCCTTCGAAGTTTTTCTTTTATTTTCGGAAATAAATAAATATCGCAAGGTGCGAGGTCGGGGCTATAGGGCGGGTAACCCAGTAATTCCACGTCTGACGTCGCCAAGTAGTCGATTGTTTACTTGACGGTGTGCGACGAGGCGTTGTCGTGGTGAAGGAGGATCCTACTACGAGGTCGTTTCTCCCGAACTTTTTCCAAGACAAGTGGCAAACAATTGTTAGTGTACCACTCTGCAGTAAATGTTTTTCTCCTGTTGAATAATCCTCTAAAACAATTGTTACGTAATGATCTGTCCTTCCGAAGAACGACGCCACCATCTTTTTTCCCACGCTTCGACCTCTCTTCACTTCAGTTGGCAACTCCTCGGAAGGAAACACCCAGACAGCAGACTGTCTCTTAGTTTCAGGATCATAACAATAAATCCAGCTTTCGTCACCGGTAAGTATGTCGAACACAGCATTTGAGTCACCTCCGTTAAATCTTTGAACCATTTCACGACACCAATCAACACGACGGAGCTTTTGGGCCTCTGTCAAATTATGAGATATCCACCGGGCACAAAGCTTCCTGACCGCTAAATGTTCATGGAGGGTTTTGTGCACTTAACTCATACCAATGCCTAATCTTGTCCGAATCTGCTGATAAGTCACTCTTTTGTCAGTCTCTATCATACGCCGCACAACACTGATGTTATCTTCGGTGAGATTAGTGGGACCACTTTTAAACTCATTAAACCAGTTGTAAACAGTGGCATGAGATGGGGCTTCATCGTGAAAGGCCAATCGAAGTCTATCATAACTTTCTTGTTGACTTAAGTGACAACGAAAGACATAAAAAACATTGTACGAAATATTCTCGCGTTAAATTCATGCTGACGTGACGCAGACAATTTTCAATTTGGCACCAAATCGTAAGCAAATGACAAATGAATAAAATACATGCACAATAATATTGGCAAAGAGTTCCATTTTCAAAATTTGAACTTATTTTTTTATTATATCGTTTACAAGTGGCCAGTTCTAAAAACTTTCAGAGTCGCCCTCATAAGATAAAGTGTCGGAGGAAGTGTGGCTATATCACGGGGTGGAACAAGCATGTCGCAGATGCTCATCCCGAGGCAGTGCTTAAATTCCAGGTGTGGGCAATGGCTGGTCGCCCAGCCAGTGGTCCTGTATTTCATGATATGGCGGAGGCGAGGAGACATTTTAAAGCTAAACTCAAGTGGTGTCAGAACAGGCAATATCAGCTTAAAATGAGTCTCCTTGCTTTCAACCACGCTAACAAAGACTTTAGGCATTTTTGAAAACATACAAATAAAATGAATATGCGGCCGAGTCTCCCGGTGAGTGTCGGTGGTATTACGGACCACAAGAATATTGATGATGCTTTTAGGAACCACTTTTCGGTGCAGTCACTCTTAGGCTCTCATGGAGCAAACGGTCTCCGCTTAGTCTCAATGGTATCAGCAACCATTGAGACTAAGCGGAACGCGAAAGTACCAGCCAAGAGTGTGGCTGCAATTATTTACAGAATGCAACGCGGGAAGTCGCCGGGTTACGATGGTCTCAGCATCGAACATTTTAAACATATGGGACTCCATCTGCCTAGAGTTTTGTCGCTATTTTTCACTCTGTGTCTTGGTCATTATTATTTACCGGAACCACTCATGCGGACGATACTCGTAGTAGTCCCAATAGTTAAAAACAAAACTGGTGTGAAACACATCCGACATGAACAACTATCGACCCATCTCGCTAGCCACCAGAATATGTTAAAGTGCATGACGCCCAGTTCGGATTCAAGGCGGGTGTGTCCACGGAGAGTGCCATACTCAGCCTGAAGCACACCGTCAAGTACTACACCGCGAGGAGGACGCCGGGTATACGCGTGTTTCCTTGATTTGTCGAAAGCTTTCGATATTGTCTCCTATAATGTGCTGTGGGACAAGTTGAGGGGCACGGGTGTGCCGGCGAAGTACACAGGCCTTCTCCGATACTGGTATGCTCACCAGACCAATCGAGTGAGGTGGGTCGGTACTCTGTCGGATGAGTATCAAATGGAATGTGGAGTGAGGCAGGGGGGGTAAGCTCCCCCTTGTTATTTAATTTATATGTAAATGAACTTATCGAGCGGCTGAGCAGCACACATGTCGGCTGTCATATGCCTCAAGTTTATAGTGGATCAGAATTAAAACGTAATAACAACCAGCAAGGGATCAGTTCAGGGGATCCAACCGGAATAACTCGTATCAATAACATAAGTTACGCGGACGACATGGTGTTGCTCAGTCCATCGATGAGCGGACTGAGGATGCTACTCACGATATGCGAGACGTACGCGGAGGTGCAAGGCCTTCTATACAACTCAAAAAAGAGTGAGGTGTTTGTGTTTACGGCACCAAAACAACAGCCCCGTCTTGTACCTCCAGTATATCTCAACGGCGTAGTACTCAATGTAATGAATAGTTTTAAATACCATGGTCATGTTTTCACCAGTGAAATAAAAATTTTTGCGATCGGTAAGTGGGGCCTCTAAAAATCTTGTTTTTTCAGTGCGCCGACGCGGCGACGCTGCCCTTTCGGAACGTACGATTTGTCGAATTCGCGCGCTGACAATTGTGATTTTGTTTTGTTATTGTGATAGGACACTAAATAAGTTTAAGACAGTATTTCTTTTTTTTTTATTGTGACAGGACACATAACTTTTTTTGTGTGATTGGCTGTTTTTTTATTGTGATAGGACACGTAATTAAACTTTGGTTTTGTGTGTGTAATTAAAGTGTGTATGCCTCAGAGGTAAATACAACTGTTGAACTAAAAAATAGGATTATTTTAGCATTTCATAATTAAAGTGCTTAGCGACGGACAGTGATTTAATTAGAAAAATAAATAACAATATTCTCCGTCGGTATAATTCGTGCATTAATGTGAATCGAGAATTTAAAAATTTTGTGTGTTTGTTTTTGTGCGCGTACTTCAAAACCTTACCTAACATAAAAGCCAGGCCGCCGCCGGCCGCCCGCCTCGACACGAGATAACACACGCCGCGCTCCGGTGCGCGCGCGACGTTGCCCCTGTTACCTAGGCATCTAAGGTCAGTCAAATTTCTTTACAAAGGTGGTTAGTTTTTATTCTGATTTGTAAGCTATTTAGTTTGTTTGAAAAAAATATTTTCTCTTTTTTGGCGCTTTTTATTTTTATACCGTATCGAATTAATACTAAACACGTATAGTATACGTAGTGTAATTTAATGCCCCTCTGTCGTATCAACTCTGTATAAGCACAATCTGTTACTAACCACTAACAACGTATGGGCTGTTATAGGTCTGAAATAAAGATAGTTTATTTTATTTTATTTGATATGTCACCTCTAGCTGAAAGGTGCTGAATAACAATTTGCGCGCGACTTGTTGAATGAACTAGATTTTGCGTCACAATTCTCGACAGAAACTCGAATCATCGTTATTCGCTTTAACAGAAAATCGAATCAAAGCACAGGTTCAGAGGTTATAGTACCTACCTACTTGTTTTGTCAATAAAACACTTATATTGTAATGCAATGTATTTTAAAGTAGTAGGTATCGTGTGTAATTAACCATGTTACTTGGCCCTTGTGAATGTATAATGATCTGAGTAGCGATTGTGTCTTGTCACTGTGTTGTGTTCATCGATTACGGTTGCCTGTCAGCGGGGTGAGTACTTAGAATTTATATTATTTTTTATTATTATTAAAGTTATAAGCCTACATTAAAATATAGCTAGGATTTCTTAAAATAAAGAAGTACTAACTTATATACTGAAAAATTAATGGATTGCAACATTTATTAGACTTGTTTTATGAATGGCAGACGTTTATGCTTATATACCTACGTTGGTTGATCGGCTTATCAGCGTGTTTTTATAAGTGAACTATTCGTTAACCAAGTTGATTCTGAATCCATGCTATTTGTAACTGGTGCACTACCTTTAACCTGTATAGAAAACATTTACGATCATTATTTTAGCAGTTAAACCGTCTTATGGCCAAATAAGTGGTGTGATTAAATTATAATGTTGTATGTAGATAACTGCAATGCTTTAAAGAGAAGCCACCTATACCACCTATTTCTGTCAAGACTGGGCGCATTACTTAACGAATAGCTTACAAGTTACCGCGAAATATGCCTTAAAATATTTCGAGGTTAAGGGTTAGCTTTAGCAAAATATTTAATAATAATATTTTTATGATAGCTTTAGCTTTAGCGAGGTTAGCCCATTTTCTTTGTCAAATATTTCGCTTAAATACCATGTAGTTTATTCCTGTCATCATATTCTTTGCTGTTTTAAGCAAAAACTGCGAATGGGCTCATATTTCGTGCGGTACTGCAACAGTGCAAGTGCTGAGACCCGCTCTTTTTTAATAACCTTTGCGCGTAGTTCGGCCATATTATGTCATCATAATCATCTGCCTAGCCTTTTCCCAGCTATGTTAGGGTCGGCTTCCAGTCTAACCGCATGTAGATGAATACCAGTATTTTACATGGCCCTATAAACAATACGGTTTAAACCCATAAAAAATCTATATCAGTGAAAACATATTCTTTCAGACATTTATATTTTTTTTTTCTTTTTTTTTTTAAAAACGTTGCCCCACACTAGGAATTTCTCCTGTATCGTGGGTGCGTTTACAAACATTTAAACTCACATACACAAACAGCCAGACCCGGAACAACTACTTGTAGGTCATACAAATATTTGTTCCGTGCGGGAATCGAACCCGCGACACACAGCGCAGCAGTCAATCGCTTAACCACTGCGCCAACCGTGCCGTCATATTCTTCAATAATTACGAGAGCTGACGCTTGTGGTGACTTGCTGATTGTGAGCTTGTGTCATTGGTGTCTCGGGTTATATTTCCACTCGAAAATTCGCAAATTTACAAATATTTAATTAATTATTTAGGTTAAATAAATAAAATAAAAATAAAATAATTTTAATTCAGATATCAAGGATCCATAGGTAAGTACATCATGCATAACAATATTACACAAACCATAATAAAAATTAAAATTAAAATGTAGATTGAAATGATAATGAAAAATTAAAATGATAATTAGAATCAAAATTAATCTTTAAATCAAAATTATAATTAAATTACTGTTCATAAGGGGCCTCCACAGCGGAGATGACACCCACAGCCACAATCCACACAACCACAATCTTCAAGATTATAAATAAAATACAAAGCATTTATTTCGGGTAACCCAAAAGCACCCATACAACAACCAGAATACATAAATACACATACACAGATATAAGACAAATGTTATCGGACACAGCTAGCAACATGCCTGCTACAGCAATGTCCGATATACGGGCAATCAAATCTCCCGGCAATCATCGTCAGAACTGTATTGGAGCTGCCCCGCACCCTGCGCACCAAGGACGCGCACCGCTTGCGCATGGTGGTGTGGAAACAGTCGGCGCGCGCTTCCGCAAACATGCCCGAGGCACTGCAGAAGCGGGGCAGCCCCAACACCGCTCTGAACGCGTTATTATACTGAACACGGAGGTCACAGTAAGCTGCTCGTGTGTAGGAAACCCAAAGGCTGCACGTGTATAAAGAGGTGCAAAAGGCTTTAAAAAGCGTGATCTTAACTTGATTTGAACAGCGTGCAAACCTACGGGCTATCATATTTGCTCTTTTAGACAGTGCCCTCCGCTCCCTTTCAATGTCGACATGGCCCCTCGGGTCGGCTGTTACCCAATGCCCCAAATATTTAAATTGGTCCACCCGTTCCAAAGGTGCATCGTTCAGGCGAATGGGTGGTACATGTTGCGAGCATTTGGCGCCGGACTGAAAGACCATGTATTGACTTTTTATGGCATTATACTTGAGGCCGTGTGTGTCCGCATAATCCTCACACACTTGCAATAACTTGCGTATTCCACAGACCGACGCGCTCAGTAGCACCATGTCGTCTGCGTAACTCAGATTGTTTACACAGACTCCATCAACATGGCAGCCAACATGGTGGCTACTGAGCGCAACGATGAGTGCATCCATGTACAGATTGAATAGTGTGGGTGAGGTTAACCCACCCAGTCTCACTCCACATTCAAGCCTGTACGGCTCCGACAATACACCCGCCCATCTGACACTGTTAACATGGTGTGCATACCAATACTTGAAGATGTTAACAAGTTCATGTGGCATGTTCGTGCCCTCAAGTTTTTGCCAAAGCACGTCATACGACACCAGGTCAAACGCCTTGGACAGGTCGAGGAAACACGCGTAAACTGGAGTTTTACGATCAGTATAGTATCTTACGGTATGCTTGAGACACAGTATTGCACTATCTGTAGACAATTTGGGTCTAAAACCAAATTGATTATCGTGCAACATCACGTGTTTATTTATCTGTGCATTCAGCAACCCATCAAACACCTTTGCTATAACAGTAGCAAGAGAAATAGGCCTGTAGTTAGTCTTATCGGCTAGATCACCAGTAAAGGAATGTACGCGTTGTTGATCAGGCTTAATATAAACGTATTACTAACCAGTGTAATACCGTAATTACATTATGAAATGACTGTGTGCATTCACGTTGGAATACGACGGGCCAAAAAATAGAACACCTACCACTGAAGTTCTATAGATTTTTTTCCGATTTAGGTACTTTGTAAAGAACAAATGTTTTCTACCTATAAGTATTTTTCAAATGTTTCCAAAACCAAACCAGCAACAGACCAATAAGTTCTACAAATGTCTGTGACTTGACGACTGACTGACATTCAAGAATCAATTAGCGAGCACTTGCGCACTCGCTCGTAACACGTTTTCGAAAACACAGAAAACGCGGTGATTTATTCTGCATAAATAGGACGCATATTATACAATTAACATAATATACACAATAATACAAAGTAGCCAAAAGCCTAGTTAGCATTCGACGAATAAAAATAATCAATCAATCTGCCTAGCCTTTTTCCAACTATGTTGGGGTCGGCTTCCAGTCTGACTGCCTACCTACCTACCTACTTTACATGGATCTGCCCCCTCATTGCATACCACACTATCAATCTCAATCCGAGTTATTTTGAAGGATACTGCTAATTCATAAAGATCGAAAATACATCATAATATTCGAAATATTTGATAGCGCAATTAATCTTGTTGAACTGTCAAAATTAAAGCTATTCCTACTCATAGTGTGTTACGCAATTACGCCGCTGACCTCCATAACCCAGTTACTATAGTTAAAAGGTTTTACAATGGGCAGTAAAAATCAATAAGTAAGTACTACTACTTTTCTAACCCATCCTTAAAGAGATAGACCATTAGGTATTTAATAATGCCATTTATTAGAGAGGGTGCCTGAACTTTGAAACCACAACCGCTGAATAGCCGTTCTCAAACTTAGCTCATTGTTGTAGTGGAAAACTTTGACTGTCATTTTGATTGAACAAATCACAGTTCAAACTTTTCTTATGAAGATTTTAGGCACGAGTTCATCAGCAATGTATTATTTGACATAAGACAACTCACATTTATTAGATTTGTTACCAAAGTTTATATAATTTAGATATCTGTTACTTACTCAAATAGTTATACGCAGTGGGCCAGCGTGGTAGATTACAGCCCACTCCCTCTCGAAGAGAGGAGCCCTGTGGGAACAGTATAGGCTGATTATGCATCAAACGCAAGTTCACCAAAAAGTGGGCCAGTTCTCGTTCAGATCTCATTAGCTACAAGGCTGCAGCGTAGTCAAAACCATTTTACCACACATTACCAATAAGTTAGTTAAAATACACAATATAGTTTACCATTTCTTGTAACTAAGTGTTACATTGATTAAATATAGCTATTTCCCTTATAATTCGAGAGTTTAGTTTTTACGATATATAATATAGCATTATTATCCTATCAATTCGAGAAAGATGTGTTAGGTCACCTTAGCGCCGAGCACTACTTTCTACAAGTTCCATTGTACCTAGGTAGGTACAATGTACCGTAATGTAGTAACGTAGTATATGCTGTGGATAACGGTGTGAGTTTCACATTTATATAATATCTTTGTTTATATTGTTTGCGCAGATATAATGTGTTACTGTTTGTTTGTCCCAAATAAATAAGTAAATAAATAAACGCGTAACGTAGTATAGATATCTAAAATTCAAAGAATGTACCTACAATTTAATAAAATGTAAATTTACGTCAGGCGCTAAGTTTAGTCCTGTCAAATTAGTCAGAGCCTGACGTAAATTGACGTATTTTAGTAGCCATGTTTTTAATCACATCTAAACTTGCTCTGGAGTATATTAATTTGACAGGGTTAAACTAATATTTATCTTCTAACCTTTTCTTAATTAAATAGAAAGAAAAAGATGCACTGAACTTAAATTTAGTTTAGTTTGTGAGCAAGGCAATTGGCGCCACTGTACTTTAACTTAACTTTAAGTAACTTTTAGAGCAACACAAAATTAGCTTATCTATGACCTTACCATATCTGTTTATTCTGTAAAATTATCACCGTGAAAATTTTGGTGCTGTCAACAGCGCACTTCGCTTAAGTTTTCACGGTGAACATTTTTCGGCTGAACTAAATAGACTTATTTTACAGAAACAGTAGCATAAATTACTATTAGCAAGTTGGATGGTCGGAACTTGTATTTTAATTTCAAATGGCACGTTTTGAAAAGTTCATTCTTTTATTAACATACAATAGATTCGTTTGCCCTTTCGACCTTAACATCGACACACTGTCTGTGTTTTAATTCGATCTAGGCTTGTTAACAGCATAGCATCGAAGCGTATTGACTAAAAAATGACAACATTTTATGTAATAAAATAAAATGTAGGTGTATTTAATGCCGTTTGTTTTTATGCTGCGACCACATCGTCGTGAGAAGGCAAACTACACTTCGCGCGCTCTCTCTCTCTCACACACCGCTGTAGACTGTCTGACGGTTTTTCTAGGGCAGATACCAGTCTCCCACAAAGGATTTATCAGACTGATGTTATAATCTTCATACATTTTAAGGCGCCTTTGTGGAAGACAAATAAAATGTTTATGTTATCCTTTAAAGTGGGTACTTTTCGTTGGCTCATGAGCAGTTTACCAAATTCTCAATTCACCAGATTCTTAACCCACCAGATTATCAATTAACCTATTTGTCAACTTACCCGATTCTCTACTCACCAGATTCTCAATTCACCAAATATTATACAGTTAGGCCTGAAACTGCGTTAAGCGAGCACCCGCGACGGACACCCGTTGCGTGACCCGTCGCGTGACCCGTCGCGTGACCACGCGCGTGGGCACGCGGGTTGGCTCCGTGGATTTCACGATGTGGATTTTACCCGGGATTTATTAATATTTTTTCTTTTGATATTTCTCGGGACCCTGGGGTCCCGGACCTTTGGAAGACATACGAAGAACCGAAGCCAACTCGCAGAGGCCCGTTAGACTTTTTAATGAAATGGAAGCACCAACCGACGATTATCCCTGTTCGCACTTTGCAAGTGACAACCCACGGTTGGTGTAGGACTATTGCAGTACATGGAAACAAAGATATTGGATTATGGGTTTGGGTGGCTAAAGTGACCTGGTTATTGAGGACTATGGAAAGTCTACAGCCCCTGCCTGACCAATGTTTTATATAAATTACACAGATAAAATGGCAGGGGGTTACTTGCACACTCAATAATGGGCCCCCGAAAACGGCCGCTAGCACATAGTGTCGTAGCGACAAGGGGGCAACATGTCCTGGGGTGGTTATGAGGAGTGAGGAGGTATTCCACGGCTATCAGGACAATCCTGGAAGTACGGTCAAGATCCCTACCAAGATCTTACTGGAATACTTCCTTCCTCCGAGCAGATTTACTCTTGCGAATCTCCACTCAAGCCGGTCAATAAAGGCAAGAATGAGGTGGGAGCTCTGTTCCTCGTCATTGTTCACTCCAGCTGGCCAATAAGGAAGACTTCTCCCGGGAAATAGGGTCCGTAGGGTCGATACTGACCAACAGCTCGCCACATGCTGCCCTGCGGGTTTCTGTATGTCTCTTGGTCTGGCTCCTCACCCTAGACCTGATCCGGCAAAGTAAACTCTCCCGGCACAGGCCTAGAGTTTGGAGTACGCAAGCCCCACCATAAACTATATGAGAGAGCCAAGAGATTTGAAAACCAGACTAATAATAATTTCAATTTAGTAATTATGAAATTTGAATTATTCATACTATATTAATTAAAAATTTAAAACACAGAGTTCTTCCAAAGTTTTAAGTTTTCACTTCTGTCGGCATGACTGCGAAGTATTTTCACCATTTATCATTGTGCATGTTCATCAAAATCATTAGAAAACCGGTGTCAGACAGCATCTGTCTGGCATTAAAGCTGAAATGAACCTTTTTGGCGAAGCCGTAAGGCACACACTATCTTGGGCGGAGCACCGCCGTGTCCTCGTAGAGGCGATCGGCAGCAGCGGCGGCCTCTCGCGCCCGGCCCTGGTGCAAGCCATGGTCCGGGGCGAGAGACAGTGGGAGGCAGTCGCCTCCTTCTGCGAAGCAGTCATGCTAGCGAAGGAGGTGGCGGGACGGATGAGGGAGAGAGCCTTCCGTCCCAGCCACCGCGGGAGACGCTCCGGACGTCGGGAGCCGCGTGACGACTCCCGGCCACCGTAGGCGTGAGCCTGCGGGCGGAGAGCAATGGGTAGCTCACCGCCCGATCAGGACCAGGCCCGTGCCGGACGGCGCGTAAGTGTTCCACGCGCGCCTCAAAGAATTGTCAGCATAATTTGAGGGGCCCCTTAGGGCCGAAGCCTGCCGGGTCAGCGGGATTGTCCGAAAGGGTTACCGCTACCCCAGAACATAAAGGGCAAAGGAAGGAACATGGGTGGGTTTTAGTCAGTAAGAGTCTGACACTCCCTTCCGCTCCACCCAGAGCGGGAGGGGTCATTTGATGATTTCCCATCCGGAAAAAAGAAAAAAAAAGAAAAGGCACACTCTATTGTTGTTAAAACATTACTTTCATTTTTAATTTGTTATTTGTATTTTGTGTCTCACGAACTGTGTCCAAATAAACATGATTCTTTCTATATTTCTTTTAAAATAGCAGTACGAGCTTACTAATTATTTTTCATTGAATAATTCTATTGATAGAAAATATAGATTGTGTTGCATTTTAGAATTGCGTTTCTCATTGTACTTTTTAAGAATTGAGAACATGTATGTATGTATAAGTTGAGAATCCAGTGTGTTGAGAATCTGTTGAATTCAGAATCAGGTAAATTACGAATCTGGTAAACTGCTCAAAGACTTGGTTACAATAAGAAGCAAAACATAATTTTCTTTGCACTATGCTTGCAATATTCATTTATATCAACAAAATTCATACTCCGGAGAGGTGTAAAACACTTGATTGCTCAGCGTAGGTCGTAGACACACAAGTATATCGTCGCCCTAAAGCTCGGGAATGCAATTGTGGTCATTTTTATTACATTTTTGGAAAGTAAACCACGCACGCCCTAATTTCACACAAAAAAAGTTTAGTAACCAGTAACGCCATCTATGACGAGTTTGAAACACTCACAGTTGAATTAACAGTTTATAGAGAAATCTCTAAATAGACTTCGAACCCAAGTCGGCTGGAGCAAAGACAATCTGCAAAGATGGGGGTTCTCTGACGGATCTTATCTCAAGTGCGTATGCGGCACCTCCCCACAGACAATGGCCCTCCTTCCATTCCACCGCATGCCCTGTCACCTGTGCACTGGATGATCTTATGTCTGCGTCAGTGAACGGAGTTCGCGCAGCTGAATTTTGAGCCAAAAATACTTTAATAGCTTTTTGCCATCGATACGCTAAGAAGACTGCGGTCTTTTATTCGAGGTTTTCACACTATGTGTAAAACATGGCGTGTTAAAAACAACATAGTCAAAGTTTTCTGTCCGCATAAGGTTCCTACAGATTCGCTCGATTTTTGACGATCGTTATTGTTTGACGATCAAGATTTTTCAGCTTCTTAGAGATTTGCTCGATTTTATGAAAATTCTAATTATTTTATTTGAAAGAAAGAAATAAAAATCGTTTGTCCTGCACAAACAAAACTTATATTTCGATTACTTACTCGTTTTAACATATTTGGCTTTTACAATATTTTCAAATAATAGTGATAAGGTATGGAAGGACGGCGGCCTCTCGCGCCCGGCCCTGGTGCAAGCCATGGTCCGGAGCGAGAGGGAGTGGGAGGCAGCCGCCTCCTTCTGCGAAGCAGTCATGCTAGCGAAGGAGGTGGCGGGACGGATGAGGGAGAGAGCCTCCCGTCCCAGCCGCCGTGGGAGACGCTCCGGGCGTCGGGAGTCGCGTGACGTCTACCGGCCACCGTAGGCGCGGGCCTGCGGGCGGAGAGCAATGGGTAGCTCACCGCCCGATCAGGACCAGGCCCGTGCCGGACGGCGCGTAAGTGTTCCACGCGCGCCTCAAAGAGATGTCAGCATTACGAGGGCCCCCTTAGGGCCGAAGCCTGCCGGGTCAGCGGGATTTTCCGAAAGGGTTACCGCTACCCCGGAACATAAAGGGCGAAGGAAGGAACATGGGTGGGTTTTAGTCAGTAAGAGTCTGATACTCCCTTCCGCTCCACCCAGAGCGGGAGGGGTCATTTGATGATGTCCCAATAGAAAAAAAAAAAAAAAAAAAAAAGGTATGGAAGGACAGTGTAGGCACCACAAGTACCAGATACTTAAAATAATAGAAAAAAAACCTTTCTTACGATAAAAAATACAACCGACTTCCAAAAAAAAAAACACTACAAAGTGAAAAATAACTTTCATTTCGGAAATCGGTTTCTTCGGTTTTGTATTTTCGTTTTTTGCCTATTTGAAGCAAATGACATCGATAAATATCAGGTAGAAAGAGATATAAGAGCAAAATTGAGCATCACTTGTGAATTTTTTGATCGACAAAATCCAGAAAGCTATCCACATTCTGTAGCGATCAACAGAAATATTATGTTGCTTCTACATTAATTACACAGTTTTGTTTGATCACATGATGTTTGATGTAGGCACCTCTTATCTCTTCTATGGGCTGTACAACCCGCAATAGTTACCTTAACACTTCGCTCGGATAACGTAAGCGCGCGATACTGAGGCATCGATGGTGAAAGTGGTAACAGCGCAGGGTCGGCACTCGGGAGGGGTCACTCCGCATTCGGGTCATAAGTTAACTCTTGCGGGAGGTAGATACAGCGCCCACAGCTGCTGAACAACGCACTAAATTCAAATTTTATTTCAAACTTGGGCGGAAACTTCTGGGTCCCGTTTGAAACTAAAGACTGGCTGTGTGGCTGATATGCATGAGGATAATCTTTAAAATATTCTTGTTCGATCACATAAAAGTACATTTTGAACCACTTGATACTTGAACGGAACTGTGAACCTTATTTTAAAGTATTAAATACCTACCAAGATGCCTACTACTAGAATGTCTACTTTCCTATGGCATATTGTTTGCCGGAAGAGATTTCTGTAGACATAAGCATTAGCTTCGTACATACATATAAACAGACAAGAAGGAAGGAACAGTCAATTATTTATTTATTTAATCATTTATGCACATGCATAAATGATTAAATAAATAAATAATTGCCCCAAACAATGCAGCTAAAGTGACCTCTGCGCTGCCACCCATAACCCCATAAAAGTGACCAAGTTTTGGGCCAACAAAATTTAAATAATTGTCGTGCCACCGACACGAAGAAGAAGAAGAATAAGTAAATGCCTACGTTAACATAACTGTTACCAATACTTTCAAAAAAAGGTTAGCTGTTCTAACCTAATGACCACGCAGAACACATCGATTATTTTGTGGTCAATGTCATCTAAGTATAATAAATATGATAAGTCTCATCTAAGTATAATAAGTATAAAAATATAGACAAATGGACGCAACTGCTCATCCTCTCGTGGTTGGAGGGATGAAAGATGTCCTATTTTTGCTGTAAGAGTTATCTTGCAACACTGTGTACACTACAATTCCCGGTTATGGCAATTGTAGTGTACGAATAAGCACGAAATCGAAGTTGTTGATTACGTCAGTTCTTATTTATTCTCGCGATGAACACCTGCATTATGTATAACGTCGAAAATAGGACGTTTCAATTTATATTCGTTTATAGATAGGTAGTGTAGGGATTCGATTTATGTGCATTTATATAATTATACCAGATTCAGCATACACATTATGCCAAGGACATCAGATATTAATGCAAATCGAAATTGTTTAATCATGCCAATATACCGTATCTCAGAGTTTCAGACTGGTGCAAGACGAAAGATATATATTTCCGCCTTGGTACATGCATGAAAACTCCGACATTTTTTTTTATTTTAATTTTTTTTGTACAGACATCTAAAATAACACATCACGCCTGTATTCCTCGAAGGAATAGGCAGAGGTGAACCTACATAGTACACCCATACAGCATACAGCAAGAACTTGTAATTAGGTAACCAGTGTTAATAACTGTAGCCTGATAGGAACTAATGTTCTTGCTGAAGGTCTGAAGGTATTAGTCCAATCTACGGCACTACCAAAAAATAGATTCTCAAAAGAAGAAAATAGAGTAACTTTTAGTTTTTGTATAGAAACTGGAGAGCAAAGCGTTTATAACATTATCGTGACACGATGTACAGACGCCAGCACATCAAACTACTCGAAACTGTCAAATTTTCCCAATCAACCTTAAACCTAATACTTTAGCGATAAAGTAGAAAATCTATTAAATAAATTTGACAGATTGTAGTAGTTTGATGTGCTGGCGTCTGTACATGACGACTACGCTTGCCGTGGTTGGCCCGTGGATGGGATCTTTACATACCAAGTCACCTCCATACCTCGAAAGTCACGTTAAACCGTTGGACACGCTGACATAAGCCCGAAATTCTGACAGTCTTACCAAGGGGTATATACTTACCCAGAAATTGGGTTGTGGAGATCAGACAGGCAGTCGCTCCATGAAAAATACTGGTACTCAGTTGCATCCGGTTAAACTGGAAGCCAACCCCAACATAGCTGGGAATACGCTAGGCAGATGATGATGACGAGACTAGAAAATCAAATGGGGATTAAGGACTATCATGACTTCAGCCTAGTCTCTTCTAACCTATTAAGGTATATTCTCTGTAATTGTAATCTTTCTGCATTCATTTTTTAATACATACACACATTACACATAGGTACATTTAAATGCGACAATGTTTACTGTCTATCAACAAGTTTTCTTACAATTTTTTTTTTAAAACTTTGTGGTAATTGTTTACGAATACTGCCGAGCAATTCTGTAACAATCTCATCGTGAAAAAGAAAGAAAGAAAATACATTAATTTAGCACAGACTAAATTAAGTCACACAATACACCAGATACATACGAGTATGTACAGACACCAGCACATCAAGCTACTACAATCTGTCAAATTTCTTTAATAGATTTTCAACTTTATCGCTAAAGCATTAAGATTCAAGGATGATTGGGAAAATTTGACAGTTTCGGGTAGCTTGACCTGCTGGCGTCTGTACATTAAAACATAGCAGAAGTGAGCTATCAATAGTGTAAATCCTCTAGCTTCAGATGGAATGACAGCTCACTTGACCTAAGTTTTCACGGTGGGATTTTTCAGAATAGCCCGCCAAAACAGGAAAGCTCTGCACCATTAATAATGATGGCGGGTTTAAAATATCAGAACGGCCAGCTTGAAACTTAACGCAATCCTTTGTTTCAGCTGATCAGAAACTTTAGACACTATAATTTTCTCAGGGAATAATGAGGCTAAATATTATTCTTATTCGATAGTTTACTTTACAATATAAATATCGTAACTATCTAGGTACAACCTACTTCTAGTACATATCTACATACTAAAAGTATGTTAACAAATGGTTAGCATAATCAGCCTATAATGTTCCCACTGCTGGGACACAGACCTCCAGACTGACAGACTCTCTGTGACAGGGAGGGGGCCGTTATCCTCACGAGTCCCCAGTACGGGTTGGATGTCTTCGAATTTTGGTTCTAGGACATGCCGGTTTCCTCACGATGTTTTTCTTCACCGTTCTGAGAGCAGTGGTGATGAAATTAAATACACAAAGTAAAGTGCCCGCCTGAGTTCGAACTCACAACCGTAGGTCCGGGCCGCACCACTGGACCACCACAAGAATCCTTGTCGCCTGGATTTTTTAAGGAATTCTTCTATACCTAGACCAATAGGAAATGTCGACTAGACATAACTCATAAAAAACAGACGTCTGCAAATGCATTCCAATTTCTTCCTATCTCTTTAAAAAAACATAATCTCCTTGTTACAGATATCCAGAAACAATGGTGGAATTGACTAATGCCATCCCAGGGCCCGGGGAGCCCAAACTCAGCAAGGCTCGGGAGGCGAACTGGCCAGCAGTGCTGTTCTTTATACATATCCACCTCCTCTCTTTGTACGGAATATGGCTGCTGATCTACGAAGTCAAACTGATGACCTTGATTTTCCGTAAGTCTTATAATATCAAATTATCCAGGGTACCACCTTACGTATCACCCCTTCTTTACTTTCTTATTGAATAACTATTTCATGAAATATCAATCAATAGGGTTATAGCATCGCCATACAACGTGGCAATGCTGCCAGCCTTTTGGGCACTGTTCCTATTGACAGCGATGCGGACGAATTTTTTGATGCCCTATGATTCTTTTGCTTATTTTTTCACGTGTATAGGGTAGGCAAACAAGAAATCGCGAAAAAAAAATCAGCTGTTCCCTACATTTTGACGAGTTAGACGAACATAAATGTAGGGAACAGCTGTTTTTTGTTCGCGATTTCTGGTTTGGTCCCATAGTAAAAGTTGTTCATAATGATGAGTACAATGACCTCTTAAGAGGTTGTTGGTGTTTTACCAATAACCCTGTATTATTATTTTAAATTTAAATTGAAACTGTTTATTGAAATAATTGATTTACATAAATATTTACAAAGTAGGGACTAAAACTAGAGGTGGTAAGATATAATTGGATTCTACCTGAACTAGAAAAAAACCTGTATCTCAGGTATCTCAATGAAGTGCTTATACATAAGTATTATCTAAAATTCCTACAAATAGTAAATAATTTATCTACTTTAATTATGGTTATATTCAAATTGAGCAGAATAGTATGTATGCTACTTTTTGCACCATCGTAAGACATTTTTGCAAACACATTCTATTATAATTTTTGCAATGTTACATTTTTAATAAGGTCGCGTTTATTTTGTCATATAGAAAAATTTGTCGTGTCACCCAAAAGTTAAGATTGCATGTTTACTTATATAAAAACTACAATTAATTTTACAGACTGTAACTAGTAAAAGACAAAAAAAATTAATAATTATATAACATAAAGTAAAAAAGGCTTATATATATATACCTATACTTTTTTTTTTTTTTTCTGGTGGGAAATCATCAAATGACCGCTCCCGCTCTGGGTGGAGCGGAAGGGAGTGTCAGACTCTTACTGACTAAAACCCACCCATGTTGCTTCCTTCGCCCTTTATGTTCCGGGGTAGCGGTAACCCTTTCGGACAATCCCGCTCAGCTTATAGATATACGAGTACTTAGGCTGTCTTACGCGACATCATTATAATCTATAGAATTGATTTATCTTGTCTCAGCTATTTTCTTTGCAGGGCATTCTTGATTGCCTGTTTTGTGGTTGCTCGGTTTTTTTAAATCGCAAGCATGTTGCACAATGTGACGGTTCAGCATGTTTAGTGCACTCATTCGCCTGATGACCCTGTTCCCCACAATGTCCACACGTATAGGTAGCCTCCCGACAAGTCTTTGCAGCATGTCCATACTGTTGACATTTAAAGCACCTGGTCACAAGTGTGAAGCCCCTGACTGGGCAGGAAGTCCAATTAATGAACACTCGGGTTTGGTTTTTAAGCGCCTTTCTTATGCTAGCAGTAACTTCAAGAATGAAGTTGCACGTAGGTCCCTCTTTTCTACCTGACTTGTGACTTAAAGAACAATGGCGAAAGTTTAGCTGACTTTAATTTGAGCGTCTAAAAGTGACTTATATACGAAGGCAGTTCTATTATTTTTCTACGTTCTTTCAAAGTATCACATTACCTTGTTAACTCCGGATAAAAAAAATATTTTAAATGAAAAGTTATTTGATTTTTTCATTGACAATTAGTGATGCTATTTTGTATTTACTCTGCCAAGTGACAGTAAGTACAGTATTATTGTAATAAAATCAGTTTTAGTTGGTATTGTAACAAAATGAAGTAAATTAATTAACAATAATGTTTTTTACAAGTGGAAGTGTTCTTTGTAGGGAGGTAAAAATATTGTAGTGTAAAAATAAATGAATTACTTTCAATTAATGCCTGGCAAAAAGACTATTATCCCAAGTCGAAAAAAATATAACTTGGTTTGACAACTGTTGATTGTTCAATAGGGTTGCCAGGTCGCTAAACCTAATAGCCGGACAGACCAGCCAGTTTGGCCGGACATTTGGGTAGAAAGGCCGGACACCCTACATTATTGAGGATTTTGTGTCTCAGTATTAATAGGTACGACACAAAAATTGTATGTAAAATCAAGCTTTTTTGATTATTGTCATAATCAGTCATCGGCGCTCGCTCGTTTGCGAAATGTAAAAAGCCTAACAAAAGCCGGACAAGCCAGACACCGCTTATTTTGGCTGGACACGCAATCAAAAAGCCTACCTACCGCCTGGCAACGTTAACCATAAACATAACCTACAAAAGTTCATGACTGAATTTCTATTATTCTCGGACTTCTTGAACAAAAATTCTTGCACAAACTAATTCAGAAGTTGACGCCGAGTTGAACAAGATATTTTTCATTTATAGACGCAAGAATTAAATCTCAGCTAAATTAATGTATGGGTGGCTGCCATTGTTCTTTATAGAAGCCAGAAAAGACTCACGAGATAAACTAGGCAGCTTCTCGGCTACATTCTGCTCGTAGATACAATCATAAACTTCTTGATCACTTAAAACGGTCGGTACTCCTATAACTACAATTCGTGGTCTTCTCTTATGGGGCTCTTCCACTTTCAGGTCAGAACTACTTAGCCGGGATGATTTCTTAAGTTTTTCTATGTTGTCTTTGGTCTCCGTACTGATTATAACGCCTCCGTTTTTTTTGTTTTGCGCAGTCCTCTAACGTATAATTTAATTTGTTCAGGGCAATTAAGGTAGTGGTAAAGGTTCTGGGTAATTTTTTGGACAAGAGATTTAGTGTCTTCACTAGATTTTAATTTATCCGCTGGATAAATTGCAATAGAACTGACATTACTGGGGCACAAATAGTTATTTTGGTTGGTTTTTGGTCAGCCAATGAAACATTTTCTGCCATCGTTGGTTTAGCGCAGTTTTCTTCAATGTTTTTCTTCATATTTTCGATGCAATCTGTGAGGTTGCTTTTTCCTTTCAACACTAGTTAAGAGTTTTGTATTTCTCGGGCTTTTAGCTTCAAGTCCTGGTAGTAAACCGCCATTTGTGAAACGCCATGTCCAACCTTACGCGATAGGGAATTGATCCTCGGCTTTTGCTCGGAGTTCAGCTTTCCTTCCTGAGCAATGGTACAAACTTCATTCAGGCATGATTCGATTGATATCAACCAGTTACTAATGTCCCTGGTGTCCACTGCTTGAATTTTTCCATCAGCCGCATGGTCAGGAATTTGAGATTTGCTGGTAGGGCTGCATGGTGTATATAATAGTGTTTTTTTTAACCAAATTGTACAGAAATAAATATCGTTTATAATTTATTAAACAGTCGGCAAAAAGTAAATTATTGTATGCAAATGTGTTGTATTAATGTTGCCGCATCGAGGCAATGTTGATTACACTGCGAAATCGATTGTATTTACAAAAAAGGCAGTATGCATACGTACTAAAATCAATTAAATTATATTCATTTCAATACTCAATACGTTAATTGTTTTCATACAGGCCTTTATCGACGTGCAAACTGTAACCATGAATTCAGCACATGGTTCTAGCGTAGACATTTGCCGTCAGTTGTCAAAAAAATCGGCTGTTTCATAGAAAAGTGCATTACCCACGCGGTCAAAATGTATGGAAAACTTTTTTCTTTTAATAACCATCGAAAATTTTCAATGCGGGTGTTCAGAATCTTGTACAGAAACCATGGTAAACATTTTATGGACGCCAAGGAAGCAGTGGCTGCGTTTCAAAATGCCGTCGAAGAGACCCCTAAGGACGAGTGGGCAAAGTGCTTTTCTCAGTGGTTCCATCGGATGCAGCGATGTATTGGTAAATGGACACTATTTTGAAAAGATATAATAAAACTAATAACTTGCTAGTTTGTTCAGTTTTTGATTTTCTAAGAACTTTCAGTATCACCCTCGTACACATGATTGTAGCGGTATCTACAACGCCACATGCAAACAACGCGTCATACTGACGTCACGCAAATCCTGCATCTCGCAAGCAGAGTTTACCGCGCAATTAGCATACATACAAACTTCCCGACATCAGTCGTTGGGCAATTGCCCGCCAGACACAACACCCGTCTGGTCGGAGGATCCTCCCTTTTCTATGGAAGATGAGTGAACTTTACACCCTGTTCTTCATACCTCTAAACTAAAATAGCCTCATTTATTTGTAAGTTTATATACACTGACGTCAAGCAAAAATATCACGTTCTTAATAGCCTGTTACATTTTGTTAGTAAACCACTGGACTACTCGTTATAAAAGACAGATAGGTAGCCTGGGACCTACAACAGGACGGAGTTTGCTGTTTATCCCGGATGTTTGTATTATAATGTAAAATGATGAAATACAAAAACATGCAAAGTTGCTGCTAGTATTTTAGCTAAGAAGTTTCGCTATTAAAAATTAAATCAGTTCTTGGATGCTTTTATGAGACGGGAGGCTCCCAAGGTAGCTACTTACATTATTTCACTGCTTTTAGGGCTGTAAATAAATAACAAAAGCTTGGCGCCAGTAGCCTGATGATGTTACAGTTCCGACTCTTGGACGTCTTTATTAAAAATATTTTAAGTAGATTCTCGTGCTGTATTTTGCGTCTTCATCGCCTCTTGTATTAACTATTAGCTTTTCTACGTATCACCTTTCGTAGCTTTTTGAAGAATGATGTTTTTAGGGTTCCGTACCTCAGACGGAAAAACAGAACCCTTATAAGATCACTTCTTTTCTCAAGAACGCATGGAGTTATCAAGTTAAAAATTAATATCGAATACTCAGGGCTGCAATCCCTTGAAGGAGTGAAAAAATCAAACTCCTAAGTAAACGTAATCAAAAGATACGGGCGTTTATGCCGCATATTTTGACACTCGCAAGGGAATCAAAACTTATAGGGTACTTCCCGACGACCTATAATCATGAAATTTAGCAAGAAGACATGTCATGTAGCACAAGTAAAGGGAAAAATCTGAAAACCATAAATTTGTAGTTACATTCCTACTAATTTGTACGGCGGTGCGCGAGTCCGACTCGCACTTGACCGGTTTTTTTTTTAGTTTTTTCATTCGGTTGATTAAATTGCGTAGGGTACATACAATATGGAACATTACACTACACCACAAGTACCTACCGTCACGAGCTAAATAATAAATTTTATGAATGCACATAATCATCGCAAAAGAATACAGAGCAAAAAATTCTTTTTACAACAGACATAAAATTAATTAATTAAAATTATTACTCACTTGCAAAAAATTGGCAATACCTGAGTGTCTGTTTAATATATTAACGATATAAATTGTATGGTCTATTTAAAAGGTCTAACTCCTTGAAAGAGAAAAGAAAGAGAAGGAAGAAATAGGTTTATTTATCACAGAAACACATGCATACAAAAAGATCTGTAAAAACAAAAACCATCAAAAATTATGGAATGCAAATAAAGATGTGAATATTAATAAATTATAACAAAAAAAAAAAAAAAAGATCTATAATCACGAGCCCAAAACAGAAATACTTAGTCAAAAGCTGCACGTCGTGACTGTGACAAGAAGGCGTCCACTCAGCATGATGCTGTGCTAATCTTCCATACCACAGCATCATGCTGAGTGGAAGTCTTCTTGTCACTGTGACACAGCACAGGGCTGACTTTCAGTGGTCACAGGAAAATGACATACGGAAACCAAGTCAGATTTTAAGACTTGTTCCCAGTGCTGGGACACAGGCCTCCTCTCTACGAGAGGGAGTGGGCTATAATCTACCACGCGGGCCCAGTGCACCCGGTAGATGTCAAATGTCTTCGAATTTTTGGTTCTAGGACGTGCCGGTTTTCTGACGATGTTTTCCTTTACCGTTTTGAGAGCAGTAGTTTTGAAATAATTTACACAAAGTAAAGTGCCTATCTGGGTTCAAACCTACGACTACTACTCTACAACTCGTAAGTCGCGGCCGTTACCACTGGGCCACCATAACAACACAACAGAACAAACAAGTAAAGTACAGTAGGTACGTATAATAAGTAAGCACCTTCTTAAAGGAGTAGGTAGAGTATCCATTATTATCATTCGACGCTATTTCCTCATCCGTGTCACGGCGAGTTTCTTTATTAAATACATCGTCAAGTAGGTGAATAACTTCGCGTGTCTTCATGCCCTTGTGGAAAATTCCGAACGAAAATTTTTAATGCTGCACCCGACTTGGAAATAAAAAGAAACCCACTGGAAATTCTCATCAAATCCAAGTCACTAATTGAATTTATCATACTAATTGTGTCTGTAACTTTAGTCTCATGGCAAGGCGGGTTTAGACCAAACTAACAAATGCATAACTAGGGAAAGAGCATTGTTTCGTAGCATAAGCATATTCAGCCTATAATGTTCCCACTGCTGGGACACAGGCCTCCTCTCTGTGAAAGGGAGTGGACCATAATCCGCCCCGCGGGCCCAGTGCGGGTTCGGGTGTCACACGTCTTCGAATTTTTGGTTCTAGGACATACCGGTTTCCTCACGATGTTTTACTTTACCACTATGAGAGTAGTGGTGATAAAATAATGTACACAAAGTAAAGTACCTGCTTGGGTTCGAACCCACGACCTACAACTCGTAAGTCGTGGCCGTTACCACTGGGCCACCACTGCCCTTGTTTCGTAGTTACATACTAAAATATCAAGAAGATTGAGAAAACAATGCTATGGATTACGGAGTAGGTACTTAAGTAACCCATTTATTAATGACCATACAATTTCCAGTTCTAGTCCTGACGTCAGTGGCAATACTGGGCATGACCACAGGAGCCCATCGGTTGTGGGCACACGGGGCGTACAAAGCAAACACAGGACTACGGATCGCGCTGATGCTGTTCCAGACCTTAGCTGGAGTTGTAAGTATTGTGTTTATCGAGCTTTCTCAAACAACGATACCACTGTCTGACGAGTCAACAATCGCTAAATGGAGGGATTCACGATACACCTACAATTGTTGCAAAGTTATTCCGTCGGTAATATATTCTAAGCGGGCAAACATTACATCTGCTTCTTACAAAGTAAGGTCGTTGCTTTGTAAGAAGCCAATGTCCAGTTCAAATGCGGCACCTAGATTATTAATATAGGAAAAGCTTTCAAAAAAATCAAAATCAAAAATCATTTATTTGTATAAATAAGGTACAGAAGGTTGGTAAAATGTACAGAATTGATCTCTTATTCTGCCTTGAATTTCGGCGTGCAAATATAAAATAAGGTTACATATTTTATTGAAATTAATTATTGATCATAATCATGCAGTCAGTAAACAAATAATCCCATTAATATTTGTGTCATTGAATTAAATAAATGTCACTATAAAATTGAAAAAAAAAAAAACATAAATGTCAATAATGGGAGAGATTCGGCACACAATAATAATAACAATAATAAATTAAAATTACCGTGCAATTTACAAACCACAATTTATAATACAAAAATTCATGTAGGTACACTATAAAAGCATTTTCCAATTTAAACCAATTTTTGTATACATTGTCTAATATGACCTTTTTCTTCTCATGTAGGTACCTATACGAGAGCAGTTATATGGTAAACATGCACCTGCAGTAAATCATGAAATAGCTTGTTGACGTTTTCGTTGCATCTTTTCCACACCCTATACATACATTACCTACTACATATAAGCCATACAGTCAAAAACATGTCACCAAAACGTTAAATCCTTATTCCATATGCTTAAAATGGTACACTATATAGAACAAGCACATTTTTTTCAATATTTCACCTTAAATAGTTTCTTCTCCGTTCTTGATCATAGTATCTTCCGGATTGGGCAACTATCTTTAACGACTAACTGATCCACTTCATAACAATTCGAATGTAACAGAAATAGGTCTGAACGAAATTAATGTTTTACCTTTGATATCGGTCAAAGTATCCATCACCTATTTTAATAACGGACAGATGGACATTGAAATATCGGTAATGGCACTCATTGGTCCAAGGAACAAAGGGCATTATCACCATTCCATTTCAGATGATTGCCTCCTTAAATATTAATCATTGATTCATCATAATGATAAATATCTGCCTCTTGTACCCTTACAATGTACGCTTTTCAACGCAACTGAAGCACATGATAACATTATTATATTTTGAATTAATCATTATAAGTAATTCAAAGAAAAGAAAAGTGGAAAAATATTGGGGAGACCTTTGCCCATTTAATTCAAGTTAGATCATGGGATTAAATTACTTGCTTTATTCTTAGAGTGTTTAATGCAATCAAATTATGTGAAAGTGCACTGTGATTTGTTTGTCACCTACGAACAACACTTGAAAACGGCTAAACATTCGAATATAATACAGTCAAAATAATGTCGTGATATGATGCTTTACAAAAAAGAAACGAACAATCTTCCACAATTTTCCGAATTAAAAAAGGCATAAACTTTAGGATTTATGTGAGCAAAACACAATCTTGAAGCTTATCCAACGGCTGGAAAGTTACAAGTACCCAAAGAGTATAGTAATATATGTAGATGGCAAGTACCCACCTATTCAAATACCTACCGAAACTACAGATAGTAATAAAGAAAGCCCCCGAAAAAGAATCGTATGAATTAAACATTTTTTTTTTTTATATTTTTGAACTGACAGGTACTCTCAACGTTTACCGGTGAACGCGATAGATGGCGTTATTCTTTCACTGTGACACAATCACAATTCCTGAATCGCACAATGGTTACGTTCACAATTTTGAATAAGGTCGGCGCAAGGATTTAGTTAAAATATCGCCAAGCCAAAACCCAAGATGGGGGCTTTAGCAGAATGAAAAGCCTGAATCGGAAGGAATGTTAATTTTTGAATGGTTGTGCACTTCAGTGCACAATCTTTTAAGTAACCAACCTATAAATCAAGTGACCAGAGGGCTGGCCTATTTTTTAAAAACAGAAAAACAAAAATTAAAAAAAAATGTTTTTTTTTTTATATGTAGGTAGCGTATATATTTTCATACGCATTTAGTTATTTTGATATTACAAACAGACACTTCGATTTTATTTATACAAATAAATACCTATTTAAAAATTACCATACGGTTAAACTGGAAGCCGACCCCTACATAGTTGGGAAAAGGCTAGGCAGAAGTATTCTATTTTTCTATTACATACGTAGCACTTCGCCCGCGACTTCGTCCGCGTGGATTTCGTGCTTTCTCCTATTTTTTTTATGACCCGGGCCCTCCACCCTTCAAAGGGCAATTTAAAAAAAAATGATTAAGATCTTATAATTTATTCAGAAAAGCTTCAAGTTTATAAATTAAAAGAATAAGATTTTTCATATAAACTATGTCCCCCCTTTTCATCTTTTTTGTTTAGGGCGTTAAAATTATTTCATTCAAACTTTGAAACTCGCCAATCCCTTGTTGTTTTCTAAACTACGGGGGTAGTTTAGAAAAACAAAAACTGGCAATCTTCATAATTCACTTAGTTAAGTATTCATGCCAAGTTTCAAGTTTATTAACTCAAAGAATAAGATTTTTCATACAAATAAAAATCCCATTTCACTCTTAGGGGTGGAACTTCGAAAATTCGTTTCTTTGTGTAAAATTACGGGTATTTCTTAATCCGTATCATATTCTCACATAAGATTAGTTCGGGCCCGAACTAAAAATCAATGACAACAAGATTTGATAGCGATCCTGACTCCCGGTGTGTGTTTTGCCTGTCCAAATAAGATTTATCGAAAGTAGGGTTCATTCCAAATTATCGAACTATACTTTCGGACGGGTCTGTATCTTCGTTGCCTGACTTAGACTGTAGACCCCTTGACTCTAGACACGGATACGGACAGATACGAGTACCTACTTTATTATTTGTTTAGTGCAGTATTTGCTTGGAGGCGTGAACCAATGCAGTCCGCTCGATACCTACTTAAGAATACGTGATGTACAGACGCCAGGAGGTCCAGCTACCCTAAACTGTCAAATTTTCCCAATCAACCTTGAACCTTAACGCTTTAACGATAAAGTTGAAAATCTATTAAAGAAATTTGACAGTAGTAGCTTGATGTGCTGGCGTCTGTACTTTCAAACCGTCAATAAAACTATTGTTATATTTCCCAGGGCTCCATATACGACTGGGTGAAGAACCACAGACTGCACCACGCTCACTTTGCCACAGACGATGATCCTTACGACTACAACAAGGGCTTCGTGTACTCACACTTCTTGACTCGCCTCTGGAAACTTAGCCCGCACCAGGAGAAACTGAAGAATGCTATTGATATGTCGGATCTTGAGCAAGATTCCGTTGTTATGTTCCAAAAGAGGTGAGAATTCAATTCAATATGAGATCTGGAATGATCACTCCCCACATCCAGCGTAGTGATAATGGCCATGCTAGGTATATGTATCCCCTAAGTTGCGTGCCTTCTTCTTACATTATTTTGTGGCGGCATCTACATCGCCAAATGTTACGCATCTCCCTGACGTCACGCAAAATCCTGCATCGCGCAAGCAGAGTATACGCAACTAGCCTATAATATACAATATCCCGACATGAAACGTCAGAGCGGCAATTCTCGTAATTTTAAGACCGTTCACAGTCTGATCTCAGTCCCAATCTGTCAAAAAAGACTTCTAATTTCCCTACATTTTGACAAGTTTTTGACATTTGTTTGTCGCTGAGATGAGACTGCGACTAGATTTTGAACGTTTTAAATTACGAGAATTGGCCTTCTGGTTGTTGCCCACCAGGCAAGACACACCCGTCTGGTCGGAAGATCCTCCCTTTTCTATGGAGGTTGAGTGAACTTTACACCCTGCTCCTCATACCTCTATAATTTTAGTTATAAAAATGTCTGAACTTTAAAAGAAACTTACCTACCCCAGAGATTGTTACGATTTTTCTTCTGAACCAACAAGTACCTGTAGTTTTTAAAAGGCCTACTTATTAACTGAATAAGAAATGTGGTTATTCACTTAAGGATATTATCAAGACCATATTTAGGAATTCATAAGACTAAAGATTTTGTTATTTTGTGTTTATTTCAGAGTGTACTGGGGGCTATACGTAGTACTGTTCCTGCTGCTGCCTCTGAACGCTCCTCTTGAGTACTGGGATGACAGTATTCTTAGCTCAGTGTTCGTCATCGGCTTCCTTCGGTATTTGGTCGTGGTCCATGCCACCTGGTTGATTGAAAGCGCTATTTGTGTGTGGGGTCTCCGGCCTGGCGAAAAGTAAGTACAGCTTTTGGCGCCTGAATGACATTGACAGGTTTATTGAAAACATTCAAGAAATTGTATTGAAAATCCAAGATGGCGGCGTTAGTTCAAACTGTCGCCACGCGCCGAAAGATCCTTGTACCTATTCTTATAGCTTAGTAGCCTACTCGTAATACGATGTTGTTTTTTTTTTTTGTTAAAACGTTGCACCACACTAGGAATTTCTCCTGTATCGTGGGTGCGTTTACAAACATTAAACTCACATACACAAACAGCCAGACCCGGAACAACTACTTGTAGGTCATACAAATATTTGTTCCGTGCGGGAATCGAACCCGCGACATGCAGCGCAGCAGTCAATCGCTTAACCACTGTGCCAACCGTGCCGTCAAAACGTCCGTCGCCGCTTTGTTCATTGAAAGCCCTTCAACTTTAAAATCTCATCAAGATCAACCAACCGATTGAACACATCGTCGAGGCATCACGCGATAGAAGACGAGAAATCAGTTTAAGGATCATAAAATACCACATCACTAATGATGTAGATACAATATCATAACGAAAAGGTTGAGCAAAGTTCTTACATATTTTTCCACGTCGAGGACAAGTATTTTTTCAAACTATTTTGTTTATTCATAATGTCATTCATAATTTCTAGGAAGGTATGTCAATTAGTTTCCACAGACAAATAGCCTAATGTTGAGTAAGTATTCTACCTACCACCTACATTTATTACTCGATATTACCACAAAAATGTCGGATCCGTTATACAGAATATTTACATGGAAATTAACCTAGATAACATGACATGTATTTTTCCCGTGATTGATTGCCACTGAAACACTCGGATGCTGTTACATGATGGCCTACATAAGTATCATCATTCACGTCACATGTAGGTACGTAATGGTGATTACATCAACCTCCATCAGAAATAAAAACAGAAAAATGCTTATTAAAATATGTTGGAAAACCCTTTTAATTGCCAAAACAAAAAAAAAAAGGAAGAAAAACGTTTATTTGGACACAGTTCGTGAAACATAAAATAAAAAATGAAAATAATGTTTAACTACAAAAAAAAATCGTATGTTTTATGTATTTCGTATAGGTACGAGCTCGTACCTTAGTGGAAAGTATTGCGTTGTTAGTGTAGGTAATATCTTGACTAAGCGCTGATTTTTCCAACGCCAGATAATTTTATCCGGGGCATAATTTTGTTTTTTTTTTAGTTCTTCCACACAATATCTCTCAGACGTCAATTTTATTCGAATAAAAATCGACAGATATTTTTTTTTATCCATTACGCATGACATAAAAAAGTAACAGTTACCAATGCCTCATCGATCGTATTGATCTATGCATGTACTCTGATGAACTTGAATAATAAATAAAATAGCCTCATAATCTTATAAGCAGATTATGATTTCATATAACTGAAATAGTTTTAATCAAATGGTAAACATCCCACAACCTACAAGGTCTAATAACAAAGCTTTTGGAAATCTGTTGGTTTTAATCAATAAAATCTCACCATTCAAGGATTAGGCTCGTAGACTAGATCTAATAAAACAGCAGATTAAGGAGCAATAAACTCACACTTGGTTGTTAACCTGAATTCCATTGACATTCGAAAGAACGACCAAGCGTAGGTAATAGCGCCATTAACAGCACTGTTAACCCTTATCGCATAAGAATCATATTCACCTTGACCTAATTAGTTAGCACAGGCCACAGTTGTATAATCCCTATTTTTAAGTAACCTCACAGCTGAACACTGTCTCTTAAGATACAGGTTATCCTAGTTTGAGAGGCAGGGCTCACAATATCTGTATACAGACTTCTGCAGCGTACCAGTGTAGGTATACTTACTAAAGTATGTTTCTTCGTGACCATAAACTATTAATTATAACTACTAATTAATTAAATCAGACGTAGGTAACTAAATCATACAACCACCTCAGCCTATTGCTGTCCACTGCTGTACAATATCTTCTTAAAATTTGTCAAAACACAACTTGAAGGTCAATTCTCGTAATTTAAAAGGTCAAAATCTAGTCGCAGTCTCATCTCGGCGACAAACAAATGTCAAAAACTTGTCAAAACTATAAAAAACTGTAGGAACATTAGAGGTATTTTTGACAGATTGAGACTGAGATCAGACTGTGAACGTTTGGCAATTATATGTATGTATATTGTGACCTCCTCAGGTCACAATATAAATCCAGGTTCTCGCCTTCTCGGTCTTTATCGCTGGCCTGTTTAGCATACTTTAACGGTCACATCATCATCATCTGCCGAGCCTTTTCCCCAATACGTTGGGGTCGGCTTCAAGTCTTACTGGATGCAGCTAAATACCAGTATTTTAAATGAAGAAACTGCCTATTTGACCTACACAACCCAGTTACAGGATAACAGGCTACACCTAGACTGTTTGTCAGACTTTCGGGTTTCTGACTACCCGTTCAAAGATCTACGAATGGCAGACGGGACCAACGGCTTCATAATCAGTGGTATCATAATTGTGATCAAAGACTTAGGCCCCCCGTGATGCGCACATCAACCCCTCTTGCCTGTATCCAGTGAATTTGACCTTCACTGTGAGCGATGTTATGTCCTATTGCTGCTAAAACCTTCCTTATTTTATTTCAGATCGCCACCTGATTCCAACACAGTATTCATATTAACCAAGACATTCTGGCCTCACTACCATTACCTCGTGCCATATGACTACAAATCTGGAGAATACGGCACTTATGGTAAGTTATAAACTAAAAACTTCTACAAAAACTACATAAAATATAAACAATTCAATCTTCTTTCCGCTATGTTTCAGCGAATTCACAAGTTATTGTGACAACAGTTAAAGCTATTCAAAACCAACAAAAGAACGAAATGCTTCTGAAATGTGGCAAGACGATTATCTATCTAAGAAATAGGCTTTTTAGTCGATACGCACGAGTTTACTCGCCCGAATCGGGCGAATCGTCACTTTTTTAATAATATATTTTTTAGGCGACACTCGAAGTTTATTTATTTCTGGGCGATCCGACAACTCCAGAAATACATATAATAATAATAATAATATTTTTTTATGTTTTTAAATGTTTTTTTTATCTTTTTGTTTACAAAAATATTTAAAAATGTAATTTAAAGGTATTTAAATGAAATAAAGGAGATAATAATAAATATGTTTATTCATCCAAAATTACAGACAATTACAGCAACAAACAGTGGGTAGAGAGTATACTCGTACAGTTAATTAGGTTGTTGTAAATTCTGTACTAAAATGTTTAAAACCCCGCCTCTCAAACTAGGTTATAACCTGTATTTTGAGAAACAGTGACAAATTGACAAATTCTTATTGTACACTATTACTGTTACAACAATTTATGAACAGTATCATTCTACCGCTGCAATAATTTATGTGATTCTGTGTTAGTTGTGACATAAGTGTGTGTGTGTGAGGGTGTGTGTGCATGTAGTGGAAGGCGAAGTTAAAAAAACAGTACACGGTTTATAATATTTAACTCTTATTTATCACCAGTGATAGGAATAGGTAGTGCCTATTTGCCTAAACTTCGAAGAACAGAGACAAGAAACGGAGACTTCCTTAGGACTAAATTTTTTCCGAGACGTCTGTCCCGAAATTCGGGACGACACTTAAATACATACATTAAAAAAATATGTTATTTGGAATAAGTAATTCGTCTATATTTACCTAAAGTTTGCGACTAGACATAACATAATAAATAACATACACAGTCGTTACAACCACAAAATTTTCAAATTTTTTTTTTTTTGGACAACATTTTGTAAATGAGTTGTTGATCGTAATACTATGAATCACAATGTTTGTATAAGGAGCCGTACACGTTTCGAAGTAAATATCTTCTTTCTAGCTCACTCACGGCTACGTTTAATGAGATTTCTAAAGTTCAAGTGTATAATTGAAAAAAAAAGACATTTTGTCTTTAAAATAATAAAGCGGTAATTTTTATCATTTTAGCATTCTCTATAGTAGGACAAATTTATCATTTCAAAAACAAAAGGTATTTGTATTTTATCTTAATGAAATATATTTCTAAAATATATTTTAAAATGTGCATGATATTAAAATAATGGCCGTAACGCCGCGCATTTCGTTATCTATTCTTAGAAATGAGTAATTTTTAAGAATAGATAATGCAGCGCATTGCGGCGCTCACATTGGCGCGCTGCCGTAAAAGTCGTATTGTACTTTCGGTGCAATAAAGATTAAATGATGTTTTTAAAGATTTTTAAAGTTTAAGTGTTACTAAACAATTGATTATTTTAATATCATGCACATTTTTAAATATACTTTAGAAATATATTTTTTTTTTTTTTTAATGTATTTAAGTGTTGTTCCGAATTTCGGTACAGATGTCCCGGAAAAAATTTAGTCCTAAGGAAGTCTCCGTTTCTTGTCTCTGTTCTTCGAAGTTTAGGCAAATAGGCACTACCTATTCCTATCACTGTTTATCACTACTGTGCGCTAGTGTCCATTTTTCTATAGTTTATTGCATAAAATTCAAAATGTGCCAAATGCCTAACACAAGCCAACAAATAGTATTAATGATCGCTTAGTTCGTCTAAACTACCTACTTAACTACTCAATGGATTTAATGCGGTATTCACCAACACTTAGAGAATTTATTCCGGAAGGTTTAACTAAGCGGATATATCTCGACGTTTTGACATGTCGCCACATCGCCCATGCAAAGCAAAAGCAGCGGGGTAATTGCGTAACACATTATTAGTAGCAATGGGTTTCATTTTGACAGTTCAACAACATCCATTGTGTGTTTTTCGTAGTTGAGCAGACATTTTTCGATGAAGCAATGGATTAGCAATATCCTTCAAATTATTCAGATTGAGATTGATAGTGTGTTACTCAATTAGGGTGTGAGTAACTGTGATTAGAAATTACAGTAAATGCTATTTTTGTAGACTTACAAGTGCATAAAGTATAAAACAGAACCGATGGTTTAATCCTTCACATAGAATATTTTAAAACATTTCGAAAATCAGAATACGGAAATCCCAGGATTTTAACAGAGCTTTCGTTATTCTGCGTACTAAAAATATACGGACTAATCCTCAACCAACTTATGCACTTCGAACCGTATGTTGGGGTTATTTTTATGTGGGTACAAAAAAATCTTGAGGAAGATTATAGGCTATTTAACATCACGCTATGACCCTTAGGAGCCGAGCAAAAGAAAAAAAGTCAGAAAGAACGCTAAGCGAAAACTAAGTGATAGTGCGGCAGGTGATGCGATGTGACGGGGTGGGTCGGGGGACCAAGAAATTTCATGTGAACGAAGTCGCGGGCAGAAGCATTCATAAATATTCCTTTTTTACAGATTGTGGCTGTTCGACAGCGTTCATCCGAGTGTGGGCAGCTCTCGGCCTGGCCACGAACCTCCAAACAGTGGAAACTATTACCATTCAGAAGGCATTGGCTGACGCTGCAAGATCCAAAAAGGATCTGAAGACCTGCATAGATACAGCTCTCACCAAACAAACGCTGCCTAAAGAACATTATCTTAAAAGAGGATAGTTTTTAATGTTATTGTTAATTTATGTTTAATTGTATGGTATTATAATAAATCTATGTTTAGTACCTTTTATTTTGTTTTATTGTTACACTCTACAAGAGCTATGAAGTGCTTATTTTCTTTTACTCCATTTTCACACTGCTATGCTATATCGGCAATCATCAAATCCATCTGGACAAAGACAAGGTATAAAAGGTGAACGAAGTAGAAACCTAAGGACTATGGAACAGAAATATCCTTTTTTTGCACAAAAAAAAATTAAGAATGAATCGTTAAATAATATAAAAAATTCAACGAAGGGTGTTGAATTTTTTATATTATTTAACGATTAATTCTTAATTTTTTTTTGTGCAAAACAAGTTACGAAAAAAATAACGAAAATTATCATTAAATTCGTAGCGATTCGTAGCGAAAAAAAAGAGACTTTTTATATGAAATTTCTGTGCCGACCGTTTACCTTTTATACCCACCCTGTTTTGGTACAGACAGTAAAAAAAGTCAGCCGGTAAAATCTATAACTTTATAGGGGTACGTATTGCAATATCTAAAATTAAAAGAACTAACGTACAATAACCTACGTTCAAAATCCCTAAAATCTAAATACCTAATGTTTTTAAATACCTAAGCAACTAACACCTACCTACGAATTACCTAAGTTTAAAATACTGATTGGACTAAATATCTATCATTCAAAAATATGTTTCTGGCACTCGCCGGCCGCTGCCGTGGCACCGCTCGCTTCGCTCGCTCGATTCGTGCGTTGTGTGGTCACAGTTCTAACCTAACATAACTGTTTCGATTTAAAACAGATATATGGAACTTTGTACATAGGGATTTCAAGTTTTAGCTTTATGAACTTCAGTAACATATCCATTTGACATTTTAAGCCTTCGTTAATTCTTTTTTACGTTAGTTCTTTTAATTAAAGATATTGCATTACGTACCCCTTTATAGGCATCTACATTTCTACATATCAACTTGAATATGTGCTGTAGTGTAGGTATGTTGACTACATAACCATTTAATATAATCACTAGGTACCACTTCGTAATTTTGTGACCTACGCCTACGAACGAACTCTGCAATTTATTTAAGATCATTGTCACCGACATCTTGCGACAGAGGTCAGGCTTAATGCATTATAATATTGATTATTCGGCGATAACATCCAGCCAAGAAAGTCTTCAACTCCTTCCGATTTTTCCAGCAGTATTCTCCCAAACCTGGAACAAGATATGAAGAGAGGTAGAATATTCTTTATTATGTATGTACACCATAAAAATTACAGATTTAAATGTAGAAATTTTATGTAGGGTGAAAAGCGATGTTTTAAAGACAACCTTTGGATGGATTGAGGCAGAAGGAGAGACAACACTGAATATAGACAAACCTGGAACAATAATAATTATCATTCTTTTTTTTATTTTTATTATGTCACAGAAATCTCTTGGACTCATTAATAGGTAGGTATGTAGGTATAAGCATATAGAAAGCAGTTATGGTTTGGAATGGAATATCTATGGTTGATCCAGAGGGAATCATGTAAATTACCGGATTTTCTCTCCAATCTCCTAACACTTCTTAGTACAAAACAAGGTTTTACTTTAGATCAGACGAGCAATTCTCGTAATTTTAAGAACATTCACTGTCTGATCTCATTCTCAGTCTGTCAAAAATACCTCTAATTTCCCTACATTTTTGATAAGTTTTTGACATTGATTTTCGCTGAGATGAGATTGCGACTAGATTTTGAACGTTTTAACTATGGGAACTGGCCTGCAAGTTTAAACCACCGAGCCAGTTATTCAATTAAGAACCCAACTGTTATAGAAATGCAGTTCTTTATGTAAAAAAAATACAGCTTAATTCGGTGCTAAGTTGTCATTTTAGTATTAAGAACTTTGCCTAAATTGAAATAAAGTTCCAAATACAAATATTGGCTCAAAGAGTTATGCTACGCACGCTACCATTACAGTGTCCCAATGCGGTAGTGTGTAGTTAATTAACAGTTAATGGAATAATTTCCAACATAAGATTTACAAATTACAAACATATCACGTGTAACGTTACCTTTGCGAACTCGCTCAGTGAACATGAGATGATTTTGTAATTAGACTGCTAAAATTTTAACTAAATGCCCGATATTATCATAAGTTGGTAATACGTACTAACGGTTTATTCCGAACCTGAGTAAGGTAAGGATTTCGGGTCAGGTTCGGAATAAACCGTAATAACGGCGTTGTTGATGGATGCCAGTTAAGCCATTTACTGACATTTAAATAAAAGATCCTAAGTAATATATTACATTCCATATTTTGAATGAGAAATGACGAAAAACTAGCAATCCGAGTTCAAACATAAAACTTCTCAACACTCAAGAAACAGAATGGAAGATCGCATGCAACCATTTTAGGAGCAACTTGTTCCCGACCTTGGCCCGCCGCCTTCCGATTGTTTATGAGCAAAAGTGTGAGTATAGGTAGGTACCCATAGCCGGTTCCAAAACATGTCTCGTGGATTACCTTGTGATGTTTTACCTGAGTCAATTTTGAGAAATGCGCCAATGACGTCAGATAGCAGATGGTCATCGCGATTGCATGCCCTTATGATTGCAACTCGCGAGGGCCCTGACATTTTCATCGACATCGGACGATATTAAAGACAGAGGCAGCTTTAAGGGTCAAAGGTTTTATCATCTTACTGTGTGTTTAAATTAATCAAAATGTTCATATTTGTTTTTGGTAAAGGCAAGAGTTTATCGGAAACTAAATGCTTGTTATTAATATTTCACAACTTTGGTAACATGAACATAACCATTTAGATCTAGGTACAGTCACGAGCAAAAGTATGTACACACTTGGCTTTATTCAAAAGCGATTTACTCCTTTATTATTTATTGAAATTTTATGTTGCTACGAACATAATACTTTCGCATCCATAGGTTTTTGCAATGTGTCGTATTACATTGTTGTTTTCGATATTTCACGCAAAAATCGCTATTGAAAATTTTCAAGTGTTGACATATTAGTGCTCGTGACTGTACACCTATTAAAATTGCAATTTCGTAACATACGTAAAATGACAATTGATCGCATTTTCTTTAATTTTGATAGTTCAGCCACGTTCATTGAGTTGGTAAGCAGACGAATTTTTTGAACATAATTATGAAGTAATGGATTAGAAATATCCTTCAAAACTCTCGGATTGTGATTGAAAATATGTTACGCATTTAGGGTGCTGGTGCAACTATATGGCACACTTCAAAATGCAACAAAATCCCTATTGACAATCTCTAGCCTGTAACACTCACCTAAAAGCAGAGACGTGATGAGCCCCACAATAAGGAGGATGAGAGCAGATCGTACGTCAGTGGCTCGAGCGGAGGCGAAACCCGGGGGTGGTGCGCACTGGGGCATGTCGGGAACTAAGGCGGCTTCCAAACGCGCCAACGCGCCTCCACTACGCAGCTGCAAGAGACTAATGGAGCACGTTCACGATAAAACAATTTACGTAAAGCCATTAGGACCTAAGTCATTGCAATGTAACTCTTATTTCATTGTGATAAAATATAATTTAGAATGATTGCAGTGAGTTTATGTATCCTTACTTCACAATAAAGAGTTGACCACAATGACAACAGCGGGTACAGTAACAGTACTTAACAACAAAGTTGGTATAAGCTTATGCTCAATTTTGGCGAACAGGTGTGGTTGCTTCCATAAAGGGGAAGAACGTTGAAAATATATAAAATTTGGGCCAAAACAACAGTATCTAATCAAATTAATTTAATTTAGATTTAGAGTAAATTAATTTTACAGTCTGTCCGAAATGTCGTTGAAATTTTTAATTTTTTCATCGATGAAAGGTGAACGCTTTTAACGTTCTGCATCGTTCTCACATATTATTGTGATTTAAAAGAGTGTCCATGGAGTGCCTTGCCCGTTCTTCTCCATAGGTACCTACTACGCTTTGGAATGGGCAACTAGCTTCATCTTTTTGACTGACCGACCCTTGACAATTCAAAAGTACCTGTAATTGGATTAGTTGAAATAAATAGTTTGAGTTTGAGTTGAGTTTGAGTTGAGAAAAACTATCTTCTAAAATTGGGGAACCTAGGAGGTGCAGTGAACTTTTGTCTAAAATTTTGATTTGTGGGGGGCTATTGCATTAAATTTATCTAGAGTCTGTAATGTCAGAAAGAGTCTGTCGGTAATGTCAGAAAGGTAAAGTTCACATTTTGAAGGGTTAAGGTCCAAGCCAATAGATTGAAATTCCTGTTTGAGGACTTGTTGATCTTTCAAAACAGTGTCTACATCACCTCCTGGCGTCCCACCGTCTAAATACCACACATAAAATTTTGAATTTAGTTTCTGTATAATTGGATGAATAGCTAAACTGAAAATGACTGGCCCGAGAGGGTCACCTTGTTGGCATCCAACTGCAGATTCTAAAACATTGTCCTTGTATAATAATTTGGAGGGGTGCCTTTAGCACTGCCACATAACACCATAAATTTCGGGTAAGTATAATAAATACAGTGTAGTGTTTTAAAATTTTTGACGGATCGGTTGGCGCAGTGGTTAAGCGATTGACTGCTGCGCTGCGTGTCGCGGGTTCGATTCCCGCACGGAATAAATATTTGTATGACCTACAAGTAGTTGTTCCGGGTCTGGCTGTTGTTTGTGTATGTGAGTTTAAATGTTTGTAAACGCACCCACGATACAGGAGAATTTCCTAGTGTGGGGCAACTTTTTTTAAATAAAAAAATAATTTATTAAAGTAGTATTTTAAATAATATGAAATTATAATCAAATAATTCAACAGCATGAAATTTTCTCAATGCAGTGTCTACTACCTACAATAATATGTTTTAGTTTCAAACTTATAATGATTCGTTCGCTGCAATATGCCGTTCGAGTCACGTAAGCACTTTACAAGGGAGAGAAACCTCTTTGCGATAAAACCAATGAATAAAACCCTTCAAAACTTTAACTTATATATTACCTTTACTTTCATAAAGGACACAAATAGCTTGCTAAATAATCTACTGTTGGGACTGACAGACGTTGACCTGCCCGAACAGTGCCACCTGCCGGGTCCAATTGTCTAATCTAAACAATCCACTCAAACACAAAAAAAAATATCAAAATTGATCCAGCCGTTTATACGTTCAGACATACACGTACAGAAGAATGGTATTTGCTAAATAAATAATGCTAATGCTGTCCGTTAGTAACTGCTCACTTGATAGCGACTGGACCCATGGGCGTAGCTAGGGGGGTGCAAGGGTGACCAGCGCCCACTCTAGAATCTTCTCTGCTCACCCTAGAAAAATCGACAGTCTTGAAGAGTCACTAACGCTAAGAGTTACTAGGTTCTCCTTATAGGATCACTTCGTTCTCCCTCAGTCTGTCTGCTAATCAAGACCTGTTTTCTCAAGAACGCGTGGAGGTATAAAATTGAAATTAATATCAAATACGCAAGGAATTCTAAAAAAACATGATTACTTATTATTAGGCGTCATATTTCATTAAATGACTGGTTAGTTCAGTTGGAAGGCTGCCCCCCTATAAAACATCCCTAGCTACGCCAATAACTGGACCGATATGATTATTTTCGTAAAATGCCCGTAAAATTGTAAAATTCGGGAAAAACTGTTAGCACTTTTTCCTATGGGACTTTTGTATGAACTCAAGACCATGTTGGGACAGGACAACGTCTCTCAGGTCAGCTAGTCTCGAATATAATAAAACTTACGAGAGTAGGGTAGGTCTAGCGTAGGGCGACTGGCGCGGCAGAGGGAAGGCGAGGTGCGCACGAGTGGAATGCACCGGTAGCTCCCGGACCGCGCACCGCCCACGAGCCTGACTCAGAGACCTGTCCAAGAAAGTATACATAACAGGCATCTAATCAGCCTATCCCTGCGCCCTAACTGAAAGCGACCGCCGCCGCCGCGGGAGTAGGCGATTACGCGATGGTTTGTATGTATTCTGACGTAAGAGACAAACGCGACTTGATTGATCAAGTTTGTCATATTCACATAAAAGAGCGCGACGATCACGTACATACGCGACTATCGCTTTTGTTTAGGACGCCGTCTATAATGTTCGCATTACACGCGTATGTTGGGACTCGAGTCTCACTGCTGAGTCTCCAGTCTCGTCTCCATCCACGAAGTTCAAATTTTGAAAATGGATCTCTTTATATTATTGTGTATATATTTTATTAATTTGTCATTTGTTTACGATTTGGCGGCAAATCGAAAATTGTCTGCGTCACGTCAGCATGAATTTAACGCGAGAAAGTTTTAGTACAATGATTTTTTATGACTTTCGATGTCATTTAAGTCAACAAGAAAGTTATGATAGACTTCGATTGGCCTTTCACGATGAAGCCCCATCTTCTGCCACTGTTTATAACTGATTTAATGGGTTTAAACGTGGTCGCACTAATCTCACCGATGACCTGCTTGAGGGACGGCCTTCTACGGCGACGACTGAAGATAACATCAGTGTTATGCGGCGTATGATAGAGACTGACAAAAGAGTAACTCATCCGCAGATTCGGACAAGCTTAGGCATCGGTATGAGTCAAGTGCACAAAATCCTCTATGAACATTTAGCAGTCAGGAAGCTTTGTGCCCGGTGGATACTTCATAATTTGACAGAGGCCCAAAAGCTCCGTCGTGTTGATTGGTGTCGTGAAATGGTTCAAAGATTTAATGGAGGTGATTCAAATGCTGTGTTCGACATACTTACGGGTGACGAAAGCTGGATTTATTGTTATGATCCTGAAACTAAGAGACAGTCTGCGGTCTGAGTGTTTCCTTCCGAGGAGTTGCCAACTAAAGTGAAGAGAGGTCGAAGCGTGTGAAAAAAGATGGTGGCCTCGTTCTTCAGAAGGACAGGTAATTACGGAACATTTGTTTTAGAGGATCGAAAAACAGTCACTGCAGAGTGGTACACTAACAATTGATTGCCATTTGTCTTGGCAAAAGTTCGGGAGAAACGACCTCGCAGTAGGATCCTCCTTCACCACGACAATGCCTCGTCGCACACCGCCAAGCAAACATTCGACTACTTGGCGACGTCACACGTGGAATTAATTGGTCACCCACCCTATAGCCCCGACCTCGCACCTTGCGATTTTTATTTATTTCCGAAAATAAAAGAAAAACTTCGAGGAAAACTTTGGACGCCGAGGAAGCAGTGGCTGCGTTTCAAAATGCCGTCGAAGAGACCCCTAAGGACGAGTGGGCAAAGTGCTTTTCTCAGTGGTTCCATCGGATGCAGCGATGTATTGATGTAAATGGACACTATTTTGAAAAGATATATGAAAACTAATAACTTGCTAGTTTGTTCAGTTTTTGATTTTCTAAGAACTTTCAGTGTCACCCTCGTATAATGTGGATATGTGTGAAAAGTAGACAACTTGGCGTAACGCAAACACGATTGCAGCTGAGCTATTCTGTACAATTCTCATAGTGAAAACTAAGGTGAAATGAGCTTGACGAGTGTCCATCCCTAGCATCGTCGAAATACAGCTCACTTCGCCAACCTTTTCCGGGTGAGATTATTACAGAATAGACCGGCAGTTGTTTTCTTCACAGCGCGTACAACCTAGTCGATGAGTTTGATGCTAAGGACAAATAATTATTATGAACACTCCACTTGATGGGCGGCTAAAGGACATCAGCATTTTAACGAGTTTGAGAATCTATGAAAGAACATCTGAAATTGAAAATCCTTGTGATCATAAATAGGTTCTAAACCGTTTAAATAATTAAAATAAATAATTCATTCAAAATGATTTACGAGTACGGTCGTTTGACCCTACTCGTAAATCATTTTGAATGAATTATTTAATAATCTATAATCTATTTATTTGCAAGAATACAGGTAACACGGACAGGGACCTGCGTTTTTACCTTAACGTAGATCTTGCTACCCTTTGTCCCGCAAAAAATGCATAGTCCTGCCTCGCGGCTCGCGACAGCCCCTCTTCAGCCGAAGTTACTAAGTTATCCGCATCGGAATAGCCTCGAATGTAGAAAGCATTCAGCTGCACGTCTTTTGTTGACTGCAATGTAAATAATAAATCAGTTAATTAATTTAATTTTTTCAATAGATTCCTTTATATTTTGTGAATGAGAGAACGTTGTAAGCCTTGTAGACTGTAGATTTGTAGACCATTTTCAATTTTTTTTTGTACTTGTTGACAGGCCTACACTGTCTTCCCATACCTGTTGATACTGTAATTGCAAACATTGTAAAAGCCAATTATTTTTAAAACAGTAACCGTGGAGTTTCTTCTCGGTTCTTCTCCATAGGAAACGACCAATTGAAACCCCTATGTTCTGACGTTTCATAAGAGCCCATGTAGGTTTATGTAAATAATATTTTGATTTTTGAAGCGGACAACGTCATTTCGTTAACCTAGATACAACGATACAATTCCATTAGTATTGCGTGTTGAAATCTGCTTTATTGTAAAATATATAATCCGCATAAAATGTTATTATCCCTCATATTTCGAGATGCATCGTTTTAGTATAATCTACACTCCATTGCAATGCACCAAAATATCCTGCAAATGAATATCCCACTGTCCAGTAACTACCTAATTACCTGCGCGGAAATGCATATACATACTTGCACTATTCAATAACAACAAAACACTGATTTCATATGTTTCGATGCTTTACAATATCGGCTTACGTGACAAATTGGCCGTGACATTAATTTGACCCCGTTTTCAAGCAATTTTGTACGTTTCCAAATTTTTTCTGCTTACTAGCTTAATTATTTAATGTCAAGGAGCTGATATGTCGACAGAGCCGGAAGGTGGTCACAGGATCTCGACTCTGGTATAAAAATACCCTCATGGCATCAATTACCAAATTAATAGGAGTTTCTTGGCGCTGCATAGTAAAGGACCAACAGGAACCGAGCACCTGGCTTCTGACGTTTAATAAGAAAAATAAGAAAATAGTTCCGATTTCACGGTAATTAAATAATAAGGTCAGAAAAACCACCCATATGAAAAGAATCTTCTCCTGTTTCTGAAGATGGTTTTTTAATTCTACTGATTAGTCGACTATAGCGTGCGTTTCTTATTTAATGATTGTCAGCGGCTTTGAGCCACGACCCTGGGAGGTCAAGTGCAAATCTAATAGTCTTTTTTGCCGCAGAGAAGAATAACCCTACACGAAAATCCTATTCAAAGCTAATTGCGTGAATGACCCTTTGACTCTTACGATGTTTTTTATTGTACTTTTCTAATTCATTTTTAATAGTCAGAATTTCAGATGGACAAACATGTTTGTGTGTGCGTTTCAAAATAATTCCCCTTTGTACACACACGTTTTACTTGCCGTAAAAAACTGCGGTTTACTCGCCGTGTGTATGGTCGTCAGTGTTGTATGGTTCACTATGGAAGCTTGTTGACAGACAAGTTTTTTCTACGGCACGGTTTATAAAAAAAAAGAAACCTTACCGTGTACAAAGGGCCTTACTTATATTCACGTTCGCAGAAAATGTTTTGCTCAAAGTCAAAGAGAGAAATAAACGCCCGTTACATGTTCCGTATCAATGTCGTCGGATAAGAATCTTGATGTAAATTGGAAAATTCCTGAAAGGGTGCCGAATGAATTTGCACTGTAAATCCATGGTAGGCAAATTATTGAAAATCTATTTAGATTTGTGCTAAGGGTTTCATGATCGTTTTCATACGTTACTTCCACGACGATATATATATATATATAGATGCTTAGATACATGCATATGGTTATGCTTTGCATATGCATTTAGTATGATTCGTAATAAAAGTGTAAAACAGATACGAAAATAGTCTTCTGTAGAGCTTTGAAGCTGTAACAAAGAACAAAATATTTATTTATTTATTTATTTATTTTATTATTTATGTACACACAGTAAAACACATATGGATAAGACATTTAATATTGTTTTTTTATCTTGGAAATAGGAAAACAATGTATAAAAACTGTTTGGCAAAAGTAATAATTAGTATGTACTTACGAGTATATGACTGTATTCTATTAACAGAGAGCAAAAAAGACGTTTTTAACAGAAGACCATTAACTACTTAATTACAATAGAACCCAACTTGTTTCTTTTTCTATTTTTCTGTAGATTTTCCAACTATGATTATGAAGGAAAAACTTCACACCTAATTTAATTCTATACACCAGTTAGCAACACTTATGTAACAACAATTATTTTTTACACTCTTACTGATCGTAGGATTTAGAAGATGGGGGAGTTCCAAAGGATATTGGCCGAATTTGTACGGGAAGTGGTCTTTGGACCAATATGTTCTTTCTCCTGAATTAGATTACCTACTGACCGGTTATATGAGTTCGTATAATTGTATACTTTATTTGATTATATGTATAAGTCCATTCAGTTTAATTTTTTTGTTGACATGATCTACTCACTTCAATGTTTTATTAATGAGTTGTGTTGCAATAATTGGTTAGCTAGCGACCTCGAAAATTGATCATATTATTCTTGTCTGAGAAACCGACAGCAAGTTCGTCATACTCCCTTAGACGTCACTGATTGCGGTAGCGCCAGGGGTCGGTTATCTCTTTCCCTCAAATATGGCGAGGGGGGTAATGGCTGATCTTTGTGTTATGCTCGTGAACGGGTGCTGCTTGTGGTGACTGGTCGTCTTGCTGACCATGGTTTTGTGAGTTATCATAATCCAGCATTGCATAAATATGTAAGCTGTCACGCCCTTTATGCTTGGAAGCTTTTATTTAGGTGTTAAATTTTGTTTTCATGTATGACTCAAGTAAATAAATAAAAACACTAAAACTATCAGTTTTAGTTATTTTATTTTTTTGCTTGAGTATAGCTTCTATGTATTTGTATATTGATTAGTTTAATTTAATGTCCTGTGTCTCGTAATATTAACTACTTTGCATACCTACTATTGTATAGAAACAAGTTTTTCTAACTGAACAAACCGCTGTGCTGCTGGGGAGCTTGTTGCGCCACTTCTTCTTCCAAGCGAAAGCACTAGGAAGTGGTGAAGGGCGGGCGTTTTGGGGGACTGTCTTATATAATGTTGACGTTCGAAAAGTGCTGATTCTCAGCCTAATTTGAACAAATGGATTTTGATTTTAATAGCGATACGGTTTGGATATTTGTGTAGGGATACCTTCATCTACCTTGTACAAAGGCGTATTAAAATCGGACCAGGCAATCTTTACACAAATATCTCAACTATATTACTATTTGTCCACAGACCACTTTCACCCAGTCTTCTTTAAAAGGCTTACCATAAGGTACATTTGATCAGCACCATTCCTTATGTATCCGATCTTGAAGTTGGGTGAATGTAGAACGGCAGCTATGGTATCGACGCTGGCAACGCGAACTGACAGCACTGAGGTTATGAACGCCGCATACGAATTGTATGTGACCACTGCGAAGAACAGGCACACGATCAGCAGAACACTCCCGGACGGGTTTGTGGGCGTCCATGTTCCACCTGCCGGAAAAACCAAAGATATAAGACAAATTAAATCGCGTGCTTGTATCGAATGAAAGCAAATAACATGTAAAGTTAATAATAATAATATAAAGTATTATATAGTATCTATATTAATATAAAACATAATTATTTTAACGCACATTTCAAATAAAGGAGGACATAAAATATAAACATAAAACGTAGTCAAAAGCCTCGTACTCAAGCATATAAAGTGTTGACAATTTTGTCCATGGCTTGATATGGATGTCAAAAAGAAAAACAACTGACAACAGTTTTTTGGGTCGACATGGACGGAAAAACGGCGGGAAGCTGTAAAAGTGAAAAGGCGTTTTTTTTTTTTCAAACAAATTTACTTAAAAATTCATTTATTTATATTGTATACAGTTTCTTTGTAAATATTCATATTAAATAGTTTGTTCATAGTGTACATAATCTGTTAGCACCCCGAAATGGAGAAAAAAGGCGGAGGATTGACGAAATGTCCTACTGTCCTAGTTCGGACTCTGATTCAGCGGAGTCTGAACAGACTGTAGTAAGCTCCAAACATAATGCTATGGACGCAAAGGATAAGTACGCCATATACAAGGTAAAAGGGTACACACGCAAATATCCCGAGGAAACGAAACAAACGGACCTCATTGTATTTTTAACTCATAATGAAGAAAATGTGTTATTTAGCGATAGGGATCATATGGCCCTATCAAAAGGTTTACGGGAGCATGGCGTTTCAGGAGTCATGCATCTACATACTATTAATAAATACAAAGTCTAACAACTCAAAGGCATAACATTTGACCTACCAAATAATGCTAATATGTTTTTACAGAATAAAAAGTTGTTAGATCAATTGTCTCTTAGGGAAACTATACCGGCTGGAGATACCGAAGTAACGGGAGTCCTTACTTCGGTTCCCGTAGAAATGTCCAATAAACAAATGTTCTCATTGATTGGTAGTTCCAAAAATGTAATTCAAGTGAGGCGCTTCATGCACAGGGTCAGAAGTGACGCTAGCGTAGTTTTTGTCCCTACACAGGCTGTTGCGGTAACCTTCGCCTCCACTATTCTTCCTCAGTACATTTACTTGGACTCATGGCGTCACGAAATGAGTAAATACATACCACCAGTAAAACAATGCCTTAAGTGTCTTCGATATGGACATATTGCTAAACTCTGTCGGAATACTGAGGTATGTTCAATTTGTACATTAAAACATAAATTTAAGAATTGTCAGGTTGACCCCAAGGATGCTAAATGCGCAAACTGCAAAGGTAATCACGTAGCTATCTCCTCATCTTGCCCAATTAAAAAACAAAAAGTTGAAGAAAATAAAATTAAGTCACGAACTGTCACATGCTCTGATCTTTTCGACGTTAACGCATTCCCAGCTGTAACTGCTCGAACTTTAGATGTACAAATTAATAATGTAATGAAATCCGATAAATTTATAAGTACTTTAGTAGAAACGATTACAAAAATATTTACCACTAAAGATGTACAGACGCCAGCAGGTCAAGCTACCCGAAACTGTCAAATTTTCCCAATCAACCTTGAACCTCAATGGTTTAGGAATAAAGTTGAAAATCTATTAAAGTAAATTGACAGATTGTAGTAGCTTGGTGTGCTGGCGTCTGTACCTATTAACTCATCATCAATTAAAGAGGCTTTAAAAACAACTCTAAGTAGGAAATTTCCTTCATCCTCATAATGGATCTGTCAAACTTAAATATAGTTCAATGGAATGCACAAAGTATTAATAGCAATAAACATATATTTATTAATTTCCTCTCTATGCACAACATATACATACAGCAATCATTTCTGAAACATGGTTCAGACCAGATCAATCTTTCAGCATAAAAAATTACAATATTGAAAGGAATGCAATCATTCATGTGTGTGTAATGCTTTCATGAATTATAATTGTAACTCCATTGTGTTTGTTACCACAATTGGTAACAAACACAATGGAGTTGCAATATTATAATTCATGAAAGCATTACGTATACTAAAATTAACACCTATTTTGATAATTTTTTACATAATATTTGTGTAAAAATTACAGTTAATAATAAAAAAATAAGTTTAGTCAGTTTCTATAGTCCTCTAAACTCTAATTCAGCTTTTACTAAAGGTGATTTTGATTCATTGGTGAAGTCTATTCCTGATCCTCTTATGATTGGACTTTAATGCCCATCATAGCTCCTGGGGATGTGTTTCTGACTCTCCAAGAGGTAGAGAAATCTTAGAAGTCACTGACGAAAATAATTTGGTGCTGCTTAATGATGGTCAAGCAACAACAGTTGGTTCTCTAACATGGCGGCTCAATGCACTGGATTTATCCTTGGTTTCACCATCGTTGGCACTTAATTGTGAATGGTCTGTACATGATAGTCCTCTCGATAGTAGTTATCACATCCCTGTAATCATAACAGTAATGGTTAGCAGAAACAAAAATAATGTTTTATATGGGAATTGTTTGAATGCTAAACATTTGCCCATCTACTCAAATTATAAACTATTATTATTATTATATTTCTTTTTTTTTTCTCTTGTTTCATGTCTATTATTGTATGTATATATTTATTTAGACGAGTAAAATATACTTTATGTATATATTGATTGTATAATGTAAATGGTACACCACAGACTACCTACCATATTTGTCTCTCTTTAATTTTAATCCATCCAAAGGTTGTCTTTAAAAGATCGCTCTTAGCGATAAGACCGCCCATTGAGTCACCCTTTTTAAAAATTGTGTATATTTATGTTTTATAAATTGTATGGTGTACAATAAAGTGTATTCTATTCTATCTATAAACTCGTGAATTGGCAAACGTATAGCAATTGTGTGGAAGAATTGTTACTTGATTTTGAAATAGATAATAAAATTCGTCTTATTTCATATTTCCAATATTGTACTATTTTGCGTACAGCAGCTGCAAATTCCAAAATAAATTCCAATAATTTGAATTGTTATGTCAACACAAATACCACACTTGCCATAGAAATAAGATTAAAGGACCTTCCCTTCCTTCGTGGAATCAAAAGTCTACAGAGGCTGTACTAAATTTCAAAACAGCATATATGAATTTTAAAGCTAATCCAACAGAAGAAACCTATCTTCAATTTAAAAGGCTTCGGGCAGTTAAAAAACTAATTTTAAAAACAGAAAGACAAAAATGTTGGTTTTCTCTTTGTGAAACTTTTAATAGATGCACACCTTATCTGTTATGTGGAAATTTATGCGCAAATACAATAAGACATATATTTCTAATATAAATGAAAATGACGCATGGGTTTTAGATTTTTTAAAGAAATACACTCCAGACTTTGTGCCACATACTCCAAAAACTCTTACTGATTGTATTAATTCCAAAAATAGTTTTCTACTTAATCCTTTTACAATAAATGAATTATTATCTGCCATCTCCTCTCGAAGAGATACTGCTTATGGTCTTGACGGAATACCATATGTATATCTTATTTAAAAAACTAAGCATTGCAGGTTTAGAAACATTTCTAAAAATTCTTAATTTACTTTGGGAAAATAATACCCATAACCTCAAGATTGGAGAGTGGATTGTCTAGTACCAATTTTAAAACCAGATAAGCCAAAATTATGTCCTGATTCTTATCGTCCCATAGCACTTACTTCTTTTGTTGGAAAATTATTAGAACAATTGTTGAAGCAACGTTTAGAGTTTTATATAGAATAATCAATAAAGTGTTTGTCATTACAGCTTGATATTCATAACTCTTTATTGGCAAAAGTTTGGTTAGAGTTTTCTTTGATGTTGCAGGAGCTTTTAATAGTGTAAATATATATTCTTTGTCATGAATTATCGCCTTGTAATTCAATTATTCCCAATTATTCCTGTAAAAATTATAAATTGGATTAAAAGTTTTTTGAGCAATAGAGAAGTATTTACTAAATTTAATAGACATCTCTATGGTCCTAGACTCTCGTTAAAAGGAGTTTGTCAAGGCGGTATACTATCACCTTTAATATTTATATTATATATACGTAGATTATATCTTATTTTAGGGACACAGGTCCAGCGGGATTGTCCGAAAGGGTTACCGCTACCCCGGAACATAAAGGGCGAAGGAAGGAACATGGGTGGGTTTTAGTCAGTAAGAGTCTGACACTCCCTTCCGCTCCACCCAGAGCGGGAGAGGTCATTAGATGATTTCCCACCAGAAAAAAAAAAAAAAAAAAAGAAAAGGGCTGATTTTTTAATAAAATGCACAATTCCATCACTACTATCAAAACAATTGCTCGATCTCATGGCGACAGTCGCTCTTTCCATGTCGCCATGAGATCGAGCCGGAGGTCCGTCCGCTCCGCAGCAATTTGCCGCGGGAGCGGACTTTCCCCCCGGCGTAGTGCCTCCGCGCGCCACTCATACAGGCGCGCGAGGACTATCGCCTTCAGATCCCATGGCGGTAGTCCGGCAAGAAAGCTTGCCGCCTCGCGCGAGATCGTGCGGTAGCCCCGGATGAGCCTTACGGCTACCACCTTCTGGGGCGCGTTCAGGTAGTGGGCGGCTCGCCGCCGCAGTGAACGCGCCCACACCGGGGCCCCGTATAGGGCCATGGACCGCACGACCCCCGCGTAAAGCCTCCGGCAGGAGGCGTTTGGCCCCCTAAGGTTGGGCAAGAGCCGCTTGAAGGTGGCCCCAGCCCGTTCCAGTTTGGGGGCCAAACGTCGGAAGTGCTCGACGAAGTTCCACCGGCTGTCGAGGACGAGACCCAAGTACTTCATCGTCGTCTCGATGCCGATGTGAACCCCTCCTACCGTTAGTTGGGATCCCGGTGGTGGCGCGTTCCGGGGCCCATGAAACGCCATGGCCTCGGACTTGTGCAATGCCACCTCGAGACCCAACTGCCGGATCCTCTCCACGACTATCGCAACCCCGCGTGTCATCGCGTCGGCCGCCACCTGATGCGACCTCGCCTGAAAATTACTTGTCGATAAAAAAATCAGCCCTTAACCGTAAAACTTTTACTTTACCTACTGGCAAGGTTAATTCTACGGAATCCAAATCCCGCCGACCGGAAACCTGACGCGATCTAGCTACCTAGCTCTTCATTAATAATACACAAAGTTTTCTCAAATATCATCTAGTTCGTGTTCAACGTTAGGACACAGCGCTAGTGATACTCTTCTCTCTTGATTAGAATTTAGTACAGAAATATACATACCAAACGACAAGACATTATAAGGACCAGCTTTGCAGGCTGTAAGTTACCACACGAGGTTAGTGGGCCAAATTGTTTTTAATAAAAACCTTTAATTCATTCACAGACAAACCACGCACAGCCTTAATCACTGAGTCCATACAGATTGGAAGGGACATTGATGCACAACTTATTTCCATAGATTCGGAACATGATTCTGAACCCCCCTACACTGAAATTTTTCGTCGGTTATAAAAAAAAAAAGATTTTCGATACTAATTTCAACACACTAACAACACTAACACTATCTGTCCACTTCATCATAGTTGTGTATGTATTTTTTGTTTTATTTTATTTTGGTTATGATATAGTTATTATTATTCTAGTGATATTTATTTTAGTAGTATGTATGTATGTACGTTTATTTGTATGTATGTTAGTATATTCTAGCAATTTTTGTTTAGTTTTTTAAGAGAAATGTTTTTGATTGTATGTATTATTTTTTGTCTCCTTTACTATTTCACACGCTGTCTACATCTCTGTATCTATTGTCCTGTCTCGGGTGTGCTGGAAGAGATTTCTTGTGAAATAAGCATCACCTCTGTACCTATTTCTTTCTGTTCTGTTTTTCTTGTCTGTTTATATATGTGTGTACATAAATGGTAAATAAATAAATAAATAAATAATAATTTTACCGCGTAGGTGTTGCACTTTTCTAAGAAACAATATATTTTTTTTTTTTTAACCGACGAAACCTTTTTTCCTCCACCCCTTCTAGAATCATGTGCTGAACTCATGGTTACAGTTTTGCGCGTCGATGTACCCTGCCACCACAGGACATAGAACACATAGAAATTCCATGCGCATCTCTGTAGATACGCATGAAATTTTGCACAATAGATCTTTATACAACTAAAGTGAGGACATAGGGAATCAAAGTTTGTATGGAAGTTGTCAGTTGAAAGTTTGTATATTTGCCGATAGGAAATCCCATCGGGCGCACGGCTTGTATCTCATAATTATCTAAGTCCATATTCCATATCTATAATGTAGATACCTAACTGAGTTAATGCATATTATGAAAGTAGTTTTTTCAGAATCGTTTACTTAATCAATTTCTGTCATTTTTAATATGTACTTAGGGCTGATTTTACCAAAAGTCAGGTAATTAACTGTGGAATAAAATTGACATCTGACGGTTCTAGTATAAAAAAAACTGTCAAAAATTCAAAATATATTCTCAGTATAAGACTTATTCTGTGTATAAAAATTTGATGGAATGCGACCTTTGGCAATTTTTATCTCAAAAATAATTAAAACTACGTAAATTACAGTGACTCTTTCGCAGTTCCGCTGTTCACTCAAAACAAACCGAAATCGTCGAAGTACCTACTACGCTAGACCCTTGTAAACACGACGACACTTTAAGCTATACATTTCCTGTATAGCTTGATATGTGTACAAGCCGCAAAGCAATTCCGGGACATGTTGTACGAGCTATCAGTTAGTTACTAAATAGTTGATAAGACTCACGTTATCGATGTTCCTTTGAAGTAAGTTTGGCGAACCACTTCTTGCTGAAACTCATTGGGCACGACAAGTGCGGGACAAAATTAGGTTCTGAGTCTTAGAACAATTAAATTAAATCAACCCATAAAAGTACTTTTACTTTAATGTTATTAGCAAATATCTATATTAATAATAAAACTGAAGAGTTTGCTTGTTTGAATAGCCCAATTCTTAAGGCAGGTTATCCTCTTACGAGCCGAGCAAAAAGAAAAAAAGTAAGAAAGAACGCTAAGCGAAATCGAAGTGATAGTGCGGGCAGGCGATACGATGCGACGCGGCATACGATGCGACGGGGTGGGGCGGGGGACCAAGAAATTTTACGCGAACGAAGTCGCGGGCAGGAGCTGGTCTAAATAATAAATATTCATGTTTCAATGCAAACAGTTGTTTTATCCACGAGCAAAATATGAAATCAAACTGCCACATGACCATTCAGAATATTAATATTGCCTTATATTTAAACGAAACGAACACTATTAAAAGCCTGTAAGTCATCATCTGTCTAAACTTTTCCCAACTATGTCGAGGTTGGCTTCCAGTCTTACCGGATGTAGCTGAATACCAGTATTTAATTTATTTTATTATAAGCCTGTAAGTAAAAATATATTTTTTACAAATAATATTTTCGGGTTTCAATCAAATGAAAACACGTTCAATCTGAATTTTTCTTTCAGAGAATGTTATTTTTAATTAAATGCACAAGGTTAAAATGGAAATTCCTTTTTTTATAAAAGCTACAAAGGAGTTTTGTGGTATTTCAATTAATGACGAACCAACGTCTCCGTAGTCCTCTATGCCGGTGATAACATTTTACGATACAAAAGAAATGAAGAGTGGATACATTCGGAATGATTCAGCATAGCTATTCACATTCGACAAGTTGTCGAATCGAAAATGACACATTTTCAACTATGTACTAATTTGCCTTGCTCCCGACAGCAAATAATTGTCGTATAGAGCTTCAATTCAGTCATCCATGCGGCTGGTGGCCTAATGATAATGGCCGCACGGGTCGATCGAAGGTACGCTAGCCGCGGCCCGATCGTAGATGGGTGACCGTCCTTCACATATCGAAATTCATTCAACACCGAATTTCCATTGCTTTCCGAGGTATGGGGGGGCCGTACCTCGGAAAGCACGATAAACCGTTGTTGGTCCCGGCTGTCATTCGTTGATCTTTGACAGTCGTTACAAGTAGGCAGAAACCGAAAAGTCTGACAACCTGTCTTACCAAAGGGTATCGTGTTACCAAGTGACTGGGTTGTGGAGGTCTTTTTTAGCGGCTATAAGACGGCAAATTTACGTAGGGTGTCAATTTGTTCAACAATTAATCCCTGACCTAAGTACTCAATAACAAACCCTGCTGACAAAGTATCCCAGTAGACCAAATCAGTGCTTCAGTATATCCCATGCGTCGATGATCGACGCACACAGTGGCGGTGGCCCGGCTGATGACCACGATGGCAATGGCGGCGATCAGCACCACCGCCACGACACACGCCACTAGGCGCACGCTGAATGGAGCCAGGAATATGTCCCGCACCGTCGACGTCTCCTGCTGGCGAATGTAGATGTTGCACCTGATAGAAAATGAAGGCAGTGAAACAAACATACACATTCATACATTTCATACATAATTTCAAGCCTGTATTCCCCGAAGGATTGGGCAGAGGTGGCCCTTTTTTTGGCAAAGAAAATGGCGTTCATGTAAACGGTGTAATAACATCGACGCGCAAACTGTGATTGTGAATTGAGCTCATGATTGTAAGTAAACCCATCATAGTAGAAATTTTAAATCAGCCGATACGCTAGTGCAATACCCACACGGTGAAAATGTATGGAACTGCTGAGTTTTTCCGTTACACCCTGTATTATAAAATATGAAAATATTAGTCCGTCTTGGTAACTAACAAATAAAGTTTTATTTGTATATGTCATTAAAGACCAGCCCAAGGTCTTTACATTTATAAAAACTTTATATTGTGATCAAAAGATCAAGTCTTCATAAATGTAATACTTAACATTATAATACTATTCGATTTCAAAGGAATATGTCGCTACTTAGCTACAAAACCCTTTGCAAAATCTTTACAGGCAAGGCCTCATTCATAGAAATATAATAATAATATATAATATAAGACATTACCTACGGTATTTAATAACACAGCTTCAATGATCAGCCTACAATGTTCCTTTAATGTTAATGTTTGTGTGTTTGTTAATGGTTGTTTGTATGTATGCTGGGACACTGGCCTCCTCTTGGTGAGAGGGAGTAGGCCGTAATCCACCACGCGGGCCCATTAAGGGTTGTAAGATGCCGATTTCCTCACTGATGTTTTCTTTCACCGTTTTGAGAGCAGTGGTGATGTAATAAATGACACAAAGTAAATGGTCTGGCAGGGTTCGAACCTACGACCCACAACTCGTAAATCGCAGCCGTTACCAGTAGGCCACCTCTGCTCTTCACTCTCTCACTTTTCGGCTTGGATACATTGAACTCGCTTGTTTTTTGTTTGGCAGTTTTTTTACTGATTTCCAAAACACTGATTCTGAATTTCAAGCAAATGACTGTTTTTCTTGTGTGTCGTATGGTTGTCAAATTGTCAAATGGCTCATCAATATATATTTTTTTTATGCTTAGCTTGGCCCCAAGTTGATTTTATTGTGTGATTGTTAAGCATGTATGTTATGCTAAGCTTGGTCCCAAGTTGACCTGACTGTTGGATTCCGAATATTCAGTAACTAAGTTTCTGCATGAACTTCTGAATAATGTCGTATTTACGTGTCGTTTCGTTAAAATATGCATACAGTCCAGTTAGAATAATGTTATGCTAACAGAAAATGATTTGAACCAGTGCGCAAACTGGAACCGTGAATTCAGCATATGATTCTAAAACCTGCTAAACCCCATAGCGTAGAAATCAAATCGGTTATTTAAAAAAACAGGTGCTTCATAGAGATGTATACAATAAGGAGTTATTTCTCCAGTTTACCCGTATTCCAATTTTGCGCCCATAGTAAGTAGTTCTGACACTATGTTTAATCACGATTCTATGGAGAGGACATGCTAATATTTTGCCAAATAAGTATCTTAATCTTTTGATTCAGTATATCACTTCACCAAAAATTCCTATATATTTTTTCGAAAAGAGCAGAGTCACTATTACCATCATAATAAATGAATAATGCAACTTCTCTTTTGCATCTCTTTTAATACAGAAAAGAACGAAGCCCTCTAATCATAGCTCTCGGTAAAAGAAATACTCAATTTACTCGTATCACTTACTTAATCTGACAACCAGTCTTACCAAGGGGTAGTATTACCTAGTAACTGGGTTGTGGAGGTCAGATAGGCAGTCGGTCTGTGTAAAATACTGGTATTCAGCTGCATCCGGTTAGACAGGAAACCGATCACAACATAGTTGGCAAATGGCAGATGATGATGACTTACATAGTCTCAGCAATGGGAAAGATAAAATCCATGTCTTGAAGACGAGCCGCGTGTACAGTTACTGGTTCCAGTGCCACGTCCACCGAATGTTCCATTAGAGCCCCCAGCAAGCCGGTCCAAGTACCCTCGTACGTACGGAATCCTAGCTTGCTGTAGTACCGGATCGATGAACTGGGGACAAACAATAATAACTTTTCTGGACATGAAAGACTTGTTTTGATGTGAGTATGTGACGCATCTTTCAATGCTATCTTTACGAACCTCATATTTTATAGAACAATAACAAGTACATCTTAATAAAAGTCACATCAGTAAATCTAATAATTTATGTTCGGAAGTCACTGTGGCGGCATCTATATCGACACATACGAACTACGCATCACACTGACGTTACGCAAAATCCTGCATCGCGCAAGCAGAATTTACCGCGCGACTAGCATATATTCAACGTCCCGTTATCAATAAAGGGCAGTAGTCCACCAGAAACAACACCCGTCTGGACGGAGGATTTTCCCTTTTCTATGGAAGATGAGATAACTTTTCACCCTGTTCCTCATACCTCTAAATCACTATTCTAAATTAAAGTTATAACAAACTTACGTTGTGTTCAATCGCACTGTCAAGAAATGGAGGATGTCATCCAACATCGGTTCAGCAGATGGGCCATCGTCGTCCAGCGATGGACCCCCATCCCCAGTAGAGTTGCACCTTCCTACCACCAGCTCCTCACCTAAGAAGTTGCGAGATTCCACTGGATAAGGAACCTCAACTCCTGACATTGACAGGACGCGGTCCCAATTACCTGCATTTCAGTGATATAATAGATGTAGGAAGAGCATGTAGAAAATAAATCGATTCAATCAAGTGCGTCACTCCAGTCGCTCTACTGGACCGGATTAGCCTGGATTCTCCAACTCGTTAATACCTCTTGAATGGCAAGGATCTTTTAGGCGAGGTGTTAGTTTAGACTTTCACCTGTTACATTGGTCAATAAAATAGAACCATTTCTTAACATATTCAAAAGTCCAACACCGTTATTCTTAACATATCTACAATTCTGCGATAAAAAACAATAGTTAAGTACTCACCTAAAAAATAGGCATACAGCGTAGAATTAGTGCGTACTTTAAAATACTGCAAAACACTTATTATTCTCTCTGTCGGCTCAAGTCGGTGAACCAGGCTCCACTTCCTAAACTGGAGACTCAAAGAAAACCTACTGACATTCAGCATATTAAATATTCTTGAATAGTTGTAATTCGAGACTCCTGACTGGAACAGGGGTAGCACACTACCATCCCTTTTGTACGTGTTATTTCTCGTGAGATTTCTGAATCTTTCCGAAGTACGATAGTAGTTCCTTTCGTATACCGTTTTCATGTTCTGAATTTCGTAAACATCCCGAAATTCATTATAGTGGTACCCCCGATGCTGTCCTCGATTGGGATAATAACTTCTGACTTTATAAATAAAATTTCCACCACACAGTCCGAGGTTGTTAGTTTTCGGGAAATATTTACTCTGTGTGTAGGCGACGACAATGTTTTGATCAAAGCGGACTGAAGTAGCATTCAGTATTTCGTTGATGAAGCTGAAATCTTTATTCGATCTCGCTGTTAGAAGCCAGTCGTATGATGACGTATCCATTTTTTGGTCATGTAACTAAAAAGTAATGTATTAATTTAATTTTCCTATTTACTATAAAGAGATAGATTAGCATAAATAAATCAAAAGGATAACTCCGTGAAGAACTTTTAAAAAAGATAGAATAAAATGATTTATCACGTATAAGCATATTTTTCACTCCACAATTTTTAATTTTTTAAACGCAATTTTAAATTATTTCGCCAGAATTTAGTGAGTGAATTGAATACGGAAATAACGGTTAAATATTTTCACAAGTGTCGAGTTCTTTTCAAACGTAGTGTAAATGAGTAAAATTGGCGTCTTATAACTAAAAACGCTAGTTCTTCTTGATTTTTCTATTACTAAAAAAGTAATTTTCGCAAATTCTAATTACCTTATTAATGAGTTTCGTAAGGTTACCAGTTGCGTTTCGTCTTAAAGGCGGAGATAAAATGATGATTCCGAGATTAGCTCGAAAGCGAACATTCTGCATTGATTCTGAAGCAGTAGCGACTCCATTAATACTCAAGCATTTCATCAGTCGGACGATAGCCCATCGGCAACCTGCGCAGAAAATATTTTAATAGGTACGAGTATAGTCACCAAAAGAGATAAGTAACCAGTGTCGTCGGATATATGTATTTGAAGTTTAGTAAGAAACCGATGGATGTTTTGAAATAAAATTTAATTTGATAAATTAACTGTTTGTTTTCTATTAATTTTACTTTAAATTTATTCGAAAACATCGATTGGTTTCTTACTAAACTTTAACTATATCCCAAACCCTGGTTACTTATCTCCTTTGGTGACCGTACGTACGTACTTACTAAGCATCAAGTCAACCGTATATTTCAAGATATATTTTTTACATGTGCCTTCTACTGCAGACCCCCCAGTCCCCCCAGTCCTTCAGGCGCCGCCTAGAATTGGAGTTGTAATAAATCTAGTTAACCATAGGTAACCGATACTGCGATACCGCTACGAAAACCACATTTTATTTTTTATTTATTTTGTTGCTTATACGCCGAAACAGTGGTGTGCAAATAGCGTGGCGTCACGGCACGGCTGTTTCAAAATATTTTTATTATTATAAATTGTGTTATTAATAGTTATTAGCCATGTTTATACCTACCTGTGTAATTGAATTAAAAGAACTCGTGTTACCTCCTACATTCTAAAGCTTTATACTTAAACTCCACTGTTTCCAATATTTCTAATTTGATAAAATTGCAATGTCTATCTAACTTGTCAGAATATATGTATTTTAGAATCTTATCTGGTTCCAAAGTATAAATGTTCTGCATAGGTATTCAAAACAGCTATGCAAACTAATTTGATTCACTCAACAAAAAGTTGAAATATTTGAAACCGCATTTCACTGACAAGAACCTGGGCCTGCCAAAGTGTGGAACTCACTGCCAGCGTCTGTGTTCCCTTCCACATTTAACCCGTCTGCCTTCAAATCAAGAGTGAACAGGCCTCTTCTGGGCACGCTCGTTCCATCATAAACCTCATCCATTGCGTTCCGTCAGGCGTGAGCAGACCAATTCAACATTTTTTTATTTTTTTAATCCTGATGTATTCAAAACCCAGTAGACATTGTGTTCCTATAGTTATTTGTACAGTGTAATGTATGTAGCGTTATGTGGGAGAAGAGACGCAATGAACCGAAAAATTTAAAGAGATAGTCTCTGCATTCTGTACCAGCGTGTTTATTCATGAATACTGCTAAAACAAGTTACATATTTGTTCGGCACTATGGAATACGAATGATATTTGAAATAAACTTACATTTAAGAAGTAGACATATTAAACCAGCTTTATCTAGTTCTTCAAAATTACTGCTTCAAAAAAATTTACTAGTAGATGCTGTTATTGAAATCTGTTAAATATTTTAGGTTGATTTTTTTTTTCTGTGTACCACAGTATTTTTTGTTTCTCGGTAAAATGACAGTGGCAGCAGTTTCTTTTTTGACACTTGAATATAACGAAGTACCTAAGTAATTCTTTAATAATCTACATAAAACTTAAGAAATCTCACAACCCGTAACAGAGAAGTAGGTAACAAAACAAGCAATCGATTCGACACAAATTTCTAAAACAAAATCGTATCGATGGAAAGTTTCTTTGTTTATATTCTATTGTTATAAACATTTTTTATCGTTTTATCAATTTATATTATTACAGCTACTTATATTTACGATGCATTTTTTTTATTATAGCGTTGCATATAAGTAATATAAAAGGCTGATCGGATTAAGCCCTTGATAGATGTAATGATTCTTAATGGCGATGTAACATAGTCAATCGATGGCACATCAATGTACTGAGTGAAAGTACGTGACAAGGTTTCCGCTGAGCAGATTTTGAACAGTGCTTCAGACACGTAGGACGAACAAACGTGAGCGGCGCGGGCGCAGACTGCCGCACGCAATACATCTCGTACATTGTACTGATGTTATTAGGACAGAAGCACACGTGGTTATTTTGTGGTGACAGGATTTTTTTTAATGTTGTGAATTGCAGTGTAATTTTTAAGCCGGAAAATTTTTGGTGAGTTTTGATAGCGTTTATTTTTTGTAACCGTCGATTGTAATTTAGGCACGTTTTTTATTGTTTTCTATTATTTTTATTTATACGTGCAATGAATCAATTAAATATAACTCGATTTTATGTTTTCAATGACAATATATTTTTATTTAATTAAGTACATAAATAATAATTTTACAAAATAATTTATTTTAATAAGCCAAATAATAAGCCGTCCCTTTGTGTACTTCTCTTTTAACTGTTTAATTTGTACATAAATTAATTAAATAGTCCATCACCACACCTTCAATTTAGTTTTTGGTATATACTTAGGTATTATTTCACTACAGGACAGATATGTTTAATACTATGCCTACTCTCAATTATTTTAAAACCAGTTATGAACCATTAACTTCTTACCAACCTAATTTTTAATAACGCTTAACAATAAGCTCTTTTTTATTACGTTATGTATAATATAAATCTTTATAATTACATTAAACACTTTTGTACAAACCTGACATTATAATTACCTAGGTAGGTATTTAATAAAGTTAATATCAACACGTACCTATAAGAAAAATACTTACGTGCCTTAATTCATACAAGTTCCTAAAGTCACCAAACTTCACTAATATGCAAATAAAAACTACACCTAATTATAAATTAAGTCAAACGTGTATTTATGGGTTAATTAATTTAACACAAACATTATCAAACAAAAGAACGACACTGCAAATATGAATAGCTTTATCAGCAACCCACATACGTATTGATCTCAAAGATTCGTACGTGCCGTATCTACTTAGTCGATGTAATGAAAACACACATTCCAGCATTTTTGTCAACGAACTCATACTTGCTCGTTCTTCTCCATAGGAACCTACTACGCTTTGGAAATGGGTAATTTGCTTCATCATTCTGACTGACCGACTCCTTGACAATTCCAAAGTGCCTGTAATTGGGGTTTAATTGCAATACAGTTTGCATCGATTTGCTGATATCTGAAAATTAGACCAAATAACTCGGGGTGACATTTTCTTTATACAAAGTAGAGGATACGACAATAAATTAAACTGCGTATTTCTAATGACGTTCCCAGTCTACATACGAAAATTCAATCAAATATATCCAATAGTTTAGTCACTATAACTAACTAACACTTCGCCCGCAACTTCGTCGGCGTAGATTTCGTATTTTCCCTAAAAAATATAACACCTGTTTTAAAAGGCAGTTTTAGAAATTGTATGACTACGCAAAATTTCACGTTCCTAGTCCCACTAGTTTCGGCTGTGCGTTGATATGTCAGTCAGTTTCTCCTTTTTATATAGATAGACGGCAGATTGCCAAAATCCATAGCCAGGCCATCACTACTATTTAGTTTGCAAGAAAAAATCACTTTTTATAATTTCAATGTTAGGATCTATTTGACAGTTCCTACATACTTCTAAGCATAACGAGTGTTTTTTTTTTATTTGTTGTCGCATTATCGTGTCCACATTCTATATTTTACAATTCCTTTTCGACTGGTACACACGGCTACACATCAAGCTATGCATTTCCAGTTTTAGCTGACCTCGCATTGTATACGTTTTTCGTACAAACAGAAGGCAGCTTATACTGGTTTTGTATAGCTTGATGTGTAGCCGTGCGTACAATGATCTTTTGCCCGTTGAATTTTTAAAACTACTACTAGGTATGTACTATGTTTCATAAATAAACTTGAACAGTATCGCAGGGCATCTCTGTAAGAAATCACAGGTATTGGGATCGGCTTATGTAGTTAGGTATCTACCACCCATCACATAGCCCATTCATCTATTTCGTCTCTACACACCCATCTATTCACATTTAGGTAATATTCATCACTCTTTCAGTCATATGGTTTCTCACATGTCATACCGAGATAAAAGGTTCTGTTCCAACTTTTCTGTCTTTCTAAATGTTACTATTGAATAGAATAGACATTTATTTTGCAAATATGGGTAATACATAATACGTGTTTTATTACATTAAAGCTCAGCCATTTTAGAAAAAGGGAAGAGAAGGGAAGGGAAGGGTTAAAACGATCCGTTTTGAACAACAAGCATAAAACTAATACTTTCCTGTTATTCAATGTGGAGACAACAACGACAGTCAATTAACCTTCGTATATGACACTATACAAAAACTCAACCAATATCCAATAGTTTAGTCACTACAGCTACTCAAATACCTATACCCAATAGTTTAGTCACTACAGCTAATAAAATACCTATATCCAATAGTTTAGTCACTACAACTACTCAAATACCTATATCCAATAGTTTAGTCACTACAGCTACCCAAATACCTACATCCAATAGTTTAGTCACTACAGCTACCCAAATACCTATATCCAATAGTTTAGTCACTACAGCTACTCAAATACCTATATCCAATAGTTTAGTCACTACAGCTACTCAAATACCTATACCCAATAGTTTAGTCACTACAGCTAATAAAATACCTATATCCAATAGTTTAGTCACTACAACTACTCAAATACCTATATCCAATAGTTTAGTCACTACAGCTACCCAAATACCTACATCCAATAGTTTAGTCACTACAGCTACCCAAATACCTATATCCAATAGTTTAGTCACTACAGCTACTCAAATACCTATATCCAATAGTTTAGTCACTACAGCTACTCAAATACCTATACCCAATAGTTTAGTCACTACAGCTAATAAAATACCTATATCCAATAGTTTAGTCACTACAACTACTCAAATACCTATATCCAATAGTTTAGTCACTACAGCTACCCAAATACCTACATCCAATAGTTTAGTCACTACAGCTACCCAAATACCTATATCCAATAGTTTAGTCACTACAGCTACTCAAATACCTATACCCAATAGTTTAGTCACTACAGCTAATAAAATACCTATATCCAATAGTTTAGTCACTACAACTACTCAAATACCTATATCCAATAGTTTAGTCACTACAGCTACCCAAATACCTACATCCAATAGTTTAGTCACTACAGCTACCCAAATACCTATATCCAATAGTTTAGTCACTACAGCTACTCAAATACCTATATCCAATAGTTTAGTCACTACAGCTACTCAAATACCTATATCCAATAGTTTAGTCACTACAGCTACCCAAATACCTACATCCAATAGTTTAGTCACTACAACTACTCAAATACCTATATCCAATAGTTTAGTCACTACAGCTACCCAAATACCTACATCCAATAGTTTAGTCACTACAGCTACCCAAATACCTATATCCAATAGTTTAGTCACTACAGCTACTCAAATACCTATACCCAATAGTTTAGTCACTACAGCTACTCAAATACCTATATCCAATAGTTTAGTCACTACAGCTACTCAAATACCTATATCCAATAGTTTAGTCACTACAGCTACTCAAATACCTATATCCAATAGTTTAGTCACTACAGCTACTCAAATACCTATATCCAATAGTTTAGTCACTACAGCTACTCAAATACCTATACCCAATAATTTAGTCACTACAGCTACTCAAATACCTATATCCAATAGTTTAGTCACTACAGCTACTCAAATACCTATATCCAATAGTTTAGTCACTACAGCTACTCAAATACCTATACCCAATAATTTAGTCACTACAGCTAATAAAATACCTATTTCCAATAGTTTAGTCACTACAGCTACTCAAATATTGGCAAAAGTCATATTTGGGCCATCACTGCTATTTAGTTTGAATGAAAAAAATACTTTTTTAATTTCGATGTTAGGATTTATTTGAAAGTCCTAAATACTCTTATGCATTAGTATTGCCAGTGTTTCCATTTATTGTCGTATTCTCATCTCCACATTGTATAAGCTGTCAGACTGCGATGAAGATAACATTTCATTATTTTCTTCATCGCAATTATCGCTAAGTATTATTATAATAAACACGACCCTTACAAATTGTACAATTAAATATTCGATATACCTAATTGCTTGTATGCCTCTTTTTAGAGTTCCGTAACCAAATAATAAAACGGAACTCTACGTCTAGTCCGTCTGCCTGCCCGTCTGTCACAGGGTTACATCTTTTTAAAAGTAATAGGTAGCCAGTTGAAATGTTCACAACATACGCGTTAAGCTGTGGTCCTCTATCATGGCTAAAGTTTTGATGACGGAACCTTTAGTGCGCGAGTCTACCCGCACCGGGCTGGTTTTTGTATAAACACCGATAATTATCAAAATATTATAATTAATTAGGCATTTTAGCAACCTGTTTTACTAAATATGTAGATAGCTAGGTGCTTACTAGTGGTGCTTCCATGGTAGTGAACACTGGATTTTACACGTGGTGGTCACGGTCCTATGAATTTTATAAATTAGTCGCGATGACGGAGTAAGTATGTATGCAACTTGACAGCTATATATATGTATAATAGAATATTTATTTTGTTTATTTAGTATAATTACTTGTGCATAAAATACTGTGTATTACTAACTGTTGCCCGCGTTTTTATCCTAAGGAAACTTCATTATAAAAAGCTTCATAAGTGTTCATCGATTCAACAGGACTCCGTCAAAGACTGGTCCTTAGCACAGTTAGCACCTCTGGAAAGGAATGGAAAGAAAAATAAGGCTAATAAAGTGTAAATCCAAGCCATTATTGTCTATTTGTGTGCCAAATCACATCCAAATCCGTTCCGCTAAAGGATTTTTGAGTAACAAACATCCAAACTCACAGCATTGATGCTTTCACTTATGATTTCATTCATAAAATCATAATTATCATAATGCCGGAAATAAATATTTACGTCCAACTGAAGTCCTTTTGTGCCCTTGAAATTTAAGTTAATACTACCAGTGAACTTGACTTTAAAAAACAAACGTATTATTTAATAATCACATCGTGAACCAGAGCTTTTGAAGGACAACGCCTTGATTGGCATGAACTTAAGGATTCCGAATGACTGAGCTCGCACTGACCTACATAAACTATACGTAGTTTTTACCCACAAATTGCAAGGGTCATTATTACTTCATCTTTCATAATATTATACATGACATAACCAACTGGTTACGATCTTCGAAATAAAGTTGTGCCCACCTACTATTGTGTATCGTATTGTCATGCGAATATTTTACATCGGCATTTAAATCGCATCTTCTGATATTAATTACCTACAACTATTGTAAAGCCTGGGCCCTAATTCACTATTTATCTTTAAGTCAAGCGCATTACCCATAATTTTGTTAGTAGTATTGTTAGTATAATTATCTAAGACATACACATAAACAAACAAACAATAATAACAACCTATATAGCTTAAGAAGTACTAGTTATAGGTACCTATTAAGCCATCTTCTGGAGACACCCGTCAACAGTACATGCACTGCGCACAGGTGCCTCATCAGGTGACCTTCAGTCTTACTCTCAACAATGCTCAGGAGACTGTGGTCGCTGTCTCGCATCCGACGCAGTAATGATGACTATGACCACTTAATGATTCCTTACTTCGAAACCACGTCAATTCCTTAGTTAATCACGACATCTGCTAAGAACGTATTCTCTATGACACAATGAACGAAACCGCGCGAAATGAACGTGAAGTTGGCGTGGTTTGAACTGTCAAAATACCACGCTTGACAACCGTACGTGGTTTACACGTGGTAAGATTACGCGGGGAATAATTATTACCATAAAGAATTGGGGCCCTGGAGAGCAGTGGTGGCCCGATGGTAACTGCCGCGACTTATTAGTTGTAGGTCGTAGGTTTGAACCCACTAACGCGCTTTACTTTGTGTATATTATTTCATCACCACTGCTGTCAAAACGGTAAAGGAAAGCATCGAGAGGAAACCGATACAAAAAACTGAAGACATGTAACATCTACCAACCCGAACTGGGTCCGCGTGGTGGATTACAGCCCACTCGCTCTCGAAGAAAGGAGGCCTGTGTCCCAGCAGTGGGAACACTAGAGGCTGATTATGTGTTGTAAAGCCGAGTATATTGATGATATTGGTATTTGGAGTTTAAACCCAGATTAGAATTCCTTCTAACGACTGGAGGAACTTCACCATTTTAGTTCATGTTGTGCGTTATAAGACTATATTCGACACAAAAGGATCGTCATCAGAGCTATACTAACTATTTGTTTGTTTAATTTTTAAACGAGACTCATGATTCAGCATTTCGTCATCATAATACTCCAACTTGAATAATGTTGGATGAATAATGTGGTCAGAAACGTTTCTGACCGACTGCGGTATAATGGTATTGTCATCATTACCTGCGATTGAATTAGCACACCTTAGTTTAATATCGCTGACGATGGATCCTTTATATTGTTATAACAAAACATAATGCCTGTATTTTCCAGAGAAGCTAGGCAGGCAGGTGGAAAATAAACTGTACTCGCATGGTCATAATATATCTAAATACATTTCGCCTTATATTTATGTAAGCATCTATTTTTTGTAATAAAAACATTATGTGTTACGTACCGACATGTGCAGACATGTACTTATAGAAATTCTTGTCCATAGAATTTCTTCATGTTTTATAGAACATTAAGTTTATGTTCACCCTCCTACCGCTATCCTTATTTCTTTGGGATTGAAGTGCAATGTCTCTTTCTATGTATCTGTGTAGGTATATAAATATACTACTCATTACCTATTAGGTATAAAAGGTTTTTCATCAAGGTATTGATGTATCGTATTCCAACACTCGACACACAAGTCCAAACTCAAGGTTTGCCAACGTGCGATGGAGCGCAGTATTCTAGGTGTCAAAATCAGGCTGGTCACGTCTGCCGAATGAGCAATGAGCTGTGGGCCAAAATAGCCAGTATGTGGAGCCCTTACACAGTCAGACGGCGTCGCGGCAGACCCCGTAGACAACGTCGGGAAGAGCTTGACAAAACTAATATAACTGAATCGCAAGAGCTGGAAGTCATAGAGAATGACCTTTCCCCATCAGTAGGATGATACAGGCTAACAGTAGGTAACAGTATTCCAACACATACCTCGCTCAAGATCTGGAGTATAGATGACAGCCTGATGCCACCCGCGCCACACAGCGTACTCCAAAACAAAGGGAAGTGGCGCCAACGCAGCCTCTGGGCAGTAAGCATTTGCAGGCAACGTCTGCTCAATCATTAGCGCGTAAATCGCGTAACAAAGCTTCATCTTGATCCCTATTGGTGAAAGTTATGTTAGAATGTTTTCCTTTCATATCTTCTCTTAATGGCTAGTGTTGTCCACTATTCAGTACCCGTAATTTGTCGCGGAAAATGGTATCTCAACGTACTCGTATATGCGAATTAATATTTATATTTCCTTCATGCGTAAATTATGACAATGTAAAATTTTCAACTTCCGCGCGATTATTTTTTATTGACACATTTAAATTGTATACATATACATATATTGAATTAATTTTCTGGTTAGCTTGTTTGATTATTAACAAAAAATCGTAGGTACTAAAACGGAGTACCTGTAATATTGTAATTATTTATTTAATAATTTACATCAGAATATTCAGTTGGGAAAAGGCGGCAGATGTACATACACCAGAAAATACATTACGTAATTAAGCAACCAAGTTTTAACAAACCACACTAGAGAGCCACCGATACAAGAGTAAAAACTCACGAGCGTAAGACTCAAAATGAATAGAGTGGGAAAACCATTACCACCACCACCCCACCACCAACCCCACACCCCACCACCCCACCATTTTACCATTATTGAGAAAACAATATATGGGACATATTCCAAAGTTTGTGAAACCAACTCGCATCAAATAATAAAGTCAATCAATCATAAATAACTCATCTGAGGTTGTGATTGACGTGTGGGTACCGTCAGCTACAAAACGATGACTAGTCTAGTAGTGTAGTATTTTGCTCATTATAGTAAAATATTCATATTTAAAGAATCTGAACTGATATAGTATTTAAAGAATAGTTAGCTGAAATGCTGAAAAGTCATGTATGGAAACATTTCGCATCAATATTAATACATAGAACATTGTTAATCGAGTTTTATTGTTGACTGTACCTGCATTGTTCTGGTTGAGTCTATTCGTTCATTGTGTCACGCACGAAATTTCGTGGATTCAGAAACTTTGAAGAATAGGTTATCTACTTATTGACGTGAACATATTTAACACTGCTCCTGCCCGTGACTTCGTCTGCGTGAAATTTCTTGTTCCCCCGACCCTTACCGTCGCATCGCATCACCTGCCGCGCTATCACTTCGTTTTCGCTTAGCGTTCTTTCTGACTTTTTTTCTTTTTGTTCGGCTCCTAAGGGTTATAGCGTGATGTTAAATAGCCTATAGGCTTCCTCAATAATTGGGCTAACAAATGCAAAAAGAATTTATCAAATCCGACTGGTAGTTCCAAAGATTACCCCCTACATACAAACAAACAAACAAATTTTACCTCTTTATAATATTAGTATAGCAGTATATTAGTATTCGTAACAATAACAATCTCCGTTATGAAACAATCTGAAACAGTAGTTTTGTGCATACCTAAGTGTTGTCACTTGTGATTCATTTCATGATTTTTAGTGATAAATTATCTACATAATGTATAATTTATTACGACAAGCATTTGAATCTTTCGATAAACTATAATGGATGAATTGTAATTAAATACGTACATTCTTGAGTATGGTTATACTTTTCGCCGAAGTATTACCAGTTCATTGCAGTGATCTTAAACAAACAATGCTAATCTCGAGGACGAGGCTAAGGTATCACACTATAATATTATAAAGGCGAAAGTTTTTATGGATGGATGGATGGATGGATGGATGAATGGATGTTTGTTACTCTTTCACGCCAAAATAGTTTATAATCAGGATTAATACATAGGATACTTTTTATTCCTATATTCCCACGGGATCGAAACTTATGCGGGTGAAACCGCGGGGTGCAGCTAGTAATATTACGAGTATAAAGGCGAATCTTTGTGAGCGAGTGTGTGTGTTTGTATGTGTGTTACTTCTTCACGCTCAAACGGCTGGACCAATTTTGATGAAATTTGGTACGGACGTAGCTGACATCCTGGATTAACACATAGGATACTTTTTATCCCGATGTTTCCACGGGATCGAAACTTATGCGGGTCAAACCGCGGGGCGCAGCTAGTAATTATTTTATTTTTTTAACCTGTAACTAGTAATTAGTTATTTTAAAACTTAGAATAGTGTTTATTGCACTTTACACTTGTGTAAAGTACAATAAACACTATTCTAAGTTTTCCGTTTTTTTCCGTTCCACTTACTTAGAGTCAGATATGATGATATAAGCATTTTGTTCATGTGTTATTATCATCGATCAATAATTAGTGATCGATGGTTATTATGTGTGTCATTGGCACTATTATTTCTATACTTTTTACACTACACTAACTCAAAAGGTTTTGTCCGTTTTAGTCTTCGCACTATATTTGATTGGTCAAACAGCTGAATTGCCTCGATGATCACATGTCGGTGGAGTCGGTGCTCATGGGCCTCAGCAAATTTATGGATTATGTTGGTGACGGGTTCCATTTTTAGGTCACGATGGATGTCGTCATTTCTTATATACCAGGGCGCATTAACAATACTCCTGAGTACCTTATTCTGGAATGTTTGTATAATTTTGATGTTTGTCGGCTTAGTACAGCCCCATAGTTGGATGCCATATGTCCGTATCATCATAAGGATATGCTTATATAATAAAATGTTGTTATGTATCGATAGACAGGAATTCCGTCCAATCAACCAATACATGTTTTTAAAACGCATGTCTAGTTCCTGCCTTTTCTTTTTGACGTGCGCTATCCAGCGCAGTTTCGCGTCAAGCGTTATGCCAAGGTATTTAGCTGTATTTGCGTATGGCACTTGTTGGCCATTTATGAAGATTGGGTGGTAATCACAATTCCAGTTGGTGAAGTCATTGTGAAATAACTTCGATTCATTTAATTTGATTCTGCATTTCTGTGCCCAGTCATGAACTTTGTTTACAGCGACTTGTACCTTTTTGATTGCTTCCGTATGGTATGACCATAGGGTCAACCTTTGCGGACGATACTGTCATTATGGCTACAGAGCCATAATGGCAGTGTCGTCCGCAAAGGTTGCAATCGTATTATTTTCCAACTCTGGTATATCATGCGTGTACAACAGGTAGAGCACTGGGCCCAGCACACTACCTTGAGGCACCCCAGCTTTAATATCTTTTAACTCGGAAAAGGCATCCTCGTGCCTTACTCGAAACATTCTATCTTTAATGTATAATTGCAGGATATCGGCAAAATCATTGGGCAGCATTAGTCTTAGCTTGTATATCAAACCCTTATGCCAAACTCTATCAAAAGCTTGTGCCACATCTAAAAATACGGAGCAGACTTTTTTATCTTCAAGCGTTCTCTCAATGATGTTGGTAATTCTATGTACTTGGTCTATTGTTGAGTGTTTCTCTCTGAAACCAAACTAATGGTCAGGGATCAGATTTTTCTCGTTTATTATAGGTTTTAAGCGTTTTAGAAACAATTTTTCAAACAGCTTGGATATTATAATCAGCAGGGAAATGGGCCTGTATGATGATGCTTCGTAAGGTGGTTTACCGGGCTTTGCAATCATAATCACTTCAGCAACTTTCCATGGCTCAGGAACATGCTTTAGCACAAATGCAGCATTGATGAGCCTAATAAGCTTAACGATGGCTTTATGCGGGAGATGTTTTAGGATTTCTCCCGTAATAATGTCATACCCTGGTGATTTTTTTAGGCTAATGATTTGAATTTCCCTTGCAACTTCTTTTGGGGTCACATGCTTAATTCTTTGATCTTGCAGAATATTGGCGAACTGCATGTTGTCTATAGACCTGTCATTTGGCTGAAAGGTTTCTTCTAAGTGATGAGTAAATCTTAGAGCTTTTTGCTCATTGCTTATGCTACGGCATCAGAGGTCCAGCATTAGAATGGCTGAAAAGTTATCTCTGCAATAGACAACAGTGTTGAAGTATCCCATAATGATGATAAACTTGTTGCAAAGGTATATAAATCTTTATTTAGACACAATGGGTCCGGAGTGCCCCAAGGAAGCATCCTTGGGCCTCTTCTCTCTCCTCTCCCTGTTATATTTTAACGACTTACCAAAAATAAGAAACCATAAGTGCGTACTATTTAAAGATGACGTGTCAGTAATAATACCGGAAAATAACAAACATTACATCAACAAGAGGCAAATCAATCTATCAACGATATAATTAATTGGGTAAACGAAAACAACTTAAAAATAAATATAACAATTTATTATTATTAACTAAAACAAAATATATTCAATTTGCGAACTACAAACAAAACCCCCCAAAAATTATTTTAAATCATAATAACCAAATAATTAAAAAAGAAAACACTATAAAATTTTTAGGTCTAACACTAGATGAAAATTGTAATTGGGGAATACACCTTGAAAATGTATGCAAAAAAAAAATAAACAGATTTGTATACGCATTAAGAGAACTACGCAAAACAGCAAATGAAGAAGCTGCACTAAACGCCTATCACGGCTACTTAGCGTCTGTATTGAGGTACGCATTGCTCCTATGGGGTAACTCATCACAAATACAAAGAGCTTTCATAGCGCAAAAAAAAATGCTTGCGAGCAAGAACTGGGGCGCCTCCATACGAGAGCTGTAGACCATTTTTTAGAAAGTTAACGGTTCTAACTCTATCTTCTACTTATATCTTAGAAATTAAAATAAAAAATAAATATTTGTCAGGAAAAACTCTCACTTCTTCTCCACAGTAGCCGAAAACAATAGATTTGCAAAAAGGGACCCCACTAAGTTAAAAAACCAATTTTGTAATAGTACTCTCCACTACAGAAACAGCTACCTTATGTCCATTAAAATATATAACCATATTCCAAAACAATAAGAGCCAATTTTTAGACTTTTAAAAAGTCTAAAAATTGGCTTCTCCAAAATATTTTTTACACTTTAAATGATTTTTTTGATTCTAAGGGTTAATAAGTAAATAATATAATATATAACGTTGGTAAGACTGGTTGTCAGACTTTCGGGCTACTGACGACCCGTAACAACTAATACAACATAAAATAAAATAAAAACACAACCATAACAACATTTCTATTATACAACTAAATAAATCTAACTTATTATAAATATATATATATATCAGCCCCCCGAAAATCGTCAGTAGCCCGACAAGTCTGACAACCAGTCTTACCAAGGGGTATCGTATTACCCAGTAACTGGGTTGTGGAGGTCAGATAGGCAGTCGCTCCATGTAAAATACTGGTATTCAGCTGCATCCGGTTAGACTGGAAGCCGACCCCAACATAGTTGGGAAAAAGCTAGGCAGATGATAATGATGATGATGATGTTGTATATTAGAGTACAAATGTCCATAGTCTAAGTGTTTTGTATTGTTTACTAGAGAATAAGTAGTATATAAGTTATGTTTTATGCCCACGTGTACAGTCGCTTGGCAGAATTATCTGACCCACCCTAAAAACAAACGAATTTGGACCCTCTGTCTGTAACATTAAGGTTTATTCAATTAATATGAGCTTATCAGACAAGTGCTCAAGAACTCGTCGAAGCAATACAATAATAACACAGACATGCAAATTTGAACTTTATAACGTTACCATTAGGTTATATGTTATAACTACTTGTTATAATATAATTAGTGTAATAGCTTATTTTAATGGTTGCGTTCAAGTAATTCTGGTCTCGTGGTCTGTGTATGAGACTGAGAAATACAAGTTGCGAGATCAAATCCTGCGACGAAGATATTGTTTTGCTTTCAATTTAGAATGTATTCCAAAACTATTTCATGTATTATTGTAAAGAACTATAGACGGATAATCTTCAAATATAAACTTTCTAAAATGGTAATATTTTCGCATAACTTGTAATAAGTGGGTAGTTGAAAAATAAATTTTCGTATTCATTATAAAACTGGTATTCAAATGCTACTAAGGGTATGCAGAGACTACGCGCAAACATGTTTTACCTTGCCTTACTGAATTGCAAAAACAACGTCTCTTTACAATTTTTTATTTTTTATTTTATAGGTAGTTTTTTTATTATCATGTCTCAATGGAGTGATTATTTAAAATACAAAATAATCTATTTGCACGAGGAGAAGATTGGCTGCTTGTGCTGTGCAAGAATAAACTTTACAAACTATACTATATGGTTCAAATTCTTTAGAATATGTGTCTAGCATTACAACTAAGATCAAATTTCAATGCGGCTTATAAGAGTTGAGTTGGTCTTGTGTTCATTATGGTAGTGCGGTGTTCATCGTTATCTACGTTCGAAACCAAGTTTAACCTAAATAGATCTTTTTGCTCAGCTGTTTTTTTTTTTATTATTTTATTACACTTTTTTAAATTTCTTTAATGGACGACGTAGGGTCTAGTCTTTGTATAGGAATAAAACTAGACAATTGCAAGTTTAAAATGTTTATTATTTCATTAAAACACTTAGGTAAGATAAAGTAAGTAAATGCTCATATATTTCCAAATTAATAGACATTTTATTTTTTTTTTTTATTTTTTTTTTTTTTTTAGTATGCCATAATCAAATCTAACCATTTATAAACATTAAAAAAGGCGTGCTTATGCTTAAAAGTTTGTTATCGAGAAAATGAATTCATCTGTGAAATGCTTTACAGATTTATAGCTGCCTATATGTAGTGAATAAACATGATATTTAAATAGAAAAAATCTATTTATAACAATAACATCACCACATAATCTGCAACATTTTAATGGTTTAACAATCAATCCATTGAGCACTTACTTACATGGTGTGTTTAAAAATACCTACTAGATTACATAATTAGTAGCGGAGTGGCGCACCGTCCCCTGCTATAATTTGCTCTAAGCGGCTACGCATACCGTGCACCATATTCCAACACAAATCTTTGCCTCTCATGTGCTCCCAAGTCGATGTCACGATCTCAACCAAGTTGTGTTTGTTTCGCACTTCCGTTGTGTCCCAATTTAAAACCATTTGACCCCATAGATTTTCTATAGGGTTTCAATTTTCTGTGCCGGTTTGTAATTCCTTATCCCAGCGGCGTGTAAATGCCTTCTCACTGTTTCCACTGAAATATTGTGGTTTATTGCGGTTACACGAATGGGCAAAAATGGATTTTCAACATGGCTTGAAACAATAGCCCGGTGGCGTTCGAATTCGGGACTATACTTAATGGCTTTTGCTCCTGGACGAATACGCTGAATATCTCCATTGTCTCCATAACGTCTTAGCCATAGTCTGACCGTATTTCTCTAAAACAAAAAAAAAACATTTTAGGAACCGTGTATGTAACTTGTAAGGAGTGAATGTAGTGGTAAAATAGCCAATCAATAAAATAAAATAGGTATAAAAAAACACTTACTGCTATATTAAGTCGACGACCAATCTCTCTAATTCCAACATTCTGCTCATGTAAAAATATGATTTTATGTTTAGTATAGTCATTAAGTTGCGACATGATGCTTTTTTACACCAAATTGCTTAAAAATACTTAACGAGTTATGTGAAACGATTTACAAATGTGTGTGCAGTCACTGCTATAAGAGTAATGTAACTTTTGTCACTTAGATGAATTTATTATCTACCTCACGAAGCAAATATATGTTTTACTTCGTATCCACCCATTCTTGGTAAATATAAATTCTGTGAACTTAAAGTTTTTTAATTTACCCACCTGTTTACAAGATAAGTTATTAGGCGTAAGTCATATTTGTCGTTCTTTTATAATGCAGGCAATATTGTAGAAATGAAAACAAATTAAAAAAGAAACTGATAATAGGTGGACTGTGTTTTCGAACCCACATGTTGTTCGTCGCCAATCCAGCATCAAACCGCTAAGCCACAAGAACTTGTTGAGAATACGCGAAATTAAAGATTGGGTTCTAATTATGTAGTGTGACATAAAAGCTTTTCAACTTTAATGTCAACGAGATAATGATTAAAATAGCTTAACAATACGATACATGATTAATGCCTGTGGCTCCGACAATGTTGGGTGGGTTTACCTTAACGTTACGTGTTAAAGATCAAATTTGCATGTCTGTATTGTATTGAGTCCTCGGGCACTAATGTCTGATAAGCTCATATAAATTGAATAAACCTTAATGTTACAGGCAGAGGGTCCAAATTCGTTTGTTTTTAGGGTGGGTCAGATAATGCTGCCAAGCGACTGTACATTAGGTTCACATTGTAAATATTTGTATGTCGCTGAACTTATCCATATGTACCAACCATCTTTGTACCTACCATATCCGACGAATAAATGTCTTTGTCTTTGTCTTCTAATTCTTCTAGTCTCTTATCAAATGATGATAGGCAGTTCAAGATCTGGTTGACCTTGTCCTCAAGACTTGATGGTTTAATGCTTGGTTTTACCGCTTGTGCATATGAGACACTTTTAGATGTGTGTGCAGTTTTCGCGGTCGTCTGTGCAAACTGTGCACTTTGTTTTGTTGTCTGTTTGTCGGTAGTTTGCTTAATGGTAGGGTAGTTAGGTGAGTTAGTTTTTGAGGTTTTGTTCTTCATCATTTGCATCTCCTTGGCAACTAAACACCCTCTGTAGTTGGCTGGGTGAGGTAAGCCACAGTGGACACATTTAGGTTTATCTTCTGCAGGTTTGTTGTAGTTAGCAGTGAGGTGTTTACCTGTACATTTAACACACCTTGGTTCTTTTGGGCAATACTTTTGGGTATGACCATAAGCCTGGCATCTCTTACACTGCTGTATTATTTTTGATGTTTTAAGCGGGGTTACTTCAACTTTACACCCTAGGATATGTTTAATGCCGTATATTTTATTGGAGGTGGTGCTAGAATTTTTTTAGAGGTTGCCTTCTCTTTATTCTTCAGTTGCTGCTGTTGAGCGCTAGTGCTAGCTTGTTGTAGTGGTGGTGGAGTAAGGTAAGGTAAGTATATTATAAATGCGAAAGTGAGTTTTTTGTTACGCTTTCACGTTAAAACTGCTGAACGGATTTGAATGAAATTTGGCACATGGGTAGACCATAACCTGGATTAGGACATAGGATACTTTTTATTCTGATAGTACATTTCCAATGAATAATTTCCAACCTCCACGCGGGCGAAACTGCGGAGCAAAAGCCAGTGTAGCCATAATACAGACAAGGTCCTATTTTCTCAGTCAACCTTGACCTGCGAAACAATTTTCGACAGTTAAGTAAATTCTCACCGTTAAATGCGAATTAAGACATGTTAATCCTTATTTAATGTCTTAATTCGCATTTAACGGTGGTCGTTTTCTATGGATGGAGATGTAGAGCAGCTGTTGGCAACGAATAATATTGAGTGCATAGGTTTAGTTCAATGAGTCAACTGTTCTTCTAACAATGGTAGAAAATCCCACTAAACCGTTTGTTTGGGAGTCCCAAACAAACACTACAAAGCGAAAAATTACTTTAATTTCAGGAGTCTCTGGTTTGAAATAATTTTGCAAATCAGCGTATAAATAAAGGAGTATTGAGGTAACAAACATTAAAAAGAACCTCCTCCTTTTTTTGAAGTCGGTAAAAATAGTTTATTGTCCAGGTAATACAATAAGCAGGTTCACAGATTAATGTCAAGTTGAAACGACATGGTTCATCATCATCTGCCTAGCCTTTTCTCAACTATGTGGGGGTCGGCTACCTACGGATAGGTCACAAAGTATTATTTTCCAGTGAGCACCAAACTAGAGAGTTAGTCTGTATCTTGGGGCTCGGGACACGAATTCCAGAGTGCAGACGTTAGGATAGACATTTTTTACTAGCCTACGCTGTCTCACTTCTGGGCGAATTTCCATCTTTCGCAAGCCTGTGTCAAATTATGCCTACTGTTGTCTTCCAGTTTTGACGCAACCTAACCAGCTTCAAACTGGAAGGAAGACAATTATTATAATTTTTATAACTATTTAAAGAATTATAATGATTTAAACACGTATGACAGAAACAATTAATTATTATAAATTATCATAATTGCACTTTTGAATATTTCATATTATCCACCTTTAACTATGTACAGACGCCAGCAGGTCAAGCTACCCGAAACTGTCAAATTTTCCCAGTCAACCTTGAACCTATTACGTTAGCGATAAAGTTGAAAATCTACTAAATAAATTTGACAGATTGTAGCAGCTTGATGTGCTGGCGTCTGTACATATTCATGCAATCGACTCAGGCGATAGTTTGACTGTGCAAGACTGGATAATCAGTGCAAAAACGAAAACAAAGTGTGTCTGCTGGACCTCTCCCTTTCACAACCTGCTCTCAATGATATTTTAAGAAGCCTGCCCTACTTAAATAATCTAAGATTATGCTAAAGCTTCTCTACTCGTGAGCTTTCACATCTATTGAGTGCCTTCGTGAGATATATTGTCAATGCAGATAAAATGCGTCGAAGCTTTGCAATTACTTTTTGACTACAGTTAATAATTCAATTGAGCTAGTTTTAACGCAAACTTTAACTTTAAAAATTGGTTCAATAACTAAATTTTTTTTTTCAAGTTCATTATCCAGTCATATGCCATGTGAGTGTCATATACCATGAACTCAGCACAAGATCCTAGCGTAAACATTTTCGTCGGTTATCAAAAAAATCTGCTACTACCTACCTACCTACGCGGTCTAAATGTATGGAATCGTTTTTTTTTTTAAATAACTGTCGAAAAATTCCATCGCTGGGAGGTTCAGATACATGTACTGAATCCATGGTACAGGTTGCGCGTCGATGTCCATGCCACCCTGTGCAATATAGGGCACGCCGCGATAGCGGCGATAAGACCCCTCTTTGAGGAGTGGCTAGAGAGGCGCCACGGCGCCCTCACCTACCACCTGACGCAGGTCCTCACCGGACACGGAAGTTTCGGGAGGTTCCTGCACATCATTAGGCGGGAGGAAACGCCCGGGTGTCACCATTGCCAGGATCGCCCAGAGGACACGGTGGAGCACACGGTGGAGGTCTGCCCCGCTTGGGCGGAGCACTGCCGTGTCCTCGTAGAGGCGATCGGCAGCGGCGGCGGCCTCTCGCGCCCGGCCCTGGTGCAAGCCATGGTCCGGAGCGAGAGGGAGTGGGAGGCAGTCGCGTCCTTCTGGGAAGCAGTCATGCTAGCGAAGGAGGTGGCGGGACGGATGAGGGAGAGAGCCTCCCGTCCCAGCCGCCGCGGGAGACGCCCCGGGCGTCGGGAGTCGAGTGAAGACTACCGGCCACCGTAGGCGCGGGCCTGCGGGCGGAGAGCAATGGGTAGCTCACCGCCCGATCAGGACCAGGCCCGTGCCGGACGGCGCGTAAGTGTTCCACGCGCGCCTCAAAGAGATGTCAGCATAACGAGGGGCCCCTTAGGGCCGAAGCCTGCCGGGTAAGCGGGATTGTCCGAAAGGGTTACCGCTACCCCGGAACATAAAGGGCGAAGGAAGGAACATGGGTGGGTTTTAGTCAGTAAGAGTCTGACACTCCCTTCCGCTCCACCCAGAGCGGGAGCGGTCATTTGATGATATCCCACCAGAAAAAAAAAAAAAAGAAAAAAAAATCCTGTGCAATATTTACATTGAACATTGTGTGATCTGACATTTACGATGATGAGAGTTCATCAAGCTATTTAATATGACAGTGTGGACCTGCCTCCCACAAATCGCCTGTCACTGTCTGAATCTGAGCAATTTTTCTTTTTTGTTTTCAGTAAGCAACAATGGCTCCAATAACGTTTACGGAGACTGAATTGGAGCAACCGCTTCACACGACTGACTACATACAGTACCAGCTCCATCATCCAGCGAAGGACTCCAGCGACACCAGAGCCAATGGCAAACAGTACGAGATCAGTACTTACGACCAGTTACTAAGTAAAAATGACCCAAAATTCCTCGCACCGATACGAAAATTGGAGAAAAGTATGGGACTCCTAACTCCTATCAGATGGGTCAATACCATATCCATTATAGTGTTCCATGTTCTAGCTGTCATATGGCTCTTTAGCCATCTCAGAAATAATCTGATTAAATGGCAGACTTTCATATTCGGTAAGTGAAATTACTATGCAGGTCAATCAGAGCTTATTTCTATAATTATCACACCAACGTGAAATTTCACTGTTACGAGGGTGACACTGAAAGTTCTTAGAAAATCAAAACTCAACCAACTAGCAAGTTATTAGTTTTATTATATCTTTTCAAAATAGTGTCCATTTACATCAATACATCGCTGCATTCGATGGAACCACTGAGAAAAGCACTTTGCCCACTCGTCCTTAGGGGTCTCTTCGACGGCATTTTGAAACGGAGCCACTGCTTCCTTGGCGTCCATAAAACGTTTTCCTCGAAGTTTTTCTTTTATTTTCGGAAATAAATAAAAATCGCAAGGTGCGAGGTCGGGGCTATAGGGCGGGAGACCCAGTAATTCCACGTCTGACGTCGCCAAGTAGTCGATTGTTTGCTTGGCGGTGTGCGACGAGGCGTTGTCGTGGTGAAGGAGGATCCTACTGCGAGGTCGTTTCTCCCGAACTTTTGCCAAGACAAATGGCAATCAATTGTTAGTGTACCACTCTGCAGTGACTGTTTTTTGATCCTCTAAAACAATTGTTGCGTAATTACCTGTCCTTCCGAAGAACGAGGCCACCATCTTTTTTCACACGCTTCGACCTCTCTTCACTTTAGTTGGCAACTCCTCGGAAGGAAACACCCAGACAGCAGGCTGTCTCTTAGTTTCAGGGTGATAACAATAAATCCAGCTTTCGTCACTCGTAAGTATGTCAAACACAGCATTTGAGTCACCTCCGTTAAATCTTTGAACCATTTCACGACACCAATCAACACGACGGAGCTTTTGGGCCTCTGTCAAATTATGAGGTATCCACCGGGCTCAAAGCTGACAGCTGACTTCCTGACCGCTAAATGTTCATGGAGGATTTTGTGCACTTGACTCATACCGATTGTAAGCCTAAGCTTGTCCGAATCTGCTGATAAGTCACTCTTTTGTCAGTCTCTATCATACGCCGCTCAACACTGATGTTATCTTCAGTCGTCGCCATAGAAGGCCGTCCCTCACGCAGATCATCGGTGAGATTAGTGCGACCACGGTTAAACTCATTAAACCAGTTGTAAACAGTGGCACGAGATGGGGCTTCATCGTGAAAGGCCAATCGAAGTATATCATAACTTTATTGTTGACTTAAATGACATTGAAAACTAAAAAAATCATTGTACGGACGCCAGCAGGTCAAGCTACCCGAAACTGTCAAATTTTCCCAATCAACTTTGAACCTTAAAATTTTGCCCATAAAATTGAAAATCTATTAAAGAAATTTGACAGATTGTAGTAGCTTGATGTGCTGGCGTCTGTACGAAATTTTTTTCGCGTTAAATTCATGCTGACGTGACGCAGACAACTTTCAATTTACCGCCAAATTATAAACAAATGACAAATTAATAAAATACATACACAATAATATTGGCAAAGAGTTCCATTTTCAAAATTTGATCTTATTTTTTTATTATATCGTTTACAAGTGGCCAGTTCTAAAAACTTTCAGAGTCGCCCTCGTAATCATGAGCCTTACAATGTTAACAGATGTTAACAATAACACAAACAGCTTCCAGCGCATACGCACAGGCAGGCAGCTACATGTACTTATTGCAGCCCATTCCTATAACGTTATCCCACATTCTTTTCTTTCTTTCTTTTTCTTTTTTTTATTAAACGTTGCCCCACACTAGGAATTACTCCTGTATCGTGGGTGCGTTTACAAACATTTAAACTCACATACACAAACAGCCAGAACCGGAACAACTACCTGTAGGCAATACAAATATTTGTTCCACTCCATGTTGTACATTATTCCTATATGGTATGGCAGACTTAGTTCTTTCAAATTGAGATCAATTTTGCTCATACGTTTCAGCACGAAGGCCGGCGTTATACGGCCAGTTGGATAGTTATTCGGCCAACCTTCGTCATTAGGTACTTACTCTGAACCTTTACATCCTGCGGTTAAAGAGTAACCTAGTCATTCTTTTGCCACAAAATCATTAGGTAGATAGATCAGAGACAGTCAATTAGATAGAATACATATACTCTTTAGATGTATGTAACGTACCTATAGGTAGATGTGTCAACCACAAGCCTGATAACATAATGACCTCTAAGTAGGTAGATGTGTGTAAACCGCTTGATAAATATTTATACCGGTGCTTAATGTTTCAGGATTATTCATCGGCCAGGTCGCTGGGTTCGGGGTGACAGGAGGGGTACATCGCTACTGGTGTCACCGCTCCTACAAAGCTAAACTGCCCCTACAATGGATCCTAATCCTATGCTATTCGGTGGCTGGTCAGGTAGTATCCCCTTTATCTTTATTGCACTCTTTTGAAGACATCCCTCTCTGTTAGGTAATTGGCAGGGTGGGTTCACTGGATATGTTTAACATATCGGCAACTACCCGCTCTCGCCACATATATAAACTTCAGTCTGAAATAACAAACTGGCATGGTAACTAAGAAAAATATAACGAGACCCAAAGTCCTGCAATTTAGTGAAAGTCGCGATTTTTATTTGTTTTGTTCAAAGTTACATTAGCACCTTAGTAAGTGTGATGACACAAAATGATAATTCGCAAAAAAAATTGTCACCTTCACTTTCACTTCACAATCACAATGATGATTTAAAGGTTAATTTATTACGTATCTTTGTGAACAGAACACTATATACGAGTGGGTTCGGGACCACCGCGTGCACCACAAGTACTCTGAAACGTCAGCGGACCCGCACAACGCCAACCGCGGGTTCTTCTTCTCTCACGTCGGGTGGCTGATGATGAAGAAGCACCCTGACGTGCTGAAACAGGGCGTCAAGATGGACATGAGCGACATCGTCAATGATCCCCTTGTTCAATTCCATACCAGGTAGTCCAATATTGTAAAAATTATCAACATCACGCCTGTATTCCCGAAAGGGTTAGGCAGACGGCAGAGGTGTACCAACTAGGTACCGCTAGCACAGTCTCATTATGCCATATGTTTAAGTACCATGTAACTAAGAAAACTTTGCCAACCGAAGACTTCATGCGTAGCGCTTGCGACCGCTAGACCAACGGAATTTAATAGAAATTTCTTCCTCTTTACTTACTTACGTTAAAGTTACTTCAAGTTTTGTTGTAACTAAGTAACCTTCCTATTTACATGTGCAAACTATACATAGGTATACATAGTTTAATATAAAAACTGTTTGTCAGCTAGAGAAACTGAGAAAGTACAACATTCTAGTAGCCTTTTCCGTAAAATAAGATCTAAAAGAATTACTTACGAAGCATTTTTCGTAGAGAAAATTTTATCTTATCGTACCTAGGTTAAATTGTCTAAGATCGTAGCCCGTATCTCTTTTCGTAGAAAAAATGACGTATAGAAATTCAAATATCCTCGTAAGAGTCGTAAGCAGCGACGATATAGCATCAGGCCTGTATTCCCAAGGGTTAGGCAAAGGCGTACCTATAGTACCTACCTACCCACCCACAATTCACCAAAAATCATAAACTGTATAAAATAAATTATTAAAAGAAATCACGTAACATTTTTAACTACTTGATCTCACAAAACATCTCATCAGGCTTCTATCCAACGGTTCTAACAAAATATTCCATTCTTGAACTTTTTCAGGTATTTCCTGTTATTCAAGATAGCATGCTGCTGGATTATACCATCAATAATACCTGCCCTGTGCTGGAACGAATCCTGGGAAGCGTCCATCATGTCACAGGCTGTACTACGATACGTATTGAGCCTCAACTGTACCTGGTCCGTCAACAGCTTCGCACATTTGTGGGGTAACAAGCCCTATGACAAGTATGAGTCCTTCCTTATTACTTTTTTCAGTTTATTGTGTCCCCTCTAGAAGGGCAAAGGCCTCCCTACTTTCTTTCCATTCTGCCCACTCTATTTATCATCAGTAGTACGCATAGGTACGCAGTCACGTACCTACTTTTCATTAATTTAATCACACCCTTCGTGTAGTAACACCTGTCGTAAAGCCTGGTCGTAACACACGGGATGTGCACGGCCGCATAACAGATATTTCTGTAGACCGTGCGTAGATCTTTAAGCCATTTTTACACCTACATTATGTCAAGCCACAACTTTTGTAAATTACAGATTTCGGCAGTAGATACAAACGGTACAAGATGCTAAACCCATACCTAATTACTGACTCTTAATTTCAGAAACATAATGCCCGTTGAAAATTGGGGGGTTTCCATAGCAGCGATGGGTGAGGGCTGGCACAACTACCACCACACCTTCCCTTGGGACTACAAGGCAGCCGAACTCGGAATACCCATCAACATGACTACGTCACTATTAAATTGTTTTGCGAGTTTTGGATGGGCCTACGACATGAAGGAAGCTTCGCCATCCCTCGTCAGGTCGGTAGCAAAGGCCAGGGGTGAACCACGAGACGACGATGACTAAACTAGCTGACATATGAACTATGAAGCAATAATTTTATAGATCCATTTTCGCATAGTCCGATTCAAACTTTATGGCGACTCTGAAGTGCGCTACTCGCTGCGCAGTACGCTGACATGTAAAGGTACTGCGCAGCGACTCGCCGCATGTTCCGAGCCGCCATGAAGTTTGAATCGGACTGTAACATGGATCGGCTTGATACCTACTTCAATCTCGGTATTGTAAAATACCCGTATCAAATAAATTATATATTGTCAGTAGTAGGTATTTAAACTGGTACCTTATATTGTATAGCGTAGAATAAGGGCAAAAGTGATCTTAGGTTTTATTTATTGATTAATTATTAATATAATTGGTATTTATGTACTATAATAATAATAATGGAAGATGGCACTTTATTCCTACATATTTTCATGCTGGAAATTAAATTGAATTGTTTTTTTTTTTTTTGTTTGATTGGGTCTTTAGTATATAGTTATAGTTGAGGTAGGACGGAAGGAATGTTTTAGGTTTGGTTGTTCCAGGGCGTTTTCCTATAAGTATGAGGGGAGTAAAAATAGACAATGATAATAATAAAGAATTCCTATTTATTTAGTCGGTGTAGGTTTAGATGACTTAGCGCTATTTCAAAAGGTCAGCTAAATATCTGCAATCTTAGGCTCCTTACATCGTATGTTTTACATATAAGACCCCTGACTTTTCCCAGTCACGAGGAAAGCTCTAAAAGTTATCTAAAGTTATTGATTTACATACATAACTACGTTCAGATTTTCAAAATCCTTGACTCCCTATAGTTACAGTGATGCAAATCCAAGCTACAAATTGATCAAGTGAATGGTTTTAAATTTACAGTAAATTAAATCATAGCTAAGATACATGGACTAATAATCTAAAATCACAAATAGAGTGGTATTACTATTGAATGAAACATACGATGCTTGTTATCAGAATTACATAACGGTGTTAGAATAAAAAGTAATTGTATGGAAAAAAAGCATTTCGTGGCGTAGTGGCGTTAAGCGATGTGTGAAGCCCTTCATACACCATCGCTTAATTAACGTCGCCACGTCAAAAAATTGTGGGCGTGGCTACTAGTTAATGTCCATCTTCTATCCATATTATTAATTATAGTTCTTTTCGTGTCTGTTGGTGTGACCACATTGTTCTTCTAAATGACGCAGAAAATGGATGGATTGTTGCGGTTTTCACCATCATTTAGAGAAGTTATTCCAGAAGGTTAATGTGTTTAACAAACATGTTTAAGTCATAAGAACCGTGCGAAGCAGGTGCGGATCGCTAGTTAACAATAAATTCCTCTCCTCAGGCTTATTGTATTATATAAATCCAGTCTCAAGTTGATTGTCTGTGATGTACAGACGCCAGCAGGTCAAGCTACCCGAATCTGTCAAATTTTCGCAATCAACCTTGAACCTTAATGCTTTATCAATAAAGTTGAAAATCTATTAAAGAAATTTGACAGATTGTAGTAGCTTGATGTGCTGGCGTCTGTACATCAAGCTACTACAATCTGTCTAATTCCTTTAATAGATTTTCAACTTTATCGCTAAAGTATTAAGGTTCAAGGTGGATTGGGAAAATTTGAGTTTCGGGTAGCTTGACCTGCTGGCGTCTGTACATAGGTACTCGTATGTCTATGGAAACATGTATAAGACAGGGTAAGAAAGGGGTTGGTATTATAAGACTTATTGTTAATAGGATATTATATAAGTAGATATAGATGCGGAAATAATACTTGTTGTTTTATTTAAAGTAACCACTTTACATGTTGGTCAAGTAGTTATCATACGACCATTTAAATTAACACAACAATTTGAATATTACAGCTATACATTAACAGCTATACATTAACTTATTATCAAATAACAAGCTTCAGAGGAAACCTTACAATAGGTAGGTAATTAAAGTTTAAAGCACGATGTCCACTCGCAAGTTTATGTACCCATTTGTGTCTGTGCAAGTTGAGCCACTCAGTTCACTTGCAAGTCCTGTGACACTCGTGTCTCCTCATTATACTGTGGAAACGCAGCTAATCCGCTTGCTCACAAACAGCGAACTTGCGATACCCATGTTTTAATTGCACAACTTTGCTAGAGGGCATTGTGCATAAGGACTAAATAAAATCACAATACAGCACCGACTCTTTACCAGTACACTATAGAATAATAAAATAATGTAAAAAGAAAAACAAAACAATAATTTCTTCTCTGCTTCTATACTAACTTAAGCTTAATTGAGAGCCTGTCTACAAATAAGAACATGATTGTTATGATAAATTTATTAAAGCTACAATAGAATTTTAAAATATTTGAGAATACAACAAAATAATAAATATATAATTTCAATAAAATGGCAGTCCCATTCTTAGAACACTGCCCAGGATGCAGAAAGTAGAATAATTTTAAACAAGCATGCTATGTTCATGCTGTGACTAAAAGCATTACAATATCTAGGACTGTTCTATAATGACTCTCCATGATGAAAAATCTACACTTGTGTCATCCACCTCAGAATTTAGATTCCACGAGACTTGACTAGCCAGTCATTTGTATAGAGTGGCTCTCGAAAGCTGTAGTATTTGAAATCAAATTCCATGATTACTATTCTACGAGCTTATATTATATACAAAATACCCTTCTAAGACTTCTAAAACTTCGGAATTAAAACATTGACTTTGTTTAATGACATCAATTTACACTCTTAATTCCATTACATTTGGATTATACAAATAGACATCTCTCACAAAACGAAAGCACCTTAAAAATTATCTTTTATAAGTAACATTAGAATGTTTTTCCATTTTCTTCAGATCATATCATAAACCGTCAAAAGATCCAGAGTTAGAAAAGGTAGTGCTTCAGTCTTCAATTAAAGTAAACATCTCTTTCTTAGGCTTTACAGGAATCACAGTAGATAAAACTTCTAATTTATCTGTACTCATTTTGGCTTCCTTCACAGGTCTATTATTCTCATCCTTAGATGGTTTTCTTTTTAAGCTCAAAACTTTGTTAGTGTAGATGCCATCACTCCCATTGTGATCACTGGCTGACACCTTTCTCTTCTTAGTCTTAGTGATGACAAAGTCCAGGTCAGAAGAATCATCATCAAAATCAGCATAGACGGGCACAGACCTGCCACTCCTTGTAGATCTGACTGGCTGTACTCTAGTAGTTTCTTCAACAATCTGCAACGGTGGGGGCCAAGCTGCAAAGTTAGCAGACTGTCGTGCCTGGTGGTAGCTGTTCAGAGACATAAGTTTTATATAAACAGCTAGACTACGGGCTTTTTCAGCTGGTGTTATTGTGGTGGGTAGTAAGCTCCATGGCAAACGTCTATCTCTTACATTTAAGTACCTTCTTTTCATGGGTTTTTTGGGTGTGGTACTACTGGTACTAGATTGATTGTTCTCAACCTGAAAAAGAAAAATGATTCATTTTATTGTTACCATAAAATAATTCAAAATGTATTTCAGGGACTGTGGTGCCCTTTTCACACATTCACACTGCCTGCTAGGACAGAGTACCTGGAAGCAGAAGTATGGGTAAACTGGGTGAAATCTGAAAGTATGTGTGAAAGCTTTAAAACTTAACCATACATCAATACAATGCTGGACTACCCAGCAGCCTGAGTGTGTGAAAAATGTGTAATTATACATAAATCAAAATGAACTGACATTTCCTCCGTCACGAGCGACTTCTTCTAGTTTTTCTGATGATTTTGAATTCTTCAAAGCTTTCAGAAGATCACTCATTTCTTCCTTGCTCAGATTCTCTTCCTCCAATCCAAATTCTATGAAAATGAAATGTGTAGGAAAAGTATACATTATTAAATATTAATAACACTAGGATTTCTGGAAAATCAACGGGTAGTGTGCAATAAGTGCAGCAACAAACCAATTAGGAAAGCCTAATAATATCGAAGCTAACTTGAAATCAAAGGAAGCTTATTTAGATCACGCTAAACAATGAGATTAATTGATCCTATTCTATTTAAATATCGTCTACAACTACATTAAAAATTATATTATATCTACCGATCAATTCATTCTTCATCAGCTTCATTTCTGAATCGCAACTATCGTCAGAAGATAGCGCGGGCTCCATTTTTGAAGTCGTTTACTTCGGACAACTATGCTATTGTACTTAGTCTACATAACAATTTGGTGTATAGTTAATTGAACAGCGCATTATAAAAAGATAAAAACATTGAAAGTTGATAAACACAACTCTAATCAATTTAGCTTCCTATTTACAAACTGTCAAATCCATATCATATTGACAAATTGATATGACATTTATTTTCTCAATGTTGGCAACAGACTGACTAACTTGTACTATTGATCAGTTGAGCAGGAAAACCGGCAAAACTGAAAATTTCAATCGCGACTAGGCGACGCCTTTTGTTATGCCGGATCCTCACGCTTGCCAGACCTCGATAAACCATCGAAAATTCATACGTGAGGACAACAAATTGTTGCCCACAATCCTAAAACAATAAGTCTTCTTGTTTCGTTAAAATGTGTTCAAAATTGCAATTTCGTCTAACAGTTTCACATCATCGACGTATATTCTCTTTTCCAATCATAACAGAGTACGTTTGCGACAAATACTCAGGACTTTTCTATTAGAAATCAAGGTTTTGTCAGGCCTTTTCAATTTTCGAGTTTCAAGCATTGCTGCCGAATTTCTCAGTAGCAGACCGGTGTCTCTGTAGCCCGCACTGTGCAGGCACTAAAGACTGAACATTGGCCAACCTGAATTTGTATAGCCCTCTCAAATCCAGAATCCGGGCCATCAATCAGTGAGCCTTTTGTCAATTTACCATAGCATGTCAAAATTGGCAAAACGCTCGCTCCCTTTTGTATTGGAACTATAAAATCCTTCGGACCGAAGGACGGATTCGGATTCAATAAATAAGTAATTAAAATGGTTTTTTAAAAGGAAAAAACCGTATATTTATCAATTAATTTTATTTTTAGGCGATTCTGGTTAAACCCTATATTGTTTTGTGTTTTATATTTTTTTACGCTGTGTGACAGTGTGTACTGTCTGTAGTGGTAGTGGTGGTCTGTCTGTGTGTTGCAAATGTAATGCAATGCATGTTGCGTTATTTTTATTGTTGATTATATTTATTTATTAACATAAACTCAAACAATGTTATTGATTAATTAGGAGTATGTGAAGTGAATTAAAATTTATTGTCACAGTGGGTTTATGCTTCACTACAGTTAGAACAAAATGGAAGAGGAGATAAGATGTTTTGTTTGTAAAGAATTCTACAGGGAACCAGTATTACTACCTTGCGGGCATGCACTTTGTAGAGTTTGTGCAGTAAATTTACAGACTCACATACACGAAGGAGATAATTCTGCAGCCTCGAACGATTATCAAGAAGCGGACAAAGCCTCAGTATCTAGCGAAACTGACAGTGGAGTAGTATGTGGATCAAGGCCTAATAGTTACGCAGGAACCCCGGCTGTGCCCGCATATTCGAGCGCAGCATTTACAATATCATGCCCATCCTGCAATAAGTTAGTTTACTTGGACGATAATGGAGCAGAGGGACTTCCACCGTTTCGCGTTATGCGAACTATTGTTGAGCGGTTCGGTGGGGTCACGGGTGCTCCGCCCGCCGAGGAGGCCTGTCAGATGTGTGAAGGGGAGCGGCGCGCGGCGGTGGTGCGGTGCGAGCAGTGCTCGGTGCGGTACTGCGCGGGCTGCCGCGACGCCTGGCACCCCACACGCGGCCCGCTGGCGCAGCACGAGCTACGGCCGCTGGGCACCACGTGCGCCGACCACGGCTCACCCCCTGTCCTCTACTGCAACACCTGCTTAGTACCTATCTGTCAGCGCTGCCTTGCTGAAAGACACTCAACACATGAAACACAGGCCTTGTCCGTTGCTGCTAGAGCCAATAAGGTAATTTAGAACTCATGTGATGTACAACATTTTGAACTCAATTTTGGAAGTACCTACAGGACCACCAGCCAGATCATACTAGATGCTTTATTACTTGATGGGAAACCATAAGTAACACAAACAAGTCCCTGCTCCACTCTCTGCCTTATACAATTCAATTTTAGTATTATTGGAGGGATCTGGTTCAGATTAATAGTTTGCTGACTTATTGGCACATATTCAACATTGCTTAACTATTTTTATTTCAGACTGAATTATCACAATCATTGCAACATCTATCTGAACAAGCCAAAGCCATGACAGAATATATACAGTTAGTAAAAGGAACAGGTGATAAAATTAATGTAAGTACTTTGATAATTACGCCACAAACATTTAGAAACAATATTGCTGTTTTCTTGTAACAGACAAAGACAATATTGCATTCCTGGAAAACCAGCTGTGTTTATCTTTTGATGTGTCATTACAAAACATTACTGTTTGCAGACATTTGCAATCCTCATCTTGATTAAATATGATTAAAATTTTGGTTTGTAACCAAAATGTTAATTTTCTTTTTATGTAACAGGAATCTTGTGAAGAGTTGGAAAAACAAATAGATCACACTTGTTCAGAAGTAACCCGTGCCATAGAGAGGAGACGAGATGAGCTGATACGTGCAGCTCGGAACACACGGTCTCAGGCCATAACCAACATGAGGTCACTCACATCACATGCTGCTCAGAAACTGCGGGAAGCAACTGCACTGTTACACTTCTCCATTGAAGCTCTTAAAGAATCTGATCATGCAGCTTTTCTACAGGTAAGAAAATAATATTAATTCCTAATTTGTGAGGACTAAATCAAGGCAAGGTTTGCTAGGTATCACATCAAAAAGTAGGGGTACATTTTTATTTAGGTTCACTGCTTTTACCAAACCTTACCAACTTAATGTTGTAATAATAAGATCTGTAAGTGCTCTGTTAACCTTCCCATACCCACGCCAAATTCTGTAACAACATACAAATCTAAAAGAGAACCTCATGGGGAACATTAAACATACAACACATTTAAGGCAGAAGTGTCATCATTTGGTACACCAATGAGTTTTTTGGCTCACTGACTGATTTCTCAAATGTCTTCAAATGTTGACAAGCTTATCAATTCAATATTATTAGATTGACCTGGTTCTAATGTGTGCTGGTATCAGCAAACAGTATTACATTATGTGCTGTCACACTGATAAATCTTATCTGCCATGTACACTAACACTTTAATAGGCCTCATCGTAATTGCTGGGTTATCCATTAATAGCATATACAGGGTGGCACGGACATGGACGCGCAAACTGTAACCATGAACTCAGCACATGAATTTTGTCCCCTTTTTTTTTTTCTGGTGGGAAATCATCAAATGACCCCTCCCGCTCTGGGTGGAGCGGAAGGGAGTGTCAGACTCTTACTGACTAAAACCCACCCATGTTCCTTCCTTCGCCCTTTATGTTCCGGGGTAGCGGTAACCCTTTCGGACAATCCCGCTGACCCGGCAGGCTGCGGCCCTAAGGGGCCCCTCGGATTATGCTGACATCTCTTTGAGGCGCGCGTGGAACACTTACGCGCTGTCCGGCACGGGCCTGGTCCTGATCGGGCGGTGAGCTACCCATTGCTCTCCGCCCGCAGACCCGCGCCTACGGTGGCCGGTAGTCGTCACGCGACTCCCGACGCCCGGAGCGTCTCCCGCGGCGGCTGGGACGAGAGGCTCTCTCCCTCATCCGTCCCGCCACCTCCTTCGCTAGCATGACTGCTTCGCAGAAGGAGGCGACTGCCTCCCACTCCCTCTCGCTCCGGACCATGGCTTGCACCAGGGACGGGCGCGAGAGGCCGCCGCCGCTGCCGATCGCCTCTACGAGGACACGGCGGTGCTCCGCCCAAGCGGGGCAGACCTCCACCGTGTGCTCCACCGTGTCCTCTGGGCGATCCTGGCAATCTTGTCCCCTAGCATAGAAATTTTTCGTCGGTTATTAAAACAAAAAAAAAAAAAAAATCATAGAAAAGTTTACCTATGTCAAAATGTATCTATGGAACAGCATTTTTTTTTTATTATTCAATTAAAAATTTCGACCACAGCGTTGAGTTGAATATATTGAAGACACAAATCAAGATAAAAAAGCACAATATATATATTTTTTCTGAACAAAACTTATCTCATAAGGTAAAAGCAAGTTCTAAGAACTCATTTTGTTATCCCAGGTGTCTCCTATCAATGAGTAAAGCTTTCTATCTCAGAAATGTAAACAAATCAATGACACCTACATTCCAGACAGTTCTAAACAAAAGATAATATTATTATATTTTACTTTTGGAGCATGCACCATACTGGTATTGGTATTTGAAGTCCCTTTATAAATTATTCATTCTATTCGTCGACTAATTTGTTACGCAATGTGTTCAATGCGCGCACCTGGTATATTGTATTGTACATAGCATAACATTACGGCTGTTTTCCCTGAAGGGAAGTCCCATGTAGTAGGGGCGATCCTATTTCTATCAATCGGGTACAAATCCACACACCAGGCCAGGCTGCTACTGAGAAAAACCCAATACTCTTTACCTGACCTGGGAATCGAACCCATTGCACCTCATGAAAAACAATGTAACAAATGATAATTTGATCAGGTGGGGAACATACTGTCGGCGCGGGCGCAGGAGACCGCATCCAACCTGTGTTCGTCGTTGGACTCGCCCCCCGCCGCCCCCGCACTCACCCTCGACGTCGAGCCGGTGCTACGTACCGTCAGAAGTATGAACTTCGTGGAATGCATACGTAAGTTTACCAGCTATAGTTAATAATGCAACCTTAATGTAAAACATGTTCTGTTTTAACAACACTTAAGTTCTGAGTTGAGCTACACGATTACTAACAAATGCGTGCACTGATGGGACAAGTCCACTCAAATCAGTGTCCTGGACCTGTCCTCAAAACTTACAACCTACATAGTCCTCGCATGATCTGACCAAGATAATATGTGGACTTTATAAGAGACTGAGTTACAATCTCTTTGAAAGTACAGATAGATAGGAAACTTCGATTTCATGACATAATGTCATGAAATCGAAGTTTCCTATCCGAGTAGCCTGAGAAGAAACTAGTTTTTAAAACATTATTGTCATGTAAACGTATTTGTATAAACCTAAAAAAATTACGGGTTATTCCGTTTAATCACCCTAGGGTGGATACTCGGAAATACGTGTTCATCTATCCACCCCAAACGGCGTAGATAATCGGAGTCCAGTTCTGATTGTTCTTCCGACTTTTCACCAGTACAACAATTTTTAATAGCCACCAAACTTAAAAAGGAATCAGAATACGTAGGTATTGCATTTAAATCAAATTAAACTTCCACGTTTTAAATAATATTAATATGTAATTTATACATTCGGAAATAATATGTCCAGGAAATTCTCGAATCGTCTAAAACAATAATTAAATTAATGTTGGTCACATTAATTTAATTATTGTTTTAGACGTAATTGTGTATCCTGGAGTAATTCGTCTCTTTTAATGTACATTTGCAATTGTTTTCTAAATTTCTTTGCTACAACAGACGTTAAAGCTAATGAGCGAAAAACGTATGGTGTTGCTAATGTCTGCTAAGTATCTTGGACAAGTTTTTATCTTATTTCTTTATATGACTACACAGCAGAGAAAATCGAAAGAATCCACCTAGGGTGGCTGTTTCAGGGTGCACGCAACATCACGCCTTGCTTCCTCGAAGGGTTGGGCAGAGGTTTACCAGTAATAGTACTAGTAGAAATGTGGGTCATTTCCACATAAACCTACTTACAGAAATAAATATAATTTATCATTAACTCTCTCTTTCCCAATTTCTTTTGCGTACATTGGAAATACAGCTGCGGAATGTCTAATGAAGTCATCAGGTAAATAATAAGTCCTTATTAACATTTTGACCGTTTATTCCATCTTTTTTTTTATAAAGGTAGGAGGAGGGAGGTCTTCTTTCGGTGAAATCAAATGCAGGAAATAAACATGATAGAGCTACTGCTATCACAGTTCCACAACCCAATCAATGGTAGAATAATGAGCAGATGCTTCAGTTTCTCGTTCATCGTTTTTTTGACTGCTTCGGTCCAAGGTTTGAAATGATAATGACAAATTGTAATAGCTTTATTTAAACTTTTCGCACACAAAAAGGTACAACGGCGAACTTACGGCCTTAGGCATTCTCTACCAGTCAACCAAGGGTGGTTAAGAGATTATATGGCAGGTTATATTCATATCAAACTTGCAAATTATATAGAAATATCGATGTTTTGTCAAGTAGTAAAAACCGTACAAAACAGGGCGTGTCGCTAGTAAGTACAGTGTCGACCAAAAGTCCTTAGGCAATCCCACAAAGCAATAGCTTGTCGTTTAATTTGACTTACGTCCTTCTAGTTTCAAGAAAATAAGCACATTATCGTCAACAAGTGATTGTACTTCATAATTTCAACGATATATTATGAGTCAAGACAGGCCTCCGTCACTCCATGTACTTGCGCGCTATAAGTGCCTACCGCCCAGCCGAGCGGTCTCGGTCCTCCGGCGGATCAAATTCAGTGCGGTTTTCGCAAGCGAAGCGCGCGCACGCCGTTCAATTTTAATAGTGCTGTTCGTTCGTACGCGTATTACGATGCCGTGTGGTGCCTTATGTGCTGTAGATGGATGTAAATCAAGTCAGCACCAATATATAAAACAAAACAAACTTACAAATATAATAAAAAATATAATAAAACAAACTTTAAAAAAGAGAACCGACTTCAAAACACTAAACCGTAAGAAATAATTTCTTCTTTGATGTCGGTGCTTTTTCGATTCGTAATTACCAGCTGTTAGCACTAACATAAAAAAAACAAATTATTTCTTACGGCTTAGTACTTTATTTGAAGTCGGTTCTCTTTTTTAAGGCTTTTTTTTTCATTTCTAGTGAACATCTCCGAAGATCATCATCAAACTAAGAAGTATTATACTTATTTTAAAACGTTCTCCTAAATGTAACAAATCCTTTTCTGAAAACCGCATCGATATCGGTTTAGCCAAACGCGAGATTATCGCGCACAAACATACATACCTACAAACCATACAAGTCAAACATCTCAGTTTGGCCTGTATGTCTGATCACCTCCTTTTTTTTAAGTTGGTTAAATATTTTATACTTAAATGATAAAATTTTTAACTGCCACATAAAAGTCAGAACATATTCACAGTTCTCAATAACATAGATAAAAAGTTATGTTAATTTAATTTTATCGAAGAGGCAGCCCTGCGATTACTGTGGAATCGCGCGGTGCGAAGCAATCACTGCTGTACGCTTGAGCATTTAGGCGCATTTTAGCATACAGTGGTTGTTGACGCGAGGGAGTAGGCAATTATCGTAATAGGTATTGGAAATTTTCTACTGAGTGAAGTATCTGTAGTAATCTGTGGTCAAGATGACCTAGCGGTTAAGCGCGTGCAGATAGATGCGTAAATCAGTGAGCCGTGTGTTCAAATCTCACGCAGTACTTTTAGTAAGTTTTTACTCGATTGGAAGTAATGGGACAGAAATATAATTATTCTTTATCTTGTTCGCTTTGTTCACACATTTCGTAAAGTTAGAAATACATAGCAGATCATAGAAAACTAAATAAAGAATTTAGATTTCTGTGAGATAGACATGAATTTTATGAACGCCCCTAAGGTGACTCACTGACCGAATAGTTAACTTGATCGAAATGAACGTTGTCGTTGAGTTGTATTTGTTGGTTAGTGACGTGTAATTTAATAGATAGCGGTATTGTATTTATTCTCAAAATGCAGGCAAATATTAATATTGAGGCGAGGGCGACTGTTATTGCGCTGCATAAAAAAGGTCTCAATAGAACAGAAATATCTAATGAAACCGGACTAAATGTGAGTATTATATTTATGAATTGTAACTTAAACTTTTATTTGAAATTTTCCATAAGATTATTTAGTGACATATAGATTAAATCTTTTTATTGTTTTTTTAAATCCATAATGAGACCTAAAAGAAAAATAATTAGTGTTTATTATTGGATTTACAAATGCAGTTTTAATATTTTAATATTATATTAAATAAATATTATTATATTATGTAAAAATGAAGTCACTTTAGTATTTTATCATAGTGCCTTAATATCACTTTTTTTGTTTTTGTTTTAGATGAATACTGTAAGTAGCTGGATCAAGAGATATGAGGAAGAGGGTAGTTTTGCTAGTCGACAGCGAAGTGGAAGGGCGTCGCTTATTAGCGAGGCGCAGCGACGACATATATGGTGGGCGAGTATGAAACAAATGGTTTCACATCAACTAGACAGTTTGCGGTATTATTCGGCACCTCATTGCAAACTGTTCGCCGTGCCCTCCACACTGAAGACTTGCATCACAGAAGACCAGCTAAAAAGCCCTTCTTGACAGAAAGACATAAACAAGAACGATTACGTTTCGCACGGGATTATTTTGACTGGAATACTACCATATTTTCAGATGAAAAGACATTCAAATCTAGTCAAAAGGGTAGGCTTCATTTATGGCGCAAGGATAACACTCGCTGGTGTGATAAAAACGTAATCCTTAATTCAGACTCAGGTCGAATTACAATTAATATGTGGGGATGGATGAGTACAGCAGGGCCAGGAGAATTGGCATTTATTCCCCACGCGCCAACAGTTCTACTTATGTAGAAGTATTAGACGATGTCATGCTACCTACTGTGCGCAACATTTACCCAGCTGATGAGTTGACACAAATAACATTTGTCCAGGACAATTGTCCTATTCACCAAATATCCTATAACCTATATCCAAATATGATTTGGTTTTAATAATTAGACGGTGTAACTAAATATTTAGTAATACCTATTGATATATCCGTAATTATTTAATGATCTTAAATTGAGGTTTAGTTTCAATCTTCTTTTCGTCAAGAAAATAAACACTTAAGCTACAACCTCAATACATGCATTGTGACGTTACAATAAAACACATGTTCATAAAATCTAAATCATGTATTAGTTTTCAATAAACTCTGCTGAATACTGTTACTAGAATATCCTTTCCTTCTTATGTTATTGCGGGTATACAATCAAAAAATCTTATGAACGGTTACAAGAGAACTTCTTTTATGTGGGCAGGAATATGACGTCACAATTCACATAAAAGTTTGTTAATTTTATAAATAAATAAAACTGATAAACGTTTTTGTTATCATTCAGCACGACTTTTTTATTTCCACCTTCCAACGCCGAAAATAAATAATAATCACATAAATAGTTAAGTAATAATACAATAACTAATATTTAACTTCTTATAAATAAATAATAAGCATGAATACATCATGAATAAATTTAATATTACCTAACAAGTTTTTGCTTAAAATACAAATATTATTATGGTTTCAAAGAAATACAGTCACACGTTGTAATTAGGATTCGAACTCTAACTTCATTGATCGTGAATCCATTGCTTAGCCCAAACAGCTACTAGCACATTTTCGCGAATTTTAGCAATGCAATGGTAAGAACAGGTCGCCACTATGACACGTATTCTAAATGCAACAGAAATATAATGTTATTTCGCGTAGTGCGACGTCAATTCATTCACATTAGTGTGTGTAATCTGTGGAATGTTTTAACATCACTCATACACGCACACGCACTGGCTGTATCGTGCTCGCACAGTTCATAGCAATGTAGTCCTTAGCATGCCCCTGGAGTTTTGACCGATACTGTACATATACTAGCGACCCGACGACCCCAATCCAAATTTTTTTTTTTTGTTTCTTTGTTTTTTAAACATAATCTGATGTTACCACAGCGCCGGGCGCGCCGGAGATGGCGGTGGAGGCGTGTGCCGCGCGCGGCTGCTCGTGCACGCTGGCGTGGCGCGCGCCCGCCCAGCCGCACTCGGTGCGCGGGTACGTGCTTGAATTGGATGACGGACTGGGCGGGCCCTTCCGGGTAAGCATGTTTTCCGAGTTAATTGTCAATATTTTGCATGCCAAATTTTAAAATGTGATGATGACACTAAATTGTGTATAGGTTGTTCCTAAAGTATCTGATGAAAGTGTAAACATAACCTTTGCAGGTTAAATTCTGACTCAATCACTCACTCAAGGGAATTAGAAACACATTCATCCAACATAATTGGGAAAATTCTAGGCAAATGATGATTAAATTTTGTAGATAACACCCATATATTGTCTACCCTAACCCAAACTTGCAACTAAACGATTATAATTATTATATAAAAGTTAGATTATTATTGATGAATAATTGTTAACCCAAGACCTTAGGAATTACCGTGTAAATCAGGCTTTACTGTAACTAAACAAAAAGCGTTTGGTCAGCCAGCCTATCTAACTCTTAGACAAAAGACTGTATAGATCTCTCTCTCTCTCACTCATACCTTTTAATTCCGTCATAACACAACGCAAAAATCGTCAGATTTTTATCAAAAGGCAATTCAATGTTCAATGTACTGGTGTAGGCAACTGTAGAATGCAACTCCAGGAAAGATATTCGTCTGTAAAACACAGCTTGTGCAGCAGTGGTATAAACTGTTTACTTTAATATTCTTTGATCAACACACGACTATAGACTCGTAACTCCATAATACAAGTATTCACCTCACTCTTAGCCATCATTCCATTAGGGTGTTAGGCTACGGTCTATCTGTCCTCACGCTCACGGCAACCGACGACGTGTAGTCGTCTGTCACCGACGACGGCCGAATGCTGTGTTCGTAAGTACACGGGCGCGGTCTCGCTCACATGCCGCCCGCGACCGCCGACGGCGGCAACGAACGTTTTGGCAACCGGCGGCGTGTCGGTCGTCCGTCGTGACGTCACGGCACGCTATTGGTAGCGTCTGGCGTTTTGACGTCAGACGCTACCAATATCGTGTACATGTAAGCGCACACTGGCGGTAACTATGCCTTGGCATCCTTAAGTATGCCGCGACGTCCTTAAGCATACCGAAGCGTCTTTAGGCATGCCGAGGCGTCCTTAGACACCGTGCTCGTGCCTAGCTTTTTTACAACAGTCGTATCTCTTCTTCAGAACGGTCTTAACGCAAGCTTGTTGTGTGTGTATAATGGTAGATTGGGACCTAGCGCTCATAGTAGCAGTTCTTGCTGAAGAAGAGCGGGGTTCGGGCGGGCGCTGTCTTGCCGCGGTATCTCAAAGACTGCCAAAGCGTTCCGACCGATTCCGAAGCGTTCCGAAGGCTGCCGACATGGCATGCCTAAGCATTCTCCAGTATTGTTTTTGTAGTTACGACCGTTAACATTGAAATTTCAACTTTATTTCCATACTGTTAAGTTATATTTTTATTCGTCACCTAAAAATACCTTGCCATGCCGTGCCGCCAATGGGCGCCGGGCCTTACTTTCGGGCTGGCGATTGTTTCGAACAAACAATGGTAGTTACTAATGTGGTTGGTTGAAAGTTGCCAATTATTCGTCGCCAAAAGTATCATTGATAATAATCTGTTGCCTTTGCTAACGATGTAATGAGTAAACTTTCAATTTACTACTAAACGAGAATATAAGCAGCAAATATTGATCGCGACGATAGATCGTGGTGGAGCAAAATGAAACTTGAGGGGACTGTATAACATGTATTGTCGATCAAAAATGAATTATAACTGTGTATGTCGGTTAAAATGCAAACATGAAAATATGAACGCAAGTAAAACGCGCAAGCGCAGCCGTATGTGGAGGCGTGCAATAGCTGACTGTATATTAATCTATAGCTGACTGGTTTGACGCGGGGGCCCGTACTCGACCGTTGAGCCAGCTGATTCGCCGCAATCCCCGCCCGCACCCCTCGTTCCCTGCCACCAGCGCGCGGCGATGTTGAGAGGAGCGGTCTCAACAAATATTTTCCAGATAATCCTATCTCAAACGTCCTTGATTCAAATGGTTTTGATTACCATATGCCTCATTGTTTCCACGCTCTAACCGCGCTCATCTCATTACTCATAGTTAGTTCATTTTATAGCACATTATCATGTATGTTTATCTAACGTAAGCTAATGCGGCCTTGTGGCGTATTTTTATAGATAGATAAGCAATTGTACCATTTTATTTGATACCTATAATTTTAGAGAGGGCTTGTGACTAAGCAATAACAGCCACACAGCTCAATCGATTAGTTTAAGGTACGCTTTCCGCGGTTGGTCCGTGGATGGGTGACCATCTTTACATACCAAGACCCCTCCGTGCCCCGGAAAGTACGTTAAACCGTTTGTCCCGGCTGCCATTCGTAAATCCTTGACGATCATTACGGGTCGTCAGAAGCCCAAAACTGACAACCAGTCTTACACCAAGGGATATCATATTACACAGTAACTGGGTTGTGGAGGTCAGATAGGCAGTCGCTCCATGTATAATACTGGTATTCAGCTGCATCCGATTAGACTGGAAGCTGACCCATTATGTAGTTGGGGAAAGGCTAGGCAGATGATGACCTATAATTTTAATGCAATCTCATTGTTTACCGAAACGTTCTTATCATTTGAAATAAAATAATTATCGTCCAACATTTTTAATGTTTTTGTTTTGTGTTTTGATAGATGAAGATATATTTTATTTGATACTTAATCAAAACAAAGGCGTGGTGCCGTAGTATGACGTTTTAATGCTATCATGATTCTAGTGTGAGAGAGAGATGGAGCTATACATGACCGATAGCACCATCCTTTTAAGGACTGGAATCATAAGGGCAATCCTTTATAATACGGCCCTTCTTATCTATGTTTTAGGTATGTTTTGTAATTACCGCTTATTTGTCTACTATGTTCCAATGTTTGCAGGAAGTATATTGCGGGCGCGAAACAGTTTGCACCATAGACGGGTTGCACTATGCTTCGTTGTATAGTGCCCGCGTGAAGGCATTCAACGGCGCCGGAGAGGGTCCATACAGTGAAGTCATCGGGCTACAGACTTCTCCAGGTATACATCGAATTTTCGCAATCCCATTTGACATTACTGTTTGCCATCTAGCCATGCACACACCAGTTACAATCCATTATAATTGAACACTAGCAGCAGCAATAGCAGTTCTGATAAAGAATATCATCATTTAGCCTGCTGCCAGACTGCGGGCGACGTCGACCAGTCGATTGATACATACATACGAGGGCGGGTCAATAAGTCCGTGAATTTTTTAATTTCTTGTCTTTTAACTGAAAGGGCAACACTGCTCCTGTCAACAGACAACTATCGGTTGACTTCTGTCAAAATTTGAACAAGCTGCGTCTGTAGGTTTGTCTTTGACAGCCATTGATAGCAGACTGCCGCGTATTTTGAGAAGAAAATGGAAAAAAGTGAATTTCGTGTGCTCATTAAGCATTAATTTTTGAGGAAAAAAACCATCACTCAAACCAAGGGTAAGCTTGATAAATACTATGTGGACTCTGCACCATCAATTTCAATAGTAAAGAAGTGGTTCACAGAATTTCGTTGTGGCCGTACAAGCACGGAAGATGCCGAACGTTCTGGACGCCCAGTTGAGGTCTACACCCAAAACAATTGAAAAAATTCACGATATGGTGTTGGCCGATCGGAGATTGAAAGTGAGAGAGATTGTGGAAGCCATATGCATCTCACATGGCTCAGTGGTTACAATTTTAAATGATCACTTGGGTATGAGAAAGCTTTCCGCAAGATGGGTGCCGCGGTTGCTCACAATCGACCACAAACGCAATCGTGTGACTACTTCGCAAGAGTGTTTGGCGTTGTTCAACCGCAATATGGACGAGTTTTCGCGCCGTTTCGTAACCGTGGACGAAACATGGATCCACCACAACACAGCAGTCAAAATAGTGGGTTTCTCGGGGTGAATCGGCACCAAAGAAGGCCAAGGTGGGTTTGTCAGCCAATAAAGTCATGGCGACCGTTTTTTGGGATGCACGCGGATTCATACGGACTACCTTCAAAAGGGTAAAACAATCAATGGTGAATATTATGCCAACTTATTGGGTCAATTTAATGCGAATTTAATAAAAAAAAACGACCGCCTTTGGCCAAGAAGAAAGTTCTTTTCCACCAGGACAATGTTGTTGTTCCCAAACTTGAAGAAATGGCTTGGTGGAAAGAGATTTGACTCCAATGATGAAATCATCTCACAAACAAATAACAAATATCTATTTTGATGACCGCGACAAATCTTATTTTTTTTTTGAAGGGATAAAAAAATTGGAGAAACGTTGGACAAAGTGTATAGAGCTCAAAGGAGAGTACGTTGAAAAATAAAAAAATAAAATTATCCCAAAACCTGTGTTTCATTCAAAAAGTCACGGGCTTATTGACTCGCCCTCGTATCTTAAAATATGACATGGTGTCATCGATCGACTGCTATCTAGTTGCTTCTTTATAGCATTTAAAGTGTATAGGCAAACTCAAGAAATTAAGATAATACACATAAACCTTCCGAAATAAATGATGGTTAAAACCGCATCAAAATCCGTTGCGAACAGACACGAAAAGCGACTTTATTTTATAGCATGTATTTGTATAGAGTACCAAATCAAATATTTTAGTGTGAGTCTAAAATAACATGTTTGTTCCAGTGGCATGGTTCACATGGGACGCTCGCTGCGCCGACGCAGAGGGCGGCGTGACGCTGAGCACGGACGGGCTGGGCGCGGCCGCGGCGGGCTGGCAACCTCGCGTGGCGCTGGCCGACCAGCCCCTCGCGCGCGGCCTGCACTACTGGCGCCTGCGCATCGACCGATACGACGGCGACGCTGATCCGGCCTTCGGGATCGCGAGGGCAGATGTCGCCAGGGATAAGATGCTCGGTTAGTATGTTTTAAAATCAAAATTTCGTGAGGGTTGATCAGCCAACCTCTGTAAAAATTTCATTGTGAATACTTAGGTGAAGAGAGCTTGAAATGAGCTGTCAACAGGACACTATTAGCACTGTTAGCTGCCATTCCACCTGATACTAAGCCCTAATCGAAACCCTTAGCCAAAATTCATTATTAACTGTACGTTGTTACTGCAGGTAGTGACGCGCTAGGCTGGGCGATGTACATCGACGGCTCGCGTTCGTGGTTCGTGCACGGCGGCGCGCACGGCGGGCGCGCAGCGGGCGGAATCGCGCGCGGCGCGAGCGTGGGCGTGTTGCTGGATCTCACGCGCGGCACGCTCAGCTTCACCGTCGATGATCAGCTGCAGGTAACGTGCTACAAAGTTCTACACGGCAGGCGGGCGGCAACGCGCGCGGCGCGAATGTGGGCGTGTTGCCGGACCTGGACGATTAAGCGCGTATTTTGCGTACGGGCGCTAGATAGTAACAATATGGTGTATGTTCACAGGGCGACATAGCGTTCACGGGCCTGCGCGGCGCGTTCTACCCGGCCGTGTCGCTGAACCGCGGCGTGGCCGTGACGCTGCAGCCCGGCCTGCCGCCGCCGCCAGAGCTGCTCATGTCGCAGCTGTCCATCGACTGAACTCAACCCATCACCAGCTAACCACTAACGCACAAGGCAGGGAGGTTAACCGAAGTACACATACATATACTTCTGCCTAGTAGAAACAACATACATAAGCTAAGTCCAACTTTTTCCTAAACAACTAGAATTATTTGTCGTCCGAGGCGATAGGTACATAAACTTTTTGTTTAGTAGAAAATAACTATACCCAGTTAAACTTACTGTTATCGAGTTAATATCGACGCGTTTTTTATAGTCAATAATAATCACATCACACGTGATCTGCGAGTACATTTTTGTTAATAAGACGAACATGATTCACGCACATTATTCTTTTTGTATTCGTACTTATTTTAACCGTACAAACTAAAGACATACAATCATCAATGGCGATTTGGTTATACTTTATACATATTATGTAACTCGCCTACTTTAAAATACGCAATAGAGTATCGAATTTACATTAATTGTTATTAAATACATATTTTGTAATGGCCCCCATAGTTGTAAGCTGCGTTTAAAAACTAATATAATATATTTAATGTCATTTAGATAGTTATAGAAATTGGATTGTGTGAGACTTTAGTTTGCTTACATTGTGTTGACTATTTTTGAAACGGTATGCCATAAAATGCTATTAATATGACAATTAATGAAGTACATAAAATACTTCTGGTTAAGTAAATTTTGAACTTGTACTTAATTAACATAATTTGATCTCTTGAATTCAACTTTATTAGTCATGAATTATGAACAAAATAATGTGTAACATAATAACAAAAAAATGCTAAGACATGACATTGCCGTAAGTTATATTCATTAATTTATAAGTCAATACTAGCGTTTTGTGTTCTTATTTATAATCTGATTAACAAAGTTATACATAGTATAGTATATCAGGGGACCTGAGCTGTAACTAAAATATTCCAATACCCACCAGAACTGTCCGCCAACATTTAGTTACTCGTAAGGCAGCTATTTTTTATTTTTTTACCTTATTTAATTTATATGAATATGATATCATTAATAAAACGATGTGTTCAAAATTTTACTATTATTACCTAGTTTTTGTTTTCTATAAAAATATAACATTTAAAATTCAAAACCTTGAATTAGAAAATATTTAAAGGTGATTGCCATTCTGACTTCTATTAGAAATTAATTTACTAAACAATCTAACTCATTTATTTCAACCAATGTTGACTTATTAAATCTGTTGAGGAAACTCGTTAAAAACTCAATCTATATGATTATGAGATTCCATATCATTCGGTTATGGCCCTCACCCTGGCAATCTTTTTCTATTATTACATAAAATATATATAATTTGCTTCTACTAATGGCAAAACATCAGCGTATCTTAGATACAAATTCTTATTATTTATTTATTTATATCTTAGCTATAATAAAACCAGCCTTTAACGACATTTAAAGTCTTATATCGTCCCACTGCAGGACAAAGGCTTTCTCTCATATATAATTTTGTGAAAACTACATATCCTGTAAAGAAAATGTAAATTATGTACTTTAAATAAGTGAAATGTTTAAAATATATATTAACGACATAATTAATCATAGAAAATATAAGACGTTTATTTAAATAAAAGAATAAAACCAGTGCTATGACATCCATTACATGAACTGTGTATGTACTTAATTATGACTGATTTTCATTAAATACTTTTATTACATACTTTGACGTGTATCATTGTTTAATTATTTTAAACCAGCAAAGATAAAACTGTTAAAGAAACTCTTAGGTACGTTTTGAAGTCCGTGAAAAACCGATGAAGGACGTGTCAAACCATACTCCGACTACTCTCCTGTAGGAGGGTCGTGGCGTCGTCGGGAGGGAGTGTATCGGGCGGCTGCCGCAATCAGGGGATTGGGGTGCTTTATAGCAGTATCAAGGAAACGCTTGGAAAGGCGTTTCATGAAATACTGGACGGTGGGCATTCTGAGATCTAAGTGACCATTCTGTGACCTTTCTGAGGAAACGGTTCTGGAGGGTCTGCATTCAATGCAGATGTTGGGGCTTGGCGTGTGCGAAGACTACGCCAGCATAGGTCATGATGGGACGGATAACCGCGGTGTAGAGGCGCAGTTTGCACTTGAGTGACAATTTGATGCGGGCGGTCAGTGAAGTGGAGCCTACTGAGAGCGAAAGAGGCGCGCGAATGACGTCTTTATGTGCTCCCTGAAAGTAAGATGGTGGTCGAGGATAACACCTAAGGGTCAGTTCACACCGAGACGCGATGCGACGCGACGCTGCGCGCACACAAATATTCGTCGTTCTCATGCGCTTGCAAATGGTAGACTGCGGGTGGACGCGGGGCGGGGCGGGAGCACGTAGCGAATGTAGACATGTCCCGTCAATCGTTGGCAACACAACGCCGCGCGGCGCAGCTAGACGCCGCGGGGCGCAGTGGGACGTGTCTACATTCGCTAGGTACGTGCTCCCGCCCCGCCCCGCGTCCACCCGCAGTCTACCATTTGCAAGCGCATGAGAACGACGTATATTTGGCGGGTGCATTATGGAGATCTTAACTTTTTGTAATAACCATAATTTTTTTCTGGATAATTGACAATGTGGTCATAAGCCAAGGTATGAAATTCACCATGAATTAATCTATTTCTCCATAAATTATGCACCCAAATACTCCTGTGTGATGTTTTCTTTTTAATTTTATTTTTGTATTCTTCTTCCTCTTCCTCTTCTGCAAGAAGTCCGATTACAACAAGATCCCAGTCTATCATTATAATATCACTCGATCACTCGACCGTACAGCATCAATTCTGCACGAAGTCTGGACGGAAATAGTAGACAAGTCGCCATGCGGCCTCGGCTGCGCCTCGCGGCGTCGCGCTGCGCAGCGCCGCTCTCGCACGCCGCGCGCACCGGCGAAGTACCGCTGCGTCGCTCTACGCCGCGAGGCGTCACGAGGCGCAGCGCTGCACCGCGCAACGTATTCTGAACTCTCACAATGGAATGTGTACCTTTTCGTGTAGAAAATAAAGTATATTTTAAGTCACTCTTTTAAAGTTTGCGCGCAGCGTCGCGTCGCGTCGCGTCTCGTCTCGGTGTGAACTGACCCTTAAAGTGTGCGCGCAGCGTCGCGTCGCGTCGCGTCTCGGTGTGAACTGACCCTTAAAGTGTGCGCGCAGCGTCGCGTCGCGTCGCGTCTCGGTGTGAACTGACCCTTATAAATAAGCCTCTCGTAGATTTTGCCAAGAACATTGAGCAAACTGATTGGGTGGTGGGACTGGTGGGCTCAGACTTGGGCTTGAGGATATCGATGACGGTGGCTTCTTTCCACGCTTGCAGTAAGACGTTGTTGCTCAGAGCGCCATGGCGGTCATAAGCAATATGAGAGGGGCGGGGAGGAGTTTGTACACCTTAGGGTCAGCTCACACCGAGACGCGACGCGACGCGACGCTGCGCGCAAACTTTTAAAAGAGTGACTTAAAATATACTTTATTTTCTACACGAAAAGGTACACATTCCATTGTGAGAGTTCAGATTACGTTGCGCGGCGCAGCGCTGCGCAGCGCTGCGCCTCGTGACGCCTCGCGGCGCATCGCGACGCAGCGGTACTTGCCGGTGCGCGCGGCGTGCGAGAGCGGCGCTGCGCAGCGCGACGCCGCGAGGCGCAGCGCGACGCCGCGAGGCGCAGCGCGACGCCGCGAGGCGCAGCGCGACGCCGCGAGGCGCAGCCGAGGCCGCCGTGGCGACTTGTCTCTACTATTTCCGTCCAGACTTCGTGCAGAATTGATGCAGTACGGTCGAGTGATATTATAATGATAGACTGGGATCTTGTTATAATCGGACTTCTTGCAGAAGAGGAAGAGGAAGAAGAATACAAAAATAAAATTAAAAAGAAGACATCACACAGGAGTATTTGGGTGCATAATTTATGGAGAAATAGATTAATTCATGGTGAATTTCATACCTTGGCTTATGACCACATTGCCAATTATCCAGAAAAATTTTATGATTATTACAAAATGGATTACCAAAAGTTTCAAAACTTATTGAATTTGTTGCGGCCATACATAGAAAAACAAAAAACGAATTACAGACCCACTATCTCGATAATTCTGAATAAGGGTCAGTTCACACCGAGACGCGACGCGACGCGACGCTGCTGGAAGAGGCCAGTGATTTCGCGCTGCGCCGCGCTGCGCCGCGCTGCGCCGCGCGGCGCCGCGCGGCGCCGCGCGGCGCAGCGCGGCGCATCGTAAAATCGTTGGCAACACGACGCCGCGCGGCGCAGCGCGGCGCAGCGCGGCGCCGCGCGGCGCAGCTAGACGCCGCGCGGCGCAGTGGGACTTGTCTACATTCGCTACGTGCTCCCGCCCCGCCCCGCGTCCACCCGCAGTCTACCATTTGCAAGCGCATGAGAACGACGTATATATTTGGTGAACAAATGGGTTTATCGGGTAGGTTTTGAACTTTGTAAATATTACATATAATACACGGTCAATTACCTAGGTAGATAGACAATGAATATTAACGTCCGTCATTTGTAATTAGCAATTGAAAACAAACCTTTAATCTTTAGACTACCTAGATACCTACCTACCTCTTTATTTAACATTCCTCATTAACTTACATAGTACAATAATATCATTTTCACATTTTGCATTAATTAAAAAGTACGTAGAACAAAATCATAAAAAATTATGGTTGTTTAAATTTTCCCTATACTAATTCTTAATTATCTCCTAAGCGTGTGGGCCGATTTACATGATTCAAACGGAAGAAATGGTTTTAGACCTAGACCTTTCATTTGACACCAACATCGTTAAGATATTTCGATAAACAAAAAAACACATTTTCAAGTTGCTCTCGTAATTATCCAACTTAACAATTTTCTACAAAAGGGCAAGTAAAAATCAACAAGTGTGATAATGATACGTGACAATGCAAGCAGGAATCTAAATATTATTTCGTTAAATTTTGATACCAAGACCAATTAATTGTATTGTAGCTAGTTCACAAACATAATCAAAGTTTAGGAAAAGTCAGTAATAAAATTTTGTAAACAAAAAATAAACATGCGGAACCTTTTATTCAGAATTATCGAGATAGTGGGTCTGTAATTCGTTTTTTGTTTTTCTATGTATGGCCGCAACAAATTCAATAAGTTTTGAAACTTTTGGTAATCCATTTTGTAATAATCATAAAATTTTTCTGGATAATTGGCAATGTGGTCATAAGCCAAGGTATGAAATTCACCATGAATTAATTTATTTCTCCATAAATTATGCACCCAAATACTCCTGTGTGATGTCTTCTTTTTAATTTTATTTTTGTATTCTTCTTCCTCTTCCTCTTCTGCAAGAAGTCCGATTATAACAAGATCCCAGTCTATCATTATAATATCACTCGACCGTACTGCATCAATTCTGCACGAAGTCTGGACGGAAATAGTAGAGACAAGTCGCCACGGCGGCCTCGGCTGCGCCTCGCGGCGTCGCGCTGCGCCTCGCGGCGTCGCGCTGCGCCTCGCGGCGTCGCGCTGCGCAGCGCCGCTCTCGCACGCCGCGCGCACCGGCAAGTACCGCTGCGTCGCGATGCGCCGCGAGGCGTCACGAGGCGCAGCGCTGCGCAGCGCTGCGCCGCGCAACGTAATCTGAACTCTCACAATGGAATGTGTACCTTTTCGTGTAGAAAATAAAGTATATTTTAAGTCACTCTTTTAAAAGTTTGCGCGCAGCGTCGCGTCGCGTCGCGTCTCGGTGTGAGCTGACCCTAAAAGGTTCCGCATGTTTATTTTTTGTTTACAAAATTTTATTACTGACTTTTCCTAAACTTTGATTATGTTTGTGAACTAGCTACAATACAATTAATTGGTCTTGGTATCAAAATTTAACGAAATAATATTTAGATTCCTGCTTGCATTGTCACGTATCATTAACACACTTGTTGATTTTTACTTGCCCTTTTGTAGAAAATTGTTAAGTTGGATAATTACGAGAGCAACTTGAAAATGTGTTTTTTTGTTTATCGAAATATCTTAACGATGTTGGTGTCAAATGAAAGGTCTAGGTCTAAAACCATTTCTTCCGTTTGAATCATGTAAATCGGTCCACACGCTTAGGAGATAATTAAGAATTAGTATAGGGAAAATTTAAACAACCATAATTTTTTATGATTTTGTTCTACGTACTTTTTAATTAATGCAAAATGTGAAAATGATATTATTGTACTATGTAAGTTAATGAGGAATGTTAAATAAAGAGGTAGGTAGGTATCTAGGTAGTCTAAAGATTAAAGGTTTGTTTTCAATTGCTAATTACAAATGACGGACGTTAATATTCATTGTCTATCTACCTAGGTAATTGACCGTGTATTATATGTAATATTTACAAAGTTCAAAACCTACCCGATAAACCCATTTGTTCACCAAATATATACGTCGTTCTCATGCGCTTGCAAATGGTAGACTGCGGGTGGACGCGGGGCGGGGCGGGAGCACGTAGCGAATGTAGACAAGTCCCACTGCGCCGCGCGGCGTCTAGCTGCGCCGCGCGGCGCCGCGCTGCGCCGCGCGGCGTCGTGTTGCCAACGATTTTACGATGCGCCTCGCGGCGCAGCGCGGCGCAGCGCGGCGCCGCGCGGCGCAGCGCGGCGCAGCGCGAAATCACTGGCCTCTTCCAGCAGCGTCGCGTCGCGTCGCGTCTCGGTGTGAACTGACCCTTATTGGTGATACCGTCCGAACCGGGGGCTTTCCGAGCTTCCCTTTGATGATGTCATGCACTTCGTCAGCAGTGACGGGAGGCGGAGGATCATCAGGGTCTTCGACTGATGGGAGGGAGGCTCTACGTTCGACTTCAGCGTCCACCTTGTAAGGTGCGCTTGGTCTACTGATTTGAGAGAGCTGGGAGAGCATTGGGACTAGGTTGTCGGCGAGACATTCGGCCTTATCGGGGCTGTCGAATGCGACGCTCTTGTCGGGGCGTATGAAGGGATACTGTCGCTTAGGGCCCTCGCCCACGGCGACTTTTTGTAGCGATGCAGTCGCGCGTTTAGCAAACGCGCGACAGCATCACTTCTAACGCGTGTTAGTCGCATTTGCAACGCGCTACTGCATCGCGATTGTATCGATACAAACGCGCGACCGCGTCGGACGACATCGGTAGAGAGAACGGAGGGGGGAGGGAGTGTGGCGCGGCGCGTGATTGGGAATCGGCATCAGTGCAACGAGCAACACAGACAGGTCCAGAGTGCATGCTATTGTCCGTCACAGGCGTAAAATGGAGTCATTTGACACTGAAACTTTTATTACGGCAATTCAGGAGCGTCCTGTAATATGGGACTCACGTCTTCCTGTGACTAATGTTGCCTCAACGGAGTCCATATTGCAACTGTACTGATCCAAGGTATTTTTGTATCGTAACTGCATCGCGACCAAATCGCGTTTGCATCGCGACTGAATCTGGTCCCGTGGGCGCGGGCACACAGCTAGCGACTGCTTCGCGTCTGTATCGATGCTACGCGCGAGAGCATCGCGACTGCATCGCTACAAAAAGTCGCCCGTGGGCGAGGGCCCTTAGCTTGCTCCTACTTTAGTAATCCGTGCTGTCGCCGCAGACAAAAGCTAGTAGCATGGCACCTGATCAGCAGCCAATTTGAACGCAAGCGTCAAGATGTCTCGCACTCTATCTTGTCACAGCAGTTTTGGTACTTTGTAGGTTTGAAAATGAAAGATAAAATGGCGTGAAGAGTTTATTTTTGGCCCGTTTTTTAACAACAATATATTTCTGAAATAGATAAAACAAGATAAACAATTATTAAATTACAGAATATGCCACTGCCAATATGGATCACTCTAGAATGTATACTTTTCGCCACATATTTTGTATAAGAGCATGATTTATTGAAACTATAACATCTATATAAAATCTTATGTGATATGCTTTCTATTTCGGGTTTCAAAAATCTGGTGTAGACAGCTTAACTGACACTGCCCTAATTGTAAGCGCGACGTTAATTCAAGGTTTATTTCTTTAATATTTCGTTAAACAAATTAACATGGGGTCACTTGTTTTGTCAAAACTTCATACGCATGATTAAACTGAAAAGAGAGATCAAATACTGCGCATGAGCATGACAATCAGTTTAAAGCATTCATTTCAAGTGATTCAAATAAGCGAGTCAAGATCCTATCGAGCCTGTCATCAGACGTCGATACAGTAACCAAGAATCAACGTCATCCATCACGTTTGAATAACTTATTAATCGGGATATTGCCACTTTATTTTATTAACCTGTGTCGATTCGTAATATTAAATTTTCAGTTACATTTACACGTACTTCGAGATTATCGGAAGACTAAATAATTAAATGTATAGTTAGAAGGTACACACAACTTTATCTTAATCCAGTTATGGACGATCAGCAACACAGCTGATTATATTTTCACATTTTATCCAATTATTCTGTATATTTAAGAACTATAAACATAATATATTCGCTGTGTTGCTGGGTGTACCATGAAACTATCATCAACCTTTATCACAGATATATTTTGTCAAAATCATTTTCCCTGACTCACAACATTTGTATGCAATTTCCACCTAATACTTATTGAATTTCAAGCTTACATTTTTCAAAACAACCCTTATACTAAATACAATCGTCTATCAGCAAATCAATCTTTACAAACAATTCTCAACTTGGTCTATCCTTAATTTACAACCTGCATTTGCACCAATGCATTTCTTCTAGGTCAAACTTAACAGGCTAATAAAATAAATAATTCTTGACACTTTGTATCGAATAAATCTGAAACACCGAATTCTGTTTTCGTTAAAATTTCAAATTTTTGGATTTTCGAAACAGGTTTGTTTGCAATTTTGATCATGTTTAAATTTGACTTGGAAACAAATATATGTATTTAAATTGACAGTAGGACATATATGTACATGAATGATATTTAAGTCTGTACTGAGTTACAAAACAAAGATTTATTTAGACCAACATAAAATATTCGACAAACTTATGTGTACATGAGTGATATTTAAGTCTGTACTGAGTTACAAAACAAAGATTTATTTAGACCAACATAAAATATTCGACAAACTTTGATTGTACTCTATACTTCCTGTAAGGCCTGCTTACCAAATAACTCTTCACTTGACATCCCGAATTGTTTTTATCCCCAGAGAGCAGATGTTAGTTTCGTTCGTTAAAACGAAGCCCTCTAAAAAAATTAATTCCCCAGTATGAGCAATGTGCCACATCTGCAAGCCGTAACAGAGTGGATCATTGCTCAACTTTAACGTCACAGTTCCTTGCAAATATTTTTTTTTTTTTTTTAAAGCAACTTGCTATATCTTTCCAGATAAGACCTGGAGGACTTGATAAAGTATGAATGCTATTTATATTTGCCATCAAAGAGTAGATTTGTGATTAAGAATAGAGCACTATTTTAAATAGGTTTTCTGATTTAGTCATGTCCTCCAAAGCCTTATATCATACTGTAAATTACTCAACCCTGTGACAAAACCGCTTAACGATAAAATGAAATCAATACATGATAACATAATTCTTCAAAGCTAAGTCAAAATGATACTTCACCTTGACCAAAAAAAACTGAAAAATTATTTTTCTTTTGATTATACTCAGTTTTTGAGATCAGTTTAAATTTTGTCTGAAAGGATTAGTATCATGATGACCCTTCTTTTATAAATACGGCTTGATGACAAACATTGTTCCAAGCGGCCAGAAACAATGCGATTTACACTGAAATGTTTCTTCATTTAACAATAGATGTTGTTTGAGCTAGGCTAACTACCTACCCAACCTCTCACAGTATTTTAAGTTATTTAAATTGAAAATAAAACAGGTGCTAGCTCAAACTTATATATGGTGTGGGTAGGTATTCGTGATATCAGCAGAAAGTCAACCACAATTTATGTAAGATGATGGACAAATCTAGGTAGACTCTCACAGATGATGCTCAAATAAATATTTTTTTATATTTTAACAATGTAGGAATTCGCACACAGTATCCAATATGGACAAAGTACACAAGATACCTTTTTGTTTATGTCCTGATGTGTGGTTTATTTACACTTTAAAAAAGTAACCCATTTCAGGTCAAAGTCTTACTCACGATAAACTATTTACACTCACATTTTGTTACAATAAATTCATTACACTTTTTTACAAATAAGTTTTTTGTTTTTAAAGATTTAAACTATGTAGTTCCTTTCACCAGTCAGCAAGTCCAGTTAGTTGCGGTGCGCGCGGCGAGCATGCGCGCGAGCGGTGCGACGGCGGCACGGCGTTACTTTTCGGCCGAGTCGTCGTCGTCCGATGGGCGCGAAACATACAGCGCCGGGTCGATCACCTTCGGGATCGGCTTAATCTCCGTGCCCAGTTCCTGCTCAATGCGATGCAGAGCGAAACGGTCCTCGTACGTGATAAGGTTGATAGCGATACCCAAGTGGCCGAAGCGTCCCGAGCGACCGATACGATGCAGGTAAGTTTCGGCCATGCGCGGGAAATCAAAGTTGATGACGACGTTGACGGCTTGCACGTCGATACCTCTAGTGAAGAGGTCTGAGCACACGAGATTGCGGCACAGTCCCGCGCGGAAGTCGTGGAATACACGATTGCGGTGTGCCTGCGCCATACGCGCGTGTATGTAGTAACAGCAGTAACCTAGCTCAGTTATTTTCTTTGCAAGCAGCTCCACACGCTGAGTCGAATTACAGAATATTATGGACTGGTTTATTTGCAACTGAAACAACATGAGAATAAAAAAATTAATCCAGATTTTGGTGTTATTTATTTGTATTCATATCAAGTGAATAATATGAACAACAAGATAGTCTTATCACTGACCTTTGAAAAAAGTGTATTTAAACAATGTACTTTCTGTCTCTCTTGTACAAATGCATAGTACTGTGTAACTCCCTTCAGTGTTAATTCCTCCATGAGATTAATCTCATACGGCTCTCTTAAGTGCTTTTCCATGAATTGTTTCACACTCAGTGGGAAGGTGGCAGAGAACAGCAAGATCTGGCGTTCTTTGGGTAACCTATGGAAACATAATATATTAGAGATTGTCTAGGAAATGCTAAACAAAAATTAAGACTTTATTATCAAATTTTACGAACCGTGAAATAACCATATCCAGCATTCCTTTGAAGTCTTGAGAAAGAAGTTTATCTGCCTCATCAAGAACCAGCATCCTGCACTGGTCCATCTTGGCAACTTGTTTATCCATGAGATCAATCATACGACCTGGCGTTGCTATAATAACTTGAACTAAAACAATAACATGACACATAAGTAAAAAAAAGATATATTATATCAATTTACAGAAAATAAAATAAAATATGATCTTTACCATTTTGATAAATACGCATTATGTCATCCCGGAGATTAGTACCTCCTGTAGTAACCATTACACGAATATCTGTGTGCTTTGCCAGTTCAATGCAAATTTGTGATGTCTGGAGCGCTAACTCCCTAGTTGGTACCACAATTAAAGCTTGAATAGCATCTTTTTTGGGATCCACCTAAATATAGAAAAATAAAAATATTTATAAAGTACTAATACTCCCTATGACCATGTATGCAGGTAGTAATAAAAATCAGTAAATACGGGTTTTATCACTTATAAAGAAGTGAAGGGGAATCCAAACATATCATCATTCAGGTCATTTAGACAATAATTGTACAACAATAACAAAATATAAAAGTAATAACATTTCATCAAACCTGTTCTAAAACTGGAATACAATAAGCGCCAGTTTTGCCAGTTCCATTTTTAGCTCTTGCAAGGACATCTTTACCACTGAGTGCGATAGGAATAGAAGCCTCTTGAATGGGGGAAGGTTTTTCCCATCCTTTCTCAAAAATGCCCATCAGCAGCTCACGTTTTAGGCAAAACTCTTCAAACTCATTACCTCTTGTGTCTGTTACATCCTTTAAATTCAAGAAAATACAATTAGCTTCATTGAGATTTACTAAATAAAACCTAACATAAAGTAGTCCTTTGGTAGCATTTCGATAGCTTCAAAATTAAGCTTAGAATAATGAATGATTACAATTATCTTTCCCTTTGTAGCTATTGTTTGTCCTAAAAATGTATTATGCAGTATACAAAATGATTTAAAAAATGAATAACTTAAATAATAACTCAAAAGCATAAAAAACAAACAACAGGATTTAAATACTACACAAAGAGGCAATAACAATCACCACTGTACTTGTTTACTAATTACTACAAATTGTTGGAGTGTATTTGGAAAGGGAAAGTAACAAACATATTTATTTAACAAGGGAAAACTGAATTCCTAATAATAAACTAATCAAATAAACTTTAGTATGTACCTACCTCCCTATTTTAAGTTATGAAAATATTAAGCTATTCTTGATTTCGATTTTTTCTAAGATAAGAAAAATTTTCTTATCGTAAAAAAGTTTGTGGTACCTTCCCCACACAAATTCGTATGTTTGCTATGTAAATAACAGTGACAGGAAGTTATTATAACATCAACATACACTAAGTGAAAAAAAATAGGTAGTATTGAAGCTAACTCGAAAACTACCCAAGCAAAGTTAATAAAAATTTATCTGGCACAACTTCGCGAGCTTCTACCAAATGAAAAAATAATCTTAAATCGCAATCGGCTCCGGTCGCGGAAATCGGGAAAAATTACGAAAAAAAAAATCGCCGAATGCATAACCTGGTCCTTTTTTTGTAGTCAGTTAAAAAGTAGCTGTAGTAGTTTTCTTACTTGTGCATAAAATGAGTCTCAAAAACAGTTAAGTATTCTGATTATATGTACCTATTAGAATTGAATTGGTAACACAAAAATAATAACAGTAGAGGGTATTTATTAAAACTTATAAACTTACACTAGTCTTTATTCTCCTGTCTTTCGGGGGTATTTTTAATTTTGATTTCCAACCGATGTCATCGATACTTTTATCGACATCTCTGAAAAAATTATTAACGATTTTTATAAAATATATTTCGATAAATTTTTAGCAACAAAGAGTGATACGAACCCCTTATTCTGACTGGTCATACTGTTTCCGACGTGATTACTTGAACTAATTCTATTTTCGGTCATCATTTTGCCAAATAATCCCACTAGGGACACGACTAAAATTAGAAACTTAGAATCACAATTCTTTGTCCAAGTCCGACACTAAACAAATTTTACGATAAGTCACTTTTCGACACATAGGCTATTTAGAAGTTTATCACGTTCACCAATAGTCCGGGGATATCTGTAACAATAAATAGACCATAATCAATTAACATTCTAATATAGCTAGCTACGCTGAAGCTAGATCGGTAAACGAGATTACGAGACGCGTCAACAAGCACCAAAATAAGTACAAATAAATTACAAAACAGAAAATTCAGTCTTGCAAACAAATAACTAATGTAAATATATTAAAGCGTAAACAATATTATTGTGATTTGTTGAGTATTTAAACACAAACAGAACAAGATTATAGAGATTAAACAGGATAAAACAAAGTCGTAGTTTATCTTCAAATTTTAATATGGCCGCCAAGAAATATATAAATGACAAGTAGTTGGTAGCGGCTGTAATTACCCAAGTAATTAAACAATACCCCATTTTTAACTTACACCTAATGGAAGTTAAGATAAATCATGCAAAATTCATAAATAAACATTACCTTGATAAAATTCTACAAAAGACGACGACACTCGATACTCGACGACGACATCACAATGTAACCAAAACAGTGTTGCCATTTGATCAATAATGTATGTTTCTTCCTACATAAACAATAATCCCACAGTGGCTCTTTTGGAAATCTTGGCATACGGTGAAATATGGAACTAAAAATAAATGTAATGAAGATATATTGGTGCCTTTGTTGGTGCATTCTTTCCCAGCAGCACCACCATTAAGTGCCACATTGCATTTAATTGTTTTAAGGCATACTTTCATTACAATCTGTTCGAATACCTTTTGAACATTGGCTTTTTTTTACATTTGATTAGCTAAATCTTTGCTTTGAAACTGAGCTATATACAGCGTATAAGATAAAATACCTCTAGAAACATACATAGTTACATACCGTTATTAACGGTAATTATAAGGGCAATACTGAACCAATAGATAAGATAAGAAAAAATAGACAATATTGTTTACTTTCGTGTACTTATTATTAACTTATTATGTATATTATATGGAAGAAAACTAATGCTAGATACACACGTAGCGACTTTAATCAGAGGCGATTTCAAAACCTCACATCCACACACAGATTTTGACATCGCTAGCGACAAATCGGCTGTATATTGTGTTTATAAAAAGTAAACAATGTTGTCGGCGATCCAAGTCACTGCGTGTGTAGAAGAATATAAGAGTATAAGTGGTGTCAAAATATTTTTTTTCTATCATGGAATTAGTATGTATTGTATAGTTTGTCTTGTAAGACCTCACGGGATGAGCTAAGGACACTTGTTAAGAGGGATGGGACAGCCAGCGTAATTAGAGTCTTCTTACGTTTTTTTGCAATTTGCAGGTCTGTGTCAGATACCGTCCCATACAACATACGTAACCACAACATAACGTACATACCATACGACACTGATTTGCAAGTTACAAAAAATGTAAGAAATATTTAAAAAGTATATTTCTCCAAAATAATTATCTGTCCCAACTCCCAGGGAGTTGGGACAGATAATTATTTTGGAGAGGGACGGACTATTTGTAGCTCTATGGACTTTCCTTTCTGACGTGTATCATTGGGATCTGTCGTGATCCTGAGGAATCTGTCACTAATGTCACTGTCGTATCATGACCATTTCCATGATGCATGAACGCGATTGCGAATGGCGATGATTTTGATTGACGTTTTGTTGAGTTTTGTGTACGAAATAGTCAAATAGAGCGTCGTGTTTATTGCAAAATATTTTTAATAATTACCTTGCTGCATTTCTAATTTACATAGTTCACTATATAATTTTGTTATTATTTCATCTAAGTTGTTGTTTCATTTGTGTTTATTATATTTAATTCAAATATCGTCCGGATCACCCCGAAAAAGCAATGTGAGCAATATTTTTTAACACACAGATTCTCCCCCAAAACCCATTATTGCGTAAACATATACGTATGTAATTAAATTATTTTTCCAGGACGGAATACTGGAAGTCTCAAGCACGAAAGTATTGCGAATTTTGCAAGTGTTGGTTTGCTGATAACAAAGTAGTAAGGACTCATATCATAACTATTTAGTTGTTTGCATATTACTTTAAGCTTTTGATACTATCAAATGAAACCTGTAGATTTGATTTGAAATGTTCTTATACAGTGATGTATTGTGATGGTCATATCCTACCCAACTGATACTCACCAAAATTTAACATTTCAGTCAATTTCATTCCATGAAAATGGTAAACGTCACAAGGAGAATGTTCAAAAACACATATCACAGCTCAGTAAGAAGAGTGCAAAAGAATTCAAGCAGAAAGAAAAGATTGATGATGATATAAAAAAAATGGAATCAGCCGCTATGGCTGCTTACTTGGATGATGTGAAGAACAATGCTGACATCACATCACAGGTAAACACTTATTTAAAATGGTAATTAATAGTGTTAGTAACTATTTCATGTAAAAAGTAGCATGGCTGGCAAGTTAAAATTTATTTGGAGTAAAAATTTGATGGCATTACTAAGACAAAAATTTGGACACTTTGAGGACCACCAGTTCTCTGCTTGTGTATGAGTGTGCTCCTGTAGCCACCTGCGTAGCTGATTAAAGGGGATGGGCACGACTGGTTCTGGACCATAGACTGACGTGCTGGATGCCCTTCTGGCCAGCTTGTCAGCCGCACCGTTACCTAGTAATTCACTGTGTCCTTTTATCCATTGTAGTGTCACTGTGTTGCGGCTTGATACAGTCACCTGTTCAAGCGCCTTGTGACATTCTAATATTAGATGCGATGTGATACATCCCTTCTTCAGGGATTGGAGGACCGAGGCGCTCTCAGAGATTATACAAACATGAGTGTCCGTAATCCTCCTGGCTGCTATGGCATGGGTCGCTTGTATTATACCCACACACTGCTTGGTAGACCGTGTTGAGCATTCCTATTGGGCTGGATATGTTTATCCAGTTCCGCAGTCGGTCTTTGATCCATCAGTGTAAACTCTCAGTTCTCTCGGGCCCAAGTAGTCGTGCTGCTCCTCTTCAAGCACTATGTTGTAATGCTTTCGGAAGCAGTATTGCTTAGGGGCTTTGTCGCAGGATGCTGCCATCATTGGCTGTCGTTTGATCGCCTCATCCTTTAGGCGTGTGTGTTTGATCCTTGAGTCTTTGCTCAGAGTTCCTGATAGATGGAGTCTGAAGGCGGACAGGGCCGCCTCCTCCCGCACGATAAGGTGTAGGGGAGGCAGTCCAAGTATAGCCTGAAGGGCAGCGGTGGGCGCAGTTGTCATGCAGCTAGTGATTGCCACACAAGCGCATCGCTGCAGCTTTTCGAGATCCCTTTGGGTTGTGCTCAGGTCTGTTCTGGACCACCAGACTAGTGAGCCGTATGTGATAGTTGGTCGGATGACTGTGGTATAAAGCCAGTAGGTGATCTTGGGGCTAATGCCCCAGTTTTTACCAATCATTTTCTTGCATTGCCACAAGGATATGCTCGCCTTCGTGGTAATGTAGTTGATGTGCTTTGCCCAATTCAACTGTTTGTCCAAAAAGATGCCCTGGGATTTGGTTTCAGTTGATAGGCTTAGGGTAGTGCCAAAGAATTTTGGAAGTTGTAGTGTAGTAAGTTTCCTCTTTTTGTGAAGAGGATCAGTTCGGTTTTTGTTGGGTTCACTGATAGTTGGTGTGTACTACACCAGTTCTCTACTATTTTCAGGGCCTGGTGCATTAGGTTGCACAGGGTGTTTTTGTGGGTGTCATTTATTATTATGGTTAGATCATCGGCGTAGCCTACGGTAAAGTAGCCTTTATCGTTTAGTGCCTTTATCAGGCTGTCTACAACCAGTTTCCATAGAAGTGGCGAAAGGACGCCCCCTTACGGGCGGCTCTTTGCCACAATGGCCCTTGTGGTGTCGTTTACGGTCACTTGTACGGCTCTCTGTTCAAGCATATTGGTAATCCAGCCGCTCAGAGACGTCATCTATACCGTGTCTGTCTAAGGCCGTATTGATACTCTTGAATGTGGTTTTGTCAAAGGCGCCCTCAATGTCGATGAATGCGGCCAGTGCTGAGCATTTGTGTGGAGGCTTATGGGTCTGTACGCCTTGGGTTGCGTGTAGTCGGCTTTACCAGGTTTGGGTATGAAGATGACTTTCACTTGGCGCCAGGCTAGGGGTATGTATCTGAGTGCTATGCAGGCCCGATAGATCTCTACCAGGCATGGTGTAATATATTCAAGCCCCCATTGTAGTAGGGCTGGGAAGATGCCATCCAGTCCAGCGGACTTGTATGGCTGAAAGGTGTTGATAGCCCATTTTATCCGGTCTTCTGTTACTAGCCTGTGGACGCAGGTCCAGTCCCGTTCCGTCGGGGACCAATCTAGTGCGTCCTCCCAGGTCCTGTCCTCTAGGAGTTTGCAGTCTGGGAAGTGCGTTTCCAGAAGGACCTTGCTGGTCTCATGGTCCGTAAATGTGAATGTGTCGTCGGGTTTACTCAGCGCGCCAAGGGTCCGGTCCTGCTCAGTTGATAGGATCTTCCTTACCCTTGCGGCTTCATTATTGCTTTCTATGGACTCGCAGAATTTCCGCCATGCTGTCCTTCTGGCGGTTCTGATTTGTTTTTTGTATGTGTGTCGAGTTTCTGTGTATATCTCCCAGTCTTCCGGGAGTTTGGTGTTTTTGACTGTGTTGAATTGCCTCCGTAGTGCATGTCTGAGTTTACCAAGTTCGGCGTTCCACCAGGGATTCCTCTCGCTATTGGCCCGTGGCGTCCTTAGTTTACAACATGCATGGTAAGCTTCGGTGAGATATTCTGATAGCTTTGTCACAGTGTATTCCAGCTGTGCTGGTTCTCTTATGGTTATTTGTGATAGATGCCTAGCTAGCAGGGCTACCAGGAGGCGCTTGTAGCCTGGTACATCGGTGCGCCGCGGATTTCTTCTCGGTGCGGGTTTCTTTGTGCTGGTGGTTAATGTAAAGCGGATCCTTCTGTGGTCCGAGCAGGAGGGTTCGCCCGATACGTGCCAGTTTGTGATGAGGTTTTTCGCGTTTTCTGTTGCAAGTGTTAAGTCTGTCATCGTTTGTCCTCGGACTGTGACCCAAGTGGATTCAGTGCCTCGGTTAATAATATTAAAGTTAGTAGAGAATAAATAGGTGGATAGTACCTCTCCTCTGGGATTTGATGTCTCGCTGCCCCAGAGCGGGTGATGGGCATTGGAGTCGGTGCAGATGATCAGGTCCAGACCGGTGTTCTCGCAGTGTTGCACTAGGTCGGCCATCTCTTGTGGCGGGCAGTTTGTGTCCTCGCCCGGCATGTACACCGAGGCTAGAACAACGTCTGGGAGATCGTCTGTAGTCCGGAGCCTGACAGCTTCAAGTCTCTGGAACAGAATTGGGTGAGCAGTGTGGTAGGGGTGTCTTTGGGTATGTACACACAGGATCTAGGTTTGTTCGAGCTCTGTGTGTTGAGTATTAGCTTACCTCCGATGTTATTGAGGCCGCATACCCTGTTGTTCCTGATCCACGGCTCTTGGATCAGTGCGATGGTTCGGGGGTTGACCTCCAGTGCCCTGCGTTAGCTAGCCGTGGCAGTCTGGCTATGCTGGAGGTTTGTCTGGATGATGTTGAGTGTGGGTGATGGCGATGAAGGGGGGGGGGTGTATTATCCGGTGGTGGATCCACCGGACAATCCCTCCTCCACCTCCTCCCTGTACGGGCCGTCGTGTCGATCACCCGGCGACGATGCCAGCAGCTGCTCGCTCCAGCCGGGGGATGTGGGCGGAACCGTAGCCTCATCGTCAGCCATCGCCGCACGGGCCATGACTTCTTCCAGGTGGGCGATCTCGTCCGTGTCGTGTCTGTGTCTCTGTCGGTGTCGTAGTCGTAGTCTGTCTTGCTGTCAGAGGGCTGGGTCGTGGGCCAGAAGCGTTAGCGTACGTAGGTATATCGAACCTAGTAGATACGATATCCGTCGCTCCCGGTCCAGGACCTTTTGCGCTTCCTCTGGTGCTACACCCAGAGTCAAAAAAGTCTCGTAGTTGTCACCACCGACGGTAGTTGCCCTGTACAGTGACCACCTGGCAATGTCATACCATGTATTCTGACGTGTCAGAATACTTTGGAGCCTCTGTACGTCACCTCTATACCGAGGGACGAAAAGCGAGGCTCTGACACGGGTGGGCACGTCTGACTGTCGCACAACTGTCAGCTTTAGGTCAGTATTAGGGAGTTGTAGGAGGGGAACTGTTTGGGTCAGCCATGTCAGGGCATTGTCGTCCTCGCACCACATCTGCACTGTACCCTCCGCTACCCTTGGGTATCCGCGGAAGGCAGGGAGCGGTGACGATGAGTCTGCGCCCATGAGCAGGTCTTCCAGGCCTATCTTAACCTGTTCAGCCTCTTCATTCGTCAAGTCCCTGAAGGGGGGAGGGAAGCAGATTGCTACAGCGAGCCGCGCAGGTATGTCCTTGGTGGCCCGCGCGTAGGTCCTCGGTTCCCCTTGGGTGGAGTGGACCCTTACACGCTTGGCGTCCCCCTTTAGCGTGCTCGGTGAGGCCGAGTCGTCCGGGCGCTCCCCCTTCGCCGGCCCTGTACCGCTCGGTCCAGGCTGCGGCTTGGAGGTGCCCGCCTTAACGTGTAAGCCTCCACCCCGCTTTCCTCTGCGGTTTCTGGGTCTGTGTTCGTTGTTCAGGGGTCGGTTGGCGCCCCCGGTAGGCTCTGTCGTATGCGGGGGCTTTTCGCGTTGGGTTTCCCCCTCGCGTACTTGCCCCTGCACGCGTGGTTCCGCGTCCGGCTGCTTTTCGCTCTGGGTTTCCCCTTCGCGTGCTGGCTGCTGGTCGCGTGGTCCCACCTTAGGCCGCTTTTCGCGTTGGGTTGGCCCCCCACGTAATTGCGGCCGTTCTCTGTTTTCCGCGTCCGGCCCTTTTTCGCGCTCGGTTTCCCCGTCGCTGCTGCGCGGCTGGTCGCGTACTACCTCTTCGGCGTCCGATCGCGGTTCGCGCTGGCTGTTGCCTTCGCAAGTGTTGCGCTTTCGGTCGCCTACTTTCCTCCCCCGGTCTGTGATTTTTCCGCGCTTTTTCAGCTGTCGTACTCCATCTACCAGGAGAGTGGTAGGGCCGCCGGGTTCGTTAACCTTCCCCGTTTCAGTCTGTCCGTGTCGTTCAGTGTCAGGGTTCGTAATGCTATTCCGCACGATGCTCTGTTGCCAGAGGTTCGCGGGAGGCATACGTGTTGTAGTGGGTGTTGGCGCGTCAGTCGCTGCCGGGGTCGTGTCCATTGGCGCGTTTCTCGCTGCCGGTGTTTGTGGCACTAAATCGGCAGAGCGCGGCAATGTTAAGCAGTAAGATGCCCCCCCCCCCCCCACACACACAATACGTTGAGAGCTGACCGCCTTGGCAGTGTGGGATTCCCCGGCTTGGCTGGAACCCACCTGGGTAGTTTTTCTCTTTCTTCCTGCATTACATTTGGTGGGGGGTGGGCTTTTTGGGAATCGAGGTTACCCGTCCTCAGGGACCGACAGGATGTAGGGATAGGAGGGAGGGTGTTTGATAGTAGGGTGTGACCGTGTGGGTCACTTGTGGGGGGTCACCCTAGGTCTGGGATTTGGCCTAGGGGTTTTGCGGATTGACAGGATTTGTGGATAAGGAAGGGTTGTGTGTGGTTGGGTCATTTAGGTACATGGGATAAGGTGTATTGGTTACCCTAAACCTGGGACTTGGTGTTCGGGCACTTCTCTTGTCCGGGATCTCTTTCGAGATGCTCCGGGTGCGGGTTCGGCTGTAGGCAGCCGGTCCCGCAGCCGTAGTTGGGCTATCCGCAACCTGCCCACCCGCTCGGTTGCAGGAGAAGGAGTGCCCGGCATTCCGGCTTGCACCACCACAGATGTACGTATACATTTGCGTTGACACGAAGCCAGCTAGCCCCGAGAAGACTGCCCATTGTGTTACCCTATGTAAAATTTTTATATTTCAAAGTCAAAGTCAAATATCTTTATTGTGAGACAGTGGTTACAGAGTTCTTATTATGTTAATTGGTGTGCTTTTGCACTGCTCCACCATGTTAGGCATACAATACATTTATATCTGTAATTTATATGGTGTAAACAATAAAGAGTATTCTATTCTGTTCTATACTAAAACATCTAATCCATTGTATTTAATTTTCAGAATATTAATGAATTGCTAAATCAGAGTGATACTGCCATAGTTGTTGGAACAACGCCCATATCAAAAGCAGGCCCTACCTGGGAAGAAGTCAAGAGTGAGGATGGGAACTCCTATTACTGGAACACTGTGACAAATGGTACGAATGTTTGTTTAATTTTAGTGTAGTTTATAGTGAAATGGGATTTTAATGTAAAAAAAATGCACTTAATTTGTAAGTGCCACTACAAATTGGCATCCACAGGTACATTTCCTGATTCCATTTGTTGACATTTTCATCAGATACTTTTGGAACGGTAATTCAAACAAAATTAAATTATTACACGTAAAGAAAAAACTGATTTTTTTTTTTTTTTCTGAGACTAGGCAGAATTTTGTAATCAATTACTATGTGTTTTTCCATTTTAGAAACCACCTGGGATACTCCTGACGAGTATTTGTCAGTAACAGATCAAGAAACGAACAAATTAAAAGATGAATTACAAGATAAAAAGAAGCAGAAATTAAAGTGAGTGAAGCATAGGAGACAGTAATTTATATGTCTGTTAAAATTAAACTATGTGAACTATTTTATTAGTACTTGTTTCAAGCAATGGGGCATCTAATATTTGTCTAAAAGTTTTAGGTACGCAAAACACGCGCTTTGTATGTGGAGTTGCGGGCACCAGCCCATATTATATATTAGCTTCGTCCACGTAAAATGTCATGTTCCCCCGACCCACACCGCCGCGTCGCATCGCCTGCCCCCGCTATTTCTTTGTACGTGGAGTTGCGGGCACCAGCCCATATTATATATTAGCTTCGTCCACGTAAAATGTCATGTTCCCCCGACCCACACCGCCGCGTCGCATCGCCTGCCCCCGCTATTTCTTCGTTTTCGCTTTTTGTCTTTTTTCTTTTTGCTCGGATCCTAAGGGTCATATCGTGATATTAAATAGCCTATAAGAATTAGCCTTCAAAAATTAGACTATCAAATGCAAAAATATTTTTTCAAATTCAACTGGTAGTTCCAGAGATTAACACATTCAAACAAACAAAGTATTCTGCTTTATTATAGTATTATTACCTGAAAGTATTAGCTTTAGACTTACTCATGTATTTATTTCTTTGGTTTCCAGAAAACAACAACAAAAGCAAGCCCAGAAGGATGTGCATATGGAGGTAAACGCTCACATAGCAAGAGAAAAAATGAGAGAGTTGGCAGTAAAGAAGGACCCCCCACCCGTGAACAATTTTGTACACTATGGACCAGCTCCGCGTGCCCCCAAGCCCTATGGCTCCTGGACTCCAGTAGTGAATGAGTAAGTCAATGTTTATGGGGTTCTATGCCACTTTCATTTCACTTAAATATCATTGGTGAGATAAAAAAGGATGTGCTGGCCCAGTGGAGAGGGCCGCGACTTAAATTCGAACACGTAACATCCACCAACCCGCAATGGGTCCGCGTGGTGAAAGATAAATGTCCCAATTTACATCATATTTTAAATACCCGCATAACATAAACATCACTCCTGCATTACCCGAAAGCGTTAGGCAGAGGTGTACATATAGTGCACCCACGTTTCGGGTATGTCTAAGTGCCATATAATAAGGGTTGAGCCTATTATCATCAACCGGTCGCAATGCAGACAGAGACAGAGCTAGGCTGCTACTGGAAAATTCCAGAAAATCCAATAACAGTTTACCTGATCCGGGAATTGAACCCTGGACCTCATGCTCAGAAGTAGTACTTGACTAGACCAACGATGCAGTTTTTAAATACACATTATTCATCTTTTTCCAGACCTGTAGAACACATCGATCTTCAGCTACCGAAGTGTGAAAAGGAGCTACCTCCGCCGCCAGTGATCGTGCAGCCAGAAATCATTCAGTTCAAGGAAAAGCGCGTTCAGTCACTTGGTGATGAACCCGTCGAGTTCAAGAAGAGAAAGTTCAATAACCCCAAAAGAAATATGCGTCAAAAAGTAGATGATGACTGACATAAGCCAATTAAATGTGTAAATACAATCAAAATAGTGTAACACAATACTGTTTTTATTACGTGGAAATCCTATCCTTAATTATTTCATGAAAACATGACGTCTTCCAGGTAAAATTACTTAGAGAAATATTATGTTGATCATCTATTACCACTTAAAAAGTGGACCCCCCTTACAATCACACGGTGGCCGCCCTCAGCACTTGAACGCTACACACGATCTCCGGTGAATCTCGCACCGGTGCGGTGCTTTCGCTATCGATTCGTCTCGGGGTAAGCCCAGCCGTTACTCCAAATACAAAGTTAAAAGTCATTTATTCAAATTAGGCTGAGAATCAGCACTTTTCGAACGTCAAAATTACAAAAGCCAGTCCCCCAAAAACACCCGCCCTTCAAAGCATTCAAAATCGTTTGACCATGAAGTACCTACATCGGTATATGTTACACAGTACTTCCAATAGTAGATTGATAGAGTCCTCGAGTAACTACTATTGCGACCTTTTTTACATATATTTATGGTTTTTTCCTCTTTTTACTTGTCGTAAAAAATAAATGTCAGTTGTGTCAGCGACTTGTAATTTTATTGACCTATATTATAATACAGTCCACATTTTGGTCCTATCTCGCCGTAAGATGAACACGAGATCCAAAACGAAACAGCTGGCACAGCTCCGGGATACTGGCGAAATGCATTCGGAGTTGAATACGCCCGTCGTAGGTGGGCTCGGTCGGTCCCCTGACTCGGACCCCTTTACGACCGTAGCCACGATTACACCCGCGGCCGTCGATCCGGTCTCCGTAGTATCTCACCAGAATCCCACTATTTGCACTGAATGTGCTAAATCGAGTTCTAGATCTGGTGTGTCAGGTTCCTCACTGTCATCAGCCACTACAAAGGTACGTAAGTTGACCGCAGAGGCACTTGCTAGAAAAGCGCTGAAAAGGAAACGACAACTGCTGCTACGTGAGCAGCAGCTCGCCGAACAGCGGCTAGCTCGCGACCAGCAGGTCGCGAAACCGCGGCTGGCTCGCGACCGTAAGCTCCTCCAACAAGTTACACGAGTGGAAGAGCTCGAGATGAAGTCAATCCCGTACGCAATTATGGGTTCACGACAGTCTTCAATTCCCACAGAATGACCGACAGCAAAAAGACATGTTGACATCCCACGATCACCCTATTTTGACTGGAGAAATTCATTTCATGCAACCGAATCATGATCTTCATACAACAATTGGGCCCGTTACAACGTCACACCAAAAATTTACAAAACCTGAGGTTGTAAAGGATCCCACACATTGATTCGCACAGGTTTTCTCTTATGTACCTATATAGAATTAATGCCATTTAACGGAAAAGTTACTGAGTGGTTAATGTTTAAACGCACTTATCACGACACTCAACATTTGTTTACGCTTACAGAAAATCTCGCCAAACAGAATAGGTTCGGTTTAGTTCCAGATTACGCGAAACGCCCTAATGCTCACCACGGTGGCGATTTTATTCGACGTGAAAGCATGCACGTCACTTCAACTGGTAGTACTAGTAGGTACAGGGATTTGCCAAAGCACGAATTGAATGAATGTAAAGATTTCAAGGCTCTACCTTTAGATAAGTAGCGTTGGCTGAGAGATGTTAGGATTTGCTACAAGTGTCTTAAATCCAAGGCTCATCGGTGGAAGGCGTGCAGGATCCCTCGATGTGGCGTCGACGGCTGCGAACGCTTCCATAATCCGCTTCTGCATTCACCGTCGTCTACACATGCGACCTATACTGTCAATGACGCCTCCACTGGTTCAAATTGTATTTCACCTAATGCTGATGATAGTGCTTTTTTTTTTTTCTGGGTGGGAAATCATCATGTGACTTCTCCCGCTCTGGGCGGAGCAGGAGGGCGTGTCAGACTTTTACTGACTAAAACCCACCCGTGTTCCTTCAGTTGCCTATGCCAGGGACCACGGTAACTCTTTCGAACAACCCGCGGCCCTGGCAGATGATAGGGCTCCAATCGTAACCATTTCCAACACTACTGAGACTGTTTTATTGGGTAAAAATATACGTCAATCCCGTGTGTTTCTCAAAATCGTGCCCGTAAAAGTAACCGGCCCTAGTGGAACATATGACACGTATGCATTACTCGATGACGGATCCACGGCAACCTTGATTGACTCAGAGGTGGCACGTCGTATCGGTGCGACAGGACCCGTGGAATCAATCAAGGTCGACGGTGTTGCTGGAATGTCAACCCACAAACCTATCCAACATCAGCTTTTCTATCAAAGGTAAAAATTGTAGTGATGCATTTTTCATCACTAACGCTAAAGCTATGGACACACTATCGTTATTCACAAACTATTACCCGAGACGATTTATATCACTGTGCTCATTTACAAAATTCTTCTCGGTGCTGAACATTGGTATTTGACAGTTAGTCGTGATGTGAGAGTTGGTCCTAAAAATCTACCTGTAGCCACCCGCACAGCGTTAGGTTGGGTATTGCACGGGAAGTGTTGTAGTTGGACCAAGCCTGTCCATTTCGTGAACCACGTTTCTCTCGATGACCAACGTTCCAACTTAGATACCTACTCTTATCAAAGACTACTTTTGTCTTGATGCCATAGGAATCTCAAACTTAGAAACTTCGTGTTCCAAGCAGGATAAGTATGCTCTAGGAATATTAGAATCTACAGCCAAGCGTTTACCGTCTGGTAGATTCGAAGTTGGTCTATTGTGGCGTAATGATATTCCAGATGATGCTTTGCGTTTCGTTTGGAGAGAGGATCGTAGTAGCGAGTTGAAAGAGTTTAGAATGACCTCTTTAATTTTTGGTGCTGTATGCAGCCCATGCACGGCTCTTTATATAAAAAATCGCAATGCACAAGAACTGCAGACGTTGTACCCTGCGGCAGCAAAAGCTATAATTAATGACCATTACATGGACGATTTTTTAGGCAGTATGGATGACGCACAGGAGGCTTCGCAGCTAGCAGCTGACATTATCACAGTACACAAGTCAGCAGGAATGGAGATGCGTGGTTGGGTTTCAAACAAGCCCGCCGCACTCACTGGCGTTCCTGAAGACCTGTGTGCTGCAACTCTCAAAAATATTCACGTAGGGCCCGAGGACATCGTTCGAACGTTAGGTCTTATTTGGCATCCTCAAAGCGACACCTTCAATTTTCAGTTCAGGTCCCAGATCGATAGCAATGGTAAATTAACTAAGCGTAAAGTTCTATCTTATTTGATGTGCGTTTATGACCCCATTGGTCTCCTAACTCCCTTTGTAATTCAAGGACGCATATTATTTCAACAAACATGGAGAACCGGGTTGGACTGGGATACCGAGTTGCAATCAGACATTGTCAAGAAATGGCAATTTGGTCGCAGCAGCTAGCCAAAATTTTGAAGATCAAAATACCTAGATGGCATAGATGTGATTTTAAAGATAAAATAATTAGTGACCGACAGCTCCATGTACTTGCTGATGCAAGTGAGCAAGCGTATTCCTGTGTCGCATACTGGCGATTCACTTTCTTAGACGGTTCGGTGAAGCTGTCACTCATTGGTGGAAAGGCGTGCTTAGCTCCTTTAAAGCCCACGTCTATACCACATTTAGAGCTGCAAGCAGCTCTGATTGCTGCCCGTTTTGCTACTACAGTCATTACCGGTCACGACGTTCATGTTGACCATACATACTTTTGGTCGGATTCAACCACCGTTTTGAGTTGGATCCGTAGCGATGCTCGAACTTTCAAGCCATTTGTAGCCAACCGTGTCGGTGAGATTACCGAGTCAACAAATGTAAATAGTTGGAGATATGTGCCCGCTAGTTTGAACGTAGCAGATGATGCGACAAGGTTAAAAGACCGCGACATTGACTTAAACCGTTGGCTATCTGGACCTGAGTATCTCTTAAACCCACCGTCCGAATGGCCTAAACCACCACCAACCTTTGAGACCTCAATCGGTTCAGAGGAACTGAAACCCTCTAAAGCTAGTGTGGGTCTCACAATTTGCGATCAGGTTCTTTCACCGGTAATTCCAAATCCCTTACGTTTCAGTAAGTGGAATCGATTGGTGCGTGCAACCGCGCATGATTACCATTATGCGTATAAATCTGTATCTTTTTTAGCACGTTTTAAAAGTCAAAATTCTAAATTGAACACTAATACCTATTTTTCCAAGCTTTCCTTTGCCATTGACTAGTTTAGATATATATTAGATATATAGAAAGCAGAAAACGCTATTTTAAAGAAAACTCAGATGGACAGTTTTGGCCCAGAATTAGCCATGTTGCACGACCCCAAACAATCCAAGATACCTAAAACGAGCAAACTGCACTCCTTGGCTTTGGTACTAGATGAAGAAGGCTCACTTAGGCTGGACTGCCGAGCAAAATATATGAAGAATATGGACTACAACACCACGTCTCCGATTATACTTGATGGTCGTCATCCAGCCGTTTACCTCCTAATCAAGTTCTACCATTTTAAAGCTACTCACGCCTTTAATGAACTGGTCTGCAATGAGCAAAACAACGTTTCTGGATTTTGAGATGCCGTAGTGAGGTCCGGAAGATATCAAGAAATTGCTCATTTTGCTTGAAACGAAAAGCAGTACCTCAAACGCCAGCTACGAGTCTTACATCAGGCGATTTGCCTGATGACTTGATTGTTACAGTCGTCCATTTACCAACACTGGTTTAGATTACTTTGGCCCTGTGGATGTGTCTATTGGTCGTCGTAGAGAGAAGCGATGGGTGGCACTGTTTACATGTTTGACAACGCGAGCAGTACACCTAGAGAGTGTAGCAAGCCTTTCTGCAGACTCCGCCATCTCCAGCTTACGTCGATTTATGGCTCGTCGAGGTGTTCCACGAAAAATCCTGTCAGATAACGGCACCGCTTTTATTGCTGCAAACCGTCAGTTAACTGAATTTTTTTGCGAGGCTGTGCAAGGTTTTGTGACCAATAATCAAATTGAATGGAGCTTCATTCAACCTGTGTCGCCTTTTATGGGGGCTGCTGGGAGAGGCTTATAAATATGCTCTGTGAAGACAGCCCTTCAGGTGACTTTAAAAGAAAAAGCCCCACGAGAAGAACTGCTACACACGCTACTATTAGAAGCCGAAGCAATTGTAAATTCAAGGCCTTTGACATACGAGGGTCATTCAATAAATACTTAGCCTACAAAAAGTAAACGAAAATTTTGGAAAAGTGGCAATTTATTTTTCAACATAGTCTCCTTGTTCGATACACTTAGCCCAGCGATGCTCCAACTTTTTTAACCTGTCCGAAAAATAGTTTTTGTCAAACTCTGCAAAATAGGCCTCCGTGGCGGCGATGACCTCCTCATTTGATCCATATCTATTCCCGGCGAGTGATTTTTTCAGATTAGGAAACAGAAAGAAGTCACAAGGGGCCAAATCTGGAGAATACGGTGGATGGGGCAGCAATTCGTAGCGTAATTCGACCAATTTGGCCATGGCAACGGCAGACGTGTGAACCGGTGCGTTGTCGTGGTGAAACAGCAGTTTCTTTAATTCGGCGTCGAATCGGCCCAATAAATCGGCATAGTAAAGCCCTGTAATTGTTTTACCCTTCTCGAGGTAATCGATGTAGATCACACCTTGTGAATCCCAGAAAACGGTGGCCATAACTTTTCCGGCCGATTTTACAGTTTTCGCCTTCTTTGGAGCACGTTCCCCGGTCTGGATCCATTGTTTTGATTGCTCCTTGGTCTCTGGTGTGTACCAGTGGATCCAGGTTTCATCGATGTTCACAAAACGAAGCAAAAACTCCGCTGGATTCCGCTTAAACAGCGCCAAACACGTCTCCAATGTGGTCTCACGGTTGCGCTTGTTTTCTGGTGTGAGTAAACGCGGCACCCATCGCGCCGACAGCTTTCTCATGCCGAGTTCCTCGTGAAGAATATGATGCACTGTTCCTTATGAAATGCCTATAGTCTCAGCTAGCTCCCGAACCTTCAATCGGCCATCCGCCAATACGAGATCATGGATTTTTTTAATGTTTTCCTCCGTAGCAGCTGTTTTCGGTGCACCTGGACGTGGTTCATCAAAAACCGACGTACGGCCACGTGCAAACTCGTTGAACCAATTCTTGATGGTGGCCATCGATGGAGAAGAGTCACCGTACACAGCATCCAAGCGCTCTTTGATTTCGATGCGCGTTTTCCCTTCCAAAAATAGGAATCGAATCACCGAACGATATTGCTCTTTTTCCATTTATGTAAAACCGATCGACACGTTCGCTTCCATAAGTTGTCAAATTAAAACAAATGAAGGGATTGGAATGAAAATTTGAAAAAAAGAATTAAAAAAGAATGTGCTACACTGTGGTAAAACTCTTTTGAAACTACAGCGCCCTCTGGCGATGAGGCTAGGTACTTATTGAATGCACCTTGTATGTTGCAGCTAATAATGAATATGAAAGCCTTACACCTTTTCATTTCTTAATAGGCAGCTCATCGAATCAGCAGTTACCTACCACTCTGGACGACGGAGTTTTTTCATTGAGAAAAGAGTGGAAAAAGGCTCTTCGCCTCTCTGAGAATTTTTGGAACAGATGGCTCGAGGAATACTTACCCCTTCTCAAAACAAAGAGGCAGCAAGGAGACGGTTATCGTAATTTGGCTGTTGATGACGTCGTGCTAGTCGTGGATGCTGACCTACTCCGAGGAGTGTGGCCTATGGGGCGCGTGACCAGAGTGTAGGTACCCAGGAAAAGATGGGGTCGTCCGCGTAGCTGACGTTGTCACTAAAGGCGGAACGCTGAAGAGGCCCGCTAGAAAGTTAGCTGCACCTACTGGAAGGTCTCCAGTTGCTGCTGCGACATCGCTGCACGGGGGGGATGGTGTTGCGACCTTTTTTTACATATATTTATGGTTTTTTACACTTTTTACTTGTCGTAAAAAATAAATGTCAGTTGTGTCAGCGACTCGTAATTTTATTGACCTATATTATAATACAGTCCACATTTTGCCTATAACTACTAAATGTAAACCTAATGCTTGTGTATGTATGTAATGTAGTTATTGTATTTTCATACTTTATATATATTACTATTTGATTGACCTTGCTTCCTTCAGTCATTGGGCATGTTCAAAATATACAAATCTATGGTTCAAGTCTGGTCCGATCTGGTCTGGTCTGGTCTGGTCTGGTTCTGTTATGATGGATTTTATGTTTACCTTTGTAAAACTTCGGTGATCTTAAAAGGGCTCATTCGCAAAAGGACCACTTCTCAAAATGTCTACCAGACACAAAATGTTCATTTCACAGAATGTATCTTTCGCAAAATGCCCCTTTCGTAAAATCTTCATTTCTCAAAATGTCCCATTTTCCAATACACATTCAATCCTTCATATCTGTACAAAATCGGTCAAGTGCGAGTCGGATTCGCGAACAGAGGGTTACATAATAATCTTATTGACAGATATTGAATTGCTTTCCAGATGCAGAGAATCAGGCGATCGAAGTACTCTACAAAGCCCCACCGACCTTCCAGGGTTAGACCGAGATACTTAATGTATCGACCCATCTGGACTTGCGATTTCCAACTCTGACCAACGAGCTGGGTGGCTCTCTGCTTCTCAGTTTGTGGAACCAAAGCGCCTTGGTCTACCTATTGTTAGCCTAAGTTCGCAAGTCCGATAGCATAAATCGGGATTAGATTGTTTCTTTTTTTAAATAAAATTACCCATGGATCTGTTGTGTGTATAACTCCAGCTTCCTCATATGTGATAGAATAATTAAGCCTATGCCAATATTTAAGGTAGGTATAATAGCTGCAATCAAAGTTCTTAATTTAGCTGCCACAAAAACTTCGTTAATATGAATCGATTAGTGTGTGTTAGCTGGAGTGACATCACCCCAGCTTCCTCATTCAATACAGACAAACCAGTGAGGTTAGGGTTTTGGACTATAGTCAGAAAAATAAGGCATAATAGCTGCACAAGGAAGGAAAAAACTAAACGATAATACTTAAAACGTGTTGACACTACAATCAAAAACGTGTGTGTAAGCTGGAGTGACCCCAGCTGCTCATGTCATATCTTCCAAACGAAAGAAGATATGATTATGTATTATAGCTCAAAAATTTAGGCATGTTGTTTTGCCCACTGAGAATTAACTTTAATAGCTAACTGGTTTTGACCATGTATTTTGGTACACAGTCAAATCAAGTTCGAGAACTGTCTTTTAAAAGTCACCTCGTTTTACCGGTAGATACCTAAGTAACATCACTCGTGAGTACATTTACCTAGGTACCGAGTGAGACGTGATTAGAGGTTCTTTTACAAAAATCCTGTTACAATAAAACTTATACCTAAGAATCGTCAGTGTTAACACGTTGATCTGGGTTAGTTACCTTAGGTACCTACAACAACACCACATAGTCCACATCATAGTTTTTATATTTCTATGATCCATACATTCTTACTAGATTAGGTACGCAAAACAATTAGTATACTAAATGAGTACCTACTTCGTGTCAAAGCCAGGCTGATCCCTGGCGACCTTCGAGGCACGAAGAAAAATGATATCCTTAAGTAACAATCAATTATTATCATTCAAGCTAGGTACACGATTAGCCTCAACATTACTGCGACACTATGATCAATGATGAGATAATGTATTTTTATGATGACATAATGTGTACTCAATGATTAACATGGTTTTATTCACTACCTAATGAGATACCAGTCTGAATTTCTAGTCTTTGCAGATAAGTAGATACCATGTAGCTAGGTAGCTTTGCTATCTGGAGCAGTTACAGCTATCAACTCAAATTACGCAGTAGATGAAAATAAACTTCCACAGAATATGAAAAGTTAAGGAAATGAAACCATACTTGTTGTAATTACTCACCTTAGTAAGTCTTCACTTCGATACAGAAGCGTTCCCCTAATTTGAAAAATGTTTATACTCTGTGTTTAGAGAAGATATGGGTCTTCGGAAAATGTTTGTGTAACTTTTCATTACTGATATTTTAATATTGAATGAATTGGTTTCTTGTTTCAATTTTGGGATTCGTGTCAAAACAGCGAGGTAATTGCGTAACACACTAACAGTAGCAATAGCTTTCATTTTGACAGTTCAACATTGCGTTATTTACGTTGTTGCGCAGACAAATTTTTCGAACATATGAAGCACTGGATTAGCAATATCCTTCAAAATTATTCAGATTGTGATTGAAAGAGTGTTACGCAATTATGGTGCTGCCTCGTATTACAGAGGTTCAATAGAACACATACAAGGCCAGCCTATACTGGTTTTGTTACCACTAACGTGCAGCCTGCCTGTACCTGTATTGTTTGCAGATTGTGTGGGTGTGTTATTTTATGTTGGTAGATGGTATTGTTTTATCTTTCCAAGAACTTGGATAATGAATCTGGGTCTTCACAACGTATATATGAAGAATGATAAAAATTAGTTATTCCCAAAAACATTTCACACACGCTTATTGAATACTTACATGCATGGTACCTGCTACCCGGACACAAGTCTTTATTTTGTATTCAATTCACATACACGGTGATATTTTTTTTTAATGCAAACACGTCAGCAGGATTCAATATCTAGTGTTTTTCTAAATAGGTACCTATCCGACTGCTTTATGCTACATTCTTGTTAATATATCCGTAGAAAGGTAGGTAGGTATCTATTATTGTGTTTGATTTTAGATACCTATGTATGTGTCTACCTAGGTTTACTACCATCATGGAGTAGCAGGTGGTAGATATAAACCATTGTTACCTTAAATCTTAAAATCAGGTAAATCTCCGAAACCTGAAAAGACACCGAAGAGTAGCTACTTATCCAAGGTAACCGACTGACATGGTGTAGACATGAGATAGGGGAGCATCAGGAGCATGTTGACTTATGCCTGGATGGTTTCGGAGGTCTTCAATGAACTCTCAACAGTTATTCAATCGACAAAATAATAATTTGAAGCAAATTTTACTGTTCAGAAACAAGATATCGATCCCATATCACTATGCACTATCGAATAGATAAACTCCGGCCAAGAAACCTCAGAAGACTAAAGGTTAAATTAAATATCTATGGGCTGATTTACCCCGGATAATTTTATCCGAGGAATAATTTTGAATTTTGACAGTTCTTTCATGCAAAATCTGTCAGACGACAATTTTTCCACGAAAAAAAATTATCTGTCGATTGAAAAATCAGCCCTAAGTCTTATATGAATGGAGATGGCTATAAGAAAAGCCTCTGTACATTTCTGTGCTTGAAGTATTAAATAAATAAATAAAAGACGGGTAAACACTATAAAGCTGGAAAGGAAGTAGGTATAAGTACATAAGTGCGGTACTGAAATTACTACTGAAAATAATATACCTACCTACGAGTATATATGCAAGAAAAATGAGTCCGTCGAAACCTGAGGTGATGACATAATTTATTGTTGAAATAGTCATATCTTGTTGAACATATATATTAAAACTAACTAACTACCTAACCATTAGTATATTGCATGGTAGTCGATATGGATACAACTAAGACACCATTTCTATAGTACATAGATGCTAGAAGTGCAGGTAGCACACGACTAGTTTCAGTTGTTAGCACTGCAATCACAATTAAAAATAATTGACTGAATTAGCCATGCTTTGTCAGTTTTCGGAACATTGTTCTTTCAAACTGAGTGCCCGGAACGAAGTGTCATCGTTTTCATACAAATTTTCAGTAGCTACGTCCTTACCCGTCCCGCAAATGTCCGTTATTGTGACGATTATTATGTATTGGACTTAGTTTGCATACAAGTGAGAATAGTTGCTAATCGTGTTCTCATGCAGAATAAGACCAATTACATACCGAAGCATAATCTGAACTTATTATTAATCTTGTTAAAATTCATATAAACAAACACGCCACTTTGATTTATGTATTAGGTATACTTAAAGGATTAGCACCCACTTGATACCTACAGTTTTATTTGTTTTATAAATAATATATAATTATATAGAACGTTACAAACCGCTACTAAAAAGTGGGAAAATCCCCCAAAGCACCTAATTATTAAAGAAAAACTTACGGAGGAGAGGCATGTCTTTTTTTCTTAGAAATAAATGGTTCAGAATGACTCCCGATCGATGACTTGTTTTCTTTAAGGGAATTAAAACTTTTCGGTAAATTTAGGCCGATCAATTGGCCATTTCGGTCAATTTTTTATTAACGGCCAAAGGCTTACTTTGTTAAAACAACAATTCATCAGGTGTGAGCTGTTCGGGCTTATGTAACAAAGAGAATACGGGAATGTCATGGGCTGTGTCGGTGTAACAACAACGATTCCCATACTTATTTATGTGAGTTCCTTAAACTATTTAACTAGTATGTATCGTTAGTGCTGAGAAAACTTGTCAAAATAGTAAAACAAAAGATAAATTATGCCCGCCAAAAATAATAACCAGATGATGATGAAGGATACAGGGACTCAAATTATTATAAGTCGAGTTTTCGCATGTCTACCTACTAATATAGATTTTTTAATTTTATTCATACACATTAGATACAACTTAAAATAAAATAGATCCGATATAAATAACTCAAGTTTCTAAGTATAACGTGTTAAATGTTACATAAGTGACTGCCTCTATTTTTTGCTGTCATTAATCTTGCGTCGAATCTTCTACGCGTCTATTGTCACACTATGATCCGGGTCCGATATGGAAATGAAGTACTATTAACTGTTAATGCGACATTGTGTATAACATTTTTTACATCCTATATGCAGCATGTTGAGGACGGCCGGAGGATCATTAGATTTTCCAATCACGGACGGGACGCGCGCCTCTGGGCTTCGTATATAAGCTGGAGCGCGGGAGAAGATACTATGATATCAACTGTCGCATCCATCGATTACAGTCCTGTCTAGTACCTACTAGATCTTGTTTGGTGCTGTGTCTTTGAGGAGGATTTACAAATCTTCAATATGTTCAAATTGGTGAGTTTTAAAAATCTTAACTAGTTAATTGATGTACTGTTTCCTGATTGTTTCTTATAGGAAAACGCAAAAGTGATTACAGATATTTCCTCCCCTTTTCTAATGAGAAATTATACTTATTGTATAGTGGACAGAAGTAGCTTAGCGTGTATCGAGGGTTCGATTCCCAGACTTAGGTGTGAAATTGAAATTTGCGTTTGATTGTTTGAATTATATGACTATAGGTAGGTATAAATGTCACGATCTTCTCCAAAAATCTACTTTTAGGATCAGCTATTGAAGTACGGTTATTATGTACGTAGTGGTTAATTTTAAGGTTGATAGAAAATATCCATCTCCACCTAGCTTCGGAGAATTAACGATAAAAGATTGTGTGTGATATGGTGTCGATTTGTAGAATAGGCTCGATTTCTAACAGAATTTGACTGAAGGGGACTGTTGTGTACCTAGTCCTAGTAATTGAGAAACTTCACTGCATATTAAAAAAATCTGATACGTTCATGGGTAGAAGGTATAGAACCATGGGTAGAGCCTATACAAGGTGTCGTTTTGCATACCTACTCGTCAAATTCAAGGATTAATTCGTGTCGAGAGTCAATAATATAATAACTAGGTATTTTTTTTTTCTAATTTTCGGAAATCGGCTTGTGTGGGACACGCATTTTAAAACGCGGCCTGTGTGAGACCGCACTGTAACTGCCCTTTTACACACATAAAAACCCGGCCGCTTATACGATACCATAACGCGATTCTATTCTTTGAAAATCGTGTATTCTGAAATACTGTCAAACTTAAATAAGTAAAAAAATGTAAAAAAACAAGTATGTATTCATTACTTACCAGGGATCGTAATGTAATTTATTATTTATGTATTTCATAACAGCCTCCTGAAATTTGACGAGGATGCAAAACAACAGCTTGTATATGTTTAGATAAACAATTTCTAATTGTATTATTTTCTCCATCAGTTAATGCTGATCGCCTTCGCCGCGGCGCTGATCGTGAGCCCTGCAGTGGCTAAGCCTCAGGTGCTGCTGGACACCTACGGCTACAGCTACCCCGCTTACGCCTACAGCCCCTTGGCGTACACCTACTCCTACCCCTACGCCTACACCTACGGCTACCCGCTAGCCTACTACTAGCACTGAATGTATTCACCCCACCCACCAAAGTGTCGCGTAGCTGTTCTCACGATCTAAACATGACGTGTTAATAATCAGTATTTAAAGTCATTGCAAAATTTTATTGTGAATGTGTGATAATTATGATTTAATTAAATATGTAAGTCTGAGGTATTGTTTTCAATAAATGTATCTATACTGAATTTACGATTTTAAGGTTTCCTGTCTTTATTGTTGTAATTGTAAGTCTAAGCAGAGCGTCAAATTATTCCTGACTCTTTATCTTATTATTTTAAAACCACTTCATACCATTTTTGGTAAACTCCTAGGGATACACTGATAGTTAAATACAGCACTTTGCGAAGAAGCTTGTCTGGCAAAGTATGTACCTACTACTGTCACCACAGAACAGATAAAAGAGGTACTGTCACTATACTTATTTCTGCGGCCAAGCAGCGTTCGCTTTGCTGAGTGCCCCGCGCGTTCAGTTTGTGGGGTACCTATGGATACCGGTGTGATTACAGGCACATGAGACATTTCAGCTCTGTATCTAGGATGGCAAGTCATCTGCGATTGCACTGGTATTATCAACATTACAGATGTCCATAAGCGCCAGTAACCATCGGTGGGCAGTCGGCTTTTTTCTGTTCAACAATAAAAATGCATAACTATTTATATGCTCCCGGCATAATCTTACACATATCAGGAGATTCAGATAGGTACCTATTCATGTATGTACCGTCAACATGTATCCAGCACGACTTGCAAGCGAAACATATTATAGTAGAAACCTACTTAAGTAATAGGTACGCGACATCAGACATGTGATTTTCATTCTAAAATTAGACTATGAGTTTCAAAAAGTAAACAATAGGTACTCCATTTACAGTTAGGTATGCAATGTTTTTTCAGCAAATCGCCAATAATGTATCCTAACTGCTAAATGACGCATATTTTAGACTTGAATGGTGATGGTGCCTCTAATAAATATGTTAAACTATGAATGGATCTGATTTACATAACATTTAAATATAGAATGAGTCGTGCTATGTACGTATCTACCTATAGATATATAAGTGTACGATTACTACTACAACTGCTAATAAAAACTTTATCTATAAAGTAGGGATTGTTTGATAATCAGCCTATAATGTTCCCACTGTTGGGACACAGACCTCCTCTCTGTTAGAGGTAGTAGACATGTCTTCGAATTTTTGGTTCTAGGACATGCCGGTTTCTTCACGAAGTTTTCCTTCACCGTTTTCAGAGTAGTGATGATGAAATTATTTACACAAAGTAAAGCGCCTGCCTAGGTTCGAACCCACGTCCTAGGTACAACTCGTAAGACGGGGCCGTTTACCACTGGGCCACCATTGCTTTAATGAAAGCTTATGAGAATTAAACGACAGGCAGCAGTACCTATAAAAATAAAAAAATAAAAATAAAAATCGTTTATTATCAGGCGTCATCGGCCCATAGTGTGTTAGTTTTACCAAAACTTAAAAACTATGTTAGTAGACCACTTAGGCACACATAAGTACAAAAAACAAAAAGAAAAACACAGCCACCAATTAGAGGAAGATTTATCACGTCCCATGTCTGACATGTAGCTTGATAAACCTATCCATTGTAGGCCCTTCCAACTTTTCTGAAAAAACCTTCAGAATGCTGTTGCTACCCCCCTCACCCTGCGCATCACTGATGCCACCTTTTTGCGCATGATCGCGAAATAATCGTCTGTGTGCGCATCAGCGAACATCCCTAACGCACTACAGTACGGCGAAAGCCTCAGCAGCGCCCTGAAGGCATTGTTATATTGAACGCGCAGTGCGCTGTCTGCTTTTTGGGTATGATTAGCCCACAGACCGCTGGTGTAAAATATTTGACAAAACGCCTTAAAAAGTGTTATTTTAACCGGTGCTGAGCAACCAGCAAACCTGCATGCCAACATGTTTCCCCTCACAGCCAACGCCCTGCGCTCTCTCTCCATATCTAAGTCATCTCTAAGATCCTCCGTAACAATATGACCCAAATATTTAAATTGTGATACCCTCTGCAAGGGTGAACCGTTTATTTCTACGGGGGGGACATTTGAGGGACTTTTATTTCTTCCTCTAAACACCAACAGCTCACTCTTTGTCGGATTATATTTTAGGCCATGCTGCTCGGCGTATCTCTCACAAATGGTCAGTAATTTCCTAATTCCACCGATTGTGGGGCTTAGCAGCACCATATCGTCTGCGTAGCTTAAGTTATTTAAACTAACTCCGTCAATATGGCAACCGACATGAGTGCTGCTAAGCTCAACAAGCAAGTTGTTAACATACATATTAAACAGTCTCGGGGAAGTAAGACCTCCTTGCCTCACACCACATTTGAGTTTGTACGGGTCCGACAATGCATTGGACCATTTTACAAAGTTCCTCTGCTTATCATACCAGAGAGGTAATAATGAAACTAATGCCGCAGGAACTCCCGCATCCCCGAAGCTTCTCCCATAACACCTTATATGACACCAGGTTGAACGCTTTGGAAAGGTCCAGGAAACAAGCATACACGGGTGTTTTTCTGTCCGTATAGTACTTGATAGTGTGCTTCAACGCAAGTATTGCACTTTCAGTAGACAGCCCAGCACGAAAACCAAACTGTGTGTCATGAAATTTTGTATATCCACTGAGGCGCACATCAAGCGCACTATCAAACACTTTAGCTATCACTGTTGCCAGTGAGATAGGCCTTTAATTCCCTTTGTCAGCTATGTCTCCTGTCCGATTCTTTACAATAGGTATAACTAATGTATCCAGCATCTCCTGTGGTAGGTAAGAATGCCCTACACATAAATTAAAAAACATAGTCAATACTCTTGGCAAGTGCAAACCCGCATTTTGAAGATGCTCAATGCGAGTCCGTCTTGACCAGGAGATTTTCCCCGCTTCATACATTTAATGACATTTTTTATTTCTTTGCACGCAAACCTAAGGGGTGTTCCTGATTGACTTGACTCAGCACCGTTCACCCTCACCACAGTCTCAAGAGGTGAGCTCATAATAAATTGTTCCCTAAATATATTAGCTATTCCAGTGTGGTCACTCTCACCCTCCACGCTAACTGGTAAGCTTGGAGAGATATTTAGCTTTTTAGTGCCTTTCCAGAACGATGAGAAACATTTCTTAGAATGGAGCGAGGCCAATATATCCATTTCTATTTTTTCTTGGTTCTTAATTATCCATTTCAATTTTGATTTAAATACCTTACGACTATAAATCATATCCTCATAAATAGGCCCACTACTGGGTTCCCCATACCAAATCCATAATTTAAACTTAGACCTTGCTTGAGCGTGAAACTCTTTGACATGCTTGTTCCAGCCTTTTTTAACATTCTTTTTTATAATGCCTTTAGAGACTTTGTTTATACTAGCTGCTTCACTCAATATAGATACCATGCTTTTATACATCGAATCCAACAATACCCTATGGTGGGGATTATCACAAAAAATATCTGCACATAGTTCATAGTTCAACCTATATAACCTATGGGTGAAATGTTTCTGTAAGTAACCGCCCTGATCACTTGAGAATTATTTCTTATTTATTTCGTAAATAGGCGTGATAGGACAACAACTACATCCACACATAATATGGATGTAGTTGTTGACCTTATTTGTTGTCACTTGGAGACAGTAGACGGTAACAAAAACATGTATGTACTTAGGTAGATTTTCATCTAAAGAAATTATGATAGTAAACATGAAACTAGTTAGAACTAATCACGATCCGATTTGGGCTGAAGACTGGGCCGCGTGCCCACGTGAATAATTAAGTTAGCTAAGTAACTACTGCAGGTAGGCTTTCGCTACAGATGGGTACCCGAACCACAGATCACAATTTAGAAAGGTTTTTATTCCATACCTAAGTACTTACTTCACTTTACTTTCTCCAAATATTTCTATTAGTCGTCATCTCAGTATTCACCCCCTTTCTAACCATAAGTATATCATCTTCCACACAGTCCATCCAATGTTTTTCGGACCTTATAGCCATCCACATTCATACCCAAAATTTCCCTCATGACATTTTCTTCGTTCCCCCGTATCAAATGCTCATACGATTTCCAAACAACTTTTTAGTCACTGGTACCATATTCAGTTTCACTTCTTCTTATATACACATTTCTTGTCCTATGTATACGTGTAACACCACGCATCTCTCTTAGCTTATTCTCATCTCGACCTTCCATTCATCTCTCAGAACCCAGAACTTGCAATGTTTCTTACTATGCATTCAATTAAGAAACAATGAAATAAAGCTTTTCTTATTCTGTCGCTATAAATAGACACTACCCCGTGTTCCTCGTTGGCGTACGTAGACTTGTATACTCATTTCGCCAGTTATTCTTCTTCTCCGTGTCGCTGGCCAGACAGTTATTAAAATTTTGTTGGCCTAATACTCGGCCAGTTCCACGTCGTTATCGGTGGCAGCGCAGAGGTCACTTTGGCTGCATGTTTTGCTAGTTATAATATGTTTAATTCTTATGTACCTAAGACATAATAGGTGGCAAGGGTATAAATTGAGACTCCAGAAATTCTTAATAGTAAAACCCAATAACACTTTGGTAACCGGAGGTCATGTGCCTACTTCAATAACAATAGATTTTAATAGATATGCTAACTAGCTGATCAATAAGTCACCGAATAAACCGATGATTAGTAGGTATGGTCACATCATTGACCACACGTATGTCTGTTAATCGGGATGACATAGTCAATGACACAATAATGGTGGCATTACAAGGCCACACTTACATCAGTCCTCATACTGCTCATGCTCATTTGTATGCCGGTGCAATAAGCCATCCTTTGACAACACAATGATACCTAATCCGCCTTTGGGAACTCCATTAACGTTATCACGACTTGTCATCGATCAAGGAAAATACCTTGGTGCTGCGGATTAAAAAGTGTGAACGTATTAGGAGGTACCTGCATAAGTTTTCATAGATATGTATATAGATACCTACAAGTTGACGTATTGTGTCCCAATGTCAGTATATGCTATGGAAGGCAGTGCAGTGGTGGAAAACTGTTCTAGATTAAATCGGAAACATGATGATTATAATAATTATGAAGGTTTTCTGTCTTCAGACCGTTTTTGCTGTATCAACTGTGTCTAGTTAGTCTACTAGACACTATGGCGACCGCTAGTCGATAGGATATTTATCTGGGTGATGGTGGTAGATTGTATAGGTATCTTTCTTTCTCAAGGCATTATCATTTTTAGTTTGTTTGTGGGATATCGTTTGCCTCTACTTGTATACTATCAAAGTAGAAAAAAACGCAGATGTGATTAGGTATATTATATAATTATGAATTTAATTACTTTTTTATCTAGATAAACCATACATTTAGTTAAGTATTATTGCAATAAACCTGTCATGAAGCAAAATATTAACATAGACAAGACAATTTGTTTTCTAATTTCTCGCACCAGTTTCTACCTCTAAATAAATAACAAGTAAATGATCAACATGTATTACATTAAAACTCTAAAGCTAAAATCATAATAGAGTTCGTCCTTGGCCATTCTAGAAACTGCAGTAATATACAATGAGTGTACTGAAAAATGTTTCTAACTTTTACATTAGAAGAATACATAAGCAGAAACCATGGGTAAAGCATAAATATTAGCATAGTTTTAGTTCGTCTTTATATAGGTGTCTATTGATGCTAGAGTCTGGCTATCATAATCAGAAATAGATACATTGACTAAGCCTTTATAATACCTACTATGTCAAATGCTCAAGACACCTATAAAAATCTTATAAAGAAATTCTCTAACGTCGTTTTTCGTTACAAACTATACAGCATGGTTTGTGTTGAGCAGATAGTCATCTAACTAGACTTTACGACAAAACAGCAAGAGAGAGAGCATAAGATGATCTATTACTTTTTGATTTTTAAGATAATGCCAATTCATAGGCACTTCCTCGAAATAAAAAGTTGTGTATGCTAGGCAAACATGTCTGCTACGTTTGCATTTCCCGACTCTCGTTCAGTATTCATATAATGTAAACTAGTTTAAAAGTGTAACAGTCGATATTGTTTCATTGATGATTTAAGTACTTTAATAATTAGGATGGGATGGGTTGGGATGGAATTGGGATGGGGATATTTTATTATTATTTTTATTACACGGTGCTAAAACATTTATCTAGATAGGTACTGAATTTACAGAAAGCGGAATTTCTAATCGCTGAAGTTAACATTTTCTATTTTGTCAATTATACTTATAATTAACATCAAGGAAATGATCTTGTTTTTTATTGATATTACACATTTATCTACATTTAGTAGGAAAAAGTTTATTTTTTAAAGTAAAATAAAAAGTTGAGTCGAAGAGGAAGTCGATAAGCGCTGACTCTATTCTACATACGTACATAATATATTATGCCTCTAAACATTATAGGTACATTCTTAATACACGATAAGTTATAATTTTCCTATGTATCAAGTAGGTTGAGTTAGATATAATTCACAATTTAGTTATCTACCAGTCAGAATAATTTCACAACACAGTTCACTGTCGTCCTCGCACTGAGTTTAGAAGTAACAAAAACACTCAAGATGGCACCTTAAACACTTGTCTAGTGAACAGTACTTGATAGTTCATGAGTCTGTTGAGATAGCGTTGTTCACGAATGTTCAGGTGTTTGGTAGTTTAGTGTTTAGGCGACTTCTAGGTCAGAGTCGGAATCGTCGGTGTAGGGGCGCGGCGTGGGAGGCGCGGGCGGCGCGTGCGCAGGTGAGTGCGCCGGCGACAGCGGTGCCCGCGTCATTAGCGGCGCTCGTCCGCATGCGCGCTCCTCCTGTAACTTCCGGAGCCGCTCCTGCTCCTCACGTTTCTGCTTGCGCCATTTCGCGCGACGGTTCTTGAACCAGACCTAAGAAAGAAAATAACATTTCAATAAACAAGATTTTAAGATTGGTGGAAAGTTCCCGTGTCTCCTAGATCATGCTAGGGCGTCATTTGCTGCTTTTTATTCATGAAGATATGCATGACTGCAACGTGGTGATTAGAAAATAATATATCAATGACGTTCAATACTTAGGTATAATCCGGTTCCGATTAGTTCCTATATAAGTTCCTTTCAAGTATATTGCCTGAACCTAGTACTTAGATATCTAACAAACAGTGAAATCTTACAGAAGTTTCTAAAACTGTTTATGAATATTAGCAAATACAAGATAAAAACAAACTCTATCAACCGATTTCACGTGCGCATTATCTAAATCTGTAGGTATATTGATTCAGAAACTGAACAATACATTTTTTTGTGAGGATAAGAAATAACAAAGATCCAAATATACGGTGTGATATCATAACTCAAAGGTTTCTTAAATATTCAATCATTCAATACGGTAGCTAATATGAGCCGAACCGATCCCTTGTAAGCGATCAATTGATTGTTATACACCGTGTTATCTACGGACAATTGGAACGACCCAATTTTGTAGCAAACATTGACCGAGCTACTGAACTACATAATAGCAAAAAAAGACTCAAAGCTAGTATTGTTGTTGAGGTATCATTGATATTTCCCGGTAGAGAGGGGCTGCGCGGCCGTGCTCTCACTCGAGTGGGCAAGCACAAGTGTGAGATGTTCCCAGACTGCGGGTGGTCGCCGTCGCCGACTGTCCGGCTGGCAAGCCATTGTAGCACCTCGCCGTCACAACACTGGACCAGCCTTCTTTCCTTTCCAATCAATGCACACGAATTTATTTGTAATCTCTCATTTTTTTCACAATACTGACGTACATTGATGTTGTATGTGAATATAAATGTAATGGAACTCTTTACAGGAAACTATCATGCGTGCAGGCGTAGCGAAACAGATTCTTAATACCTTGTGTTCATAAATAAATATCAATATTATAAAAATATAATTTACTCGGGCAAAAAATATTATAAGATTTTTCTTGGGATATAATTTAATTACATTAGATAAGAAAATTTAGTCTCTTTAGATCCATGAGTTTATAAAGTGCTTTTTACGCTAGAAAAGACAGGGTTGTTAATTAACAGTTTTCATTGATAATAAATTCATGAAAAGTTTAAAACATCCAAGCCCTTATAAAACACCTAATTAAAATGAATGTTTCACGACCTTCTTCCAAAAGACAAGACAAGTCGATCCGTCACCGGATAATATACCATACAAAATCTACATTTTAAAAGGGGCACCCTGAGCTCATTCAGTAGAAACCTTTAAAATTAATTCGTTAACGATAGCACCATTGTCGGAGTTAATTGCATTACAAGAGTCGGTCGGCGGCCGACAAAGGTCTTACTTATTAAATTAACTTTCGATGAAAGAGTGACGGGGTTTTCGCGTTGGGCGCCCGCCCGCGCCCCTCCGCTCATTGGGCGCCACTCGAGCGGCAAATATGGGCGCTGCGCGCTGCCACGGCCAGACTCCGGGGCTCCGCGCTCGCCGGCTCCTTACACCCGCTCGCACTGTTCGCACCCGACTCCTTTGTCATTCCTCACCCACAATAAGATTAGCCCGATGTTCTTTTGTGTTCTACTGATTGTGTTTTGGTTAACTCGTTTGCTGTTTTCATTGCAGCCGATGAATTCATTTTCTGCAATAAAAGCACCCCTGTTTCCTGCGTATAATTAAGTGCGTAAGGTACTTATTCGTTTGTGAGATATACAAACATTGGAATCGATAAAATTGGACATTTATTTCAGAGGTCTCCACCAAGATTGGGGCTGCATTCATAAATCAATAGCTAAGCGTCATGTGATAGCTATTTGGGCTCACAGTTGATCCGGTTTAGCAAGTAGCACAATACTCAATCTGCAATGGTGTCCTAAGACAGCAAGACGGTCGCGGCAGGCGACGAAGGAGATAGCGGGTAAAATTGGATGGATTCCTTAATAATCGGAAAGAAGAAGTTGGAAGTTCTTTGATTCGGCTCCTAAAATGCATTTTCATCACCTTTTCTTTCACAAGGGCAAGAGTACCTACCTAATAATAATTCGAAGTGCATGAGCATCAATGTGAAAGATTGTTTTCTGAACCGGATGTGGGCAAACTAAATCTTTGTATTTGTGAGAAAAAGTGCTATTCGCGGTGGCTCTTTAGTTCTTGTTTCAAACAAGTTGAAATGTGAACAACGTTTAGATTTAGTTAATCTTACAATCGAGCGCACTATAGAGTTGTATTGTGTTGAACTTGAGCGATATGGACCTATTTGCGTTTATCGACCTGGGGATTTTTAAGTTTCGAATCGGTAATGGAGGATTCTTTCAATGGGTTGAAATCAAGTAACAAAAGTATTATTTTATGTGGATATTTCAATATTAATATTTTAGGTGTTACTCCATTAAGTATTAGACTTCTCAGTCTTTTTAGGTCTTATAATTTAATTAACTTGTTTTTTGAACCTACTAGGATCACAGCATCTTCGTCAACTTGTCTTGATAATATATTTAGTGATTGTGATGCCAAAAATAAATTAGTGTTGCTGACTTAACGTCCAACCTCTGTGGTTTCTTAGCTAGTTTCCCCATGCCATTACATAAAAAGCCGCATAAACTTGAATACAGGCCCTAAACAGCTAGTCATTGCAAAATGTTTAAAAATAATATAGCTCATAGAGCAGGCGCCAGCCTTTCATTCACCAGAGATCTATTGTTGATATGGGTACCTAGATTAAAATAGATTAGCTTCATTAAGCGACGTCGAAACTCTCGGAAGCTTATAGGCACTAGCTTACATTGGAAGTTTGATATTACCCATTGTTTTAATTCCATTGAGAGCGTGGAGAATTCCCAAATTCTATTGTACGCCACTGCTGCAGCGGACTGGCATCATGCATGCATAATTTCAATGCGGTAATGTTCATTCTACTGAAGACAAACACGGTATTGAAGAGCTAAACTATGAGGATATAACATAATCATTACTAGATGAACGTTTAAATGTTTATTACTCGTTTATAAATAGGTTTGTCTTGCTGCCGAATTTGCTACGAACTTTGTCTAAGCTACTGCCGCGTTCTGATAATGATAAAAAGGATCCCATGATTATGAATACCAGAGAAGACTTATCTTTGTTAACAAAACAAGTTATGCCGCCCGATGGGAATGATTTCCCATCGGCAAAAATGACGAACTTTTATGCAAACCTTCATCACTAACCCCTTTAGAGGATGAATTATCAAAAATCCTGGAACGATTTTTGGAGAACTCTTGTGCAAAATTGGTGATTCTTCTAGGCCCTGCGCTTGAGGCTGCGGGTGGTCTGTCAGTGAGTGAATATAAGATTTTAATTAAGTAGATTATAGAAATTATACGGTTAATTCCTTTTTACCTTATGGTATAGTTTCGTTGCATGAATGTTGGTCTTTGTAAAGTTTTAATGCTTACGATAAAAACCAGTTTACAAGACTGAAATATTCCTCAGAGGATGTGCAGGACGAAACTCAACACCCATGCGAAATAACGCTCGCGAAAGTTCACCCCATTTTTACAAGCGTTTATTTAGTTTCATCGGTAATTAAACTACACAACCCCACCGATTTTGGGCTCGTATCATTCGTCTTGACGAGTACTTTGGTGCTAGGTGGTAACCAGGGTCTGATGATGGGGCTGGAATATGGCCATAGGAACTCAGTAATTAAACGACATAACCCCATTGAGTTTGGGCACGTTTGATTCGTCTTGACGAGTACTTTGGTGCTAGGTGGTAACCAGGGTCTGATGATGGAGCTGGAAGATGGCTATAGGAACTCGGTAATTAAACGACACAACCTCATCGAGTTTGGGCTCTTCTGAGATTCCTCTTTATGAGTACTTTGGTGCTAGATGGTAACCAGGGTCTGATGATATACAGGTAGCTTAAGTGCAGTAAACGCATATAACGGAAAAAAACACTGTTACGCGCTAAGAACTACGCCGTAATCAATCTCGCATCAAAAATACTAAAAAGTTAAAAATAAAATTAAAAGCAAAAAAAAAAACGTTTTAAAAACAAGCTTTTATTACTTGTTAATAAAGCTTACGCGCGCGCGCGTTTTATTACTTGTTTAAAGTTAAAGCTAAAGTAAAAAGTTAAGTTAAGTTAAAGTTTTTAAACTTAAAAATAATTTAAATCAGATAAGAAATAAATAAAAGCGTTACATTTTGATGGAACATTAAAGAACATTTAGCATATTACACCTTCATTATTTTTCTTTTGCAATCACAATGTAACACGCTTTTATTTATTTCTTATCAGGTTTAAATTATTTTTAAGTTTTTAGTTCTTTTTATTAACAAGTAATAAAAGCTTGTTTTTTAAAAAGTTATTTTTTTCTTTTATTTTTTTTCCGAAAAGGCTGAAGTTTTTATGCGAATGAAATCGCAGGCAGCAGCTAGTATGTCAATTATTATTATAATCAAAGGACAAATGATTAAATAAACACGATTTTGAATAGGATCAACAGTGTAATGTCAAGAAAACTCACGTTTTGGAATATTTAATAGTCCGCTTTAATTAAAATAAATAAACAAGTTTATACGTAGAAGTAATGGTTCATTAGGACGGTGCGGTGGTAGGATGTGTCGTGTGGGAAGACAAACAGATGAGACGGCAGGGCGGGGCGCATGCCCGCGGCGATGTGCACCACGCCTCGACGCCTGCCCACCCCACGCACCCCAAACACTAGCTACTTAGCGGGACAGTAGCCCAGACATAACTATAACTTGCTATAGTCACTACCATAACACCTAAACTCAATATTTTGCTGATTTTACCATGAAAATTGCAGTAAGACGCTTCGAATAAATCACTTTGTAGACGACCCACTGTTGTAGTCATATAACACAGTAGACTGTAGTAATATAATAACGTATTAATATCTTATCTGCCTAGCCTTTTCCCAGGTATGTCGGGGTCAGTTCCAGTCTAACTGGATGCAGCTGAATATCAGTATTTTACATGGAGCGACTGCCCATGTGGTAAGACTGGTTGTCAGTCTTTCGGGTTTCTGACTACCGGTAACGACTGTCAAAGATCTATAAATGACAGCCAGGACCAAGGGCTTAACATGCTTTCCGAGTCACGGACGGGTCTCGATATGTAATGGATGTTCACCCATCCACGGACCGACCTCGGCAAGTTTAACCTTCGATCGACCCGTGCGGCTGTTATTATTTAACCACAAATTATTTTTTCAAAAAGAATGTCCTGCTCAAAAGCTAATTTTCTTGGAAAATTGCGCCAAAGCACAACTACTCAATTTTATTGTTTGATTTTGCCAATCAATTAAATCCTTACAAATTCAATGTCTTTAATAACCTGAAATTGATTAGTGGATTTTTAAGGCAAACAGAATAAAAAAGTAGGTATAAGTATGCGCATTGACTTAATTTAAATGGCGAAATGGCGCATATATATACATTGGCATATCTATATAGATATGCGCCACATCGCTGTAACGCTGTTTGCAGACCGACGCGAACCGCCGAGAAATGCGATACTTTTTTTTGTAATAAGTATCGTATATGTAATAAACGGCTACATGAAGGGCTACAAAGTGCGATTTATCTAATAAAATATACCTAGCCTAATAAATATCTAGCCAACCCTTGAATTGTCATAATATCCCGTATGAGAGGCTCTCCCGAGTTAACATGGCGGAACAAAATAAATAATAAATCATATCGAATTAACAGTGATGAAGCGATTACTTTTGTGAATTATAATTATAAATAATAGGATCGTGGGTAAGGTTTTGGATTCGCAAACATTAATTTTATTCATTCGTTTTCCTGGAGCGTGCATGTAAAATTGAAAAATACTGAAAATGTATAAAAGATGTTAATTTGAAAAAAGAAAGAAGATGCAATGACGATGATGGGTACCTTGAAAAGAACAGAAAAATAGCTACAAATGTGATAATTTGTATTTTTCTGTTCTTTTCTTCTTGTCTGTTTATACATATATGTGTGTACATTAATGGTTAAATAAATAAAGAAAAATAGGTTTGTTTGAACAGTATGAGTGAATTTGAAGTCCCATCAAACGACAAAAATACAGTTCAAGTAGAATTTAGAGCTGATACCGCTCTTTATTGGGCTAATTTGATATCATGCTAGTTTCTCGATGAGAGGAAATATTATAAAAACTGTTTTTGGAAGTGCGTGGTTTTAGCCTTTCAGGCGTTGACTAAATACGACACAATTAAATATTTTTATATTGTTGGAAGTCGATAATGTAGCTATATATTATGGTTTATCAGTACTGAGAGACCTGCCTCCGCCTCTTTTGTCTCTTTTGTACCTTATGCACGTTAAAGTTCGTAAACAATTTTCAAGAATCAGTTTTTCAACAACATTCGTGCCTGACTGACAGCACAAAAAGTGTTTTGTGCTGTCAGTCAGGCAATGTATTGCAGTTGCAATGTATTGTAACAGTTCCGCTTACAGTGGTAAGCGGAACTGTTACAATACATTGCAACTATACACGAGCAGGCTAAAATTAGCCATTTGGCTAGATACCGACAAACTTTGTGACAGACAGACTGACGTCATAAGCTCAGAAATAGGGTTCCGGTGACATCCTTTTGGTGAGAAACCGTAACAACGTACAACGTCGTTCTTAGAAAAACTTGATGGATTTTTCGATACATAACTAAGCAATACACTTTGACACTGTTGATCACGATCTACTTATAGCTAAACTAAATCACTATGGAGTGAGAGGCAAAGCCCCCAACTTTTGTTATCCTATCTAGAAAACATTTGCAGAAATCAATGAGATGCAAGATGGATATAGACAAAGTCATAAATCACCTTTTTTAATATTTGTGCCGGTGTTCCGCAAGGATCAATATAAGGGCCCATATTGTTCATTATGTTCACTAACGACTTAATAAATTACATAAACAAAATTCTATCAGACATACAACTCGTTGTTTTTGCGGATGCCGCAAATACGATTATTGGGGCAAATGATACAAAAGAACCTACGGGAAAAGTTAATGCAGCTATAAGTTATCTCTATTCATGTTTTACTGTGAAATAAGTTGAAAATTAATAGTACAAAGACCAAGATAATGTTTTTCAAAACAACTGGTCGTAATAAAGACACCATGGAAATAATATTAGATGAAAAAAAAATTGAACTCGTGAGAGAAGCTAAATTCTTGGGAATACACATAGATGACTCATTATATTGGAAAAAGGAACTAGCAGCCATTGATGCATCTATATCATCTGCGTGTTATGCGTTAAGAATCCTTCGAGACGAAATTGACATTTAAAAATCGTATACTTCGCGCAAATCGAGTCTAAATTAAGATATATAGCATACAATTATGGGGGAACAGTTATAATTGTAACTGCCAAAGAGCTTTTGTCCTTCAAAAAAGAGCTATACGTACCATTGTCCGTAATTCACAAAGAGAGAGTTGTCATTCACAACTCTCTACGTTCTAGTCCTTCTGACTAATCTTAAAAAGTAGGTACATACATGAATATGAGACGGATGAGGAAAGACTGGTTAGAGAGGTCACACGTAGGAAGGAATTGAGAAATAAGATAAATCCTCACTTCAACATTGTGAAGCACAGTTCACAATATCAAGCAGTCCAATTATTCAATAAGATACCGCTACACTTAAAAAGCTTGATCTATACATCTTCAACGCTTCGAGCATTCCTACTAGATAAGTGTCTCTACTCTGTTGACGACATGTAATAATAATATTATGACCGAGTTGACAAGAAAAAACGCATCTCTCGTCAACTTAAGTTATGTTACTAGAGCCGACTGAAATTATTGTTTTATGAGTGATACAGTATGGACATTATTTTTAAATGACAAGTGTATTATTATTCCTATTATTCATTTAAGTTGACATTGAACTATTTATTTTTATTGTAATTTTTTAATGTTTTCTATTTCTAATCTTAAATTCTTAATGAGTTGACATTGAAAATTTTATTGTAGGTAATTTTAGTTATGTTGTTAATTTTTAAATGTGTTACTTGTATTATGTTAAATGATTTCTGTTTCTAATCTTGAATTCTTAATGAGTTGACATTGAAAATTTTATTGTAGGTAATTTTAGTTGAGTTGTTAATTTTTAAATGTGTTACCTACTTGTATTATGTTAAATGATTTCTGTTTCTAATCTTGAATTCTTAATGAGTTGACATTGAAAATTTTACTGTAGGTAATTTTAGTTGAGTTATAATTGAGTTATGTTATTAATTTTCAAATGTGTTACTGGAACGATTTCAAACACAATGTAAATTGTTTGTGAATAAATAAATGAAATTAAATGAAATGTCTACAACTTCCGAAAGGAACTTAGATATTTACAACACGCTTGTGCTGAAAATATCTAACTTCCTCTACTATACTACAGTACTATCTTAGAGCCACTTTTCGAGCCCTAGCACGAAAAGTGGCTCGTGTTATTTTACTTTTTTTTTCTCGCTCTTGTGCGGGATAGTGAGTGCGTCACAGATAACTGTATAATCAAATAGGTACTAAATAACAAAGACCGTTTTCTTTAAATTTTGGCAGAGCCTTCATGCCTTTAAATGTCAAAAATTTTTGTGAAATCTAAACTACAATATCTAAACTGTAACAATAAATGAAAATTATATTTCATCAAATAATTTATAATAAATTAAAAATAAAAAAAAATATTATAATAAACAACAACATTACCATTACTTTAAAAATTGTATTCTTTTGATAACATATTTAGGGCTGATTTTTCAATCATCTGATAATTTTATACGAGGAATATTTTTTAAAATTGACGGTTATTTCATACAAAAACCGTCAAAGTTGTCAAACGTCAATTTTATTCCTCGAATAAAAGTTATCTGGCGATGGAAAAATCAGCCCTTAGTGTTTTTGCTAGCTGTTTGACGGCCCTCGCCCGAAATGAAAACTCGGGAAATTCCATTTTTCACACTCATTCAGCTCAGCCATTTCGTAGGAAACAGAATGATCCAACACAAGCGGCACCACCAGTGAGACATTTAATTTCATAATGGACATGCCGCAGCCTCGTTCCCTGAACCCTCCTTTATAAATACAATTCTTTGTGAGCTCATCTCGCAATCTGTTTGTAGTCTTCCTATCACGAGGCGCACTTCAGTGGCTTCACCTAATAGAAACGTTTAATCGGCATCAGTTAAGTGACAAGTTAATAATAAACTATACTTATCTCTTTTTAAACTATCTCTATGAGATTAAAATTGAACAAAATTAAAACATGTCTGTTTAGCTTTATCTACGAGTAAGTTTTCCCGAAAAAGTTTTGTAATGCCCCCATTCCGATTGTTTTTGCTTTACTCCGACGGTCTTGTATCTTCGTCAACAGTGAATATTCATCATCAAAAAAAAAAAACGCAAATCAGTAATAAAAGAGATTTTCCGGAAAACGGATTGGAAAGAAAAACAAATAAGTACAAAAAGGTCTAAGTACATAAACCGGGCATCTAACGTACTTACAATACTTTTACCTGCCCGATAATAATTTATATTATCTTTAGACTTTTGATTCACGTCTAAGTCTAAAACCGTGTTATTCAAATGTTTATTACTGATTTCAAGATGGATGAATGAAGAACATAAAAAGCGGCCGACGGCGTAGTAAACGTTGTTTAGTAATATAAATATGTAGGTACCTAATGTATGTTTAAGGTTTGCAACGGCAAACCATCGTGTGAACCGCGCGGATGGGGCTCGGAGCGGACGCGGCGCGAGGCGGGCGCGGGCGCGGCGCGGCGGCGGCGGCGGAGCGGCGGCGAACCGAACCCAAACTTATTGTAATAATGTTGTTAGAACAAACACCGCGCTCCCTCCGCCTTGTTTGAGATTACAATTACGGTTTTAGCGAACTGATTTATTAATGGACCGCCTGATCCGCCCTTGATACTTTAATGTCGATTTAATTTGCATATCGAGGTGAGTAGATGCTTGTGTTTAAAATCCAGGTGATTATTGGAAGAAACTTTAGCTAGTAACTAAGTGCTGGCATCTTCTTCGTCAAGTACTTAGTGTACCTGCTGTCAAAGGATACCCCTAGAAATAAGCCTTGAATACTGTAATATACTATATCTACCTGCCAACTCTATACCTATCTACCTAACTTTAAACAAAATCTAAAGTAACTAAATTCGTGTGTATCCAGCTTCCTCATATGTGATAGAATAATTCTACCTATGCCAATGTTTAAGGCATAATAGCTGCAATCAGATCGTCGTCTATCTACTTTTTAACATTACATTCATAGTTCAATTAAAGTTCAGTCGGCTCTCAGTATATATCTTCAATATACAAAATTAAAATTAATTTGAGCGCAAGCTAAAATGACTTCTAATAGAATGCCCGCTAAGTGCAAACTTGGTTGCAATAATGTAGGGCTCGGAACGGCAACGCCGCTCCTTATCTCCTCCGAAGCAATAATTAGAATTTTTGGCGTGGAAACTCTTTTTTTTTTTGTTTATTACGTGGAAACTACAAGGCCTAGAGATTTGAAAATTTTGCTGCTTATGGCAGCTGTTATGCCTTAATTTTTGAGCTATAATATATAACCATATTTTCTTTCGTTCGGAAGATATGTCATGAGCAGCTGGGGTGACGTCACTCCAGCTTACACACACATTTTTAATCGTAGTTTAAACACTTTTTAAGTATGCCTGTTTGGAATAAGGAAGCTGTGGTGACGTCACTCCAGCTAACACGTGTACTAAACGACTCATATTAACGAAATTTTTGTGACAGCTAAATTAAGACGAGAACTTTGATTGCAGCTATTATGCCTTAAGTATTGGCATAGGTAGAATTATTCTATCATATATGAGGAAGCTGGAATTATACACACACTGAATTCTCAATCCTCCCCTAGACTGTACCGGCTCTACCCAATTAATTAAAAAGGTACAGTAAGTCTACCTACCCGTGAAATGTCACACATCAAACAATTGTATATTAAAATCAAACAGAGTAATGAAAGCCGTTGTTTTTATAATCCCGGGCGTCGTTAAAACCCTCGCACCTGTCGTATTCCATTTCCCCATTAGCAACGAAATGCATTAGTCAATATTAAAGACGCCATCCGCGACTATAATTCCACAAAGGGCACTTCAAATCACACCCATCTCTTTTCGGTTCATGTCAAAACATTACTCCTCTCTACGGCCAGAGGCTGAAAAAGTATCCCCTTGTGTCTGTCACTTCGTATCAATTACCGCACGCAAACACCCATGCATCGCTCTGTGACGAAAAGTCGTATCTGCGCTCCGTGCGCCACTCGAACCGAAATTCAATTGTCAAAAGATTGCTTTAATAGTACCACAATACCTTCGCAAGGCGAAAAAGTATTTCATTCCCGCGATAGCCTTACAAAATAACACTTAAAGCTACATAAGTAAATGTCAAATTCGTTGAGCCGCGCTAGCCCGTAGGGAGTCCCTGAGGGTCGTTCTGCAAACAACGCTCCCCTAAACGTTATACTTTGAAAACAATAATTTGTATTGCGTATCGAACGCGTCTATAAATAATAGAGTGATACTTCACTCACTGATGTGACCGCTCACCGCGCTAGTTACATTCAACGAACCCAAAATAATAATTTAATTGATAACAGTTTTAGGGGCAATTTTATGCGTTAAATCGTTTATTTTGATTGCGAAGTTATTGTGTTATGGTAATATTTAATGTATTATAATACTTAGATATTTTTACTTTCCTGACTCTTTTTTGGGAATCACGTTATACGTTTTACGGTTTCTTACTTTAAAGGAGCCTATTCCTGAGCTTACAATGTCTGTCTGTCTGTCACAAGATTTATTTTCAGTAACTGTTAGATGGTATCATGGTAGGTATGTATGTAGTATCATTGTTGCCTGCTTGTGTATAGTTGCAATGTGTTGTAGCAGTTCCACTTGCAGTGTTTTGTGCATCAGGCTGTCAGGCACGAATGTTATCTCTGGGGTACCATTCTGTCACAACGTTACTTCACTTGTCTACAATGCCTCCTCTTGCTGGTCTATTTTGGTAAAAACATCAATAGCTTTTGTTTTTTCTCTAATCTGGTGTTATAAAACAAGACAAGTATCTTGTCTTGTTGTACTCCTTTCCATTGATCTTTAGCAATGTGTCAGTATGTCTATATGGTGTTTTGTAAGACGAAGTTTCGCTACCAAATGTAATGCAAGGCAGTATACATGTGCTGAAGACCTTCCGTTTTAATCCAATACTTAGATCAGTTGTTTTTCCTTCAATGACCAGTATTTTTTCCACCCAGTTGTTATTCGTGTTCCAATTTCTTTAGTATGTAGTTTGGTCTTTGTGTGGGATAAGCCATCCAATTTTAACATACTCTTCGACATAATGAAGCAACTGAGTTTGTCAATTTTTTTGTTTTGTCTTAGTTCATTAGAAGCCATTTTCTTGAGTTTCCCTCGAACACGGACACGGATCACCCTGCCCGAGAGGTGTCTTATTTTGAAAGGTTCGCCTTGTACTTCTAGTTGTATTTTTGCGTTACTATTCGAGTATATGGTTTTGATAACATTAATGTATATTATGGCTATTCCCAGATTTTCTAGGCTTTCCCATATAGCGTCATGGCTTATGCTGTCGAAGGCTTTTGAGTTATCTATGAAAACCATATACCTACACAAGCTTGTTGTACCTAATCATTGTTCTTCTCCATACATACATAGCCTACCTATAAAAATAATTGCCACCAAACATGAACAAATATACAAGCCATCGTTATTTGAACTGTGTATATGATACCTACAAAAAAGAATTGAAAGATTGTGTTATCACCGTTTCGTTTGACAATGAAAGAAGAGCAACAAGCGTAAAATGAAACAGGACGAGCTCTTTGATCACTTGATGCCGGATCGCTGCTCAGCTCATAAAGGCGTTATTGCTTTCAGGCGACACGGAAGCTCAGGACAAAATGGCGCCGCTTTATTACTTAGTAACACATTGCTAGCGTATCTGTTTTATTGTAGCTACCTATTAGGAGATAAGTCCTGCCGGGGGGAGGCTGCAGATCACAAGAAAGCGTGGCCGGGAGCTGGGGGCTGGGCGGAGCGTCACGCCCACTTTTTCTTGTTCATCGCTGTGTGTAGGGATGTTCCTCCATTTGTGTCATCTGCACGCACACGAGCGTCACTACACCAATATCATTATGAATGTCGTTTCTCAACTTCGATACAAATTATGAATTTCTGTCTACACAGAGTGAATAAGATGTAGAGAGTGCATATTTTTGCACTGGTAAAAAAAATGGAAAATACAACTTTAGCTAAACTGATGTTTTGGTTTAAGTAACCAATACATTAGGCCCTAGGGCCTATATGAAGCAGGCTACTTAGGTACCTTTGACGCTACAAAACAAAAAAGTTATAAATGTATAGTCAACATGGCGTAAGGATTTGCGTTCAAATCCGGGCAAGTACCTACCTTCTGAGTTTATCTTGGTCATTACTGACATCATTGCAGGAAACATATTGTGAGGAAACCTAGGTTTTTGCTAATATAAGCGGCGCCGTCCCGTTGAGCAAGCGTGGCGATCAATGTTTGTGCCTTCTCTGTATAAAAAATGGCCTTTAGCCTGTAGTGAGACAGTAAAAGGCTGGTTCTAATATTATTAATTAATGAATATGCGAAATGGCTTTAATGTAAATAACAAATTCGAAATTCGAACAATTTCGTCCGACTTTGTACCGAAATTATTATTAATATTTCGTTTATTTATTTACTTATCTTATTTTATTACATTTTTAAATATTTTTTTAAATATTAAAATTAATAAAAAAACATTTAAAATTATAAAAAATAGTTATCCACTGATGTCAGGAGCAGGGTCCAAGCTACAGGTGGTTAGGGTTCCAGAGACAGGAACTTCCTCACAATGCGAGCCGTATAAAGGAGTACTGCCTTTTGAATCAGGCCCTTAATCCAACCGCCTAACGAGAGCCTCGATAGATGTTGTTGTTGTTGTTATTATTATTATTTGGTTAGACACACTAGCTGCTAATTAGCTGATGCGTGTGCTTCGTATAGCTTGAAGATATTTAATCTGTCCAGTCGATTCTTGAAGCAGTTCAGTGTGGGAGCCTACAGTCACTACATTTTCCGGGAGTCTATTCCATGCTGTTACAACTCGGTTAGACAAGAATTGCTTCAAGGGCTTTTTTTTGACGAATTTTCCCATAGCTTTAGGGAATGCCCCCGCAAATGTTTGTTCGCATTCAGTGTGTAAAGGTCTTGAAGGCTGGGCACTTCGTAGTGTTCTGTAAGTATCTTGTACCTTACAATGAGTCTACCCCTCTGTCTGCGCTGTTCCAGTGTGCTAAGGCCAAGGTCTCTGAGGCGCTGTTCGTAAGGTAGGTTACGCATGGTGCGAACCATCTTGGTTGCCCTTCTTTTTACATTATCAAGTAGAGTGACGTCTATTTTAAAATAAGGGTCCCAGATGACGTTAGCGTACTCCAAGAGTGGTCTTATGTAGGTCTTGTACAACTTGACAAATGTCCCAGGCGTCAGGCACTTGAATGCCTTGCGGATGCTGTAAAGTTTCGAATTTGCTCTTTTGACAATACCGGATATATGTGCTTCCCATTTTAGGTCGTTGGACATAACAACACCCAGGTCTTTCTGTGACTCAACAGCTGAGAGTTTGTGGAGTCCGAGAAGTTTTTCGTGGATTGTTTTTACCTATGTGCAAAACGGTACACTTTTTCAACATTTAGCGTCAACAACCAGTCTTGAGTCCATTTGTATATACCGTTTAAATAATTTTGGATATCTTGCCACTGGTCATGAAGATTCCCAAAAAACTTTGTATAGTCCGCAAATAACGAAATTGCATAACGTAATCATTTAAAAGAGAAACCATAGAATATGTGATAAAGTAGTCTTGGATAAAATGTGAATAACTTCGAAGAGAAAATAAGAAACTAAAAAACATGTGCCTTTTATAAAAAATATCTGAGGGGTAATTCTCGTGTTTCGGGAGGTTCCTGTTCAGGGTAAGGCGAGAGGAAACGCCAGGGTGTCACCACTGTGTGGATCGCCCGGAGGACACGGTGGAGAATACGGTGGAGGTCTGCCCGGCTTGGGCGGAGCACCGCCGCGTCCTCGTGGCGGCGATCGGCGGCGGCGATCTCTCGCGTCCGGCCCTGGTCCAGGCCATGGTACGGAGCGAGAGTGCGTGGGAAGCCGTCACCTCCTTCTGCGAAGCAGTAATGCTCGCAAAGGAGGAGGCGGAACGCGTGAGGGAGAGGCTATCACTGCGCCCTCACGCCCCTAGTCGCCGCAGGAGATGCCCTGGACGTCGGGAGTCACCAGCCGACTCCCGGCCACCGTAGGCGCGGGCTTGCGGGCGGCGAGCTATGGGCAGCTCGCCGCCCGGCAAGGACCAGGCCCGAGTCGACGGCGCGTTGTGTTCCACGCGCGCCTTAAAGAGATGTCAGCACGAAGTGACGGGGTCCGTTAGGGCCGATGCCTGCCAGGGCCGCGGGTTGTTCGAAAGAGATACCGTGGTTCCTGGCATAGGCAACTGAAGGAACACGGGTGGGTTTTAGTCAGTAAAAGTCTGACACGCCCTCCTGCTCCGCCCAGAGCGGGAGAAGTCATATGATGATTACCCATGCAGAAAAAAAAAAAGGGGTAATTCTCGTAATTTTAAGAACGTTCACAGTCTGATCTCAATCTGTCAAAAATACCTCTACTTTCCCTACATTTTTGACAAGTTTTTGACATTTGTTTGTCGCCGAGATGAGACTGCGACTAGATTTTGAACGTTTTAAATTACGAGAATGGGCCTTCTGATCAATATAAAAACAAAAGATTGTTCCTAGACATCGCTGATATATGAACCCATTTTTAGGGTTCCGTAGTTCACGTCTCGGAATCCTTATACTTTCGTCATGTCCGTCCGTCCGTCCGTCCGTCCTCGGCTTACCTTCCAAACGGTTCTATGTTCTGGGCGCACTTAGTCCTTCAGGTGGACCATCGTACGTGGGCCATGGCGGCAGTCGGTGGTTATTCCAACCAGCCCACCTCCCTCCAGAAGCTTATTAGGTCTCCGGGTCTGTTGAGAACATCTATGTAAGATCTGGGTGTCCCGAGGGTTTCCGACCTAATCTGGGTGACGCCTGTGCACTCAAAGAGCACATGCGCCACGGTTTCATCAGCCTCCATGCAGGCTCTGCATAGGGGCTGTCCTTTATACCTATCGTGTGAAAATGTTTGTTTAGTGAGCAGTGTCCCGTGATGGTCCCCGTCATCAGGCGCAGGCCTTTCCTATCCAGGCGTAGTAATCTTTTGGTTAGAATGGTTAGTTTGCCATCTAGTGATGGCATGGCCTCCTTGGACTGCCTGCAGCCCGGTGACGAGGACCACCAGATCTCTGCTTGTTTGTGGGTGTGCTCCTGTAGCCACCTGCGTAGTTGATTGAAGGGGATGGGCACGACTGGTTCCGGTCCATAGACTGACGTGCTGGATGCCCTTCTGGCCAGCTCGTCAACCGCGTCGTTACCTAGTGATCCACTGTGTCCTTTTATCCATTGTAGTGTCACTGTGCCTTCCAAACGGTTAGTGCTAGAAACATGAAACTTTGCTTGGATATATAATTATGTGTATTTACCACGTCAACAATGTGCTAAAATAAAATCACGAAAAATATTTTTTCGCCCCTACACGTAAAGTGGGGATGATTTTTCTTTCTCGAGTCTGCCCCTTAGTGTGTAGTGTGTGGTACCCCACACACTACACACTAAGGGGCAGACTCGAGTAAGAAAGACCTATCTAACGATACCTCGTTAGATAGGTCTTTCTTACTAAATCAAAAAAATGTCTCAGCAACCTCTCAATGGAGAGGTTGCTGAGACATTTTTTTGATTTAGTTATCCGTTTGCGAGATATTCAACTTGAAAGCGATTTTTTTTGTTAGAATAGGAAAAAAATCATTATGGTAGTCCATGTGATGTACTTTGAAGGAAAACTATAACGGCTTAGATAACTTTGTTACTTCAGGAGTTATAGAAGCCTAACTTGTAAAGTGCCATTATGGGTGACTATGGAACCCTATTCTATGCGTGGCCTGACACGCACTTGGCCAGTTTTTTTATTGCTTACCGTAGACACCTTCATGATTAGTAATGATTACAGCTTAGACTTTTTGAAGATGTAGATTGTTAAAATATCCTGCCAAGTGCAAGTTGTAAGTATTTGCTCAATTAGGTACCTTTTCTTGTTCTTTAACTGTACCTTACGCAAATCTAAGACTTCAGTGTTCATTTATTTGAGCTACAGGTACCTAACCTACCTACGACACACATTAAGTACAGATTTTTTTTAAAATGTGTATTCCAATTCCAATTTTCAAAATATCTAATCAAAAAGTGACATGTATCTGTCTTCATAGTGTAGCATAATCAGCCTATAATGTTCCCACTGCAGGGCCACAGTCCTCCTCTCTTGCGCTTGTGCGCGTGGTAGATTAAAGCTCTCTCGAGATTTTATTTCGAATTTTTAGTCTAAAGACATGCCGGGTTCCTGACTTGCCGGTACTCACATATTTTCACCACACCGATAACCACTCTTTAACCAGAACATGGTCGGTAGAAACATATTGTGTGGTGATACTACTTCCTCGGAAAAGCTGCCTCACAAAGAGCTCTATTCTACTTTATTACTAGACTAGTGACTCGCTTCTTCTTCGCACAGTTTTTACCACTTGACAAACCATCGAGATCTTCTTCATCGAGGTCTTTATTATCTTCTTTTTTTTTTTTGTTTCGACAGAACATCTATGTATCTTATGTTGTTTGGGCCCAGAAGGTAGCCACATTTATTGCGGCGTCAGAGGTGTTATTCAGCTCATCAAGGGTTCAGATGAATGGACATTTGGGACACTCTAGCAGATGGGTCTTTATTTTACATAAGTTTAAGTCCGGAATAAACTCTTTAGTTGATGGTGGAATCCGCATCAATATCCGTTACAACGCGGACACGGATAGACACGGAATGTGACTTCAATTTACAATATGTACAGATATAGATACCTACTGATGTGAAGTAAGTACCTCGTTATAATATTATCATGATGAAACAGATTGCAACCATCTGAATTCACTGTAGGTAATGCATTTGTGCACTGAAGCGTGGCGTGAATACGCTCTGCTGAATTACAATCCGCATTGCCAATGTTACTACATTTGCCTACAGTTCTGCAATTATATCTTACTGAAACATGAAATCAGAGTGATGACAAAACTTAATCCAAATTGAAATGGCATCATATGTCCGTCGCCAACAGCTGTCTTTTATTTGAAGAACGAATTTTTTAAATTGATGAAAGTTTCCACTATTAACCGACTTCAAATTACAATTAGATTATCTGCCAAGCTGTACGCATGTGAATATAATTAATAATGTTTTATCAGCATCAAGATGTCTGAGATACAGATATTTTTTATCTAGTTCAGACACAGATGCCTTCAGTATAAAATTGAGAAAACTTGAATGTTGTCCTGTATATCTGGTCAAATGTAACATATGTTCTGTGTCCAATAAATTATTATTATTATTTGTTTGACATATCTCGGAACCATGGGGTCCCGGACATTTGAAAGGCGTACTAGGGGCCGAAGCCAACTCGCAGAAGCCCTTTACATAATTTTAAATGATGAGGAGACACCAACCGACGACTATCCCTGTATGCACCATCCAAATGCACCCAAGGACAACCCCCGGTTGGTGCAGGACTATTGCAGAACATGGAAACAAAAGATACCAGGCAATGGGTTTGGGTGGCTATAGTGGATCGGTTACCTTGAACTATGGAAGGTCTATGTCCCCTGCCTGACCAATGAAATATAATATTACCACATGAAATGGCAGGGGGGTGACTTGCACACTCAATAATGGGTCCCCGAAAACGGTCGCTACCACACAGTGTCGTAGCAACAAGGGGGCAACATGTCCTGAGGTGCTTGTGAGGACTGGAGAGGTATTCCACGGCAATCAGGACAATCCCGGAAGTACGGTCAAGATCCCTACTAGCATCTTACTCAAATACTTCCTTCCTCCGAGCACGTTTGCTCTTGCGAATCTCCACTCAAGCCAGCCAATAAAGGCAAGAATGAGGTGGGAGCTCTGTTCTTCGTCAGTGTTCACTCCAGCCGGCCAATAAAGGCAAGCCAGAGGTGAGGAACAAGACTTCTCCCGGGAGATAGGGTCCGTGGGGTCGCTACTGCCCAACAGCTCGCTACATGCTGCCCTACGGGTTCCTGTATCTCTCTTGGTCTGGCTCCTCACCCTAGACCTGATCCGGCAAAGACCTACAGTCTAGAGCGCGCAAGCCCCACCACGACGTCAACGTAAAGATACGGCGGTGGGGTTATTATTATTATTATATTTTAACATTTTAACATATCTCGGGACCATGGGGTCCCGGTCCTTTGGAAGGCGTACGAGGGGCCGAAGCCAACTCCCAGAGGCCCCTTAGGAAATTTTATTGAAATGTGGCACCACCCGACGATTATCCCTGTACGCACTATGCAAGTGCACCCAAGGATAACCTCCGGTTAGTATAGGACTATTGCAGGATATGGAAAAATACAAATTTGGACTATGGGTTTGGGTGGCTAAAGTGGACTGGTTACCAATAACTATTGAAGAACTATGGCCCCTGCCTGATCAACGTTTTATATATACACGGATAAAATGGCAGGGGGTGACTTGCACACTCAATAATGGGCCCCCGGAAACTGTCGCTAGCACATAGTGACGTAGCAACAAGGGGGCAACATGTCCTGAGGTGCTTATGAGGAGTGGAGAGGTATTCCACGGCTTTCAGAACAATCCCAGAGCCCGGAAGATGGTCAAGATCCCTACGAGCACTTACTGGAATACTTCCTTCCCCCGAGCATGTTTGCTCTTGCGAGTCTCCACTCAAGCCGGCCAGTAAAGGCAAGAATGAGGTGGGAGCGCTGTTCCTCGTCATTGTTCACTCCAGCCGGCCAATAAAGGCAAACCAGAGGTGAGGAACAAGATTTCTCCCAGGAGATAGGGTCCGTGGGGTCGCTACTGCCCAACAGCTCGCCACATGCTGCCCTGCGGTTTTCTGTATCTCTCTTGGTCTGGCTCCTCACCCTAGACCTGTTTCGGCAAAGTAAACTCTTCCGACACAGGCCTAGAGTTCGGAGCGCACAAGCCCCACCACGACGTCAACGTAGAGATACGGCGGTGGGGTTTATTATTATCAGCCTGATTGCGTGGCGGAACACTAAACCAAAACTGTAAATTGTTCAGATTAGATACGCAAGTGTCTATTAATAAGTTGGATATATTATTACCACATACACACGCAACATTAAGATAATATTACGATTATAATCGAAAGAGCACACGGGTGTGGGGCGCATTATTTTGGTTTAATTATGAATATCGTTAGAAAACATAAATCATGGAGTTATAAGTGAATATAAGCCACTCAGTTAATCAGACAGTGGTGGCGTAAGATCAACATTGTGGGCGAGCCCGCGGCGGCGCCAGCGAGCACTCTCGGAGACAACTAGATTACACCTCACTTAATAATTAATTTGTGTAAAGAGTTGAACGTCTATCGTACAATGGAAGATTGCGAACCACCCTTCGTTGTCTTTTCGTTTACTCAGCCGTCGTTCTTCGTATAATATTGACACAGTGAGTTTTTATTCAACAAACCTACCGGAAAGATGTCTCAAGTCAAACCAAGATTGGATTTGAATAATTTTTGTGCTCACATTTACTTTTCTATTTTTTTTTTATTTATTATTTCAATGTTCTGCATACTACACACATACAGTTTTATATACTTAAATCAATAAAAAAAGATAAAGGCAGGATGCAGATATGATATTATGCATTCGGAATGCGAGAAACCCTCTAGTTGACGATTCCTACTAGAAAACGTCCGGCGCACTTCGAGCAGTCACTCGCGCTAGCAATATACGGGTTATCTTTTCAGCACGACAGAAATCAGAAACGAGAATAAAAGCAGAGTCAGACTTTCAACCTACTTATTACAGGAATTTTCGATTTCATGGCGTAGTCAGCCGGCGTAGCACGGCGTAGCACAGCGTAGCACGGCGCAGGTGTATAATAAAATCTTTAAAAGTGGAAGATTCGGCCATATCCTTATTTAAACGATGATTTGTGAATATCTTGGCACAGTGAAGAATGCATATGCAAATTATTATGATTAGCGGTATCGGAACATATCTTGAACCGATATCAGATACTTCACTCGAGTGAATGGTTCATTTTTGTTTCATTCCACGTTCACACGAAGCCGACAAAATTATAAAAGAATGACGTTCATCTTCTCCTTTTATTTAGTTCTTTGATCATTCGGTAGGTGCGTGAAACATGCCGAGTGCCGCAATCCAACATCGTTAATGAATTAATTTTTCACTTTTGATTCATTTTGTCTTCAGACCTCCAGTGAAAGATGCCGAGTGAAATGCAAAAATGAACAAAAAGTGAAGCGTCTGATGTCAGCTTATCATATCATCACAGAAAACAGTTTTTTTTCATATCCATAGGTTTTTGATAGATATATTGGTAAATCTCCCACATATCTATTTTCCATAGTTATTGTTCAGATAAATATTATTTTCATTCCTAACTTTACCCAGCTCACTAAAATAAAAAAAGTTGTATCCAATTCAGAAACAAAGCAATACCTATGAGCGGGCGCTCGATTTTGAGCAAGTGTTGTGATGCCTAAACAAAAGCGTTTTAATAATGCAATTTCCAATTGCCGCTGCGCAAATAACAGGGGCAACAACGAAACCGAGTGTATTGCCTCAACAACTCACACTTTTGTTGTATCTACAATGTACCTCCTCCATACAACCAGCCATTGCTAAATTATAAAACGTTTCGAATGTTCTTTTAAAGAGGTTATAACGAGCTGGTTTTTGATGTTTCGTGCGTCAAGTTTAGCCACGGAAATGTAAGATGTGCCCATAGTCCGTGGAGTACTCCGTGGTTGTCCTACCACTAGGTCACACTAGGTTCTTCATATTTTTATTGTAAACTTGTCGATGCATGCGAAACGTGAAAAATATCAGAAAGAATCTCAGATGAAACATAGTATGAAAATTAAATGATGTATGGAATTATCTGCTAAATTGGTTAGCCGGAATTTATCCAGAGGCTTTCTAAACGGGCATTACGAGGCTATACATAGAGTGTGTGTTTTTTAAGGATTTGAGAAAATATAGGTACAGTACAAAAGAAAAGAAGTCGATGCGATGAGATAAAAAATAGTAACGAAACGAATAGTAACGATGAGATAGAAACTTAGTAACGAATATAATAAAAGGGAATCTGAAAGCCAGAAGATGACGAGGTAGACCCAGAAGAAAGTACATATAACCACAGGACCCACTTATAGAAAAGGAGTAAGCATTGAATATAAAATATGGACATTGTGACACAAACAAGTAAAACAAGTTGGTTGGACGTATGTAATTGAAAAGTGGTAAATATCGCAAAATAGCAGTTAGAAATGAAGATTTATATATTCAAAATAAACTATACAGAGTGGCGTTTGGGTACATTAAATAGTACAGAGGTTAGAAGTTGTTATCAGTCTGTTAAAGTAGTGAAATAAACAACTTTACGAATAATAGAAAACCGAATTTTCCAAACAATATAAATGACGTAAAATTGGCACGAAATAAACAAACCTTGATAATAAGGCCTAGGCATACACGCGGGGCGATGATATCAACAATTCAACACAAACTTTATGGTATTTTTACCAAATAATCATAAAATGAGTTTAATGTTGTTAAATACTACAGAAAAAAAGGTCCCACGGCAAGAATGTTAATTGTGATTAATTATTATAACTGTGTATGTTTAAAATACGTAATGTAGAATACATGGTTTCGATTAATGTGATAACCTAATCCCCACATTGTATAAATACACTACCTTTAAACTCACTCGCTACTTGGGCTACCCAGTCTTGTGGACTGACCAGACTAACCTAGATTCAGATGGAATATACCTAAGGCATGAAGAAAAAAGAGAATATTAAAAAAAATGGGCAAACAAATCTAAAAGAACCACAAGATAGCCTACTGAGATAAGTTACTTATCCGACTAGATTTTCATTACAATATTGTAAAAATCATATAATTTAATCATCATTCATCAGCTAATTTAATTCGAAAGCATCATTGTTCAGCTAATAAAATAGCCACTCCTGCACATCCACGGCTTCATGGAAAAAAGATTGAATATGAAAACAATTTATCCTTCGACAAATTAAACCTGGCAGTGATAAATGAAAACAACAGCTTCGCATAAAGAATAACTTTGATTGATTAATCAAGTTGTAAGTTACGCAAATCGGAAAAACTCTGTTATCCAGGAAAAAGCCGTAAAAGTGACCCTCATTAGCCGTATTGTTGTGCTTTTATCGTTCCCTTCGCTCCGGCCGGGGCAGCATAAATAAATCAAATTTAATTAACTCAGATTAATTTTCGCGGCGCCCGTCTCACCGCGTCGGGCGTCCCTTTTTATTTGCCCTGAGGCAAAATTCTACTCGGTTGAAAACTCTACCCGCCCGCGGTGATTTACTATGGATTCCTTAATAAAAAGTTTACACTAAAGGCAAATTTCACATGTAGACCGTCTCGGCCAGACAAGCCATAGAAGTCATTTAAATTACTTATTTATATTACGTACTGATCTTTTAACTTGGTTACACATCGCGCTTCATTTTACCAATTAAGATCGAAAATTAATGAACTTCCACAAGTAGTTATAAATGTATATTAGTGAAACATTAAAACTGCAGATCGATGTAGGTAAGCTATGAGAAAATACGACTCTTTGAATGTTTAACAATCTTTCTAAAACATCACCAGCGGATTCTAAATTGAGACAAAAATTTTACTACTTAAAGCTATCTATAAATGTTTATTAACGAATTGGGCGATACCTATAATTAATTAAGTTATGACTTGGCCTACCTACTCGTATATTACTGCCAAACTCGACGTGAATTCACATGAAACTAAAAACGCCGTTTTTAAATATTTTTCATGTAAATAGCTTATAATGAGTTATATTATCTGTGTCATACCTACATACGCACATAATGTCGAGCCAACACTTGATAATGAATTTCATTAAACCTTCGAAAGTTAAGAACTACAGAATGTCATTTGGATTTGCGCAGTCCGTGGCCGGATAAGATGAGTGGTCGTGTAAACAGAGCCGTCCGGCTGGGTGGCACGCTGTCGAGTGGTCGGCACACATGCACACACGCACACATGCCGCAACACCGGTAGCCCACAAACATATCCCGACTTACTTTCAACATCACAAATTCTATTGAGAGCACTCTGTGTTCTAGTATCTACAGACGCTCGGGCTAATCTTGCGATGCAGCAATGAAGCCTTAAATGCAATGCGGAAAATTAATGAGAGGCGGTGTAAGGTTTAGGGAGGAATGATTATGACCAGCGGTGCATATATGAATTGTTAGCAAAGAGAATTTAGACAGGAAGATAGTAGAAGTAGACAACGACAAAATAATGATGAATGTATAATTTAAAAAACTGTGCAAAATCCGAAATCTCATCAAGACTTGCGTCAAAATGTCCATGCGTCTCAGCAGTCATAGTTTTGGTTCTAGAGAAAACATGTTCAGTTATTGACGCGTTCCATAACGGCCGACCACCCACATGGTGTCGTGGAATATGCCACGTCAGCATTGTTGACACGTTGGCCCTTCGCTACTACTAAACGTTACGCCCCGTTAATCTTGTCACTCGTCGTCACATACCAGCCAACGGGCGCCCATTTTCAGTTTTTTTTTTGGTTTGGGGAAGGATTAGATAAAAGTATATGTATATTATTTTTATAAATAATATTTTTTTATTTGATTGATCTTACGACTGACGTAAATTCTTATAGGGACCTTAACACTTTAGTTCATGCGTGTTTATTAAAACATGATCGATAAGTACCTATATACCAGCAGGTATATCACTAATAGACATCTTTTCAATACGATTATTCGTTTTGTTGTTGAATTATTTCAGCTAAACCATTAATACTACAATACTACCAATTAATATTATAATACTACCAAATTATAATATTAATATTACGGTGTCAATGTGTCATGGAGTGTGTGCATGGGGTCATTTTAAAATCATTAGAGCAGTTAAGTTAAATCATAAGGCAGTAGACAGGTTCGAGTCTTTTTAAAATATTTGTGGTTATATGAAAACGTATTGCTTTATGATAATCCCTTATTTGTTAGGTTAGATGTAAAACTTTTAACGTAGGTTATAATAATCACATCCCTAGCCTTTTTCCAACAATGTTGGGGTCGGCTTCGAGTCCAACCGGATGCAGCTGTATACCAGTATTTTACATGGAGCGACCGCCTATCTGACCTCCACAACCCAGTTATTGGGTAATACGATATCCTTTGGTAAGACTGGTTGTCAGACTTTCGGACTGGTTGTCGGCTTCAAACTACCCGTAACGACTATCAAAGATCCACAAATGACAGCCGGGACCAACGACTTAACGTACTTTCCGAGGCACGGAACGTAGGTAATCTACTACCTAAATGATTCAATTTCTTTCATAAAATACAAAAGTTGGTAAGTAGGTAAATGAAGAATTGCTTTTCTGAAAATTCGATGAAAGAAAAGTATCAAACACGCGTAGTTACCTAACAGTAACAAAAAAAAATCTCTTTATTACTTAACATTTTAACGTGAAGCCTTACACAACAAAGGAAAGAAAATACGGTTTTCTGTTGGTATTATGAACTAAGTAGATTTCCTATTTAACTTTGTTTGGAGGAAAATAGTGAAACAATGGAACAGTCACAGTTCCATCATTCGATATAAGCTTACAATCGGCAAAAATTACGACCAACCCGGTACAAAATCGATACACGAATTTATTTTTTTAATGTATTTCGATTCCTTTTTTTGCTTGAGACACTCGATGTTTCGTATTTCTCTACTCTATAACCTAATACCAATCGAAATACATATACAACAATTTGAAATATATACTAATTTCGGAGCTCGAGCATCAGGCGTCTATTTCGCGAGAATTCAATACTATAAATCCGGCTACTCAGGTGCCTGCTATACAAGCATAGTTTAAAAAACATGAATGACATTTCCCGTATAGAATAAATATGGCAAAACCATACCTCAACCCTCTCTTCTTTCAAGTCGACCCGCAACGCGAGCTGTTCTCTTAGAACAACATCGGGGTAGTGCGTCTTGTCGAAGGTGCTCTCGAGCTGTTCGAGCTGCTCCTCCGTGAAGATGGTGCGATGGCGGCGCTTGCGCTTGGGCGGCGGACCCGCGAGCCCGGCCAGCGCGGCCGCCGCGTACCCGCCGTAGAGCCCCGCGTAGCCGCCGCCTGACACCGCGCTGCCGACGCCACTCACACCTGTATGTGAAAGCATTGTTGTAAATTATCAATTAACGAATTGGAATGTACAAAATAATCGTCTAAAACGGACTACTCTTTAAAAAGTTATGCGTGTTCATACTGTTCATATACATAGAAATATATATAGGTATATGCGTCTACTTGAGAACCTCGTTTTTTTTTTCATCGGTTAAAAATTGCAGATTGCTGCTGAAGGTGGATTTTGCCAAGAGCCAATATTGATTTCACCAAGCACAAGAAAAAGTCTGCTTTTGCATGGTGAGGAAATCCTTCAAATTCAAGGCAATGTCCCGGAACCTTAACCGCTTCCTTACCTCGCTTGCTCGCTTGCCTTGCTTCTGCTAGATCTGAGCATGAAGACAGAGAGTATTTACAATGGCGGCGCGTTAGAGTTTGCTCTTACAGAATAACTCCACATTGAGTATTGGATATAAAGCACCTGTAAAGTGCTACATAGATATACTGATAACCGTGAGACACGGATGTTTGTTTATAGGTACAACAAAAGCTGCTGCCGTTTACCTACAAGACTCGTTATAGGAGTGTGTCCAAGGCCGAAAAAATGCAACTGGACGTCCTGAAAACTTAATAACTTCTTAAATACTGTATAACATGCATTTTCAAATTAGAATATTTTAAAAAGGAACTTAAATATAGGATGCGTCACCACGTATCAGTGTTAATACGCGTCCGAGTAGGCGGTGCGTGAAGATCTGAGCTTAGAGCCCCATGAGCTCCCCCGGGCCGCACTCCAAAGCGAACCGTTCAAAATATTAGCGCCAAGAATAAAAATTGAATATTTTTATACAGTGTCGGAAACGCGAATGGCATTACATTGTATTATTTCTTAAAGGAATATAAAAGCTTTTAAGGCCGCCGGCACGTTGCTAAGGCGCTATCGGCAGTATTCCACACGCGCCACCGCAGCGCTCCGCCCGCCTAAGCCCTATCGATTTTGAATACAATAAAATCCTATGCTTCGCGAAAATTTCAGTTATGTTATGAGTTAGCGGTCCGGACTCTTGATCTGAACAATATAAGAAGGCTAGTCATTGTTGTAATTATTTACCTTGTCTTGACTTTTAAATAACATTAAAACTTAGGTTTCCAACTTTTCATTATTACAATTACTTTGATGGACGCCAAATCATTCCAACTGACATGATACTGAGCAATTAATGTTTTGACCCCTAATTGTAAATTAATTTGGGAAGCACCCTCAAAGAGGGTTGTCGAAGGGAGCAATTTAAATTAATTGTAGTGTCAAAGTACCTACTTAATAGACTTAACAAACAGAAGTTTAGGGTTAAATGACATGTTCAATGGTTTCCTGAGTGAAAGTAAACACAAAATTGTGTCTTCATTAAGATGAGGATGAGGAAAAAGTTAGTAGGCGCAGTGAATATTATGTTTGTACTTATAAAAAGTTATGAAAGGAGGTAAATCCTACTAATATTATAAACGCGAAAGTTTGTATGGATGGATGGATGGATGTTTGTTACTCTTTCACGCAAAAACTACTAAACGGATTTGGATGAAATTTGGTACACAGATAGTTTATAACCAGAATTAACACATAGGATACTTTTGATCCCGATATTCGCACGCGTTCTCACGGGTTTGAAACTTATGCGGGTGAAACCGCGGGGCGCAATAATATTATGAAAGTCTTGGATCAAACGTAATTGAGAATTGAGAGCTCACCGTTATACCCTGATATTTAGTTCGGTAAATCTGCCATATTATGTCACTTCAAGCTGTTCCTAAAATATGTATGCTTTAGCCCTCGGCTTCATACGCGTGCAGGTTAGAAATTATGCCACAGAAACGTACTACCGGGATAAAAACTATTTTATTTCCTAACCCAGGTCTTGGTCTACCTGTGCACCATAATCCGTTCAGCTGTGTAAGCATGAAGGGTAACAAACAAACCGAGTACTTTCGAATTATAACATTAGTATGGATATCATTGTTTACTTTGTATTTATTCGCGTCTATTTATCGGATATTTATACCTTCAATAAGATTTAGATTGAGTTATTTAAAGTAGATATTTAATTTAACCAGCCTATAATGTTCTCACTCCTGGGACACAGGCCTCCTCTCGGTGAGAAGGAATGGGCCGTAATCCACCACGCGTGCCCAGTGCGGGTTGGCAGATGTCACATGTCCTCGAATTATTGGTTCTAGGACATGCCGGTTACCTCACGATGTTTTCTTCACCGTTTTGAGAGCAGTGGTAACGAAATAATTTACACAAAGTAAAACGCCTGTCTGGGTTCGAACCTACGACCTACACCTCTCTACCTACATATATTTAGTTTAAACATCCAAAATTACTTGCGAACTCAATAAAAGAAAATAAAAGTTTGTTTTTGTTATGGCAACGATTCAAGGAACCCTTGGGATATTTTGAAATTTAAAAATGTTCGCTTGGATAAGAGGAAAAAAGATTTTAATTGAGATAAGCCGTCTTCACCCTCGATGCGGTTTGGCGTGTATTCGAGGGATCGCCCGGGGCTCGCTCCGCCGATGTCTTGCACTTAACCGCTAAAGTACATAGACGGGTAAAGTTACAAAAGTTCATGACTAATACTGATAAAAAACCGGTATACTTCCAAAATTGTTTTTTATAGCAGCTAAAACGATACACTACGATTTTTGCGTTTTTATCACAACAATAGTAGATATTTAGGTAACTATGTATATAAATTAGGGACATAAGTTTATTAATTCTGTTCCTTAATTTGATTTGTAACTTTCAATATATTAACATCAAAATCATTTACAACGGCTTTTACCACTTTAATTGAATAATTATATATGTACAAATGTTGTGTTTTTGATTAAATTCGGACAGTGATATCATATATTCATATATGATATATCTCTGTCCGAATTTAATCATCATATCCCGCATCAGTCGAGTTTTGTGCCCAACCTAAACAATAAAAAAATCGAAGTTACATACAAAACGGCCCAATTTAGGAATATTTTGTACCAATTCGGGCATATTTTTTTTGTTTCAAGATCTTTTTATTTTATTTTACAAATGTTTCAATTACTTATATAGTTAAGGATGGTTACAATTTCGCCGTAAATAATATGATGATAAGGAACATATCGTCTCAAGCACACTTCAATCTGCATTAGAAGCGTGCATTTCATTAACAAAATACTCAGAAACCCACTCTCATCTGTCTTCCTTCAATAATAATTGACATAATTAAGGACTCGACGCAAAACTAATACATAACCCAGGCCACCCGTCAGACTCTGTTCAAATCTGACGTGAGTCTGATCGACCTATTACGCGTCTGCAGTCTAGGTCCTGCGCTACATCGTAGGCGTAGCACATGCCTCAGACGCGTAATAGGTCGATCGTAGTTGCTACGAGATGCTCGTAGCTACATACTTAACCTAAAATTTGTTACTGACAGCATGTATCCCTGAAAGGCAAGGTGTAAGCGCAGCTTGAAGATCATCAGTGTAGTAGGTAATTGTACAATATTTCAAAATTTTTGTGTTTCGGTTTCTGAATGGTTGTTTCCCAGAAGCCATAAAGTTAATAAGACTGGCATGGTGGCAATCAGAAAGGGTCTACATTTTGTGTTATTTCTGCTATAATAGGTACCTATGTAGTACGAGTCTGTTACTCAGTATAAGAAGGTGCTTTGGTGCTTCTATTCAGTGTCTCGTGATGTGATTACAATAGGAGGCAAATTATTTATTAATTTTACTATTTATGTACACACATATATAAACAGACAAGAAAAAGAGAACAGAAAAAACAGGTACAAAAGTGATGCCTATTTTTAAAGAAATATCTTCCTATTCCGCATATCAAGTGTCTGTGTGTCAGTGTCTGTGAGTGTCTGTGTCTGTGTCTTTCTAACGTAAACTGTTCCAGATTGCCCGCCTCCGGATTTCCTTGGCAGTGCCTAGTCTATTATAGTGCTTTGTTGCAATAACTTCGACAATATTTTGACTTGTACGTAATTACTTATTTGGTAAAAAATTTTAGGACAACAATTATGTTGTCCAAAATTTTTATTTTTTATTTTTAGCGATGGGACAATATCTGAGAAAGCAAGCTGGCTGATTGTAAACCAAAGAAAGATTTATGTAGACCATTTATGTACCATGTATGTATGTGTTTGTGTATTTTTTGTTTTCCGTCGCGTCGCATCAGTACTCCAAAATATTTTGGTCCTTTTTCTCAGATTACTGCAAAAATTACATTTGAACTTAACATTGTCAGTCTGGTTTGACATAAAAAACCCGATAGTGGGTATGGAATGGAACCCAGCGTCTGAGAATAAGTAGGTAAGCTACTAAAAATTCTGGCAATACTTTAGGATTCTATAGCGTTATAAACCGAAATCTTTAAAAAAAATATTCCTTGCTATATTGATTGGTAAAACCAATACTCTAACCGCACCTGACATAACATTAAAAACTCCCAACATTTTGCATTGAGAACATAACAAGGGGGATGTTATGCACTGAACAAAAAATAATTGCATCATTTGGCAACAATACAATTTAGATATGTATTTTAATAATAATAATAATAATTTTATTTCAAGCAACAAGACTCATAGTGTTAGTAACAATATACTTACAAACTATGTTAGTAATACACTCACTATGTCAGTAATTATTTTAAGGAGTCCATAGTTGTCGGTCTGTTAATATGTTATTTACAGACAAGGAAATGTATTGTTATATATCATATTTTATTTTGTTAATAGTTTTAGTCAATTTAGTAACAATGCACCCTATACAATATTGTCATACAGATTGACATGTGACGTCAATTTGCCTCGTTATAGCCATTACGAACAATTGTCAAAGAATAACAGTTGTGATTTGATTATACGGACAATTACAGTAGATCAATTGGTTAATAATGAATTTCTCTGACTTTACCTATCAACCTATGAGCTTAAATAATGTGACTACATTGGGAATTCGCAAAATAATAATCCTGGGATTTAGTAGTAGATTTAAAACGATGTAGAACAAATCTGTGAATTTTTTAACAAACATTAAAGATCATCAGCCAGGTCTCGGAAAGTATCTTAAAAATGAAGGTATTGTGATAATAGACATTTAGCATTAAAGATAAAAACAATATAACGACTAATATGTGGTCCTACAGTCCACACAACAAAGAAACCGAACCAAAATCCAACCAAAGGAACCGAATTAAATCAATAAAATCGTCTTAAACGTTTTATAAAAAAGAAATGGAGCAAAATCTCAACAAAATTTGAAGATATTAAAACTGGTCCTTGACCTCCACTGATATACAATATGTGCTCATATAATATGTGCGTGTGCTAGCAGCTTGACTTGAACTTTAGAAGAAAATTCTGAAATTCAATATCACATTTTTTGTCTTAGGGCTCCGTGCCCCAAAAGGAAAAAAACGTAACCCTTATACGAGTAGGTATCAAGTTGAAATTTATATCTAATACTAAAGCTGCGGTTTGACATGTGACTAAAACATTTATTTAGCACATACTAAAACACAATATAATATACTACAAGTGAAAAAGAAAACAAATAAAAACTGTAAAGTGTGTTGTGAGAAATTAGCAGAAAAGTGTGCCTCGCGGCTGCGCCAAATAGGCCCAGTTCAGCAAAATGCTGCCTGACGCTGGTGTTCAACTGGACCTGAATGTAATGTTGATGGATGGAGAGGGGGAGGAAGGCCAAAGAAAAGATGGATGGATTGTATGAGGAATGATATGAAAGAATGATATGTCTGAACTTTAAAAGAGACTGTGACCTCTGAGTTTGTTTCGGCCTTTCTTCTCAGACTAATCAGATAGGAAACGCCGACCTCATCCAGTTTTTAAAATATGATTGACGTGTAAAAAGTTTGTACAAATCTACTTACAAAATAAAATCATTTATCATTTATCATAAAGAAAAGAGAGTGAATGATAGCGTGGTAGGGGCAACTGGAGGAAGAAAACGTGTTGCGCCGACCGTAAGTAACATGGGATATGGGCAGGAAGATGATAATGACGATTACTGAGGCTGTGGGGCCTTGGACTGATAAAAAAATCAAGCTAAATTGATTTAGTCATTCTCTTCTCAGCGTGTCGATAGCAATCTAATTCAATTTCATTCGTATAGTTATTATCATCATAATTTTCCCGCTCTTAGCATAATCAGCCTATAACGTTCCCACTGCTGGGACACAGGCCTCCTCACTGTGAAAGGGAGTAGGCCGTAATACATCATGTGGGCCCAGTGCGTGTTAGTAGATGTCACATGTGTTTTTCGAATTTATGGTTCTAGGACATGCCGGTTTCCTCAATATGTTTTCCTTCACCGTTTCGAGAGCAGTGGCGATGAAATTATTTACACAAAGTAAAGCGCCTGTCAGGGTTCGATCCTACGACCTACAACTCGTAAGTCGCGGCCGTTTCCACTGGGCCACCACTGATCCTCTTATTCCATTTTATTTGGGGTCGGCGCAATATGATAAGATTTTATATCCATACTCCATACTAATATTATAAAAGCGAAAGTAACTCTATCTGTTTTTTGGATGAGGCACCGGATAGACCATGACTTAGGTTAGGACATAGGATCCTTTTTATCACATTCTCATGGGATAATTTCCGAACGCCAAACGGGCGAAGCCGCGGGCAAAAGCAAGTTTACATAAAAATATTACAGATGTGCTTACATTTGCGGTTGGAGCATCAATGGTTATATTTTAGACTTATATTTTTACGAAAATATAAGTCTGATTGAAAGATTTCAATCAGACTTATATTTTCGTAAAAAATAAATGTTCTAATTCAAATTTATTTATTAATAGGTAATCATTATAGTACAAGAGTAGATTTGTCTGTATCGTGGGGGTCGGATTTTGACTATTGACTGGAAACATTATTTTTTTCGTTTAAAGTACCTACAATTATAACAATTTTTAGTTAACGGCTGAGTTTTCTAAAAAAGTAAGTGGGTGACCATCCATTACATATCGAGATTCCTGCGTGCTTTGGAAAGCACGTTAAGGCGTTGGTCCCGGCTGTCATAGATCTTTGACGATTTTGATCTTTGTAAGGCTGGCCAGAAGCCCAAAACTCTGACAACCAGTCTTATCTAGGGGTATCGTGTTACCCAGTAACTGAGTTGTGGAGGTCAGAAAGGCAGTCGATCCATGGTAAATACATACATACTGGTATTCAGCTGCATTCGATTAGACTGGAAGCCGATCCCGACGTAGTTGGGAAAATGCTAGGCAGATTGTTTCAGTTCTAGCTGCAGATTTGTTACAAAATACTTAACTGTAGCAAAAAAATACACCGTAGAAGTTTCGTAGTAACTCGTAGCAAGCGTAGCGCGTAGCACAAACGTTTGTATTCATTTTATAAGTTATTCTTATTATTTCACTATTGGATACTAATTATTTAAGCATTATTCGTAGCATTTCGACCTAAGTTATTTGCTTAAAAAGAGTGAGAATAATTTGGAAAACAAAGTTGAGTCATAGAAAGTTTTGAATATCTATTAGAACAAATACGTATTAGTAGTTATACACGTTGTTATGATCAGTCGTCCCATCCCGTGGTCCCATCATCGGTCGTCATCAGTCGATTACAGATTCAGTCCATCTATGGCTCATGTTCAGTAGTTCAAACTATTAAAAGGTAGAAACCGTGTCCTAGCGAGCTTGGCCTTACCTTTTACATACTGTAGGACAGAAGACTTTTTACTAGTAAGGCATGTTATCGAGCCAAAAACTATGCAAATTGGTCTCCTTAATTCTTAGCAAAATATAAATGTTAAGGGTGTTTACCTAAGCTGTTGGCAAACGTACCAAAGAGGTCATGTGCTCTATGGAACGGCGAGTGCGCCAAGTGCTGGAGCTGCAGCGGCGGCAGCGGCGGGTGCGGGCGCGGCGCCAGGATGCTGTCGATGGTGAAGAGAGGCGCGGGCGGGCGTTCGGGCAGCGCGCCGCCCAGCAGCAGCGCCGTGCTCAGCAGCGCCGGAGCTTCGCGCGCCCAGCCGCCGCCCGCGCCGCCCATGCCGCCCTCGCCGCCGCACGCGCCCTGCGTCGCCACGGCGCCGACCACCGCCACGACCCTCACCGACCCCCACGCGACACACGACACCACATCATACCAAACTTAAAAAAGTTTTTACAAACATTTCCAACACTAGCTTTATTTTTTTTTTTGCACTTTGTCCAATTAAAATACTTTAATTTTTTGTAATCACAGTCAGCGATCGAATTAACTATTAGCTTCGAAACCGGAAAAGCGTCGATTTTTGGTGTGATGATGGGATAATGCTCGGGTGATGCGATTGCGAGCAAATCGTTTTAGTGAGTAAGAGCAGGCGCTGCGCGAGTGCCGGGCGCGGCGTGTGTGGGGTGAGCAGGCCGGGGCGGGCGGGGGGCGGGCGGGGGCGTGGCGCCTCTGGCCCCGCCCCGAGCACAGCTTAATGGATGTGACAATACGACGCCGCCACTCCCGCACCGTTGATTTAATAGTAATCTGTGTATCCCTCTCCGTAAGTTGTAATCTGTTATAATGAAACTCGTACGTATGTTGTGCAGATAGCGGGCCGCATCGCGCTCGCTGGACCGGTTAGCGGCCACGTTCAAGTAGTACGTGGTAATACCACATTTTATCATTATCAATGATCAGAACTGCTGGCACTGTTATAAAAATATTGTTTACTAAGTAGGTCTGTCTGCTAGGCCAGCAGTTATTACCTCTACTTTTAGTTATGTGGCAAGTGGCGCAGCGTAGATCAGGCCAGACTTAAAGGCAAAATTCTTTATTGTCCGAAATTGCTAACTTTGCCAGACTTTGTCTATCTTATTCATAGAAATTAAGATGATACAAAAATGTTCATGATTCTTTAACTTGTAGGTACCTACAGCATGTATAAGAAAGGTTTGGTCATATTTAAAGGTGTGGTAGAGATCATCAAACTGAACAAATTTCTCCATGGGATTTACTAACGTAATCGTGAAAAATGATTACAAGGTCTATTGAAGGCAGGCAGGAATCCAATACCATACTAAACTATAAGTGACACTGTTGATTCACTTATCAAGAATAGGTACCATATTATCACTTAATCTGAAGCGATCTAAAAAATTAAGAACCCTGCTAGCTAGGTAGGAAGATAGGACCTCTGACTAAATTAATCATACTGATAATTTACATGATGATGCAGCACTCCTTCCTTCGTACCTAACTGCGACCTTTCCCAGTCACGAATAACCTTTACTCTGTTCTCACCTTTATATACAATTTTTAAAGGTATAGCTAAGTTATACAGGTATATTAGATAATACCTCCTCCACTTCCGAGGAACACCCGGTGTTCCACACATGATTACGACTCAGCCTTTTTGTGACAATTGTGGAGACGTGAGGGATTACAACTTGTACCTAACAGCGAACAAATTGAATAAGTTGTTTTGTCAAAAGTTGCGCCCGCGGCGTTCACGACGTGTTCGCCTTTTTGCAGCTTATGAGAATCGTATAACAATACCTAATACTCACACAGTAACACACATCTTGTATTATACGGATAAAGGGTAAAAAAAGGTTCTTGTCAATCTCTGGAGGTAAAAGAAATTAAATGGGTGTTATTAGATATAAAGCTGTCATGAAAAGAACATTGAGTTAAAATAAATAAATATGCGCGATTCAGATTTACAAATACACAAAAAACAAACTTTAGTTAATTAGCAGTCCGTGAATATAAGTAGAGTCACATGAGTTCCATGAATCCTCAATTAATGAATACTCCAATTACAGTCTTGAGCATATGGCCTTCTAAAATATATCTAGCGAACTTTTTAAATTTCTTTGTTCCTCCTAATTCGGTGGAGTCGTTTCAGTCAGTTTAGAGCTAGTCAGAAGTGTAGGTAATCTCATGTTGAAAGGTTCCCCATTATGTGATGTATGTACGAGGATGACCTTGTGCATTAATAATGTCCGCGGCTGAGTGACGTTGCGTAGACGAGTGTCCGTTCGGGGCGGGGAAGCGGCCGCGGCCACTCGCCAAATATTGATAAAGGTGGGAGCGAAACCCGAGCGGGGCTCTGTTTGCCTGTAATTGATGTAATTAGTCGTGTCGCCCAGCTGCCAACGATAAAACCTCCGATCCAATGTTTGAACAGTTAATATGATACTTTTACGAACCGGAAACATCTTTACGGTGTTCTATTCCGACAAATATTGGTCACTCGACGATGCGTGACAGTAAGTCAAGATTACGTGTAAAATCTAGGGATTTTTTTTTACCAGATGAACGCAAACAATTTAAAATTCGTTTTCGAAACGACAGAAGTAAACAGAAGCTTATTGTCTCAGTTGTTAAAACAACAATCAAAAATACTTATTCTCTACTTGGGTGAAATGTGAGGACTGGTTGAGCAAGTTGCGTGAAGTAGGTTCTGCGTCGACTATCAGATGAATATACAACACCAACTACAATGTGGGAACACTTATTGACACATCATAAATACGAATCATAACATCCGGTGATGTTAGTTGAATAAAATATCGATTTGGCATTAATATTGACAAAATGAACTAGCATTGAACGAGGGACAACATAATACATGTAAATAATACCCACATTTCGGCGGACTGTGTAGATGTCGCCGGCTTGTTTCGCTGCGACAGTAAGCAGCTGCCAACCCCTCTGATACGAGCCAATGGAAAATTAACTCTATATAATACGGCGATTATCCGCGTATGAGTTAATACAGGACACACACAAAGGGCATAAGCATTAAAATAGCTAACAATAGCCCGGATTATCCGGGGCTAACCTCCTGATTGCTAACAATGTGTTGTTCAAACTACGTTCGCCATGCTGTAAATATTATATGGGTATCGATGTACACATGCATTTATAAACTACACTACAATGCAATGCGCGCTTTTAAATACATGCATATAATTCCGCGATAGTCTTTTGATATACATAAAAAATGATAAGATGCAGATGTGTATTATGTTAGTTCTTTCTTCGATTGCATTATTATATTGAGAAAGTGTTGGTTTGCTAAATGCCCCTTTAGTTTCCCCAGCTAAAGGGGCATTTAACACAAAACATCACGCCTGATTTCCCCGGTTGTAAGGCAAAGGTGTTCCCAAATAGTACTCACACCTACATTTCGCCAGTTATGATTAAGTCCCATTTAAAATGGGCACTTATTATAATAAACAATAACGTATCCTTTTGGTAGCAGTTTTTCTAACCAAAACCTTCTTGAAATCGACTAATTCATTAAAATCATTCGATGGCGGAGTGGTTGGTCTACTCAAAGAACAAAAGACAATATTAAACGACGGGTTACATTCTTTCATGTTGTTTAACTTTGGATCCGTTCTTAAAGAATTAACATACCTATGGCACATTCGAAAGTTAGCTAACGAAGATAGGTATACCTAATTTGTACATAAGTATAAGCACAACTCCTACCCACATTGACTCCTAACTACTCCTACGAACCCTCCACACAGTATCCTAGTCACCTATATCTAAATGTTATTTTAATCCTAAGAATATAATGTTACAGTAATAACAGTGTTAGCAAAGCACGCACTAACAAGATTGAGTGATGTAGGGCTAGGCTTCTTAGCGCCTAATGCCCTTAAGTACGGCGCCCTGGATGCACTAAGAGCATTAGAGCCGTGTGACTTACTGGAAATAGGGCTCTGGCTTGAGTATACGATTTCTTTGTAGAGATTTACGACTAATAAGTTCATACCACCTGCTTATGAAAAATGAGTATCTAACACGAGTAAACATCGAACATGAAACCTTTTCTTCAATAAATAATATGTTAAAAGACCAAGAAAACGTAGAGTTCGTTTTTTTTTTTACCGACGGTAAAAACTTTTAAACTTTTAAAACCAATCTAATTACCAGCCCAATAGTGGTAACGTTTACAAACATACCGAAGAAGGCGGATGTCTGAAAGTAAGAAAAAAAATCTATTTGACATCGAGAAATAAATAGATCTATTTTCTATGAAGGAAACATTTTTAATTGCTACATAGTCACACATGTCTATCGGCTACGAACATGTGCTACGGCTACGAAACTGCTACACTGATTTCGCATCTACGAGCTACGGTCTACGCGTAGTGACATATGTATACTAAGATTTCTAAAACATATTGAAATTCAAGTGATTTTCTTCAATTGTGATGTAATAACTAATTAATACACAGTCTGGCCATAAATACTGCTACAATTAAAAATAAGAAAGATATTACATTTGAATTTGGAATCTGTCATTTTTATACGATTGTTCTCGCTGTGATTGCATTACACAAAGGTGGTATGGAGCCAAATGCAATTTTTAAAACTCTCCATACGCTTGGTATTAGTCAAATGTTTGTGTACCGGGCTATTAATAGGTACAATGAGACCTCCTCTGTTTGTGACAGAAAAAGATCTGGCCGTCCACGTAGTGTTCGTACTAAAGAGGTGGTCAAAGCAGTAAGGGAAAGAATTCGAAGAAATCCTGTCCGAAAGCAAAAGATTTTATCTCGGGAGATGAAGATAGCACCCAGAACCATGTCGCGTATTTTAAAAGATGACTTAGGACTGGAAGCCGACCCCAACATAGTTGGGAAAAGGCTAGGCAGATGATGATGATGATGATGACTTAGGACTTGCAGCCTATAAGAGACGCACTGGTCATTTTTTAACTGATAATTTAAAAAAGAATAGGGTGGTAAAATCGAAACAACTACTGAAGCGGTACGCAAAGGGAGGTCACAGAAAAAATTGGTTTACGGATGAGAAAATCTTTACAATTGAGCAACATTTTAACAAACAAAATAACCGTATTTATGCTCAAAGATCGAAGCTTCCCAATTAGTCGACAGAGTGCAACGTGGGCATTATCCGACTTCAGTGATGGTTTGGTGGGGTGTTAGCTATGAAGGAGTGACTGAGCCATATTTTTGTGAAAAAGGTATCAAAACATCGGCACAAGTGTATCAAGATACCATTCTTGAGAAGGTAGTTAAGCCCCTTAACAACACCATGTTCAATAACCAAGTATGGTACTTCCAACAAGACTCGGCGCCGGGTCATAAAGCTCGGTCCACGCAGTCTTGGTTGGAAGTGAACGTTTCGGACTTCATCAGAGCTGAAGACTGGTCGTCGTCTATTCCCGATCTTAATCCGCTGGATTATGATTTATGGTCAGTTTTAGAGAGTACGGCTAAACAATCCATACGATTGGCAGTGAAGAATTTTCCCATGGAAAGAGTGCGTGCTTCTATTGATAACTGGCCTCAACGTTTAAAGGACTGTATTGCAGCCAATGGAGACCATTTCGAATAAGCTTTTTATATCTTAAATTGTTTTATATTTATGTATTAAACTAACAGGCTGTAAAAGTAATAAATATTATTTGCAATAAAAAAAAAATTTTTTCTTCGTGACAATATTTATGGCAAGACTAGGTATATTACTAGCAAGATTCTACCAAATCATACCTAACACTATGTTGTGAAGTTATTAAATAGAGAAACCCTGCCGGCGCTAAAGTGTTGAAAGTAAATTAAAAGGCGGAGGGATGTGATGGGCCGGGTTAATTCTGACCATAAGGGCGACTTCCCTAAACTGTATAGTGTAGTCTGTACGAGCATATCATATGTGTGCCAGTGCCGGTTCGTAACCGAAGCCAAACCGTACCATAGAGACCCAGATAGTAGTCTAAATTCAACATGTTTTTTATTTTTTTTTGTTTGTAACAAATTTTAATGGTGAATGTAATTATATTTTGCAAACGGCTGTCAACCTACTTTAGTAGTCAATTGAATTACAATAACGACAATTGAATTATTTATTGAATTGAATGTTATTAATGACTATGCATACGACATTTTGTCATGTGGATTGCTATGCACGTCACAGATTTGAATTCAAATAATAGATACTTTACAATGGTCTAATTAATTAAGTCCCTTACTACATAGTCATTGGATATACCAAACATTACAATGCATTTAATGCTAGAGTATAATATTTATGTCCAATGGCATGCCTTAAATGCTAGTTTCTATTATTCATTCATGTCTCTGAGTCATGACAATATTTTACTTAAATATGATTAACGTAGATTGGAAACAGCATTAAAAATGGTCAGAGACTAGGTACCTATATAAAGCTAATTTTATTATTAAACTTTGACGGAATTGTATGAGGAAAAGATGCAAGTAAACATCCCAGGGAGTCTTTACCAGTACCACAAATTAAATTTAGGTATTACTTAAGATCGTGCTTAAGATACGTATTCATATGTTTTATATTCTACAGAATAGCTACTGTAGCTATATAACGTTTAGGTAATTCTTCCATTGTAAGCGAAAGTACTTTAGAAGGCCACGGGCGGCGGCCTTGAAAACTCGGGGCTCTTTTGAAAGCGAACCTTTAGAAAAGAGCTCAATAGACCGTGACGATCATGAACTTAGAGCTCATAACTATCAATTTGTGCAACAGACATGTTTTTATTGATATTCATAATCATTTTTTTTTATTATTATTTAAATAAAACCTCATTTTTTTCATGAGTATATAATGGGAACTTTGAAAGTGGCATCAGTGACAGAAAATTTGAAAGGAAAACGTTTGACTTGGTATGGGCATGTGATGAGGAGAGAAGAAACACATGTGAATAAAAGAGTGATAAATATAAATGATGATAGATGGAGAGGGAGAGGAATGATATGAAAGAGAAAGGAGTGAATGACAGCGTGACTGTTGAAGGGCAGAATGGAAGAAGATGAACATGGATAATGGATGGATGTAACATGGGATAAGGGCAGGAAGATGATGATGAATTTAAGTTTTATACCTGTAAAACTTTCTGTCTTCTTGCTAATGATGGATGTTGTCCTATCCTGTCCTGTTTCTATTTCGAGTCCAAATAGAAACAGACAGATATGTTTATGAAAAGTAGTTCTGTACATCATTATCTATGAAAAAAATTAGCTCATCAAAATAAACTGTATCATAAATATAATGTAAAACGTGTAACCGTTTATGTAAATGTTTGTGTACAAGCAAACTTAATTTCTTATGAATCGATTTTGTTACTAAGTAAAAAGTGTTGAGTCATTTATTAACTTTAGTAACGCTCCTCCACGTTTAATTGAAAGAGCTCAACATCTCTTGCAAACTGTGCTCTTGCTAATACCTATCTTATTGCTTAAAGTGTTTCTAGAGATTTCAATATTCCATTCTTGATTATAGGTACCTACTCTTTTTATGTCCCATTGAAGTACTGTCTCACTGGGCGAAACAGTCGAAAAAACAACTGTCATAATGATTACTTACAAAGTTTGATAAAATTAGCCGTTTGCACGTAGAATTTAAGTAAGCGAATAATCTCGCATATGTTGCAAAACTTGTAGTTTAATAGGTAAAACTACTTTTTCAATCTATCACAACGTAACGGTTCTACGAATTTAGTTAGTTAATTAATCTGGTTCATATAAAATGATCTTTCTTTCTTCTTTCTAGTATAAATATTAACGATAATGAAACAAAGTCGAGGAAAAATGCCATGAACAAAATATATTTTACACTAACATACTTCTGCCTACATAATGCCATATATTTATGTATAATAACTCGAATGTTTACAAAAGACCGTGATGAACTCATAAGCGTGTATAATCAAACTGAATACTCAAACAGATCTGCATTATGTTGTAGAGATCCGGACATGGACCAACAAGGGCGAGGATTAACAGTGCTTAGTCAGTCGGAAGAATTGTTTAACGCTATCCAAATAGCGGCGAACGGAACGCGAAAAGACCCACTAAGCAGATAATTTTCGATAGACTTCAGCTTATGAGCCGTCAATCAACTGTGTGTTATGTTGAATGAAGATTTCTACGTGGTGAGGTTCACAATGCCGCCATTGATGTCGAGACCTATTCAACTTGAGCCTACGTTAGCTACGCACTCGCTCGACCGGCAGTTACTCGTAAAATATGAACACTTGCTCATAATCGTGTACCTGAAAGTATTGATAATAAACACGACCAGAAGGCCGTGTAATTCTCGTAATTTAAAACGTTCAAAATCTAGTCGCAGTCTCATCTCAGCGACAAACAAAGGTCAAAAACTTGTCAAAATGTAGGGTAATTCTAATAATAAAGAAGTATTTTTTGACAGATTGAGACTGAGATCAGACTGTGAACGGTCTTACAATTACGAGAATTGACCTACTGTTTCTAGGTAGAATAGGTAAGTATATTAGTTACTTTAAGCTTCCTAGCAGTTCAGGATGTACAATCATGCACTCACTTTTGTTATTATAGCAAACGTTGCCCCACACTAGGAATTTCTCCTGTATTGTGGGTGCGTTTACAAACATTTAAACTCACGTACATAAACAGCCAGACCCGGAACAACTACTTGTAGGTCGAACAAATATTTGTTCAGTGCGGGAATCAAACCTGCGACACGCAGCGCAGCAGTCAATCGCTTAACCACTGCGCCAACCGTGCCGTCAACTTTTGTTATTGTTTTGATAACGTTTGTAATTTTTATGTTACGACTGTTATGCAGATTGGGAGAAACCATACTTGAATAGAAAAACAACAATATTAATTTGATTATGTCATGGCAGCCCTATGAGCAGCTTACAACAAACCCACACCCATCGGTTGAGGAAATCGTCGTTACTAACAGGAAAATGAATAACAAAAGTTTAAATAGGTGCGTCAAAGAAATGTATGATGAATTAACAACTTGCATATATTTGGGGTGCAATGAGTTAATTAATGAACACCTTGTATCTCTGCATGCAGGGGTGATCGTGACGCGTAGGTCGGTAATCTGTGCCTCGGGCCGGGCGCCCAGCAGAGCGAGATGAGGGCATAGAACAATGTGACGTCACAGTCACTTAATTTTATTAATTATATATTAAAACTATAAGTTCAAAATACAAAGTCTTATCGTGATAATTTTCTATTTATTCAACCTTTTATTATATACTTAATACGATTAGGCCTTGCAATTCATAATTCATATGACATCAGGAAAATCATCTAGAAAACTATTTTTCGATTAATCGTTCCCCCCCATTATACGTATGGAAAAAAACAAAGAAACTCCGTTTTATAAGTCGGGGTTAAAATATTCAAAATATCACTTCAAACCCAAATCCTTACAGGAATAAAGTTACTTCAGCTTTAGATAATAGGTATCATAGGGACAATAGGACCTGTGTAAAAATTGGTTTGTAGGTAATTAACAAACCCATTTCGATCCCTAAAATAAGTTGTATTTGAATTGATTTGTTTATTGTTAACGTATAGATAGTCAAAAAGAAAAAAAAAAGAAAATAAGTAGTCAGCAAGCAACATAATGGTACGTAGGTCGTAGGCAAATGATATTCTTTCTGTTACGAGTAATAAAATACTTTTAACAGCACAAGCCAAATTGGAGCTGTTAGAATGCGAACTTCGTAACTAAATATTCAAATTAGGATCCTTTTCTTGCCAGATATGGGCCCCCAAAAAGATGCTTATAAGACATTTTCATCATACCTATATTTGACGGGAATGATAGTTGGTACAACCTTATATTATAAAACAATCAGTATCTATCTACACTCAAGCTTGGTACCTAGTACCTACCTATAAAGACAATCCACCGCAAAATAGAGAATACTATAAGTAGAAAACAAACCTAAAAGTATTAATTACTTACCGAATAATCAGGTTAACGAGAAGTACATTCTCATTACTAATCAGAAACTGCATAATACGACTGCACAGAAACATGTAAGCACTTCACACCCTTTCATCTCTGCATGAAATTACTTACCACGTCCCGGTATTTTTTTATTAATTGTACATCTGTAAGCAATCAGTTTCATTAATGCCTATCATCTTGTCCAAATTATTTGTAGAGACTATCTAAAACACCTAACTAAATGACTGCTGGCTTTTTTCATTTGTCCCTGAACTAGTCCGGACGCTTGCGGAATAATTTCTCCACCGCTGTAGTCGATGCTGTACTACTCACCGATATAAATAGGCAATCATTCTATCAGAGGTCAGTAGAAACCGGACTTCCTCTCAGGACTTACCTACCGAGGAAGTACAACAATAATATAATGAGGGTGCTTTTAGTACTTGGTGTGCTGTGCCTAGCGGCAATATGCGCCGGAACCGAGGCCGACCGCGAGGACCAAGCGGTAGCCGCGTCCGGACACCATCACGAGCATGGCGGCGGACACGACCACCATGCGCACCATCACCACCATCATGGTGGCCATGGACACAAAGGACACAAGGGTCATCACCACCACCACAAGGGCGATCACGGTGAACATGGCAAGCATCACCATGCAGACCACCACCACGAGCATGGTGGTGGCCACAAGAAGCACTGGGATGAGCACGACCACCATGGTGATCACCACGAGCACGGACACCACCACAAGGGTGGCAAGCACGGACACCATGAGCACCACGATAAGGGCGAACACGTCGACGGCTACCACAAGAAGCACCACAAGGATCACTTCCACAAGGACCACCACTTCCACGACGGCCATCACCACGAAGGCAAACACCACAAGCACCATCACCACCACGGACATCACGAGAAAGACGGCGGACATCACAAGAAGGGTGGTCACCATCACTCCGGTCACCACGAGGGACATCATGGCAAACATGGCCATCACGACAAGCACCACTACGACGAGGACCACAAGGGACACAAGGGGCATCACGGACACGAAGGACACCACCACCACCACCACGATCATGGCAAAAAGGGCGAGCACGACGACCACAAACACTGGGGCTTCCACCACGGCAAGCACTGATGCCACTATGTATCCTGATTGTTATGAATTACTATTGTTAAGAATGGAAGTTGTTATTGTTGTTGTTTTAATTTTTATACAAAGTACATAATTTTTCATAAATGTATTGTTTTCTCTCTCTACTCATTTTCAGTCTTGATAAGTAGGTAGTATCTCATTAGATGCTTTAAGAAACGATGGTCAAGACAATCACTAGATAAATGTAATACGTTGCTAACTTCCTTTAGTGAGCGATTGTGTTTTGAGGCAGCTGCGTTACATCAGCGATCGTCTTGAATTCTTGATGCATAAAGCTAAAAGCTCCGACTTCCGTTGACATTAAATTTGCTGCAGGTATCTAATATTTATCCAAATGAACATTGGCTATGAGACTGATAAATAAATCAGTAAGTAGAAGAAAATTACTTAAACCTAAATAAATATAAAATAAAGTTACTTTTCGTGTCTGACAGTGTGACGCCTTGTTCTCCTCCAATACACAACGGATTTTGAGTGGCGGGTTTCACTTCACCATCACTTAGAAAATTTATTCCGGAAGGTTTATGTGTATAACATATTAATATTAAATATATATAATTTGAGCTTCCTGATCTTATGAAAAACAATAAAATAATACCGTTGTTTAAATCGGGCAGTACATCAGACCCTACTAATTATAGAACTATTTCAGTGCAACTAGTAAAAATTTTGAAAAACTTATTTTAGATCAAATGCAAAGATTTTTTAATAAACATAAATTACTACCTAACAAACAGTTTGGTTTTACAAGGGGTCGTTCGACTGCTGATGCCTGTCGAACTTTTAGGACATGTGTATAATGCATGGGAGGATAAATGCGATGCTTTGGGCCTCTTTTGCGATTTGTCCAAGGCATTCATTTGTGTTCTTCATGAAATATTAATCAGGAAACTGCACCTGATCTTCTTACTTCTGACTTAAGTGATAGGATTCAGAGAGTTGATGTTAACGGAAAAAGATCACCCGAATCTGTTGTAAGATTGGGGGTCCCCCAGAGCACAATTCTTGGTCCATTTTTATTTATTACTTATATAAATGACTTGCCTTAACCTCATAAGAGACACATATGGTATAATGTTGTATGGCACTTCACTTTTATTTAAACTCAAAGGTCAGCAGCTGGTTACAGACTATCTAAATAGCGCTCTCACAAGTGTAGTTAACTCGTTTAATGTTAATAACCTAAACGAGAAAAAAACTTAATGTATTAAGTTTACGATATTATGTAAGACAAGTAGAAAGTAGTGTTCTCATAAAGGAAGAAGAGTGGAAACCCGAAGATACCACAGTATTCTTAGGCATAACTTTGGATGCCAAGCTTCAATGGGGCCAAAAAAAATTGAAAAAAAAGCTTGGCTCTGCAGCATACACCGTTACAAAAATTCGTGATTTAACTGATTTTGAGACAGCCAGTTTAGTATACTTTAGTTATTTTCATAGTGTGATGTCGTACGGTATTCTGTTGTGGGGAAATGCCGCCGATATTTAGACAATATTTGTTTTACAAAGAGGTCAATTTGTTCAATTTATAAATTAAGTCCCAGACACTCCCTCAGAGACAAAAAAGAGATTAATATAATGACTGTGCCTTCTCAGTATATTTATGAAAATATTTTGTACGCACATAGAAATATTAATCTGTTTAAAAAATACAATGATATCCATAATATAAATACTAAGAACAAACACACGTTTTTTTATAAAGAAAATAAGTGGCTCGTTTAGATGCCAATGTATACGTTTTTATAATAAACTTCCTAGCCACATTCAAGAACAGCCTTAACACATTCGAATCTTTTAAAAACCGGAAACTATGACAGAAAGCCTTTTATACTGTTAAACAATAACATGAATATTTACTTTGTAAAGTATTATATTATTTTGTCCTTTATTTCATTTAAATACCTACAAATTACATTTTTAAATATTTTTATAAACAAAACGATAAAAAACATTTAAAAATATAAAAAATAGTAGCCCACCGGTATCGGGAACAGGGTCCAAGCTACCGGCGGTCAGGGCTCCAGAGAGAGGAACCTCCTGACAATGCGAGCCGTGTCCAGATGTACCGCTTTCTGAATCAAGATCCAGCTGCCCAACGAGAGCCTCCTCAGGTGTTGGTCGAGGCTCTTGGCTATTAAGCCATTGGCTGTCACGACTATCGGCACAATGATCGCTGAGTCCACATCCCACATGTCGACAACCTCGCGAGCCAAGTCAAGATACTTGATTTGTTTATCTTTCTCGGCTTTCACGAGGTTCTCATCATGTGGGACGGTTATGTCAACAATCATTGCGCACCGCTCTGATCGATCCACCACCACTATATCAGGCTTATTGGCAACAATAGTCCTGTTAGTGATGATGTATCGATCCCAGTACAATGTGATATTTCCATTTTCGAGAACTGGGTCGGGCACATACCTGTAGTATCTCAGATTCGACAAGGCTGTATTTCAGAGCAAGTTGCTGATGGATTATCCTGGCTACAAGGTTGTGTCTATGCAAGTACTCTCCGTTAGCTAGACGAGAACACCCGGAGATAATATGCCCGATTGATTCTCCCGGCCGGTGGCATGCCCGGCAGATGTCATATTATTTTAATTGTTGTGAAGGTGAAGACTATGTGAGTCAATTTCTTTTTCTTTTTTTTTTCTTTCAGTGAGTTAGTTTTATTCTGGCAGTTTGAGTAATTTATGCGGCCTACCCAAATGTTCTTTCTTTGGTATTGTACGTCAAAACGTTGAGCTCCTTACGTTCTGAGTTGAGCTGCATGATTACTGACAAATGCGTGCACTGACTGGACAGGTCCAGTCAATCTGTGTCGTTCAGAAAGAAAGATAATTTCAGACACCAAACTTCATGGTCTTTACATGATCTGACCAAGATTATGTCTGGACTTTAAAAGAGACTGTGACCTCTTGGTTTTTGTGGCCTTTCTTCTCAGAGTAGTCAAATAGGAAACCTCATCTAGTTTCAAATATATGATTGTCGTCTAAAAGTTTTTGTACAAACCGAGTTACAGTAATAAAATCATTTATCGTTAACACACATGTAATGCAGCAGTAAAGAAATCTCGGTGTTTTGAAAACCTTGCGACCTTGCTTGTCGGCTCGCTGTTTAAATTATAAAATATCCTTAGCTGTTCTTGGATATAATCGTACTTATCACAATTATTATTTTGATTTTGAGGTTCGGGAATAACATAGTTTGCCTAATTGCATAACACAGTCATAATCCCTTTCAATTTGGTTTTAATTGCGATTTACCAATGTTGTCGGCATGAGGAGTGGTTGCCCAGTGGTAATGGCCGCGACTTACGAGTTGCACATCGTAGATTCGAACCCAGACATGCACTTTACTTTGTGTAAATTATTTCATCACTACTGCTCTCAAAGCGGTGAAGGAAAACATCGTGAGGAAACCGGTATGTCCTAGAACCAAAAATTCGAAAACATGTGACATCTACTTACTTTTACTGCCAACTCCCTCCTACCGAGGGGAGGCCTGTGTCCCAGTACTGGGAAGATTAGAGGCTGACTATGCCAATGTTGTCTAGCAGACGAATTTTAAGAATTAAGAAATAGTTTATGCTTCCCACGAACCACCTCTGATCCTTAAAATGACGAGTATTCATAAGCCATTGTGAGCAAGTTACGTAATTGGGGAGCTATTACTCTTTTATTTTTACGTTTCTTACGTTTATCATAGACAGATAGTTTAAGATTATGCAGCTACCGCTACACTTGATATAAGTCCTAATATTTAAAGAAAGGGGAGAAGTATTCATCAACAGGATCATCTCCCATTCGATGAAACAAAGGCACTGCGATTTTTGACTGTTCTATTATATTCGTCGACAATTATTCTGGCGATGCTAGATGTAGTAAGTGCTGACACTCAATGCCAATGTTAGATGTAATCTTTTCAAATCATAATTATGTACTTTCTGAGTTTATCTTGGACATGACTGACATCGGTGAAAGCACTTATGACTAACATAAGTCTAAAATCGCCAATCCGTCTTGCGTGGTGTTCAATGCTCGTGCATGCTCTGTATGAGAAGAGGCCTTTGCCCTGTAATGGGACAGTAAGGCTGGTATTATAATTATTTTACAAATGGCCATCCCTTTATTCCCAAAAGTAGTTACTTATCATCACGACTGCATTCCCAAAGCGTTTAGCAGAGACCCATGAACTTGTCCGGTCGCTTGCGGAATTATTTCTCCATCGCTGTAGACGGTGCTGTACTACTCACCGATATAAATGTGCAATCTGTGTATCAGAGGTCAGTAGCAACCGGACTTCCTCTAAGGCCTTACCTACCGAGGAAGTACAACAATAATATAATATGAGGGTGCTTTTAGTACTTGGTGTGCTGTGCCTGGCGGCAATATGCTCCGGAACCGAGGCCGATCGCGAGGACCAAGCGGTGGCCGCGTCCGGACACCACCACGAGCATGGCGGCGGACACGACCACCATGCGCACCATCACCACCATCATGGTGGCCATGGACACAAAGGACACAAGGGTCATCACCACCACCACAAGGGCGACCACGGTGACCATGGCAAGCATCATCATGCAGAACACCACCACGAGCATGGTGGCGGCCACAAAAAGCACTGGGATGAGCACGACCACCATGGTGATCACCACGAGCACGGACACCACCACAAGGGTGGCAAGCACGGACACCATGAGCATCACGACAAGGGCGAACACGTTGACGGCCACCACAAGAAGCATCATAAGGATCACTTCCACAAGGACCACCACTTCCACGACGGCCACCACCACGAAGGCAAACACCACAAGCACCATCACCACCACGGACATCACGAGAAAGACGGCGGACATCACAAGAAGGGCGGTCATCATCACTCCGGTCACCACGAAGGACATCATGGCAAACACGGCCATCACGACAAGCACCACTACGACGAGGGCCACAAGGACCACAAGGGGCACCACGGACACGAAGGACACCACCACCACCACCACGATCATGGCAAGAAGGGCGAGCACGACGACCACAAAGACTGGGGCTTCCACCACGGCAAGCACTGATATCTATATATATCCTGATTGCTATGAATTACTATTGTTAAGAATGGAAGTTGTTGTTGTTTTTATTTTTATAAGTATAAAGTAAATAATTTCTCATAAAACTATTGTTTTCTCTCTCTCCTCATTTTTCAGTCTTGAGATAAATAAGTAATTAAATGCTTTAAGAACCGAAGGACAAGACAATCCATAGGTAAATATAATATATTACTAATTTTCTTTAGTGAGCGATTGTCGTTGTTTAGGTTATCATCTTGAATTCTTGATGCATAAAGTTTAAAGCTACGACTTCCGTTGCTATTAGTTTTGCTGTAGGTACGAATATGTACCTATACCTAATGTTTATCTAAATGAGTATTGGTTAGGAGACTGACAAAAAATCAAGTAGAAATAAATACATAATCTATACCTAAATCATCTATACATAACCTATACTAATATCTCTCTCTCTATACTAATAATAAAGCTGAAGAGTTTGTTTGTTTGTTCGTTTGAACGCGCATCTCTGGAACTACCAGTCGGATTTATTTTTGCATTTGTTAGTCCAATTCTTTAGGAAGGCACTTCACGCGGTTGTAGCCGCGGACAGAAGCTAGTTAAAAAATAAAGTTACTTTTCGTGTCTGTCTGTGTGACGAGTGGTTCTCCTCAAAATACATTATAAACACATGTAATGCAACAGTAAAGAAATCTGAATGTTTTGTCAAGTTTTAAAAACCGTGCGAAGCAGCGTTGGGTCGCAATTTAAATAATATTAACATGCTGAGCGAGCCGTGGCTTTTTTTTTATTTAGGACAATTCAGTATAAACTACCTAATTAAATATAGTATAATACCAAAAGACAAACACCGTTTGGTGATAAAAGCTTTTACCTACATTTGCTGATCATTCAAACCAATTTTAATCTCCCTGGCAATAAGTATTTACATTGAATTTTAATAACTATAACAATTTTAATATAAGCTTCACTTACAAAAAAAAATATTTTATTTTCGTCGTACATATAGTATAAAGCTATATCACTCGGAAGAAAGTGCGATTCCTAACTCGTGTGTATTAAGGCCCTCAGCTGAGCCTTGTGCATCAAACTACACCCTCGTTAGTAATCGGTCACTTTCTCCCCGCGGTGAACAATGTACTATTGCCAGAACATACAGAAGGTCAACGAGTTCCAATGGCGCGTTGTAGTGACGACATCAGAGTTTTCGATCGATGCGCGCGCCCGAGCAGTTGCGATTCTTATGACGTAGGTACAGACGCCAGCAGGTCAAGCTACCCGAAACTGTCAAATTTTCCCAATCAACCTTGAACCTTAATGCTTTAACGATAAAGTTGAAAGTCTATTAAAGAAATTTGACAGATTGTAGTAGCTTGATGTGCTGGCGTCTGTAGGTACCTAATGACGATCACTCCAGCCGGTCTATTCTGTAAAAATTTCACCGTGAAAACTTAGGTGAAGGGAGATTGAAGTGAGCTGTAATTCCACCTGATTCTAGGATTGACACTATTGATAGCTCAAGTCAAGGTCACTTCACCTAAGTTGTCACGGTGAGATATTTACAAAATAGATTAGCAGATCCACACGAAATACAGCCGAATGCTATTCAGGCAATGTTCTGCATTCGGAGCCAAAAAGATCCACGCGAGTGAAGATGCATAGACCCACTTACTTCCTACGTCTCATGTACCCTGGTCAGCCAGCCCTGCTAACAATCTTGTTAAAAGAGTGTCCATGGAGTTTCTTGTCCGTTCATAGGTACTTACTAGAATAGAATAGAATAGAATACTCTTTATTGTACACCATACAAATTATAAAACATAAATATACAAAATTTTTACAAAGGGTGACACAATGGGCGGTCTTATCGCTTAGAGCGATCTTTTAAAGACAACCTTTGGATGGATTAAAATTAAAGAGAGGCAAAAATGGTAGGTAGTCTGTGGTGTACCAATTACATTATACAATAAATATATGCATACAATAGTAGACATGAAACAAGAGCAAAAAACAAAATAATAATAATAATAAATAATAATAATAATGATGATGTTTAAGGAGAGAGGAAGTGCTTTTTGATCATAATTTTGAAAGTGGACAGAGATTGAGTGACACGGGCAAGTCATTCCATAACCGTACCGCTTGAACAGTGAAAGATTTGTCAAAGAAACTGGTGGAATGCATCGGCATCTCTAGTCTCAGGTTTTCCGATGACCTCAGATATCTATTATGTGTGTCATGAAGGAACTTGAAACGTTCTTTAAGATAAGAGGGGGTTTTAGGATTAAACAAGATACTGTAGAGCTGAAATAAGATATGAGAATTCCGGCGAAGACGTATGGGAAGCCACTTGAGCTTTGTACGAAATTCAGATATGCCAGATATGATATGTATGATATGATATTTACTACGCTTTGGAATGGGCAACAAGCTTCATATTTTCTGACTGACCGACTCCTTAAGAAATTCAAAAGTGCATGTAAATGGTTTAATTGAAATAAATGCTTTCAGTTTGGGGGTGACTGATCTATTTAGCAAGGAATAAGCTTTTCTCATACCTACTAAGCGGAAATATCATGCAGTAGAAGAATAAAGTGTTCAGTGCAGATATCTAAGCGAACGCCTTCAGCAAGTCCGCTAACGCGAATGTAGATATGGGTGTAGGTCCCTACACATTATTCGAACATAAAAAACGTACATAGGTAAACGTAACATGAAACTATAGAGGTATGAGGAACAGGGTGTAAAGTTCACTCATCCTCCATAGAAAAGGGAGGATCATCCGACCGGACGGGTGTTGTGTCTGGCGGGCAATTGCCCAACGATTGATATTGGGAAATTGTACCTATGCTAATTGCGCGGTAAACTCTGCTTGCGAGATGCAGAAATTGCGTGACGTCAGTATGACGCGTTGTTCGCATGTGGCGTTGTAGATACCGCTACATTACTCCCCTCCGGAGACCGGAGGTCGATAGTGGGCTGAGTCTTGTATCGCGATGCTTGCCAGGCCAGCTGAGGTTCCAGTGAGTCGGAAGAGGTTGCCGCATAGTTCACGGTGAGTCGGAACTGTCTGCGGAGATGCTCCAGTGAGTCGGGGTGGCGCATAGTCCGCGGATACAGATAGACAGGTCTCCTCTCTGTGAGAAGGAGCCGCCACGCGGACCCAGTGCGGGTTGGTAGATGTCACATGTCTTCGAATTTTTGTTTCTAGGGCATGCCGGTTGCCTCACTATTTTTTCCTTCAATTTTTTCAGAGCAGTGGTGATGAAATAATTTACACAAACTAAAGGGCCTGCCTGGATTAGAATCTACGACCTCGTAAGTCGCGGCCGTTTTCACTGGGCCACCACTGCTCACCACTGGGCCACCGCTGCTCGAGATTGTAAATTGTCGATAAGTTGTGAACTGTACCTACCATACTGCTAACAATAAAAAACGTATTAATTTTCAATAGTTTAATTTCAAATTATCAGAGTTTTGTAATATATCCATGTCAAACCGTGAAATTGTAAACGAACCTGCACTTACCGACAGGGTTCACAATCTGTTTGATTTTATCACCCGTAAAATGTTGAACCGTCCCTGATTAGTCGGTCTTGGCGGTAGTCGAATAGCAACACGAAAGACAAGGAACAAACCATTCACAATTTAACGCATTATTTTTTCGATTGTTTATAATACTCGTATCGCGAAATAAATCATAAACTAACATGTTCTTAATTATGTATACACATACATAGATAGATGACGCGTTCATAGATCCATAAGACGGCTATTTTTTTTTGTCATGTTACGCTTCACTAACAATGTAACAAAGCGTTCAGCGTTACAAAAGGTAAGATTTAATAAAAAAAATACCTATTCGTTTATTTGTATGACCCAGTGGTTAAGGCCTCGTGTCTCATGCACGAGGTTGTGGGTTCGAATCCGGGCACGTACCAGTGACTTTTTCAAATCGTATAAGTATGCACAGTGAGTATTTTTCGAGTTTATCTTAGATATTACTGACATCGGTGAAGGAAAACACACTGAGGACACCTGCAGGCATGGTTAATACAGGATAAAATTGAAAACGTGCGCCAAGTTAAAATATCTAATTTTATAGAAAATTTAGAGCAGGGATGTACATGCGTGCGCTTAGGCAAGCGATTTGGCAACAACGTCGCGCGCCCTTTTTTTCGTAGGAACGGTCAAAATTAGGTAAATGACCGCTAGTCCAACGCGTTGCCAACTTGCTTGAACTCTGTGATGAATGGATTGCTTATCGGAGGCGCGCTAAAAACGATACTTTTATTTACTTATTTGCTTGGATAGGTTTTTTTTTTATTTACTTGAACGCCGATAATTCGAGTTTACTTGAAGGCAATAACTTAGTTTGCACTATCTAACACGATAAATACACGATTTTTTTCAAGAATTTATATTTGGGAAGTGACAATTTATAATTTGTAATGATTATGTAACAGTTATTGCACCTCCTATTTCGAGTTGGCGCAAATTTTCAATTTCATCCTGTAGAAGTTGAGCAAACGAGGTAATCAATGCTCGTGCATGGTCTGCATGAGAAGAGGCCCTGCAGTGGAACAGTATCTAAAAGGGCGGTTTTTTTTTTTTTTTATTGTCGTCATTTTATTCCCGAAAGCATTTACATAACATCACGACTGTATTCCCGAAGTGTTTAGCAGAGACCCATGAACTTGTCCGGTCGCTTGCGGAATTATTTCTCCACCGCTGTAGACGGTGCTGTACTCACCGATATAAATAGGCAATCAATGTATCAGAGGTCAGTAGCAACCGGACTTCCTCTCAGGCCTTACCTACCGAGGAAGTACAACAATAATATAATGAGGGTGCTTTTAGTACTTGGTGTGCTGTGCCTAGCGGCAATATGCGCCGGCACCGAGGCCGACCGCGATGACCAAGCGGTGGCCGCGTCCGGACACCACCACGAGCATGGCGGCGGACATGACCACCATGCGCACCATCACCACGACCATGGCGGCCATGAACACAAAGGACACAAGGGTCATCACCACCACCACAAGGGCGACCACGGTGACCATGGCAAGCATCACCATGCAGACCACCACCACGAGCATGGTGGTGGCCACAAGAAGCACTGGGATGAGCACGACCATCATGGTGATCACCACGAGCACGGACACCACCACAAGGGTGGCAAGCACGGACACCATGAGCACCACGACAAGGGCGAACACGTCGACGGCTACCACAAGAAGCACCACAAGGATCACTTCCACAAGGACCACCACTTCCACGACGGCCACCACCACGAAGGCAAACACCACAAGCACCATCACCACCACGGACATCACGAGAAAGACGGCGGACATCACAAGAAGGGCGGTCATCATCACTCCGGTCACCACGAAGGACATCATGGCAAACACGGCCATCACGACAAGCACCACTACGACGAGGGTCACAAGGACCACAAGGGGCATCACGGACACGAAGGACACCACCACCACCACCACGATCATGGCAAGAAGGGCGAGCACGACGACCACAAACACTGGGGCTTCCACCACGGCAAGCACTGATGCCACTATGTATTCTGATTGTTATGAATTACTATTGTTAGGAATGGAAGATGTTATTGTTGTTGTTTTTATGTTTATAAGTACAAAGTAAATATTATTTCATAAATTTATTGTTTTCTCTCTCTCCTCAGTTTTCAGGCTTTAGATAAATAGGTAATTAAATGCTTTAAGGAACGAAGGTCAAGACAATCAATAGTTAAATGTAATAATTATGTTAGATATTAATTTCCTTTAATGAGCGATTGTCGTTACCTAGGGTCATCGTTTTTAATTCTTGAGGCATAAAGCTTAAAACTCCGACTTGCGTTGCCATTAGTTTTGTTGTAGGTACACACGGCTACACGTCAAGCTATAATTATATTTCCAGTTTTAGTTGACCTCGCATTGTACAAGTTTTTCGTACAATCAGAAGTCTTATACTGGTTATGGCTTGATGTGTAGCCGTGCGTACCTTTGTATAATATTTATCCAAATAGACATTCGTTAGAATACTGATAAAAAAATAACAAGTAGTAGGTAGATGAAAAATACCTAATCTAATAACATCCTAACAAAGTCAACACTTTAAATTGAATTATTTGTTTTAAGGAATTTTTGCGAGGTTTGGGAACGATTCTAATATCGATATGGGAATGAACCTAATATAACTTTTAAAATTTTTGTCTGTTGGTCTGAAAGTAGGTTCTAGCATCATGCAAAAAGTACCGGAGAGATTTTGTTCATATTTTGCAACTGTGGTCAGTCTGTAGGCTAATTATCACGCTATTTACTACGGGGATGAGTAATATTGCAATTTATTCGTATTCTTCAATCAATCAATCATCTCAGCCTATTGCAGTCCACTGCTGGATATAGGCCTCTCCCAGGCTGCACCACCACACCCTGTCGTCCGACTTCCGCAATATTTACCGCGATTCTTCAATAGTTTACGACAAATTGTAAAAAGATGAGCCAAAATGCAGAGAAATTGCAGATAGTTACAGATTTAACCTTTTATGCTTACGCTTTTATGAAAATGAATTTATCTGAGCATAGTCGACTTTCATGCCAAATTCTTATAAGCCTTCGTTTTTCAAGGATGGCCTTTTTGACTTCTACAGGGTAGTTATCGTGTGTCACGCGAGGGTTTAGGGCAGGGGTGTTTAAATATTAAAAATAAAATCATAACAATTATCAATGAGGGTTTTCTGAAACGGTCTACGTGAGATGGCAGCACTGTAGCGTCAGGTCCAAGGAACTCTCAAAATACATACGCGAATAGTAATTTTCTTTAAATTTTTTGGTTTATTTATTCTTAAAATCAGTACCTACTTTAGGAATATTGTTTTCTAAAATGCCACAGTGTTGTGCAGTGCCTATGTGTGCAAATAAAACAGGAGAGCATAACTTTCCTACGCGAGATAAAACCCGATTGAAACAGTGATTTGTAGCCATTCCCAAGCATAATAAGTGAGGGATTTTGTATTTTCTGAATGAACTTGACCTTTGAAAAATATATGTATACTAGTATTTGCAGTCACTAATGCTAGCAGGTAGTAATTTTGCAGCATATTATAACCTCTTCTGTGCACTGCAGAATAATCTGACATTCCTATGCCCTCTTTATACAATTCAAGGTAATACGTATTTATATTAACTATATCAAAGTTAGGTAACACTGTTTTTGAATCCACACTTTTGTATAACTTTTCTTATTTATTTATTTATTTTACCATTTATGTACACACATATATAAACAGACAAGAAAAAACAGAACAGAAAAAAATAGGTACAGAGGTGATGCTTATTTCACAAGAAATCTCTTCCAGCACACCCGAGACAGGACAATAGATACAGAGATGTAGACAGCGTGTGAAATAGTAAAGGAGACAAAAAATAATACATACAATCAAAAACATTTCTCTTAAAAAACTAAACAAAAATTGCTAGAATATACTAACATACATACAAACAAACGTACATACATACATACTACTAAAATAAATATCACTAGAATAATAATAATTATATCATATCCAAAATAAAATAAAACAAAAAATACATACACAACTATGATGAAGTGGACAGATAGTGTTCTTTTACTCTTCTTTTAAAAACTGCAACAGTTTGGCAGTCCCTAATGTCAGGCGGTAGTGAATTCCACAACCGCACCGCGTGCACTGTAAAGGAGTAGGAGTAGAAGTCGGTGGAGTGGGGAGGGGACTTGAGAAGGTTTTTAAGATGCGACCTGCAAGGTGCATCTGAAGAGCGGGCGTAGTTAAAGCGCTCCCGCAGATAGGATGGTGTTTTAGGATTGTGAAGGAGATTAAATAACAGACACAAAATCCGCGAGTTCCTGCGAAGTCGAATGGGGAGCCACTTGAGTATCTTGCGAAAGTTGGAGACGTGATCATACTTTTTAAGGTTAAAAACAAAACGAATACAGATATTTTGCAAACGCTCAAGTTTATTTAAAAGCTCCTCGGTGGCATCCAAATAACAGGCATCGGCGTAGTCAATAATGGGCTGAATGAGGGTTTGAGCAAGAGAGATTTTGGTGTTCAAGGGCAAGACGCCCTGGAGACATTTCAAAGAATGGAACGTATAGTGCACTTTGCGACTGACTTGAGCAACATGAGCAGTCCACGACAGATAGGAGTCCATGGTCACCCCCAGGTTTTTTACTGTTTGTGCGTATTCAATCTGAACTCCATTCTATCATTTAAAGAATCTGACTTGAGAGGTTAGAATTCTTATTTTCATTTGGTTTGAAGTTCTTGTTTCTGTCATAGTCATTTAGCCTGAAATGTATAATATACATTAATCAACTACAATTCACTAAAACACAAATAACTGCAATTTAGTAGTTAAAGAACGAAATCAAATCGTGTAAAAAAATTCAAGTACATTATACCTCTTTTTCAATGAGCTTTTCCTTAGTACCAGTGACTTTTGCGCCCCTATCTTTGAGCTCATTCTTTAATTCGGCGACCTTTTTCTGGCCGTAATCCATAATAAAATCAATAATACTTCAAATTACAATAGAATTTCAATAATTTATGTTCAGTATCTACGCGACTCTGTGCTATCTGACAGCTGTTTGGACCTGACGGCTACGAAGCGCCGCCTGGTGGCAGAAAAAGTATCGAAAACCCTCATTGGACACGATTTTATTTCAATTTGAATCCTCTAAAGAGGATAAATAAATTTAGGGGCTTAGAAAGTTTACAACGACACTCTATAGATGGCGTTGTTCAATGAATCACGGTATGGTTTCGTTACAATACAGGCTATTTAAGTAAAGTAGAATTTATAATATTAAAATTCACATCATCTATTTACATCATCTAGTCATCTACGGAACCCTATTCTATGCGTGGCCTGACACGCACTTGGCCGGTTTTTTTTTTTTATAGGGCTGCCTACTTAAGCCCAAAAGCAGTTACATAACATCACGACTGGATTCCCGAAGCGTTTAGCAGAGATGTATGGTACATCAACATTTCGTAATCTGCCTGTATTGCCATCAACCGGTCTCAAATCCTGACTCTGGGTTCACTGGGCTACTACTGAGAAATTCCAGATGGAAAAACCCAATAAAACTTTGCCCGACCTGGGAATCGAACCGAGGACTACAGCTTAGCAGTCGCGCTTGCGACCACTACAACAACGAGGCTGACGGAGGTAGTTAATTAAGCTTTGAATGGAAAGTTAATTATTAATAAATAATAGCCTCCCGACCGATGTCGGTCACTGTGGTCAATCTCAACGGAGATTAGCCAACCACGCAGGAGATATTATAGTGCACAAGTGTGTGCGTAAACACAGATGCACTCTTCTCTGTTTCTTTACTCTCATAATCTGATGGGACGTCAATCCAACACGACCGGGGAGAGATCAGGCGTAAAACCAACGGCTTTACGCGCTTTCCAAGGCACGGGGGTATTACCCGCCAACTTCCAAACTCCGGGCTGTTACTAAGAAATTCCTAATGGAAAACCCAACAACGCTTTGTCCGACCTGGGAATCGAACCCACGCTCAGCAGCCGAGCTTTCAACCACGAGGCCAACGGGGCAGTAATTATTATGGTGTAAGGGGGGTCGTGGGTGTCATGACCACCCTCAAAATCAAAAAAGTAAATCATGCAGACTGTCGACAGCTATTCAAGCTGTCGACAGTCTGCATGATTTACTTGCCTTACTAACTTACTACTTGGTAACCCCCTCCCCAAAATCTTGTGCTGCGACCGCGCCTGGTTTCCATGTCTAATCTATAAGAAGTCTGGTTACAATCGATATTCATACTTGAGTTTACAGCTCTAGAATAAGATATCAATCAATCAATCAACTCAGTCTATCGCAATCCCCTACTGAACATAGGCCTGTCCCAGGCTGCGCGACAACACCCTGTCCTCCACCCTCCACCTTCCGTATCGGCAAGCGTAGTGTGGGACGCCGCCCAGAATAAGAGGTACCTAGTTAGAATTACGCATGCACGACATACTATGCTCTTGGCGGTTATTTTATGAACTTTTTTCATATTCTATGTAAGGGTAGGTATATCTCAACCACAACATTCAGAGTCAAACTCGTTAAAGTATGTTGGATTGGATGTTTCCATTCTGAAAACTATGAATCAGTCATAGAGCCGGCAAGCACCTACTTACCACGTATAGATATTAAGTTGTTGACGTTCCTTTAAAAGGAATAAATTATAAGTTCGGTACCAATCTTAATTAGATGTATTTCTAGATGTGTCATTCATGGCAGCGTACTGACAAATAAACAAACCTACATAAACGTAATATCTCATCACCTCCTCAAAGAGGTATACACAGAGATGCTGCCACACATACCACACAGCCACCTATAGTTACCAGGCCACCATCTATGTTTCGCCAGATAAGTTAAGTCCCATGTAATGGGGGTATATATGCATACTATTGCTATAGCTATGGCCGTATTCTGGATAAGTGCCCGGTTAATGGATGCTACTTACAAAACAAATTACTGATGGAAAACCCAGTAACTGAGTGCTCAACCCGAGGATCGACGAACTCTGGACTCTACGCGTCACAGTCGCAATGATAACCACTTTAGTCAAACCAATTGACGTAACCGTGATTAGGTAATTATATAAAAAAATATCGAATTAGCTTTTTAGTTTTTAGGTACGGAGCAGGTACTGAACAAAAGAACTAATTTGGTAATAAAAACTGAATTGCTATGAAGTGCCGAGCTACCTTCCACAGCAGGTTCTGTGAGCACGTTGATTGTTTATGAATTAACTGATAAGTACATGAATTATTTTTTTGCGTAGGCATTTAGACATGACGCAATGGTAAGGCGTAACGCGTTCCGAGCTGGTCGGCGTGGCGTCCTTGCCAATGGTTTCACCGACTGCAACCCGCAAATCTAATGATATAAAATGCTCTCACAGGCGGTTTACAAGCAGTTCAGTCCAAGTAGTCAATACAGAACAAATAGTGAATAGAACAATAACAATGAGGTCGCTAGTCGCCCTTGCCGTGCTAGCATGCGTCGTAGTAGCGTGTTCAGGACGAGAGGAGGAGCAGGGAGACCTGGTCCCCGCGGCCAGCCACCACGGCCACCATCACGAGGAAGGCGGTGGCAAGGAGCACCACGCACACCATCATCATGAACACGGAGAAAAGGGGCACAAAGGACATAAAGGACATCATCACCATCACAAAGGAGAACATGGTCACCACGGCAAGCACCACAAAGCTGGACACCATCACGAGCACGGAGGCCATCACAAGAAGCACTGGGATGAGCACGACCACCATGGCAAACATCACGAGCACGGACACCACCACAAAGGCGGCAAGCACCACCACAAGAAACATCACGATAAGGGCGAAGAAGTTGAGGGCTACCACAAGAAGTACCACAAGGACGAGTACCACAAGGATCATCACTTTTACGATGACCACCACAAGGAAGGCAAGCACCACAAACACGGCCACCATCACGGACATCACGAGAAGAAAGGTGGTGGTCACAAGAAGGGCGGTCACCATCACTCCGGTCACCACGAGGAGCACCATGGCAAACACGGCCACCACGACAAGCATCATTATGATGAAGACCACAAGGGACACAAGGGGCACCACGGACACGAAGAACACCACCACGATCACCATGACCACGGCAAGAAAGGAGGCCATGAGGATCACAAACACTGGGGATTCCACCACGGCAAGCACTGATAATATTACTGATAAGATTATGTTATTGTTTACTTTGTTATTTTACGCATTACCTCTTTGTAAATAAACTAAAACCAATTTAAAAAATAGCATGTTTTACTCCCTCTTTTTCATTCGACCAAATTAAACTTATCCATACAATCTATACATACTAAACAGTAAAAGTTCCAACAAAGCAAATTAAAAGTGCCACTATCAACTATAATTAGCTGTCGATCGAACGGAACTAATTCAGTTTAACCATAACATGATGTCGTCACTGCCACCGCGTCGTCGCCGTCGCGGAGTCATTCATCCAGAAATCTGCAGCAACAATTGCCAAACACCACTCTGTAATCGACATCAGATGAAAGCGATCTAATCTATAAATTCAAAGTGCGGAAACAGTTTTGACACTGTTATCGTAGCTTTGGTGACGGCTACGTCTTTAGTCGAGCCAGACAAAGTGAGTTGGACTTTTTTTTTTATACATATTAATAGCCTTATAGTTAGATATCAATAAATATGTGTTTGTATAAATAAATTATAATTGATTTAATTTATTTGTTTCAGTCATGAGGCTCCTGTTTTTAATAGAGCTTCTGGCATGCGTGGTGCTATTCGCGCATGCTCGAAATGTAGCCAATGTTAAAGGTGAAAAGGATATCGCACCCAAGGCCGCCCCGGAATTAGCCGCCGCACCCACAGGCGCTGACCTGTCGGCGGCTGGCACTACCGGCGACCAGGCGATAGCGGGTACCGAACACAAGAAGGCGGAAGGCCATGCCAAGGCCAAGGACAGCCACCACGAACAGGGCGGCGGCCATGAACACCATGCCGATCATCACGAGGAGCACGGGGATAAAGGTGATAAGGGATACAAGTCGCATCACCACCACGACAAAGGCGAGCACGGACACGACGCGAAACACCACCACGAAGGACATCACGACGAACACGGCGGGCACAAGAAGAAGCACCACGATGAACACGACCACCACGGCGAACACCATGAGGCCGCCCATGGGCACAAGGGAGGAAAATTCGGACACAAAAAAGGCCACAAAAAGGGTTCAAAGACCACCGGTTTCCACCATAAATCCCATAAAGACGAATTTCACAAGGAACACAAGTTCTACGACGACTTCCACAAGGGAGGACACCATCACAAGCACGGTGACTTCCACGGACATCATGACAAGAAGGGCGGTCACCACAAGAAAGGCGGTCACCATGAAAAGGGTCATCACGAGAAACACCATGGCAAGAAAGGACATCACGACAAAGGACATTACGACGAAGACCACAAAGGACACAAGGGACATCACGGTCACGAGGAACACTTTGCGCACCACCACGACCACGGCAAGAAGGGCGGACATGCCGGCGGCAAGGAACATGGTTACAGTCACGCAAAGAAAGCGTAAGGACAAGACGTACCCACTTAATTATTTGTTATATTATGTTATTGTTGTTGTTTCTTATTGTTATGTTTTTCAACAAGTCATTGTACATAAAAGTTTACGTAAGACATAATTAATTTAAATTAAAATTCAATTCGAAGTTGTCTCGTGACTATCTCTCATTTTCAAACCCAAATTAACATATTATTAACTGCAAATTTCGCATTATGTATTTTGCACCGGTCAAGTGCTTGTCGGACTACGTACAGTAAAGGGTTCCGTAGTGGGGATTAAAATTTACGCAAGCAGAGATTTGATTTTACCGACCGCAAAAATGAGTTTATAGTAGTTTCTCGAAAAAACTTAATGACGTTAACTTAAGTTATTACTGTGGTTGCAACCGAAAATATCTAAAAAAATATTGACTTAAATTCATCATCATACATCATCATCTACTTTCATTATAAGATGCAACGAATTTCTTTCCAATTTTCATTGATTTAGTGCCAATAGTCTCTGAGTAAAATAGCCCAGTCATCTGGGCGTACGGATAGATGGACATGGCAAAATTATAAGGGTTCAGTTTTTGCCATTTGGCTATAGAACCCTAAAAAGAAATCAACTAGACAATTGCACAAAAACGAGTTATAAACGTAATGTGGTGATGCAAGCAACCAGAGCAAGAAACGACACAATTATTTTATTTTAAATTTATTCAATACAAAGTTGCATAAGATTTACAACAAAGCCATCAGTGGAGCTAGATGTTCGAACTCAATCTTCTCAGTAATGTTCTTAGTCTTTATGTTTTCATCTTGGTTGGCAATGAAGATCAGGTTTCCATCATCTCTCCATCCATATTTTTTCACCCAGTGTTTCAAGGTCACATCTAAAACCAATCACAAACAGAATTTTGAAACTATGTAGGTAATACGGGCTGTTCTCAATAACTCCACGTCAATGCGCGTATTTTGAGTACGGCCGCGAAAATCGATTATTCGATCAACCCCAGCTAACTGTGTAGGTATTGGAAATATGAATTGAATTAATAGTCAGAGTAAACCTTTGAATGAATGTGTACTATATTGAAATTTATTAAAACATCCATATGCATGTTAATGGTTAAACGCCATAGCTACCTGTTGTGGCTTCTTCTTAGGTCAGGCATAGGTTCATAGCATAACACTTAAAATTAAAATAGTGGTGATTTTATTTAAATATCAATATGAGAGTTCCTATATTGACTGATGTGTGAACATGGACAAGGCAAAAGTAATATGTATGAATCATAGTAGGTATTCTGTGTTCTGTAGTTTCTACTAACCTCCATGGGTATCAAGCTGTGTTTATGTATGCATAAATCAAATCAAAACCAAGTCATTTATTCAAATTAGGCTGAGAATCAGCACTTTTCGAATTAATAAGATAGTGCCCCAAAAACGCCCGTCCTTCACACACCACATACTTTTAGAAGAAACTAGCAAATGCACGGCATGTGTTGCAATGCTGTTTTTTTTTTTTTTGTAAGGAACCTTCTCTGGAACACATCAACTTACCAAAGTTTCATCACAATTGGTCAAACCATTTTCGAGTTTTTTGGCAATAGATATATATATAGATGAGTAATTATTTATTTTAACTAACCGTCAATGCCTCCCAATAAGTTAGCAAGATTGTTCTTATCAATTGTCTGGAAGGTAATGCCAACTACGTGGCACACAAACTTCCGGATGGAGTCATGGAACCCACTGATACGGTTGCAAAGCTCTGGCATTTGATGTACTCTGTTCCAAAACTGTGCAAAGTCACACTGCTCTAGAATATCAGCCAAATATTTGATTTGTGATATTGTCTCATTCTCCACCTAAAACAGATAAATGCATTGAGTTAATAATTGTAATAAATGTTGAATAACAAATAAACCAAAAGAGTTAGTTAACTTATAACAATACAATAGTTCCAGAGTTTATTTATTTATGTAAGGACTACAAGGGGATGAAGAAGACATATTGCGCCAACGCCAAAAGGAATTGGGATAAGGGCAAGAGAAACATGATGAGGATGACAAGGAGTTCTACAGTTGTTATTAATCTCAAGACTAAATTTATTATTTAAGTAAGTACATTTTTTTTTCAAAATACTTACCACAGATTCAAGAAGCAGACATTTGCACAGTGTAAAATCAGTGTGTGGGAAATTAGTCAAGGCTTTCAATAGAATCTGGCATGTGATGTCAGCATTGAACTTCTCGGGATTGAATTGGTACAGTTTTAAAACTGCCAGATTTGCTTCCAAATCATAAGTATTCTCTCGTGACTGCATTTCAACATACCTCTCCAAGGTTTGAAGATTGGCGGGATTGTATCTATAAACATGTCATAAAATGTTAGCAACGGATATTTTTATGCAACAGGCTGCATTTTATTCTAAAATTAATTAGTACGTGATACCTACAACAAAACATAAAATTTCCGATGCCCCTACATAACCTTATACAACACTGAATATTAATGCCGGCACTTACCTTTCAATACTTTTTAGTATGGTTGCGACGGTTTGCTTCATAGTTTCAGCCATTGTAAAGGCTAATTGAATATCAATCTAAAGAGAAAATAAAAAATAATTCAAGAAGCGTGGCATTCATCAATTTGATACTACAGCTACAGTGACAGATACAATGTCATTGACATTGACATCAGACATTTTGACACTTTGACAGTAATAGCCAGAAGGAAAAGTCTTTTTTATTTTTATTTTCCGACTTGGTTACTGAGTCATAAATAAAATTGGAGAATCCGACTTCCGAGAAAACAGGGGGCTTACCATGAGCTGTTATAGCATAACAGAAGTTAAACTAAACTGCTTATTTGTACCGACGCCAGCAGGTCAAGCTACCCGAAACTGTCAAATTTTCTCAATCAACCTTGAACCTTAATGCTTTAACGATAAAGTTGAAAATCTATTAAAGAAATTTGACAGATTGTAGTAACTTGATGTGCTGGCGTCCGTACTATGACGTCTTATTAGCAGGCCTGCCACAGGCCTGCTACGTTGACGTTTACAAAAACTGTTCACCTTCTTTTTTGTATAGAATTTCATACCATGACCTGCTAATTGACAGCAGCAAAACGAATATTGAACGTCTGTAACGTCAAAATAAACCATCTTGAATAAGTTACTAATATACGAGCTTTTTCAACATAGTTTTGTAATTCAGTGCCAATACAACACTTTTTTTTATTATTTCTCTGTGTGACGAGTACGTAATATTTGGAGTGAATATGGAATAGAAAAAAGAAACTAACGGCGTCGCACTTGGGAAATAAATAAGCCTTTTGAAATGAATACAGGGAGTTTGTAAATCAATATTATTGTAATTTTATCCTAGTACTAAAAATAAAATAATAGTTATCACACATAAGTAAATAAGTACCTAACGCCTAGTACAGACGCCAGCAGGTCAAACTACCCGAAACTGTCAAATTTTCCCAATCAATCTTGAACCTTAATGTTTTAGCGATAAAGTTGAAAATCTATTAAAGAAATTTGACAGATTGTAGTAGCTTGATGTGCTGGTTTCTGTACAATCTTATGCTCAAACAAGGATTCAATGGCCAATATATTTTATGAAATCAAACTCATAACCCTTGCTTCTCACTAGCCTTTTTTATCATGCATTGCTCTGATGTAGGTATTTATAATTTAAGCAGAAAAACTACACTATGAGAACATTGTAGTGATATGGTAAAAATACCTTTGACCATTCGCATGCAGACTTAACTGCTCCTTTGTCAGCAGAATTTAAAAGGATTTTTTTTTGTTCGGCGATTAGGTCCTCCAAAAATTTTGGCATCTATTATTGAAACGATATAGATGTCTAGATTACAATGGTATAATTAAACTTAGTGTAACAGGAATACTGAGAAATACGATCTTAAACTAAAAAACAGTAAAAGAGCTTAGTGAGTAGTTTGGCCTCGGTTTTATAATTTAGTAAAATAGTGCAGTGTTCAGTAAAAGTCTAATAATATTGAAGAATAAAGGTGTATGTACAATAAAGAGAAATACTTTCTCTTCTTCTTCTTCTTGTAATAGGATATCAATTTCACAATATTAGGTAGGTACAACATGTGCACAACAGCCAACAATGTCTTCGCAGTCGCACATTGCGTTGAACTCTTACTGGACAATTAACACATCATCCTTCTGGAGTAAATGGTGCACCGTCTTGAATATTCCATATTCATTAAAATCCTTCAATTATTACACACAGGAAAACAGAAACATCAATTTCATGGAATTCGAAAGGAACGGATTATATAATGAATGACGTGTTGTTGTCACTTGTCTTTCTGACAGTGCCAGATAGTGCTGCGGCTTGATTTAATGTAACTCGTTAATCTAAATCACCGACTACAATATAATATAGGGTAAATAAAATAAAGGCTTGAGTTCGTTTTCTCTCGATGTGCCAGTTGATGTAGTCGCTATTAGATAAATATCACCAACATGACTAACACAGCCACACTAGTTAACTGTCATTCTTAATTATTTAATTAAATACGTAGGTAGGTAATAAACTACTATTAAAAATAGGTAAATAATACACTGCACCAACAGCTTCTATATCTTAAGTACTATAGATCACAATAGTCTCAGTCTTACACAGTCGCCAATTATAGATTTACCAGCAGTCTCAGATATAAATGATTATATCGTGTGATATCAACGTGATGGTGATATTAACCAACATAATACTGTGATGAAAATACAGTTCTGTGGGTTTCTGCTGTCAGTTGATAACGTGTAGGTTGTTTTATTCTGGATCTTGATATGATTCTTTCCTTTAAGTTTTTTTTTTGTGTGCATTTCAAACGTAAGAAGCTGCTAGGTTCAATGGAATGGATTCGATTCAAGATGAATTGAGTTTTCGAATTATGTAATCGAGACTATCGAGTGCCTGACCATGACTGAGTAACAACCAGTATATTACAGAGTATATTACAAAGTACTCTGTGAACAACATTTGAACATTAGAGTCAACCTGACAAGAAACCAAAAACTACAATCCGTTTCACGATTAATTTTACACTACTTTACGAGAGAGTAAGCAAACTTAAAAATGAGATTAAACACAGGAGCACCTGCTGCAGCGTCAATGGTAAATTGATTTACTTAATAAAAATAGATTTGGTTACCACCTCGAACTGTAATTAGGTATATAATTTTTTTTTTCAATGTAAAATCGTTAAATACGCTTCAATACACGTATTTATTACATTAACGACCATATCGGGAATTGAATCAATTGAGTACACTATCAATACATTTTCTTTTTATTTTGATTTCGTGATCCCGGTTAAGCTTTATTTTAAAAAATTACCATTTTAAATGATTAATTGGTTACTTTTTTAAGATTTATGTAATGCGATTAATAGACGTTACAATACAAGGGGGACAAAAATAGTATATTCTCTCTTTTCCACCATTTTCCACATTAGCTTGCATGTTCCCATGTTTGGATGGATTTGTTATACATAAATGCAATTTCTATATGATTATTTAAGAACTCGCGGCGAAGCAGTTGGGTCATACTAACACGATGACTTGTTCATGTTTCACTAAAAATAAATTCACCACATTCATTATAATTAATCTCTGAAGCGACATTCCAATTAAAAATGCGTGAAGTAATTACACCATTAATCATAATGGTTTACAAACTTACGAAGTTACGACATTGTGAAGAGGTATACAAACATAAAACATTTTATTTGGCGCTCAAAAATACATTTTTTTTTAATTGTTGTATGACTTATCCACACACGTTCAAAATCACGTTGAATCCTTCAAAGTTACAAAGTTGTTTTGAACGGGAAATTGAGCTTTGTAGTGCTTTTAGATAATTTATCAAAGTAACTTGTTATACATCATCATCATCATCATTTCAGCCGATAGACGTCCACTGCTGGACATAGGCCTCCCCCAAGTGTCGCCACATTGACCGGTCCCGTGCGACTCGCATCCAGCGGACTCCCGCAACCTTCACCAGGTCATCGGTCCACCTAGTGGGAGGCCTTCCAACGCAACGTCTTCCGGTTCGCGGTCGCCACTCCAGAACTTTTCGGCCCCATCGGCCATCCATTCTGCGAGCAATGTGCCCTGCCCACTGCCACTTAAGTTTGGCAATTCTTCGGGCTACGTCGGTAACCTTGGTTCTCTTGCGGATGTCCTCATTTCTGATTCGATCACGCAAGGAAACTCCGAGCATAGCCCTCTCCATTGCCCTTTGAGTGACTTTAAGCCTTCTGATGAGGCCCATTGTGAGCGACCACGTTTCAGTCCCGTATGTGATCACTGGCAACACACACTGGTCATTGTTATACATAATCATAGTTAAAATATGTATATGCCCAAGAAACTCATGTTTCTATTATTTTCCAAAAACCGGTAAAGTGAAAATAGAATTAGATTTAAGTTTTTGAACGATGCCTATTAAAAAGGCAATGACATTACAGCAGGCCACAGATTCTACCATTCAACTTCGGTGAACTTCGTTCAATAGTTGTTCACTTTTATTACTCTCATAGTACAGACGCCAGCACATCAAGCTACTACAATCTGTCAAATTTCTTTAATAGGTTTTCAACTTTATTTTTATAGGATTAAGGTTCAAGGTAGATAGAAAATTTGACAGTTTCGGGTAGCTTGACCTGCTGGCGTCTGTACGATTATTAGCATAACTAAATTAGGCCTGCTTCTGAACAGAATGAACATTGAACGTTTTCTTAAAAGGTCATAGTAAGCCCCCTGGTATAAGAACTCATGGTAAGTAGAGTAGAGCGAGTGATTCCAACAACACAGTACTTACTAATCCCATATTCCAACACTAATGATGATGATTGACAATGACACATGTGACAAGTCTGTCTGACAAATTGACATTTCGATGGATTTCAATCTCGATTGCGGCGGTGGAGGCAACTATCTAAACCACAAACATACATTGTGAACTGAATTTTGTGATGCATTTCGCCTCATAACGAATGTGGAAAGACTGTGCTTGAGATAAACATAATAAAGTAGATACCGTTCATTTACTGGAAATTAATTACAGGCAAAAACGTTCGTCAACACAGTCTTTCAGACTTTAGTGCAATACTATCAAAAAGTGAAAATCAGATTTCAAAATGGATCAAATGCTACCGAGTCCGTACAACATACCTGGCATAGGTACTCCTTTGCATCAGCCAGAAGAGGATCAACAAATTTTGCCAAATGCTATGCAACAGCAGCATCAGCAACAACAACAACAGCAGCAACATGCCCTCGCCGCAATGGGCTCCTCACCGTTGGTCGGCTTTGGTTCATCGCTAATGGGAACTCCTCAAAGATCAGTTCATACTTATGCGCCAGCCGCCAGCTATGCTACACCTCAACAAATGATGCAGCCACAAACACCAGTAATTATCATTGTATATTAACCTTATATGCAATACAGCAAAAGTTATAGATTTCTAATCATGAAGTATTCCATTATCTAGATACTGCTTTACATAGATTATAGTTAGATCCTGCCTTCTTCTACCCAGATTTTCTTGCAAAAATTACAGAATTTTACTATTTCTTTACATTGTTAACTAATGCAATCTCCCCAGAACAAAATGATACTACCTAAATACTACAGAATATTCAAAACACTTATTGTCACACTCAAAAATTTTGTTATGTTACTACATATATTGTATTAATAAGTATTTATATTTTTTATTTAGCAAAACCTAATGTCACCAATGCTAACAAGTGGCAGTCTGGCAGGCCAACCAATGCTCAGCCAGGCCAGTCCTGCACCAATGACACCTATGACCCCACACTCAGCTGACCCTGGCATCTTACCACAGTTGCAGTAAGTACTCCTGAACAAGTTTTATTTGATCATAACTGGTAAAATGTGTAATGACCTTGATACACAGAAGATAAAAATTTTAAAGTAAGTAGTTAGAAACAAATGAATGTAAATAGATAAATAATCAAAATATTATTTTTACTTTTCAGAAATATTGTCTCAACAGTGAACCTAAATTGTAAATTAGACCTAAAAAAAATTGCTCTCCATGCAAGAAATGCAGAATATAACCCAAAGAGATTTGCTGCGGTCATTATGAGAATAAGAGAACCTAGAACTACAGCGCTGATATTTTCATCAGGAAAGATGGTTTGCACAGGTGCCAAAAGTGAAGAAGACTCTCGTCTCGCTGCTAGAAAATATGCTAGAATTATTCAGAAACTTGGTTTTTATGTAAGTATGAACTTTTTCTTCTTAGTGTGTCACTGGCAATCTAAATGGACTCGACACAGAATTTGTCTATGTGTTTGGTGCCATCACTAGTGTCCATTAGTTCCTGTAATGTGCAGACGACAGGACACAATTTTAAGTATCCCATAGTTTGTGAAACAGCACCGCATTTCACTCCAAGGCAGAATCGTCTATGCATCTCCATCTGAACGGAGATGTACGAACTGATAATATTACAATAGCCCTGTAGCATATATAATAAGTTAAGTTTTGATATTATAATAGATTGGTCACAATATATTTCTCACTTATACAAAAGGTATACAGCATCTAATATCACATCAATGTTGGCAAAATAGTTTGAGACAAGAGCAATGATAATTATACTATGTATACTGGTGCACCTCTACCTAACTCTTCAGGGATATGTTGTGTTGTGTGAATGTGGGCTGCAAATATTTACAGTGAGCTGTGTGTGCATGGAACTGTACTTTCTTGCAGTTTCAGGACACCTTAAAGGATTTAAAAAATCTTTTAAAAAAACTTGTTTAAACTATGTCAAAACTATTGTTTTTGTATAATTGATTAATGTTTTTATTTATTTACAGGCCAAGTTTTTAGACTTTAAAATCCAAAATATGGTTGGAAGTTGTGATGTGAAGTTTCCAATTCGCCTTGAAGGTTTAGTACTGACACATGGACAGTTCAGTTCATATGAACCGGAGTTATTCCCAGGACTTATTTATAGAATGGTAAAACCAAGAATAGTATTATTGATATTTGTTTCTGGAAAAGTTGTCTTAACTGGCGCTAAAGTGAGAGAAGAAATATATGAAGCATTTGATAATATTTATCCAATATTAAAGAGCTTTAAGAAGCAGTAAGTTTTGTGTTTATGCCTAAGTGAATTAATAAAATTTGTACTATTTTTATTTTATAAATTTTGCTTTGTAGTTTTATTTGCTTTCTTTCTCTGTATTCCTTTCTTGCACGAAACTTACATAAACACACTGAGGGCCTAGCATGAATAAAACAACATAAACATAATTTAATGAGAGTGATTATTGAATCGAAAATACAACTATCCCTAATAGTGTGGGCCGGTGGTGTTAGTTTGAACAAGGAATTTCATAAACGGCTGAAAATCATAACAAAAGCTAAATCGTTTTTCCTTATTGCATATAATCTGAGCGTCAGATGTTCCTGTAGTGGGAGACGGAGAGTCTAAACTCAATGTTGGCAAACTTGTAAAAAAAGGAATTTCGTACCGCGCCAAAACCTTAACCGGTTTTTGGGATCATCTTAAACCCAAAAAAAAGTCAGCTGCATGGAAGTGGGGGCAATATATAATATGTCAGTCGCGTTAATGAACATGATTGTTACAGAGATGGAAGATTGAAAGAAGTCGGTGGAAAGATGAAGCAAGCCTGGAGAAGAAATGCCGCCTTTCTTAAAACTCCTTAAATTTAAAAAGATATATTTTTTTTTTTTTGTTATTGGCCTCAAGGCCTTTGTTAGCGCGACGACGCGTTCCAGTAAACCAAACAAAAGCGATTGTATGAATTAGGACATTGCATTAGGGTTCCGTACTCAAATATCAACGGGAGGGGATCACGGGACCCTATACGCACACCATTTGTTTGTCTATCACAGGGCAGTATCTTTTTAACTGTAATAAATATCGAGTTGAGAACACATAAAAGTTACAACCCTTACGACAGATACGTAAGCGTATTACTATGATGAATGGTACAGTACAATGGTTTTTGTAGCATGGAACCGTTAGACCGCGAGTCCGACTCGCACTTGTCTTAAGTCCCGGGAATTCCCCTTGTTTGACTTTATAACCTCATTGCCAAGTTATCATTGCTATCCCAATACTACCTATTTTAAACGTTTTCTATAAAAAAGACCATTTCCAGAATTATAATCAAAACCAAGACAACTATCTTTATCGAAGAATTAGAAAAAGTGGTGTCAAAGTTGAATATAGATGAATATGTTACTAAATCCCTTTAGTGAGTGATTGCGTAAGAAATTAAGAATTTAACCGAAATGAGTTTGATACACAGTTACAGTCAGGACAGGGTCAGGGTGGTCGGTTTGTTACAGTTTACTCTTTCATCAGATACTTTTGGCACAGATTAGCTACTATGATTAGCTAATTACGTTTTCCTTGAGTTAGGAAGTACCAGCGACAACCGTGGCAGAGTTGTCAGCTCTCTTCCCCATTCTTTTTATTTAGTTTAGTTTGTGAACCAGAAATAAGAACAATCGGTGCCGATGTCTATTTGTTACGTGTTCTACAACTAAACTAATGAACCGATTAGTATGGTCTGTATGGAGATAAACCCTGAAGGACAGGCACCCGTACCTATAGATACATTTCATAGGCATTGGAATACCATGGACGTCCGTGAGGAATATCTGTTTTAAAAAAAAACCGGCTAAGTGCGTGTCGGACCATGCACACATGAATTTATCCTAAAAACAATACTTAGTAACTTTGTAGGTCAAAAAATATTCTCCAATACATCGATTAGTCCATTCATCCATTAGTTTATCCCGTTCTACTAAATATAAAATAAAAACATTGTCCTATAACGATAGCTTAAAATTTTGTTGATTTGCAGTTGAAGAATTGGTGGTGAAATAGGTATTACGACATGATCAATTCTTCAACTGCAAATGTAAGTGTGTAATCGCAAAAAAATACTTTATTATGTGATAAAACCACAAATGAACGATTTTCGGAGTTCTTGCTTCCTGTCAAATTTCATGATTCTAGGTCAACAGGACCTTAGAGATCTTGAGTTATTTGCAAGTATCAAAATATGTCGCATAAATGGCCCTATTTTTTATTGCATTAACTTAAAAACTCGGTTTTTTTGTGCTCCAAGGACCGTAGACCTATGTATTTGATATTAATTTCAACTTGATACCTCCACGCGTTCCTGATAAAAAGGGTCTTCTTGACAGACGGACAACAAAGTGATTCTATAATGGTTCCGTTTTGAGGTAAAAATGAGCAATAGAGTACTTGAGTTTTACGGGAAAAGCCGAAATTCACAACAGGAACAATATTATCTTTCTCAAATTAGATTACCTCAATCGCATCCCTGTCGGTTATCGATAGGAGCCGCCTTCTAGAGTATAATATTGTTTTGTGACCCACTAGCTAAACCCCGTTTCAAAAGTGTTGTGCTCTAAAGCTCTGTGCTAGAGCAGTGCAAGCTAGAACACTAGTAGTAGTAGTCTAGTCACACTGTCACAGTCAAAAAAATGTACTCTGTGGTCACAGTGTATTATCTATGGCTACTATTACCAACTGTGATTACTGATATGACAGCTACAGAAAACAACAACTTTGTTGTGGTGTGGGCGGGACAGTAAAAATATAAAATAAATATTGATGGACAAAAGCAGTGATATCATATAAAAGACAACTATTGCTGGTTGTAGCTGATGCTTATTCAATTATATAAGGTTTTTGCAATTGTGGTGTAATGATAAGATCATAGTTTGTTACCTACAACGATCTTCACGTTGTTATCAAACACGTCAGCAAATTATATCATTTTAGTAAATAAAACACTACCTACAGCAATGAGAACCGACTTAGAGAAAGAAGCTGGGACTTGGCTTCTCAAAAGATATGGGCAGTTTTTTAAAGCACAATATCAAGATCTTGCATCTACACTAAAAGGTGAATTCTGGGAAGAAAACAGGACTTACTTGCCAGTACAAGTTGTATTGACACCAGAAGAACTTATTCCAATAACAGAATTGGTATCATCTGATAACACTTTGATGACCAAAGTGTTGAGTGTGCTTTCTTCATTATGTGTTGAAGTAGTGGCTCTCAAAAAGGAAGCATTTGAAAGGTATTATTATGATAGTTATTTAGAAGGACCTATTCTCAGAAGAAACAAAACAAATATGTTTATGTGAGCTTTCATGTTCTATTACAGGCATTTTAGTTTTTTATCAGTGTATGATGAATATAATAACAATGATATCAGTACACAAATGGAGTCAATTTGTTCACTGAGTGCATTCACCAGCCGTTGTGATGATGTGCTGCGGAACCTCTGCAGCCAAGTGTTTGCTATCTTCATCAAAGGTGCCATTAATATTAGTAAGTTTATTAAATGTGACTTAACTTTTGATTTGAATCAAAAGCCAAATAAATGACAGTTTTTAATTTGTACATTTATGGTTTCAGATGGGATACAACTACATTACATTATAAACCACATTGGGGAAATATTTACTGTTCTTGTTTTGCTAGAATTATTAATATCCAACACTTCTTTGATCACTAATTGGAATAAATACTGTAAAACTATGAAATCCTTCAGCCACTCACCAGAAAATCTAGATTTAATGGAAGACAAATTCAAGGCCATGATGGGGGCTATAAATACTGTCACAAATAAGATTATGAATGATGACATTGTACAAAAGAGTCTTCAAAACCTGACAGCATTAAGAAGCAGTTTAGTTGATAAGAACTGCTCATTGGTAGCAACAGAATTCACTCAATATCTGAAGCAGGCAATAGCAAATCTAGACAAACTTATACAAGAGCAGCCCAATGTCAGCAATATGTATAAATGTATCAAAGTGAATAGCCTTTATGTACTTTCTGCACATTTGTTTGGAAACAGTGACAGGAAGATATTCAAAGCTTTAATTGATTTGAATACAAAGGTAAATATTAAAATTCTGATGAATGGCTATGTCTGGCTTAGTTTATACAGCATTTGCTATAAAACTATTAAATCAATGAACTTTTATTATTGATTTTATTATTCAATCTACTTTCCTAAAATTGACACTTCTAGGATTGCAGTGTAAGTACAGACATTCAATGTTGAAAATAGGTGTAGTTATAAATATTGGACCTTGAGGAATTCCATTCTTAATTTTAAATTTCTACCTTAACAACTCTACTTATGTTGTAAGTCTTCATGGTTTTGGTATGACCAATTCATTATGAAACATCAATTTCTTCTTTTATAGGCTACCTACTAGATTTAAATGAGTATTGAAATTAGTGATTGGTTCTATTTGCTAATACAGATTTTGAATAGTTTTAGTTTTTATTATGTAAAGTTTTAGTTTTTATTATGTAAATCAGCGTAACTCACTTTGCATTGTTACAGGCACACAGTATAAACATTATTGGGACAACAGACTGGTTTCCTGAACAATTCCTTCAAAGACATGTTGCATCACAGTGTGCTAAACATGACAAAATATCACAAACAATGGTTAAGGCAAGACAAGCCTACATCAGTACAAAGAAAGCTAGCTTAGCCAAGGACATTCCACATCTTCACATGATATGCACACAGTGGGTGCTCAGTATTGAAGAAATATTTTCTTCTAATCATCACAAGCTGAGTGCTGCTGAAATGAATTTACATGCTAAAACTCTTTTGGAAGGTCTTGACATTGCATCCAGAACAAACCATTCAGTGCTCACTTTGATTAACTTACATCTCACCCTGGGTATACCACTGCCTAAGAGTATTTTGATATCATTGTTTGAGATTATGTACATGTTGAAAACCTTAAAGAATGCAGTAACCCGCAATCGTAATCAAATAATTATTTCAGTTAATATGATTCTGCAGCATCTCGTGTTTCAGTCAACATCCTCTATACTTGAGGTAAAAAAGTCTTTAATGACTGATAAAAATTACGCAAATAAGCGACTTGATGAACTGACATGCCTAGTGATTGCAGAAAGAGCGCTGAAGGGAGCTGCAACCATCAAAAGAAATATAGCTGCTAATATTGCCCTGAGCTTTGTTCCAGACACAACTTATTTAGAAGACAGTTACATAAGACTTGGGAAACTACTTGAGAAAATCCAAACTTTATCAAATTTTATACACTCTATGGATCATTTATGCAATTGCTCATGGTTATTGTGGCACCAAAATATTATCCCCATTTATTTCGAACAAAATTTCAGCATGCAGTTAAATACTTTGAAACTGAAATATTTTCTTATGGTCTTGGAAGACTGCATTGTATTATTGCATAAAACTGATCAACATTATGGAATGACAAAGTACCAAGAGTTTCTGAACAATATGAAATCTATGATAGAGAATAAAGTAATACTAAGTGCAAGTCAAAATATAGAAACAAATTTGAGGCTTCATATTCATTCACACTTACAGTTGGATGTTGTAAATCCTTTTACATTTGACATGACCAAGAAATTGTTACTTATTGTGGATAACTTTAGGATGCAATTCCTTTACATGTCCATTGTGCCTTCAGTAGAACACTACTTATCTACGATGTACTACAACCTAACAACGGTTGTTCTATCCGATTGGAAAACGTATGGTGAAATGCGACAAATGGCGAAATTTAAATTTAATGTGAAGACTGTACAAGACAATCTACCCACGCAGACCTTGGAGCAAGGTTTGGA